>CM071632.1:18615637-19922220 GCA_036419045.1 Scirpophaga incertulas | reverse complement strand
CCCTGGTCGTGACAATATAGTACGGGTAGTGGACGTATCAACCGCGGCTGGTACTCTACGTCGTCCCCTGAGCAAGCTTGTTAGACTGTATATATCTGGTAGTAGTTAGTGCTTGCACAAAGGGGGAGGATGTTGCGTACTCTTTGTAGATATTGTATAGTTTGTCTATGTTTTTTATACCTCATTGTAAAAAGCCATTTCAACGTCAAACTTGATTAATTGTCTCATATTGCCATCCATTCATACTGCTTGTACATATTCACATATTTTCACATTTATTACAATATACACTTTTCCATCCACTTTCGGCCTCTTATTCAGTAATCTCCGCAACAATTGTAGTATTATTGTTCGAGACATAAATAGCATTTTTCATCAAATCGGAGGCATTTTACAAGAAAATTGAATATCTCTACACTTATACAAGCTTTGAAAATCGTGCCTGATCGCTGAGTATTTATAACATATAAGTTGGCAAATGGTTGCTTTTCATAGCTGCGACATTTATCAACAAACCAAACAGAGCTATAATTTCTGACAAATTAGTCAGGAAACTGTATAAGTCTCATGTTTATATTTATTCCTTAGACTTAAGAATCTGTATTGATAAATGTCACAATATGTTGTATCATATCATCAGTCATGAAAAGCCGAAATAAATCTATTGGTTCCTGTAATTCCCTAGCATCACCTCTTGGACCTGGTATAAAATGTACGATATTCCGTCTTAAAGTACGAGTAATAGCTGATCTAGGTACAGATAACCATTAATATTTATTTTTTCCATAAAGAAACCGGGGGGTATTTGAAGAACAAGCTGGTTACCTTGGTTTGAGGTTTGAGTAGAATTCGTTGCCTAAATATCCTCTGACGAGTCATCAGTCTACAATTTGAGTTCTTTGTCTATTACTTGGACGTGTGATTTTATCCTCAAATTACGAAAACTTGTTTCGGTATTCAGAATCTGAAGTGTTAATATGTATTTCTTCCTTCACATTTTCTTCCGCCTCGAAAGCCGAATTATTCGAATCTTCTTCCAATCTTATTCTATTTCTTCTTCTTTACTTATCTGTTCTTCTTGACTCCTCAAATCCATCTTAAGAAAATAAAAGGTACAATCGTACAAAGGTACAAAGCCAGGAATAATTTGTTGCAACAAAGAGGTATTTCATAAAATATTTTTTTATGAGTAAATTTCACTTGTATTCAGTATAATATATATTTAAATAGTAAAATACATCAATTAAAATAAAATTAAAACAAAATATAACGTGGGAACCGCGCATTAATAATAAAAAATTAAAATATATCTTACATACCTTTGCGAAATAACGTACGTTGTAACTAAGCTTTCGTCCACTAGACAACGCTATAGCCGTAGGTCACCTCTTAATTACTGTGTGATCGCAAATGTGTCACACAATGAACTATTTGCTCCGATCAGGAAGGTAAACAAAGCATGGCGGGTGCAGGGCGCGGGGAAGTAAGTGCACTTGATATTCACGGGAAAGGGCGTCGTCGCATGGACGAATGTTTAGTTATCTAGGGTTAAATATCACGAAATTATAAAATTTGTGTTTTATTAGAGGGTATTCTATTTCATATGCCTAAGCACTGTGGAGTAACTGGAAATAAGTTTGCTGCCCATCTCGCTCGTGGTGCAGTGATGCATTATTATAAAAACTGCTTGTTTTAATAAACTTGCCCAAAATAGAACTTCATATTAACTTGTTACAAATATGGATAGAAGGTAATACATCAAAGGTATCAAAGGCAAACTATAGAAAAATACAACCACACATTTTTGCTAAACATCAAAGGAGATAATTTTTTTTAGGCCCACTAGAAAACGGCAACGTTTATTGATATTACTGAACTCTAAAATATCAATTTATTATTAAAAGCAATTGCACGATATTATGAGTAAAAATGAAACGGGAATAATAAAATCAATTAATTAAACTTAGTAATGACATTTGAGGTAAAGGAACTAACGTTTTTTAAATCAAAATGAAAGATGATTTAATATATATACAAATAATATATAAATATAATAATAGGTAAAGGATAGTGTATTATTTCTTTTTTATTTTATTTAAAAGTATTGAACTCTCAATAATTATTTTAATACTATTTTAGATTATTTTAACTATTAGTTCGTCAGTCCAGTATCGTCGTGAAACGGAACGCGTCATCATTTTTGACAGCGACAGAATGGTACCTACACTGACATCCAATTGACGACCTTCGCCTGTCCGTCCGTATCTCAGAGTACTTTGAGGTCCGTATGGACGAAATTGACAACAACAACATCCAATTGACGTCGGCTTGTTTTCAACCGAATTCTGTTTACGTTTCCAACGGCCTGATTTCGTTTTCTTTCCCGTATCTAGTATTTAGAATGCAAAAAAATAATACGATTTCGGGCGTTCGGTAGTGGCCAAAGAAGATTGTATTTTTCAAGAATAAAAAAGAATTAATTTACGTAAAAAACAATTTGAATACAAATCAAGAATTTTTAGGTTATTTAATCTTCATGTTTTAATTGATTTCTCAATATTCCCATTAGATAAAAACAAGCTAATGTTCCTTATAATATCTAGGGTTAATAAGAAATTATTTAATGTCTCATTAATAAACGATACATTTTGTAGTGGGCCTATTCTCCATACAAGAAAAAATTATCTCCTTTGCATGCACACAAACGGTCAGGTGTAGTTCAGGCCTTGGGCACGTAGCTACGCTGAACATAGGTCACCACACAGAGCTGCTAGCTTCCCGTTCCTTTCTGCGATTTCCACTATAATCTTGAATGGCCTATCCAAAGCGTTGGCTTGGAAAGCATCACTGTAGGAAATATTTCCTGGTGGTGACGCTTTCCACTCGAGGACGACAACTGCCGCCATGGTTTCTTAGGGTTATGTCCCAGTAACCTCATGGAAGCGTCCTTCTGTACGGACAGCGTAAATCGTGTATCGTGAAACCTAACCGCAAGTTCATATTAGAGCGTAACTTTAAAAAGGATTATGCTTTTATTGTCATTACACATATGATAAGAATTACTGATATAAAGAATTTCGTATGCACTATTATTTAAAATTAATTTTAATAAAATAATATGTAATAATATTTATTTTAAACTTTTATTGGTATCATTCATTGTAATAAAACTTAGCAATTAAAGTAACAAGGACCAGTGTTCAGCAATTACAAAATAAAAAACATTTAAAATGTCTAAGTTTGCATATTATAATAGAACTATTACTATCTAAAATAACTACAAATTATATATATGTATTTTACATTTTAGCATTTACATAGATTACAACGCCTCACTAATTTAAAATATTCAAATTTAAAAGGCAACTTGTTATAATTATATATGTACTTAAGAATTTATTCTTGAATTTTTATTTCTTTTAAATGTATATACCTATATTATTGCACAGTCCATCGTAATTAATATTTGAATAACAGGAGATTTATAGATTATATTTATATGTTTCGTTATTCGCACACACGTAAACAACACTACAGACTGTACCGATTGTCTGCAACTTAAAACTGAAAAAACAAATATATTACAACAATTTATACATGAAATAAGTATCTTTGTGACATAGTATTACACCATGCAAATAAATGACATTTTGATACTAGATTTTTTTATTGACTTAAATATGGGGTTAAATTTATTTGATTAAAATAATACAAACTACATACATGATGTCAGTTACACCAAAGAGGCTGTAATATTAACTATAATCTACCTTCATAATTATTCAGAAATTTCTAAAATATTATTCAGTGATTAAAGTTATCGCCTTGCAATAACAATATGTTTGAAATTATACAGGTGCATTTTAAACATCTTATCAAAAAACCTTAAAAGATGAATAATAACAAACATTCCAGCACATTCAGAATGACGTAAGACTAACCAGTGTTTTTTGTTCAACAATAAATAATAAAATGTATGGATGGTGTAAAAGTAGTGGCAAGAAGGATGAAGTTGTCATATGTCACCGTTGCATAAATAATGGTAGTTTCTATAAATTGCTTACATTTTATTTCAGGGCAAAATTAATAGCTATTAGTTTATATATTATTTTTATATATAATATACAAATAATAATATCCACGGGTTTATTATCCCTTGCTCCTGAAGTTATGACTCTTTCAATCCAAGATGCACTTTTTCCAATTCCTGTAAATTATACAATACAAAAGGCAATAAGATAAAAAAAGTGTAGTAATTAAGTTCAGATATGTTTTGGGAAGGCTTCAGTGCTTTGCAACCAGCATACTACGCAATGTTTCTGTAATATTACTGATATTTTATTTAATGTAACGTGAAATTACCTTTTGCATTAAAAATAGTGGTGGGATTGAAAAAGTAAACAATTGAATAGTTTATTAGCTTCCTAAACGTAGAAAAGTTAATGTGTATTGACATTTACAAAAGTCCTTAACCTAATTTTGTTTATCGTCCATATCCAAAGTTTTCATTTTTAAAGCCTCCAATTTCAATATATCAACCATATTATCTTTAAGAAACCATAATATTATAAAGACGTAATATAAGATATTCCAGACTGGTAATAGTAAAAATATGTGAATTGATTAGCACACACATACTTAATTGGTTAACATAAACGTAAAAAAGTGCTTACTACAATTTGAATAAAGAGTTGCCACCAGCAAAAGCATCCTTCAAATTTGGATGGTACATACTTATAAATCATCCATCTCATCTTATATTGACGGGTGGCATTATTGCCACTTATATAGGTTGATTGAATTTAACATTTCTTTCTGCATATTGGCTTTGGTACATTCGCCCGCTTGTCTCCGCAGTTCTACATTACAGTCTGTCAGTCATGTAAGTGGGGACTGTCCATTTTACTAAAATTGCCAACATACACTCTTATCCGTGTAATTTTAATTTTATAATATACTAATTCGTTTTCACAATTTTAAACAGCTGGGAGAACAGCTACGTAATGTTCATTCAATTAAAAATGTAATTGAAGCACCAAACTATTCTTATCGCATTGTAACTCGCGTGCAATTCAACTTGGCTTCAAATTTTAAAAAGCACTCTTTGGTATCAACCTATCTTTACCACTATGCAGAAGTTTTTTGAGTCGGGTCAATAAGACTTTAACCATTGTAATTATAGGAAATCTTCCTAGGATATCGTTCATAATTTTTAAATTCTAATCTGCATTGACACATTTTGGGAAAAAGTGCAGTAATCAGCAAAAAAATTACTAAAATGTCTACCGATACTATTTCACATATCTATTTTAGTGTATCCTAAATTGTCTAAGTTCAAATTATGTTTGTAGTTTTAATTTAGTAGAAGGGGAATCAAGGAATATTTTCCTGTATCTAAAATGATGACTATTTACTGTCCCATCTCAAAAATATAACCTGTGTATGTATAATATAATAACTTATAAATTATGAATAATATTTTGTTTATCCATCAACGACTATACAAGACTATAATTTGGTTTCAATTGCTTGAATTTTAAGATGTGCTCCAAACCACTCACCCATAATGTAAATAAATATCTGCAAATTGATTCAATAAATAGATCTTTACTTGTAATAAAGCTACCTATATTATTTTAATCAAAACTTATTAGTTCTGCTGTATTATTATTGTGTTCAGATTTGATTGGCGTCTGCACTTGTTGATTTGGTTGATTTTGTGTGGGTGGTTGGTTAGCACTAGGGGGACTGTTAAAATTCTGTTGCATTTTTATGTGTTGGGATTGAGATGTCGGTTGTCCTTGAGCTATTGGCTGCCCTTGTGGTATCGGTTGCCCTTGCTGTAGCGGCGCGCCTTGCATCGGTGGGCACGGAGGGAGCTGTCCTTGCATCATTTGATGAGGCATCTGTTGGCTATGCATTTGCATCTGTTGTGGTCCAGGGATTTGTTGAGGCATACTTTGAGGACCATGAATTGAAGCTTGTTGCCCTGTAAGTTGCCCTGGAGGTATCTGGTTGCCAGGGTTTGGCTGAGGAATGTGTCCTTGCATCATAATTTGTCCGGTCGGTGGCATATGTTGATTTGGCAGAGACATCGGTCCCTGTTGATTTTGAGACACTTGTCCTTGAGTTGACCCTTGATTAGTTGTAGGGACATGATTTGGCATAGTCATTTGATTTTGACTGGGTAGTGTTTGTCCTGGTGCCATTTGTTGGGCAGGGTGGGACATTGGTTGACCAGCAATTGGTGCTTGCGGCGGTTGCTGCATATTGGGACCCATATTATTGGAATAAGGAGACACAGGTACTTGGTTAGCATTTTGTCCTTGCATAATTGGCATCCTCATATTTTGCATTTGCATACCTAGCAACGGATTAGTGTTCATAGGCGGTGGCGCCATATTCTGTTGTCCGGTCGCAATCGATGGCATCATAGAACTAGTTTGCTGTGGATGATTTGATAGATTCTTTGTAATTTGACTGTTAGGCTGCTGGCCACTCTGGCCTGGCATTCCGTTTGGCATATTCGGCATAGCCATTGGATGTCCCGGTTGCATCGACATACGCATCTGATGCATTTGTTGCATCATAATTTGATGCTGCATATTTGTTTGTTGACTAAGCATAGGTCGTATGTTCGGTTGCGACATTATAGGTTGATTTCCTGCCGCTTGGCTACTAGTAGGTCCTGATGTGGACATAGAAAAAGCGTTTGTCATTTGTGGAACAGACTGGGAATTTGGATTCATCGGCATATTGGCTTGAGACATTTGCGGTTGTCCTGGCATAGCTAGACTGCCATCAGTTGTCGACTGTGCCATAATTTGGGGATGGAATTGTGGATTAGCGTACAAGGCCTGGTTCGGGTAGCCGGCTTGATACTGTGGCATAGTCACTCCAGGCATAAAATAACCAGTGCTATTAGACATCATATACTGATGTTTTTGCTGTTCTTGACGTATTTGCATTTCCCTTTCTTGTTCCTACGAAAAATAACGAAAATTTTAATATACTAATTAATTGTCAATTAGAATATTAATGTCTTAAAATATATTTTTAAACCGATTCTAACACAACAGCATGCAATAAGTAGTTTTGCACTACTTTATTTATGACTTAACTAATTATCAGCTCTGAGGTAACAAAAAAGGTTGTTGTTCACGCAGCCATTTCTACATATTTACACGACACTTTAGATAAGATTCAATTTACTATGTAGTTATATTTAATATGGAATTAGTGTAAATAATGAATTGTTAAATTTTAGACATAATAATATAAACGTAAACTTATTAGATTAAAAAAAAATGTATGCGACTAAAGGACTTGTATCCATGTCACGAATAAATGGTTGATAAAAAAACTAGTGTGAACCTGTACGCGCTGCAGAGCCAGCTGGCGCTGGTACTGCAGGTACTCGTGCTTCTTCTTGCGCATGGCGTGCAGCTTGGCGGCCATCTGCAGCTGCCGCTGGCGCTCGGCCGCCTCGGCGCGCGCCGCCTGCCGCGCCGCGTGCTCCGCGCGCAGCGTGTCCAGCGCCGCGCGGCTGTCGCGCACCTGGTTCACCTTGTCCTGCCACCGCCACCGCAATGCCGTGCCATTATATCATTCAATGAGCGCTCAAAATACAATTAAAATATTCTTTATTCATTTATCTACTATCATGCTATTAATCCTCTATAAAAGAACCTATAACAATTTGCTTATTGCCAACATTAAAACACTCAATGATATTTTATAATCATAATAATATCTTTATCTGCAAGAATACAGTATTTTTGATGATGTAGTCATTATATTCCAAATGCATTCTGTCAGCAAGCTGACGTGCAAACATTTATATTTTAAAAGCTAATAACCTATTACGAATTAAAATATGCCATTGAAATTATAATCATCACATACATAATGTTAAATTGTTAAAAACTCCTATTAATAATTCATGTCATTTAAAAATTTGACAATTTGTTCTCCTGAGGTAAATGCATTAAATTGCATACCCCGGCTGTGGCGAGCCGGGGTTATGTGGGGCTCTCCTCCCCAGAAGGGGGAGGCTACTCACTAAAAACCTCAGGGATGGCCTTCCTCAGGCATGTAGGGAGCCCCCGGGAACACCAAGCCACCTCCGGAAACCCCCAGCCTCCGCTCCCCTGCCTAGAGGGGAGCCCTCCTCGGGGGAGGCTACTACCTCCCCCGCTCTCCCGGGTCGCCGTAGCAGTCGCGACTTCCTCGCGCCCGCCGGCGACCCGCGACGGCGCCGCAGCTGTGCTACCGAGCCCGGCGCCGCCGCTTCGAGCGGGATCGGCCATCTCCGACCCCGCTCGGCGGCCTCCTTCTGGAGCATCACTGCTTCACAGAAGGAGGCCACAGCCCTCCAACCTCCCTCGTCCGCCAGCATTGCCGCAATCAATGCCGGCGGAGACAGATCTCGCCCGATCTCTGCGACCAAGACTCGGCGCTCGGAGGCCCACGCGGGGCACTCCGCTAGCGTGTGCTGGGCCGAGTCGAGGTCGGATGCGCAGTGGTGACAATGTGTCGATCCCTCCCGTCCTATTCGACACAGATACTCACCGAAGCAGCCGTGCCCGGTGAGTATCTGAGTCAATCGGTAGGTGACCTCCTCCTTCCCGTGGAGCCAAGCTTCGAGGTGCGGGAGTACGGCACCGACGGCCCGCTGGCGCTTCGCAGATCCGTAATTCGAGCTGCGCACGCCAGGCCGCCACAATCCGTCGGTGCCACTCCCGCTTAGGCACTTCGCGCGCGGGTTCCAGGGCGCTCCCCCCATCGCCCCCCCGGTCGACACGTCGCGACGCATACGTCGCCGCGTACATGTCGGCCAGGATGTCGAATGGGGGGGAGCGTCCCAGAACCGTCGCCGCCTCGTACGAGATTGTACTGGCCATTATCCGCTGCAGGCTCCGTAGCAGAGCTCTGCAGCGGGGGGACCTCGCGCAGTCTTGCGACCACACGGGAGCCCCATACATGGCCACGGATCGCACGACGCCCTCGTACAGGCGGCGGACTCCATCCCTCGGTCCCCGAGATTGGGCAGCAGGCGATGCAATGCGCCCGCCACCCTTTTGGCTCGGGGACCAACCGCACGAAATGCTCCTCGAAGCTCCAGCGGCGGTCCAGGGTGAGGCCTAGGTACTTTATGTACGGCCCCACCGGGACCATCCGCGTCACCCACCCGGATCCGGCAACTGGGTGGTTCCCGGCGCCTCGGAAGGCCGTGGAACCATAGCGCCTCGGTTTTGTGAGGCGCTATTTGTAAACCCAGTTGGCGGATCGCCCGCACGACACATGCCACCCCAAGCTCGGCAAGCCTGAGCACCGGCTCGAAGTCGGCCCCAGTCGTCACGACGAGAGTGTCGTCAGCGTAGCAGACGACACTCACGCCGCGAGGAAGGCTGGTGCGAAGGACCGCGTCGTATGCGAGGTTCCATAGCAGGGGTCCTAACACCGACCCCTGCGGAACGCCGCATTCGACCCTCCTCGACGTTTCCATCCCGTCCCGTCCCATCACGCTGATCGTCCTGTCGCGCAGATAGTCCCCGACCACGGCCCGCAGGTAGGGAGGCAGCTCGTGGTATACGAGTGCCTCCCTAATGGCCTGCCAGGGGAGGGTGCCGAAGGCGTTGACGATGTCTAAAGACACCGCCAACGCCACCCCCCCCGATCGGACTGCGGACTCCGACAGGGAACGAACACGCTGGACGGCGTCCAGCGTTGATCGCCCCCGCCGGAATCCAAATTGGCAGTCCGATAGGTCGGGACCCGCGCGCGACAGGTGCTCGCTGATACGAGCGGAGATAACCCTCTCGAAGAGTTTCCCCGCCTCGTTCAGCAAGCAGATCGGACGGAACGAAGACGGAACGTCGCCGGTCCTTCCCTCTTTCCTGAGGAGCACACCAGCCTGGCCGACTTCCAGTCGACGGGGAACACGCCCTCGCGGAGACAGCTCGTGAAGAGCTGCCTTACCGTGCTCCCGAACGCCCTGAGCGCCAGCGCAAGCACCTTTCCCGGACCCCATCCGGTCCCGGGCAGTGTTGCGCGCAGAGAGCCGCGAAACGGCCCCGGCGAGCTCGCTCTCCGTCACCCGGAGGTCGTCCGACCAAGGGCCGGGCGACGGGGCGGCGGGGGGACTGTCCCGGACCCTCGGGAAGAGCGTATCCACCGCTCTTCCCACGACGAGAGGGTCCAGGGTCTCCGTCAGCGGAGGGACCCACGGTCGGAGCTTGCCCAGTACCATCCGGTACGGGCGCCCCCATGGATCCCTCTCCAGTCTCTCCAGCAGCTCACGCCAGGACCGCGCCTTGGCGTCGGCGATGGCGACGCCGAGCGCCTTGGCCGCGGCTCCGTACGCGCTTCTGGCACTCAGGACTTCACCGACTGAGGCTTGCCGTCTTCGACGGGCTCTGAGGTACTGGCGGCGCGCGGCTACTACAACGACCCGTAGCCGCGCGATCTCCTCGTTCCACCAGTACGCAGAGCGCCGCCGAGGCGGCCTGACTCGGGGCATGGAGACGTCGCAAATCGACGTCATCGTGTCCCGGAGCCAGGCGGCCCGCGCATGCACATCGAGCTCGGGCGAAATCCGTGCCTCCTCCGCCCAGTCCGCGACGTGGGCAGCGGCTAGGGCCGCATCCCGGTCCAGCCGCTTGATGGACCAACGTCGCGGACGGCTGTCCTCCTGGAGTATGCGGGAAGGGCGGCGGTGGGCCACCGACACGTCGAACACAATATGCCGGTGGTCGGAGAGTGTAACCACCTCCGCCGCCACCCTCCAACCTGACACCATGCGGTGCGCAGAGGGAGTCGCCCATGACAGGTCGACGATCGACTCCCCCTGCCACCGCACGCAGGTGCTGACCGACCCCCGGTTTAACAGCCGGAGGTCCAGTCCCGCCGCCCACTCCAGGAGTGTCTCCCCTCTTACGTCGTCCCGGTGTCGCCCCACTCTCGCGAGTGGGCGTTGAAATCACCCAGGACGAAGACTGGACGGGGAGCGCAACAGCGAACGCAGTTCGCTACCCCGTCCAGAAATGCCTCGAATGCGGCGAGGCCGCAGTTCGGGGAGATATAACAGCCTGTCGTGGCCGTGGACCCCCATTCCACGGCCACGTAACCCGGCCCGTAGCGAGCAGGGTGCAGTGCGGTCGGTCGGCCGCCCAATAAATGGCGACCAAGCCCTGGTCGTCCCCAAACCACCTGGGTGGTTCGGGACAGAGTAGGGCTCTGCAGACCGCCAGGGCAACCTCACCCTCCGCGACCGCTTGGATCAAAAGATCCTGCGCCGCGCGGCAGATCATTAATTTCCTAAAATAGTATATAAACATTTCAATGATATTAGTAAAATAGGCAATCAATAAATCAATAATTACAATATGTCATTCTTTGGTGGTATAGTAACATTTTTCTTTTAACCATGTAGTCAATTTTTTCTTGAAATGATTACAGTTTTCAATAATTTTTATATCATTATAGGCAATTTATTATATATACAAATGAACATATTATATGCATTTACTTTATATAAGTAAGTGTGACAAGGAAGCTGATAAATTAAATGTCTGTATTGATTCCTTGTATATATATATTATATCATCCAAACGCGCGATATTATGAATTTCAAAAAAAGAACATTCTCATGCAATGACATTATCATCACCAGACCGCAAAAATTTTGAAAAAAGAACAATAAATTGTAGACTAATTCGTAATTTCGGATTCTCGTCTTATCGTGTTATTTCCCGCCATTTTTTCACTCGAATATTGGAAATCTTTTATAGAGGATTCACATCATGATTGTAGATAAAGTCTTGTATGCAACTGTTATAATTAGCTAAATACCCCTGATTATACAACAATTGCATAAATAACTATTAGTTCTGCATAGTTTACAACTGAAAATCTCCTTTTAAATTCAATGGATCTGGGGGAGTAAACCACTCTTTTATTTTGACTGATGAATGATTTATTATAATTATATATGTGTATACTACATTCGCTGGTTCAATTGCGATTAAACTTGTAGTGCTGAATAAATAACGATATAAAAATCCACTTCGATATAAATATGTTCGAATTATAAAATAGTTGAAGATTAATTATAGCATCATAACGAAAGTTATTTCATTATATTCGTCTATATATATTCGTATATATAGGATTCACGGAATAATATTTAAAGGGCATACATATACTCAAGCCTCTTTACCATGACGGTAGGCAGAATCATTGTTTTTAGGGGCTATATATGAACTTTCATGGTTGTAAATGTTAGCCGATTATATGGAGAGAGAGGGACTATATAATGACCTCTTTCTTAAAAAGGAAAGATAATAGCTATATCGCGTGTGCTAAATGGACCTGGAAAAGTGTGGATGACGTGACAAAATATGTGATTGACTTATCATGTCGACTAAGTTGATGAAGTCCACGTTTCGCCCAGAAGCCCATTGGCGTAATTTATCTCATTGGATCCATAACCAAAATTTTTTCATCCCCAATTACAAATTGTCTTCGATTGTCTGGAGAAGTGCACTGATGTGGAGACATAATGATAGGGTTGTGGAAGCTGCTATAACGGTAGGTTTACAGGTATTCAGATTCCACCGTATTAAGAGAAACAAGATCTCAGAGTCAACCCTTAAAGCTAAGGGCGAACCGTGAGTGATTGATGAGCAGACATCTAAAGATGTTCATCGGTATCTCAATAAATAGATCTCGAAGTCTTTATATACTACATACATCAATTGAATATCAATTAAATTAAAGAGGCCATAAAGAGCAACAAAGGTTCCATTTTTCGCAAGAGATCCAGTCACTTGGATAAAGTGAAAAAAAAAACCTGAAACATTAAGAAACAATCAAAAACATCTGAGCTTTAAGGCCGAGAGTGAACGCTTCTATGGAAAGTTTTATGTGACGTCGTAACCACCTGTCACATCACACATTTTGCGGACTCTCAATCTCTATACATATTCTCGTAGACTCAAGAACAACTAAACAACAATAAATGATCACTCTATTAGAAAAAGTAAGAAAAAGAAATTATGAATAATTTTTTTTATTTACTACTAGCTTTCGTCCGTGACTTTGCCCGCGTGGAAAATATCTTTATCTTAAGAGTAAAAAAAATAGCCTATGACCTATTTTTAGATCTATCACACCGAAAAATGTTTATCAAACTGGGAAGAAGGAGTTCAATAACACTATGACACGAGATTTTTATATATTAGATTTGGAACAGTTTTGGAATTTTTTGACACTATTTGGCTGTTGGGCGACACAAAATTGAAATCACCTTCTTCTTTACCGGTTCTTAAACTAATGTTCTTGATTGTTTTTTTTTACTAAAAGGAATAGTCACTATAAATTGTACAGTTTATAAGATTTCTTTCATTCTTGATAGAAACGTCCTCTCCATTTACCAGATATTTCACAACTTGACGAGGTAGTATTAGACTTTACAATGAAACTAACCTGTAAGCTTTCTAAATACACTCGCTTGTCATCCTGTTGTTGTATGTACTTCAGAAGACGCGAATGCATAGCTGTGATGTTCATGAAAAGGGTCTGGACCGATGTGTCGTTAGCGATAGAGCGCCCTCTGTGAAAATAATATCTTGTGATTAGTGACAGTATAAATTACAATTCGTTATTTTCTACAGCATCGAAACTTAAAACATCTATAAATAGTACCAGCCTTCCTATTGACAAATATCGGACTATATTCGAAAAGTTATGTTCTGTCAAGCTTTCATGTGCGGCAATAACAAATGACAGGTATAGAGATTCCTAGATTCATGTTTTCCAACAGTTGTGTATACCGAGGTCCGGAGTCTTCTTTTTATTTCCGCGATCTAAATGTTGACACATGAAATATACATTATAAATTTAATTTCCATTTTTTTTTTTTTTTTTTTATTGCTAAAGTTGACAAACAAGCAGGCTGCCCACCTGATGGTAAGTGGTAACAGTCGCCTATAGTACATGTGGTTCCCACGAGATTCGCAGCAAATCTGCAAACCTCATAAGAACCACAGTGTACGTTGCCAACTTGTGACATAAGATGTAAAGTCACAGTACCCAGTAATTTCACTGCCTATCTTACCCTTCACGCCGGAACACAGCAAAGCGAACCCTGCTGTTTGGCGGCGGAAATAGGTAAGACGGAGGTACCCATGCAGACGACCCTGGTACAGAGTCTACCTCCTAGAAAATTTATTTATATAATGGTGTTTACACCGTGTGTAAGGTTAAGAGGCGGTTTCCGGATTGATAACAAAGAGAAAAATTTGATAACCAACCGTGAGGAGTTGCTTTTCATTCTGTTGACGAAGATTTCCACCTGCGACTTTAGTGTTTCTACAAATTCATCAATCTCCTTATCTTCAGCATCGTCTTCTTGGGTCTTACTTGGAGCGGGTTTGACAAATTCCTTGAAGACAAAAGTGATTATGGGTTAGGTACTTATTCATACATTTATATATGTTGCAGCCAACTGGTTAAAATAACCGTTCAATCAAACAGTTAGCCCTTTGACTGGACAACGTCATCCAATCACACAGCTATACGTCGTTTAGCCGACTTGTTGATTGCAACGTTCAACATTACAACTAGACGACGCTTAGCCAACTGGTTAAATAACAAATTAACTAAGGTGACCATTAGTTCAGTACTTAATTTAAGAGAATAGGAAGACTTTTTGTAATTTCTTGGGAGGTTATTCTTGAATTAATTTTAAGAGGTGACCAAAAGTTTGGTGAAATAAGTAAAAATGAAAAACGAATTATTAATCATAATATTATTTATTGCACCAATAAAAAAATTACAAACTTAAAAATTTACAAAGCAAGAATCATTTCTCCTCGAATATTTGTTTAAATTTTGATTTACTCGCATCACTCGTAAGTGACCTCATAATTTCTGTGTCTTTAATAACACGTGTAACGTATATTTACTACTTATTTTCCGAAAAATATCTTGAAACAATCACAAACCACGGCTAGTTGACGCCATATCGAAAACAAAACGGACCTAGCGCTGCGGTGGTGAGCGCTGAACTAATTAAATTAGACGGCGGCTTTTGAATCAACTGTAGTGTTGAACGTTTTGAGCGACTCAAATATTCAATTAATAAGCTAGACGTATGGTTGAATGGCGTTGTTCAGTTAAAGGGCTAGCTGTTTGATTGAACGGCTATTTTAACCAGTTGGCTGCGACATATACATTACGTGAAGATTGCGCTAAGGATGAAGATTATATGCGTTTTTGAATATGTTAGAAAGCTAAAATAAGAAAACATGCGGAACATAAATAAAAAAATGACGGATTACAAATTCAAATGATATATTTTAGATTATAACTAAGTATTCATGCCAAACTAAGTGTTTACAATCTCATAAAACTCACATCGTTAGTGTCCTGGGAGACACGCGACGACACAGATCCCGGCGCGGGTGCGGTAGGGGCTACGTCGCGCGACAGCCGCTGCTCCCAGTAATTGCGGTCTAGATACCGGGAAAGCTCGGCGTTACCTTGGCTGTGGTCAGGTGACGCACTTACGGACGACGGGCTCGGCGAAACTACAGGAGCAAATATAAATCACATTGTTATCAATAGTATGTATGGAGTTAGAAAGTAACAGTACTGCGATTAAGATATTGCCATGAATCGGAGTGAATATTTAGAAAATTTGAGAAATCATTGGGTCTCTCATAATCACACAGTTCGCTCGCAGGTACGATTTACTTACCAATTCTATTAATGAATTGGTAAGTCAATCGTACAACTATTTTGCAGCTCCATTGGCATGATCTGCCAGTACGCATATACGTATATTGCGAAAGGAGCGTTCACAAATAATAACTTTAATGTACATCAACTCTAATGCTTAAGGAAAACCGCGACCCGCTGCACAGTAGCCGATCACTCGGCCACTGCGCCAAACATGTCAATAACTGATACTAATATGACTAAATAAAACTTTGTTCATGTAAAATTTTCTACTCTACGCAGGTCCTAGGGTAGCCTTTTCTAAATCGCTTTCAATGCGCTGTGAACCGATAGTATCTGATACGATATACCCTATTTACGAGCATGATGTAGAAGGTAGCTGAATAATTGTGGGTGTGTGGATGCGCTGTTTCACTGATACTGTTGTTGAAGCTAGAACGTGCGTTGGAATGGACCGAGTATGGTGTAAGGCACAGGTGTCGTAATTGTCTTCGACGATATATTTTATTTTGTTATTATATTAATATATAAGGTTAACTGCTCGTCAATAGCTGTTAAACCGTTTGGAGTAAGGTTGATATTGTTGCTGATTGGTGGGCATCTCGGTATCGCTATTGAGGTAAGAATTCCAATGACAAAATTGCATTCCAATAATAAGACGTTAGAAAAATCTTCTCCGGAAATCTTTTACCGCAATAAACTCCATACCAAGTAAGTATTCGTAGTTCGAATTATATTTGAATGATATATTAATCATGGGATATTATCAATATTATGACTGACTGTTATATACATATACCATAGGAATCCATGTTGACGCCTTTGGTATTTCTTAGAATATACAGAATTCTTGGTAATCTTGAATTCAGGGATAGTTTCAAATGTTAAAATAAAATCTTCTTTCTGGTTGTACATTACAGGGGCGCTGACTGACACGTGAGGGAGAAGTTGGGGTATGCGCTTGGTGGGCATCGCTGATAGTGAGAGCAGCGTGACTTACAAAATTCCTAGCACCGATCTGCAGTGTTAGGGTTAGGTTTAAATGATGTAAACTTTCTTACGATTTGGACGCAGAGAAGATTCAGTCGTAATATGGGTACGGGATCTCCGCTCTTTCTCTTTCTGTTCAGCTTCGGATTGACTAAGAGCGAGTGCCAATTGCAGCTCTTCCTCTTCCTGAAGTTCCTCTGCGCTTTTTCCTGGCGGTCGTTTCTAAAAATACAAAAATAGTTGTTACCATCTGTCTAATAGTAGACAAAATCTATATCTGGCAGTTTGACAAAACCTTTAAATTAAAAACACATATTAAAATTATATATTTGCTGTAAATATTGTTAGTTACATTTAATTTTGGGTGATATAACAGCTATTCATAAATAACATGCAAATGTCATAATCAGAGTTTAACCTGCCACTATGCGTAGTTTGTGGACTATTTGGATTATAGATAACCAACTAAACTTCGGTTTCTCTATAAATACCACATGTGGCTATTGATACACCAAGTGCAGTCACATACCGAAACGCCACGTTTCTCAGTCTTCTCGATCAGAACTCAAAACCGTCAAGGCTCCAGCGGGGTGTGCGAGGGTGACGTGATATCGCCGAAACTTTGCAGCTGCACTAGAAGCTGTGTTAAAGCTTTTGAAATGGAGAAGACAGAATATATACTTCGTCAATAATTACACAAAATTAGTCAGACACGTATCGTGCTATGCATTATGTTTACAAAATTCTTCTATCGAAAGCGATCTGGTGGATTAGCCAGTTTGAAGAATCATATTGCAGATAAGTCGTTAAAAGTATGGTACTTGATTATTGAATAATATAAAAATTATACAAATTTAGTACTATTGTATATTTTGCTTAAGTACTACTAGCAAAGGAAAGTAGATATATCACGGCAAACAATAAAAGTGAAGATTGCTTATTACTGAAACTGTATATACCAGTAGTGTCGAGAGGAAATAGACTTACATTGCTTGATGTGCTTTGGAGAAATGCTAATACTTATAGGTAATACTTCATATGAACAAATATAGCATCATCAGGAAAGAAAACACTATGTCACAATATTAGGTTTCAAGAATAAATAATGCAATATATTGTTTATGAAGTAGAGTCACTGCTAATACACACAAGTTATCATCTCAAAGTACATACGATTGATAAATTCTTCCCTATTTTTATTCAACTGCTTAATTAACAAGGGAGAAATATAGAAATCCAATTTTCACTCTTATTTTGAGCATACATTTAATTATTAAACTTACTTAGGCGACCTTTGCTACCTTGAGCATTTATGATTTTACAGATTTGTAATTAATGAGAAGTGTATAGGGAATACACTTCTCATTAATTAAGTACATAAGTTTTATTTATCATCTAAATCATATATATCCCCATCAAAAGGCATGTGTCTGCCCGAAATATGTTTGGGCGACTAAGACTTAGTACCTAAACCACACTGGCACATTGCAGCTCGGCAGGCTATATAGACTTTGTCTTAATTAGAGAAGCATCTGATAAATGTATATGTTGAATTCATTAGGCAAAACATGGAAAAGACAATGGCACCATTGATGAAATTTAAAGAAAATTTAAAATGATTTTGATAATAATAATTTTATAGAGAACATTATACATAACAACTTTTGAGAAAAGTTTCGTAAACATATAAAAATCCCACACAATATCACACATATTTCAGTTAGGGAATACGCGAGCGCGCGCAAACACACTCACTCACCCACATACACATCTACACATCATCAGATACAAAATATTAATATTAAAAAATATGTAATGATAAATTGATTTATACTTTGTAATGCAATTAATAGTAGCAATAAGTTATTCATGTATTTTAGATAACACTGCTCAAAATTTGAATTGTTAACGGTTCGTTCAAGTCTCCCACGATACGCGCTAAGCCTAGTGCGGGAGGCTTTGAATACGTGTGACAGCAAGCTGTGGCTTAGAGAGTGGATGGAGTCTCTTCTAGTTTTAAATCTAGTATTAAGTAATATTTGTAATACCTACCCACTTTCTGAATAAACTATTTTTATCTTTATCTTTTATCTAATATATAGAATCTAGGACAATAAAACAACATTTTGTAATCCCCTGTAAAATTATATTTAGATAAGTCCATAGTGAAAAATTTTATGTAAATAAAAGTATGCCGACATAATATTATTATAAATTATTAGCTTATTGCAACAACTCGTTAACTACAATATTTGTCATATAGTTAAATACATGAAAAATTTATATGCAGGAACTCATTATTTTCATTAGAACCCATTTTGTGCATTTAACTGCACTTCATAATGATTGAACTTGAGTGAATTTTTTGAATAAGCTGATGTATAACACCTCATTTTCATTTGAACCCCCATACATATGAATAATTTTGTGCATTTAATTGCACTTCATAATTATTGAAATTGAGTAAGTTTTTTGAATAAACTGATGTATAATCAATGTTGATTTAGTCTTCGCATAAACTTGGGAGTTTCAGGCATAGTTAATGGTATAACAGATTTTTTTGGAATGAATGTATCGAATGGAGGCATAGGCTTAGCATGGTGTATAAGTTTCGCTCTCATTTCTAATTTTTGTCTCTCTTCCATTTCTTGTTTTTCTTTTTCTTTCTGCAGCCTTATACTTTCCTTTTCCTCTTCTTTTTCTTTCACTAATAGGTCAAATTTTTCTCTCTGAGCAGCTCGTTTCTCAGTTGTTAGATCAAACGGGACAGGCCTTACAGGTGGGTTACACTGGAGAACAGGCTTAAATGGTTGTTTATACAAAACAACAGGGGGTTTAGCTTCAAATTTAACTGTGTTTTCCTTATTTTCTGACGAAGTTCCTGATGAACCACTCGCCTTTTGAATAACATGGTTCATTCGTTTTTTAACAGCTTTAGGCAATGGCTGTGCTTTAAATTGACAAGCTTGTTTTTTTTCTTCCTCGATTTGATGTTTAATCCAATCCTCCTTTCGTCGTTTAATGTCTTCATTACGCTGTTCAAAAGAAAATGGTTCAGACCGTATGGGGCCATGTCTTGGAGAGTTTTCCAGTTTTTTCTTATTATTTTTCTGTATTGAACTATCCAAATTTATATGTAGCTTGTCAGACTTGAGTTTGTTGATAGAGTCTGAATTTTTATAGTAAAACTTAGGACTAATTGGCTTCGTGACACGAAGGGATTGAGGTTTAGTTGGAATTGATGGTTTGTGCAGAATCTTTTTAGGTACTGGACGGGCTTTAAATTTTAATGATTGTTCTGGTGACTGTATACATTTTTTTGGTAATTCAGTCAAGTTAAAGGGTTCAGGGATAGTAGAAGGCTTCTTATGAACTTCTGGCAAATGAATTGGTCCACTAATAACTGCTTTTGGAACAGGTTGTGCTTTTATTTTAAAATTTTTCATTTCCTCAATTTCGATTTCCTCTTTTTCTTTCTGTGACATTATATGAGTAGGACGAGCTCGAGTCTTACTACGGAGCATAGGAGATTGCGGTATAGTACGACCTGGGCGGCTAAAACTAGGTTTGGACTTAAATAATTGAGATTTTGATGAGTGAAAGCGGTCTGGCGTGTCTGTTTGATAATGATAAATAGCCTCGGCCATTGACACAAATTTCGATTTTGATAAGGTTCCATTACAAGTTTTACTATACCTTTTATTCATATTACTAGTCTCATTGAAATGAAAGCCCGCTATTTCATTTTGAAGTTTCGCAATATCAGTCATCGATAGTGACTTTTTCATTGTACCATAATAATTATTCACTGATTGATCCAAGTAATTATAATCACCGAAATCTTCATCGTTTGGAGTCTGCGGTTCATTTTTTACGCGTATATTGTCAGACGAGTAAATAACATGTTCTCTAAATGTCACGTAATCTTTATTTTTAGACATTATCGTTATGAATTAAAACAAAATAGCAAAAGTCCAACAACAGAACTAAAACAATAAATACACGAATAATAAGTCACACGAATTATCGTTATACGTTAAACTTCAAATTTGTTTGCATAGATAAAAAATATTTCAGTGGGATGTTATGTACCGACCAGTGTTCCGAAATGAGCACATCATACCGTTAAGAGTAAATTGGTGTGGACTAAAATTCGACCTTTTTTAGTTTACGATATTTACTGACAGACGAAACGTGATGGAGGATTTACTGAATTCGATTTCAACATTTTTTTAAATTTTGAGCTTTACATCGTCAAGTGTTGATTTGAATGCTTTTGACAGATACTAAGTGCTACAAGACCAGTGATTCCCAAGGGCGTCTATATCGACCCCTAGGCGTCTATGAGAAACTACAAGGGGTCTATGAAAAAGAAAACAAAATTTGAGGGTCTATGAAATGAAAATGGGGATCTACGATAACGGATCTCAACATACACTGATAATACCTATTTACTGACATTATACTATCTTCTAATAATAAAACATATACATACATTATTTATAAATGTACTTATGAAGAAAAAAATATGTATTATTTAATTTTAAGATTTATATTATATGTTTATAAAATTTTCAAAATACATAGTAAGGATTCAATAAGTAGGCGGTCTACCCAAAAACGACAAAGGTGCTACGACACAAACAAGTTTGGGAACCTCTGTACTAGACTATAAAGATCTTCCCTTGTAAGTGCTGAGTAATAGGATGTTGTGCACATATAATTACTATAATATTTTGGTTGATGTAGAAATCAAATAAACAATAATACATCGGCGAACTTGCTTGACTTGGTATTAATTAGTTGTTAGTCGAATAATAAATAAGAAATATTTTATTCCAGTTACCTACTAAAAAACCACTACTGAAACGTCAATTAATCAGACCCAAGTTCTAGAAAACAGAATAGTTACAAATAATTATAACCCTAGTATCATTTATATCGAGTAGCTATTGAATCGAATAAATTTTAAGGGATGTCAAACGCTATTAAAGCCAGTGGCTGTAAGGATTTTGATTCCTTTCCTAAGTAACAGGAAAGATTTTTTTTTTAAATTTTGACGTCTTGTTTTGTACTATAAAATCACGTTAATTCGTTGACTGGATTAAATTTTAATCGACATGAATTAGCATAAATATAGAGCAAGACATTTTGTTGTTTTAACGTTTAAGTTATTTGATATTCAAATTTCTTACTAAAATAAACTTCTTCATTTGATATTTTATTAAAATGAGCCAAAGTGCACTACCAAACCCAAACACCTTATTACCATTGGAACTTGTTGACAAATGTATTGGTTCACGCATTCATATTATCATGAAAAACGACAAAGAAATGGTAGGAACCTTGCAAGGCTTTGATGATTTTGTAAACATGTTATTGGATGATGTCACTGAATATGAGTCAACACCCGAAGGAAGGAAAATCACAAAATTAGACCAGATTCTACTAAATGGAAACAATATTGCAATGTTGGTGCCTGGTGGAGAAATGCCCGGAGAAGCATATGATGGGTGATTGTTATGGCATAAATCATTTGCAAATTAAATGTAATTTTTATATCTTGTCATGTTTCTTTTAATTATTGATGACACAAAAAAAAAATCCTTGCTATAATATAACCTTGCTAACGTCATTTGCATGAAATTTACACCAATATTATGGTTTCAAATATTTAGCTATTAAATAAATAAAACATTACATAACAAACATTAGCATAAAATAATAATTTCAAATAAGTAAGATATGCATATAATTCATTTTAAATAATAAATTTCAAGACATAATATTACAACACAATACATATCCTTTCATTAATTTGCCGTCTGGAACTTGACATTCACCCAAACACCCCCAAAACCATACAATAAAAGTTATAAAATACTTTGACTTAATAAACCAACTAACAAGCGACAGACAAATTGTTTATTTATACAAAGTTGAGGTAAGCACTAGGAATGTAGTGACGAATTCCATCTGGGCCTTGTTAACTGATTGCTAAGAGTTCTATAAATTCAGTTTTAAAATGCATTAACTATTATGGAATCATATCAGATATGAGTAGGTAGAGAGAGGAGCCAAGTTGATGGTGAGTGCTGATGCATCATAAGCAGCCCCTAATTGTACAATTGGGTCACAAGTCCAGGTGTTGCTTCTGGCTCCCCTCTGGAACACTACAAACATGGCACCCACACAAAGAATCCATGGAATGCTTGGAAGTGTTTTCATCTCATCTTGTATCTTACCTGTGGTTGTGTAGGTCCATAGTCATTTGATGTGTCCACAATTTCTACTTTGGTTGAGGAAGAGGGAGGACGGCTTACTTTATCGTAACATGCATCACAGACGCGAACCTATAGGAAAATTAACAAATATCAAGATTAAAAAATCAGAGTAGTTTAAAATTGGTATTAATGGTATTTGAATACAGAAATGTTACGAAATACCTCTTTTTCAATACCAAACTTTGGTAATGTTGATGTTTTTGAACTACATTGTTGACAGAAGACTTGACCACATGCCCGACAATGATGGCGTCGCACCATTAATGAAAATGCTACTCGACACCTGTGAGAAATGATAATACAAATAGATTTACCATTGTCAGAAGAATATAAATGTTTTAGCTGTTTTTAAAATTACCTGTGACATACTTCACCATCTGCCCATTCGGGTGCAGTATCAGCAGAAAACATTGCATCTGACTCTTTCAATGAAGGAAATTTAAATCCTTCTGCTTTCAAAATATTTACTGTGTCCTACAATAAAATCACAAAAAATACAGTCGCTATTTTGATATTATTCATCAATTTTCTTAAATTATTAATTGACACATGATCTCAACATACAGTAATGATGTTCATTACATTCTTTTGTCTCTTAAAACAAAGGTTGTACTGAGTGTACAGAATACAGTTTGTAAATTGTCATGATTCATATCAGATAAGAATTGACAAATAAAGATATTAGCTGATATTTTGAAGACATTAAGATATTTATAGGAAAGCAGTTTTTTACAATAAAACTAATTTATTTGAAATAAAAATATTCTATTACCTAATTGTGGTGTAAAAAAAATGTTACAGGTACAAGATAAAAATATCATATTTGTGCTGGTCACTAGCATCTTGCAGTAAACAACATAATAACTCACAATGATTGATAAAACAAAGAGGAGCATACCTATAATTCAATTCACTATGTTCTGCGCTACTGATGTTAATTGCTCTACATCAGTAGTAAACATATAGATAATTAATGTATTCAAAACACTATCTGCACCATAGAATATACAACATTAATGTTTCAAACGTTTATATCCGTTAATTAAATTAGTGAGACATGAATACTTCAAATCAATAAGTATGACAATATGAATAGATCTGGATAACCTTGTGACTAAATCTTCAATGGACCGTGTAAGTCCTTGTCGAGTTATATCGAGTCGTCTATTGAGAAAGTGATTGCTAACAAAATGTGCAGTTAGATAGTTATCTATATTAGAATTTATATAAAAATGTGTCAGAAAAGCTGTATGGATAGTTAATAACCCTACCTAGCGTATGCTATTAGCCGACTTTATCAATGTTAAGTTGATTAACCTTTGTCAACCACGTTGGTTCAGTGTGGATTGGCAGACTTCATATTTTCACATACATATATGAAATATGGTACAGAGTTAGTGTAAGTGAGCGGCTTCTAATGTAATTTGATATAGAGTTGGTTGGAGACTCGGGAAAGGATTATAATTACTATCCTATGCGAAAATCTAATTAAAGATTTGCGGAAAACTAGTGTTGTAATATTAACTAATAATAATTGATACCTGTGTAAAAAATACTTCCACGCACAGTTGATAATCTGGTTTAGAACAGCAAATTCATGTTTGAAGTATATTTTATTTTTACAATTAATATATTTTTTTAGGGATTATTATTATTAATAAAATACGATCATAAAATAAATATTACATGTGACTAGGTATATCATTTACACATTACATTATCAAGAAAAAAAAACAAAAGTGAAGTTCATCAGTAAAAAGTATTAAATAAACATACTTAGTCATAGAGTACTCGTACATTACATTTGTATTTATTTATTAATTGCGTTACAAGCATGATGGAGTTTGTACCGCGTTAAATTGTTGCGCTGATATAAAAAAGGACAAGTGCAAACTAGTATTGCATTCCAATTTTGTAACTGACATATGTATACAGGATACAGGTTACAAAATTTTACCGCACAAAATTGTACAGTGGCCACCTCGTAGCCCCGATCTAACACCACTTGATTTTTTTTTATGGGGCTTCGTGAAAAACGAGGTGTATAAGACGACGACGTACGCCAGTGTTCAAGAGCTCAAGGATGCATTAATGCCCATTTTACGTAATATTCATCCCAGAACATTATTAGCCGCCATTCTTTCAGTGCAAAAAAGGATAGACTTATGTATTCGTAAAAATGGAAATCATTTTGAGGAATTTATTTCATAAACCAATTTCTTAAATGTTTAAATGATTTTTTTTATTTAAAAAAGTTCAAAATTTTACCTGACCTATGAGTTTGGAGTTGATTTATCATATTTCCGTACGAAATGTATGGGAAACGTTTTTGGCGATTTCTGTCTTTCCTAGTACTGAAAGCTAAAATGGTCCCATAGAGTTTTTTGATCCCCACATGAAATAGAATCGATTGGTATAAAAAAATTTTTTTGGACGTTTTGCATTTTTTTTGCCAACTGTAAGTTTTTTACAAAATCTGTGAATGCAGTTCAAAATATGTCAAAAAGTTAGGGAAGGTCTTCTAAGAACGTTTTGCTGGAACTGCAACGGTTAAGGTACTTGCCCTTACTGCCCCGTTTCAAAAATACATCCTGTATATATTTCTAAAGCGTCCATGGTGTATTGTTAAATCTATAACACAACCGTAGCCTGATAATAAAAATTTATGAACCTCTTATTTGTAGTAGGAACACATAATACATTTGGAGTTTTCATTTTATATTCAGACCAATATATTGGCTTTTAATATGTATATTGACTCAGAGATGCTTTGAGTCTGAGTTAAAACGTAAAATTAATACGAAGTCCGCTGCATAATTGACTAGCTCTAGCCCTCCACCAACCATTTTTCTGGACATCCATCGCCAATTTATGCAGAGAGGCCTAATCACGCAAAGCGGTCACCAACGATACCGCTATCCGTTGTCCATACCAATATTCTCGAAACCTTCAGGATACAACAAATTCTTTATAACTCAAACAACTCCATACCATAAATTCGCACTCCCAAGGAAGTGGCGTTCCTACCAAGATTCCATTATAGAACATCCCAAGACTTGCCCATCGAGACCATTGTACCGGTTGTGTGACTTTGGTAAAGCTCTCACACTCATGTCATATTGACCAATGCTCCAGATCGCATGGCTTCCGCAGTCTCCCTGCTGGCAACTTGACAGCCACGCAACGGCCAACTATGCAGCGTCGACGAGATACATTAATCTGTTTCAACCTTCACCCTACATAGGAGAGTCGACCTCGCATCCTACTGTGCCAGTACCACAACACGGCGAAATATAAACGCTGCCTCAAGATGAGATATTAGAGCCCTCCATGGGAAAAACAATCAATTTGCTAACCACTAGGTTAAAGGATACATAACTACATTGCAAGAATAAGAATGATAAATATTGATTGTCGTATGGGTAACCATTACTTAACTATTAATGTGTTATCTCACACTCACTAGAATAAATTAAGAGTACAATATATTTTTTTACTATATAGGTATATTTAACATTTATTTAGATTGCTAATCTACATATAAGCTAAAACAAGATCTAAAAAATTTGATTAAATTTGTTTTTAAACTATAACTAGTGAACCAAACTAATGATACATACATTTCATAGAAGATTAAGCATCGTGAAAAGAAACAGGAGATAAAGTTTTATTATTCAAAGTGAAAAAATAATTAACTTAAAAAAAATGTACAAAGTAGAAAGCAAAAAACAAACAAGTATTAAGTATAAAGTTTATATTTAATAAAGAGTCTCAAATCTACTTTTCTTATGGAAAGCAGAAATCTGGGATTGCAGACCAATATAAATCTGTATTCTCCCCTGTAATAAGTTTCTTTAGTCATAATCATTGATATCCACAATAAACATCTAAACTCAAAGTAATAATGATAGTAGAAATGAAAATAATAGTTTATATTACTTATATTAGTAATCCATTCATTAAGGCTAATAAATATTAATATTATTATGGAAAGGATAAATATAATTATCTTGCAAATGAATTGAGAAATGGGAGAGTGCCCCTGGGCAATTATTATTAGTGGTATTATCAGGCAGGCAGCTGATAACAAGTTACAACTGCAAATATTTTAATAAAAGATAGTGCATATTCTATCTTTTCTGCATGACATTTAAAAACTATCAAGCTTTACACATACTGTTTTACTGTATAATGAGATTATTAGTAAATGTAATATATCATACAGTAAAAGATATTGTTACACTAGTCAAATAATATCGAAGCAAGTAATGACTTCACTTTCCTCTTATTACTAAGAGACTAAATGAAATCAGAACTTGAATGCCATAGTTTCCATGTGCTAGTTTGATATCAACTCATTTATTAAATTTATATTAATATACTAGCTGGCCCAACAGACGTTGTCCTGTCAAATGTCTCAAATGTCACGTTGTCTCAAATGTTTTTAAATAAATAATTTAGCTGAATAACAATATCTATATGACCGTATTGTGAATCTAAACCATTCTCAAGCCCCCTGGAATACACACAAAAAATTTCATCAAAATTGGTCCAGTCGTTTAGGAGGAGTTCAGTCACATACACACGCACACAAGAAATATATATATTAAGATATAAAAATATATTTATATAAAGGATCAACAGGACACAGGCTGACTTCTGTATCCTGTTGACCATTTTTGTGCTTTTTTATTTACAGAAATTAAATTATCTAGTATATTTATTAATACATTACTTTCTGTCCACTTCTCATTATATCATCATCAGTTTTTGTTAATTTGAATAGATGGTTCTGTGCAGCAGTAACAATTTGTAATTAATAATGCCCTTCCAATCCCTAAGCACTAAGCATATGAGTTTTCATAAATTACTATGAAACTCAAAACTATATAATACCTTAAAAATGAAATCTTTTACTTTAAAACATGGGGACCAAATATGTAATTTATCAACGGTTTTATTTCAATTTTGAATACTGGCTCGCAAATAGAAAGCTGTTTATAGAGAAAATTTGACAATTTGATATACTTAAAATTATTGTTCTTTGTTGGTCATTCATTTTAGTACTTAGATTTTAATAGAAGATATATATAGAAGCTTTGGCTACAACTAGACACCTATGGACTTCCATGAATGCCTGTGTTGCTGGCCGTTGTGGACTATAGGTTGAGAGGAGAGGTATATGACCCTCTGAATTTGCTAAAGCTATAAAAAAATAAATATCATTATCAAATCTTATACCTACCAAGAGACAGGAGATTACACTTATTAAATTATGCATGGGCTTCAAGGTTTCTGAGATCAAAGACCTAGAATACTTGGATTTTGTTTTGACGAGGAAAGCAAGAAAACTCAGAGATTTGTATGTAAAGACAACACTGTAGATTAGAATAGGCTCTCAGGCACAGAGAAGAAAATTGCCTTCAATTCATCATGTTTATTTATTGTATGTATTTGCAGGAGAGTAAGATGTAGTTATAGTTATTTAATCTGTTTTATATAAGATAGCAAGTGTACAAAAGATTTCAAATAATATTTTAGCTACATTAGTTACATACCTGAACAGATCTATATTTGGGATTATTGCGAAAGGCAAAAGCCCAAGCTTGTATCAATTCGAGAATTTTGTTTCTCAAATTTTCATGTTGTGTTGATTTTACCAATTCCCGGAGCATTTCACAAAAAACTTTAGATGTCACTTCTTCATGAACATTCGACCCTGTCATAATCACAATTTATTAATATTCTACAATGGCAATATATAAACAAAGTATTTTCTAACTAATATTAAAGTTATAATAATAGCAATTGCACAAAATAAATATTTTCTTACCACAATTTTTTACAATACTCTCAAGTGTGAGTAATGCAAACATTGCTTGATGAGGATTTTGTGAATAAAGTTTTTTTTTCACAGCTGCTACTGCATATTTTGGTCTAAAAAATTCAGGCAAATAAATATACTATTTGTAATAACAATAAAATACATATGGTTTAGGTGAATACTTACGAACAATCATTTTGCCTTATTAAATCACATATTTGTAATATTGTTGGCCAGTCTGGATCTAGGCGTAAATTACTCGTTGCTTTATCTATCAACAATATTAATGATTGTAATGTTAAAAACAAAAATAGTGATTATTGTACTAATTATAATGCATTTTTCAACAAATAGTAGGAGAATGTTCGATGTTATTACAATGATTGTGATAGAGTTTGATCACCCTTCAGGGGCCTAAAAAAGTATGTTGAAGAAATACAATTTCATCACAAATGTAAAATTTGTCCACAATTTTTGTTCTGCCAAAAAATCAATTTTACGTAACTCACCCAATAATTTGTCAAAGTTATTAGCACGAAACATTTTCTAGTATTACTGCTCAAAATTATTCAAACTCACAAAAATTAACAAATAAAATTGATTTGATGACTAAAATGACAGTACACTTTTGTCAATTTATTATTTTTTTAATGTGTTGGCAAGCCTGTTTACGATTGGCTTGTGACGTCAAGTAATGCACAGTGCACACTATTGTGTAATCATCGTAGAAACCATAACCTAACTCTTTTATTTTTTTTCCTTTTGGAAAGGAGAGGCTGAGAATCCTCATAGAAATCACCGCAAACAAGAGCCACGATGATTATGTCTGACTACAATGCGACCAAGGCGGTTCGACCGGAATGACCTACCGACTAAACTCAGTTTGAATCTTGGCCAGAAGGGCTTTACGGTCTGAATGGAAGGTTTTGGGAATAGCTGTGTAACATATACTACACAATTAAGATAAACTTATCGATACATTGTGTTTATATGTTATAGTATAATAAAATATTATCTAAACTGAAAATAAAATAAAACGAATTAAAACTATCGTCTATCGTCATGTGTACTTATTTTACAAAAAAGTTGAAGTTTTTACGTTTAAGGTAAAGATGTGTTTTTTCTTATAAACATATTAACTGTTTAATACCAAACTGTGAATAATGTGGGAAATGTAAAATATATTTTTTGGTTCGTAATAGGAGACATTATAACTGAAATTAATACTTACACATGAATTGCAAGCAACGGCGTTAAATAATATATTTGTATATGTAATATGTTAATAGAGTAAGTTAAACTTGTTATAACTACATCGCTAATTATACTTTTTAACGTGAAACGTCTTTAAAATCGCGCCGAAACATATGGGTGCCAGGTTTAAAAAGTAGACCGGAGTTTTTTATTAAAATACTTAAAACACCGTGAATCTTGTTTTTATTTCAATCCTTTACTTTAAAAGCGATTCCCTAACATAGACGTTTCACGTTAAAACCAACGGCCGTGTGACTTTTATCTTCGTAGTTCACGGCTACCTATTAATGTATTTTTACATTCTCTAACCGCCTGTTTTTAAAAAAGTTTTAACAATTTGGAATTATTAATAAGATAGGACTACCGTTTGATATGTCTTTCATGAAATAAATGTTAGGACTTTCCATCATTTTCCACCCATACAACATAATGCTCAAATCATAGACATGAAAATCTAAAACCAATTTTTAATTAAAAAGAATATAATGAACTAAAAATAATATAGAAAAATGTTACTAAAATTTATTCTCTGTGTTATCATGCTATTTTTATTTTCCACTAAAAAGAATCAATTCACTACAAAAATATCTTAAACTTTCTTTTAAAGTATTTTGCAATTTTTGTGTAATGTTTTATTCATATCATATGTATAAACTTTAATTAATAATTTGTTATTAAGTCCTTATGGTTGTATAGTACTGAGGAATCATATGAATTTACTCGCATATGCATGCCAATAATGCTGCAAATGTTTTTACTGGACACTCGGTAATCATTCACGAAACTTCGAAATATAAGTTGGCTTACATTTCTCTCATAGATATATTTTCTAATAAAAAAAACTTTCTGATTGTATCATAAATCAGGTCATATATTTGTTATAAATAAATGTTCCATCAATAGTTTTTTTATTTTGTAGAAATCTAATATATATTTACATACAAATGTTAAGAACATTTGATTTTATTTTATTTATCTGTAAAATAAATATATATTAAATCATAAGCGGCATCTCATACACAAGAACTTTTATAATTATTGGTGAAAATATCGATACCTAATTTATTGAGAGTATCAATCTCTACGGTTGTGGTTGTTTTACTTTAAGTAATTGACATACCTAACTAAAACATGATGAATTCACGCATGTTTCTATCTACATTAGTTTTTTACTAACTTCTAATATTAGGAACTAATAATAATTAGTATTATTTGTAAATTCTAAAGGTTATATGGAACTTCCACATAACCGTGAACAAAAACATTTACAAGACAACTTTATAAGAATGAATGATTTGTTTATTAGGAATCAATGTATTATTGTATTTCATTCAAAGGGGGTTTCAATGTTTTTTAGAACTGTTTAAATATTCTTGATTTTTTTTCATGCCAAACAATAACCAAAAAATACAATTTAAGGTTGTTTATAATTTTAAACTATGAATGGCTGCGGTCCGAACATCGATAAAAGTTTATATCAGCACTCTTAACATACTAATCTGTGCTCTTAACACTGTCTTCTCGTTTTCAGAGCGCCAAGTTTCAAAAGGTCAAGGTTACAGTCTATAAAATATAGCTTGATACCTGTGACAGTTGTCACTAAAATCACGCCCATGAAGTACTGAATTTCGTACTAGCACACACAGAACTTGTCAATGTCATTCTTTATGGGCATGTCAACTTAATTAGTTATGCGATGAATCATCGTGAACGCAAAATATTTACTGCTGTTTTGTAAATTAAACTTTTTGTTAACGGTCGGGTTTACAATATTATTATTTCCATACTACAAATCTTGAATATTCCCGTTCTTTTTAATAAATAAATGTATTCGACAACCAAAGACATTATATACAAAACAAAGACAAAATAAAAAGTTTTAAAATAAATATATTTACACAATTATTTTAAAATAAATATATTATTTAATTTTATTGTTTATCATAAAACCTTTATTTACATTTGTACTTGTACTTGATGGAAAATAAAATTGAATTATTAAAATACAAATAATAAATTTAATAATAAGTTTGAGGAGTGGCTTTTAAATGTGTTAGGTAATTTAAAGGAGCCACATTATATTATTATGCATGACACTCCATATTACTCGGTCCAAAGTCACCAACTTCAGCAAACAGAAAGTTAGAAATTATTGCATGGCTGTAAGAAAAGGAAATAGAAGCCAACGAAACAATGTTCAAAAACGAATTGTTAAAGACTCGTTGGACTGCACAACCCAAATACTCCAACGTATATTTTAGACTTTGACCTGATGGTAAGTGGTAACCATCGCTAATGGACATCTGCAGTGCCAGGGGCACAGCTGAGCCGTTGCTTACCTGGAGAGAAATACTCTTTTTAAGCCTCGTTTGAAGTTAGACGTATCGTAGCGCTCAGGAAACATTCTACTATTCTACGACTAGCTGTGCCCGCGATTTCGTCCGCGTGGAATGTAAAAAAAATTAGTTTATCTTTTTTTTTTAGTAGCCTAAGTTACTTCTTATTACAATCGGAATCTGATTTCGGTTATGACGATGATTTGGGTTGTGTACCTTTTACTGAATAAATTTACTTAATATAAGCAATTTCAGTTTGATTTCATAATAAAACATTATGTTACAAATCCTACTTCACTGTCGATAAAATTATACTGTGTTACGTACAGCACTAGTTATGTCAGTCAGACAACTGTCACAGGTATCAAGCGTTTACATACTGTAGTAAATGCTTGAGGTTTACAAAAATAAACATTTGCATAGTTTTAGATCGGATCTCGTATTATGAAATTATATTTCCACCTACTACTAAATATACAATTAATACTCGTACTAGTTCACACTTATTTGTTATTCCTCATATGATTTTTGGTCTTGTGATATATCCCTACTAATGTTATAAGCGCGAAAGTGTGTAAGTATGGATGGATGTTTAATACTCGAATCATGAAGACAATCGGGCAAAATTGTATTTATTGTTTCAAGCTTAAGGCAGATGTCCCACCACCGGCGAGGAAGCTATTAACTATCGGCTATTGTTGACATGGTAGGATCGAGAAATAACACAGTTTATAACTTTACTTTTATTTTGTGTTCTTGCATTTTCGTATGAGCGTTCGACATGAACAAGTTGTCAAGAAGAAGAAAAAAAACGGTAATTTGACAACGACAAGGTTACCGCCTAACAAAACAATAGATGGCGCCACTCGTTACTTTCACTTATCAATATAATAAGATTATAAATTTACTTAATTACAACAGCTATTATCTCGCTCAGGAAACGTACATTAGATATTCATTCTGTGTGATGCATATATTTATAGTTGATCGCTGACTGTTCATAACACACTGCCAACGAGAACTCGCTCCAATAGTATGTCAATGAATGGCAAGTTCTGTCTATGATAAGATAATACTCGAGCAGCGGTACTGGCTAAGCGATGATCGCTTGGCAGTCAGTACCACAGATCAAATATTTGTACTGAAGTACAGATGCGACAGTGACATAACGCATAGTTCTCAAATTATGCGTCATGTTGCTGCTGTCGCTCATTCTAACCTTTTTCTAACAGTCCGCTTTAGTGCTGGCCACTCGATAGTAAGGATATCGACAATATAAATATCGCTAAAGATATCGATATTTAGTGACGTTCCTAACAGTAACGGATAGGCTGCAGGAAATAGGGTGGTAAACTTTATTTTTTATAAAAATAAAATATATTGATGAATAAAATCATTATTTATTTTAAACTTTTTCCGAAGAAAGTATATTTGGTGCTTTTTATTGTTTTTTTATTCCGATTTTGGGGACATTGTCGATTGTTGCACCATTTGTGTACCTGCACTTTTGCAACATATTTTATAAATCATTTTTGCATATGCATGGTTGACCAACTGCTGTTATTTGAAAAGAAAAGGTATTATTCAAATTTTGAACTTTTACATTGTATAAATTGTAAGTTGTATGAAAAATGTTATTCTTGATCATAATGATTATCTTGATGATGAAATAATTGAAATGATGATGATCAATGATGATTAATAAATTATTTTGTTCATACTCATTATACATACTTCATCATCATACTCGTTATGTACGTAAATGGTCTCGATTATCTATCGCTGTTATAAAATATGAATATAAATTAAAGAGCAGGTTACGTATCTTGTTTATTTTTAAATAAATAACAAACGTGAATAATATAAATTTTAAATTACAAATCTATTCGATATATGACACCATGAAATATTCTATGCTGTGTCTCTTACAAGTTACCAATTCTATACGTCAGTATATGATTAACTAGCTGGTTACCGCGTCTTCGTCTGTGCAGAATTAGTATTTATGTGTTAATTTTAATGTCATAATATTAATTCTTTTCTATGCCACGCTGATATAAGCTGCTTGAAATATTAATCCTACGCAGATTAAGTCGCGAGCACTAGCTAATATCTTTACAAATTGTAGCCAATGTGTTATTCTGATTTTTGATTGGCTGTCATTAAAATCCTCATGGGGACCGGCTTCAGCACGTTTATGTACACTGCAAATTGTCTGTATAGAGATTCTGTATTGATTTTCTGTATACTGATCATCTCCTGCTATTTGCTATTTGGTATCGTGTACCATTGGAAAAATGTATGAGTGTCGTTTGGTTTTGGTCACAAGTAAATATATTTTCCTCAAATGTATATGTCATGTAATCAATATTTTGACAATCTTCTCTGAGCATAGTCGACGGTGCCGATGCCAAAGTCCACAAAAAAGTACGGAAACCATATCGATCGAGTTTTACCAAACAATTTTGTACAATATATGTAAACAACTTTGAATTTGTTCGTTAGGTATAGGTAGTACATGCAATCATCTTTACCTGATAAAAAAGTGTAAGCAAAACTGTTGCTTGGAAAAATTGATCGCGCTGCTCGCTATGATGGCGTCGAGTTTAACTAAACTCCCCTCTGGTAGCCCTCAAGTTTGGTTATCATTCCAGCCAGTGCTATTCGAGATATAAGGTTTATTCCAGCTGTTAATACTGTATTCCAGTTTTTTCATCAACGATGGCTATGCTGCTCACGTTGTACTGGCCTCGAGTTGAGTTGCGCTGCGTTATCGGCCATCATCAATGCGTCTATAACGCATATACCGCGTTAATGAACTATATAACCGTATAAAAGTGCCGATGGCGTTGTTTGCAAAGGTTCTACTTTTAATATGCTGATTCTGCTGCGCGAAGAAAGTACCTAAGTTAGGCTGTTGGCGATGACGTGCTGCCAGTCTTTTTACATAATTTAAATATTTTATTTCAGTTTTGTAGCCGAAGTGAACTTTGAAACATAAAACCAACTTCTGTTTTATTTGTATATTCTTTTAATCGAATTATTTCAAAATATTCAATTTTATGAAGTCTTCGACTACCTCATTTAACCTTGTGATACAAAGATGGCTTGTTTTTATACCTATCATACTTTCAACATTGTAATCTTTAAGATCGGGTACATTTTCTTCTTCCGCAGTTACTACTGGCAACGTTATCACGGCAAACACTAGACCTAGTACAACAAACTGTAAAAAAAAGAAGATCAAACATTAGAACTATTAAGTTATGTATTGAATATTATTAGTGCATAAGTATTTTTTTATAGTAAATAAGTTGCACCGAGCGGTAAATGAGCTATTAATATACCCGCGAGGTTTGGGGGCACTGGTGATCTGCTTTTATACACCACCTGCACATAAAGCATGTATTATATATCATGAAATTTAACTTTAGAATGTCAACATTCTTCTTCTTATTTTTGTAACTGGCAATTTACAATGTCAACATTATTATTATTATTTTAGCTTTGGCTCGCACGGCTTGTGCATTTGCCACGACGAGAAATGTCAACATGTGAACTAACTTCCTTTCCCGCTGCATAAGATGACCAGGCGCAGTGAGAGCTTTCACTCTTATGTTGTTGACATTCCACAGTTTCACACATCCGCATGAAGTAATTTGCTTCCACTTTCGTTATGTGAACTGCCAAGGAGTGAAACTCTTTGCCGAGGTTTGTTTTCCCGGATCAGTATAATCTGGACATCTTTAAAGCTAGAGTAAGCATGTTCTAAGCGAGTGTATTCCACCTTAGGCTACATCATAACTTTCCATCAGGCAAGAATATCAAACATAAAAAAAACCTGTGTTGCTAGGTTGACTACCTAGCAACACAGGTTTGACTGATAAATGGAAATGGGGAAAACATACTATGCATCCTACACGTAGTGGAATAATGGTGTGACGAGCATCAGCTGTCAGTAAATTCATTAAAACCAGAACTTATCCTATTCATCAACAAATGGAAGTTACCAGAATTATAACTACCAAAATTATTTCACATTAAACTCTTCCTCTTAATAAAATTGCTGAGTGTGAAAACTGAGGAAAATCATCAGAAAGGTACAAGTAACGAGCGAAACGGATGCAGACAAGCGAAAGATGCAAATTCGGCAGCATTCAAAAAGCTTGCCCGTTCTCTAATGAAACTAAAGAGGGGCAGAATCCGAAAAGTTATAGTTAGTATCAGGTTATTGTCCCCTAAATAAACACCTATTATCAGTAGGTGTGACGGATAGCCTTTTATGTAAAGAATACATGGAGGCTGAGCAAATCGTGTTCCCATGAAATGTAAAAGTGTGGCTGGTCAATGGGCAACACTGTTTCACTTTCCGGCATCCTACCAGAAGGATGAAGAAGTCTCCAGAGGCTGCTGGCATTTTGGAATAGAAGAGAAAAGTCTACCTAGCATAGGACACACAATGTCCCAGTCATGAGGCTAAGTGCGGAAATAGTCCATCCAAACTCACTAACTACATATATTGGAATTTGGTACCTTTCAGTTTAGTTCATTGAGGATAGTTAGTAGGTAGTCGTTAATGTTATTAACTATCCATAACGACGCATTACGCAATAAAGCTTCTAAAAATGTACAGGTGAAACTCCAATTTACTTAGTACATACTTGCGCATATACTAACTCAAGACCTCTCATCCGCGAATTTATAAACGCATACATTGTAATACATTCTAACCACAGTAAAGATCAACTATTAAAGTTTACTACGTAAGCTTAATGTTGTGTGGTTTTTTTGTGACCTATGTGCAAAGATTTGGGGTAAACTTAATATTGTGTGGTCTTTTGTGACCCGTGCGCAAAGATTTGGGGTTGAGTTTGTTTTTAGAATACGATCCCAAGACATACATGCACTTTTCAGTTAAAAACAATGCCGCATTATCTGTCTTGCTGATACTTACAAGTAATATACGAACAAAATATTATATAAGGACAATCAAGGTAAGTAATGATTAAAATAAAATTCTTACTTGTTCGAGCTCACGGTCGAAATCTTTCCTTGGAAAGATTTGTTCGGCTTCAAGGTCTAGCCTGGAGAGTGCTAGGCAGAGGTGTTCGTAGTAATGGGCCAGTAGCTGTTGATAATATTTTACACGAAATTCTGAATCAGAACCCGTAAAAATAAAGTACATCAAATCTTTGATCACCGAACCAATATGTAGAGTTTGGTAGTCTATTATAACTATTTCGTACTGATTATTCTGTAACAAAGAATATAATTAATTTTGGTGTTGAGCTGCTGCCTTAACACGTTGATCGCGAAACAGGGCCAGAAACGCCCTGTTCATGTCACGCTTCTACACCGATAAGGCAAATGTTAAAGTTCTCTGTCGTGCTGGCGGCAGAAACTCTACCTGATTTAGTGTAGGAAAGAGATAACTAGTACAGCTAACGAGATACAGCACAGTAACTAAACTTAACTATGAGCGGCGGCAGATAAATCAACTCATTGTTAAAAATAATCGAAAGGGAAAAACCGTTTATTCGATTTATTTGGCGTTAATAGGGTTTTCGTCTTTCGGGAGGGTTTAATAAGCCTCGTGCCGCGACAATCTCTGATTTCAGGACAAAGTTCAAAACTCCCCGAAACTCAATAATGGAAAGTATAGACAAATTAATGCCGCTGGGAATGTGTTAATAAAATTACAAAGAAAAGATACATATTCAATTCAATTACAAAAATCATCAATTGCAGTTAAATGATATTCATGTCTGACTTCAATGTTCCCATATAATAAAAAAAAATATTCACTTATCAAAGTCAAAGTAAATTTTATTGAACATTACATACAATTATTGACGTAAAAATAAATTTATGTGACAAAACAAAATCTCGATACGAACAACGAAAAATTAAATATTGCAGTCAATTTATATTTTGGTTAGCAACTGCACGTAAAAAAATAAATATATTTAGTTGAATTATGAAATTATTGTTAGAACTTCTCCTTGTAGGTATATGATTTTAGGTACTATTTAAGGTTTTGACTTGATGTCAATTTTTTATTGTTTTTTTAGAATGCTGTTTTTTTGACATGTTATATAATGTAATGAAAATAATACACGACTTAAATTCGGAGTTCTCTGGTTTAATTTGCTCTGAATAAAATATCTCGCAGCTGAGACTTAAGATCTGCGAGATATAGGTAGAGACAACAATAGGGAATATGCATAAAATTTAAATTTTTCTCAAAAATTTTTTTCGGGATTATTTATTGATCTTATATTATATTTAAAAGGATATTTTTTTATTTAGTTATTTATTTAAGCCCAAAAAATATTATTAAAAAAGTGAAAAATAAGGGAAGGAAATTCGAGCTTACACAACGCTCCACTATTGGTCGAAGCGATATGTGACGTCAATGGTTATATCTTGCATTTATCGGCCTCGATATTCATACATGTTCGTAGTGTGTTAAATTGTGTTTGCGAGAAAAATTGTTTAAAACTGTATTTCTGTGTGTTTACTATGTGAATATACATTTGTAGTCAATCTAAGACGATGACAGAAACTGGTTTTGTCCAAGCACGATCCGATAATCTGCCGAAACAAGGTTATTTTACTTCTTCCATGATTTGTTTGCTAATTTAAATTGAAAATTAGTACTAAGCAACTGAAACGCTACTAGTATACAAACAGACCCTAACCAATCATGTCATCATAAGCGCGCGAAAAATGGCGGCGTTTGAACGGCTCAATTTTATTCAATGTTTTCAATTTCACTTTGTATAAAAACTTGACTATTTTCAAGCCTATTTATATTTTTTTCTATGTTATAAAAATGTAAATAATTAATTTAAGACATAAAAAGAAATCATGCATATTCCCTATTTATAGTCTTCAATGGCTGGTCAGGTTACAGATAGAAACGTTTTATTTTGCACAATAAGTCACACGCATACACAAACCGAAAAAAAAATTAGGATTTATTGGCGTAGATGATTTCTGTTAGGTAAGCTGGTTTGACACCTGTGATATCAAAGTGCTAAACATTTGATTTACTGTTCCATCCGTTCAGTTATTCGTCAATCCAGTTGTTTTAACATAATTTATATTAATAGTTATTGATTGTAATTTTTTTCATCAAATTTAAGTATATATTGTATTTTAATAAATATCATCATTTCGACGAATGGGCCAACTGCTGTCTTCTAATTATCTCCACACCGGTCGGTCCTGCGCTGCGAGCAGAATATGAATATCGTAAAGAATATGTAGGTTCAAAGTATTAGAAAATTGTTATAGCTTTTTTGTTAAATAGCTGATGTGCAACAAAATACAAAGTACATGTCAGGCAAGAGAATTATGCGGTTAATAAAAAAAAATTATACAATATTTAATTAGGAGTTATAAAGGGCATAAATTCATAGTGATTTTTTTGTACGAATATAAAAATAATGAATGAGCCGAAAAATAAGAATTTATAACGAGTTTTAACAGTACGTGATGAACAGCAATTTGCAAACCCACTAAAATTGAGTCAAATTATAGAGGACACGAGAAAATACTTTTATTCGGACTAGCTGCACTAAAATTACATATTCTGTATTATGTAAGCCCAAGTTATAGTAAGTCGTATAAACACTAGAAAAAAGCATTTAATGTTGCAATATTTAGAATGCTTATTTCCTTCTCTCCCTAGGCCCTGAATTAATTCATATCTGAAAGATAAAGTATTTTTGATAGAAACTCATCGTATATTGCTAGGTAAGGACAAATCTTGTGAGTTTTTCAACTTAGTATTTTTACGAAATTTTGTGCATGTGATTTCAGAAATCACATGCACAAAAATTTTGTAAAAATACTAACTTATGATAAAACATAACAAAAATGTATGCGTCGCTATGCTGTGTTTTGTCACAAACATTTTATTACTAGAGTTGAATGTTTTTTTGGCAGTCGGCTTGGATTTCAACGAAGGTGGGCATCTTAGGTTTGGCTGCCAAAATGTGTTGAACGCATCGCTTCGCCCTTAGCCCGTACTTCCAAATGAGATTCAAACTCAAATCGCCGCATGAGTACAGTTAGAAAAGAATGTTGCTAAGGAGTCCACATAGCGCTTCTCTAATATCTTCTTAACAATTCTAAATATTATTTACTTTTTCATGCTTACCATATGAATTTTGTGCATTAAATTGCTCATTCTAAAGTCTCCGTGCACCAGGGTAGGTCGCAGAGACGGTCCAAAGAAAAGTTGCATTGCGTTCGGTATAAGTTGAGCCATAAAATTAATTAGCTTATCTCTATACTCTTCTTTAATTATCGATACAGCTTTTCTCATCATTTGCTCTAATATATTCGTCGCTGTTTTGCCATCTATATCACGAAGCTGCAAAGACTCCTTTGTTTTTTTATAATCATCAGGAAAATCTTTCTGCATTGCAAATCCTAGTGCGTGTAGTTTGGCCAACTCTTCTATAGCCTTAGAAGCGTACTCCCAATTTATAGATAAGAATCGGTTATAAGTCGTAAAACCTAGAGCACTTAGGTCTGAAGTTACTAAAACTTCTTCACATTCAGTATCAATATACCCATATAATTCGGGTATCTTCAGTCGGTTGTGAATAGGGATGCCACGTTTGTTTTCGATTTTATCAAATACCTTTGCAAGAACACTATAGGTGTACTGTTCTGTGTAATAAAAGCGAGTTGGTAATTGTAGTCGCAACGTATTGCTGAATGTCGCTACTTTTGCAAAAAACTTCAACTCCTCTCTGTTTGATGCTGATATCTTCCCAATAAATAACAAAGAGGAATAATTGGCTCCTCTTGTCGAAAATGGAGTTATTTCAAAAGTGTGATTTTCTAATTTCTTGGCTTTGACAATATTCTTCAGAGAGCGTTCTAATAAAATCTGATATACGTCCATTCTGTTAGATAATAGAAAATACTTAGGAAACTTGTACTGTCTAAATGTATGAAGCAAAATGATCAATTTTTATCAAAATTTATCGCTAGATATCAATACTATGGTGATCATGTCATAATATTTATCCTCGACATGGTTTCGCCTAAAAGTCATTAGTCTTGTTGACTACAGATAATATCTAAACAGTGCTCGAAGCCTACTACTTATTGCCGTAGATACTTGTTATATAATTTTTTTAAGTCATATAAACGTTATCAATAAATGCACTGTAAACCTTATATCTATAACAATAAACACATAGTGAAAAATGTTTGATATCACTTATCATTGTCTTATCGGACAGCGGTAAACGTGACTAACTAAAGTTAGTGTGTTGTGTGTACCACTGGTAATTATTATGCTGTCAGTAAAGTGCGTTAAGATATAAGTAGATTTTTGAATTTTAAGACGTTAGCCTAAGTTCTGATATGACCACTTTTTCTGATGTATTATTAACTACTACCTATTAACAATGGTATCGCAAAATAATTTACATATAATAAAAACTGAAATAAAGTTATTACATAAGGAACTTGATCAACTAGATTGGCAGCTTCGTGTTTTCAAGAATCAATTTAACAAAGTTGAAATTTGGATAACAACTATACAGTTGCAACTATCTGCCATGAAAATGATGTATCACGATTTAATGCAGTTAAAATTGTTAATTATTAAAATAAACCCATATCTACAGAAGCCAAAATAAATTACCAGTGTATTAATAAAGTGAGTTTATTTAATTGTATTGTTTTATTACTTTCACTATTCCAATGCTGAACCAAAATAAAAATTTTGTAATAATAATGTCACCGTTTTGAAACCCTCTTATAAAAACTTTTTAAACCTTTTGCTGCACATAATGGAGTGTCTACACGTTCAGTCTCGTCAAATTTGGAAAAATCTATAACATAGCCTTTTCCATTCTTCGGACAATCAACCATGTGGCGAAAGCGATGACCCCATAATATTTCTGATGCAGTGTAACTTGACTTTGCTTGAACTGCTTGACCTGTACACTCGATAATGCCTTCAAATACAACTAAGATCTCCATGTCGCAGTTCATTAAATCATTGGCAGACATGTCAAAGAATGGGCTATGGGCGTTAATGAAATGCACGGCTGATATAGGAAACTTGAAGAATACATCATTATCACTATCGTCAACTTTTAAATTTAACTCAACTTGTTCATTTTTTAAAATATCACCCTTCGAACTGGTAATGTATCTTATCAGATATGCTCGAGCACACACTGATATGATTCTCGATTTTCTTGTGTTGCCAATCCTGAATATCAGGCACAAATTGCAATCCCTTTGGTTTATAACGGCCATCTTCGAAAATAATAAATTCTTCTCCCCGTTTTTAGGTCTGTTGAGTTTTGAAAAAACAATACCAATTACGAAAGATTGAATAAGTGTACCGAAAATACTTTCCATGCACAGAGTAAATATAGCTGCGGGGCATTCGAGCGTAGGTGATCTTGTACCATAACCAACCGTAGTCTGAACTTCTATAGTGAACAGAAATATGGAAGTAAAACCGTATATTTCTGTCACACATGGAACCCACCCAGTGTTATTAACGGTATGAGGAATATTCTCCTCTTCTAAATCGCCATGGTAGTATAAAATTACCCACCATAATATGGCAAATAGCAACCAAAGGCATACGTTTGAAAGCAAACAATATGTTAGTGTCCACCTCCATCGAGCTTCAATAAAAGTAGTTACTATGTCAGGGAAAATATAGCTCTCCGACTTATTCCATTTCTCTACATTTATTTCTCCTGTTTTGGAAACAATACGCTGTGTTCTATTTCTAAGAATTAGCCTGTAAATAAACGATATTATGCTTTGAAAATTACTCAGTTGTCGATAAATAAGTATATAATTATGCATTACGTATTTTAAAATTAGTTTATTCTAAAATTACTAGAGCATCTTTCTTAAAAATACACAGACTAATTACGATTATAACTATTTTTTCGTTTAAATTATAAATACGTTTTTCTTTAAATTTAACCTACCTGTGAATTTGTTTCCTCTTGGAAAGTGCCGCAATTTTATTTTCATCTGTTTCTTTGTACCAATTGTACTGATTTTTCGGATCACTATTAACATTTTTCATTGTGACTTAAGTGTTATGAATTACCGGAAACAAATTATTGGTCGACCAGTAAAACAGTGTTGCTGTTAAATATTATCATTCAAAAATGATAATTTCATACAAAACATTTTTAATGTACACAATGATATTATTTGGTTTGGTATGATAAGAATAGTTCAGTAGCTTTGCTTTTTGATACTTAATCAAAATGCAAAGCTATTCTTACATACGAGAAATCTATAAATAAGTATCACGAAATACAAAAAAACATTAGTTTATCTATTACTAGCTGGAGCCCGCGACTTGTTCTACGCAGAATTATTATTTCGAGTAGTTAAGTAGTATTCGCGTGACGTATAATCTTTATAAATTATAGGTTACGTGTTATTCTGATAAAAGCTATATTATTGTAAAGTTCACTAAAATCCATTCAGCAGTTTTTACATGAAAGAGTAACAAACATCTATACATACAAACTTTCGCGCTTATAATATAAGTAGGTACATTATTAAACATCTGATTCCGTTTTAGATTCAGCATTCAAACTTACAGTCTTCCATATAAGTTTAATAATGCACCAAATCGAAGAGATTTATGAGATTACTTTAATACAGTTTAACAGATCTTTGTACAAATGATCCATTTCAATTTTATGCAAGTTTTATTGATTAAACTTTCTTTGTCCAGTTTGTCCATATAATTAATGTCATATCTATAATTTATATCTATACTTATAATAAATCTGTAGAGGGGTTAATTCTGTACATGAAATATATTTTAAAAATAACTATCAGGGGGTGATTAGGGATCGATACTGATGCCAAAAATGCAATCCGTAAAATGTTTATCTGTCTGTCTGTCTGTAAGTTCCTTATAGAAACAAAAACTACAGGACGGATTTTAACGAAACTTAGTTTAATTATTCTTCATACTCCTGGGCAGGTTATAGAATACTTTCCATTACGCTACAATTAATAGGAGCAGAGTAGTGAAGGGAATTTTTGGGAAAACGGGAGAAGTAACTCAATTTTTTTAGCTTCCGTCGCGTGTGTAGCCTTAATGGTTAAAGTCACATAAAAATCATGTATGATGGAAATATTCTACATAAAATTGTCTAAAAAACATCCCACAACAACATATGTCTTTTATGGTTGAGTCATAATAATCTATACCTACTAATATTATAAAGCTGAAGAGTTTGTTTGATTGTTTGTTTGTTTGAACGCGCTAATCTCTGGAACTCCAGGAGGCCTATTTTTGAATTACGAATGCGACTTCGAAATCACCGATGTGACTAATAATCACCGATTTTCAATAATTCTTAATATCACTGATGTGACTACCTTAGTCACAGATGTGATTTCATTACGAGTGCCCTCACCCACTCGTAATCAAGTCATACTTGTGGAAATGTTATCTGTGTTTTGTTTGATTTTTAAGTCTATATATATAATATATATATATATATGAATGTAGCACATATATTATATATATATATATATATATATATATATATATATAATCATAATGGTTAAGTCGGCAATAACCGGCAGCGGCTACATTCTGCGTGGAACCGAACATTTATGTGTGTACTTTCTTCATCTTATTTTTGTAACTGGCAATGTGTGTACTTTATCTATGTTGGCAGCTCTGCGATCGACTTTCAAAAATTGGATGTCACCGAAAATTGGAAATCACCGCTGACTATTTAGTCAGCGGTGATTTCGAAATCGCATTCGTAATTCAAAAATAGGTCTCCTGGTATGAAATGATTTTTTTTTATTGAATATCATCACGCTGCGACTAATAGGAGCGAAGAAATAATGAAAAATGTGGAAAAAACGGTGAAAATTATTCATCTTTGAGGGCTTCAATTGCGTGTGCTGCGAAAACGGTTCTAGATACCAAAAAAATATGTATGAAAGAATTATTCCTCTTAAAATGATCTCAAAAAAATGTCTGTGACAGTATATGTCTATCTTTTAATGTTTAATTAAGAATCGTTTTTATGGTCAAAGGATATGTCGCGTTGTCAAGATCGGGTAACAGCTGAGGTGGTTGTTTGCAAAAATAAATATGATGCTCAAAATAACTATTCCACGCGGACGAAGTCGCTGGCACACTAGTAGATAATAAAATAATATACTTCTACACAAATTTTCAGTTCTACTAGTTTTTCCAATTTATACTGGAATAGTTTGTAAATTAACCAGATAATCTTAACCCCACGTAGCTGTCATAATGATTTAGTTTATAGAACCATGATAATGACAACACATCCCGTATTCCCGGGATGCACTAGCGATTCCGTCAGCTAAAGCGGAAAGAGCAGTGGCCGTGACAGACGAAAGAGCAACGATGCCTACACGGGGAACTAATTCGATAATCGTTATGCTCTTGAACGTTGTGCGATGACAGTTCATCTGTCATTTGTGTCGCTACCGTGTACTCCCCGCTCTTATGAAGGAATGATGGCAATTTGCACATACATACCTACTGTTAGTTATTTTTGCGAAATAATGCATACATTATTTAAGAAATATGATTATTTTTATTAAGAAATATGTTTAACTAGCTGTGCTTCGTCCGCGTGGAATTGTAATTTTAGGTAGCATTTTTAATGACTGAGAGTGTTATAAACGTAAAAGTAGACAAATATAATCAGAATGCTTCGAACTGCTAAGCTATCAGGAGTTACACGTGTTATTGTAAGTCAACCATAAAAGATAGACATATGCTGTCGTGGGATATTTTTTATATAATTTTATGGAGAACTTTTCCGTCATACATGATTTCTGTGTAGCTTTAATCATTAAGGTTGCATACGCGACGGAAGTTTAAAAAATGGAGTAACTTCTTCTGTTTCCCCAACATTTCCCTTCACTGCTCTGCTCCTATTGATTGTAGTGTAATGAAAAGTATAATATAACCAACTCAGGAGTATAGAAAATAATTTTACCAAGTTTCGTTAAACTCCGTCTAGTAGTTTTTTTTCAATAACGGTTACAGACAGACAAAAAAAATTACTGATTGCATTTTTGGCATCCGTATCGATTCCTAATCACCCCCGATAGTTATTTAAGAAATATATTTCATATACAGAATTGACCTCTCTACAGATTTATTATAAGTATAGATAACTATGAATAATGTTTGAAGTTAGTAGTTTAAAGAAATTAGTTTAAAACTCCTAATAAATCTGAATAGATAAGAGAAGACTCATTGGTGACTGGCATATCAACGCACAGCCCAAACTACCGTATTTCCAGTAGGATACTCCAAATTTTGCACATAGGGGTGCACTAAGAAAGGATTTTTCTAATCTCACACCTAAAATGGGTTAAACACCGTTTTTACCGTGGGAGAGCCATGCTTCGGCACGAATTGGGCCGGCGCGACCGGAGTGATACCACGACCTCGCAGAAAACCGGCGTAAAATAGCGCTTGCGCTATAGTGTTTCGCCGAGTGAGTGAAGGTACCAGAGACTCAACCCCCCCTTCCCCCCTTATACCCTTTTAAAAGGCCAGCAACGCAACTGTGACTCCTCTATTTCCATGGACTGTCCGACTGTCGCCTTAGAGGTCGCGCTCACATCACGTTGCTGCCCTAAGAGTGCCTCCGACAGCCGCTCCGTCTCGTGTTTGCTCTTGACGTTCGACGCCTGCGACCTGTGGTGCATTCCCTTGAGTGGCGCAAGCCATTCGGGAGTGTATCTGCGGGGAGTGGCCGTCGATTTCCGAGGCAACCGAGACCGCGAATTGCCTTTCACGTTTCCCGCTTCTTGGTAGTAGGCATCCAATGCCTCCCAAGAAGCGCTCACCGAAGACCGGCCTGCAGGCGGAAACGCCTACGCCGACACCGACACCGGCTCATCGACGCACGATGGCCACAAGAAGTCCCCAGATCGAGGAGGAAAGGCGAACGGTGATGGCCACACCGTCTCCCTCGACACCCCGATTCCTGGATTGGACCCAAGAAGACCAGCCTGCCGAGGAAATACCGGAAATGAAAAATGTGGAACTACCCACATTTCCGACACCGCCGACACCTCTCGCCGACACGGAGAACAAGACGGCCGACAGGCCGACACTGTTCACCGACAAGACGCTGAGCCCATCTGAGACCTGGAAGACCTTTCGCTTCCACAAGAAACACACTACGCCGCCCCAAGTACCAGTAACACCTGGCAAGAAGAAAATCGAGACTATTCAAGAAATAATAGTCTCGCAGCCGATACCAGATTGGTTCGAACACCTACATGCGATGGGGGAGATGCTGGGCGGTGACGTCCCGGCCTCAACCCTGAACAAAGGATGCCAGACCAAATTTACGCCCGCGACAATTCAAGAGTTCGAAGTCTTGTGGGACTACCTGACCAAGAACGATATTAATATCGTCTGGCCACCTCACACTCGGCGTTCGGAGCAGCAACCAAGCGCCCCGCCGACACTGAAGACCCAACTGATGGTTGCACGTGAGCAACCTGAATTGACGCCTGTATCGGAAGAGATGCCGCAGTCCGACTCGGCGAAGGAATTCTCCACCTCGCCGACACCATCAACACCAACAACACCGACGCCAAAGGCTTCGGCAAAAGCGACGCCCGATGGATCGCCGATACGTACGACGATCCCGCAACCACCGGCGAAGGCGACACCCGACGCCACGCCGCCGCGACGGCATCTACGCTCTCCGCCACCTAAGAGCACAACGACGGCCGCCGACACAAAAAATCCGCAGACGAGGGTAGACGGGAAATTTCCTCCAATTATAGTGGAGGAACTATCCGACTGGCCCCGTCACTTCAAGGAGCTGATGAAACGCTTGGGCCACCCCGTTAATGCCCAAGCCTTCAAGAAGGGCATCCGATTTCTTCCGAAATCGGAAAGGGAATACGACACCGTCAGGAAGTATCTGACAGAGGCCGAGGATGAGCAGCAAATCTCTTGGTTCAGCTACTCACCCGCCAACAACAGAAGCCTGAAACTAGCAGTCAAAGGACTCCCGGAGACCACAACAGTAGAAGACCTGAGCGATGACCTGGAACGTAAGGGCTTTACTCCCGAATGGGTCAAGGGATTCGACTCAACACACGGTCGACACAAGAAGGTGTTCTATGTTCGACTGACCAAGACGCCGAACATACTCAGGGTCTACCACCAAGAAGAGATCCTGGGGATGACAGGAGTCACGGTGGAGGCATGGCGAGGGAAAAAGGGCCCGGCCCAATGTCACCGATGCCAGGGCTTCCGCCACACCTCCGTGCACTGCCACCGACCAATCGCCTGCGTCCGCTGCGGCGAACAACATGCCGCCAAGGATTGCCCGAGACCCATCTCCGAGCCACCCACATGTGCCAATTGCGGAGGCCCACACACCGCCAACAATCTGGCCAGGTGCCCGGCATACCGCAGGGAGGCCCGGAACAGGCACGCGACAACCATGGCACACACAAACAAGGCCACCACAACCCTGCCTCAGACCAAAATGGTCGAAGACAGCGAGCCGACAGCACCTCACTCATTGATGGCCGCTGCAAACTCCGGCACCAGGTTCATGCCGGCGCCTCGCCCACGTAGGCAGAGGCGTAGTTCAGATGAAGCCTCTAGCGAAAACCTAGACAAGAAGAAGAGGCCAAGGAAAAAGAAGGCCAAACGGAAACGTACGCCAGAACCACAGCAAGGGACCCAGCGAGCCAACCCTTCTAGGGCTGAAACGCCGTCCCTATGCCAGCAGCCCGCACAAGAAATGCGCGACAAGCCCCACGAAGCCTCACTTAGCGAAAGTGAGCGAGGTAATAACACCGGAACCGAAGCCTTCACAGAATGTGAACAGAAACATAGAGTGGCAAATGAGAGTAGAGAGGAGTGGCCGAGCGACCAACGCAAGAAATGCGAAGGTATCCTCAGAGCCACCCTACTCAATATACAGAGGAAGGTAAACCCGGTGTTTACCGTCATTACCAGTTTGCTTGAGCTCTGCAGCATTCTCCTGACAATGCTCCATAACCATAAAGAAACCATAGGCCATGTAGCCACCCCAACGCCCCGCCCGTAGTCACGGGCGGCGAGTGCCGTTACCGCAGTGAGCAACAGCTCAGATCGGTTTCCCCACCGCGAAAGCGGTGAGAAGAACATTGCGAGGTGTGACTCCTCTAGTGCTGCCCATGGACACCCATGGGCAACGGTTTTCGCTTACCATCAGGTGATCCGATTGCTCGTTTGCTGACCTATACTATAAAAAAAAAATAGTGATCCAAAGTTTGTATGGAGGAACGACATTCCATGAATATTTGAATCTTCGTGAAAGAACACCTATTGGCAAACGGGCAATATAGTTTCCAGACCATTTCAATATTCAATACCTAAAGGGACGAAAAGTAGCACTCAGAAAATCAACTAGGGTATCGTTATGTTTTTTCGGCTCAGTAGGGTTACAAAAATACCAGCGATTTTAATATCAATTACAGATAACTTATTAAAATGAAAACTAATCTTTAAATTAAAACTAAAATAATAGATATTATTGAAATGTTTAAATCTTATTAAGTAAAAACAGAAACTGACCTATCAATGCACTGAAACTTCAAATTTGGTATGTACGTTCCCTAAGGAGTCTACGGATGCACTAAAAAAAGAAAAGACTAGAATTGATAAGAGGCGTACAAAGTTTGCATAAAAGAATGACATTTCATTGTAGTACTCCTATTCGAAAATTAATAAAAACGTGTTTCACGACTTTTTTAATATACAACCCTTAAAGAAGATATAAATCGGAAATCACTTAGACGGTTTTTCAGGTTGTTAATTATAAAAATAAAATCAATTTTGACATCTAAAGTAGCAGACGTAAAACTCATCATCATCTTAAAGTTGAAATATGTAAATATTATGTATTTGATTTTTTAAGCTTATTTGGAAAACCCCATGAAAACTACTGAACTAATTTGATGTAATTTAATTTGTTATGGATAGTTTGAAACCAGAGATAATTTTTATCGTTGAAAAATATCTCTTCAAATATACCTTTCTATTAGGAAAGCAACACATTATAATATTTTTAAAAGTGCTCTCAATAGACTTGTGTAACTCAGAAGTGATTGTATTAGTAAATCACTTTAATTCAAAATGTATATAAGCTTATATATAATAAGCTCAATAACTCTTTCACTGGCTTGTGATATTAACAATTATAATTCGTTCCAAAAGTATATAATATTTTAGCTAACAAATACTTTGGCTTTATATTTCACTGTAATCACTTATCACAAGTACATACTAGTTTCGCATTACAAACAATACCTCAAGCAATGTCTTATTTGATAACTTTAACAGAGAAAACCACTTGATTTATATTTATAATCAATTAAATAAAAATCCGTCGCCATTTGCTCAACTGTCGAAAAGAAAACGTAGTGATGAGATTCAAGATCGATTCAGTTCATTGAGAGATGCTTTACTGGCCTGGATTCTAGACCTTTAGGCATTCAGTTCATTTATTTAATAGTTAACTGAAGTGAAGACAAATAGAACAAAGTCGATACAGCCATGACCTTAGTTTAATATTTATTTATTTTTATTATTGAAATGTTACTTACATTTCAATAATATAAAGTAGTATATATAATATTAGTAGGTATAACACTTTTCAACGAAGGTTGTCAGATTTTGATTCGAAATGAATTTCTCACAATTGAGTTCACTATGGTGGAAAATAAATATTACCACCAACTGAAGATTTTTACTACTTCAAATATTCTATATATTGGGTTTTGAAGTCGATACCTTTTCCACTTGACGATATTTATAGCATTATTATATGACAATAACTATGAGGGATATTCCGAGTAACAAATTATTAACGAGTTTGCCAAATCCGTTCAAAGATGGCATTAGGTTTCAAATCAAATTCAAGCTACATTTTATAGACTAAAAGCAATGTTTGTAAATAATCATGCATGTGTACAATATGCATATTTTGTATGATTTAAAATTTATGCTTGTTTCCAATACATATACGCATTACGAATAAAATGTATGCTTTGAAAGATTACATTGAAATATAAAAAGATTATTTCATGACAAAACTCATCTTATAACAAAGCGTCATCTGTCTAAAGAAATTTAAAGAAAAAACAAATGTTTGTTACAAAAATAACGCAATATATATTAGAAGTACCCATTGTAAGTGGTTAAGAAATACATTTAATTTTCCAATAACTTTTTATCTTGCTTTAATTTATAGAGCCGTAGATTGGACCTTAGACATATTGAGTCTGTTGAATTACAAGATTATAGACATTATTATATATGAATTAATATTAATGTTCTACTTGCTAGATTGCCAGCTACAATATAATAAATTAATTATATTATGTAATGGAAAGTGACTTCATGAATTATCAATATTGAAGTCATTTTCCAAATTGACGACTCTGTATCTATTTAATACAGGGGAAAAAAAAACAGCCCTTGCTGAGTTTCTTGGCGGTTCTTCTCAGTACAAGGTCTCCCGCCGTAGATTTGCGAACCGATGGCGTAGCTTTTCGACATTCACAGGTGCTTGTAACAGCCCAGACTGAATAAATGATTTTGAATTTGAATTTGAATTTAATAACATACAGATCCACTTAGCTTACCTCACGCTCCACGAATTCATTTTACAGTCTGATTCATGCTCTAAAAGTCTATTATCTGCATCTCAATATTATTTTCTTTTCATTTTCATATCTTTTATTATTTTTAATTTTCCCGCCTGAGGCGTAGGATTTTGTTGTGTTTATATATTTCTTTAGATTTTTTAAAATAAAATGTGGAATAATAAATACAAATGTAACTAGTTTAACTATGCTATTCTAATGTAACTAGTTTAACTATGCTATTAGTTAAACTAGTTACATTAGAATTCGGTCACAGTAAATAGGGTATTTAAAGGGTGTTGCAGGAAGCCATAGTGTCAGCGTTTCTTCTATGACTTATTCCTTCTTCATGAGTGTCGAGATCATATAAAATCTTCCACGAGTAAACAGACCTCACGAGTCAGGTTACTTTGTGTAAGTAAGTACCTACTCAGCTGCCAAAGTTGTGTACCGCCGTAGACAGCGAGACGGATGAGATGGAATCATATCCTCTTGAAGGCAATTAGCTGGGTCTAACTCCGGGCTCTAGGCATCCTTCTGCTGAAAATACCTCATCACTTGAATATATCGCCCTTCTTGCAAGGTGTAGGCGTGGTTTCAATGGATGGAAAAATCACCAGAATGGAGGTTAAATGTAAAAAAAAACATTACTTAAATATTTCAAAGACATTGTTATACATAATCGCCGTCATTCTCTCTCATTTATCTAATTTCGAAAGTGAACGGAGGTGACGAGTTGCTGCAATAGTTGAAGTACAGGAGCTATACACACATTCGGCAATCCTAATTGCACACTCTTGGAATACATATTAAGGTTCACTTACATATTGAAATTGTAAGTGGAAGGTAAGTCATCTTAAATATAACGGAAGATACCTGAGTAACTGTCTAAGCCTCAGTAGCTAGATATACAACGTATGATGTATGCTGTTAATAAGGTAGCAAATAAAAAAAGTAATATAGACAGGCGTCAGATAGACGCTAAAACTCTTAAAACTTAGTACCTATGAAACCTTTTTTTTTGGATTGTGTGTTTCTTTGGACACAAAAATTTGGTTGAATACTTTCCTATTAAGAGTAATGTAAGTCATGGTATTCACATTAATCAGATTGTACTAGTAACACAATATGTAGGTAATTTTGGTTTAAAATTTGTATAATTTTTGTTTTTGATTTTGAACCTGAATCTCCGTTGACACAATTTTTATGGAAGATTTCAAATATAATTTCTTTAATAAAAATAATCTTCAACATTTGTACTAGGGCCTGTTTCTGAATACCTATGCTCTATGGATGTTGTTTGCCGGCTGCAGTAATTATGAAAGACTTATGATTTTAATGTTTATATAAAGAAAAGAATTAATCTAATCTGCGTTTATCATATTTATGTTATCATATTCATACACATGTTTTTATTCGATTTATTTATTAATAAAGAGCAAGAATTGCTTAAAAAATATACATCGTGACTAGCTCTTGTACTAAATGTGATTGACAAGCGGCAACTTGCTACAAATGCATAGACAAATGACACATGCGGCTGAAGTGGATGAAACAATCATTGTTGCTGCTGCCGGCAATGCGGGGGCAGTCAACCGTTCCAAACGGGATGGGTGACGGGTTACCATTATTTGTTGCGATTTAATGAATAATTATTAGACCGGTTCATTTAACTAAACAATAATCATTGTTGTAATGATAAGTCACTTATGTGATGAGATTAGAAAATAAATAAAATAAGTTGACTCGTTACTTACACACTGTATTGCTGACACAATACACACATAAATAATGATTTATAAGTTTTTAAAAATAAATTAATCCACTCTTTTTCAATGTTAATTAAGTCCCAGTGTCTAAATGGCAGAATAATTTTTTGACGAAAAGTTTTTTTTTTATGAAAAAGGTAAAAAGTTTATATAACGTAGGTGGTTGTTAAAACGGGAATTAAAAAAAATGGATTACATAAGATGCTTTGATGTTTCATACTATATATGAAACTTGCATGTATTGGACGACCCTATTACTAATGTCCAGGCATATTGCAAATATATAACTAGTTGCAAATATATAATTCCGGTATGCTAGATTCTTTCATTATCAACATGTCAATAGTTAAAGGCACACTGTTGAGTCTACAAAAGTGGTCATTAATAGCTCAGAGTTTGCTAACGCACCAATTATGGAAGGGGTTTCCCTAGGATTAATATTGCGTTGGACACAAAAGGTTCGCAACGAAGAAGTACTGCGGTGCATAGGAAGAAAGCGCGAATTGTGGGACTCCGTCAGAAAGAGAAAAGTAGTATATCTCGGACACATATTTAGACACGAACGATACGAGCTTCTACAGTTTATTATTTAGTTTATTATGATAGGAAAATCGCTGGAAGGAGATCCGTGGGCCGCAGAAGGAAGTCCTGGTTGAGAAACATCCGAAACTGGACCGGAATCGCGAGTGCTGCCCAACTCTTCCGCCTCGCAAAAGATAGAATAAAATATGCGGAGCTGACGGCCAACCTTCGCTAGTCGGAGAGGCGCACAAAGAAGAAGAAGAATATTGCGTCCTGTTATTTTTTAAATATATATAAATAACAGTACTATTTGCGGACAACTTAATGAAATTACGAGACTATTCTCGACCTATCTTCTTCAGTGCTTCCACGCAAGTGTTTAATTCGTCGTGTTGCCAGTGATGGCATATTGAACTGAAACCTGAACACACACGATGCGTCTTACAAGGTGACTTAGTCATGCAAAGGGCAATGGCTGTCCATCGCCTTTTAGCTTCTATAATTCTCTGGCTATGCACGCAGATCTTGTCAAAATTATGACATACGCAGAAACGCCAGGGTCACCAACATAATCCGAAGAATTCCGAACCTTAAGTAGTAGTGGGCAGAGCAAAAGATGGGTAGACGATATGTTGAAGATTGGAGAAAAGCACGGGAAGTTAGTAGCGCAGGACAGTCTGATGTGGAGATCCTTGCAAAACGCCTAAGTTCATCAGCGGGGATTGGCTGATATTATGAGGATGATGATGTTGATGATATTACTTTACTACTCAAATTTGACAAAATCACTGTTATGACGATGTAAGTAATGCTCACATATTGTGTATATAAGGACAATCAAACAAAAGCTCGAAAAAATATGCGCTACTTGCGTTCGATAAACAAAAGCATTTTATGGCTTTTAATAAAATATATTTTTTTTAAGAACAATTGTAGTAAATCTCAATATTATTCTTTATTATTAATAAAGTATTCGTTTAATTATTAAGTATATATTTTTACCAATATATAGGTACTTGTCATGAAATATTTTAGTGCCCAATTAAAATTTTTGATGAGGTATAATTTTAAGCTGTGCTTCAAACTACACATCGTCGGCTTGGAAGAAGACTGTCATAACTCAAAAAATTAATTGTTATATTTTCGCAATGAAACAACTTCAATTTGTCTATAATAATAATAAAAGTCTATATAATAATAGAGCCACCTGTAAAGAATATGGTTTCTAATTATTTAATGAGATCGAGATCCGAGTACATTTTATTCAGTAAATTGTTTACATGCTTCCTCTGAAAGTTTGTATATTTTGAGTTATGACAGTCTTCTTCCAAGCTGACGACATATAAAGCACTAAAGGGGGCATAGAACTATATTTTAGGCGCATAGTTCACAAATTTATTAAAATTACGGTACTGAAATTAACCATACATTCACAAACCACAAACAATTATCACAAATCTAAGTGGAATACTTACATATGAAATAATTGAAAAAATATTTTTATGTTTGTTGGGGACTTCTACTATAAATTTATTATATGCTTTTCACATGCAAAAACAAAAGAAACGGATGCTGGAATCTTATCTGCAACCGCTAAAAGCAAACGTCCAATTGTTTCTGCGCGTGGCCAGTTAAATAATCATAGTGCACAATTGGACTTAGGTACCAAACAAGAGTTGGCTGGTTCGTCAGTTCACGCTTCCCTGGCGCACGAGTCACACAGTTACCCTGGACTGGTACTTTTTAAATTATTTGACTTCGGTTAAATCTCCTTTTGCAAATATATTGATATAACTATTTGTTGTGATTTACCGTAACTATGAGTGATGTAATTGTGAATTAACCCTGTTTAAATTTGTCTCTGGTAAGTTTAGGAACTTTTTCGAAATTAAATAGATTATACACAATTTTTCATACCCTAATTTAATATAGAAAAGTGAATGAGAATTTGAAAAATGTTATTTGTAAATTAATATTCACTTTGTAGCTAGTAATATTTATTATTTTATTTGAATTCTTATGTTTGAGAATATCTTCGTATACTTTTAAAATTATTAATAATTTATTTTACAGAAACAAATTTCCATGTTCATACATATTGAATTGTTTTTTAAATTAATATAGAAACAAATCAAAGATGTAGTATTATTTTTTATACATACATAGACTCAGTTTAAGGACGAGGTCATGTCCTTAATATTTTGATCGTGCGTATGATTGCTTTCATAATGTATAATATTGAAATCTATACGGATTTCTCTTCAAAATTTCATTTTGAAAGATTTTGTCATTGAATATGTGCGATATGTATTAGATATACAGTTAGAATGATTCGGGTTTTATCTAGACTTATTAGCATTGGATATTACCTGTTAAATTATTGATATTAATGATTGAACTTAGAGAAAATAATGTTATCCCAACTAATATTATAAATGCGAAAGTGTGTTTGTTTGTTTGTTTGTTTGTTTGTTTGTTACCTCTTCACGCTTAAACTACTGGACCGATTTCAAAAATTCTTTCACCTTTGGAAAGCTACATTCTCCCCGAGTAACATAGGCTACTTTTTATCCCGGAAAAATCGACAGATCCCACGGGATGCGCAATAAAGGCTTCGCTCAAAAACTACTGCACAGATTTTTATGCGGTTTTCATCAATAGATAGAGTGATTCTTGAGGAGTTTTGCGGCATTTTTTATCTCGGAAAAACGGATAGTCCCACGGGAAGCGCGATAAAATCTTCGCACCATAAACCGACTTCCGCGTATATGTAGCCGTGGGCAAAAGCTATGACCCTTAACCCTCTATACACCCAATCCCGAAATCCACGCGGGCGAAGCCGCGGGCAGAAAGCTAGTCCTTCATAAGGCACAAATCTATACTTTCACTTTGATAAGTTTGCTGGATTTGGAAATGCGTACATTCACAATTGTATTTCGCTTGAGATATTTCAATATTATTTACTTTTTAATACTACTACTAATGCTTACTTTTTTATCCAATATACATATTTGATTTGAAAAAAATAGTTAGATAGTAAAAATATGGACTATTAGGAACATTGAAATCTATTGTAGGTATTCCTTAAATTAAAGTTTCTTAATAATAGTTTTCTTCCCTGAAATATATCCAAATCCACAGTTTTTATACTAAATAACACGGCGTATAATTATAGGTCATTAGGTAAAGTTATAAGTAGTTCACCTTGCTTTCATACATGCATTCATTATTATGTAAGTATGCATTTACATACTACACATTAAACAGATTGCATTTATTGCTATCAATCAGGGCCTAAACTTAGATTAACCTCTGATGGCCATCAATCAATTGATTGTAGTTGCAAATTCAAATCACAACTTTTTCAAAATCAATTTATTATCATCATCATCGATTTATTAACGTGAGACTATGAAATGACAGTTGCCACTAATTGTTTTATAGATAAATTAATCTGTATATGCGGTGACGTATTAAGAATATAGATAATCCCGCTTCCGATGTCGTAAGAGTAGAGCGACAGAGCCTATTTTTACCAAGTTTTGCAAAGTGCTCGGATAAAGTAAACATGCCCCCTATAAGCCTATACATACACACACACACATACATATATATATATATATATATATATATATATATATATATTATATAATAAATAACAGATTATTTTGTTCTTTTAAATAATACAACAACAATACACCAAGTTAAATCAAATCTTATTCTTTGCATTAGATTAAAAGGCTTTACCTATTACCAATCAATATCAAAAGTGTCAAGAACAGCTCAACTTTTAGTGTCTATACTTGTATTTAGATTAAAGAATATTAGTTTAAGTAAGATGTCAGATTTAGTATGTAAATAGATATTTACATACTACATTATTTTAGCATATTTAATTTGTACGTAGTCTCTTAATGTGCAATAAGAATTGTAAGTTTATATAAATAACGTTTTTTTTTACTTCACATTTGATTATACACTAAAATAGTTCCATCGAAAACTAAGTATAGCTAATAATTTGATTTCATTTGTAGCCTTATCTTATTACATAAATTTGACGGCCATTTTATAACTAAACCGATCTTTACATATTTTTAGTGTTATCAATTAATAGTTACATTTGAGAACATAATTCAGGTATTATTATTTAAGTCATCCAAATATATTTTAATATTGTGTTACAAAATCATGACCCAACTCGCAACAAGTCTTAAGTCTACCATTATGAGATCTTAATAAACTAGAATATATTTATCGAGTCTATTCAAAATTATCAGCACAAACGCGAGTCACATGTTCATTTGAATTGTAAATTGTAATTCTATATACAATAAAGGTGTTTATGCGTTATATACTACAAACGGTTGATTATAATGTATAGAATTCACGCCTTGAGCTGTGAAGGATTTGTTGTCAGATTTATAAATGTAAAATTATTCCAGGACGTACTTTTACAAAACAAATATATTATATATAGGTACTGGTTAAAAGTCAAGGCGTCAAGACTTTCGTTGGCTATTTTATGGTTTTTATTTCGTGGTTTTGACTCTGCAAGATATACCTAGTTACTATAAAAACGGACATAGATAAATTGTTTCTTATGCTGGTAATGTAATTCAATAATCTATGAGTAACAAAGGTAATTATGTAATGTAACTACAAAATGATAGACTTCATAGCGTCGAAAAGTTAGAATACTTACTTAGTTAACTATTTGTTTCTTTCTTATTCATTATTCCATGATTGGCAAAAACTTGATTGAGATTTTACATTTTTTTCATTTAGATAGTAGACATGAAGTTTATGAAAATAAAAATTCGATAATTTCATTGATTGGGAATGTTTTGGAAGAAGTGCCTCTCTCTTCCTTCCCTTCCTCTTTCTTCCCTTACAATTATTTTGCCCGCGTGCAGGTGTTACTTAAATTATTGAAAAATAATAAACAGATTCGCTCAGCTTCGTTGTTGCTCCACGACACACATTGTTTTGTTGGATGTCATAATTTCCGTTATTAATAAAAAAAGGCAACGCCATGGCCAGCGCAAATTTGTATGGGCTTAATATCTATTGTAATAAAACAATACACAAAATAGCATACTGCACAAACGATAATTACCATGTTTGATTTTGCTGATTGAATGCGCTTACGCCTGAAGGAAAATGTTACGAATACACTTAACGTAAACATTGTCTCACAAAACTCAAGAAACCCAATTATTAGTTATATGCTGGTCAAAAAACGGTATTTAAGCTTAGTGTCCATATAATTTAATTCATACATCAATAAAAGATTTGCGTAGATATCATTACAAAAATGATAATTCTGAAATAATTTGTGAAATAGCTTGGCTACTATCAATAAACTCTTTTAATGTAATGATGGAGGGGAATGTATTGATATTTACTTACTATCAAGCAAACGAATAATCTTGACTAATATTTATAGTACTGTGATTAATTTGCCGCATAATATTACTATAATTCTATCTATAACCACTTATACGCACAGTTTTTCTGTCGGATAACGCTATTAACCTTCAACTATCGTGATGGGTATCTACTTTGAACTGCCACAATGCTCATAATTTTTGTCTAGGTACTCGTGCCGGGCATGGACATCAAATCATATAGAGATGTGTGACGGTTATATATTGTTTGGTGTTGTATAGTGTTTTGGTGTTCATGCTGGCTGAATAAAAAAGAAGTCACTGCAAGTAAATTAAATATGTTATTTTAACTTGTCAATATTTTGATATTACTCAGTTTGATAAAAATAGTTAGACACAACTTTTTATTAATTTGGTTTTTTTTAAATATAACCTTTTTAATGTCACCAAAACCAGCCAAATACAAATGGTTTATATAGCCAAAGATTTTATTAGAGCCAAAGAACTTTATCCGAAGACTTCTATTATAAATTAGGTTCATTATAGATCCGTAAGTTATAAAAATATTTATCTCAAATACATACATTTTATATTGTATTTGAAATATCAAGTTTCAGTAATAAAATGAAAAACATTTTTGAGTAATAAATTAGCGCCTATAAAATATGAAGTGATATTAATTAACCAGTTACATTATGCCTCTTAATTTGCTATTGTTTTATAATAAATAACTTCACATACTTGATTTTTTATACAAATATCGTAGAAGGACACAGTCGTGTAATGCAAACTAGGCCATTACGGCCAAGTTTTCCGCAATACGAATATAAACGGTGGGAGGAATATGAAGACATCCGACGGGGTATAGTTGATATGGAGTGCATCCTGGAAGCCAAGGCCAGTTCCTTGTTACTCTTGAGAGCTTCCAGTAAACTACGAAATTGCTATAAGTAAAATAACCCATAATTTAACAAATGTAGAGTTATTATTTATGCGTTGTCCTCGTACCTTAAATAAGCTTATTAGGTAATATTTAACTAACTGCGATATTAAGACAACAAGGTACGAGTAACTTCATAGTACGAATTTCAAGTAGCTAATAACTTTTACTCAGCTACTGTGAATAAAATATATATATTTCACTTCTTTAATAGAATTAACAGAACTTCTGTGACTTTCTTAATCTCTTTATAAAATATGGGTAAATATGTACTTTGGGCAGCCTGCACTTATATATCTGTTGGAACAGTGTCGTGGGAAATCTGCAGTTAGGCTGATTCTGTATTGGTCGAGGTTTACCAAATAAGGTCTAAGGCAAATGTTGGTACACTTGTACTAATTTGTATTTATATGTGACACTATGACATCATACAAAATGCAGAGCGTGTCATTTTACGAATAACATTAAATAAAATAAATAATAAAACGAATTATTATCTGTTAACATAAATATATATATATATATATATATATATATATATATATATAATATATATATATATATATATATTATATATATATATATATATATATATATATATATATAATGTATTTTATATAAATTCGCAAACGGACAACTGATGAAATGTTAAGGAACCACTGATTTCTCAAAAATTTTCATTAGGTGTAGCTTTAACTGATAGGATCTTTGATACTGCACAGGACATGATACAGCTCTTGATTTTCTAATTCTAATGCACTGACCAATTATTCGTCAGACAAATGACTGGTCTTCATACGGTTGTAATCTGGCAATTAATTACGCAATCGAATTACTGCAGAGGCTAATTGAATCTTACACGGCAGTTATTGTCCTCGCAGACCGAAGAGTATATCAGTACCTAACTTGTTATCAGTATTAATTTACAAAAGTTCAGTATTAATTTCAAAAGAACATAATTTTTCTTTAGTGTTATTTACTTTAAGAATTGAGTTGATTAAGTTAGGGACGAATTAAGTGCATTAGAGCGAAACATTCGAAGCTATGCAGTATATTTGATAGGTTGGAAATAAAATAAATATTTTTTTTTCAGATATCTAACTTAAGCAGTCAACACTTTCATGCAGCAATATGCTTCACGTAGAGTCCACGTTAATCACAATGATATCTTCTTTCAACGATCAGAAACCGTGATAACACAAAAATGGCCACCGAGGAGTCGTTATATGAAATGGAAATACGCAACGATGACAAGGATAAACCGTTTGATGATAAAGAAAAGAAAATTGAGAGATCAGGGCTGGCAGCCGGGAAGATATTTTATAAACCAGGAGTAATTGAAGAGGAGACAGACGAAACAAGCGCATGTGAAAGCTCCATGGTAGAAGCTCCTATGCTTACAAGTTTTGGAGGTAGTGGATTTTTAAAACCAATTCAGATCCATCCCTCAAGCAGTCTCCATCGGGTTCCTACGTATAGCAGCTCTATTGGCCAAAGTACAGTGTATCGCCAAGATACTTGCAGGTAAACTCTTAATTTCACTGTTTTATACTATGGTGTAATGTAATTCATACAATGTATTGATAAAAAAACGTACATACGTACAATTAAGTAAGAGTATATAAGAGTCAACAAAACAATGGTAACTTTGACAGACACTCCTACTAAGGGACGTGGATGAATACTTTTGATCCCTGTTGGTGCGACATACCAAACAAAAGTGTGAGTTGAGAAAACGAGGCAAATTCAAAATATTTTGATAATTATGGTATTACTTACTATACGCATTTTATCCTTTGTCGTGGGTGCAGTCACAAACAAAGAAATTTCACATGCACAAATACCCAGACCGGAACAAATTTTTGTAGGTCATACAAAATATCTGTCTCGTGCGGGAATTGAACCCGCGACCCGACGACGCGAGTCAGCGTAGAAGCCAATTACTCGGCCACTGCGCTAAACGTGTCACCAAATTATATATTACATTATCTTATTGCAAATTTCAAATGAATGTACTTAAACCTAGTCAGAAATCTCTGGGAATGCAACCAATTCAATGACATCAACCAACACATCTTTGTCTATGGACGCATATTTTTTTTAGAACATAGTCTCGATAATTTAAGTATGTTTTATCTTTTTATGCTATTTATTCCTTAAATTCCTTAACGTTTAACAATATTTTTAGGGCAGCAGAGCCCATAAATATATTCCAGATTATTTTATTATACACGAAAAAAATCGTCTCGTCTTAAGTTTATTAAATTATTTAATTCAGTCAACAAGGATCAAGATTTTCTACTCATACTATATACAACAATATTAATCTGTCAAAGATTGATAATTAATAGTAAATTTATTTATCTGTGCGTAGTAAATTTATCAGAAAAGGCCACGACCCATTCCATGGGTAGGCTTTAGCATCTTCTATTTTTTATGTTTTATAATGTAGGTTTATAGGCATTTGTTTAATTTTATCTTTAAGGAATTATGGGTTAAATAATCATAAGTTTTATTTCACGAAAACTAATCTCTAATTAAACTCACGAAAAAAATTGTAACACGTCGACCTATAAATACTTATTTATTAATCATAAATCACAAAATTATTATATATGAAAAATATTTTTGCGTGAGTTTTAATGTCAGTTCATAATAATGAACTACAACCAGTTGCTTCGTCCGCATTATTACCATTTTTCTGATAGTAATTTCTGTTTAATGTCAAAACTTTTTAAAATATAGATACATATACAATAGATGCAGCTGCCTGCAGTAAATTATGTAAAATCTTGTGAATACCCAATGCAAATACTAATAATAATATGTAGTTTTACTGATCGTAGCGGACATACATATGAATGTGTTGTATAATATATTACTAACTTTAATAGTATGTATTAAACACAGTTATATATTATATTTATGGTTTACAGTATATGACTGCTTTAAAAGGTAAGATGTGCAATGAAATTACTTGGTACCTTTTCTTGACATATTATGTCGCAAGTTGGCAATGAGTGTGGTTTTTGTGGGGTTTGCGAATTTGACCCGAATATCTCAGGTACACATGTACTATAGGTTTCAGTCACATATACCACTATTCACCATCAAGTAGGCAATCTGAGTCAACATCTTTGTCCCTGTTCCCAATTTTATTTCGGGTCGGCGCAACATGTCTTACTCGTCCACTCTTCTCTATCACTCGCTGTTTCGACACTTACTCTCTTCTTCAACATATCAACATTCACATAGTTTATCCATCGAGTCAAGATATATCTATAAAATAATATATACTAAAGTTGACTTTAAGACAAATTGAATTTCACGTACCAGCGTTATCTTTAGATTCCCTATTGTAAAGCGCAGAGAAAAACCTAATTAAAGCGTATGTTACTATAAATCATGCAAAGAAAATTGATATCATTAGACACCAATAACACCAGCGAATCACAATTCTTGAGGAAATATCTAATCAGTTCGAGTGTAAAAGATAAACATGTACTTATCAATTTGTTTTCAGAATTTTTAAACATGATAATATTTCTGTAACGGCTTGGTCTTGCTGTCATCTTAACGTTTTTTTATTGTTCTCGTAAAAAAAAAATAGTGCCAGTGTTCATTAGTTTCAAAAAACTGTGAACAGTGTTGTAAATTTGAATTTGTTTGTGTGACTTTGTGACGCACATTATGACATGATAAGAAGGACATTATCGTGATTTGTGCGAATTTGTTCTACTTTGCTTTAAAATAGTCACACATTTGTAAAGGTAGGTTTTGCGAACGATGTTTTATGAGTATAAATGGTTGTATAACTAACAACATTTTCAATAAGATTTATAATTCTTATTAAACAATTCACATATTGTTAATTTTCAAAAATATATAAATATAAAATACTTTTCACACGACGTAGTAACCATTAAACATCTCTAATTTCAAGTTAGCCCATTTCTATCAAGCATTCATGTACATTCATATACTCACGCCTGTTACCCATTGGGGTGAGCAGCCCAATAACCCATAGTTTTGCACCTCTCATAACCGTAAATTTTGACAATCACTTACATTCATTTTCTTTCTAATGCACCATATGTACAGTTAACCATATCTTGTAACTCCTCTTACGACGTTACCAAATTATTTGATAGTCAGCATATAGAATGCACTTGACAGTTAACTTGTTCATTCTTAATTATAATAACGAAAACTTTATAACGAAATTAACATATGGATAAAAGAAACTCAGTGCTAAGATCGCTTATTATAGAGATTGTTTTGTTATATATTGAAAAACAAGCAGACTGCTCAACTGATGGTACGACGAACAATGGTGTTTCGAGAGCTGAGGTAGACCTTTGGTCGGCTCTTACGCCATCCACGGGAAAAGAGGGAGAGGCGATTTATGTATACCTAATCTGATCCGACTAATTCAAACATTGACTAATACTTTAATTCGAGTATTTTTATGGCAGCTTTTTGTTTACAAATATAATTTTAGTTTAGGTATACGTTTGTTTACAAAAGGATGTTTAGCAATTTCGATAATCGCAACGATAACATATTTGCTAACATTATCAAATCATATGAAATCAAATAATTTTCGTTTTGTATCAAAAAACTTTTAGTAACTTTTTTTCGGTGGAACTATAGTATCTGCTCTGGCTTTTATATTTTAATTGCATATCTATTCGATGTTGTAATTAGTAAAGAAAAACGTCGTGAGGAAAAATTTAAAAATATATCATTTGAGGTCAACCAGTGTGTGTGTAGGGTGATGATAAAGGCCTCATTGTTCTAAAATATTTAGGATAGACTCTTGCTTTCTTGGCAGGAACGTAATCTAAGCTGAAAAGGTCAATATTTACTTTGAACTTTATTTTAAATATGCAATTGCCCCGATGACTTCTACAACGTCAGATTGACTTAGTTTGGGGATTGCAATAATTATGATGTGTTATCTTTTAAACCCTGCAGGTAAATTAGGCTAGTAGATTTCTATCGATCAAGTATCGATTCCTGTGTCTTGTTACTGAATAGAGGTTTATCGATTCAAATAGGTCTATTTTATAACTTCATATACTTTGTAATAACATAGATTGAAGTAAGCTGATGGTTTCAAGTTTAGTCATTCAACATTCATAAGCGTTCGTCTAAACTGTCTAGACCATACTAATAATCCCAAAACATGTACAATGCAGCAAACACAGATAACAATGATAAGTTTGTCAAATTATATGACCGTACAATTAGGTACGCTGTAAGATATTATGGTCAAATAATAGCCGTCAATATATCTATGTGTGTTGTCCAGCACTATTTAACTTACAAGAAAGTACTTAATCCAAACTGTCGTAAAATTATTTTTTTCCATATAGGCGGTTTAAATATGCACACCATTCTACAAATTCATTATTTTACATAGGCGACAAAGATTCACATTGGAAAAAAAGATTCAAGAGTGGATTTTGTAAAAGGAGACATTTTGAACAATTTTTAAAATATTTTCTATTGAGGAAATTATAGACGTAAACTATTTTAGGTCCTTTTTTATAATTAATTAAATAAATAAAATTATTACGTGTAAACAATTGTTATCAGAATATTCCACATGAATGAAATTAACATCAAAATTGACATATACATTGAATTGGAATGATTTTATTTAATATCATTTCAGTACCTATCAGTAAAATCTATAGATACCCATATCCTACTGTGCGGTTGACCACCAGGTAATATAGTGTTCGATCTACTATTTTATCTACATGGAAATCGAATTCAGCGCACCCGTATGCATTTGTCCAAAACATGTTTAGTTATAGTAATACGAGATGGTAATATAGTTAGCATTAATCTCATTTATATATGTCGTGGTTGACTCATAGTTTCAACTATGTCAATCTAAATTAAAAAAAAATGAATAACTTATTTCGAAATATTCAAAGTAGACGAAGTTCAAGTTTTTATAAGTTGTAGTTTGATTTTTATTGACACGGGTTAATGAGTATTTAGCCTGGTGATTAAATTTTATTCGTAGATTTCAGTCTTGACTAACTCATGGGTCAGACTTAAGATGTAGCTCAAGCTATCTTAGTTTTAGAAAAAAACATAGTTAATAAATGTATTATTCATAATTTTTAAATGACAGTTCATAAATTACATTTTATTCGTTAAAATTATCAACTTAACTGTGAACTAGATATGCAACCAGCTTTAAAAATGTTTATTACTCATAGCACAATGAACTGCGGGGCATTATGTGTGTGTCCTAGTCCTTGTTCCGAACCTCTCCCGAACAAGTGGCCACGCGCGGTGTTAGATTGCGTGATTGCGGCACTTACAGGAGTTACTAACCGGGTCCCCTATTTGTCATGCGGCATTCTGGCTGGCGTCATTGTCCATTTCTGTAGTACAAGAAGACCATTAAAAGACATTTTAACATAATGTATTATGTAAAAGTATCCTAGACATAAATGTAATACTGATGAGCATATTTATGGAATTGCGTAAAAAATTATAAATAATCTTGTTTTGGGTAATAGCGCTAAGTTTATGAATAACTTAGATCTGACCAAATAGACAGCGACTATTTACTTACTATCAAATGTAATAGAGTCCCGTCATATCTAAAAAAAGTTTTTATTGTAAAATCAAAAATATTTTCTGTTAAAGTGAAAAAGACGAATAAGTTCAGTTTAATAGAGAAAAATTTTGTGTCGTTTAACTTTACGTTTTCCCTACTAGCTCTTGTGATTGTGATTTTTTACGTTACGTTTCTTTAATAACAACTGTATAAACGCAGAATACGTTACAGATCATTTAGAGCTTCGTGATGAGTAAACGCTGGGAAATGAAAAATAACTATAGCTGCCGATCACCTTCAAGATTTGCAAATGTCAAGTGTTATTAGTATAGTTGAGGTTTATTCATTTTGCCACACAGATGTTTATAATAGAATCACGTTTCCAGTCATTTATAGTTATGCTGTATGCTAAAAATCACGATATTAATCATTACTGATACGCAACATTTTAAATTTTGATTTAATTGAAGATGACTTTAGTATGAGAAATCAAAGGCACGGTCTACTCTTTGAAATTAACCGTAATGATCTTTTAAATGGTGATGGCGGGAATATATTTTTGTTTTACATTTACAAGTAAATAGATTGTTATCTATAATATAGACCTGAATTATATCAATAATCATATGACAAAGATGAATTCTGCAAATTCAAACAGGATCACAGCAAAGCTGCTTTGCTGCGGATATAGTTATCATAGAGAGAGGTATCCAAGTAAAGGATTCCGGCAAATATATAATCATGTAATAATATGTTTATGTATACCTCAGTAGGTCATAACAGATACAAGTATAAAATTTTGGAAACTCATTTATTTACTGCCAAATTATTTTAAATATCGTCTCTTGCGTCAAATTCTTCTTTGTCTGTGTCGTGAAGGCAGGTGTTACCATTTGCCATATACAAGTTTGTTCGAAGCGACTAAAGGATTGTGGTGAAGCAGGATGACTCTATTTTGATGCTACACAACCGCATTAAAGGTTACAGATAGGATGAGGAGTACAATTAAAATGAAAAGCAAAAAACGATTTACAAATACCATAAAGTAAGTTGGAACAAATAGGAAAGGCATATTATTACTTATCTACCTACCTAGGTAGGCAAGTAATAATATGCTGAAAGGAAAATCAAGATATAAATATGTATATAAATATTAAGATTATATAAACATATTTATATCGTTTTTCAGAATTAATTTTGATAGAAGTTTGTATATATCTGAGTCTATATTGTACAGTACAGTAGACTTGGAATGGATATAGGAAAAGGAACGTCTGCAGAAATTAGCGAATCAATAAAAGAAGTTCTGTCAAATTTAGAACACTGAAAGAAAATATGGTTCATATCAGCGTCAACCTCACCGCATTCATATGTTGGATCAATTAATATACCATACTTGGCCAAACAGTCAGGTGTTACTGATTTACTAAATGTTAATGTGGAGAACCACGGTTTAGCAAGAATGTGTGGTTCTTTTTTTCTATAGTATTGACCTTTTGATGTATCACCTTCTGTTCATAATGTTAACCATTTAATATAGAGCTCTATTTTGGGCAAGTTTGTTAAATCATGAGCATAAAATTTGCCTAAATGATGAGCCTAAGTTCCTAAGCATAAAATTAAAAACAAAGTTTACTTTAGATACAATCTGTGATATATGTCAACATTTCATATTTGAATTCTCTTTGTAGTATATTTCATTACCGATTATCACAGACTAGTCGATTATTGTGAGTAGTTTGTTGTTGATTTGTAAATACTGCTTATAAGAAGATATGATACCTTCAATACTAGTCGTAGAAAAAGTATTAAATGAATGTCATAAATACTCGTGGTTCTTTCCGAACTAATTCATGCCACCTGCATTCTTCTTATTCAACGGTTGTGTAAAAAAATGCGTAGTTAAGCGATGTCACGCCTGGGCGGTAACAGGATTCCTTAAAAGAGATAAAAACCTCACAACGAAAGCCTACATTAATCTACTTAGCCAATTAGAATACAAAAAGGAATACATATATGAATAATAGTCATGTTATCAGCTAAGTACTGGGATCCGCGTGGAGGCATGCGGTTTCACCAGTGTCGCTCACTTGGATCCAAGTGTTTGACTCCCTTCACAGCACCGATAACTCAAACTGAAATACTCACTTTTTTCTTAATTATACAAGTATATAAATTTTTTACTATATAAAATGAATACATACATTTAATATCAACATTAAATACACAAATAATAGAGCGGCACCTGACGGGAATTTGATGCCCCCTGATCGTAAACGTGTAAACTTTAACAATTGTACACTACTTCGTCACTGAGCTGTGTTCAAAAAAAATATTACTGGTCACACCTCCCATTCCGACGGCCTTCGCTCGGAAAACAAATCGAGATTGTTAAATTAGTACGTAAAAATTAACACCCCGATTTACCTACACTGCCGAATGAGCCATTAGAGTTTAAGGTTTTGCTAATATTAAAAAATTCATCCGTATTACGTATCACCCGACTGGCACGATAAAACGATATACAAAGATGGTCGCTCTCGAGTCGAGAGTTCTTTTGGAGATATATTTTCATGGCAATTTTTAAGTACCTAATAATGCTTAAAGTACATAATAATTGAATAATTGTGAGTAAAATGTCCAAATTTAATCTAATGACGCGCAAACCAACCTCAACTGCTGTTAATGCACCTGCAGGCAATGGCGCTCCTTACTAACCTATGCTGTAGCACGCTCAGAGTACGTGATAGGTGATGGTCCAAAACCATATAGTTTCCAAGTCAAACTGATCCGTGTGGCGCTCTTTTAGGGATTACTATATCGCACAGAGTTTAAGACGAAGCACCCTTTATATTTTTCTATTTCTGGCTTAGATTGGGTATTTATTATGATTAGATATTTCGCTTATCAATTTATTGTGTCTTGGTGTCAAAGATTATTTTTATTGAAATGACCAACGTTTTTCTATAAATGAAGAAATAAAAAAATAATAACAGAACACTTCTTTGTACAAGTATTGAATGTTCATTATAAATTGTAAAAAGTGTGTCTCTTTAATATTTATTTAAACCAATCAAACTTAAAACAAAAACAATATTGATTCTGGCTCTAGCAAAATTTTATACTAAATCTTACGTATAGCCACAATAATAAGCCATGAATATGTATGTAAGTCGGGCCATAAATTCTGTAACAATGGAAAATAAATAAAATATTACATTTAAATTTGGAATCTGAAATTCTTGTATGAATGTTCATTATGTTCTTATTTTCGCGCCAATCGTTAAATATCGCTCAAATATTTTCTCAAACTCAAAGCTCAAACATACTGTGTTCCCTGCTTAAAAAGAGTGAGGGAAATGCGTTTACCCCCACTGAGTGAGGAGAATTGATTTGAATTTAGAATGCTGCAAATTATCGTTATGTACGAAACACGTCATTCGAAATTCGATTTATTAAATGTCAAAAAATAAGTCGTTCGGAAACTAATAAACTTTAAAATGAAAATTATTCGGTAACGTTGTAATTAAATATATAATTAAATTATAAAATGAAATGAATACACTAAAGTAAAGAAAAAAATAAAGAATATGTTTTACAAAATAATACACAAATAATTTATAGTTTTAAAAATCTTTATTGGTACAACAGAATACTACGGAAACTGTATGTTTCAGAACGTAACTTTAAAAAAATACCGGGAAACAAAAATCAATTTTTTTTCTGCTTCTTTTGTTTTTCGGTAGATAACAACTTACAATTAGTGTTGTATATCACAAATTCATAAAATATGAGTGAGTCTAGTGACGAAAACAGTAACTTAACACCTGAAGAATTAAAACAACAAGTGTTCAGTTTTCTTCCTCAGAAATCATGTGATAGATATCTAAAAACCTATGATGTTTTCAATAAATGGAAACTTGAAAAGGGCGCGAACACTTTCACGGAGAATTTAATATTGTCGTACTTTATTGAATTATCACAAACGAAACAATCACCTACAATGTGGAGTATGTATTCGATGTTAAAAGCAAAACATAAACACAATAAAGACAAAACATAATGTTCATATTGAAACTTATCCCAAACTTATTGCATTTTTGAAAGAAAGTCAGTAGGACACAAATCGAAAAAGTCCAACATTTTTTCAATATCTAATATTAAAAAAATTCTTAATGAAGCTCCGGACTGCAATTTTCTCGCTGGAAAAGTAAGTTACTACCTATATGTCTATACTTAATTAGTAATTATATGTGCACGTACTCTAACCATTTTCGCTAATATTTACTAAATATGAGTTACTTATGTAAAGAAAGTGGCTAAATACTAGGTTTTGTTTGTTATACATTTTAATTACTAACATTTTACATAAATAATATTGTTTATTTATTACAGGTTATCCTCATTGTTGGAATAAACGGAGCTTGCCGCTCGAACGAACTGTTAAATCTGACTGTTAATGCTATCGAAAAACATTCTGACGAACTGCTTTTAGTCAACCTACCCACCACAAAGACAAACATTGAGAGGTCCTTTGTTATTCGCGACGAATATGTCAAAATCGTCGAGAAATATAAGGTATTACGACCTGATAATACGAAAATAGATCGATTTTTCTTGCAGTATCGTAATGACAAGTGTTCAAAACAGCCTATGGGAATCAATAAAATAAGCGGGACACCACAACAAATAGCCAATTTTTTAAAATTACAAGAGCCTCACCTTTACACTGGACATTGCTTTAGGCGAACTTCGGTTTCGGTTCGCTTTTGGCTGATTCAGGAGCAAACCTCACAACATTAAAAAGGTATATTGAAGATTCGATCGAAAATAAGTCTAAATCCTGTAAACGCATAATACAAAGTATAAACTTTAAACCTGATCCCTATGCAAACCCGCGCCCCTCTACATCCAAAGAAACAAATACTATTGAAAATTCGCTAAGAAGCCGCACCGAGTCGCCAACGTTTACTAACAGTATTGTCTCGTCACAGTCCAAAGAAATAGAAACGGACTCCACGGTGTCACTTCCTAATAAAACTATACATTTTCAAAATGTAACTTTTAATAACTGTAATTTTAAATTTTAATAGATACTTAGTTTTTGCAAATATATGTGGTTTCATTTTAATTCATATTGTTTCATTTATATCTCTAATAATGTTCTCACTGCTAAGGTGAAAAGTTGTATGTGTCACCCGAGAGAAAAGTTATTTCCATCTCGGGCCTTTGAATAATAGAATCACTCGCTGACGCTCGTGATTCAATTATTAGAATCCTTCGCTTACTCGGGATTCAAAATTAGCACTCGCTTGAAAAAACCAACTTTCCTCTCTAGTTGAACAAATAACTATAGCGATACTTTTTGTGTACCGCTAAAGTAATTTTTAATTTACTGAAGTTAAGCAATATTTTAACAAACATAATGGTTATACTCAAACCTCTAAAGAAACTTTAAAATGAGTCAACAGTACTCTGTTGTGAATATTATCCGATTTTGTAACGTTTCGGTATAACACCCTACCGATAATACTACGAAGAAATGAATGAACCTTATTTTTTTATAATTTTGTGAATAAGATGTCAAAACATCGGCACAAGTGTACCAAGGAAAATATTATAAAAAATTACTATTCCTAGTAAAAAAGATACCATCTCTTTAACAACATCATGTTGCAACCTAGAATGGACTCAGTGCCAGGATATACAGCTTGATTGGAAACGAAATGAATACAATGAAAAGAAATACAATCTAAGCTTTTTTCATTCTTTTTAAGCTACCACAGTGGTTAAGCCAACTACAAAGTAATTCTCAAGTATTAAAAATATCTTTGCAAAGGAAACGTACAATTCTAGTTCTTTTACTACATTAAACTTTTACAACATCGCTTGCTTAGAAAGGAACATTTCAGACTACCTCAGAGCTGAAGACTGTTCAGCTGAAGTCCAGATCTTAATCCGCTGGATTATAATTTATGGTCAGTTTTAGAGAGTATGACTTGCTCTAAATATCAAGATAATTTGAGTAACACCAAGATGAGTCTCTAAAGCAATCTATAAGATTGCCAATAAAATTAATGTTCCCCTGGCAATAGTACGTGCTTCTATTGATAACAGGCCTTAAAGTTCAAAGGCCTGTATTGCAGCCAATGGAGATCATTTCGAATAAGTTTTATATTTTTAATGTTTTCATATTATGTATTAACTAATACACATTAAAGTAATAAAATGTTATATTATATGGAATAGAAAAAAGATAACAATAATAATTAGAGCAAGACTAAGAAAATTTACGCGTGAAAGTTTAAGTAAATATCGGTAAGTCAGTAAGTTAATTTTAAGTGAGGTGCTTTCTCGCTTCTGCAAGTCTTCATAAAGAAACTGCTACCAAATGATTAACAAGTCAATTAATATACGTTACAAAATCGATAATCATTTAAAATGTGTGCCTTTTACTTTATAATATTTGGATATAATATCAATTCTAAATATACCTTTGTAAGATGAAAAAAAAATTGTATAAAAATATAAATAATGATAAAAATGCACCTGAATTTCACTACATCGTAATTAGGTTTTGTGTATTTGGAAAATACTAACTATAATACTATGGAACAAGATCCATCAAGTGCTAATTTGTAGATAGATATAATGTAAGCCTCACGAAGCTAACTGACGTCAGCTTGACAATTGTATAATAAATAGTAAACATTCAAAAATAAATAAATATTTTATCTACACTATTGAGTAAAACAATAATTCTGTAGTTTTGATGCTGTATCTTCTATATAATTGTCTTAGAGAATAAAATAGATGGAATAGGACATACATTGTACTTAGTATGAATATGTCAGATTTCGGTATCTACAGCTAGTCTATAGATTGGTATGTGGGTACGGCTTATTAAATTAAAAGCAATAGCATGGATTAGAAAATAATATTCTTCAATATATTTCAAGATCATCACAAATAGAATCCTCTACAATCATCATCTTTATAGCTCTTCATATACATCTCAGTATTAGTATCACAGTATTATACATCGGACGGAGATATATTAATCTAGACTAGTTAGGTCTGTGCGGTATAGTCAACTTCACATACACTCTTTAATTTTATGATTTCCTCCAGTGTAGGAGTGTCAGATAAGTGTTCATATGAAATTGTATTAGATCCCCTCGGGCCGTCTGATTAGAAAACCAGTGCCGATATCACAGGACCACCGACCACATACATCGCCAATAGATGTTTAATTAGAAATTAGATAGTAGTAGGCAGATATCATTTAAATTATTGAGAAACATGCATACTTCAAGACGCATCCTGTATGCTAAATAGCGTCAACAAGGGCATAAAATAAAATTCATGTTCCACAGAAACTGATAATTTTTGTTATAGAGCCTCGCGATACAATTATACAACGATTAGCGCTTCGGTACGCAGACGCGGTGACAGTCGTGATCTGGTCATTATCTCGCGCGGCGCTTCAGGAGGCTCTCGCCATGGGACCGCAGACGGGCAGCCGCGAGTGAACCGCGCGCACGAGCCATGCACGCCGACCCCGAGTCTCCCGCTTGCCGTGAGGAGTCTCAGCTCCTCCCCGACGAATGGCTCAAAGTCAAGCCGGTTGCCGCCAATGGAAATCTCTCCCCTGGCATCTACTACCCCACTGGCAGCAAGAGGTTCGTCGACAGCCGCCATCCTGTGCCGTCACCGACCAACTCACACCCGTACTGTGTCGCTTTTGTCCGTTCTCGCATCTTTCTAATGTTTTTACGTCAGCAAATTATTTTCTAATTGTGTAAACATTAGAGATATTAACATTGATGAAGGCCGGCGATTCACAGTGCACACGTGAATCGACCGACGGACTCATTATAGGTCTAGTGTGTATAGGTAACTGGAACCGATGAGGCGAAACGTTAATTGATACATGCTTCTTGTTTACAGGAGCCGATCGCACAGACATGGCGCTACGCGGAGAGCGAGGAGGAGGGCTATTCTCAAAAACGGAGAGTGTAATATTCTCAAGTCAAGGATCTCGCAAAGGCGGTTGAGGTTCCTCCAGGACATGTTCACTACGCTCGTGGACGCACAGTGGCGATGGACTTTACTAGTGTTTACGCTTTCCTTCATACTCTCATGGCTCGGGTTTGCGTTGATTTGGTGGCTGATAGCATTCACTCATGGAGATCTCGAACCAGATCATTTACCGCCTATGCAAGAAACGACGAATTGGAAACCATGTGTATTTAATATTTATGATTTCACTTCTTGCTTTTTATTCAGTATTGAAACTCAACACACTATTGGGTATGGCTCTCGTACTACCACAGAAGAATGTCCCGAAGCCATATTCATCATGTGCTTCCAAAGTATCGTTGGGGTTATGATTCAGGCTTTTATGGTGGGTATAGTATTTGCAAAAATGACTAGGCCTAAACATAGAACACAAACATTACTTTTTTCTAAATACGCTGTGGTATGCCAGAGAGACGGAGAACTATGTTTAATGTTCCGAGTTGGCGACTTAAGAAAGTCCCACATAATAGGAGCCAGCGTTAGAGCTCAGTTGATACGTACTAGGACAACGAAGGAGGGAGAACTACTATCTCATTACCAAACTGAATTAGAATTGAATGCTGATGGTTGTGACAGCAATCTATTCTTCATCTGGCCAATCACAATGGTTCACAAGATAAACGCTGACAGTCCATTTTATGGTGTGTCTGCGGCAGATGTTTTGCAAGAGAGATTCGAAATAGTTGTCATATTGGAAGGAACTATAGAATCTACGGGTCAGACAACTCAGGCACGTTCTAGTTATACAACAAGTGAAATAATGTGGGGTCATAGATTTGTCCCGCTAGTGTCATACAATCGTGAGCGACAGGGATATGAAGTAGACTATTCGAAATTCGACGAAACGACACAAGTCGACACTCCGCTCTGTTCTGCAAAAGAACTAGATGAGTTCTACGGGAGCCAAACAGATCGTAGATCTATCGGTGAGTTTCTTTACAAAGTCAAGTCTGGTGGCGGTTTGTTAAATGTGCCGAATAAAAATTAACGCTTTAGCGATGTGCTTCAAACATACACTGCCTGTTCAAAAAAATGCTTTTCATCTAAATAATTGAAAATCTTGGTCATTTAGAGAGACCTACTTATACCGCACTTATCTATGTTTATCATTCACCTTACGACAACTACAAAGAAAATTGATGATATATCACTTTATAAGTCGTAACTTGTTTGAATTATTTGCAAATCTGTTATCTAGGGTTAACAAACTAAGACTTGCGTATGAGGCGATAATAATGTATATTTATTGCTGGTTAACTTATAGGTCATTATGTGTTTTGGCTTCTATAAATATCATTATGTTAATAAGTTCCTACGTATATTACTTATATATATTTGCAATTGTGCATTGGTATACAAACACAACATCTAAGAATGGTATTATATTTATGAACATTCTAAGTAGCTTGTAACATTCACGTGTAGAAAACGTGTTACATACAGCGCCTATGCACTTGATATTTGTAGATCTGACTGCCAACGGTATGTATTGAATTATATTAAAAAACTATTTAAATAGCATATAATTATTTTACATATGAAAAACGAAATGTAAACCATTTATGTGAATAGTAAAGATTGATTCACAATGATCAAAAATAATATTATGTAATAATATCAAAATCCGAATTTAATGATATGGTAATTAAAAAGTGTCAATAAATGAAGAATAATTTAATTATGCTATTCAAATCTAGTATCATCGATAATGCTGTGAACCAATCATATCAATAGTTGAATCATTTATATGCAACCTAACCACATACTTGCTCACAAATATCAATAAACACACTCTGAGATAAATTTTCAAATCTAATAGCTCATTGGTACCTTTCCGGGCCAATTGTTGGGTGTCATTATCAAATCTAAACAGGATGTACCGTTTTGCCAAATTGATTCATAAAGAAGAAACTCCCCTTTCCTCCGCAGGATACATTTGTTTCTCCATTAAAGATGGCGTCTGATAATGGGCAATTTATGTTCCTATTCACTAGTTCTTTGTGTCGATAGTTCGTTCGAACGACCAAAGTTTGACGATGCATCATTAATGTATTACGTCGTCATACTTAAACGTCACGTAGGAATAACCAAAACATGTTCTTTCTCATGTGTTTACGTATAATCCTTTACTTAAGAATTTGTATTCATACAGTCATTAAGATGAGAGACGACAATAACTGTTACTGTTGGCACAAAATACGAAAAGATCATAATATTAAGTAGTCTTTTCAAAATATCTCTAGTGAATTGTAAAATATTGTGTTTTTATAATGCTAATAGCTTTTCTTGTCAAAAGAATTATTCACGTGAAAATTAGAAATGTATTTTCAACTATATTCGGCCAAGATAGAGTTATTATTGGCATTACTATTGGCTAATCGTAGATGAAGCTATAAGCACATACAAAAATGAATTAATGTTTTTTATCTTGTAAAATATATATATAATTTGAAAAGTTGCACTATGACCAGTATAAGCACTTTCAACAAATAAAGTGGTGCAATGCGAATAGCTAAGTTCAGTTTTATTATAAAAACAATTGTTACAAGTATGTTTTTTTTTTACTTAAATGACTCATTGTATATTTTAAAGATTTTTTATTGTTAACATGTTTACTGTTTAGTAACGTAGTTGTAACAAAATACTAAATAGAAGGAGCAAGCAATTGCAATACTCCTATCAATTAAATGCTGCCTTTTGTTACACCAAACTACATGTACATGTAGAGTAGATTATGTCGCTTAATACTACGCGTCTTTATAAGCGTCTTTATATATATATATCCAACGCATAGAGGCCATTTAAGCTCAGTTTAATGAAAGTGTGCGTGGAGTGTACCAACTGGGTCCAATCTCTATCTGCACAATGAGAAATACAGCTGAAGATTATTCCCAGTTAGATACACAGAAACTATTGTCATTATAGGTCAAAATGTTTGTATTACTGTAGGACTATTGCACTTCGATATTGGTGGTAATAAGAAATGGGCTATGGAGGTGACTCCATACACCAGCCTTCTCACTGGCGCCACAAGGTGGCGACTCGCCGCTCACTGAATGGGTACTAACTAACAAAAGCAGATTTATTTTGGTGAGAAGGGAGCAAGATTGGTGTGAACGGCTAAGGCTATAGAGAGGTGTGTTTGCGATAGCGTTCGAAACGCCGTCGACGTTATGACATTATTATACTTCAACCCTTCGAGCGTCTGCTCTTGCAACTCCACTCTGTCCGGCCAACTAAGACAAGACAGAAGTGGGTGTCATACGCCCCCCTGGACCATATCGGAACCTTCAATGTCCCATGATTTGCCCTGAGGGAAGTCACCAGAGGCAAGTCAACTGCACTGATAGGGCGTTTATGGCACATTAAATGCCCCATAAGAGGCCAATGGGGTCGTTACTATTCTTTATTTTTATACTATACATTATTATTGTCTTCACAGTAGATTATAATTTTGATATACTGATTACAATTTTATCCAGTAGAAATGGAATCCTAAATTTAAGCACTGCTTAATGTCGTCTTTCGCCTGTTTTAGCTTCTCTGAAACACGCTTCAAATGTTCCTTGACACTGGTTTGACGTATACCTCTATAATTTATTAACCGGCTACATATTATATATTATATTCTTTCTTTCATTATCACACTTCTTACACCATCCAAAAGAAAGTATAATCCAATGTGGCCATTTCTAATAAAATTTACCACAACTAAGTGCTAAAAATCATTATAATGTAACAAGATCAATAAATGTTAATAACGTTTTAAGCATATTTAAAATTTCAATATTATTATTATAAATGTATCTCAGTATATCAGAATTCTAATATTATTATTATTCTGACTTTTCAAAATTAAAATAATGTTTACCTAAGGTTTGTCTATAGTTTTTATTCTCTTGTGTTAATCAATATTTCTATTTATAGTGTTGGTAGAACAGAGACAATGTCACGGAATAACTTTAATGCTTTTGTGAAACCTCGAATTTGATGTTTGCTTCTTGTAATTTATTGTGTTTGTCTTTGTGATGTCTCGCAGAAAGCACCGAACAACAGCCTCTAGTCTTGAAGATGCCAGAACGGGCGACTGCCGACCCCAAAGCTGAGCAAAAGGATGGCGATTTCACAGTCACATTATGATAACATACATAGATTATATGTAAACTCACCTTGTATCCCGTGCATGCAGCTAATTACTTATTTACATATAAAAATACAATCTGTATATATATTGAAGTCATTAAATCTAGGTAACCACACTATAACCAGTATTGTGGGTGAGAGTACTAAGTACAAAATGTGTTATATCGATCATAATCGTTACAAATGCTCGTGTAAATAAAGACTAAAATAATATAACATATAGATGATAGAAATTTAAAAAACTCAATAGAAAAACGGTTTTTTTACTAGTCAGATACAATTTTAAGTAAAATTCAACTTCTAGAATCTCGTAGTTGTTAGGTTGTACAATAAGACATGTCTAACATTCCAACTATTTATCGATTGTTGTATTATGTGTGATTGAATAAAAACAAGTAAGTTGCAAATTTGCAGTGTTATAAAAATGCATTAAAAGGATTCTTTGATTAGACTTATTTTTAAAGTCATAGCAATTATCGCCTGTGCTTTAAGTATGACGTATATTATGTATATATTGAATGAATAATTATTTATGCTGTGATGTTGATTCGTGTTTGATTTAATACCCGGACATGCTTACTGAGTGACAGGTACATATGTCAGTATTAAAATAATATTTGCGTTCAAAGTAATATTATACAATGAGTAAGATTTAATATAAATATTTCACTATTTTAATAGACGTAAAGTTTGAAGGAAAAAATACAATTTACAGTTTGCTGAAAAATAAATAAAATCAAAACTTGATCACTTTACAATCTCGCAAATTATAATGTTACAATACACCTCTGCAATGATTTCAATAAAAACAGGTAAAATATTTCATTGTACAAATTCTAATACTTCTTACACACACACATCTATTAACTCAGCCCAATGTAAACACTGTAAGGCTTATGGTATTGAATAAAGAGAAGCTTGTGGCATTCATCTCACCTAATGGTAAGCTAGCCTTACCTGAAGTACTCCACACCTGAAAAACTGAATCTGAAGAAAGTTGTCTTATATTTTTTTTATTTATCACGTAGGTTATAAAACATGCCTCTATTATGATTTATAGGGACATTATGGTCAAGACTTAGGCTGAATTTAGTCGTTAGGTTATTCCGGTTGAGCCACCTCAACCTGTTTGGAGTCAATCACCGTGGCTTGCGGCGGTATCCATGAGGATTCTCAGCCTGCAGCCTCTGCACAGGGGAAAAATTAGAATGTTTTAGGAAGTAGGAAATATTAAAAAATATCCTGATTTGATGTTACGTACGAAGTGAATAAGGATGCAGTTACGGGTAAAACTATCTGCTATCTGCATTACATTTAATAAACGTAACAATTAAGTAATATATGAAAACAATATTAAATTAGTTATTCAAATAAAACTTAAATTACATGTAATCACTGCTGCCATACAAATGTATAAGAAAATTTGAAATAAAATTTTAATTTTTTTATTATAAATGGTCTCGCATTTATTTATTCTTCTTACATTATTCTGAAATGTATAGTTTTTATTATTTTGCGGTATGTATGTCTGAAATAGTAGGCTGTACTTAAATATTCATATTTGTGGACAATAAAATTTGTAAAAATTGCGAATATATTCATAGTAAACATTTTAACAACTAACTACACACATTCAACACTAACATGAATGCGTCATCATGTCATGTGTCATGCATGATATGCGTAAACAGAGAAATTCAGTTTTTGAGTATTTGCGCTTATTTCGTGTTTGTCTCGTTCCCAATTCATGGTGTGATGTGTTGTCGTACTGTATCAGTAATATTAGATTATTTATTGGGTAAGTATCAACACAATTTTTAATCATAATATAAAGATTACCTCTATAACTTTTATTAATTTAATTCATTATATTTAAAGAGTTTGTGCAAAGTTAAGTGCCCGTTTTCTTAAATTTGAATTTTAACTCGGTAGGTATGTTTGACGAGGACATAGACAAGGACAATTAATAGGGTTTTTTGTTCAGAGCCATCGAAAAGAACAATATTAAAAATCAACCTTGAAACCATGAGAAAAATTGGATAAGGCACAACTGATATTCGTGATATCGGTCCTATGGGATAAACGAGTTTGTACAAAACAATACCTATTTATTCCCATGAGTAAGTTATCCATTTTGACGGTACAAACAAATCTTTTGAACATAGTCAAATAATTTTAAAAAAGCTCAATCAGAGACAGACCCCATTGACGGATTCATGAACAATTTGTCGTCACTAGTCCATAATTGCAAACAATAGATTCTCCTCCAATATCGACTGCCTTTAAAGAATTTAATACGTTAATTAATTATTTATATATAAAGAAAACGTCGCCCAACACTAGGATATTATCCTAGTGTTGGGAGGCTCGACCATACCGGAGCGGAGGCTCGACCATACCATCAACAGGTCGAGTCGGCCCATGGTCGTCGTGGCGGTAGAATCAAAATCAAAATCAAATCAAAATAATCTTTATTCAACATAGACCTTTACAGGCACTTATTGACGTCAAAACAAACAAAACAAAAAAAAAGTTAAAAAAAAAACAAAAACCTTGTCCGTACGTACGAATAAGGAAAAAAAAATATTGAGTCTACACCTGTTCGGTATAAATATATAATATAATATAAAGATACAATCATACCTAATACGATTACAGTCGTATGTATGTTTACATACACATATAAAAATAATACAATATTATAAATAATGTTGTTACCAAACATGGCTCTATGAATAGTCGCGAGAGCGCACCCCGCCACGCGCCGGTCCATTTGACCGGAGAGCCCCACACACGGCCGCGCCTAGCCAGGGCGGTGTCATGGTGCATAAGGAGTATTTCCTCTCGAAAAAAAATGGATTTTATCCTATGTTGATATAAATATGGCTATATATCCAAAATGGAACAATTTTCTGCAGGTCATACAAAATGTATGTCCTGTGCGATCTGCTGCGCCGTCGCCGATCACTCACGAAAACATTACATTACAGTAATCACAAATATTCCTGGTGATTAGTTTTCATGCAATATCTGGGTGCACTAATTTTTAAGAAACTTAAAGCCATCCTGCAGGACTACCATAGTCTATAAAAAGTGATCTAAATTCCAATTTGTTCATTTCGTTTGCGTTGCTTGTAATGACCACAAACGTTTCAATTTACTGTGAATGAACTATTTTATACTTGAGTTATGTATTGAATTGAGTGGTTGTCACAATGTGGACCTATCAAACGTACCCAAACGAACAGGAAGAGTATTAGGAACAGGAACAGGATTTAGTGAAAAAGCCTGGTACTCTTATCGGGAGAGCAAGAGCCCCACACGTTTCACCTTCACTCCATTCCTGTACGGGAATTTAGTGTTGCCTATATAAAATAAGTTGAATTTGACCAGCCTGAATTACAGAGACTCAGAATGACAAGATGCCATATATATAGGTATTTCGTTCGTATATACAAATCTACCAAAGTTTTTATGATCTTAGGCTAATCCTGTATTAAATTTTCATAATAGAGTGGTGTACTCGTAGTACAATTGATTTCATACCAAAAGATTTTCACACAATTACGAGTGCTATTTATTATCTTGATATAATTGGGTATGATGTATTCATCATACCCAATTATAAAATGCTTTTAGTATGAAGTGTTTTATTGTCCATTCTAGAAATCCCTACAATAGAATACTTATAAATTTAATGTTCTTTAAATTTAAATTGACAGAAATAAAATAGATTTACTGCTTGCTTATGTAATGCTTTACATCCGTACAATACGTGCTTTACTTGCGATCTACCTACGCAAAATGAACCTTAGTGGTTCATTTTAGCAGATTTGGCTCTACGGACAATTTGAAACTAAACTAAAATTAAATTAAATTTAGAACTAAACGATAATTATGTACAATCGATTACAAGAACGCTAGTCTTCTTTACTCTGCAATGCTTGTGATTTTATATTAAAAACGGAATTCATTCGGATCAAAACGATTAATTACCCTTTCCATAACTATGAGAAAAATTATATCAGTAACTTTTTCATACAATATTCCAGGATATATCGACCCGAGCTCCCCCATTGTCCTGCGTCACTCTCTAAGCAGCAACTCGCCAACAGTCAGCTCCCCGTTGGCGCACATCACCGACAGATTAGTGGTTGACGCAATCAAGCGCGCCAGCCTAGGCCACAGGCCCTCGGTGGTGAAATATCCTGACTACTTCACAGGAGCGGCGGACCACTCTTCGTCGTCTAGTGATGATGAGACCCGAAAAAGAAATTTCAAAAAATCAAGTGATGACTAGTTTGTAACAAAATTTTTAGGTATCTCGTGTATAACCATAGTTATAGGTGCCAGGACAGAATAAAAACAAAGTAACGTTCGCGATATTTGCGCCTATTTCATTGAAATAGAATGTTTGGGATTTATTTCTTTATGTGGAATCATTCTCGTGTTACTGTTTCGAACGAAATTTAATAAAAATAAGTAGTATTTAGGTAAACGTAAAGAATTATATATTTTATGATCTTTTTATTTCGACCCCTAAAAGGGTACATGTGGCAAAATATATGTGGTGGCAAATATGTATGGTTCATTTTTTTTGACTTTAGAGTTATTTATTTTTTATGTCGATATTCTTGTCTAATGTTACGCAAGTTTTCACTTTACTAAATCGTCACTAAATTGTACATGGAAAGACCAAAGAAGACAAAAAAAGAAGCGAATGTTTTTTTTAGATAGTGAATAGGTATATAATGAAAAATAAGGAAAATTTGCGCTAAACGAGGTAAAAATTAGTACTTTTGTGATACAAGAATAAAGAGAAGCAAAGTCAATGCAACAAAAACAAAATAATAATTAATACTATAACATCAGTTGTGATGTAGTGTCGTTATAATGATACGGCTAGATACCATGGATTACTGACCATATAGGTCAAAGTTTAACGATCAACACAAATTTTTAAACAAACAAGCAAAAATGTGGTGTAAATGTTGGTTTGCCACGTTTGTAACAAAAAAGATTATCTGTGTAGGCAAATACAACTGATAGGGTAATAATGGTGACAATATGTACATGCCACACTTCACTTACATAGATATGTAATCATAGATTTTTTTGTAGCAGTAATAACTAATATTAATTACAGTAGGAGCCGATTTCAATACATCTATTTCATATTTATGCTAAAATATTATATGAGAACTTTGTCAAAATATCTGTCAGGATCTTGAATTCTTTTGTAGCTGATGACACCGGCTTTAACACATTTTATTCTTTTTAATTCATTAAATTAATAAGTATTATCATAGTACCTATTTTTAATGAAAGTCCTTAATTTTAATAATAGCGACGTGTTTATTTATTGCAGAAAATATACCTTGCGTCTCAATGAAAATGTGTATATATACACTATTAACCATTAATAAAAAGTTAATACGCAATTCTATAATAATTATAAACTACATGTGATTTAAAAAATATATTATTATATGTAATGGGATCCAAACCAATCTCACACGCTCAGAGTTCACTCTGCTAAATAACAGATAAGGTTTTGGCGCTCTCCACCAACTTGGTACCTAATTGATGGTAAACCTGTTATTCCAACCTCCCTTTCCAATCCATTATGATTTCTAAACAAGAATGGTCGGTGTGTAAATTATCGGAGGCATATGCTGAGCAGTAGGCGTATTTTACCTAAGATAATGGTAAATATAACTTATGTAAAATCTATCCTATTTTGAGCAAACCAAATAAGATTCTCGTGTCATCTCTTTCAAAAATTTGGTGCATTCCTAATCTAAACACTGATTTGTCTGCGCATTTTCATTTTCGTACGGTAATACAATTATCCATACTTTTTATTCCTACATTAAGAATAACTATGTCCAGCAACCCATTTTTCAACGCACATTACACTACACAACATGGATGCGATGATGAACTTGAAATGAACTACTTCAAATGAATTGCTCACTCGATATCTTAAAGTATACGACAGGATTTAAAATCCTTTCAATAGTGTAACGCAAATATCACTACGTGTTACATTGCGGCAGAACTAAGATAGAGTTGTGCCCATACAGACAGCTAAATGAAATTTTTCAACAAATATATACAAATACCCTATTTGTCTATATTTATATCGATAATATTTATATAAATAATAAAAACGGATGAATATACATAAACGGACAGATGGAATCAACACGGAAACAATATTTACCTTAAGTCTCGATTTCACTTACTTCCCTCTTACTGCTTGTCCTCGTATATAAGAAAGTAGAAAAATCACGGTGCTTGATTATATACCTCTATTTCCAATTGAATTGTCAAGTTGACAACAGCATACGGCAACGTTTCTAAGTGTAACATCAACTTTCTTCCCTTAAGGAAGACTAAAGCACTAAAGGATTGTCTTTAGTCTTTAGTGTCACCTGCCGGCTACTAGACGGCAATGCGATACTGTAACAGCAGTCTTTAGATTCATGCATAAATAGCATTTTCCGTCAGAAAAATAGTATAATATAAGTATGGCATAATTTTTATATATTATACTGTAGATTAAATAGGTCAGGAAATGTGAGATACAAATTTACAATTTAGTAGTTTCATTCAATAATCGAGGTACAGCATCATCTGTCGTCAACGCCTGGTCAACAGCTGATAAATTGCAAATTGACCATATTTTATAGTTTATCATTTAAGTAGTAAGATTTTTTTATTATTTTGCCTATATTTTTTGGAACATTAATTAAACGTTTATTCTTTTTTCAATATTTGTATTTTTGTTTCTTGATATGATTTTTTAATACTATGCACAACGAACTACTTCTAGATTCGAAACAAATAAATTAGTCATTGTGACAACGGACACGCATTACATCGGATAACGTTACACCACGAACGAGGCCTATACATTAGTTCCTCAAGTTCCGTTTCCGGTATCCTAGTGTACAAGAATTTTCATTTAAATGTTCTCCTATGTAAAAATCAATCTCTTCACCATAGCCTGTATAAATATTAGGTTAGGTGAGATTCTGTACCCGTAATTTAGTAATTGCTTTAATATACGGGGATAGTTCTAATTATTACTGATTAATTAATGATTTAAAATTTCTTTCGTAAAATGGATGGACTCAGTATTTTAATTAGAATATGGTATTTCTTTCGTTGCATTTATAAAATTTGTTAATAATGTTAGTACATATACATTTGTCGACATCTACTTTGTACGGACGACGGCGACGACTAGAGTCTAATGGTTGCGCAACCTTTTTGTTTTATCGTACAACGGTGCATGCTTTGTAAAGTAATGACAAACTGTCACCTACCAAACGAAACAGTCTTAGTTTTAAATAAAAGTCTCTTTTGATAATGTGTAATGTTTTATTCTGATATTTAGCTATATCAGGCAATACAAAGCAAGACTGGGACGGTGGCAGCGCCCGCGCCGCTCGTCACGTCTCCGAGGCAGACCATAGAATAAAACAATATTTATAAAAACATTTGCATTATACTACAGACCAAAATTATACTAGAAATATTGTACCAATAAAACAATTAGGTATTAGTAATACTAGAACTTACTCTGCTTTTGTAAGTAAAATTATTAGTCATAATAATACAAATTATCTATCTATTATAATGGAAGCCATATCAATATGTAAACTCTAAAGCAAGGTTGTCACTTTGTTATTTATCAAATTTAAAAATCAGATGGGCAACTGCGTTGAAATCTAACAAGCAAGTTCTAACTAAACAACAATATCATCATTTGTATAAACAAAAAAAACTGCGTTAACATTTTCTATCCACATTACTTTTTGAATCTTTTTGAAAATATATTGTTTTTATTTTAGGTACAATATTTCATAACTACATCCAATATATGTATATGATATGATATTGAAATGTTTTCAATTTTGCTAACGTCCCAAAATGTTCCTATATTACAATAAGTATTGTATACATAGAACAACAAGAGTACTTATATCAAAAGTGAATAAAAATATATGATTTTCATTTTCATTCCAGAAACAGAATATACATTATTTTCGTATATATCGAAATCCTCATTTAGTTGGTAAAGGTATAAATACTATACGACATATATCGTTGATATAACCCTGTAATAAATAATGCTTATTCTATTAAAATAGTAAGCATTAGGCACTTTAGAACTAAGTTACTAAGGACATACATTCACAACGCCCAAATAGCCTGAAATGTTTTACAGCGGCAGGTACACTAGACTACGAAATGTCTGTTAATGCTTTGCACTTTAAAAGGCTTTCACCCAATTTGACTTCTCTAGGACAGATAAATATGATTAAAATATATGTCAAAAACAAAAAAGTATTGAATAATTTTTTTTTGTAGAGTACACAAAAATATACACCTGGTGCTTGTACGCAAAAGTGTTATAAAAAAAAAATACTAGAATATTTCATTTTTATGAAATATTCTAGTCAAAAGTATGGAGACTCTCAAATTAGTATGAATGAGTCGATAGATTTTTTACACAATCATTATTACAACTTATTTGTGACACAATACATTCTGTATGAGTATAATCACCGATACTTTATTTCTTTTCGTATATAATCTGTTGTTAAAATAATTCAAAATATTCTTAAGCATTTATATTTGAATGCAATCTATGTAAACTATATAGTCTCATATATTTAAATCACAGATTCTTGATTCTGTGATTCACAGAATCACAAAAGCTCAGATTTCATTCAAATATAAAACTCAAATGCTTAAGAATAATTTTTAATAATTACAATTCATTTATTTTTTTAGTATGAATGTCACATAAATTAATAATAAAAGAACGTTATTTTTGTACTAAGATCTTCAAATAAAAAATGTTTTATGTATACACTGTTTTAAGCCAATAACAAATACAACATATTATTGTTCAAGCTAGTTAAGTGAAATAATGTACATAGACTCAACCTGCATAGGTATATTAATAAACTTGGAGTTTAAATTTAGCAGGTTTATAACTTTTGTTCAAAATAAAAGTGTTATAACTTATAACCATGAACTACTTTTAAAATGAAAATGACTTTTATTGCAAAATAATAAACTGGAAAGACAAAGCATAAACATTTTCTATGATGATCCTTTGTAATCCTTTATTATACCAAATAATTTGGGAAGCCTCGGTTTTCGATTCATTAATCAATTTAAAGGTCCTGTCATTATTTATTGGTATTTATAGTATTGGTTATAATTTTGGTCATAAATAAAACCATGAAAAATTTATCTAAACGTCTTTTAAAGACCAATTTAAATTTAATGTTATATTTATAAACATTTTGGTATAAAAACAGCGTTGAAGCATTTTACGTTGTAACAATAAAATTGTTACAACTAGCAGTCTAACATTGATTTATAATCCTCTAATATTTATATTGATATTTCTATAATAATAAATTACTTTTTATCGACATTTCATTCGAATCACACACACTTATCCAAACATCTTTCATTCATTACAAGGAATTTGTCTAATTAATAAAATAGATAAAAATAAGGGCTTACAAAATTATTTTTTTTTACAAAAATGAAAGTTTTGTATTTAACTAAACCATTTATTCAAGGTGTAAATATGCAATACTGTAGTTATTAAGAATATAGTATTCTTCAGTCGATTCGGTTACTACAGTGGTATTTTACCATTCGGAATTTGTGCAGATTGCGCAAAACAACTGTCAAATACAATATGTGGTGTTAATAAGATAGAAATCTGCTTTAACACATAATTAGAAATCTGTATTAAATCATATTGGTTACGTTAAAAGAAAAGTAATATTTTAAAGTAATATATTGTAAAGAAATACAGTCTATCAAGATCTTCTCCGTATAAAAAAGCGTAATAATGCCATATTGTTATAGTTCTTGACGCAGAAAAGCCATTTTAACAACAGACTGTAACTGCGTAAAAAATCAATTGGCACTGTAATATAAGAAAATAAAAGCACAACTGCAATTTTGTAAGCCCTTAACAGTACTGCGATCGGAGCTGGAGACCTATTTTTGAATTACGTATGCGACTTCGAAATCACCGATGTGACTGATAATCACCGATTTTTAATAATTCTTATTTTTTAATATCACTTATGTGACTACCTTAGTCACGGATGTGACTTCATCACGAGTTTCCTCACCCACTCGTAATCAAGTCATATATATATATAAACCATAATGGTTAAGCCGGCAATAACCGGCAGCGGCTACATTCTGCGTGGAACCGAACTCTTACATTTGTGTTACTTTATCTATGATGGCAGCTCTGCGGTCGACTTTCAAAAATTGGATGTTTAGGACCTCAAAGTCACTGCTGACTGCGACTTCGAAATCACCGCTGACTAAATAGTCAGCGGTGATTTCGAAGTCGCATTCGTAATTCAAAAATAGGTCTCCAGGTATTACATTGATGCTTACGAGTCTTTTATCTACGCCCGAGTACGTTCTTTGGGTTCTATATTCTGTGCGTCCTGGCGGATAAGAGGAGCCTGATGTGAGGGGACGGTTGTGCTGCACTGTCACACGGGCTCTGGGGCGGGCGCCGTCACCAAGATTGGAATCACTGGCTTCTCTAACACGTGGTTCCCACTCGGAGATCTAAAATTAAGCGTAGAACATCGATCAATGGGCTTCAGCATTTCCTCAGTAGTGTAAAGTATCCCGACATTAACGATGGCATTAAAATTCTCCAAACCTTCATTATTTAAAAGATGTTGGAATAATTTCCTGAAATTCACATCTTACCAATGAAAGTAACCAAAGTAACCATTTTTTTAACAGATGTGTTTATGATGATTTAAAATTATAAGTACAATTTGTGTAACAATGTTTTTTGTGTAACTCTTCTCTTAAAAGAGTTTTTCTATAAACTTATTCAAACCACAGTATTTATGGAAAATAGGCGATGAGATCCGCTTAACAAAATATTTTTCATTCCATCTATAAGAAAAACGTAGATTGCTTCGCACACAAGTGCGAGAAAGGAGGCTTTTGCTCATTCTTAATAAATTTGTTATTCTCATATCTGCGATCTTGAATTTGGAATATAAAAATGGAAATCAGAAAGGCCCGTCAAGTAGACGAATTTGTTTCAAATGAAAAATGCAAAATTCGTTTAAATTTACGTTTAAAATCCACGTACGTTTTGGTTTTTTGTCACCTATATGTTTAGTGTTAATTAAAATTAAAACCAAAGAAAAGTTAATTTCATTCAATTACGTACCTACGTAACGGACGTTAAACAAAAATGTGACCCGACCGTCAGGTACAATCATCAAAAGTTGGCTAGTCAAGTAAACTTGTTTGGTTCTTCTTTCTCCTTGTTAACCACTATAAACCTTTTTTTAGGTGTGCCACAAAGCACATGTGTCCATACGCATTTTATAATTAACAACTAATTAAACTTTATCATCTACAATTAATAGTAGTAATGGTCGTTATTTCAATAACAGGTAATATAAAGTATTATTTTCCCGAAACGAATGAACATTATTTAATAACGGCTTATACTGTTATCCTGCTGTTGCTGTTGACAAAAGAATCGCCTAGTCGCATTGTTGTTGTTGCCACTTGAACCGTTGTGTAAGCGTAGGCGCTCGCTCTGTTGCCTGACTGCTTATTTTTATAATATTAACCTTCTCACAAGGAAATAAAGTTCCTATTTGTTTATTTCTTATAGTAATTTTACTAATACAAAATTCACATTTTTCTACCTTCACTCGTATGACAATTAGACTCATTTTGATTTACAGTGTGATTTGAAATAACAATTAGGTAAACTGTTGCTGGCTTGATGGTGCCTAAGCTGTTGTCATTTTTTTAGTTACGCATTATTTGCAGTTGTGTGATCGTTGCAATAATTAGAGTCGTCTTTGGATTTGTCGTTGTGTGATGGCGTATGCAAATTAAATTACCTATTCGTTGCAATAATTAGTGTCGTGTATTTTTGAAGTAGGTAACTAATAAATAATTAGATTAGATATTGTAAATAAATGGAAATGGAAGAATAGTGCAAATATTGCATGTTACATGTAAATATTGAATGTAAATAACAAATTATGTACAGATCACTGAACTTTTAAATACAACAGAATATTATATTGATTAATTAGTTTTAAGTTATTTTAATTATTGCCTATAATTCTGACAGTCCTAAGCCTGAAAAAGTATGAAGAAAAGTTCATTGTTAAGAATAACTAGCTATAATAAGCTAGCTATAATAACAATAACAATCGTACTCAACAACATTTGTCAAAACAGCAATATAACAGGATAAAAGACAACAGTTTACAATAACAGTTATAGGAAAATAACACAACAGTGTTATTCGTTTTTACAAAACAGTCGTTATTTCCATTACAACTTAATAGTACATTTTTGGCCAGTATTAGGGCAAAAATGGTGCAACACGTTTTTTAGCTAAAGAAGAATTAGTCTAAGAATAGATGTTCGCTTCTAACCTCGTTCTATTAATTAAGACTTATTTATATATATGATTAGGTCAATTACAAATATTACTTACTTTTTAATTTTATGCTCATCTTTCTTATCGAGACCAAGCGCGGCATGAGCTATGCCGTTGGGCGTGAGACCGTGTACTCGCTTCATACTGGTGTGACTGTGATTTCTCGGTAGCTGGTTTTCTTTGCTTTCCATTTGTTTATTCTCCATCTTTTCAGTATTCTTCGTCATCTCCAAGCCCTCCACTGCCAGGTGTGTGTTGCTCTGGTTCCTGTTCTTTTCGTTGACATGTTGAACGAAATTATTTTGGGCCATTAAGCGGTTTTCCCTTGCTCTCGCTTCGGGGATTTTTATCTCAATGTGTTCGTCCAGCGACATTGAGTCTACGGAGCTTATGTCCAGTGTGTCATTCGAGAACGATTTTGGTATTGTGCCCAGCAGTTTATCTACAAATGTGAATATTTTTTAAATTAATATACAAATATTTTGTCACCAAAAATGTTAACCTGTGCCTGAAGAATGGTTATAGTTTAATTTACTAATATTACACAATACGTTGTATACACAAAATCTAATGTATTTATTCTAGCGCAATTTCAACACAGCTGGAAACGAATTTTTGAAACAATAGAAAACCAATTCGCATTCGAAATCGCGAGATTCGTATACGAATTACCGAATTCACTGTTTCTGAACTTTCATTTCGTGCGTTGTGCAACGAGTGGTTCAACCCACTCGTTTTTGATTTCTACTAGTAGAATATCCAACGCTGACGTGACCTTGACAGTGATCCGATTCACGTGTGGGTCATCGCCGGATTTTTGTTTTTGGTGTTGTGATTTCGACTTTTTCTGCGTGAAACGGAATTTACTTAATTAAGAATTTGTTTTTAATGACAACACTTAATTCGAGTGATTCAAAAATCTAAAAAATTGTAAGCAGTAGAAAATAGTTTCGCGAGCGATTTGTATTCGTATTCGAATTCAAAATTCACGTCTAATGATTCAAAAATACGTCTCCTGTGCTGTTACTCTGCATAAACTTTGTTGTTGATATAATTTAACCATACAAACTTAAATAATTATTGCGAAAAATTTGAACGAATACTTCTCTTTTAGAAGTATAAATTCAAATTTCATATTATATTATAATTAATATTAGTCATATTCAGCATGTATCCAATCAAAAATAACTCTGACCTAATTTTTGGGATGTAGATACAGTGGCGCGTAGTTCATCTAGTTGTTTTGCGGAGCACAGAGGCGTGTCTACTTCGTACGTGTTGTTAAATCTGGTGTAATCCACCTGTAATAATTAAAAATAATATTCTAAATTAATAGGTATTTAAAAAATAACGTAGTATAATTAACTAAACGTATAGTCAATAGCAAATTACACCCAAACTTATCATTTCTTTTTTTATAACCCCTAAAAGTTATTTAAAAATCGTCCAAGTGCGAGTCGGACTCGCGCATGTAGGGTACCGTACCACTATACGGGTACATACATCATACATACATCATATACACCACTACCATATCATCATATATACAATACCACTATATACCATTTTTGAAGACCTGTTCATAGATACCCCACACGTATGGGTTTGATGAAAAAAAAAATAAAGTTTCTGTTCTAAGTATGGGGAACCCCAAAAATTTATAGATTTTTTCTATTTTTGTATGAAAATCTTAATGCAGTTCACCGAATACATCTACTTACTATGTTTCCACAGTATAGCTCTTATAGTTTCGAAAAAAGTGGCTGTGACATACGGACGGACAGACACGACGAATCCATAAGGGTTCCGTTTTTTGCCATTCGGCTACGGAACCCTAAGAAGTCAGTCTGAGTCGTTATGTAAGAATTACTAAATACTGCCTTTTGAACACTAGAAACATAATTGTCTGGTGAATTTCACTGAAATAGTTCCTGTAGATATTTTATATTCTTTATGAGATCTGATAGGTATCATTTTTATAATTGTTCAAGCACTTTTACGTACTTGTAGATAAACGTAAGTCAATTTTACTAGTATTTACATTCGTTTTTGAAATACCAAAAAGAAATATTATAAGGAAAGCCCAAGTGTAAATTCAATAGCCACTTACTCATTCACGAGATATCGTAATCCGTTACGTTGAAGATTAACACACAATAAAAGGTTTAACATTTACCTTGTTCTACAAAACGTTTGTAGGACAAAATGTTTCTATCGAACATAAATAATTGACTGTTTCAAATTATGTTTGTTACCAGAAAACCACCTGCTGTATTACACAATAGTCTACAAAAGAAATATTTTACCAGTGTATTGAAATAGATGGGGCAAGAGTGAAGCTTACATTTTCAGAAAATTCTAGGAATAGAGCATAGACTAAACATTCAGTAAACGCATAAAAACAATATTAAAAAAAACCAGGTAAGGTCTTTAACATGTGTCTACAACAATAAGGTGAGCAAATAACACCTTTGTCTATACGTGAAAAGCGACTATGACAGATATCAGAGAATGAAGTCATACCTTGATTTTACTCATTATAAGATATAATTCTACGAACTCAACATAAATCTATAACTTGTTTTGTTTCGTGCTAGCGAACGAAACTACAGGAAATAACTTTTGGCATATGATCTTGACAAAGTTGATCTGTGTAGATATTATTGTTGTCACTACTCGTGAAATTTAACGTAATTTTCACATCCACCTCCTCTTTATAGCATTTAATACATTTCGGACATATGGCGCTGCCCTACATTATTTTTCTATTTCTATAGAGTATTTATGACTCATACCATTTTGAATGAAATAAACAAATGTTTTGTTTATATATTCATATTTTTAACGGGGTCAAGATGAGACTTTCGTAGTTGAAGCAAATAAGCATGTAAGTAATGCATTAAAATACACGTTTTGTGATAGTTATAATGACCCGAGTTTTTGAGTCTCCGTGTACATTATTATCAATGCATATTCTTACACAAGATGTCATATTTTTGATGTTATCTAACACAAATAAAATAAGTATTTCATTTTGTTAATAGACTTTTGTCTTCGTAGTTTAAAACCAGTTTCGAGAATTTCAAATAAAAATTTCCTTTAAATTGCCATTGCACTCACCTCATATTCCCCTGTATCCTTTCTAAACGTGACCATAGTCTCGAACCTATGGCCCCAGAGTATTTCTGATGGCAAGAAACTGCTTCGAGCCTGAGTTGTCATCCCGGTCGACTCGATAACACCCTCTAAAAACAGAACAAATTTTATTTTGTTTGAACACAGAAATTTTGTTGGGATTCCTGTGAGATCCCGGGTATTTTCACTTTTTCAAATAAAATATATCTTAACATCCTTTATAGGTTGAGTTTATCATATTTTACGTTGAAATATATTATTTTTAATGAAATCACAACAGATAATAATTATTATCTGCAACTTTTGTATAAACACTTTTTATATCGTAAGAAATGACGTTACAAGTATTTTTTGACGTACCGATACAACGTTGCATACAATACTTTTCTACGATTACTAGTAAAGTATCATCACTTCATCTATAATTTTTATAAATAGTAAAGAAAATATGAATGTCTTCTAGATCTAATGGCGGTTATAGATTAAGAAATATGATGTAAGGATAATGAGAATGTTTAAAATCTTATTATTAATTTTACGGCAGTTCTTACTGTAGTAGCAAAAATAGTGTTTTTGGTTTTTAAAATTAGTTATACAAATTATTATAAAAAAATTATTACTTTTTCCTTGAAGTAATAAATTATTACTATTATTAATTTGATAAACATTATCTACATAGAATTTATTTTTACTACTTTTGCCATGTTGCTGAAAATGTAATGGGAATATTAGACAGTCTCATGATTTGTCTTGTGCTTCAAAAAAAAAACTACTTAAACCGAAACCAAACATGAATTTTTGTCAAATAAATCTTTGAGTTTAAGCAGTTGTAAGTGCATATTTTTAGTATCAAAAACTAGTACAAATCACCACATTGACAAACATACTCAAATGTACTTGTCATTTGTGAAGTTCAGGGCAACCGACCAAGGTGGTGTCAGGGAAGTGCCAAGAACATGTGGTATCACTTTTAATAATATCAGGCAGTGATGTCACATACTTGGATATCCTAAACAATTTCTAATCTTATTGTAATTGATACCTAGATACATACCTACTGAACCTAGACCTTTTCAGTAGGTAATTGAGTTTTCAAAGAAAGATTCTTTTAGTTAGTTCTTTTAGTTTTACTAGTTACAGATTTTGAATCAATTTTATGAAGGGTATTCAACGTAGAAGACATCAATTGAGGGCTATATATACATAATATAAATGTATACTAAACAAAATAAAAACAACAATATAAGAATATATTCCAAATTTATACTTTCGCAATTGTCTGTATTTTACTAAGAAAATATAATATGTATGAGTTTGATTATCAATTACAATTTTATGTGTCTTATTATCGTACTGTAAAATAATTTAAAATGTACTTAAATGTGTTATTTTCTCTAAGTATCTAGTGAATAGATTATACCGGCTATATATAAATGTATGACAGTTGCAAAAGTATAAATTCAGTGTTGGGTATAATTTTGTGCCTTAAGCAATGCAAATTTCGTATCACTTTACAGTTCTATAATATCTGTAAAGTTTAAATTAACTACATACAACCAGGCGTACCTAACATCACCACAATTTCGAAGCGCTCCCTTAGCATGTCGGAGGCAGATAGGTTGTACAGCGGCGACTTCTCGTTGATCTTGTGAACGATGGTCATGGGCCATATGAACATGAGGCGGTCTTCCTCCCCGTCCGCGCCGACTTTCAACTCTTGTTGATAGAACGGCAAAACTTCACCCTCTCTCGTGATCTAATTTGAGTAAGCGTTTCAAAAGTATTACATCGAAAATATTGATGTATAAAAATTCCATCCCAAAGTAAGTAGTAACTATCAAGTAATAAATTATGCATTAAACACAATTTCAATTATAAATATAATGTTAAAGAACATCAATGTGCAAGAAAATTAATGTATCCCCTAGAAGTGGTTTATATTTACGTAATAAAAATATTAAGTTATTACGTTAGTTTAATATTATTAAAATATCTACATTATTCAACAGTAATGCTAAAAGTTTAACAGTGTCACGTATAATGTATCATATGCGTATATTAGTACATTATGGTACAAGAGTGTAATGTTGGTGATTACCGCTGAGGCGCATTGAGGCCCGAGCCGTCAGGCGAGGGTCTTAAGGAGCCGAGGACGGTAATCATCAATACACACGTGTATCATACAACGTTTTTCAACACACTTCTGAATAAAATAATACTTAAATAAAAGACCATTTTCTTCATAAATTGTATTTGCAGACATCTTAATTAATAACTAACTAAATAACCTCAAAAGAGAAAACGAGACGAGTTGTGAAAAATGTTTCGTAATGGCGGGAAAAATTAATAAGTTTTCCTATGCGCGCGCATTGGTCATAGACTAAAAAATGAGGTTTCTTTTTTTTTTGGGCTTTTTGCGGATAGCTTTTTAGCGCAAATGTAAGCGTAACTCAACCAATAATATAAAAAAAAAACTATTACTCACTCGTGAATAATAGTAATGAAAAAGTCACAGTTTGATTATAGGTGTCATTATGTGCCTAATTGCCATGGGATTAGAGCCACTTTATGAAGAAGTGTGTTGAAAAAAATATTACTGAGAACAAGTAAGTATGCCTAATTTACGAGTACGCTTAATTATTATTTGTTAGTAAAATAATAAATACATTAAATAAAACATCCAATAATTTACCTACCCATACCACTGCTATAGATAGTCCATAAAAGTAATAATAATAAAATTGAAAAAGGATTCTAATTATACTTTATTATTGTAATGTGAAAGTAATATTATAGCAGAAGATTATCATAATTTATTATATTTAAAATGGTTGTTTCAAAAATATTAATGCCAGCGGTATTATTACAAACTAAAAACGAAGTATAAAATGCTATTTAAAGTAAGTACTACATTTACGCATAAACTATCAAATATTGTTATTTCATTCGATTAGTACCGATTATTCGTAGTAAAAAAAAGATTAAAAGGTGTTAATATTTTTGTTTAATAATTAGAATATAAGTATACATTCATTGAAAATAATACACTGTCTTGTCAAATAATGAATCTTTTGTAGAAGCTAATTGTCAAACTGGGACAGATAGTCATTTTGGCCTCTTTAACTAGATATTAAAATAAACTGATATTCTTCAGTCTGAGTCATTGTTTGTTTTCATAACTCCCGAGAATAAATGGGTAGTTCTTATTTTTAAACATTAATTTTTATAATTAAAATAGGTAAATTTATATAGCTCTAAGTAAAATCATTTAGCCTACACCTACATGGTGTAAGGTAATAGTTTAAAGTTTTTTTTTAATTCTCCGTAATTATTTTACCATACAAACAACGGTACGCTTTAAACAACATAATAATGTACACATACGTTATGTATTTTACACATCTTCAACAATATTTCTCAAAGTTATGATTAATAAATCAAGAAAGTTAATGGTACGGAAAGCAAAGAAGTCAAGCATTGTTAGTGAGTTACATAGAGCATATCCATAGATGGGTCACAATAAATGCAAATAAGTAATAACAAACGAACAACACAACATTTCTAGTTATAAACACTACCAGGCAATCGTTCAGGAGATTACCTTTCTCCGAATTATTTGGGCTCGGATGTGCGCCTCAAGAATATGCGACTTGCGTATATCTCCAACTCGGAAGAGAAGGCAATATCCCCCATCCCTTAGACAGATAACCGCGTTTCTTGAAAACAGTAGAGTGGTGTTACGTTTTTTGGCTCGCGCTAGCTTTGCGAATATTAGACCCACCTATGGACAATAGAAAAAAATTGAGATACTTCGTCCCACACCATGATCTTCTAACTCTGTCTTCAACAGAATTAGATTTTCTTGCAGATTGGGACTAGTGAGTGGTGTCAGTACGAACTGTACACAAACTTATGTAAGCGTGCCGACAGAAATCCCCAATCACTAACCAGTCTCCTTTTTGGCCAATATTATATACCTTGCGGCGGATTAACTGTGCTCTTATATGGGCTTCCACAATATGGGATTTTCTCATGTCACCAACTCGAAACATCAGGCACAGTTGACCATCCCGCAGGCATATGACAGCGTTTCGAGAGTACAACAGGGTCTGGGCACGTTTTTTTGGTCTAGAAAGTTTTGCGAACACGATGCCCACCTAAAATTATAATAAAGTCTCAAAGAAAACTTTTATCAATGGCACAGGACTGATTACGTTTGGATTTATATAATTAAATCATTATGATAATCACTAAGTACCATAAAATTTTTAATAGTTTGGTTTCATAGCCTGTTACGTTTTCTATTTGGCTCCGCTTCAAAAGTATTTTTATACCCACCAAACAATAATATTCGTAACGACCTTTGCTTTTATATCAAATTCGTTTTTCTAATTACATATTTTATTGGAGATTGAAATAATAGATGCCCGTCTTGCTATCTGTCCAGTTTAATATATTGATACTATATATTTTACGGCAAAAGATGATATAAAATTTTTTATATTTTATTTATGCTAAAATCAGGTAAATTTACTGTAATTTGAACTAACAATTTAAAATAAAATAAGATGCTCACCATGAAAGCCTGTATGAAGACGCCAACAATACTTTGTATACACATAACGAAGATAGCTTCAGGACATTCCTCGTTTGTGGTTCTCGAACCGTAACCGATGGTGTGCTGAGTTTCGACGGAGAAAAGGAAGCAGCCCGTAAAGGTATTAACGTTGTTGAGGCAAGGAATGAATGTAATGTTTTGATTGTCAGGAGGGTTTAGATCTCCATGGGTAAAGATAATAAGCCACCAGATGAGAGCGAAGAGAAGCCAGGAGAGGATGAAAGAGAGGGCAAATACAAGCAGCGTCCAGCGCCACTGCGCATCTACGAGTGTCGTGAAAATATCCTGCAGGTATCGGCGTCTGCGTTTTGCCACGTTCCATTGGACAACATTGCAATCCCCGTGCTTGAAAATAACCCGTTTCTTCATGCGCCTTGCTGCATAACGGGCTTGGCGATATCTGAAATCAAAATAATATTTTCATTACTTTTTTATTCTTTTTAGGGTTACATAAAATATTGTTTCAATTATATATATTACCACGAATATAAGTGGTTTTTGAAAACATTTGAAAATATTTCAAAAAACAAACAATCTTTTAGATTGTTTAATTTTAAATCTTTATATTACTTTATGTTTCTTGTCATACTTTAAGTGATACTCGTATGAAATTACTAAGTTAAACGTCATTTGTATAATATTTGGAACTATTTATATTTGGACAATCTAGAAACTTCAATAAATCTGTCGATTTTCATTTCAACACACACGTTTATGCAATATTCATCTCTTTCGCGGCCCTAAAATTGTTCTAAGTAGCACAATCTACATTTGACAATTCGTACAACTACAATAAAACGACAGATTTGATGAAATTCTATGATATTGTAATAAAATTTTCCACTCAACTTGACTCTCATTTTGGAGAACTTCACATAGTTTCTAATTATAAAAATTTTAGAACCTTTATTATGTAAGCGTGAGCTGCAATGAAAATGCTATTTGTAGATATTCTGATGATGTATTATATGCAGATAACACTTTTTATGTGATTTCAAATTTCAGTAATAAATATTTATAAATTGTAAGGTTTAAACCGAAACGGGTCACCAAGGCGGGTCGAATAAATACAGGGGCAGGTATGATAGATACAGGTGCTTTTTATTTATTGCGATATTACAGCACTCTAGATAACCAGTCGAGTATCGCAATGTACAACGTTCCATTTAGATGTATCAAATGAAAAGCTTTTTATACTAAAACACTGTTATCATTAATGTAATACATAATACCTGTGCATTAACCAGCTGTTTCTTTCAATATGGGATGTTCCTTACATCGCTTAATTATCATCACTTCGGGTTCGGTCAACAATCGTATTGTTTTTTCAGTTTTTGTTCATTCTTTTTAGTTTAATGTAATAGTTACAGCTATTTAGTTTAATGTAATAGTTACAGTTATAGTTACAGTTAGTATAATACTCTCCTATAGTTTACTAATCGGAAATGTTACATGTTTAGTTCTGGATAATAAATCGAAAATCTAAGATTACATATTTTTTTTCACAATTTTATCTTAATCATCAGATATTAATCATAGTCAAATTTTAAAAAATCGGATACTTTTCTTTTAATTGGGTTTATTTATTAACATAGTTATATGAAATAAAAATATTATAAGTGAAGTATTCCACCATTCAAACATTCATGAAATTAATAAATGATATGATGATCTTCAGATCTCAGCCACAAGAAAACAACAAAACTAAACAGGAACTCTATATAAACATCCTCAGACGTCGCTAATTGCCCCGTACGCGACATTAATTCAAAACAAATTGCTACAAGGCAAATGGTCTGATTTGCATGGTAATAAATTTACTGTTGTCGTTATGTAATAGTCATTTCACATATGTAACAAAAAATATGTCGAAGAATATTAATTAAATAATCTATGGATCTTCTGCATTACAGCTATTACATCAGATTCAACTAAAATATTTATGATTAGCTGTCCCATCTGCGAAATATTAGCACTGTATTTTTCGAAATATTTGATTGTTAATTAAACATTTTGACGTTGTTAGCTTACAGATAGCATAGTTTAGAAAGCTGCTCTATTTGTGCTATTATTTTACTTTTTATTATTATGAATAATAAAATATTGTTATTGTCGCTTATATCACGCATCTTTAAAAGACACGGTCCGTTATGAGACGTGCGCGGAGATTATTATTATATTTATTAACTTGTGAAAGAATATACTAGTAAAATAATAGTTCTGAACATGCATATTGAACAGAGATATTGAGAACATAATAATATGAAGTTAGTCATATATGTATTAGGGAAATTACACCGAGTAAATAAGTATGGAACCGAGAATAATCACAGCGTTTGTTTAACGCTTACTTAAATATCGATAAGGGTGTTTGATACGAACGATTGCAGAATGTAATTTATACGCGATAAAGTGTAATTATACTTAATCTGGTAAAAGGAAGTTGCAAAATACGTCATAAGGAAACCTCAACACATAAAAATAGTGGAACGCATTGCACAATTTATTGACTATAAATTTTCCACAAATTAATCTTCATTACCGTTACTAGCATACTATAATGTATGAACTATACGAGTGATATAAAATTGTATTACTACCCAAAATTTACATTCAGATTGAAACTGCAGACCTCAGGACCCATAAGTATATATAATAATAACCCTAAGGGAAGTCGAGTGGACGAACTCGACCACTCGACTCGTCCCACCCTCTGATCGTCGTCGTCCTCGTCCACTCGTCGAGTGGACGAAACATAATATCAATCGAACATACCCCAATCAAATAACAAAAATACCTATTATTATGTTAATTTATTGGACCAATATTAAGAACTATAAGTGTATGTAATGATAATAGAAAGATATAGTACATGTAAAAAATGTTCACGAAGTTACCGATTATCGAAATAAGTATACCAGTAATCTTTGTAAAATTACATCAGCATACCATTATTAAAATACGAACTAATAGTATTTTAAAAAAATTATAGAAATACTACTGTTAAACAATCCTTTAAACTAATCTCAGTTTATCAACGCTAACAGCTTTATAATAAAATGCAATGTTGTTGATTTAATATACTTTTGATAAACTTATCACCACTTATAAACATGCACGTGCAAATTTTGATATGTAATCACTGATTTGCTTCTGTTGCAAAGAGCTGCGCCATTTCATTAGCATAATTTCTAAAATTTTAGTAAACTGATGCCAAAATTTCGTAAAATCGGCAATTATTCTCCCTCAGCCACCAAAGTGATACTCTATACCAGGGTCGCCTGCTGAGGTACTTCGATCTTACTTATTTGTACCGTAAAACAGCAGTGCTTGCAGCAACACATGTGTTCTGGTATGAAGGGTATACTAGGGAGTAAAATTACTGTGTATTGTAATTACTATACATCTTATGTCACAAGTTGGCAATGTACACTGTGGTTTTTGTGAGGCATCTGTTGTTGATTGTTTAATATATTGCAATAAATATTTGTAAGTAAAGTGGATTTAAAGTACTATATGCCTTTTTTATTGGTGATAATAAAAAAGGTATATATATATATATATATATATATGTTGATCATTTAATATTTCATTAAAATATCATAAAACTTACTTTTGAAGTTCTTCTCTCCAAGCAGATTCCGAAGAGTTGATTGGTTTCCCAGTCATAAACATGGACAATTGACTTATGCATTTTTTTAGTCCCGACATTTTACCCAGTGGTGTCAATGTTTTCAAAATTTTCTCGTTTACACATCAGCAATCCGACAATAACACATTATAGCTAGTAGCAGTCTTTATTCGAAAAATAATACTGTGTTAGCAGATACGGCGTAACCAACGCTATCTATTATTGTTTAAATAATCCTAAATTAAGAATCACGGTCTATTACTAATAGTGTACGTTTGCGAAGGATTCGTGTTTCGATAGTTACAGGAGCTACACAATTCTGTCTTTTAACAGCACATTAATGAGAGATTCACTAAACACTTCTTTTATATCAAAAAACAGCACAACGAACTTTTTCGGTGCCCCTAAAGTCATCTTGGAAACAGCAAAGAATTCTAATTAAAAAAGGGTGACAAAAATCCACGTTCACGAAACTCCTCACTGACGCCAACAATGAAGAGGTTTGGCCCAATACTGAAACGCGTGGATGTTTAACGAAACAGATACGAAGACGTCCACAAACAAATACTATGGCGTCCCGTATGTGTGCCAGCACCGCCAGTGGCGCCACACGTCGCCGTGATGTCGCACAATCTATTTTCTGAACAAAAATCTACGTCTGGACCAAATTATGGTATGTGGGAGTCGGCCATTAATTAATTTTACAGCCAATATAGGAATACATGTTCAGACGCAAACGGCAACCTGTGACGTCATGGAAAGTAGGGGCGTGAGATGTTGAGGATTTCTTAGCAATGCAATTCTATGCAACATCAAAACTATGATAAAATTCTATTAGATTTTTATAGTTTAATTTTATAATAAAAATGCTTCACTTTTCTAATGGTACTAATATCTCAGTTTTTTTTCAAAGAGCGACAAATTATTGACTTTCATCCCAATTGATGAGAAGTAATGATAAGCCTAATTGAAGATGGACGCTAGCTTTATTTGAACTCCTAAATAATAGAGAGAATAGTTGCCTTCTCTTTATAAAAGATAAAATACTAATGGCGACTTAATCAAATTACGACAATACCATATCAACAAATGTCTGATGATAGATTTGCTACAACACAAAATGTATAGTGATTTTAATATGCCTTTCAAACAATATTCGCTCGGTATACGCTAGTTTCAAATAAATATATTCATTTGTGTGATTGGTTGTTTATCAGTATGATTGGCCAGATTGTTGCCGTTGGCTTCCCAGCGTCTGTTATGATTTCAAGGCGAATACTTGTTTCAGAGTATGATTATATTATCCAAATTATATATACATAGGTAAATACTATGGACATAAATGAAAATATTATTGACTTATTCAATATACAGCAATATCTATTTGATATGTATCTGTTGAATTTCTTTAATCACTCCACGATTAATGAAGTATGTATGTTCTGTAAGTGATTCGTGCCTTTCGGTCATTTGTATTCGACTATACCTAGTATAGACGACTATACCTAGTATAGTTAAGTAATAAAATGAAGAACTCTCACCGAATTTACGGGAACAACGACTATACATTGTCCGTAGGAATAGATTTTCAGTTCTGAAAAAATGTCGTAACACTCCGTCGTAGCGTCCCTGCTACGGATGATTCTCAAAAAACATTTTGGTACATAAGAGCATTGAGGAATCTTAAGAAACAAACAAATATTTGAAAGCACTCATATTGTTTGCGATTCATTTAAAGTTGATATTTGAAATTGAATATTTAAGTTGTTTTTAATAACAATTAAAAAAATCAAACCATTATTGGAATGGTAACATCTAATTGTATTTCGCCATGTTATATCTACATTTCAAAAGAAGGGATAATCTGAGAAATGATATAGGTATCATAAGCTATCAACTTATGATACCTATATCATTTCTCAGATTATCAGACAGAAAATTATAAAATGAACATCGATGTAAATCTCAGAAGCTTAGTGAATATTCGGATTACCCTGTTTAAAATTATGAATTAATGCATCGAATATTAGTGTAGACTTACGTTACTTATAGAAAATGTCTATTTACAAGGTTGTAGAGCTGTAATCATTCACTATTTCTGTACTTGTTTCTGGTAACTGGCGCATAGATAATATATTTGACGAATCGCCTTTCTAGCATGTTTTGAAGTAGCTAGACTTGAAGAAACTTCCAATTTCTTAGTGTCTTAGTGTTGAACACATTGCTCGATTAGATTTGTTTTAGCACAGATTATAAAATTACAATCAATAAACGGAAGGTAATCGTTTTTTAGTTATTATAAGGAAATAAATTTTAAATCTTTTACTTAATGAGGATATTAAACACTAAAGTACACTAAGTAATGGAATCACTCGAGTGTATAATATTTATATAATATTAAACTTGATACAATGCTTTGGAATTCATTTTAATTTATTCAATTACAATCACATACAAAACAAAATGTATAGTTGATACTAATACTAACATCTAATAAATGTAGATTAATTATTATTATATTTTTTGCTTGCAGACCCTAAAGCTGAGCACTAAAAGAACAAATGAAATGAAATTTGGTTTTAAGGCGTTGTGTTATAAAATATTAGTGTTCCTTGGAAATTTCTTAGGTATTACTTGTGTTATACCATCTTTCAACGCGTCTATAGCATGGCAAACATTATAGAATTCATAAATATAATCTCAAGAAACAAAGGCACCCTTTTTTGCAGTACGAATAGATAGATGTGGTACTGATTCTGAAAATACAATAATAGCAAAAGAGCATCAGTAAAACTAAGAACTTACGTAAATATAATAATATAGTTCCTAAATACCTTCAAGAATTTACTTTAGAAAGAAATCTTATTTATATGAATTCAAATTGTGTAGTCAAATTATATCTCTACATATTATCCCAGAAGTTCAATGTACTAATACAATATAGGTAAACGATTTACCTTGAATTGGATCTAACGGAATATAATCGTGTAGAATTCAAGCAAACAAATTGCGTTGCCCCTGAGGGCCTCCAGTGTAATCAGTGATTCGGGTTCGTATAATCATACCATGCACAATCTTATTCTGTAACTGATGCTGTATCACAATTTCACCAATAACCGGAGATATTCTATAATTACCAGTTCGAAAATATATTTTTTTGAGCAGCTAACATAGATATAGGCTGCGTGAATATAGAACAATATCACATTTTGTTCACTGAGTAAATAAAAGAAAGTTCTTAAATATATTTTTTTTATTTCCAGATTATTTTTCATTATAGCCAAAGGAAGATAGGTCCATAATGTTACACATTTCATTGTTCGATCTAGATGAAGACTGTAACGAAAAACGATTTTGCAAAATATTTTATAATAACCTTATTTTTAACACTAAATTTATAATATAAGTTTTGTGTTCCAAATTTGAAATGAGTCTTTAAAAAAACACGCGAGAGCAAAGTTATTTGCTTCTCGTACTTTTTGAATCGCTTACCACGCTCAGGATTATACTCTAGAATCTATTACAATATTCATCGCTCGCTTGAAATTTAAAATATGCATTCGCAGTAAACAACAACTTTGCTTTCTTGTTATATTGTGATAAGATAACTATTTAACATGTTTGTCCTAAATGTAAGAAAATTACATAAATTCAAATATCTCATACTGCAGGAAGTAACCTGATTATTATATTTTCATTTTTACAATGACGTTTGATAGAGCTTAAATAATACTTATATTTGTTAATATAGTATATAATTAAAAAATATAGATGATTTGCATTTAATAGTTGTCTCTATATTTACCTTTACAACTCCAATATCCGCATTATAGATGGAAAAGTATTAAAATTTTTAAAATATGCCAAAAAAGTTAGAATCATGGACTTTTTCTGTTTCGAGAATTCCAAGAATTTTATAAATCGAGCAACAATTTTCAGATGTTGGCGCTACTTTCATTTTCGGCATCCTACTCGTATTTTAAACGACTTGTCATGTTAAACTGTCTCGGTTTTACATCAAGTTCTTTCGTTATATTTACAACCACTTCACGATACAGTTCATGTTACGCAAACGCATTTGAACAATCTAGGGCATGTGATGTCATCAAAGGGGGGTGTCACATTGGAAAACGGAGGTACAAACCTAATTTATGTAAATAGTAATAAGGATTTTGGTAGTATTAAAATACTATATTATTTTAAGTTTCTTACTTTTATTACCATCTTATGAATGATTACTTTCTAATGTATATGATAATACATTTCAATTGTATATTGTCCATATCCATTACGTCTCTAGACATTTTATATATCTCATATTTTGTTAATTAATCCTATCAAACTGAGTTCTATACTTTAATACATACTTCATACTTTAATACATATTCATTATTTGTTGGGTATGTATAGTCTGTTAATCGGAATTGAGAGAAAATATGTCAACTGGAGCTACTAAGCCACATTTTTCCTGTCCTCCATGAAATGCACGCTTAATTCTGTTGCCAACACGCTGACACGTGCGGCTGAAATAAGATTTTCTGGTCACATGTGCGCTTGAGAAGACACATTCGAGATTCAGGGTTATATTTAATGTCGCTTCTCTGCGATAGATGGCCTGCGTATACACAGTTGTAATGCAAAATATGTATCAAGCAATACTGCGTAAAGTGTCTTAGTAATTACATATACAAAGTAGATCGTCGGTAATGTTAATATCGCAGAAAAGCGCTAGATGCTGACAGCTCAGGACTGATCAGTGTGGAGACACATCGATCGATCCTGAACTGTCAGCATGGATCTCTCCTGAGGGAGGCATATGTCTAGCAGTGATTACCTTTCATCAATATATTGGTCTTACTGGAATTTCACACACCGCACACACCGGTTTCAAGGTGTCGCCATCTCTGAGGTCCCGGGTTCGAATCCCGGTGGGGGCAGATGTTTGTGTGATGAATGCGAACATTTGTACCTTAGTTATGGTTGTTAATATATATTTCTATAAAAAATATTTATATATGTATGTCTATACGTTACCCTAGATCCCATAGCACAAGCCTTACAGAGCTTTGTTTGGGCTAGGCTAATTGGTGTAAGTGTAACTAATATTTATTAATTATTATTTTAATATTAGGACAGGCACATCATCCCATTTATTAAGTACTAGCTGTGCCTACGACTTCATCCACGTGGAATTGTAATTTTAGGTAACATTTTTAATGACTGAGAGAGTGTTATAAACGTAAGAGTAGACAAATAAAATCAGAAAGGTTCGAACTACTAAGCTATCGGGAGTCACGTGTGTTATTGTGAGTCAACCATCAAAGATAGACATATGCTGTCGTGGGATATTTTTGTATAATTTTAAGGAGAACATTTCCGTCATACATGATTTCTGTGTAGCTTTAACCACTAAAGTTGCACAGGCGACGGAAGCTTAAAAATTGGAGTAACTTCTCCCGTTTTCCCAATATTTCCCTTCACTGCTCTGTTCCTATTGATAGTAGCGTCATGAAAAGTATAACCAGCTCAGGAATATGAAAAATAATTGCAAATAAGTTTCGTTAAAATCCATTGAGTAGTTTTTGTTTCTATAACGGTTATATAAACAGACAGACAAAAATTGCATTTTTGGCATCAGTATCGCCCGCCTAATCACCCGCTAATAGTTATTTTGGAAATATATTTCATGTACAGAATTAATCTCTCTACAGATTAATTATAAGCATATATATAGTTGTCTTATAAGGAATTAAATATTGCAAATTGTACTGCAAGAATATAAATATGTAAAAATTATATAAAATTATTAAGAGGTTATTACTGACCCTTAAGAATTTGGGAATTTTTATCTTTGGTTTCTACTAGTTCCAAGGATACAGAAATTCCTTGTAGTTAAAGGCACATAGTGTTCTCTACCGGTCTTATTAATAAATAGCTAATCTGAGTATCATATTAAGAAGTATTTTCTTATTAATAAGTTACATTTATATGTTATTTAATATTACAATAATTTTTTGATACAATGTACCTACCTAAATTTATCTTAGTTTTTAAATTATTTAGCAACATTCAATGAAAAATATATAAAAATGAATTTACTGTGACTGAGTGAGTGTTATGTACTCAGAATATATATGAAAAACGTAGACCCAATCAGTAAACTGAATAACTGCGTTATGTTCGCAGTTTACCTATATAGTAATAACAAGTCAGGATAACATAGGTCTCATTCTTCAAAGTTCACTCAGTAGGTCAACGTTTTTAGTTGAACTGGTTTGGAGGTGACTCATATTTAACCGAAATGTATTCACGAAATACATTCCGAAAGGCATCACGTTATTGGTGTAACTGCAAAAAATGTCGTAAAAAGAGATCGAATTCGTGCCATGGTATTTTTGTTAGTAAAGTGTGATGGATGATGGAAAAAATTATCATGCACTAACGACCCGCCCCGGCTTCGCACAACTGCAATGCTAATAATAAATACTTTAAAACATTCAGTAATCTCGTAGGGTTCAGCCTGAATTATCAATGTAAACGGAAAAAATGTAATTATTTACGACATCACATTAGAACAGTATTTCACAAAATAACGTATAAGTATTTCTCCACTCCTCTTAAATCACTCTAACTATTTAAAAAAACCGCATCAAAATCCGATACGTAGTTTTAAAGATTCAAGCCTATCCATAAGGATACAGAAACAGTAATTATAAACGGAAACGGTATCTAAAATAAGGAGACACTTCATTTATTCTAAATGTGTTTAAGTTACATGCAAAGGACGTTGCTTCTCTATTATTAAAAGCGTGCTCCATTCTTTTCTTTCTCATTTTAGTTAATCTAGCAAAAATATTGTAAAAATGGATCAATATTCTGGAAAATTACTAAAATTATTAATTTTCTTGGTTAATAATTTCTAATTAATCTGTATTATTATTATATAGTTATATTTTTGCCCATAGTGGTAGAAAACGCAATTATTTTATAAGTACAATGACCCGCTGCAAAAAAGAAGTACTCGTCTAAATTATATACAAACTGCTCATTGTCATCATTAAGTATATAATATAAAAAGAATAATTAGAAAATGTAATCATAATCATACAATAATCTATAATATCGAATGTTAATGTATTAACAATGTTGTATGAAACGATAACGACCCATTAATATATTAAGTCAAGTCATAAACACTGTTACAATTAAAATTAAACAAAATATTACATTTGAATTTAGAATAAATAATAGAATTCAGCAGCATGCAGTAAAATATCTTGAATTTGAATATGTATTTCTTTGAATTCTAAAATAATATTATATTAAACTAATGTAAACTGCGTTCAATAAAAATACTGCAAATAAAATTTTATATCAAGTAATGATTGTCTTCTTCCAATAAAGTGAATATCTAAAACAGTACTTCAAAATTACGGAAATCTTCTACTAAATGGAACAAATAATACCTTATTTACTTAAAATTCTTATTTGTTGTTTTTCGGTTTTGGGTATACCCCCTACTTACATGATATTAATTGCCTAAATCCTACAACTATCAAAATTTTATAAACATTTATAATCTTTTTTTTTATTTCATAGGTACTTGGTTGGAGGGCTGTGGCCTCCTTCTGTGAAGCAGTGATGCTCCAGAAGGAGGCCGCCGAGCGGGGTCGGGAGATGGCCGATCCCGCTCGAAGAAGGCGGCGCCGGGCTCGGTAGCACAGCTGCGGCGCCGCCGCGGGTCGCCGGCGGGCGCGAGGAAGTCGCGACTGCTACGGCGACCCGGGATGGACCACGCCCCTTCCGTGGCCGGGGGGCGTCGTCGGTGGAGCAGACCGGGGGAGGCAGTAGCCTCCCCCGAGGAGGGTTCCCCTCTAGATAGGGGAGCGGAGGCTGGGGGTTCCCGGAAGGGGCTTGATGTTCCCGGGGGCTCCCTACATGCCTGAGGAAGGCCATCCCTGAGGTTTTTAGTGGGTAGGCCTCCCCCTTCTGGGGAGGAGAGCCCCACATAACCGCCGGCTCGCCACAGCCGGGGTATGCAATTTAATGCATTTTCCTCAGGGAAACAAAAAAAAAAAAAAAAAAAGGTACTTTAATAAATAATTATATATCTTTATATTAGAAGATAGTATAATGTAAGTAAATAGGTGCTATAAGTGTATGTTAAGATCCATTTTCATGGACCCTCAAGTTTGTGTTTCGCTTACAGGTTGTCATAGACCCCTAGGGGTCGATATAGACCACTTTGGGAATCACTGTTCTAGAGTGATAATGTACTCGTCCATATGTTGTTATCATTATAACTGTGAGTCGGCTGTTTGTTGCAGTATTGTTTTGTTATTAAAATACACATAATTATACAACTATAAATAAAAATAATCCATTTACTCATTTATTATAAAAATAAATTTGGTAATAAAAATGTATTAAATTTATAATAAATAATATATGAATGATAACATAGTTTAGTGCACATTTCTCAGAATCTGTTTATTGCATTATCATCATTATTTTTTTAGACTAAATATGTTACACATTATATTATATAGATAATAGTACATTATGTAATGTAATTTTTAACTGCTCACGAGTGTTATACGACGTTTTTCAACACCATTGCGAGTAATTAATACAAACTTTATAGGTCAACTAGCTTTCCGCCCGCGGCTTCGCCCGCGTTATATTCGAATTTCCCACAGGAAGGATATGTTTTAACAATACTGCCATACAACGTTTCACCCCCTCCTTTCAACCTTTTACAACCCTTTTCTGCTTTAAAAGGTAGCCTCTGTCCTTTCTCAGCCTCTAGACTATCTGTGTACCAAATTTCATTTAAATCGGTTCAGTAGTTTTAAAAATATTTCCATACAACCAATAATCCTTCCTTTCAACCTTTTACAACCCTTTACAACCTTTTTTGCATGAAAAAGTAGCCTATGTCCTTTCTCAGGCTCCAGACTATCTGTGTACCAAATTTCATTTAAATCGGTTCAGTAGTTTTGGTGTGAAAGCGGAACAGACAGACAGACAGACAGTTACTTTCGCATTTATAATATTAGTATGTATGTATGTATAGTATGGCACAAAACAATGAGCTTTTCCACAAATACTATTTTCACAGTACTCTTGATTAAAATTTCACCGTCTTCAATTTTCACAGATGACACTCCAGTTTTATTTATTTGAGTTCATTAAAATGACGATAACTTTTTTTTTAATGAACCGATTTTGATGAAACAAAGTTTAGATATTATTCTGAGTTAAAACAAAGCAAATAGTGAAAGTTTCAAGCAAATCGGTTCAGTACTTTCGGAGATAAACGTGAACATACATACAGACAGACAAAAAATTCCAAAAAAATTTTTTTGCTTTCTAATAATCTATTTAAGTGCCCCTCTATCCATTTCAGTCAAAAATACTAAATGTACAGACAAAATATTTTTACTGTCTTATTATATGTATAGATAAAATTTTATTTTAGAAAACAATTTGTGAAAATACAATTATAAAAAATACACGTTGGATTTCCACCGTCACCGCCAGTCATTTCTGAAATATTCGTTATTATTTCATTCATACAAACATTTTTGATATAAAAAGCTTAACAAAAGAAACATGCAAAATATCTACTTGCAAATTAGTACTGTAAATTGAAAAATGGCGCGTTTTCTTTTTCATACAGCCAAAACAGCAAATTATATCATTTTTACAAAATAAATACATTCTTTTAATATAATATGACTTCTATTTAATAGATGTAATTTTAAATGAGGTTTTTGTAATTGTATATCTTTAAACAGTGTTTCTAAACGTCAAACTTATTTAATTTACAAAAATGTTTCATCATTTTGCATATAAATTCTCTTTGGTTCCTATTTTTTTTTCTCATAAATAAAAGCGTGCTTTTCTTTACGAAACTATTTACTTTGATTACCAAACTGTGCGGTAATCGAATTTGAAATTCGAAAGATATTATAAGTTGGTAATATGATGTGGTGGCCTGGCGTGCGCAGCTCGAATTACGGATCTGCGCGCGCCAGCGGGCCGTCGGTGCCGTACTCCCGCACCTCGAAGCTTGGCTCCACGGGAAGGAGGAGGTCACCTACCGATTGACTCAGATACTCACCGGGCACGGCTGCTTCGGTGAGTATCTGTGTCGAATAGGACGGGAGGGATCGACACATTGTCACCACTGCGCATCCGACCTTGACTCGGCCCAGCACACGCTGGCGGAGTGCCCCGCGTGGGCCTCCGAGCGCCGAGTCTTGGTCGCAGAGATCGGGCGAGATCTGTCTCCGCCGGCATTGATTGCGGCAATGCTGGCGGACGAGGGAGGTTGGAGGGCTGTGGCCTCCTTCTGTGAAGCAGTGATGCTCCAGAAGGAGGCCGCCGAGCGGGGTCGGGAGATGGCCGATCCCGCTCGAAGAAGGCGGCGCCGGGCTCGGTAGCACAGCTGCGGCGCCGCCGCGGGTCGCCGGCGGGCGCGAGGAAGTCGCGACTGCTACGGCGACCCGGGATGGACCACGCCCCTTCCGTGGCCGGGGGGCGTCGTCGGTGGAGGAGACCGGGGAGGTAGTAGCCTCCCCGAGGAGGGCTCCCCTCTAGGCAGGGGAGCGGAGGCTGGGGGTTCCTGGAAGTTGCTTGATGTTCCCGGGGCCCCCTACATGCCTGAGGAAGCCCATCCCTGAGGTTTTTAGTGGGTAGGCCTCCCCCTTCTGGGGAGGAGAGCCCCATATAACCGCCGGCTCGCCACAGCCGGGGTATGCAATTTAATGCATTTTCCTCAGGGGGAAAAAAAAAAAAAAAAAGTTGGTAATATGATACATTGTGAAACTAAAATTGGTGTAGTTACATACCAATTACGAGCAATGGTGTTGAAAATATATATTAATGGTTATTTTTTCAATTGTAAACTATACTATATTATAAAATGATCACCAATTTCAGTCAGGCATCATTGAAGCTTGTGCCTAATAACCAAAAACTGTAATCCATATTTATATTATCCACCTAATATACATAAATAAAAATGAATCGATTCTCAAAACAAGAATACTAAATTTTATAACAAATATTAGGGATTACTTCACTTATATAAGTTACATGTTATTCGAGAAATTCACTTCTCGTAGAAGTAACATATTAAATTGATTAAAAAAATATATTTTTAAATCAATTTCCTAACATGGTGTTTCAAGGCATATTTCGTTGTCTCAACAAAACTTATTTAAGACGATAAAAGTTGTTATTGATGGAAATCCTTTTTTTCGTCAATTCGTGTTATTATACTTAAAGGTTACACCAGTAAAAAAATATACATAAATTCACTTTTCGTAGAAGTAACATTTTAAAATGATTAAAAAATATATTTTTAATTCAATTTCCTAACATGGTGTTTCAAGGCATATTTTGTTGTCTCAACAAAACTTATTTAAGACGATCAAAGTTATTATTGATGGAAACCCTTTTTTTCGTCTATTCGTGTTATTATACTTAAAGGTTACACCAGTAAAAAAATATACTATCAACTATATAATATTATTGAATGGCATGGCGAAGTTCTAGCTGATTATAAATCTTAAGGAATGACTCTTATTTGTACAGATGAATCGCGCACAAAAACATGGCGTCCACATTTAAACATTAACAACTTAAAACTAATTAAAATTGATGACTCCAGCCGATTTTTGTTTCACTATTGTCCTTACATTTTGCGCTTCAATTTTTTACTATATCTGTAGATATAGGAAAAACAAATACAGGAAGGATAAAGAAATCATTACCTGCGTCATGTTAGGAATACACGTGCGGATCTTGTATTTATGCACTCACATGTATATATACGCATTGTTTAATCATTCCAATATTATAAATGCAAATAACAAGAAATCTTGATCTATTTCTTTAATCGAGTATATAGTGTTTTCCTGGTGTTGTATGAAATGTTTCAATAACTTGCCAGTGAATAGAAATTGATTTTAAAATAGTTACCAACATTATAAACAACCGATAATTGACTTAGCAATAGCAGTTTTTTGTACATCACATGTTTTATAATGATTTAATTAGACATGATCTTTCTTTACATCATGGTCGTAAAAAGGTATTCATTTAAATACACAAATCTGCACCTATGGAGAATGCATATCACAAAAAATAAACCATTTCTATTTATGATATTCCATTTGGTTGATAAATGCTTATTTTGTAAAACTATCTTTGCTGCGAAATAAAACTCGGGCTGAAATACCACTGTCTTTACTCTAATCTTATAGTTATGTACTCTGATATTATTATAATGGAAAGCACAGCACCTAAATATAGAAGTTTTCTTATGATAAGATAATGAGGTTAAATGGTAAAAACGGATTTCACAATGTTTGAATTTATATATTGTCTTAAATTATCCACCTTAGTTCAGATATGTTTTTGGTTGCTATGTTACAGGATAACACAGTTTTATTTTCCAAATAGGTAATTGGCACTAAAGCAGGAAAATAACCAAATACTTTGTTTAGATCTAATATTTCTTGCTATCATTTTTCTATTTATAGCTATCATAATAGATTTAATATGTATTATTATTTAAGAAAAGAAGTATACTTTGGTAGTATGAGAGGCATAAAGAACAATTTTATGATGTAGTACTCTATAATTATATTACAAAATTGTTCTTTATATTGTTAATTACAACTATCAGACTACTTTGGCAACGTAGATTTTAATCTTTTTTAATATTTTCTAACTATAAGTACATTGTCATATAATTGAAATAAATACTGTTATTTCATATTCAATACACTCACGTAAACGATTTGCCTCTATGTCATCCACCACGTAAAATAAACAGCTTTTATAGAGCGCCGTTAGTAAACTTATTGTAAAAATTATATTAAATATATTACTAGCATAAACACATACTACATATTCATGAGGTAAGAATTGTAATGCATTATCAAAAATTATAGTTTGAACACATTCAGTTCAAAATAGGCGAGGGCTATTTCTGAAATCACATTTGTTTATGTGCCTTTAAAACACTGAATATTATTAATCTACAGATGGGGCATTTTAGACGAGGTACAATACGTAAAAACAAAAACGTTAATTAGGTTTTATTTACCATTTTTACAGAGTTTAAAAATGATTGCCGGATCCATCATATAATTCCGTCAATGTTTTTTTTTTTTGTTTTTTCGTTCTTTCGTTCTTTTCTTTAGATAATAAAACTCAATTTTATTGATCCATCAATGATTACATAAATCTCACATATGGATGCTGAATACTAGCAGTGGTTAAAAGATTGGGATAAAGTTACAAAGAACCCAGCTGAAGAAATGATAATGATAGATTTTCGGCGTTACAAAAATTTTATAAAATTCGCATTTAGTTTTTGGCTGGAATTCAACTATTAATCATTGGTTTTTGTGAAGATACGGAATAATGATCTTCATTTAGTGTAATGTAGAAATAAATATGTTTGCTTAATTCCAGCATCAGTCATCGTTAAGTGCTTATGAGTCATAGCTACAGACGTAATGTCATTAATCATTGTACTAGATATCGTTGTGGCTACCATGAGTTCGCACTGATTTGCAGTCGATGTAGACTAGCTAGAATGAAACACTAGTACAGCGTCTCTAGCAACAATGTAGTGAACTAAAATTATTATGTACTAAGTAACTAGTACAGTTTACGATATCTCAAACAACATGTAAAAAATAGGTGTTGTTTGACCTTTATGTAACAATATTTTTCCAGTTCTAGTTGTTGTTCTTTTTTATATGTTATAATTATAACTAACACGTACCCTAACCCGTAAGAAGCAATAAAAAAATCTTTTATTTTTCTTATTCTTCATTCATTCATACTTTGCTTTACTACGTCATCATAATAGTACATAATTGGATTATAAACCCTTGTGTGTTAAAATTATTACATACGCAATGTGAAAATTTTGTAAACTATTTGCGCAACCATTTAATTTATCTTCTCAAAAACGTTTTTCATTTCGCGAACATATATATATTTACTTTCGAGATATTTTGACATAAACCATTTATAAGTTTTTTGTTTTGCGTCATACTGTGCATCAGAGTACTTTGAAGCTTCAAACGTAGTAACTATTTTTGAAATGGTTTGATTTGAACAGTTGTTTAGTTACTATAGGGGTTTGTTACGCATAAATATTTCAGTACATAGTCATTCATATGAATGACAATAGTCGGTATTCGCCATTTGTGATATTAAGCGTTTAAAAGAAATTATTCCCTGATAGTATGAAATGTGTGTATGAAAAATGTTAATTGGATACACTAACTATTGGTATTTAAGTATTATTGAATATTTTCCTTTCCATAATTTACAATCTATCAACTATCTATCTATGAACTAATTCAATTATTTTCCACTAAATTGAAGAAATGATCTCATAGTTTGTCTAAAAAAATATCTAAAATGATGAGGTTGCTGTTTTTTGTAAGTAAATTCTAAATTTAAGATACACAATCAAATAATTGTAAAATCTACGGAAAATCGATATAGGCAACATATGTATGTATGTAAATACGATGACATCACTTTGTATAGAGGATCACGTCTTAAGCAAAGGAAGTGATGTCCTCGAACCTAACTCGGTACAATCATATACGAAAGTCATATTCGTATTCAGTGTATAGGTTATGATAAAAAATATATTAAAAAATAATATATAGACATTACATGAATAAATAGATTTCTCTTTTTTGTTGTATAATTTAATTTATAATGACCAATATGAATTATATGTATAATATATTTCTGGCAAGCAGGAATGATAATCATTTATGGTTGTCAAACTGACAACAATTCAATTTTTGAGCAATGGATTAGGATTTTAGAGGGCGTCTGGGAAATATCTTTAAATAAAACTGTTGAATGTTATTAATAAAAAAAATATATACCATCTTCAGAAGTAAATTTAATTGTACCTTTCATGATTATATCTTTAGGATCCAACGTCATGACTGAAATAATTTTCAGCAGGAAACAGGGCGATATTATGTCGCTTTAATTGTATACAGTTGCGCTGGGGATGTGCTTATTTTTTGGGATAGAGAGGACAGGCCAACTGTATCAACGGTGAGACTAGTAGAGATTCACTTGTATGTACACTAGTAAATGGTAAATCTACGAGAACTGAACTGATAATAATATACATAAAACAAAGAGTTTCGTCGTTAATAATTGTAAATTAACAACGGCCGATTTTAAATTACATAAATTATAAATTTGTAAAAGAATATATAATTTATTAAAAGATTTTTGATGCAGCATTTTTGCCAACATAATATTAATATTGAACTATTTTGCAATCAATTATACATTCGCTTCTAAACTATGCCTACATTAGTACGTGTCTTGGAGGCAGTTTCACTGCAGCTGGAAGACCTGTTAATTAGATTACGTCAGGGAAATTTCTATTACCATTCGTGCTGCCGACGCATTTCTGCTTATCGGTACCTGATAAATACAAAGTTGCATTGAACACTATTGAATGTTAACAAATGACTTTAAAATATCGAAACAATGAGGTTAAAATATTGAACAATGTGGTTGTTCATAAATCCATTTTCATAATAAACCCAATATTAGTAAAGTGAACGTGATCAACAATGGAAATAAACAAACTCCAAACTAAGCTTAAAATGCATTATGCTGGTAATTATATGTTCTACACTCAACTTCAAAAAATTAATAAAACGACTTACGACGACGTGTTTTTATGGTAATTTGTTTAAAAATATCCTTGCTGAATAAAATTTGCTACACATTAATCCAATTCTAAGAAGTTCCAATAAGATGTTCATCGAATATCTTTCGCATAGCCTTCAATAGGAATTGTGATATTTTGACAACATTTGTATAGGTTGATATGTCCTATACCTACTCGAATTTAAAAGATATTTTACACGCAATTGCCAGTGAAGATTAAGATTTAATATTTTTAAACGATCGATCTAACTTTACAAAATTTGACTCTGAAGACAAAGAGTAATAAAACTTACAAGCAGGATAGACGACTGACCATGAGTTTAACGTCATTTGCATAAGGATACTTCTAGGTATTGTGAGACCGCGCCGAAGTTCGCATGAGAAGTGAGGACGTCCGTTTCCCCCTCGCTAATTTGCATCGAGAAAGTACGAACTTTTAAGGAAGGTAAAATTACATAATTTGTTGTCATTCGATTCTTGCCATTAAACCATATACATGGTAACCTTTAAAGTAGTCATGTTTCGTTACAAAATATTTAACATGCGTTTCATTGAGTCGGAAATATTTAACATGCGTTTCATTGAATTGTACCTATAAATCTATAATTCTTATTATATATATTTTTATGAAGGATATTGTCCTTCTAATTAATTATTTATGACAAAAAGTGAATTTTGGTAGTCTTTTAGGGAAATTTTGAACGAATGCAAGCAAAAGTAAAGAATTTTTATGTTAAGGAACTTTAATGGATAGTAGGACTTAAAAAGATGGTTATCAAAGTGTGTTAGGAAGGTATGGAATAGATAAAATGTATGATATTGGGAAGAGCTTGACATCCTATGATAACAAACACAACGTTACATCAAGAGAATATCCACATGTATACTAGAATAAAAGGAAGTCCAAAAAGCATGATTGACTTTGTGATTGTAGATAAAAAACTGAAAGGTAAAGTACATGGTATTCGGGTATATCGTGAAGTAGGTGTTAGCACACCTGGTAATCAGCTGAATATATGGCTTATTTAAGCGCTGGCAATATTAAGTACACAAACCTGAAAATAGTATTTTAGATATAATAAAAGTAGAGATTTCAAGAAGATTCTTTCTTGACGAGTTTTCTAGACATGCATTGCGTATACTTACTACATTGTAATAGGAAAACGAATCTAAGACGACTGTCCATAACTTCATGACACGAACAGTGATTAATAGAGAACCAAATTAGTGGATTGGAAGAAAGGTAGAAAGGTAGAAAGCCTTTTACCTCAGGTTTAAGTACAAAAATACAAAGGGATATTGTTAATATATCGGAAAATAAATACCAGTGATTTATACATCTATTAACAATGTCGCTATTTATTGTGGCCTTCTTATTTGCTGTAGACAGATACGGGCACGTATTTCAATGTTTTTTTTTTTATATCCAAGCTATACATTATAATTGTTTTCCACAAAAATAAGCTTCACAATTTCAGCCTGCATACATAACTAGCACTGATAGTGTATCTCCAAAGGATTCATACAATAATATCTCGCGCGTTTTTTTTGTTATTACTCCTAATAAATGCAACTTCAAATAATTTCGTTTAGCACAAAATATTGCCTGTGAATATTGTTTCTCCTGTTTCGGTTATCATATAACACAATCTCTATAATTAATCATACGCTATTGCATATCATTTTTGTCCTTACAAAGGCAGCTATGTTAATATGTTTATGCTAAGATTTACATACACTCTTGCAATTGCAATTATCACAATGTCATTATACCTATTGACCTACCGAGTGATGCGGTGTGTACATTGCCTTGTCTCAACAATACTACGCCAGTATGTTCAACTGCATGGAATTCAAATTCCTACAATAGAAGAATAGAAAAAAATCACGACTAAAGTCTTTTTGGAGGACAATTATATCACAAATTAATAATGAAATGAAGTAAGCATATTAATAATAATGAAATGAAATGAGATTGCAGAAAGTCGTTATTAATAGATCAGAATGTGCTAGCTCGCCTATAACGACGGGCGTTACCCAGGGATCAATATTGGGTCCTCTACTGTTTCTAATATATATAAATGACCTTCCTTACTACATTACAGAATCGTGTGAGACTGTATTGTTTGCAGATAATACTTCTTAATATTCAAAGTTGATAGACAAAAGGAATGTTATGACGATGTAAATAGTGCTCTCTCAAAAGTTCTGTATTGGTTCACAACTAATAATTTGTCTTTAAATTCTAAGAAAACAAAATGTATCAAATTTTCTTTGCCCAATGTAAGGCAGGTTGATACTCGTTTAAATATGAATGATGATGTCATTGACTTAGTAAATAATACTAAATTCTTAGGCATTACGTTAGATTCACGACTACAGTGGGATCCACATATTGAAACGTTGGCAATCAAATTTAGTTCAGCGGCGTACGCAGTAAAAAAGATTAGACTTGTAACTATTGTTGAAACGGCAAGAATTGTTTATTTCATCTACTTTCAAAGTGTTATGTCCTATGGACTGCTGCTATGGGGATTAGCGGTTAATATTGAGAGTTTACAAAATAGAGCGATTCGTGTTATTTACTGTTTACGGGCTAGAGAATCCCTAAAAGAATTCTTCAAAGAAATTAATATTTTAACTTTAGCTAGTCAATATATATATGATAATTTAGTTTTTGTATATAGAAACTATAATAAATTCAATAAAAACAGTGATCTACATAATGTGAATACTAGAAACAAAAATAAACTTGCTGTTCCAGTGTTCAGACACCATAAAACTAGCTGTTCGTTCTTGGGGAAATGTATATCTATGTTTAACAAGCTTCCGCAAAGTGTCAATAATTTGCCTTTATATAAATTAAAATCCATATCAAAAAGATACTCATGAGTAAAGGTTATTATAAAGTAAGTGACTATCTAAATGATCCCACTATTTGGGAATAGGGACACTATTCATAGAGCCTTGTTTGGTAACAACATTATTTATAATATTGTATTATTTTTATATGTGTATGTAAACATACATACGACTGTAATCGTATAAGGTATGATTGTATCTTATATTGTATTTTTATATTATAATTATTAACATTGAAAAGAGGAGATAAAACATAGACCTTCAGAGTTCCTTGCCTGTTCTTCTTGAGAAGGCTCTCCCAATTTCCGAACAGGTGTAGAGTCTTTTTTTTTTCCTTATTCGTACAAGTTCGACAAGGTTTTTTTAAGCTTTTTTTTTGTTTTGTTTGTTTTGACGTCAATAAGTACCTGTAAAGGTCTATGTTGAATAAAGATTATTTTCATATGATTTAAATGAGAATAAAGCAATTAGTGTTTTGAACTTACTACAAAATCAAGCTTACTTTATTGGTGTCATCATACAAGGTATATGTATCCAATATTCCAATATTATAATAAATATATATTATATTAGTATTAAATCATTTGGGGTACTTGCGGCACTTATTCTGTGTTAGTATAAACAGATATAGAACAAATATATTTAATTATACGTTCAGTTAGTTATCAGCTCTATATTATCAATCAATCGGAGTGTATTTATCTATAATTTGTTATCTATACTATCCCTGGCATGTTGTTAATATCTGGAGCTGTCGTCGCTCCAGTCTTAATACGTTAGGATAATAAGGACTTCTCAATAATGGCTGGTCCACTACAGATTAGTCAAAGTCATATACACATTTAACTTTCTTTGCAGATGTCTGCTGGTTGGCTCACTATGTTTTTCTTACCGTAGGGACGTCGAACAAAAAAAACATAGTGATGCATAACAGAACCTGCTTGAATTTGGCTTTCGTTTTAGATTTTTTTAATTTAATCCACAAATGGATAAAAAGAAATCGAATTTTGTACGGCAAATCAATTTTTTTGAAATTGAAGCTGCAAATGCAAATGAACCTGCAAAGAAAAGTCATTGTTTACAAAAACGATATCTATAAGTTCTACAAACAATTCAGTAATCGTGACCAATAATTGCAAATAAGAACGTTACTAAAACGTATCTCCGAAATTTCCAGTTTACATTCGCAGCTATTCAACCTTCGAATCTTACGTCAGAATTAATTGAATTTTATCAATTAATAGCCTGGCCGTTTACGCTTGACCTACTGATTACGACAGATAAATGAGATGTTTTATGTTAATCAAATAATAACAGAAATATAATAAGCTGATGTTATTTTGTATATTTGCACTAAGGGGTGTCAAATTTTTGTTTGTTTTTGTTTTGAAGTGCTGAGTTAATTATCAAAAGATGACACTATATTTAACTAGGCTACATGCTTAGACTGGTTCCATTTTGATGTCGTTACTTGAGTGTTATAATTCGTTACTTATAAGACGTCGGCAAAATATAGGCTTATGTATTAAAGTATTGCGATATAGTTATATTAAAATATTAATTTCAATTCTACCTTAAATTTATCTAACACCATATTTTTAATAATATTGCGACGTACCTGAGAAGAAGGTTCAATGAGCTATCATTCCTGGTCGTTGGTACATCCTTGACGCTTGAAGGTTCGCTTCGAACGCCTCGGAGGGACAGTCTTAACTGCCTCGGGAACGAATTGAGAAGACCACTATTGTTCCTCGTCTGATTGAGGCTCTTAGACCTTGTTAACTTGTTCGCTTCGAGGTCTACAGCCCGTGAGTTTGGAGCGTCCTGACATACTAACGTTGAATTAGACGCATCCGTCTTAATTATCGTAGGAACAGTTTTTTCTTTCACCAATAGTTCATCCCAAGGAGACGAGATATCCTCTTCTGAAATTGTCTCAAAACTTCTTGGTCCGATCGAAGACGAGGTCTTGTCCGACATCTTGATGAGTACTGGAGTAAGGGTAATAGGAACGGAACGTAGCACTACAGACACCTACAGGACACTTCGTCACTTGGGATTTTTAGTTTCTTGACAACACTTCACTCTTATTATAATATCCATTTGTAAATCATAATGTTTGGGGTAGAAATGTTGACACTGAAACAAAAGAAATTTACAAAGGTTAGTTACTATTGTAAATAAGGGCAAAGGGTACATGAATTTCTCTTTACAAAAAAGTTGAGAGTTTAACAGGTATAATTTATTCCATAGCTATGTAATACTAGTCTTGTGTTAAAAAATAAAAACTACCTTCTCCTACCGGAATTCATTAAGTCTTAGTGTGCTAACTTGTTAGTTGTTGACCGACGACGCTTTCTAAAGCATTCACATAATTATAGCGTACAGTTCACAGAGAAAGGAGTATATATTAAAACATTCTGCAAATACTAAAAGTGCATATCCTACTATCAGACTTGTACGCTTTGCCTAACACATTTGTTTGTGAATATTAACCACCTTTAGCTAAATTTAATATTGATTCTATAAATCATAAAAACTCATTTAGTGATATGAAAATTGCTTGAAAACAAGTTCATCTTACATGTATAAAAGTAGAGGTTTTCGGGAGGTCTAAATTTTGGATATGTTGTTCTCCTGGTCGAGCTGAGCAAAAAATGTAATGGTCGCAAAAAAAGTTAACGACTCATTTTCCCGCAAATAAAAAAATTCCCGCTAATAATAATAAAGGGGCTCTGAAGTCTGAATTAGAAAATCGTGGATTTCGGCAGAATCAGCTGATTTTTGGATATGTTGTTCTCCTTGACGAGCTATATTCAATTAATATTTAACGTTTAGAAAAAGCTGATTCTACCGAAAACCACAATTTTCCAATTCAGACTTGAGAGCCCTCTAACGGGAAAATGCGTCGTTAACTTTTACAAACGTTGAATATTCTGAATCAGCTCGTCAAGGAGACCAACATATCCAAAAATCTGCTGATTCTGCCGAAAACCACGATTTTCTAATACAGACTTCAGAGCCCCCTAGCGGGAAAATGAGTCGTTAACTGTTTTGCGACCATAACATTTTTTGCTCAGCTCGACCAGGAGAACAACATATCCAAAACTTTGACCTGGGTCCCGAAAACCATTTGGCCATATAAACAGTATCATCTACTTTAGGGAAAGTTTTGCTCTACATACTTAAAGAGGTGTTAGTATGGGCAAAAACAAACAATAATTTAATCATGAAGGCCCTGTCTTAACACTATCGGTTTTGATCTATTTGTTAATTAATGTTTAAAAAAAATAGTTTTTTCTTATATTTGATTATATTAGTAATCTGGTTTGGGGATGTTGCTGTTTTTATTTAAAAGGTTATTAGTGTAACATTTTCATAATTCTAATTTAAGATTTGAATTAAGATTTAATACAAGCAATATATTTTTATGTTCATAAAACTTCCAAAAGAGTAATTTCACAAACAAATTAATTTTTTTTTTTTTTAAAGTCAGCAAAATATCAATAATTCTTAGTGATAGAAGATGTTAAGGAATATATAGTATATCCTTATTGAGAAAAATAAAATAAATTATTGATGACGATATTGTTGTAATTCATATTTTTAAAATTATAATTAATGTATATATCTATATGTTTAAGGACTAATATGAACATACACAAACAAAGCAGCCCTACGGCAGAATAATAAACAGGGTTTCTCAGTTTTCCCTTGGGGTCCTACTAGGACCACTTTGGGAATTACCGGTTTAAGCTTTGTAAAGTCCTAATATTTCATATAATATCATATGGTGGTAACATTATTATCTTCTATACTTATAATAAATCTGTAGAGGGGTCGATTCTGTACATGAAATATATTTTCAAAATAACTATCAGGGGATGATTAGGGATCGATACTGATGCCAAAAATGCAATCAGTAAAATTTTTGTCTGTCTGTCTATCTGTCTGTCTGTATGTTCCTTATAGAAACAAAAACTACTAGACGGATTTTAACGAAACTTGGTATAGTTATTCTTCATACTCTTGGGCAGGTTATACTAGAATACTTTCCATTACGCTACAATCAACAGGAGGTAGTGAAGGGAAATTTTGGGAAAACGAGAGAAGTAATTCCATTTTTTTAGCTTCCGTCGCGTGTGTAGCCTTTATGGTTAAAGTCACATAAAAATCATGTATAACGGAAATATTCTACATAAAATCGTCTAAAAATCATCCAGCAGCAGCATATGTCTATCTTTTATGGTTGACTCACAATAATCTATACTAATATTAAAAAGCTGAAGTTTGTTTGTTTGAACGCGCTAATCTCTGGAACTCTTAGTTCGAATTGAAAAATTATTTTTTTGTTGAATAGCCCATTAATCGAGGAAGGCTTTAGGCTACACAACATCACGCTGCGACTAATAGGAGCGAAGAAATAATGGAAAATGTGGAAAAAACGGTGAAAATTATTCATATTTGAGGGCTTCCGATGCGTGCGCTGCGAAAACGGTTCTAGATACCAAAAAAATATGTATGAAAGAATTATTCCTCTTAAAATGATCTAAAAAAAATGTTCGTGACAGTATATGTCATCTTTTAATGTTAACTCACTAGAATCGTTTTTATGGTGATCAAATTTGGATATGTTGCGTTGTCAAGATCGGGTAACAGCTGAAGTTGTTGTTTGCAAAAATAAATGTGATGCTCAAAATAAATATTCCACGCGGACGAAGTCGCTGGCGCAGCTAGTATGTAATAATGTTAAGTATACTAAATGTTTGTATATACTTTTCAATAATTACATATGTATATAGAATGCAATACATTCTACTAATGGTAAATATTAGTCTTGGGAAAATTTTATGTTCTATAATAAATATATGTGGAATCTGCAAAATATAGTATTTGTTGCTAACCATGGTATATGACTAAAAGAAGGACAAAATATTTTTTTAAAACATCCTAACCAATAGCCAGTTTCGCTATTAGTAACGTGGAATTATATTTTCTACTTCAGAAATATATTATTAAGAATAGGTAAATTATGCGGCCTACCCATCCCATGCTTGTTATGGTCGTTAGTTTTATACTGAACACGAACAAAACATACTAACTTTGATATATGACTATGAAATTTGGCTGATGAATTTTCCTCTCAATGTCAGTCATCTACGGAAAATGAATTCATTCTAATTCGTCTTGGCATTGCACAATGCAAGTAAATTGTTATGTCAAACGAGCTGTGACTTTTTCGAATCGACGTCATGATTTTTGTATCCGTTTAATATCTCATGAATTAGTAATTTGCATTATTATATTAAATAAGGTATTAATGTATGAACTAATGTATGTATGTATATAAAAACCATATATATAGTAAAATAAATATAATATTTAGGTCAATAATGCTAACAAATATAAACGGTCTAATACAATACGAAATTAATCTAAACATAGTCAAAAATGTTTAATTAAGCATCAATTAGAACTTTGCACTGATTACACAATGGCATTAGCGCGGTGCCAGGTTATAAATAAACAGGCGTTTATGAGTTCTGCTTCTAATAAGCTAATCAACACAAATACAACTATTTCCTTCTGAGAAATATTGAAAAAATATAATAGTTTTCTTGCTTAAACTTTCAAATCATAAAAATTGTAAGCAGAGATTGACCCCACTGACTGTGAAATTGGAAAAACGATGTTTGTTTATTCAACGGTTGTTGCAAATTAGTACGCGAGTATGTAGTGATTTAAACCAGACCACCTGCCAAATGTCCCACGAATAATGTAGGTCAATGCTCCAGAGCATCTCCGAACTATCTTGGTCAATGATGTTTTTGTAAAGTTTGTAAATGTTGCTACACATTGCTTGTACATAGCACAGATTAAAGCGTGTTGAGGTACCTGTATATATGGTATTGATTATAGGAGATTAAACAACAGAATAGACAATAACAACAAACTGTATATAAAGAATTGTAGGAGGAAACAGTTACATGTATGTATAATTACTGTTTATAACAAAATAAACAAATTAAAAGATTATCATGTCACCTCGTGCAGAATTAATTAGTGCACAATAAAGCCAGTGAGATATAAAGATGTAATTACATTAACCTACTATATTCACAACACTATTGTCTACGATTTTCTGGTTGGTATTGGAAACTGGCGAATACTATTTTATTTTATACATTAGTATGGGACAATAGTGTCGCACCAGCACTGAAATATTTGCGAGGGAAGGAGCTCGATTTTGTCGCCTCATTAAAAGGGGCATATAAGCTACCTCGATCATCAACGCAGGTATCATAGCCAATCATATCCAGTCTAATCAATAATCATATATACTATATGAAATTTAGCAATAGTTTTAGGCACAAATAAAACAATAAGTGATTTTAAACAAATATATTTTTAAGTATCTACACGGAAGCTGAAGAACTGTTTTATTAATATACAGACATATGCCAACCTACGGTATATATATACCTACGTTAATGTTCCGAAAATAAGGTTATTTCCGTAGTTATGTGTAATTTTGCAAAGATATAATTGGCTGCTGGCCCGGCGTTCGTTCACCGGCATTTTAAGATAAATTTAAGAACCGTAACAAAACCGTATTAATAATCCAAAGTACGAAATTAAAATTTAGAATATCGAAGAGATTTTTACGTCTCTCGTCGTCAAAAATAATATTATTCATTTTAAATTATATTATTAAGTCTAATTTAGATTTCAGACTTGTTCCAAATGTATTGAAAACCTTTTGCTGGGATTAAGTAAATTTATAGTGTAAATGTTAAATTTGCTTCTGCCGCCACTTCTCGTGTTTGTCTTGGGTTTACTACAATTCTGTGATGAATATAATTTTTGTTCGAAACAATGGAAATAATGTAGGTTAGTGGTTATTCTAACATTGACCCGACAATCTCTACGACCTTATCGAAGCCGATTCCGTGTTATGGAATGTTTGAGGCGATAATAGTTTACTGTTGGCCTCATTACCATTTTATTACGTACTGTCTGTATTATTATTATTAACCAGGGATAGGGAACCACTAGACCATTTTATCGCTTGTTCGTGAGGAATCTTCGACCGATCATGAGAATCGCAGCGAGCTTCATCTGGCCTCTTCAAAAACTGAGGAACAATAACCTGAACAACAAACAAATAGTACAAGAATCAAAGGAATTTTTGCAATAATAGCCACAACAAAAGCAGACATTACTGTACTATCTGCGTCTCTTTTTGAATTAAATGCGAAAACACTGACTTCCAAGGATGCATTAATAAATTATTACGATGTTGTATTTATGAACCACATAAAAGTCGATTGAGAAAAACATTCGTTTTCAAAATTTGGTAAGTTCCACCTTGCCTCCGAATTTTTCATCTAAATTAGTAGCGGACAATACAATTAAATGTTTTAACATTGAAATATAAATCAGGTATTTCTATTACATATTTTGACGGCCTCCGCAGTCGAGTGGTTGGTATACCGGTTTCAAGGTATCGCCTCGACATCTCTAAGGTCCTGGGTTCGAGTCCCGGGGAGGGCAGATGTTTACGTGATGAATCGAACATCCATGACTAAGGTAAATGCATGAGAAAACATAAGAAATATTTATTTAATTATTATTGTATGTAAGCCTTTATCTTTATTACTTTATCTTTACTAGTATGTTTTATCCTAAATAATTTTCCATTTTACGTACTTATTTGTAGGCATGTTCTTCTTGATAAATTGATAGTGACAAGAAAATATAGGAACATAGACATGACTTCAGCTGTTTGCTATTTTAACATAAGGTTTTGTGGAAACAGCTATTTTTCAAATTACTTCAGAGACATGCAAACATGAAATGAATTTTAAAGTAAGCGAATTAGGTTCCCTAGCAACAACTGTATCGTAATTGTCTCTAAGCAGGTCGAAAACATAAGCAAAATAATTATTATCATGTCAGAATATTAAATGCTCAGTTAATTAAATAAAATCTGCCTACTTTTCAGGTAATAGCTGTTTAATCGAAAAGTGACTCAAAATGAAAGTTTTGCATTTTATAGCACAAATAATCCTATTCTTAAAAGGTAAGTTAATACTTACATAATCTTAAGCTATTGTGATCCACAATAATTAACATTTGTAAATTAAGTCGAATCATTATTCTTACAGAAATACATTGCCCTAAATCATTATCTTACACATTTTATGAAATCATATTCCTAATATGCAGGAAAAATTATACTTTGCGATTTGACAACTTTAGGAATTTTTAAATTTATTAAGTAAGACCACAATTTTATTTTCATTTAGATAAACTGAAATAAACTGCATTTTTTGTTTAGTTAGAGTAGGGTTATAATATATAATAGCAATTGAAAAAATCAAACCCGGAGATAGGAATTCATATTTCAATTTACTTTTTGTAAGATGACTTTATCTGTATATTCGATGCAGCAATTTGGCGACAACCAAATACAAAATATTGGGCAAACTATTGTTTCGCATATTTCAAATATAAAAAGATGATAATAATGACAATAAATATTAAAAACAGGACCAAACGAAATTGACCATATTAAAAACAGATATCGGAACATTCTAGTAAGACGGGTTATCAAAAAATATTAAATATGCTGAAAGTGGAACCCTAAAATGAAAATGACATTAAGTGGGCAAAATAACCTCATCTAACGTTCCGTGCTACTTATTCACAATAATCATCATTATGTCGAAGTTAATCATTCTCCTATTATATTCTCAGATCAGGTGACCACCATACTTGATGATATTTTTTCTGAACCGCCATATTTCCATTTCTAAATATATGAAGGGCACATGAATCTGAGTGGAAAATGTTGAATGACACGTTTATTTTCGCGTTTCCTTACATTATATCATTTTTATAACTTTTTTTGATCTTTTAACATTTCAAATTTCAGACCAGTTGCATCAGCACAACACAGTTTTGTCTTCAATTTATCTCTGTTATGTCGTCTCATACATACAGTCTCTTGCATATACTTTGTCATATAATTCATCCATACTTTCTCTTTAATTTCCTTTTTCACGCCAGAACGCATGTTTACTAAGAGAGTGAAACATTGTGTGTTTATATTTCAAAATTGGTCCATCATGTTCATGAAGAATTACTCCGCTATGGTAAAAATAACTGATATCCTCAATCGGCGTGTTCACAAAGTCGATGTACCCTCTATTAAAACAGCTTTTGGTTGACGTATCTGTTCCATATATATATATATATATATATATTATATATATATATATATATATATAATACTCTACTTCGTGTAAAAGAAATTCCTTAATTCTCACAATTTGCTTATATGTAGTGAGACTCAAAAGTCTAAACAAACTTATCCAAATGGTTAAATCCAAGAAAATCCTAGTCCTCGTTCCGAAACAGAATCTATATTTAAAATCTTATTATAGAATTGTAACCACTCAACAGCATCCTATCACACCCTAATAGTTTGTATGTGTATTTACACGCTTATATGCATATGCATATATAAAATATATCTCCACTCTCCATCACGATAAGTCGTTAAGTTCAATAGAAGCAACGGCTTAGTATGACAAACTGAATATAATTGTCAATACCTCATAAATTTTTATTCAAATTCAAAAATGATTCATCGACGTGAACTACCCTATGTTAAAACGATTTAGTGTTTGTCAATCACATTACCCCAGTGTGAATTAGCCGACTTCATATACACCTTTGAATTTCTTCGAAAGTTGCCTCACGAGTTTTTCTTCACTGTATTATCAGTAAATTATCAGATAAATGTATATAAGAAATTTAAATGTTCAAAAATGATAGATTTTTCAGTATTATGTGATGTCCTCGACTTCGCATTACGTAAGATACTTTCAACGCATTCGTACAATCTTAGAATAACTGTTTCACACCTTTCAAGATCTAGTTTCATATTAAGTTATAAGAAGTTACGGATTTCTATACAACCTTCCAACCAAAATTTGATTTCGATCTGTACACTAGTTTTAGGTGTGCGTTAAAACATCGGTCAGTCAGTAATGGTTGACTTTTATACGTGTTTGGTCGATATCCTACAAAACAATGTCATATAGAAGTTATGGTGTCCTTAAATACTGGAAATGTAAAATTATAAAATTTATTTTGATATTTACCATAAAAACAATTAGGTTTAAGAGAAAAAGTGTACGCGATATAAGGAGAATAATAACATATTTAATAAGTTTTCTAAAGCAGAATAATAACTCGTGTATAACAAATTAAATTTGATTAAAATCAATAAAATTAATCGCTTAAATCATCATTAACTCGTTAACTCTGAGCATTGGACTATACTGAATTAAAACCTGCTGCACTTACATGCTGCGCAGAGCGCAATTATAAATACACGTTCCTTAATATGTACTTAGGACCTTTCAAAAACTACTAGATATTAGAATAGGTCCAATACAAAATTATATATTTTATCATAGGAGTTAAAATAATATATAAATTTTGACAGCCATGACATAAATGTTCGTATACATTGCACAAATAATTGCCTCCATCTGGACTAGAACCTGTGACGGGTTGGAACAACGACGGAGCTTTACAGAAAACGTAAGTCGCAGGAGCCTTTAGACATAACTCGAAATAGACACGAGGAATAACAAAGGTTCCAATATCAAGATTTTGGAACCTTTCCTACCAATTTATTGTCTTCTAAACAAGAAACATTTATAGATTCTAACCAAGATCCATAGAAATTTGATTACACTTCCATTCAAAAACTATATGGCTTTAAAATGGTCATCGGTATTTGCGCTTTAAGGATACATATTTACTACGGATATACTATACGTCTTACAGTTAGTATAATCCACTTAATTAGACCATTGCAAATAAAACTAGTTTTGATGAGAATTTTGATAGCAATAACCTCAATCTCCAAACTCTTTTCGAAAAGCTAAATCTGTCAATCGTCAATCGTATATGCAGAGGCTTCACATGCTAAAAAAATATGTTTTTCATTTTACTTTCTACCGCTACTTACTACGCGACAGGGTTCGCACATCGCTGATTTCACAAAATAAATGGCAGTATACTTTCTTCTGTATTACACAACCATGTACAATAAAAAATGTTCATGCCAAAATGATCTTACTATACTGTACCTCTAAATAGAAAATAAATTGCGTGCGTCACTTTTTCACTGTCTCTTTTCGGTCAATTTGCAAGAAACTGGTAGGAAGGTATGTCGAGTAATAATTTGGTAGGTGCTGTAACTATAATGTAGAAATATGAAAGTAAGCCTTAGAGCTGAACTTAGGTTCAAAATATATTTCTTTCTTTACTTTGTTAACTTAATAATGATAATATCAGTATAATACTTCATTTTTAGATTTGTTCTGTACCTATACATTGAAAGTTAAGTTATATAAATATTCTGCTTCAGTTGTATGATAAATTCATTGGTGGTGATACGATTATAGCCCTTCACGGTTTAGAGAAATTGATCGCCAACTTCCATTTAATGAAATCTTTCACAAAAGCGAAATTTGTATGAACAACCGTAATTCATTAGATATAAAACGAGATATAGATGGAAAAAGATTTCGTTTTTACAACTACAAACATAAAATTCCTTTTTAACTACTCCTTTCACTTCCGCTGTAGTGATGAAATGATTCCAGACTTCGTTCAAGAAATAATATCATATTTTATTGAAAAATCTCAGCGATTAAATTATGTAACTGCACATTTGTCTTAAAATAATTATTTATTTTATTTTACTTCCTTTTTAATTATAAGCGATATAGCTGCCAGCACACGGCTGTCTCCGTTTCTTTTGTTGATATATGTTTACTCATTTAGACGTATACTTATTTCCTCCCAGTATCTGTATGTATTGTATGTATATATATAATGTATGATGTATGTATATAATCAATTGAGTTAATAGTGTCACAAAAAATGTAACTAAGGTTAGGGTTTGTATGGGGCGCAGTTAAATAAGACTCTTTAACTATAGTAATTTATTAGTTCTATTTACACCTCAGATGTTTCAATAACAGTACAAATTTTACGTTTCCTTATTTGATTCAAACAATTGGAAACTAAAGAAAATACATAAACGAATTTTATTGAAACCTTCAATTAATTATACGAAGAATACTTAAAAGATTTTTGCACACCTATTAAAGTTCCAATACCAATACCAAAACTATTGTTATTTGTTAGACTATTATTTTAAGACTGTATTGCAATAACATATTTACGTACTGAACTCTCATTCATTTCATCACTTTATTTTTGCTAACCTCTGGTTATCGTAATTATAAATAAACATGCAGACACAATATTTTCCCTACACGTAACTATCGGCGCCAGACGCTCAACGGACACAGTGTTACTGAACTGCAAAATTCGGTTATGAGTCATTTCATTTGACTACCAACAAAAAACTAGTTTTCGAGGTCTCCTATCAAGGGTTACGAGTTTAAATTTAACTGTAAAATTGCATCCTAATCATAACAGTATTCTGTTTCCGATTTATTACATTATTTTCTGGTAGGTTTCAAACTAATTCCATTGAATTCATTCATTTATTAACCATAAAGATAAGACATATATTTTCAACAATAATTATTTAGAATATTTATAAATATATTAATATAAATTTGAAACATATTACATGAAATATTTACTTACATATATAATATACTGAGAAGAGAAGAGTGACTTACATATATATATAAAATCTCTAATCAATAAGAAGGCTCATAATTCGATTTGGATATATATACATACCAAATTAATTGAGCAATAAATTTAAATAGAACAATATGAACCAATGACACGGAAAATACTGTATTTTTATGGCTACTACTAAAATTTTCAACGAATCTGTTTGGAAGAATCGTATATTCAGGTAAATAACATTATACGTTTTCGTGTGACAGCATTTTGGTTAATTCGGCAACTATTAATTCGAATTGAGAAGTAAAAATTATAAATGAAAAAATTATTCATGTCCATGTGGACGAAGCAGCAGGTACCTTGATGACAATACCTACAGAGAAATAAACATAAGAAAACTTCTAATATTATTTATACCATGACTTAGAAGTTAAATTTTGTGTCATTATCAACATATTTCCAGAAACTTCTGGATAATTTCTGGAAATATTCCAGAATAGAACCGAAACTCGAACGCGTAAAAAAGCAAAGGTAAAATGTAATAACACAAACAAGAAAATATAAGCATTTTCATAAATTGTTTCAAGATGAATTGAACAGATAAAGAAACAGATAAATGGAAATCGATTGTAACAAATTTGAATGACAATTTGGCCCTACTGCAATATCTTGAACATCAGAAATTAGTATCTCGAAGTCCAAGTTTATCTAGTCCGAAATAAGAAAATGATATCGGTTTTAAAAATTCAATACGGCAGACATGAACTATGTAAATAAATAACCTAAATACCTATATAAATTAGTAGCATACTGGCGGTGATGGCTCACTTTTTTGGCAACTATTACTTTTGTGCAGTCAGGTAATAATGTACCCAAGATCCCAATCTGGCTTTCAGCAGTCACACTAAAAAAGTTAAATGAATGAAGTCAGTGAGCTTTAGGGCAACATTCAGTGCACGCAGTGCAACATTTAGTACCTGGATTAGTGAAAACTATCTAAATAAAGATAAATAAAAAATAAAGTAGTTTTGTAGAGTTGTCTTTCTGAGTTCGACTTTTTTCTTGTTCGATTTATTCGTTCACCGAAAATCAAATCTAATGCGTGCAAAGTCTCAGCTAGAAGCTGTTACAAATATCATCCCTAGTTATGTTCATTGCCACTATGACCACCATTTACCATCGCTTCTCTTTTTGACTTCCATACTACTATGGGAAAAGAAGCACAAAAATATTCCTCCGTATAATTATAATATTATTCGAAATCATACCCTCAAAACCGGAACCGCAGGTACCTTTGTGTGCAGAAGAAACTTTTAAGATGGAGGCACCCAAGCCGACGAACCTGGTTATACTGTCTCTCTCTGGTAACTACACTTTATATAATGTTGATAGTAAAATAATGGCAAATAAAAATTTGCGATAACCTTTATTATATATTACATGACAGTTAAAAATTATCATAAGCTTGGCGTATAGAGATAGAGAAGGCAATGATTTTAAAAGAGAGAAAGTGCTGCTATTAATATATATATATATATATATATATAATATATATATATATTATATATATATATATATAATATATATATATATATTATATATATATATATATATTTACTAAATTTATGTTTAAAATCTAGATTTTTACAATGTCAGTATATACGGGTTGAATTTGTAAGTGGGTACGGATGGCAAAATCCAAGATTGTTGAATAGTAAAAAGCCGCAGTTAATGGCTAATAGGTTAAAGAAACACTTGTCAAAATTTATAATTAAATCGAACAAATTGGCGCCTATAATTTAGATTTTTTCGAATTTTTTATTAATGGAAGAAGTTTGAAGTATGATAAAGATTCCAAAAGGTATATGTAATGTGTACAGAATATTTGCAATAATATTTTTTTGTAGTACAAAATCTTCCTTTCTAATGATAATACACATTTACGTCGAATATACAAAACCAACAAATCCCTAGTATTCGAGTTTGTAAGATACGAACTTCGATTAGAATGTTGCGACGCAATTTTAGTAGGCATCATTATGAAGCGGCTACTTTTTCATGCCGAAGTTCATTTTCAACGAACGAAGCACTATGAAACTAAGACAATTCAGACTAATTGAACTAATCTAAAGAATTCTACACGAAACCACAAAGGATTTGGCTACAAGTTTTGCCATTATGAATGATACCTATTGTTCAGAGATAAAACATGATAATACATGAGGACAACTATATGTTGTGGGAGGCGGAACATGTTGGTTAATCATCTTGTACAGTCATCGTTTTATTCGTGTGATTTTACAAAGCAATGTACATTAACTAACATTTAATTTTCAACATAAAGGTTTAAAATTGTTAGAAGTAAAGGAGCAATTTCCAAATTTGTAATACAAGTATGTCGATAAATATCTATTAAAACACGATATTTTATGTATTTATAATCTTTGTTAAAATTGATATGAATTGAATCATTGAACTACTTTGGATTTAGTGCGGACGAAAATATGGCTGCTATGGCATTTGAATAATACCGCAGCTGCTACATTTTCGTATTATCAAAAAATCGAAGCCAAAGATAACAAAAAATCAATGCCATCCCAAATCGGAATATTCGGATAAATTTTAGTCTTCTTACATAAAAGCCTCTATAAGTAAATCTCTTCTCGCCCGTCACATAGTTTACATTGTGTGGCTTAGAATAGAATTTCAGATTGAACACTAGCATGTTTGACGTTTTCCTGGTTTGACGGTCTTTGGTGTGTGAGAATTGCAATTAGGACGAGTAAATTCAAAGCAACAAAATATTATGTCTAAACTTTATGTGTGGTATTTGACATAGTTATATAAGCATTGTATTATTAAGCTATTTTAAATATTGCTGTTACCAGTTAGACGCTTGTCTTCGGTATATTATATCCTTGCTCAATGTAACATTTTTGAACAGCAAAACACCAGTGTTCGCATTACCATAAATTACTGGGGACTGTGCTATACATTTTATGTCACAGATTTGCTTTGAATTGCACAGGGAACTTATTTACTATAGGCAAATGTAATCACTTGCTATAAGCTGGGCAATCTACTTAGTTGTCAATAAACAGCTATAAAATACTTATACTCGTGTATAAATTATCTACGGCAATTACAGGTTTGTGGTCCTAACTTTTAGCTAGGAACTACACAACGTTATTGTAAAAAAATATCCGTTTGATGGCCTTATATATAACTTTAACTGATGAAGTTATAAATTTCAATATAAATTATACGAGTACATTTGGTTTCTACAACAATGTTCACGTATTACTATATACACTTGAATATGGTAATATTTTTTACACTTCTACATTGAATGCGTCATATTGACGGCTGCAAACAATTCCAAATACTATTCGTATATTTGATAATCAACATTTGTAAGCACGTGAGGTCAGCAATAACGTCTCTTTATTGATTTTATTTAGTACCTGCCATTATTAGTAGAATTTTCCAAACCAAATCAGATACCTTAGCTGATAAATCTAACGACCAAAAGCTGTTTAAATTTCGCCACAATTCTGTAATATTTTCAAACTAATTGAAGTAGTTTACAGCAAATAATTATAATTAAATATGCAAAAATAATTATAACAATGAAATTATAATACAGAATAGTTTAAAACCAACTCACCTTCATATATGGACCTATCATAAAGAAGTTGTTGATTGTTTCGCGAAATGCAATTCACGAAACCAAAAATTTATAAATACTTAAATGTCACTGACAAAAATGGTCACTGGTGTTAAAAGTTTCACAGCAATTTTACTATCACAGATTTTTTACACGCGGCGTTATCATGCAGCGCAGTTTCACAGTTCAACATACATATAAAATCAAAAAAAATCGTAAAAAATACTTTTACTGATTAACAACTTTTTTCTTAGGCATATCGTTTGACTAAAATATGGCAGGAAAGGAACTTGCGGTTTGAATTTAGAACGCAAACTTTTAAATTTAACGCGGGAAACCACGTTTCGCGCGCAGCGCAAATGTCGCCTGCCTTGTCTGAGCGGTGACTGGCAGGCCGTTGCTAAATCCCACACTTGTATATTCGCGGCAATTTAAAAAATAAATATAAAGAGGTGCGCTGATGGAAGGCTCGGCGAACGTGTCATAGTCTGCTCTGTATCTAATTAATATATTCAATTATGTACTTCAAAATAATTATATTGGCGCCAGTGACTTTTTAGCTACTAGTAACTAACATACAAGTTTATATTTTTGTATAAAATAATTTATAAATAACATCTACGTTCCCGTTTCCATCTACGTTAGTGGATACACACATTCTTACTCCCATTGTCTGATTTGAATTCTGAATGAATTCTTTCATAATTACACCGTCCGTCCGTACTGCCTGACTATAGAACAGGTAGCCAGGGCATGTCCTTGATAACTTCATTGTCGATGCAATGATACGATGATTAAACCTTGGACTGAGGGAATATCTGTTGTCACAGTTACTGTTAACTTTATCGTAGTAAAGTTTGTTATTATTTTATTTAATGTTGTCATTCAATGGTTTTTTTCGCAGTTACAATTTAGTGATTAGCCAGTAGAGTTGAAGAATATTGGTGGTGACATTAACTCAATACAAACATGTGCTCAATATATACATAGAAAGTGTGTTTGTTAGATTGAAATATTTAAATATAAATACATTTACCCAAACTATCACCATACTTGAAGGAAACTAAACAATCTTAAACCTTTATAAATATTGTATATAGGTACAATTTATCAGTATTTGTACGGAATTAGCTGAATGATTTACTAGGATCAAAAATAAATGTTTGGGGGAAGTATTGTAGCCTCCCCCGAGGAGGGCTCCCCTGTATAGACGGGGAAGCGGAGGCTGGGGGTTCCCAAAAGTAGCTTGGCGTTCCCGGGGGCTCCCTACATGCCTGAGGAAGGCCATCCCTGAGGTTTTTAGTGGGTAGGCCTCCCCCTTCTGGGGAGGAGAGCCCCACATAACCGCCGGCTCGCCACAGCCGGGATATGCAACTTAATGCATTTTCCTCAGGGGAACAAAAAAAAAGGATCAAAAATAAAACATACGTATATATTCACGCATCTTTCCCATGGGGGAAAGTAGAGATCACAATTTTGGCACTTACTACGATCTATATACATATACTTCTCTAACTGCCTCCCTTCATTCGTTAATACTTTCATGTACGCTTTTCGGTTACAAGTACTCTTGACCTGGCTTTCTTTCAAAATATCAATTTCAAGATAATAATAGAATAGAATATAATAATAATAAATATTTGTTACACTTACACCAATTAGCCTAGCCCAAACTAAGCTTTGTAAGGCTTGTGCTATGGGATCTAGGGTAACGGATAGACATACATATATATATATATATATATATATATATATATATATAATAATATTTTTTATTGAAATATATATAATAAAAATAAATATATAAATATATAATCAACAACCATGACTAAGGTACAAATGCTCGCAAACACAAACATCTGCCCCCACCTGGATTCCGGTGTACTATCCACTCGACTATGGAGGTCGTCAAATAGAGATATTAGATAGCTATAACCTTGGTCCAAGTGTGTTCGTATAGGTTTTCCCCTACCAACTGGTCCATTTATATTTCCTACGTGGTCAAACCATACAAGCGTTCCCTTCTCGATTTTACTCGCTACATCTTCTTTGAAACCATACATTTCCTGTATTATATTGTATATTTCGCAATTTATCCTTCACCGTCACTTCCGCTATTGCTTTTAAAGTTCGCATATCTGCTGCAATAATCCCGCTTTTATCCTACTATTGCTACACACAGCATTCAATCCCATGCATTAGCATAGCGACTAGCACCCCTCTATGCACAACCAGACGCACCATTCACTATGTTTACTGCCATTACTCCCTACTATACATTTTATTATTTACTACCTTTATCATTCATTTCATTACATTACTACCTTTTAATGTTGTACTTATGTGTATATATTATAAATATAAATACCAAACACATATTTTTTTTTCACTTGCTCACAATAATACACACTTGCTCACATAATAATTATGTACGTATACGAAATAAACCGTACCTATTTATTAGACGTTCGACCCAAAGGAGAATTTATATTTCTCATTAAAAATTACAAAATGAGACGTTCAGGAGAGAGAGGCTGAGACCCAATCAAAAGATATATACGTTCTCGGAATGTAATATCTAACTGGAACTAAGTAAATCTAGTAATTCCACAAGCAATTTCTGCAAAAAGAGCCATAAATGTTTCCAACTCGAACTCTCCTTATCTCTAGGCTTAGGCCATACCGTTGTAGAGATAAGGCCATCGAGGGAAAGGTATTTTCTAGGAAACGCAATATTAATAGGCGTTCTCTAAAGTGGACCTATGTAGGATTAAGTTCACAGGAAGGCACTGGATTAGAGTAGCGCTGGAACGATCAACAGGGAAGGCCTATGCCTAGCAGTGAACATCTTTCCGCTAAAATGTGAGGATGATGATGACGACTTCAAAATAGACCGATACAAACCTTTCTAATTTTAATAAACAACAATTATAGTCTATTTATAGTTTTATTGTGAATTCGACACTTATTTTTACTTGTATACCTTAATTTATAAAAACTTTCTTGACACCTTACGAATTTAAGTGTCTACAAACTATTGCTTTTTATAATAGAATTTCGATCACCTACATACATACTAAAAGTGGTGTCATTTTTTCTCAATGCAATATGTGATTTACTATGCGATAATTCATATTGCCAATTCGTTGCATTTTCAATCTAAAAAACTAAAATCACAATGGCTGGTAAATCACTGCAAATAACACAGTGCCATAAATATTACTCCATTGAGCATAAATTATATTTTAATGGTTAATGACAAAACTTAAAAAAACGATCACAAAATTCCACCACCAAATTGTGAATGTCACCCTTTCGTAGAAATGAGAATTTGTGAGTTTCAATGATCGGTGTAATCATCTGATTTTGATGTAATGAGATGGGGATAGTTTTGAGCCGCGTAAAATACATGTTGACATGATTGATTTTTCAAAATTCGATGTAACACGAACATAGCCGCGGGCGGAAAGTTGGTATTATAACAAGCCTTAACTTTTATTTTAATGAGTCATTTATAAAATACTAGCTGACCCGTGCCCACTTCGTTGGGCATAATATTAATAATCCCCGAAGCGAGCACCCGAAGCCAACGCGCGCCGTCCGCTGCCCGTTTTTTCTCCGATTCACTTTGCAAAACGGACTACCACGTAAAAGCCTTTTTATTTTTCGGTTTTTTATTTAACCTATGACACTCAGCAATAATGTGGCTTTCTATTGGTGAAAGAATTTTTAAAATCGGTTCAGTAGATCCCGAGATTACCCCTTACAATTTAACAAATATACAAACACACAAACTTTACTTCTTTATAATATTAGTATAGATAAATAAGCTTTAACAGGAAACGTCTCTGTTGGAGACCACAGCTAAGTGTAATAAATAATAATGGAGCTAAAACTAATTTATTTGTATTTATCTTTAGTAGTGTTATTTATCCATCCATCCATAGCCTTGCTTAAATATTTCCTTATTTAATACTCAAATAAATTTTATGAATACGAACTAGCAGGCTGCCCACCTGATGGTGTGATTACAGTTGTCTATAGAACATTTAATTTCTGTGAGATTAGCTGCAAATCTGTAACCCCCACAAAAACAACCGTATACGTTGCCAACATCCGATATAAGTCCTAGTACCTATCCAGTAATTTGACTTCGCAGCGAAACAGAGTAATATTGCTCGTTCGTATTGCTATTTTGCGGTAAAAATAAGTAAAACAAGAACCCGAACGGAGATTGTCATCTCTTGAAACGCAACAATAATAATAAAAGGAATATTAGAGCTGAGCTCATAACTGCTGCAAGGCAGGAGCTTCCACAACCTCTCGCATCGTCAACCACGCTACATACATAACGTAACAAAAATAACGTAATAATTCATATGACAGAACTATTTGTACTAAACTACTTTGAGGGGTTTGTTACACAGCGGTAGCAAAACGAAAAGAAAGGTAATATATATATTTTCAGTTTGCAAACAACCGTGATTGACTTACAACCTTTGGGAGTTTTTCTCCAAACGAAAAAGACGTTCTTCAGGACTGGTCTATGTACATAAAAAACTTGATAATAATATCAAGTTCGTCAGCTTTTCTTGTTGTTCCAAATCATTGTCGCCACTGACCTAGCTATAATATACTTCCAGAAAAAACCTGGAAAAAACATTATTATAATAAAAAAAAAGGATTCGTTTTCTGCTTGTTTTCTTTATAGAATAAGTTTCATAAATGTAACAGTTTATTTTTTCAACTTTTCAAACATTACTGAAGCATTTAATGCAACAGTCGAAATATAGGTATGTCAGAAGTGACTCATCAAATTAATATAGGTACTTTGTACAACAATTGTGTTTGTCAACGGATATCGATTTTTGCAGCATCCTGTAGCTAAGCTAATCCATTGTATATATAGATATTATTGGCCACGTAAATAGAACATTGTCATTCTGTTTTTACGTCAATATAGAACATATTTATCACATTTTTTTGCAAATACACACAATGGCACAATCCAGACACGATCTAAAGTATTCTAATTTTTTTATAATAATATTATGTATACATACATGTATTGTTTATTTTGCGCTTACAATAAAATAAATTATATAAAATATTCAATATATGTATATTTCTGGTATTTATTACTGACTGACTGAATTGGTGACAAATTTAGTTTCGGACAAAAACTCCAGTTATGGCCTTAGTTTTGGTTTTGGGTCAAAATATAACCGAAATTTTCGACCCTGCCGAAATTCAAGTGGATTTTCGTGCATCATTCGATAAACTTCGCAGTTAACTCATTCTTGTTCGCCGGCGGGGCCCGGCTCAGCGGGCTCAGTTTGCCAACGTCCCATTTAATCACGAGTTGATGTTATGTTCTGAAATTTGTTAAATATATTTATGTTATATTTTATTGTTAGAAATAAATTTATCTAATACATTAAATATTATTTTATTTTACACTGTAGTGTAAAATAACATAATCTTTAATATTATTTTATTTTACACTGTAGTGTAAAATAACATAATCTTTAATGTATGTAAGACAGAAGTTTTATTAAGTTTCGGTTTCGGTCGAAACAGAGAGTATGACTGAAAATTCGGTTTCGGTTTCGGCAAAAAAATCAATTTCAGTCGAACACTATCATTTACGGTTCATATTGATAAAATATATCTATTCTAATATAAATATAAATCTCATGTCACAATGTTTGTGCTCAATGAATCCTAACTACTTAACCGATTATAATAAAATTCGCACACCATGTGCAGTTCGATCCAACTTGAGAGATAGGATAGTTTAAATCTCAAATTATCGGCAATTTAATTTATTGCTAATATTTTGCTGTTTATTATTTGACAGTCACAATTATCTGTTAACTCCAAATGATTCTAACAGATGTCGATACCTTCGACTGGGTTGAGTAAGTAATCAATAGATGGCGCTGCTATGATAAATCTTAATATTATAAAAACGTTTACAGGTTTTGCAGTGTATTTAGTATCTGCATTGTACCCGTGCGAAGTCGGGGAGGGTCGCTAGTAATATATAAAAATAATACCAAAAACAATGCCAAATACCAAAAGTCAGTATCGGTTATGTATGAATTTAGACGATACTATATACTGCTTGTCTCTCTAGCAGGCATATACGAGAAAACCATTAAAAAATTCGGTTTTAAAATAAAAAATTAAATTAGGTAAAAATTAGAAATGCAAAAATATTCCCGTACCGGGAATCGAACCCGAGCCTCCTGGGTGAAAGCCAGGTATCCTAGCCACTAGACCATACGGGATTGCAATAAAGGAGTTAAAATAAGCTATATATGTTGTAGTGTAAAATAATAAAGTTAATCATATAATAACATCTTTAAATTAATGTACACAATAATTCACATTAAAATAGCTTTAATTATAATATCTTAAAAACTTATTTTCTGGTATAGTTGATTATCTTTACACAGCGACATCTATGAAAATGTGAACTAAATTGTAGTTACGCTAATACGCTTCCTGCTTTATAATGACCTAGCAGTGTATCAGAGTAGGGCTAGATGGCGCTGCAGTCAGCTGTCGGCAAATAAAATAAAAAGCATGCTAGTCGATTAAAATTACAAAATTTTTATATAATGAAATATTTTTTTTTTCCCACGGGGGATGGTAGTGCATCCTCATAGGGGGCGCGCCACCACAGTGGTCGCTATGACAACCCCCTGGTGCTTGGACGACCTCGCACCGGATACCACCCGCAACTGGTCTACGGCTGGTGGTTATGTTGGACTCTAGCAGAAGGCCAGCCTACCAACTAAACACTACCTACAGCCTTTGGTCGGGCGGAAGGCCTGGGACCCTATCGGCTTGAACTAACGCTCCCGCCCTCCAGAACGGGGGCGGTGCATTTAATGAAATATTTTAAACTTTCTTACATCAAATGTAACATTTTTCAATATAGAATTAATTATACAATGAAATATTCAGTTTTTAATTTCTGGCTGTAAATTATGTTAGAATATTGTAGACTTAATTTGTGGAGTTTTGTTATTTATAAAATAACTAGCTTTCCGCCTGCGACTTCACCCGCGTTATATTCGAATTTCCCACAGGAAGGATATGTTTTCCGTCGGTAAAATTATCTTATTTCCTTCCTTGGGTCCTCGGGTTTTACGATTGGTATATACGGGGTGGTTACCCCGTATATACCAAACGTAGTCCGTCCGACCAACCGAAGTACCAACTCTAGTCTATCTGTGTATAAAATTTTATTTAAATCGATTCAGTGGTTTTACCAATACTGCCATACAACCTTTCACCCCCTCCTTTCAACCTTTTACAACCCTTTTCTGCTTTAAAAGGTAGCCTCTGTCCTTTCTCAGCCTCTAGACTATCTGTGTACCAAATTTCAATTAAATCGCTTCAGTGGTTTTAACAATATTTTCATACAACCTATTATCCCTCCTTTCAACCTTTTACAACCCTTTACAAACTTTTTTGCATGAAAAAGTAGCCTATGTCTTTTCTTAGGCTCTAGACTATCTGTGTACCAAATTTCATTTAAATCGGTTCAGTAGTTTAGGCCTAAAAGCGGAACAGACAGACAGAGTTAGTTTCGCATTTATAATATTAGTATGGATAAATCTTCTACTCTATCAAACTATTTTATTAAAAGAAGTTTTTAAAATTATGGGGCGGCCGATTGCTTTGACAACAGTGAAATATTGGTTATCTGGTATGTAGTATTTATTCGCCTCTATTGAATACATATATTATATGTCGACCATCGTACTACTGCAATAACATATAGTACTCAAAAAATCTCTATTTCAGTAGCAGTCACGAGTTATACGGGTAAAAAAACAAATCATCAGAAAATAACAGTACGACCTTAGAGCTCTATGCATACCTACATTGTAGGAATCGTGGAAGTTTTACAAGTTTTACATAAATGAAAAACGCATAAGTATTGAAAATACACCTTACAAAGACTTTTATTAAGTTTACAACAAACACATTCATCTTTTTTTGACTTTTAGAATAAAAATGAAATGAAATATATCTAGATATTTTATTGCTGGATTTATAAAAATAATTTGAGAAAACTTTAAGTTAACTCTAGCTTTTAGTTAAATTTGGACATTTCGCAATATTCCTCTGTAAAACAGCAATTATTTAAATCTTTATATGCAGTTTAAATTGTTTGTTAAAATCATTTTTTTTCAGTAAAATATTTCTAGTTTTTGTTGTTTCAGTAAAATGTTTCTAGTTACAATGTTTAGTATACTTTCCCTAATGACTTTACTGGGAGACAAGTGGACTTAAAAGTAAATAATAATTTTGGGTAACAGAGCGTCAGATAGACTCTAGGTACGATATCTATCTATCTATCAGGTCAGTTGGCAAGATTGGGATCGGATGACTCTCTTACTCAGATATTTCGCCCCGAGCTATATTCAGTGATATTGCTCTCATAACACGACGTGTTATACCCCTCTTCGACACTCTATGTCTAATGTCTAATCTACATTTATGGGGCTTCTCCGAATCAGAAATATACTCAACGAGGCCACTGCTTGTAGATTCTGTACCCAGAGGAGCGGAGTGTTGAAATGTCGTACGATTTGTATGGTGCTTTTTGGTGCTCTTTCAAATCAAATCCGGAAAGAGTAGCACATACTCGTTAGATTCCACTTTCTCCAGTAACATTTTTTTTTATATAATTCCTGTTCAGTTTCGTTAGATATGAATAACTGAAGTGAATAAGCTTATGTAATGGACCCTTTTGTCAGATAATTTCTTTTCAACGCGACCCAATAAAATTGACAATTTACTCGAGTTTCTTAACAAATCTTCCCATATGCAGAGCAGTTTGATATGAAATTGAAGGTAATTGCCCTACGTAGAGAGCAGTTTAATATGAAATTGAAGATAATTGGGTGGCCGAGGTCACCCGTAGACTGATTATGTAACTCCATTAATGTCACATTAATGCTTCTTCATGAAGATAATAACCACATTGAATTTTAATCAAACAGCAATGTAACTGAACTATCTGTGAGATTCAATCAAAATTTGATGACAACAGCGTTACACAATCAGCCTACTACGAGTAAAGGCTCAATATTTAACTTTGGCACTATGAAATTTTAATGGAAACTGACAGATAATGGAGTTACACTACCACTTCATGAAGATAATTATCCCATTGAATCTAAGTAAAGCAGCAACATAACTGTACCTACTATAAGTTTCAATCAAAATTTGATAGCAACAGAGTTAGATAATGAGAGTTACATAAATAAAATTGGCCTCAGTTGTGCTACCTATGCTATATTTACATAAAGAAAACTGACTAATATTAAATAGGAAAGATTGATTAACTTTAGTTACTTTCGTTGTATCGTGTCGTATGTACTACCGTTGTTGCGATGAACTACTTGTGTTATGATATATTGCGATTGAGGATCGTCAGTGATGATATGATCAGTCAGGGCAAGTCTTCGAATCCGGAATTCCGCGAAGCCCGGGGTCGATCCTGCCAAGTACCAATGTGTTTTTCGTTTCTAGAATTTGACAAGTACATTTTATTTGACGTTCTTACTGCGAAGAAAAACATCGTGAAGCAAACTGCATTCACCGATGTAGAAATTCAGAGATGTATATAGTCAACCAATGCACTCGGACTCAGAGTGGTTTAAGGCTCTCATCGCCCTAACATTGTTAGAATAGGCTAGTGCGCCTCGGTGGGGACGTATGTAAACTGTGATGATCATGTGTATATTAAAAGTATTTTTGTACTCCAAAAAGAGCAATTCGTGCTATCTATAATTTATGATAACAGTCAGAATCTAGCAAATACATATTTAAGGAAATAAATACATTGATATCTGGAGGTCTGTATATTTATGAAAATTGCATTAACCTTTATTAGATATTTAAGAGCTTATACTTAATACAAATTTTAAAATTTGACAATTAAATACTAGAAATAAAAATAAACTTGTCGTTCCAACCTACGTTGATATTCGGTACCTTCAAATACTAGAGGTTTGTTTGGGATATATATATTAAAAAAAAAAACTTTCACAATGTGTTACTATTGTGACTTCATAATAATTTAAAACATGCATTTTAAAAAATACAATACATATGAAAGAAATTCGGAAGGAAGAAATACTATATTACAAAATCCAAGATTACTTAAGTGATAAAAATTCTAGATTTCATTTTTATGTTATGACATTTAACTTACAATAAACGCAATCTAAGTTATTTTACGTTGCACAACATGTTGACCATGTCGCGCTAGTTTTAAACACCCATAAGCTCTAAAGATATTGTTTATTTAATTGAAACAACAAATCTCAAAAGTAACGCCAATTTTTCGTTTCAGGATTTTGTAATTCATTGACCATAAATTAATAATTACACTTACAAAGTTATAAACGATATTTTTCGGCTTTAAATTACGTTTTAGTGTTTGTGATGATTAATGTATTTAGTAAATAATTAATTTGTTATTGTAATTACCGAACGTATATCTATAGCCGATATGTTTATTGTTATTTGGCATTTATTTATTCTTGTAATGACAATATCATTTATTTGAAACTTGCCTTCCGCACGCGGATTCGCTTACATTATTCAGATTTTCGCACAGGAAAGATATGTTTTCACGTGGTAAATTTATCTTATATCTTTCCGAAGTTGCCTTGATGTTCAGTAGTTTCGCAGCCCATTCAGTACAAACCAACAAACAATTGAATATTCTCTCTATAATATTGTCTCCTTATAACATTATTCCGGATAAAGTTTATACTATTACTTTTGCTTATTACTATTGCTTATTTATTACATTTCTCAATAACAAAATGGTCGATAGAGAAAAGATCGGTGGCAAAACAAGTATATGTATCTGCGATGTTTCGAATGAAATATTCTAACGATAATCATTTTTCCATACACACGTTGAATTACTGTTTCACTCCTGCTGGGGGTGAGGTTTGGACTGTGCGGTGATGTCGTATCACCAATTACTTTTTCTCTTATATTATTTTGTTATAAGGAAATAATAAATTGGCAGTTTTACTATAATAGGCTATTTGACAGGTTTTTAAAATCCATTTATATTATTTAGTAGAGTCTAAGGAACCCAGTAAAAGTTGTTATTTTTAATTCTAGTATATATTAGCTGAAAAACATCGAAGTAAAAATTCAATATTTGAATAGTGCGCCAAAACGCTACTTTGACAATATGGCGCTGCAATGAGGTCGGTGACGTCACTTGCCTGTATTCTGATCTGTGACAGCTGGCATATATATTTGTTTGTTGTAAACAAAAAATGAAAGTGCGATTGGATTTACTTTTTATCAGTGATTTATGTAACAATTATGAGTTACAAATGGTGTGTAGTTCCAAAATGTACAAATACGTCGTTAAAAACTCCGAAAAAACTATTTGTAAGTGTTCCAAAGAATATCGAAGTGCGCCGAAAGTGGTTGCAACTTTCTTGGAGGGATCATAATGACATAGCGAATAGTACAAATATTTTCTTTTGTGATGACTATTTCGATATAAGTAAACATAATATTTATATTTTGTAATAATTAATTACATTCAGAATGTTAATATTTTCGTTATTGATTTGAGGTTATAATACTTCTAATGTTTTTAACAGAATGTCTCTTGTAACTCACTTCGAATATTTCCTTAAAATTTGTAGCTACAGAGTCATATGATTTCAATAAGCAGTACACTAAAAGATCCCGACTAAAACTTGTTTGTTCGTTACAGATGGAAAATGACATGGCAAATTACTATCAGTACAAAATGGGTTTCAGTCAGAAAATAATTTTAGATAATAAAGTTCTGCCTTCTAAATTTCATTGCCAGCCAGATCGCATTAAAAAAATGTGTGATGCTGGTACTTCCCGATCTGCATTTGTCAAACGGCAAAGAATGACGACGTAACGTGAACAAATTATGGTTTATGTTCACGGAATTGTGCCAAACAAACTTAATTATTTGTTGAAGAGGTTGAAATTTTGTCTTTGGTAGGTTGTAAAAAAGAAAATGTGTTTGGCATTAAGATTTTGATTGTTGTATTGGAAATTGTAGTGCAAGGGTTTTTGTAATGTTTTAAATTGTTTTTATCTTGTATTTAAATAGAGATATAATGAAGAACAAAATGTGTATGTAAATTTCATCCCCGACAACATTATTTATAACCTATATAAGTTCTTGTGGAAGTTCATCATTATTTCACTTTCTTATGATATAATTTAAGTTACCAGTAAAGTGTAATTATACTTACTTTGCTGTTTTTACATTTTTTTAGTTCCGAAACATAAATGTCAGAATTATTTTTAAAAAATAATCCGACCATGATTGCGTCGACTTGCGGCAGGTTTCTGCTGTCTGCTTTTATAAAATCGTTGTCCATGGTTGAAAGTACTTGTAAAATAGTGCAAATAAACAAAAAAAAAACAATGAATAGTAAAGAAAATCTTAATATAACGGAGATAATCTACCACAACTAGGCGCAACACAAGTAGACAAACGAAGTTTACAAGCAAGTGACGTCATGATAAACTCGACCAATCAGAAGCGTTTTGTGTCACATGACAAACGTTTAAAAGATGCAATTTTTATTTACGGATTTTAAAATAAATTAATCATTATTTTTAACTTACGTTAATAAATAATCATTTTTTAACTCTTAATTTATACTGTTAACAGTAATTGACACTTTATTTTTCGCATTGTCAAAAAGCCTATTAGACTCTAGAAAAGTAGAGACTAGTAGAAAATATAAGTAACGAAATTGCCCTTGCATTTAATAATATATAAAACGGTATTACCCAAATTTTCTTTAAAGATTTTTTTTGTGGGAAGCCCTAAGGCTTTCTTAGGCTTGCTATAATCACAATCGTCCCTGCTGCGCCACCTGCTGACACCTAGTATATGACCTAGAATTTTTTTAAAGAACTCCCAAAAAGAAAATTATCTTGTCTTAAGACAAATATAGATACAAAACACTGTTCCCTTTATAGATCGGATTAGGTGAAGGGTATTTGAGAAAAAAGTTTTTATTTGCAGTGCGGAGTAAATAATAAGACACATATTTACCGTCTTACAACTCACTCCTCTGTAGTGTAAATTCGGAGTGAGCAAGCAAAGGATACCCAAGACTAAAACTGGGGGAAACGTCTTTTCACGTCACCTGCGAAAAAATAAAAACAAGTAAGCAAGAATTAAAGCATTTATACAGATTTATTTTAATATTAATTATGTAATTAATATTTAAAAAATCGGCTTATGCCATCCGGTTATGAACTCTCTCCCTGGGAGTATTAGGAGAACGCGAACGCTGGAGTCCTTTAAGAAACAAGTCCATGTTCACTTCCTGTCAAAGATTCCTTAACTTAAACTAGTTATAGCCTATTGTCCTGTCCAATTACTGCACCCATCCTCTATTTAAATCTCCTTTTAGTACTTCCCTGGTCCAAGGTTGCCTGGAAGAGATTGCTGTTTAGCAATAAGGTCGCCTCTTTGTTTACTATTTGTTGTTTTCTTTTTTTGTCTATACTATTGTTTTTGATATACAATAAAAATTTATATTATGTTAATTAAAATTTAATGTAAAGTTAATATTTGTATCTACTAGATATAACGGTCAAATTATGGAAACATAATAACAGAAGAACTACTTATGTATGTGAGTATGGCCATGTCCTGAAGCTTTATTTCTAAGCTTCAGTGTGATAAAACGTCATCGAAAGTGATGTAATTTAGAGTTTGATGCATGGGCTATGGATCAAACCGTAGATTCAAAATTTCAGTTATTTGGTTTTGATTAATCAGTAGATTTTCAGAATCCATACCTTTTTAATGACGTTTGCTCGCTCTTGAATCTATCAAAAAAGCAGATGTCCAAATTAAATGTCAATAATAATGTAAACTGCATCAGCCGATGGTAACACTTAAAAGTAACAATAATCACTATACTTTGGCGTTATTAATAAAGGAAATGTTTTAAAATATATATACATAAACATTTAATAATGCAAAAGTACAAAATACTTCACACATTACGTACATTATATTTATATAATAAGCAGACTTTGATGCGACAGAGTTTATATGATTTTTATTAATTAATATAAATATATAGAAACAACAACTGCTCGTCGGAATAATTTTCAACGTTTTCGATCTTCATATTATAAAGCTCAATTTCATAACAAAACTATTGTATAGGTGTAGGTATCTAAGTGTAACTGTTGGTTTATTTATTTTAATTTTTTAATTATTCATTTTATCGTGTGTTAAATGTAAAAAAAAATTACACCAAATACAAGGCTAGTACTGGCTCTATAACCGTAGATCAGCCACTAAAAGTAAATTAAATAACCCTGTTCCTTTTTTTATTGTTTAGGAGCTAAAGTGTTTACTTTAGTAAATGAAGGGCAATAGAAAAGTTTGGAAACCAATTAACAAACATCGCAAATAAACAATCCTGGAAAACTTATTATTGACGACATCTTGTAGTATCAAGAAACACGCAATGTATTACGTTGTGTATCCGGTTAGATTGCAAACTATATGCACAAAAAAAGGTATTCATCTATTTGCATCCCACAGATTTTAAATTGCATTTACGTTCAAATCAGGTAATATTATTGATGATAGTGAAATACTGTGTGATATTAGGATTGGAGGTAAACATCAAATCATACAGATCTAGATTTTGTTGTGGCGGTTTTCGATGTAAGTTGTCAATGGTGGGATAGTCGGCCTCTAATATAGAAAACATTTTACACAAGGAACGAGTTTTTAAATAAAACTCAAAAATGATAATTGCAATATTATTATTGTATAAATACTAGTTTGCTACACCAAAATTCGCAGCATATACTGAAATTGTAGGAATTGCATCACTTTATTATATACATTATATGGTAGCAGATGAATAAATACATCATTCCCACTTTGTTGTAGGTAATGCTGCCGAATGCCGTGAGGAATGTAGCTGTGTATTTACAAATAAGTAGAGTACATCTGATGACAAGTATTTACACTCGCCAACACATGCGGTTTCTGTCGATTTCGCAGCAAATCAAAAGAGAAGGCGCTCTTAATTTTAAAATCTAGTGCAATTTGTGACGATCGTTCAAACTTGTATAGTTATCTAACAATCAGCATTTCCTTTCCTTGTGTTTTAGACATGATTCGTGTCAAATTTATTAATTTACTTTTATAGTTCTATCCTTTGGAAGAATCCCAAAAAAACATAAAAGTTATAAGAAAAATGCTTTCACGTAATAGAAACACTAAATACTAATATAAATAATTAAAATACTAATTATTTTCGCTATACTCTACTAACTGTTAAACCGTCTTATAACATAATGTACTGATTAGAACATGGTATAAATATAATATTTCTTAGTAATATTATGGACTTAATATAAAGGAATACAAAGAGCGGAATCGAGAAATAATAATAATTGAAATCTATTGTTACGACCCTAACGTATGTACAATACACAATATGCACCGCAGCTACGAATTTAAATAAGTTGTTAATATGTCTGGCACCGGCCCCTCGGTCTGCCCTGGGGTGAGATTTGTGACCTTGGCTCACCCTTGCTCTCCGTCCGACGCATGCTAATAACTATAACTACTGCATATTTTATTTGGATGGTATATATTTACGAAGTTTTTATTTTATTTGTAATTACTCAGTTGATTTGATGATTGTCAGTAGTTTGATTGTTATATTTACGTCAACTGCAGTGACGTAGTATTGTAGTACTGGTCACGCGTGAAACATCGTTACCGACTCAGTTATACTGTGGTGTGGTGCTCCGGCGTCAGTCGTAACAGCCGCGCCGACAGCGCTGCACGCACCGCGTAGTCACGATCATGCTTTCCATAGTGTTGCTCGCCGCCCTCGCTGCCGCGGCCGCGCAGAACGATACGCAGACCTCGCGCCCGCCCTCGCCAAGGCGCGAACAGTTCCGCGTAATCTACGAATGGAACGTCATAGACTTCGAATGGCGCTCCCCGGGAGACAGGGAAGCCTACCTCAGTACGAACCGATACATTCCGCAAAACGTCCTAATTTCTGGAATAAACTTCTACGGCGAAAATCTTTTCCTGACTCTGCCCAGGATGCTAGACGGAGTACCAGCGACACTGGCGACCATCCCTGTGCAGCAAACAGACACGGCACCCAAGCTGAAACCTTTCCCTAACTGGGAAAGTAATACTCTTGGAAATTGTTCCGCTTTGCAGTTCGTGCAAAACATAGAGATTGATAAAAATGGTGTCATGTGGATTTTGGATAACGGCCGTATTGGTACTCTTACGCAAACTCCAAATTCGAAGTGTCCACCTTCTTTGGTACTTATTGATCTTAAATCCGGAAAAAATGAAATGGAACGCATCCCATTTCCGTCCGATATTTTGAACGCTAACACGACGTACTTGAACGATCTAGTCGTGGATAATCGTGATGGTGACTATGCATACATCACTGATAATAGTGCTGTTGATCCTGGTATCATCGTATTCCGTCGCAGCAACAAAAAATCTTGGAAAATTCGTGACATGAAGTCAATGATGTCGGTGCCTGAAGCTTCAGCATTCCGTATAAACGGAACGAGTGTTAGTTTGCCCGTAAATGTTGACGGAATTGCTTTAGGACCTCAATTTTTGACCGCCGACCAAACCGTGGATAGAACAATATACTACTGCCCATTGTCGAGCTTCCATCTCTACGCTATCAACGCATCAGTTTTAAGAAACGATTCAATCGGTAGCACTGACGGAGCCATTCGCCCATACGTGGTAGACCTTGGCACGAAGGCGTCACAAACGGACGGTATGAAGATGGATTCGACTGGTGTGCTTTTCTTCGGTCTAGTGGGTAATTCGACTATTGCGGAATGGAATACGACGACCGATTTTCGAGTTGGCCAACGCACAATCGCCCGTGATCCTAATTACATTCAATGGGTGGACCGCTTCACGTTTGATGACCACGGTAACGTTTATGTTGTTATAAACAGGTTGTATAACTTTGTCAAAAATCAAGTGTCGACATCCGAGGTAAACTATAGAATCTTAAAATCGCACACTGGAACGAAAAGTTACATCTATGCGGAAGAAATAAAGCCAGCAGGTTTGCCAGGAGCCGCCGCTGCGCCTACGTTTGCTGCCTCTCTGCTGCTTGTGGCGCTGGCCCATCTACTAGCTTAGATGACGTGATTCTCGGTTCGGTCGTGACCCTGACCCTGAAAACCAGTGTTCATTACTTACACGCTCGGACTAACGCGTAACATTACCAAATATTGAGTTACCTTGACCTGCCTAGGTCCTCCAAGTGATATGCGCATGTAGATATAGCTCTGTTATTTTTAATAAGAATTTCGTCGTAAGTAGTCATGTTAAGATTAGATCGACCTTTATACACTGTACTATTAGCTAAAACTCCAAGATGAGTCTCGATCCCGGTGCAAGTAAAGGTCGAGGACGTTTTGCCAAATGTCGCACCTCGCTCACAATACAACATTCCATCTGTACACGGAGGTGCATCATCCATACTATTTATTAATTAGTTTAAACCTACATAACTTTATTAACTTTTTAGTTACTAAGTAAAATAATATCCATATCATATATATATATATTATTGGACTTTTTTAAACTTTCAAGTATAAAACTCACTATCTCGTCTTTCAAATGAATGAGAATATATATTTCGATGTAATTAAACTTTACTGTTATTATCACCAAAAAGAGTGAGACCTGAGATTGTATACATTGCTGTTTTTGTAGTACTTAAATTAATAAATATAGGTTACGAGTGAATATATTAAAATAACTTGAACTGTAATATATTACATATTGTAACTAAACTGTATGTTTGATAAAATGAACGTGACTGAATGATTTTAAATAAACGTGTTTATCATAATATGGTGTTTTCACTTCCATTAGTCTACTAGTGTTAAATATATTGGTTAGGTACTTACAAAGTATAAATCTAATGTATATTAGTATATAGATATGACAGGACTATGCAAATGTTTACAATTTACAACAGAAGAAATACCTATATGTAAATTATTATTTGTCTTTGATTAGAACCTTCTATCAGTTGTTTATTAGTGAATTTACAGGGAGACTAGAACATTCATCACTAAGCAACACGTTTATTTTAACATATGTTGACATAAATAAGTGTTATATGAACATATAATATATCTGAGTTGAACACACTTCGCAAATATTGACGTCTAAAATAAAGTTTTAATCTTATTTTGAGCCTACTTGAAAAATTTGAATTATATTTTAATGGTATTGTAGTTAAAATTTATTACACACGTTTAAATTTCTTTAGACACTTATTGCTGGAACGTAAAGAGAAAAGTTACGATATACAAAAATATTGCATAAAAATAGATGTGATCTCGTTTCGGTGTGTTTTCTTTAATTTTTTTAGACTAAGTCATTTCTATTTACGACTTTAAAATGGCAATACAATATGGAAAACTATTTGTTAATTAAATTATACTCTTGTATGTAAAGTATGTTTTACTACATTTTCTATCTAATAGTCGTCTGTTTCAATGCCTTTAATTTTAGTTTCAATGATATTGTAACTATATAATGTGTACTTTCAAATCTTTATCGTATGTATATTATTTCATTTTAATGTAGATATTAATATTATATAGTGTCAATAATAATAAAAAGATATGAAATTTATTTATTAATAAGTAAAAAAAAAGAAATCCTATTTTTCTTTCCAAAGTCTGTCTGAAATTGAGATATTATCAAACTCGCGTAAAATCTTATGCATAATAATCTTAAGCATAAGATTAACATTTTATATTATTATGTAGTTGTATTAATAAAGTATTTAAAATACAGAGTTAATTTATTAAGCCTGATATGACACAGTATTCTAATTATACTCTTATTAACATTATATATTGATATTAAATACATTTCTATATGATATTAATAACAATAAATATTAAGTTTTATTCCAACATTAGTACCCTATAAATATTATATTTTAATTATTATGTAGTATTTGCCGCACACACTCGATTCCATTTCACTTTTATGTATTGAATATTTGATAGTGATAATTATGCCTTACATCGTATTGGTCACTTGTCATCTGTCAAATGCAAAAACTAGTTTATTTTTTGTTCATCCATCCGGATGCGCAAGGTTTCACTATTGGTTTTTTGCATTGATTTAATTCTAGGATAAAACTTAGAAAGTAATTTGTGAACAGTAAATGAAAGTATTTAAATCTTACAACTGCACACTTGTGATAGCAAAATAAATCCTTAAACTTTTTCACATAATCGTTATTACCTATAATATCAATAGGTAAAATATTAATTGTAAGGAAATAAGGCAATGGAATTTATAATGCACATAATGCATTATAAAAATGTTAGTTGAGTAAATTTTAATATAAAAATTATGAATTTACATATAATATCTACAAAAATATCACGCATAATGTGAATAACAAAGTAACAAGTTCAAAAAATGTTAATTGATGCTACTGTTCGTCGAATAATAGTATACCTACATATATTGTTTATGATTACTTATATTGTACTTATTAATATTATAGTGTCGTCGTAGATGTAAAGCTTAGTACGTGCGTGCTCACTTATTGTTAGAGCGCTACTTCCAAGGAGATTCTATGGAATAACTAATATTTCCTTGTTTTGAACAACATTATCATCGACGACAATAATCTCAAACCTATGCCGAAGGTTGCCTCATAGAAATCGACAGTGGTAGTAAGGCCGCTTATTATGCTGCTTATATTTTTAAGTAATATTCAAACCTGTGTATTTATTAATTTAAACAATATATTGTTCATATATACACTATTCTCATAATTAAGGAATAATGAGAAAACTATATATTAGAAAGTTGTTAAAACTCTGCGGGTAGCTGTAAGATTCACTAATAATATAACATGAAATAAATACTGCACAAAATTATGAAAACGATGTTATCTACGGACGGAAATCTGTAATACATATAAAAATGAAAAAAGTACCTTCCGAAATATTCAAACAGTTGTAAGTTCAACAAACTTAAAACGTTGACTACTCTCACGCATGTAATTTGTACATAATTATTTGTCTCTAGTAATTTCTAAGGCACATTGTTTTGTTTTTAACTAACAGAGTTTGTTTGTAAATTATAAAGTATGAAGGGACGAGGTTGTATAAAGTCCCTGCGGTTTGGTAACTAAAACTAACCTAAATTGGAAAGCTTTTGTCTCGTGTTTTTATTTTATAACTAATGCATAATAATATGATAAAGGCGAAAGCAACTCTGTCTCTCTGTTATTTATTCAGGTCATTTAATACACTGAACCAATTTCAATGAAATATTGGATAATTATTGGATTAGATAGATAAAGAATAGATTTAAGAGAAGAACATTCTTTGCCTCGCAAATAAATGATCTGAAAGAAGCGCGATGTAACACAGAAAACTATGGGCAGAAAGTTGCATAATAATATGATTAATGGGAAAGTACATAAATTTAATCAATAAAACGCAAAAACAAGTCACTTACGTTACATAACACCATTGAACGAAATCAGAAAATCTATACATCAACTTAAGTACATACGCGATAAGTCTTCACGAGAAGAACAATATAACATTATAAAAAATATTAATAATTCAAAATGATTCGAGAACTACTAAATCACAAATTGGCCAAAAATTAATAAGTTTCATGATGTAATATTTCGAACAAATCGAAAGTGTCCTCAAAAAAGGCCAGGTCAGAAGTACCCGCAATCGTCGAGCATGTATGAGGAATGTTATGAAAGTAGATGAAGCGAAAGAGATATGTAAGGACCGTAGCAAGTGGAAGGACGTAATCTCTGCCTACCCCCGTGGGAAAAAGGCGTGAGTGTATGTATGTATGTATGTATTCATGATGTTGATGACTAACGTCTAATTTCTCATACAAAATTGAACAAATGATACAACATTCAAACTGATTCGAGATATAAATAGCACTCGTGAAAATCAATAGCAAGCGAGATTTCGTCCAAGCTAATAGTTAGCAGCATAAGTCTAAATTTTAAAATAAATCCAATTCTTCTTATAGAATCGATCAACAGGCTGATAACCGATCAATAGGATCATGTGACATCTCCTCATGCATGAAGGTCACTAATGTTTTTGTACGTCCAATGACAAGACATTACCGTAGATAGCTTACTTCAATTGTACCTACTCGTTCAAAGTCTATTAGCTTTAGCTCTCATTAATAAAATATACTTTAAATTAGGAAGAAGTTGCTATTTCAGATTGATTTAATTTGAATATAATTTTATTTCATTATATTAATATACTAATATTTTAAGTACAGGTTAAGTAGACAGGTGCCGTTTCCAACAATTTACCAGATAGGTTGTTATATTGTATTTGGCAAACTATTCCATTTGTAATATTTCCTTTGATGGTGTTAAGGAATCGACGCCTTCAATAGAAAGTAAATAATATTGATCATTTAACTTAAATACCATTAGACAGTGGCTATAAAGGTATGTGTTTTTATGAATTCCTAGATGTATAATGTAAATGTGTTCAAATTGTATATCTCTATATATGCAATTTTACTTTTTTACACACTCCACGTAAAACTGTCCTAGTATTTTTTGACAATAAAAGATAAGTTTGGAGACGACATACACTTTAAATTGTGCGGGAAATTTGTATTTTTGTAAACATACACTTTGTGGTAATGTAACATTTTAAAGCAAGTGGAGATTACGAGAACATAAATATTTATTCAAACGAAAAACCACTCGACCCCCTAGTTCAAGACCATAATTTTTTTGTTACATCATACTTATCTAGGATCAAAACTTTCCTTACCGCAACCTTAAGAGTAAACCTTGAAGCTCTTAAATATGAAGTTAACAATGAATTAACAGGAAAACGAATAATGAATCATACCGACAAACCCTTACTAAGGCTCTCGGTCTCAAAGAAAAGCACGTTCCAGTTTATTTAGATTGAAATATATTTGGCATATAAAAATGTAATCTAGTATGTCCAGTTTTTACATAAATAAAATCTTCAATATCTTATAACCAATTACGATTGCAAAGTCCTTGTAAATTAAAAGGAAAAAGTATTAAAATTCTTGTAATTTGACTAGGTAGTAACAATTGTATACCTATTCAATTTCTTTGACTAAACATATGAACATTAACAATCGGTTACTTTTACTAATTGAATCCCATCGATTTAACTACAACAGACCTAGTTTATGTCAATTTCGATATCGAATATTATATTAATAACAAACGTTTTGGATATGGCTAATCAGTATCATGCTGTTTATAGATTTTATTATTGAATGTTACATTAGATGAAATACGTCTTATTTTGAAATTTTTATTCTTCTGCCTTATTTATGAAACCTAACAGTTAATGCCTAAAGATATAGATATAACCTTAGAGATATTAGTCACTAAAATATATTTGATAGATTGTTTGTAATGCATGTCAATACATAGATCCGATAACATATTCATGTGTAAATTAACAACATTGAATATTCAGAGCCTGAGCAGAATAAATCGTCTGTTCCTTGTGTATTAAAATTCGTATACGCAATGGCACTTCGTATGCTGTGATTATCATTGCTCTTCCTTATACAAAGGATAAAATGTGTGTTTAGACATACGTAAATAAATAAGTTATAGAATGAAAGTGAAATGCTTCAAGTACTGTTCATAAATGCTTGAAAAAGAATTGCAAAGCTTAAATGGCAGTAGATAGGGTACATTGCAGGACTGACGGCTATTGAGCGGGGAAGGTTCTTGAGTGGCAGCCATATACTGAGAAACGTTGTGTCGCTAGACCAAGTATGAGATGGATTTTAGCTGAATGATTACTCGTAAAAAAGTAAAGGTTACTTTCTGTGATAATTCTTTGTTCAACTATATACAACCGATATATATATACAACCGATATTGAGACCCAGTTTAATAGACGTGTCATAAAATAAACAGCGAAAAAATCTTAATACCTCACAAATCTCAATCTACAAAAAATATTATCAATCTATTTTAGACTCTAACGGTAGTACCACGTTGAAAGTAGAATCGATATTTTGTCATACTTTTAATTTTTTATAACAGTAAAACATTAGCTTTGCAATTGGATTTATATTATCTTGGAATTATATTGAATTTGATTTCAAGTGTAGACCCAGGCATATGAGAGATATATATGTAATATAAAAACAATTTCGTCTGCAATGTCTCCGAAAGGCTAAACAGGGATTTCATCATCACAGCTCATATACGTCCCCACTGAGGGGCTCGAGCCTACCCTAACTACGTTAGGGCGATTAGGCCTTAGTCAACCACGCCGGCCCAGTGCGGGTTGGCAAGTACGTAACAGGGATTTAACAAAAACTAATATTCGCTTTTTTATTAAATTCCAGTGAAATTACATGTAGAGTCCATTCCACAGTTCAGGCTATCTTCATGTTAGTCCTTCACCGCACATTCTATAATTATCTTACTTACATTATATTGTGTATCTATACTTTTTAAAAGTACCTAAGCATTGTAGATATATCCGTACCCTAAATTTAAACTGTTTTACTTCGGCCCTTAAACATTACGTAAAATAGGGACATATTGATTGTAATTTAGAATGCCATAGTACGTGACAGCATAGCGTTGATGGCTGGTATGTACTACGTCACCATCATACTGCAATACGCTACCTCGAGTTTTCGTTCTTTTGCAGTCGATATCAACTGCGTAAATATTTTGTAAGAAAATAGTACATCGTCGCTGGGAAACTAAAACTCTACTGATTTAATATAATAGTTTGACATGACTTATATAGATTATATTACGTCAAATACGCTAAATATAGTAGGTATATGCTCCAGTCTAAAAGACTGTGAACTTTGACGCAATGAAAATATAATATATTGACAGAGAATATATCAAAAGTTTCTTTAACTCTACAATTTAAGTGAAATTAGCAACTAACAGCGTAATACTTAAGCAGTATATGTAAAGAATAAAGAAAACTGAATATTTAGTATCATTCAGTCACATTACTTTTAAATTGTAAAAGAGACTACTTGAATAATTTCTTCTGTACTGTAATTTATTTGATATATGAGTTCATTTACCATCTCTTTGGGAATAGCTAATACGCTAATATCGTAACAATGAGTAGACTAACGTACAGTCACAAATGGCACTTTGGATTCAAGCCAACGAAGTTAAAAACTAACAATGTTCTCATAACAAAGCACCATTAGTAGTAATTTGAACTAAATCCTTTTGCAATAATTGTACTTACATTAAAAATGTTAGTTATTAACTAGTTGGTAGTAAAAACACATTACAAAAACAATTGATGATCCAAGGCAAACACTGAGATAAAATATCTTATTCATTTATTGACATTATTCAAACAGCTATTGTTGACGCGATGATATCATTGTTATTGGATCAACGTGTTTGCAAATCAATTCCACCTGTAGCAATTTGCTTTTAGTTTAAAAATACATAAAAAAGTGCATTTTTTTTCGCGATTTCACAACCAGTATGCCAAAATTACTATGTAACATGGAGATCCAATAAAGGTTCACAGATAGAACTCAGATATACGTCAATGTTATTTTATAAAAGTCTATCTATATGGATATTGACCATCTCCGTGCATTCGTTAAAAATTATTGCTCGTCTATAAAATTTTACAGCAAAATATACATAATTTTTAAATTTTAAATAAATTACTAACATTTATTCATGTTTCCTATATAACTATACTGCAGGTGCAGAAATGAATACAAAACTAAATTTTCAAGAATATTGAAAATGGCCTTTGATTTGGAAACTACATTTTAATTGAAAATTACGTGTTTTCTTTTACTCCTCTTAGTCTTAACTATTTTAACCCCCAACTGCGTGGTCAAATTGCTTTATATATTCGATATCAAGGGTAAGATATAACTGTGAAATTACTGGGTACCATGACCTTAAAATATGTCACAAAGTACACTGAAGTTCTTAGAATCCAAGCTGGATTCTTTGGCAAACGGACTTACCATTGTCAGTTGATAGAGTTGGTAGAACAGAAAATTTGGGTGGCTAACCTCTTTTCGGGACAACTTTTCTTTTTTTTTTATGGTTTTGTATGGTTATTTGGGGCTCTCCTCCCCAGAAGGGGGAGGCCCACTAAAAACCTCAGGGATGGCCTTCCTCAGGCATGTAGGGAGCCCCCGGGAACACCAAGCTACTTCCGGGAACCCCTAGCCTCCGCTCCCCTGCCGACAGGGGAGCCCTCCTCGGGAGAGGCTACAATACCTCCCCCGATCTCCACCACCGACGACGCCCCCCGGCCACGGAAGGGGCGTGGTCCCTCTCGGGTCGCCGTATCCGAGGGCGCGATTTCATCGCGCCCGCCGGCGACCTTTTCGGAACAACTGATATCACAAATATTATTATGGCGACAGACTTATGTAAGAAGTTAATTACTCTAGAGGGCTCAAAAGTCTAACACCAAACATTAACCAAACCGAGCAGAAAAACATCTGACCCTTTGAGGATCAGGACTTCTCGCTCAGCACCCGGTGGACACTAGACAACGGAGGCAGTTACCATACTCTATAACCGCATTTCTAAATGTAGATAATGTTTTACGTTTTTAAAATAGCTGTTTAATAAATATTCATACCGACGAATACATCAATACTTTGTTTTTACTGAAACTCCTGAACACGCAAGCGGTGGATTCGAGACGCTCCATCGACAATTTAAAGAACACACTTGAACAAACATACATAAAATCATTCATAAAATAATATTTCTGCGGTATCAGATAATTTATATGCTTGAAAACTTTGAGCTACGTTCCCCTTTGGTTAGGGGTTGGATCCTGAATCCGAACTAACATATTTCCACTTTATTTGAATATACCTAGTAAATACGTCTCGTACAGCATCAGTTTACTTTATCAGGGGATATACCCAATTTTATTATAATCTTAGAAGACATGTTTTTATTCATATATAGGTACTGAAATAATTATTTAGAGCGTCGGTGGCGCTGTGGTCTCGGCACTGGTTTACGCGCCGCATAGAATCGGGAGGCCCGCGATCTAATCCCCACGGTGTACCAATGTGTTTTTCGTTGCTAATTCCATATGTACATTTATCCGACGCTCCTACGGTGAAGGAAAACATCGTGAGGAAACCTGCGTACAGCTGCGAAGCGATTCAAAGGTGTACGTAGTCAACCAACCCGCACTGGGCCAGCGTGGTTGACTAAGGCCTAATCGCCCTGACATAGTTAGGGTAGGCTCGAGCCCCTCGGTGGGGACGTATATGAGCTGTGATGATGAATTATTTAGATATGTGTAAAAGTCTTTAGGCTATGGAGCGTTTATGTTGTCGGTTAGACAGAGAGAATCGATATGTAACGTCACGTCACGTCACATTACCATACGATCTGCATACTAAAATCTGCTTTTCAAGAATTTTTGTGCAATTTTTAATAATCCCAATAACTTTTGTATTATTCATTGTAACTAAAACGTTTCTTCTCGATTTAGTTATGTTATTATTGAATTATAACTTGTTACCAATAAAATAAAAATGCATGAAGCGATTTCCATATTGGTAAAATATAGACAAGCACTCTTGAATGCGCCATAGGAACACCATATTCGCTTATTGCTTAATATATGTATTCCTTCTGTGATAAAAATTTAATTTATTTGCAGTAATCATAGCGACATTTAAAAATTTTATTGTGATAATTTTTAATATACATCGTAACTACTTACCAAACCTATGGAAGGACAACAAGACTAACAACTCCATTGTCTCTATCAACATTACTCATAAGATCCATTGACATGACTCAGAAAAATTACAAATGAAACAATAACCAAAGGATAGCAAATTGAACACAGAGCTATACATATGTGATGTTACCGAGCATCACACAAACAAGTAGTCATAGATGTAGATACATAATTTTACATCATCTTCATCATTATCATCATCATTCTGCCGAGAGACGATGGACAGAGGCCTCCACCAAGGATCACCACAACGATCAGTCCTATACTGCTAGCACACAGCGCCATCCGGCTGATATTTTGTATTCAGAGTGCATGTTTTGATGACACTTTTCTTTAATTTTTATTGCACTATATAAATAAATTACAAAAGGCGGACTTAATACAACTAGGTATTCTCTACCAGTCTAGTCCAGTGGTTTGACTCCACGCCAAACAAAGAACTGTGTTTGGCGTAGATATATATTAATTCTATTATAACTTTACTATCTAATACCTACACAAACATATATATATATATATATATATATTAATATTAAGTACATAATAGTGAAAACTTAAGTTTCTTGTTGGATCGTGGTCTAAAATCAAACTCAAACATCTGCTCGAGTACAATTCGAAAGGAATAGTCCTCCAGGATAGGCTGGAGGAATAGGCTCCATAACACCATCCCCTTCCTACTGTACACAAACAGCAATTCGATTTTAAAATATGAGCCTAAATAATGTATTACAGAATGAGACGCAAACTTAAATCTTAACTTGGGTACAATTAGGAAAAGGATCGCGCTATGTGGGTTCCATAACACCGTCCTTTTTTAACTGTATTGTTGGAAATAATTAAAAGGCAGAAGCAAAAAAAGAGGCCTTTCTCTGACAACTAACTGTATTGGAATGAAAAATGACAAATATAAAACAAAGAAATTCTATAAAAATAGAATTGTATCAAAAGATATACAAAATAATATAAAAAGGTTACATTCATATAAAAACTATGCCAGCCTAGCATAGTCAACATGTATTCAAGCAGAAATTTGAGTTTTAATTTGATTTTCAGATAGTAATGTTAGAGCGAGAGGTATGGCGATATGTATAACGAATGTAATGTTAACATTAACATTATTTTCATTGACATTACTGTAACATGCACACAGAGTGAATGTATGTTACAGTAGAATCTGAGGACAACGACAACGGAATATCGATAATTTGTGTTCAGAGTGCTGGTTCTGATAACACTTTTCGCAGTTCGTATCAATCCTCATTAACGATCGGTGACGCGCAGCAAAAAATACACTTTGCAAGACATCCGTAGTGGAAGGAAATACGGAAGTCAATTAAACATTTTGCAATGTCATTTACAATTGTTTATTTAATTATTGTATTATATGTAGTTCTATTTTCTTGAAAGTTTTGAAAGACGAATAAAAGTCTGATTTATTAAAGTGTAATTAACGATATCAGTATTATTTAAAGGCCTACAATGTCGATTACTTTTGAGGTGTGGCATCAGATCATACACATCCCTATCAAAAGCCTGTACCTAATTAGATGTGTTTAGGCTTTAGCAGCTTAAGATAGTAGGTCACGTGGTCTCGGAAACTCTCATGTCAAATTGAGGACTTTGTGGAATACCAGTGCTAAGATCAATAAGCCACCGCTTCTGAAGCACACCTTTTTGTGTTCCGCCCTGAGTTGTGCACCTATTTAAGTGATATACGTTATCTCTCATATATTATATTAACCCAACGGGGTATTCAAACCCACAACATACATTTTCTGATCAACTTCAAAAACTTACTGAATATTTATCAACTGGTTTATTGTTATTGGTTTATTAAAGCACTATTGCCATTATCCATCAGTGTTTACGTTACAGTCGAGTAGCCTGTGAAATGGTTAGTCCTACGAAGCGAACACCATTGTCCGTCCCAATGTCAGCTATTGTTCGTTTTTGCGTTAGTAATTATCCGAGGTGGCTCGGCAGATGGTAACCCTCATCGGTTGACGTGGCAAAGCCTGCGTACGGTTGGTAACATTGGACATGGAAACAATATATATAACATTGGAACTGTTGTATGTATTTTATTATTTATTCATAATTTTTATTCTTGCTTATAATTTGAGACACAACGCAACTTTTCTGTAAAAAAAATATTTCGCTAATTCGCTGAGGAAAACAATTCCTATAGGCTCATAAGTAAAAGCAATAACTGTATAATAAATATGATAATTAAACATAGTCAAGGTTATTGAAGTGTTATTAAAAAATATTTTATGTTTGTAAGGAATGAACACACCTGACGGCCAACTATGCTTGCAACTATGCTTACCTTAGGGGAGGCCAATGTCCAGAAGTGGCCGTATCTTAACAGAAATTATGAATAGTGTGATGTATGTATGTAGTATAAATAAATATTTTACGGTCTTTGGGGGCCGAGTGCCAGCTTAGTCTCGCGGTTAATCACTCATTAAAAGCCCTCAATAAACCTGGGCGTGAGCATGTCTATCCCAGCCATGTTCCACATCAGAGAAGCGCCAATCGGGATGCGACATGCCGCTGCCAGACAGGGTCATGGGAATACGGTCTCGTCGGCATCTGCTTGTCTAAGGTGAACTCTTCTCACCTTCCTAAAATGGAAAAGCTAGCGATCTCTCGTGGTATTAAGGAGATCAGTAATTAATGGCAACTTGTGTAATGAATCGACCCGGAGATCCCGATCCAAGCCCTTGTTGGTTTCCGTCAGGAAGAAATAGAGGTGCGTACTTCTGTCTCCTCCGCCCGTCCATTTTGGCAGCACGGAATGATCTAGGGATATGTATTTGCATCACATGGTACTAGAGGTTTTCGCACACGTATTAAGGGATGCCGTCGTATGAGACACATTTCTGTAGGTACACTCTTATATCCTTCAGTGTCATGACGCGCTTTGAATTTCTTCTCAGGTGTATGCAGGTTCTCTGGTTTATCGATTTTCATTCACTTTTTTAGCAACCAGTGAATGAAATACAATTATATTTTTTGAAATAAATAAATGTGAAATTTATTTCTTTCAAAAAATATAATACTTATGTATCATTTTCCAATCCTGTTATAATCCCACTAATGTAACATTTTACAAGGAAAAGTTGCATTATCTTATCCTTATCTTTTCTACGAACAATTGTTTTCATGCAATCTACTTTTTATTTGCTAGGTTCAAGAAACATCGCTTTTAAAGCGGTATAAATCATGAAGAATTTCCTATCTATATATGACAACAAATATTCATCAAATAGAAAGTGATCGCATCACTTACAATATGTATTGGGGTGCGTTACATAGCCATACACGGTATGGTGTAACAGCATCCGTATATTTAACAAATTATTGTTGACATATTACATTCCGTTTTCGATCAAAACGAATATCGACAGCGCATGGTTCAGCGCGCCTGCAACTACATTTTGCAACTGCCCATTTCGTACAGCAGAGATGTTGTGAAATTCTATTGACAGACCGTTTACTTGTTATTTTCTTTCTTTTTTCCTTGTAATGCTGATATAAATTTAGGCTTTTAATTGTGATGTAATTCAATCGGAACTATCACATTTAACAAGTAAAAGGTAGATTTGCAATTAAAATTTAATATATCCAATCGTCATAATATAAAGCGAAAATAGACTATGTAGGGCCACAGAGCTAGGAAACTTCGCTACCACCTGCGGTGGAAAGAACCATCCTTCCTCCAATATTCGATTCTTCTTTTAATGACACTCTCGACTCTTCGCTATGAAGCCATTGGCAGAGAAAACTGCTGGAAAAATTTAGTTCGATCAACATTCCAATTTAATCACCTGTCAGCTAATTCAGGTAATTACCTGAATTAACCATATGTCATAATTTATCGTTGAAACTGGCCTATGACCAATATCTGGATAATTGCAAATGCCCTGTCCGTAATAATAGATTTCTGGAACTGGGGCTAGTACATACATATCTATTAGCACGATACCGTTAACTCGTCAAGGCCTTATTGGTAAGTTACAGATGAAGGACCTTGGATACTAGATTTTGCCCAAAATTACCAGGGATAATACGCCTAAGTGACTCACTAGTTCGGCGGCGGCGGCGGCTGCCCCACAGATGTGACGCGTACCTACTGTCGGTCGGGATATTTTTCCAATAAATGTTTGTCAGTACCATTACACATTTATTCTAACTTATTCTTTACTACTAATTTCTTACATGTAGATTTCTTACGACAATAACATATAAATGTTATAAAATACTTGAGTGGCGTCGATAGCAGAGCAGAATTTACCAATTTTTTAGGTACAGAGAAAGAAATCTACGAACAATGCGTGCCGTGTCGAGATTTACCGCCTTTTATATATGATCCTCGATCCAATTGTTTAGGGACAACTTTTAAACATGTTGGTGGAGACTTTTCTATATAAACCCATTCACAGGAAAAAGTAGCGAAACCTTTTCATATTATTGTTTTCATAAAACAGAATAGGGCTAAATTATTAGTTTATTAATGAGAAATGCAATTACCATTCCCCCATTAATTAAAACATCACAAACTTATGCTTTTTATAATGTTCCCAATAATTTTGCTAAATAGTCACTATTTGCACAAATGGTTGTAAATAACAAAATGGTTGTAAATAAACCTTAACTTAAAATTCTAAGCACGTTAGCTGATTACATTTAGGCAGGAGTATTAAGATTTATTTTGATTGAAGATATAAACAGGGAATCCCGTAATCACTTTTTTATACATAGACAATGAATGAACTCTTTGTTTGTGCGGTACATACAACACAGATACGAACACCTTATGATGCGCCACAGTTCCGTAACGCATACGAATTATGTGATGATATCACAAGGCTAAATACCGGTTCCCCAGAACGAAGTCATGTCGATGGTGTTGACTCACCGTAACAAGTCACTGTGTCAGACACATTTATTGTGACACACCTAAGAATGTGTGCGCATCATATATTCATATGTTTATATCTAATATAACTTTCATAAATATTCAAATCAGAGCTGCGATTATATTACTCGTCGATTGGCCAGCAGGCGAACAAAATCGATAGCTTGGTTCTACAATAATCTCGAACAAAACTCATTCGCTAAAAGATGCCAAGAATCTTGCACGATAAAATTTTATGACACTTATAATCGATTTCAATTAAAGAGCTTATTTAAATCGGAAGGTTAAGAAATCTATTGTCGTATCAATGAAATATAGGAAATAACACTCGAACGCCCAGTCAATAAAAAAGCGTGAAAGAATTTTAGGACATGTTAAACGTTCAGTTTTTTCATTTGTCTATACTCGTACAATAAACTATATCTGTTAAAAGTACATTTTGATTACTCATAAATCGTCCAATCATATTCGAAAATAGCTCGTACTTTTTATCGTCAAACTACTATAGTACTTAGAGGAAACAAATGTTATTAACTTCAAATTTATTTGTATGTAAAAGTTTTATAAAGATGTTTTTTAAAACTAAATATGTGAAATCTTCAAACCTAAACAATCAGGTAATATATATAATTTTTAAAAACCGTTCATTTATATTTTATTCTTATGTCGTGGGTGCAGTTACAAACATAAAATTTCTCATTTACATAGACCCAAATTGCAAAACAACGAATTACTGTAGGTCATATAAAACATATGAATCGTGTGGGAATCGAACCGGCAATTAAATCGGCAATAGCCCAGCACCTCGTCAGTAATGGAATTATGCGTGTAAAATTGTTTTTATATAGAAGCAGCTCTATAAAATAATTAGATACCTATTTGATGTGTGCTGCTATATTAGCATAGCAATATAATAAAGTATGATGTAATTGTTACCAAACAGCAAGCTATAATCAATATTTATAAAACTGTATATAAATGTATGTATGTATATAAATACTACAGTATCATCGTATTGGAAATATTCCTCTTGTTGAAAGTATAATATGTTGCATTGATCCGAGATATCGAATAGTTTTATGCGATAGAATCTCAGAATCTTTAGAAATGTTAAAGCTAATTGTTACTAAACTATTTATCAAAAAATTCACAAGTCTATTGGTATGGCTTCGTATGGCTAGCTCCATTGACCGCGCGAGTTAACATATCCAAGCACGTGGTATCTAGCCGTTATTTTCAGATTAGCAGCAATCATTGCATTTCAATATCAATTTATTTAATGTTAACAACGTACATTTGTGTTCTTTGAGCAATGATATGTGGCTACAGCTAAGTATATCAAAAAATACATTTGTATTAAGGAAATAGTGGTATGAATCCATTTGTGTGGTTTACATGTCTATACATATACGACTGTCGTTATAAACTTTATCTCGTAGAAATGTACAAAAACATTTTATGACTAAGAATTACTTTATTATGCTATTTGTCACTTTGCGAGACAGATAACGCATAACTGAAATAAATTCCTTTGGTTGTTGAACCGTTCGGATGTAAAATAATAATAATGAGTAATGAATAACTACACATGTAACTTCTTAATAAGTCTGAATCTGAAGTGATGATTCATTGAAATAATGTCAGAAAAAATATGTGAGTACAGCTGCCATGTGTTTTTAATTACCTACTCAAATGTTTAATTTAACAATGCCGTTACGTTAACTAAAATTAAAATGACCTGTATTAAGTTAATCTTCTGAAAATATAAGAAAAAAAACTGATTGGTGGCTAACTGACTTATCGAGGTACGAGGTCAACGCATGGTAGTACTAAGAAAGGATTTTTCAAAACTCAACTAAAATTGTCAAATGAGTCACTCGTATGCTTAAAAAGTTATTATCCATTTTAAACTAAAAAGTATCCGACTTTTTAATCTTAAGTATAACTTTGTCAAGAATAACTTTAGAACGTTTTCGTCTACACTTGACAATGTATGACGTCATCTTTCTGATGAGACACCTAGGTATAGTTATTATACGTTTACATAGATGGATGACACGTCTTATATTGAAACATAATCCTTTTTTTATAATAAGACATCTATGAAGTGATAACTTAGTTGGACAATTAACATAAACTACGAGAAAAAATATACCCGGTGATAAATTTAATTACGCTTAAATTTTACGTATACATAATGTATTAATTTCAGCAAAAAGTTCAAATTAACAACATTTTAAAAACTTTGTTTTTTTTTTTGGTACATCACAGTTAACTTTTATACTAGTTTGGGCTAGGCTAATTGGTGTAAGTGTAACAAATATTTATTTATTAAAAAAAACTATATATTGTAGTTATAACATTTTCCCATATCGCGCATAAGTTTTGATTACAATAGGTATGGAGCTTTCCAAATCAATTCTTGAAAGTAATGCAAATTATTCATTCCAGTTGTACGATATTTTCTACACTTTCTAAAATAAAAATCTCGTCTTTTATTTACTTTATTAGTTAATTTAATATCTGTTGCAATATGTGTAAAAATTTCATAAAGTTTAGTTTCTCGGTTATTAATTAAGGAAATGTTTGAATGGAAATAGTATAATTCCTTAAAATCCCATACAAAACGGCATATTCTTAAGTAAAAGGTCTATTATTTAAAAAAAAAGTCATAACATAATCAAACTTTTGTAAACCTTAACCTAGTAATTACTAACCTTAACCTGATCAACGAAATAAAAGAACAAAAATCTAACGACTTGGTAATTTTATTTGATGTTATGTCATAGTATTTTTTTTTCAAAATTGGTTTAATTTTTATATAAAATATTTTTGTGACTCTGTCCTTGTCACAGTAAATAACTAAATAAAATTATCGTTACATGCCAAAGGAACAAGGCCAGCCATCATTACTGAATAATTTGCTGCTGAACACAACGTCCAAGTCCAAGTATTGAGCGGGTAGCCCGCGGTCGCAGTCGTACTTCCCACAAGGGTTGCGTGTTGGTTCGTCTAGTCGGTGGTGAATGACTCATAGATTATTCACTTGTACAACGAATGCAAATGACGGTGTAAGTTGTACACTTTTAAACACTATAAAATGCTAATGTATCATGAGTCTTATCTTCCTTAGATTTGTATACGTTAGTTAGTAGTGTTTATTAGTTTAAGTCTATACTATTGTTAAGTGGTTAAGCTAATAAAGCTGCTGTATCGGTTATCATCTTGGAGGAAATATGGTATGCTGTTTTATAGTCACAAGGTTTATAGAATGTTGTTAGATAAAAGACGCCTAAATGTTAGTACATACTAACATTGCAATTTAAGTCATGACTTAAATTGTGCTTTAAGTGACATAAAACATTAAAAAACTTGCAAATACAAATAAGTGAAAACTTTTTTATTTATGAATATAAGAAGTTGAGACTGGAACGGCTTTTTAAAAACCTATAGTAGACCTAACCGTACCTACCTTTTCATGAAGAGTTTTGACTTTATACATTATTACTAGCGACCCGCCCCGGCTTCGTACGGGTGCAATGTTTATACTAAATACACTACAGAAAAACTGTGATCGTTGTATATAAGTTGTTGTTTGCAACGTAAGCGGAAAAATTAATTATTTACGATATCACGTTATAAAACTCTAAAATAATAGTATTTTCTACTATTTAATGGATGTTATTATACATATAAACCTTCCTCTTCAATCACTCTATTTAAAAAAACGCATCAAAATCCATTGCGTAGTTTTAAAGATTTAAGCATCCCGATAATGGGACAGAAAACGACTTTGTTTTATACTATGTAGTGATACGCTGTGTGAAGTTTGATATTTATTTTAAGATATTTGATTTTTAAATATTTGGTTTTAGCAAATATATATATATATATATATATATATTATATATATAATATATATATATATATATATATTATATATATATTGTTGAAAAGCTTTATTAAAACTGTTACTTTGAATCAACACGGTGACATTTCTTTTATTTTTTCTATTCTTTGCAAAATGAGACTCAATATCATATATACCTGTTCCGGTACTATAGAAATTAGAAAGTGATCGCATAGCAGATATTTGCATGTCCATTACTGTTTTGAAAAGATTATTTAAAGTAACTGTTCTTGAAAAAGCAATGTAAGGCAATTAATAGAATCACAGTTAATTCAAAGAATCAAGGGAATAGTCTTATAACACGCCACAACGACGTATAGCCTGTGGCATCAATCAATGTAATTTCCCACGTGATTGTAATTGGTATACTTTTATTAAGTACCTATCTATACCTATTAACTTATTGAAATCAAAGGCAATTCCGCGTAGCACGTCAACTAGTATCCGTACTAAGCACTGATTAATTGATTCTTATTAATTGATGTTTGATATTCTATTGGGATTTTTTGTCAGACTACCAACAATATAGTAAAATTTTCATTCCACTATCATCAAACTTCCTTTCTGAATGTTGAATCCCTTTAAAAAGATTTAGATTCAAAGAAAAAGACTTATGGCCGTTTTCACCAACCTTGTCTTAGCTTAGGTGACTCCTAAGTGACATGCTGTCACTTTTTATATTAACTGAAAAGAGTGAGACAGCATGTCTCTTAGGAGTCGCCTAAGCTAAGACAAAGTTGGTGAAAACGGCCATTAAAGGTTTATTTTCAGTAATGGATGTGATATTATATAAATTAGTCTATATGTGTATAGCATAATTATACTGGAATTCTCGTGAATTAGATATATATTTTTCTGTTCGCTAGGAAGTTAGTAGATATTGATAGGTGCTTGTGAGATGCGTGCCTCAGGGATCAATATTAGGTCCTTTACTATTTTTAATATATATTAACGACCTTCCTTACTATACAAGCACTTTATGTGAAACAGTGCTATTTGCCAATGATACTTCTCTTGTTTTAAAGTTGACAGAGGCAGCAATTGTTCGGACGAGGTAAATAGTGCTCTATCAAAAGTTCTACAATGGTTTACATTAAATAATCTTTCATTAAATTCGAGAAAAACCAAATTTGTTAAGTTTTCTATACCAAATGTAAGGCAGGTTAATACACCCTTAAATATTAATGGTGAAGTGGTATCTCTTGTTGAGAGTACTAAGTTTTTAGGCATACACTTAGATTCCAGATTACAATGGTATACCCATATTGATGCTCTGTCAAGCAGACTTAGCTCAGCTGCGTATGCTGTTAAAAAAAATAAGGCTTCTAGCTGATGTTGAAACAGCAAGGTTAGTTTACTTTAGTTATTTTCATAGTGTAATGTGTTTATGGCATTTTGTTATGGGGATCAGCTGCCACCATTGAAAGTATTTTTATACTACAGAAAAGAGCAATTAGAGCTATATATAATTTAAGACCAAGGGATTCCCTTAGGGATAAGTTTAAAGAAATTAACATTTTAACATTGGCGGGGCAGTACATCTATGAAAATATAATCTATGTACACAAATATTACAATAATTTCATTAAGAATAGCGATGTTCATAAATTAAATACAAGAAATAAAAATAAGCTTGCTGTTCCAAATTTTAGATTACGTAAAACACAAAACTCATTCTTGGGGAAATGTATAACTTTTTATAACAAGTTACCACACAGTATTGTTAATCTACCTTTTAATAAACTTAAAACACGAGTAAAAAAAACTTTGATGAGCAAAGGATATTATCGAGTCCAGGATTACTTGGATGATCGAAGTGTCTGGGACTAAAAAATCCTCGCTCGTTGAAATAAACAAATTGTTAATAAATTCTTAGGTAACTGTGTAACATAATAATATGTACATGTAACTGTACCTATTATAATAACCTTTTGTTACTTGTATAATACATTATTACTAGTTTTTAAATGATTGTATGCGCGTGTCCTGCGGTTGATTTTTTTTTTTAGTTGTGTGCTAATTTACACGGGTACCTGTTTTTGGTAATTTGTATCCTTCTGTGGCTTAAGGGTAGTCATACTCTCATTAAAATCTCTTCGGCAGTGTCGTGTGAGGCGGGTCGTTACGTTCCCTAAAACATGGTTGAGCGAAGCGATGGCTGGTTCATGCGTCATGCTCGTGAACGGGTGCTGCCAGCGGAGATGAGTCTGCTCTTTGCTATACTGGGTACTACTCGTATTTATTATAATTTTAATTTAACTTTAATATATTCTTTTAAAACTGTATGACACGGCATTCCTAATATAGGCATGTTTTCAAAATATTTTTTTATTAATTATACTATGTAATGGAAAGTGACTTCATGAATTATCAATATTGAAGTCATTTTCCAAATTGACGACTCTGTATCTATTTAATACAGGGAAAAAAAAACAGCCCTTGCTGAGTTTCTTGCCGGTTCTTCTCAGTACAAGGTCTCCCGCCGTAGATTTGCGAACCGATGGCGTAGCTTTTCGACATTCACAAGTGCTTGTAACAGCCCAGACTGAATAAATGATTTTGAATTTGAATTTGAATTTGATGGTCTTGTTCAAAAGACAAAAATGTAATCTACCATAAGTTTATCATTGATCACTACACGATTACACATTCAAATATTGTGGGACTGATAATAGATTTGTTTTTGAGAATAAGACGTTATAAAATTATTCTTAATCTTACGAGATAGTTACCAAATTTACTTAAATTTAGCTACAGCTGTGCACATGGAGCAAGAATAATAAAGTCACAGTCTATTTTTCACTATAATTCCGTTGTCATGATATCTTGCCGTGTCTACGGTCACACTTCACGGTTCGGATGGTCAATGTTAGATAAAAGGCAGACGTTTAGCGTAGACGGTGTAATTGAGGGGACGATTGGCAACGGCATCCGAAGGCTGGCTACAAGGCTCTGCTTAATTCAGTGCTAATTCTGTACAAACAAATTATAATTTGTTATGCGGGTATTGAATATTATCAATAGGCATCATATTTATTCAACGAAAAACTTTGTTATGCTTTTCTCAAAATTTGGCTACTTCAAACTGGTTAATATCAAAGTAATATTCACGTTCTTCCATTAAAATTGAAGTATATGGAAATGTGTATGTAATGTGAAAACACTGCTATGAAAAATGAAAACACGAATAGATAGATAAATAAAGCGCTTATTATCATAATATATTACTTAAATGGGTGGTACTCTTAAAATCGAGCTTACGATATATTATTGTTGACATCATCACATATCTCGCTCTAACTTTACTGTACGTATATACATTGGAGTAAGACGTAGGGTGAAAACGTGAATATTTTGAATTTTCGTATTCAAACAGCTGGCCAGCCAGGCCAAGACATCTTAACTAAATTTCGCTCGTTACGTAGTCAACATTCATATCGGACAGCAATATACGGAAATTATTACATTTCGTTATAGCGAAAATAAATCAAGTGTCAGAACTCCCAATACTACTAATAACTAATATTGTGCCCCCTGTACTAATAATAGTACAGGGGGCACAAAAGACTAGTCTCTTTGGTATAGTTTCAGTTACAGTCAAAATGAGAAGAGAAACTTAACCACTACGACTACTAGGGCTGGATAAAATCGTATATTAATGAAAACAAGCAAGTTTCTACCTACCTACTTGTGTATTTAGTAAGTGACTCATACTCAGTACAATTCAGTCTGTGTTGGTTCAGGTGATAATAGTTTCTTTTCTTTATCTAATGAGCTCAAACATGTTTTTAATTAAAATGATATGTCTCTCTTTTGAATTTTTGAACCAGGGAGATAGATTATATCTTTGCCTGCGATTTTGGATAACATTAAGTCACATACAAGAATATTTCATTACTCGCTTTTGCCAGCGACTTCCTATAAAAGTTAAAAATATTTGTTATTTAAGATCAAGCTGGATTATTAACTATTAAGATATTTGATAGATTTAATATAAAAATTTCCCTCATTTGCTGCTGTTACCGTAGCTGTTGTAGGGTACATCACGGTATTATAAAAAAAGGTTATATTAATCCTACCATTAAAACTTTCGAGAAATTTTTAAGAACTTTTGTAGGTTAACAATTATATTATACATTATTTTTTCTAAGCAAATTCGCTCGTGATTTTTCCAATTTTCACATAAGAACGTGAAATTTCCTATTTCCCTGAAACCAGAACTATCCCCATGCTTAAATTATATAATTTCGTATCAGTTGTATCAAGGATTACTACACCGATCACCAACTCATAAACATCCTACTACTATTATAAAGGCGAAAGTTTGTAAGTATGGATGTATGGATGTTTGTTACTCTTTCACGTAAAAACTACTGAATGGATTTGAATGAAACTTTATCACAATATAGCTTATACATCAGAATAACACATAAGCTACAATTTTTGAGGTTTCTAATGTGAGGTCGTAAAAAAAACACATTTTTTGCGCTTACATTGCAAATTGTCTATTGTGTCTGTTTATAGGAGAGCTACCTATAGGCCTATGATTAGGGCTCTGCAGTGCTTAGTTACCGTATTTCTTACTTATTACTAGACTAGACGGGACGAACCTGAAGTCCACGCGAACGAAGTCGCGGGCAAAAGCTAGTTACCTATAATTAACATTATCATATTTTTATTAATTGTTTCAATCATATCCAGTTCGAAATCCCTTACACACAATTATTATATTAGTATATATATATACAGTGATTATAGTATATAAATGTGAAACTAAAAAACTACACTTCTATGTGCATTGTAATCTGAAATTAATCAGAATTACGAGACAATCGTTGTTATACCAACTGTAATGCTGACTGCATAGAATCCTTCCAATAATGTCGTAGAGTGATGAGTAGATAAACCGGTCGCATAGCAAAGATATTCCGTTACCTTGCACACATGGTTGCTATAAAAACCTTGACCGAACAAATAAGCATTACCCTAAAAGTACTTAGGAAACATTAATAAGTACGCTTATGTATTTACAAGAATTAGTTTGTATTTTTACGAGTCCATTCGAATTCTTTAAACTTAGCTTTTGAAATTGTATATATGTATAGACATATATAGGTGATACCTAACACATGTTGATCCCATGTAGCAAAATTAGTATACACTGTGTTATAATGATTGTATTCTTTCGCTTATATTTTCAGAATGAATACCTGATCATGTCAATTATACGGTAACATAAATATTTCGATGTATACAGTCAAAATGGATGGAATATAACAGGTATAAATAATTTTATAATAAAGTACTTTACGTAAAATTATGTTAGTATATAATGAAAACTTTGAAAACGTGAGAATGAGACAGAATATAATGAGTATTGATAACTTAAAAATATTTTTCTACATAGTCTCCGAGTATCCTATAAATAGAGTCCAGCGCTTTTCCCTTAAAAAAAAGTTTGCTCTAGGTCCTACAAAAAGCTCTCCACGGCGTTATCGTCTTCGTATCTGATTCCCCTTAAGTATTCTTTCGATTTCCGGGGAACAGATAAAAATCGCATGGCGCCAGATCTGGTGATTTGAACGGCGGTCAACCAATTCCAAGTCAGCTTGCTGAATGGCAGCCATCGCAACTGCCAACCTGTGTGTGTTGTCGTGACGAAACAGCACACCCCTTCGAAGTTTCCCTTTTTTTTCACTCTGATGACAACTTGGGAATTAAAACTACATAATATTGGCCAGTAATAGTATTTCCACGCTCCAGTTAATGGATCAACAATATCCCTTCTGAGTTCCATAATATTATCTTCCGTGTTCGTTCTCACTACTCAACATTGAGAAACCCACCTTGCGACAGTGGGATACGGACTAGCAGACTCTCCTAATAATGCCTCCAAATCCCAATGAATCTCGTGCGTCATTAATTTTTTAAACAGAGTATTTAATAATGGCTCGCACTTCGTTTTTCTCCAATTTCGAGAACACATTCCGACACACGTAGACTACTTTTAAAATTGAGCAATATTTTACTAAACGGAATGTCAGAGTTGATACACAAAGTTCTAAAGAAGCTTCCTGATTAATCAATAGGAAATGGACGTTTTCCGACATCTGATGACTGATGGTGTGAACTTGAACAAGATATCAAAAAAATCTGCAGAAGTATATTGCCATTCTGAGGTGGCCACACGCCTTTATTATACCATGTTCCATAACCAAGAAAGATCATTTCAGTAACGCCAGGTTATAAAGCTTTCGTCGACTTCATCAGAGATAATGACTAACCATCAACCATTGCCGCTCTTACTTTGCTGGATTATGATTTATGGACTCAGTTAGCAGTCAAATATTTCCTTTAAAAGAATGAGTGTGAGTCAGGTGCGATAACTAGCGTCATCGTATCAAGGACTGTATTGCAGCTAAAAGAATTTATATCGAATACGCTTCATATATTTTTAATATTTTATAGTACTAACTAATACACATTGCAGTAATAAACATTATTTTCAATAGATAGAAAAAAAAATCTTGTAACAAAAGTTATGACATGACTTTGTGAGACTAATTTTATATATTTGTTTATATTAAAGTTTACTAACCTATTATAGAAATTTAAAATGGTTTCTAAATTAAAATAAAATTAAGAGATTCCAGTAAATTTCTGGGTAAATCTATCCGTCACTATCAAGAATCATTGTTTGCAAGATAAACGCTTTCATGGAATAAGAAAGTGAAACACCAGAATCAAGGGCAAATCGCCGTGTAAAAACAGCGAAACGTAGTAGCATTGCAGCGAGTTCCGTTACGTCGCGTGACTTCAGCGTGCGCAGGCGCACGCCATCCATCGACATGCCTTTCAAACCATTCAGTAATCCGGAGGTAGGCGACAATTTGTACATCAACCGAACAGAAATTCGATTGCATTACTAGGAAACACATGAAAAAACTATATACTGTAGATCTACATATTGTAATTATTCGATATATTGACTTCACTATTAGCCAACTATCACCGAATTGAGACTCTTATAACTAATTTATTTATTTCCCATGAATATAGAGTTGTCAATCGACGTTCAGCCTGCGTTTGTGATGTAAGCGGAAAAAATGTAATTATTTACGACATCACATTAGAAACCTCAAAAATAACAGTAGTTGTCCACTATTTAATTAATGGATGTTATTATACATATAAATCTTCCTCTTCAATCACTCTATCTATTAAAAAAATCGCAACAAAATCCGTTGCGTAATTTTAAAGATTTAAGCATACATAGGGATATAGGGACAGAGAAAGGGACTTTGTTTTATACTATGCAGTGTTGTAGGCTTCGACTTTGTCAGCTAACCATTCCAGTAGTTGAAGTTGCAAACTAGTTTTAATTGGGCAGAAGCGGCATAGCTTGAATTGCACGGAATCCTCCGATGCATGGCTCCTCAGAGGCGAGAGCAATTTCAGCATAATTCTAAATGCAAAAAAGATATAGCAATCGTTTTCATTTGACAATTAATTCGCAAAATACAGTGTAAATAAAATCAAAGACTTCGCATTCTATGCATACATGGTTGCTGCCAATGTCTTTGAAAGAGCTGATTTTTTAAACAGTGATGAATATATTTATATGTATTGATTGTTACATCTAATCGTGAAAGATTAATTCGTAAACAAAGTCAAACTGTCGTAGACTAAGATATGAATAAATTATGCCAATTATAAGGCCGGATAGCAATACTAGGTGCAGAATATTGCGTTTTAACTAATATAAAAATAGCAGTCTTTCGTAATGATTTCAAATAAAAACATAAACAGTGTATCAATACTGACCCACCCGTAATGTTCTTCATGCTTTCTAACGCATTGTCCAATTTTCGAAGGTCATAATAAAATGTAGCTAACACTACTTGTGACTCAAGTTTAGTTTCTTCCAAGACTAAAATTGCGCTCACATCTTTCATCGAAGTATTTATTGTTTTTCCCGTAGAACACTTAATCAATAATATAATCTATCTTTCTCAGTGATAATATAACATTCTTATAGTAAGAGATTTTTAAATTGATCCAGTTGATTTTAAGTTTAATTAGCAAAAACAAATAATCAAATGTTTTAACTTTATAATAGCTATTAGTATATAGATTATAGACCCTTGTTTAGTTCTATATAAATTACACTGTTCGCCTTAACATGTTCTGAATAATATTGTTTAGTGTCTTTTCACGGTTTCCAATGAAGACTACCTAAAAATATATAATAGTTTACCTTTTTTTTGTTCCCCTGAGGAAAATGTATTAAATTGCATACCCCGGCTGTGGCGAGCCGGCGGTTATGTGGGACTCTAATCCCCAGAAGGGGGAGGCCTACCCACTAAAAACCTCAGGGATGGCCTTCCTCAGGCATGTAGGGAATATGTAATACATAAGACATTAAGTCCATCATTGTACATAAAATTTTAATCAATAAATAAACACAGATATATTGGATATCGTGATGTTAAAGCACAAAACCTAAGCAGTTGGTGCATACGCGTAATATTACATTATGTAGGCACGTTTAGATAACAATACATTATAATACAATTTCAGTACCTGTAATTTGCGCAACAGACGTTTCACCAACGTCGGAAAAGGAAGTACAGTCGGCCGCTTCACGGTCCAACGATGTAGATATGTAAGTAGTAAACATACAAACCAATTCTTTGGTACATACATAATGTTTGATTTAATGTTACGCAAGTCCAAGTTGATAATTACAAGATTTTTAATTACTTTAATTTACTTTGTATTTTTATTGAATTTTATAATTTGTGCTTATGCTTAGTTTGATAAAATATTTCACAGACTCAGTCTGTGAAATATTACTACACATTCACTAACAAGTGACTCCCCAAAACATGTTCGCTTGAATAGCCACAATTTTTTCTGACACTTATTAAGTATCCTCTACAGCCATGTTATTCGAAACGACAGCTTTCAGACCCTTTTCTCATTATCTATACCTACCTCTTATCGCCATTCATCCATACGTGCCATCATTATCTACTTTATACCTACACTGATTGATGAAAACCGCATGATAAATTATTGAGCCCATTTTTAATATCATAAATAGTAAAACAAAAAGCTTTCGATATTGAAAGATTTTTAACTTTGTATTGTGAATACTCAACTAAATTTTCATAGAGATTACCAAACTTCAAACTCATTATTTACCCGATATATTTTAATATTAATAGCTTTGTGAGAATTAGTTTCTTACATACTCACAATTGTCTGCTTCCATAAGTGAATCCATCGTTATTACTATGAAAAATAACTTCATCTGTTCACATTAGACAAGTAACTGTTAATTTTAAAATATTACATGTTTCTAAAGAAAAATTATTTTATTATTGTAAGACAGAAAATGTCCCGAATTAAATCCGCCCCTAAACACAAATATTTCTACAAAAGTTTATAGTCATAAGTATGTCAAATGTAGCTAGGACGTACGTGTCGTACGTAAAAGTCATAGGTATGTTAAAAGTCATAGGTATATTAAATGTAGCTAGGACGTACGTGTCGTACGTAAAAGTCATAGGTATGTTAAATGTAGCTAGGACGTACGTGTCGTACGTAAAAGTCATAGGTATGTTAAATGTAGCTAGGACGTACGTGTCGTACGTAAAAGTCATAGGTATGTTAAATGTAGCTAGGACGTACGTGTCGTACGTAAAAGTCATAGGTATGTTAAATTGGCATTCAAATGCTTGTGAAATAGCCCACGTTCCTGTTTGCGCTAACAACCACAATTTATATGTGTCTGGCTGTACGATAGAATATGTATTTGTTTGGATAACAGTATCTATATCGAAGTACATTGTTTCACTATGGAATGAAACCACTATCCATTTTGTAATTTGAATGTGTTAAGACAGAAGTAGTAAAAATCACTGAAATTACACGTTTGTTAAAATTACTGAACATACAAGTTGATCTTATTTTACTTTGCGCTTTTATCTCGTAAACTGTCTGTCTCGTAGCTGTCATAGTATATATAGTCATTAACCAGTTGCAACGGATTCCAGATATTGCCAGAGGTAAACAAAATATCAAATCATTTCCTAGGCAAATGCATTGTCTAATAGGCGTAATAGTTGTTTCATACCATAACTGCTATATTAAAAACACAACAATAAATAAGATATTTATGTATATTTCTTTTCTTAAAAAATTATTTACATCATTATTATGCAATATATGTTGTCATATAAAACATTACAATTGAGATAAATTAACATTCTCACTGGCTAATATACAGCTTTTACATTAACTATAGTTATTAATTCTAATTACAGATCGATTTGTTTAGGCACCTTTCTCCCAAATAAAATAATCTTACTTCGTTCTATATGTCTGATGTAAAAAGAATCAATAAAAATCAAATATGGCAATAGTATACTGCTTTTTTTAAATATATTTACATACTTATCAATCGAAAATAGGTAAAAGACAATTAACAAAACCAATGACACATTACAAATTTTGTCTACAAGTAAAATCAACATGAGCAAGATGATCAATTGTAATTTGCGTATTAGCAAAAGCTCTCTTTATTTTTGTCATATATCATAAAATAAACTCTAAAACAATAAATAGTATCACGTATTGCGTCCCCAAAAACTATAAGGGCCTGGTGAAGATAATAAGATGACTCTGTATCCGAATATTGCTTATAACGTGCTGTTACTGAGGAATAACAAACCTCAGGGAAGACCGAAGCCAAACATACTACTTTGTTAGTGGAACATACAAAACCTACTGGATATTTTCATGTCTTGCCGAATTCAATCTAGTTCCGCGTTTCTGTTAGAACAACTCTGCCATATAACCGTATAATGCTAATACACAAATTGGTTTGATCGAGTGTTAATAATGAATTGTCGAAACTAATTATACGAGAATTAGAACAGTAAGAGAAGTGATAAGAAAATACTAAAACAATAGAGAAATTACACAAAATATACATAATTAAACCAACTTAAATATAACATAATTTGATGAGGAAATTAAATTGTAATAACTAATAAAAACCAGGAATGTTTTAATTGTCCCTACAACAAAAACAAACCAATTGCCTAAACTTAAAAAAAATTACTTATAGGAGGGTCGTATATTTACAATACAATAATCTGATAACCTAAACGCTACCTATGACAACTACGTTTTATACATACAACTTTTTACACGTCAACGCTGTATTATACAGTAATCGAACTGTAAAAACAAACAATTTATTAATATGGACTGGATAATATGAAACGCAACTTATTTCTAAACATTTTATTGTCAATGCAATAAGAATTGTTATCAAAGAAATCAAATTAAAGAATTATTTAGAAGTATGTACCTGATTGCTTATTGCTTAGCTGTACCTAGCGTGTTACCAGTTATTGGTGTGCGTAATTTCTTACTAACAATGTATATATGATATGCCCATCAAATTACACAATAATATACATAAAATAATTGCGACGTAAATAGGTATGAATGAACGTACGAACTTATTTGTCAGTACTCAACAGTACGTCAATCGTCTATTAAAACCCTACCCCTAGACGAATCATAATGTGTAGATGCCTAGTTTCTTCAGTCTTACATTCATTATTTACATGGACATTAATATATTCGTTACTTAACAGTGCAACAGTTGTATCAAGCGAAAAAAATATTCCCATTTATATTTTATATGCTTTGTATGATTTCTAGTATATATATATTTTTTTCTATGTTATATGTAACTTCGCACAAAAAAATAATAATTCTATCAAACCAGATCCTTCTATGGCTAAATATATAACACCAACACAGTTAGATTACATTTTCTTATTAAAATGTAATCTACTGATGTTGTCAATTGCATGAATAGAGCGAATAGAGACAGCGTCATGTAAACCTAGATTAACTTTAGACCATTTCTATAACTAACACTAGATAGACCACGAGTTAGTATCAATATATGAAATATGTCCAATGAGTACGTATTTTTTTAAATACGATTGAATTGAATATATTTTTTGTAACTGAAATCCCGCACTCAATCTAATTATGCTATCTATAGGCCTATAGGCTATCTTACCATTCACACGGGAACACGACAATGTGAACACTGCTATTTTGCAACAGAAATAGTTACGACGGAGGTACTCAAACCTCTGGTTAATCTGGAAATACGTGTATTTAAAAATTTGTGTTCAGTATTTCGAATTTTTATTTATATCACAAAATAAATACTAATTATGCATATAATAAATTCACCCACTTTCACAGTTGATATAACACATATTGCTCTTGGAGTCAACTAACGAGAAAAAAATTTATCTGCTCTAAACTTCGGAGGAATAAGTCTTACAAACGAATTGCATGCGGATCTTGGCATTGAAACGAGTAGTTCAGATACGATGTAATATGTGATATTCGTTATTGTTCTATAACTCGATATGCCCACCGCAGGGTGCAATATCACACTTCAGGGACAATCGTGCCAAACCTATAGTTCAAACTATAAATTCATATACTGCAAGTGCCTCAACAGATTATACTTATATTCTCAATTATTATTATTGTAAACACACCCCTACCTCGTGCACTGTAACAGCGAACCACGTAAACTATATCATATAGGAGTGACACATTCGTTAGAATTTTTCATATCATCTGTTTCTTTGTGCATATTTCAACATTATGAGTTCAATGTTAATGATAAAACTCCCATCGCCTAAAATATAACCTTTTATATATTTTTTTCCTTTAATTCAAAAGATTATATAACTTTTTAAATACTGTAGTTACTTGTTGTTTGTATGAAAACGTTGATATTCCGTAATTGTGAAAATTGTCAAATCCCCGAGTGTGAAAAAAAATCTGTTATATTTGTATGCCTAACCGGTATAGAACGGCAATATTAACATTGCTTAATACGACGGATGCGCTCGCTACTTAGTACTAGTAAAGTATGATCATGCCCAACCAATATACCGAATACTACAGCATAATGTACAAAAATATCAATACTAACACAGTATGCATTCAACAGCCAATGTTACTTAGTACTGAATTGTTAATAAAATCAGTACTAACAGTGCCGGGGCTAGTGCGAAGTCGAATGGAGATTGTGTTGAGCCTTCTTTTTTCGTTGCGCCAACATATCGTAGAAGGGGTTGTGGCTTATAGATCTTCGCAGACATGCTATCCATTCGTCGCGTTCTTCCGCTGTTGACGCGGACATTCTGAAAAAAACAATAATAATAAAATACTACAAACCGAACTCCCATCCAGGCTAGTAGACATGTACATATATCATTTTTACATGCTAGCTCGTGGCTAAGTCAGGAATGTCACCAGCTTGGACAACTTTGGGTTTAATTAAATGACATATTTCTGTCATTATGTAACAATATTATATATTCATCTACTATCATGCTATTAATCCTCTATAAAAGAACCTATAACAATTAGCTTATTGCCAACATTAAAACACTCAATGATATTATGATCATTATATCATCCAAACGCGTGATATTATGAATTTCAAATAAAGAACATTCTCATGCAAAGACATTTTCACCACCAGATCGCAAAAATTTTGAAAAAAGTTTTGTTCCAAGTACATCAGGATCTGCCAACAATCAACAAGGTGCAAATGTTCAAGTTTCATTAATTTCAGCATTTCAATAATTGTACGATCCAAAATGTAAATAATTACTACAATAAATAAATATTTTACTTATTAAGGTTTGTTTATTTTACATGCTTCGCAATTAGACTTTTCTTGAATTTACATAGTTCGTACGACACCCTATGGTATGAGAATCTTTTATAGAGGATTCATATCATGATTGTAGATAAAGTCTTGTATGCAACTGTTATAATTAGGTATTAATACCCCTGATTATACAATAGTTACATAAATAACTAATACACTCTACTGCTACTACATATTAACACAGTAAGCAGCTGAGAAAGTCTTGATAGAGGCCTGCCATTTAACACTCCCTTGATGAATAGTATCTGAGCACTATGTCTTAGTACTTAGTGGCCATCCGCAGAATATGACACCCATTAAGAGGAGAGGAAGAATGTTGACAAAACGTAGGAGCAATATAAAATTTTGTTAAGTCACGTTTAAGGTGATGTTAACACAACGAATGTTCCAGGCATAAACAGCCTAAGTAAAGAAATGACTGCTATGCACTTATTATTATACTGTTTAATTTAAAGACTGATTAAGTTTTTATCTTTCATTATTATCTATATTTATTTAATCGTTTTATTGCAGAATTAAATGCAATGAAAACTTATACTAATTCAATATTTTTTAAATCAACTTCAACTACGTTGATTTAAATTAAAAAAATATTTTAATGGTAATAAAATGAGACTAAAATTAATACTTATTATTTAAATGTACGAATTTGCGTGGTTGCGTGACATATACATATATACATACATACATACATGTCACGCCTTGTTCCCAATGGGGTAGGCAGAGACCACCTCTCTCCACTTGCTACGATCCTGGCACACTCTTGCGAGTACTCTAGACCCAGGCTTTCTTTAGGACATCTTCGATTTGATCGAGATATGTCCGCCTAGGTCGACCTGCACCGATTAGTCTTTTTTTTTAATGCTAGGCCCGGCAGATGTTAAGCGGTGAAAGAGGCCCAAATGAGATGACCGATAGGATAGTGACTTTACTCCACTCTCCTACCTGCTAGGGCAGGTGGAAAAACATCTTTTGGGCCGGCAGGGATAGGTCCCTGCCGGCCCAAAAGATGCTTTTCCACGCCTCTTTCGCAGAACCCATGTTATAGGATGTAGGAAGCACATACGCAGGCAAAGAATTCCAAGTGCGGGAAGTACGGCAGAAGAAGAAATATTGGAATTTCTTAGTGCGGTGTGGAATGGGGGATATAGTGTACAGCTGTCCTATCATTCTTACCGCCAAATATTTATCGAATGCGTGACACATGCCAAATATTGATCGAATTGCATCTGTAAGCTATAGCAGCGCACTCACCTATACACAGTGTGTTTGCCTTCGACCACTTTGCCCTCAGAGTCCGTCTTGCACGCTTTGATCAGATCAGCGCCGCCGCTGGCGTACAGCTCCAAACAATGTGGCCTTTGCCTATCACTCGCAGGGCGAACCTAGGAATTACAACGATGCAATTATAACTGTGCAAACGTGCTTTATATTTTTTTTTAATATTCACTTTAATCTTTTTTCAGGTCAGATCAGCAAAACAAAAATCCAATATTTCTCCTTTTTTCAATGAATCTAAATTTACAAACAACTAAAATCTTTACTGTCTTATGATCGTTGAAATCTAAAATTTGTAGTTCTTAATTTAGATTTAGTAAGTTAAAAACTAAATGTCGGAGTAACTCGGCAGAATACAAACATCTGCATTATCTATACACTTTATCGGTAGTTGTTTGGTACATAACAACGTCATTGAAATAAAAACAGATTTTTGTTCAATAAAGAAAGTCGTCAAATTTTGTCCAATGTAATATATGAAGTCCGTATTTCATTCATATTTTCTCGTTAAGGCGGTTAGACGCCGCAACAGTAAATTTAGAATGTATCCCAATCTTGAAAATTTTTATAAATTTTAAATATAGGAAAATATAATTATACTTTTTGAAATGTTTTCAGTTCTCACTAGTGATGGATCGAAAATGCTATGTACCGAATACAAAATTTGGCCGAACATTCGGTAAAATATTTAATTTTGACTCTGATTCAATCAATACAATCCAAAACAACCCCGGAACTAACCGCAAAAAGATTAAAAGTAAAGTAAAACACTTTTGCTTAGGTTTTATCGCATGAATATGTTTGTTGTCTCCTGAATTTTTTAAATATATATATTTTACACCTACATTAATTTCTTTTAAAGTTACTTGCCTACGTTGATTACTTTAAAAGGTCCCTTTCATTAATATTTTTATCGTTAATTATAGTAGATTTAATCAGTTACTATACGGAAAATAAATACATAATTGTTATTAATATTAATTATTATTTTAATCAAAATTACATCTTTATCTTGGAATTAGATGGTATGCGGGATTTTTCGCATACCATAACGCGCATACCGAGATAGAAATTTTAGCCCTCATCACACACTTCAAATAGGTATGCCAGATCCTTCCAGCAGAAAAAAGTGGTTTGCGTGATTTTTTTTTGAAAAGCCAACAAAATTTACTATATACATAAAAAAAAACTATATCCGCATTGACGGTAAAACATTTTTTAATATTTAATTTTTTTTTACCATTGTTTCGGCAATAGGAATCCACGCATACCGAGCTTAATTTATTCCTATACTTATGTACTATTTATTTAAATAAATATTTTTTAGACCTGCAGTGTTACCGGCTCCCCCCGTATAAAATATAACACAACATATTATATTTACTATAGCGTTTCTTTAGCGTATCTCAAGATGTTACAAAATAACTAGAGATGGACCGAATACGGACTTTGCCGAATACGAATATTCGGCCGAACATTCGGTTCAGCTCTAACCGAACTGAATATTCGGCCGAATATTCGGTTCGCGCGAACCTGTATAAATAGGTTTATACAGGTTCGCACTCAGCCATTTTTAGCCGAGGCATTGAGAAACGGTGATGATGAGAGTACTGACGAAGACGATGGCAATAATCGGGTGGCTCAGACTGTTTCAAATTCTACTCATGCAGATTTTTGGAGCTGTTTTGAAGAAGTTGTCTCAACAAAGCTACCAGCGATATCGACCGTTAATTTAAAAAGTCCTGTTGCAACTGAACTCGACAAATATTTACAGGAGAACCTTCTACAGCGAGATAAAAGTCCTTATGAATGGTGGACAAAAAATAAAATAAAATATCCCTTAATGTCAAATATAGCTAAAGTATACTTTGCAGCGCCTGGGTCTTCAGTGTATAGTGAACGACTTTTCTCGGAAGCTTCTCATGCCTGATTAAATTATAATTATAAATAAATAGGACTAAACTTTTGGTAGCTTTTTCAATTTAAATATTTTAAATTCTTTTCGATCGATTAAAAAGAGATTATGTTTTATTTTAGTGAAAGAAGAAACACTACTTTTTATTTAATTTATTTCTTTATTGAAAGAAGACTGTTACTCGTAATTTAGATAAATGTTTAAAACTGATGTTTAGTTTAAAACTTTAGAATGATTATTAATTTAATAGTTACTTACGTCACCTATCGTTCCTAATCCTAATGTTCCTATCATTTAGAGCATGCAAATGCTAAAGCTGATTAATGATTAACAAAACAATTTTGGTTTTCTTACTTAAGCTACGGTTTATTGCAAAATATTTATTATTATATATATATATTATATATATATATATATATATATATATCAGGCCACCAAGTGGTTTTTGACCCCAAAAAAGTAGGAAAAGTAGGATTTTTTTAGCAAAAAGTAGGACTTTTTTTACTGAAAAGTAGGACCTAATTTGACATAAAATCAATCTTTTTGTGCTGAAACAATGAAATGACATATAAAAAACCGACCAAGTGCAAGTCAGACTCGCGCACGGAGGGTTTCGTACCATTATCTATACAACATTTTAAACAAAATTGAGTTATTTACCATGTTATTTTAATATCATGGACTTATTATTATTTTTCGTATTATCTATAAGTAAAAAATTATTATATGTGTACCAAATTTCATCTTAATCGGTTTTGTAGATTCGGAGATAATTGACTGGAAGCGACGGACAGACGCTAGACGGACACACAAGTGATATTATAAGGGTTCCGTTTTTTGTATTCGGACGTACGGAACCCTAAAAACTAAATAATAAATACTCAATAGTCTATCAAATAGTATAGGAATAAGGAAATACCGTAAAACGTTAATGAAGGATTTAAAAAATGTTAAATAGTGTTTAGCCATTACTAATATTATAAATGCGAAAGTAACTCTCGTCTGTCTGTCCGGCTTTCACGCCGAAACTACTGAACCGATTTTGATGAAATTTGGCACGAATATAGTTTGAACCCCGGAAATGGACATAGGATACTTTTTACCGCGATAAAATATCTCTTTCCCGCGGGAAACTGCGACGGCAACAGCCAAACCATTTTCGATGTAATTTGGTATGGGGATGTTTTAAGGCACGGGAAACGAAAAGAGATAATTTTACTGAGGGAAAACTTCTCTTTCCCGTGGGAAATTCAAACAAAACGCGGGCGAAGCCACGGGCGGAAAGCTAGTTATCAATATAACTAAAATAACACTAAAGATATTAATTTTAAAATTGTAATCAATACTAATTTTATTTTAAAAAATCCCCAACCAAAAGGCCGGTTAAAGTTTTAGCTGAGGTTGTCCTAAAAATTTATCCTTAAAGGGGTTTTCCGTGTAAGTGTGTATAAATGTCTTTACAACAAAATCAACTAAAACTCTGGATGGGGTTTGACCATTATTTTCTTTAATTAATTTATTTACTTTCAAAGTTACAATTATATATATTATTACACTGCCTAGAAATACCTTAAGTGAATAATGGCGTATCAGTCAAATTTAATTTCAGTCTTAAATTATAGTAGTTTACATAATTATGTAATACTAAATCAATCGCCTCTTATTATGTTTAAAAGCCATTTTACACTTTTGCGCGAACTTCTAAGATTTTGGGCTCGTTAATTCTTATGTTCAGTAACACTTGGAATTTATTTAATAATTGATAATAATAGTTCAATCTTTGTTATTGTTCTTTAATGTAACATATTTACTAAAACGAATTTATTTAATTTACTGTGTCTCCCAAGATCAATTTGATAAAAAAAGTCCGCAGACCCATTTTCAAGGTCCTAAATCTATTAATAATGCTGATAAAATATACTTAAAAATTAATACTAGTCTTCATAAACATATATTTGTTGTCACTTAATGTAGCAGATTATTAAATTACTTTACCATTGTTTAGTAAAAAAATAAATAATTTTGCAAATTTTTAAGATATCATTGTCATGTCATTAACATGATTTTAACGTGTTTTTTTTAGTTTAAATACACGGTAATAACTGAAATCAAATAATGCCAAAATACCCACTTATATTTGAAAAATTGATATCAACAGTTATTTTGCAAATATTAGTCATAGTTTTGTCAGTACATTAATTTAAACATGAGTGTAAATTACAATGCGCGCGCGGGCATCGATTTAAATAGCTAAATAAAAATTATTATTATTAAAAAAATATATTTTTATTATGAGAAGTCTTAGGATTACTTCGTCCATCTCGACGTGCACTTTACGCACACATAAACAATAACGCAGGCTTTTTCGTCAAAAATGTGTAAATTGGCTCTTAAATGTTACTGAAACTTTTTTCCCATTAAAATAAATTAAAAACAAAATTAAATTAAATAACAAAACAAATGACTCATCGCTTATGACTACAACAAAAACAAAATCAACAATAACATAAATGCCTACACCCATGAAAAATCAAACAAACGAAAAACTATCTAGTTATCACAAAAAAAAAACGACTCATTGAAGACTACCACAAAATCAAAATTAACGTCAATATTAGGGTAAAAATACAAATAAAATGTTCCTGGAAAAATGCGGACGAAACAATTAAAAACACTTAAATACCAAGGTAATTTGTCAGGAGTTTATTTAATTTTCTAATTTTTCTTGAGTTTTTTGTTTTGACTTGATATGAAATAATCTAACATCGTACGTTTAGTTTTTTCAATGTCTTTCTGCTCTATTCTGATTTTAGCAAGGCTGGATTTACTTTCCTCAACTTTTTTACAAGCTGCTTCCAGCATGGTTTGTCCTATTTTAACGCCTTTTAAATCTTGGTTCTTTGGTGCATTTTTAATTCTTTCATTTGCTTCGTCTACTAGTGTCTTGTAAGTATCCATCTCTGACGCAGCTTCATCCTCTTTCTTTCCTAGAGTTTTTTCTTTCAATATCACTTCTTTAGTTTTTCTACTATTCTTTTCAAATTCAGCTTTCTCTCTTGCCAAATCTTCTTTTTCTTTCAATTTATTCTGTTTCTTCTTCCTTTTGTTTTTTTATTTCTGCTTCCACTCTCTTTCTTCTTCCATTCTTTTCTTTCTACGTAAGATCTGTAGGCTCTAGCACCTTTATCAATGAATTTTTTTGTGATAGGGACTAAGTGACATTTATTGTCAATCTTTTTTTAGCCATCCTTTGTAGATTGCAAAGCACTGATCGAGGCTGCTGAAAGAGAAGTTCTTGTACTAGTTAAAAAGTTTGAAGTTAGAGAAAATCCTCGTTCTACATCAGCATTACCGTGCGGAATAACCAAAACTGATTTTACTAATTTATTTAGTTCAGGATACTTTTCTTGGCCAAGATCATTTTTTAAAGCAAAGATTTCACTATAGTATTGATCAATCCTCTTTTGCATTATATTTCCATCAATTTCATAACTATACCAGTCTTGTAGAATATTTTCACACTGAAGAACTTTCCATTCATCACTTACTATATCTACATTTAGGGATTCTTTTAATTTGACACTGGCTGCAAGGTTCTTCACAGATGCAAGAGTCCAAGATTCACACCTATTTTGGGCCTTCAGACATCGTGCTTCTCGGATTATACCATTGGTTGGTACTTTTTCCAACAACTTCAAAGTTACACACCTCAAAAAGTTACGCATACCCACAATCAAACTTGACTGTTGTTCTGCCTTCAGTTTACCAACTAATTTCCTAGTGTTTTCTCCAATATCTATATCTTTGTCAGAGTTCAATTTCAAAATTTGGGAATTTCAGGCTCTTCAAAGCTCATTTCTTTTAATTTTTTTATTCTGATAAAACGTCCAAGCAAGTTCTTAATAATACTGACCATTTGATCAAACAGTAGGTGGATAAGAGGTTCTTCCTTTTGGAAAAGTTATAGAAATCGTTGCAATAGATTCGATACAGTAATCAGAAAATGGATCTTGGACAGATCTTTTTACTTCTCTATTGGTCAACTCATCAAAAGAAATGGAATATGGAGATGAGGACTTTATTATATCAGACAATAAGGCCTCATGAAAATAGGGTCCAGTTACTTCTGTTATCATATAAGATAATTTTGAGTGGGACATAGAAAACCTGGAAGCTATAGTGCTATCAGGGAACATTTCTTTAAACAACTTTGGAGTATCATCTGCTGAGTTATATGAATAATCACTACTAACTGACTTGAGGCTCCATAAGAGCTCTGCCTTTATGACTTCTTCTTTTGCTGTCCAACAGAAAATAGTAGCTACGGTATTATCTGCTTCATTTAAGGTTTTGGTTTGACTTACTAAAATCATTTGTGTTCCAGCTAACACGACTTTAACAAATGAAGAGTGGACTTTAGTTTCTGAGTGAGTTAGCAACTGACTCAGCCCACGGTTATCACATCTCACAACCTTCTTACATAAGCGACAAAATACTTCATATCTTGATCGTTTTACACACCACTGTTCAATAATTTGGCCGTTTGAGTCCTTCTTCTTTAACCATTCATCTTTAAATGATGTTTTGTTAGGCATGTTCACTGCACTACACTCTACATAAAAAATTACGTTAGATGTATTGCCATATCTTTGAAAAAAATTGTTTTCACGGTTGATTAGATATAGTACTATTGGAATTTATAAATTGATAAAAATCATTTATTATTATTAATTTATTTAAAGTACAATATTAAATTTAAATTTTTTACAATACATATAGATATAAAACATAAATATTATAAAAAACTTAAACCTGTGTGCCGCCGGCAGCGGGGCAGAGCCCATTATTATTATTTTATTATAATACTTTATTGCATACAGAAGGTTACATTAATACATTTAATCAATTATTTTATTCCCATAAAAAGAAAAGGATCTTAGTCAGTCAATTTTTAGGAAAAAAACAACTTCTCATTGGGAAATATTGACGAAAAATTATGTAAAAATTAATAATAAGTGTAATAAATTATCGCAAATTCAACTCAATTTTTAGAGAAAAGTAGGAAAGTAGGACAAATGTGTAAAAAGTAGGACTTTTCCTACTTTCCTACTAAAAAGTAGGAAAAGTAGGAAAAGTAGGACGACTTGGAGGCCTGATATATATATAATATTTTGAAGCATATTTATATATTTTTGTTAGTTGCTTACTGAGAATGCTGGTATAGGATGTCAAACCGACAAATTACGAAACAACCTACACTAGTTATTTACTTTGTTTATTCGGTAATGTAACCGAACTATTCGGCCGAATACGAATACTGAAAGAGTTGCCGAATATGCCAAATACTGAATATTTACCGAATATTCGGCCCATCTCTAAAAATAACACATTTGACACAAAATATACATACAGAGATGTTTTCTAGCGGTATGATCCCTCTTGGCTCCTTATCCGTCGTGTATTCGAAATAATACAAGCAGTTGTCATTCAGTATAAACCACCGTCTCTTCCACGACTTGTATCTGTAATTTAAACCATAAATAATCATGTTCTGCTTACTACTATTTACAATAAAATGCTAACATATTAACCCCCATATTAGTAGCATACAAAACAAAAAAAGATATGATAAATTGTTTACGAATAAGAACATTTTAATTGCGTAAGTTAATGTGTTTATCGCGTAATATAGCCATCTTGAAATTAAACTTTTGTATTTTGACAAACAAAAGTGATAAATTGTTCAATCAGATTACGTTTCGGTGGTCATACTATGAGAGCAAGGTAAGACAAATTATAAATCAATAACGCTTTGGATATACCCACATTTATAAGTTATTTTGACAGATCAAAGTAATAAATCGCCCTGACATATCGTTTTGCGTTAGTTATTAGTAATTTCGTTATTATGGCGGTACCAAAAGCAGCGAACACGATGAAAGGAATTCGACAGTTCAGAAAAGTTTACATATCTATGTATGTCACACCTTAAACGGTAATCTTAACAATATTATAAATGTGAATGTTTGTGAGGAGAGATGTTTATTACTTTTTCACGCAAAACTGTTGAACGAATTTTAATAAAATTGGAATGGGGATAGTTCAAGACCTGGGGTACATAGAATAATTTTTAACAGGGGAACTTTCCTATGGGAATATTCGACAAACCACGGGCGACGCCGCGGCCAAAAAGCTAGCATTAACTAAAATTACGAAATATTACTAATAATTAGGTTACGCATGCATCATATACAGTAACCGTAGTAGTGGGGCGCTAGAAACTACTGGCATTGCAATTCAAGCGAGGCTGTGTGATTATTCTTTTGTCAAAATTGCAGTAATGTAATATATAGGAGATCCCTACTTGTTAAAATTAGTTACATAATTTTTAGAAGCGTAACAAGTTAATAAATCTGTTTTCAACAGCCTCCGATGTTGTGATGCAATTATATATATGCATAGTGGATAAATGTCTCAAATCAATTCATAGTTTAATATTAAAGGCAAATAAGATTAAATAAACCAACTCGTTCGTAATTCATTATATTGGAGTACAAGGAAAACATCAACAGCATAACAATTGAATATCGTCCATAAGAATCAAATACAAATTTACGTGAGACGAGGCATGTTAACACAACAAATTACAGGAAAATGCTAATAACTTTAATTGCAAGTAATTGTTACTATAACCACGTGTAACTATGTGGTATCTTAAAGGAATCATAACTGTATTTATATTTGTTCATAAATGTATTATTACAATACATGATTTCAACGAATTAAACTTTCCAGGTTTACCTACTATCTATCCATATATAAACTGGACTAGAGTCAAGTATGTAACTTACGTGTAATTGAACCAATAAATACATGTTATTTATTTCAAAACACACCTGCCACCTTGCTTCCAGAGCCAGCCTTCTTTGTCCGGATTGAAGAAAGTGTGCATTAGGTCGTTCCCGTCGTCTTCTGGTATTTTGAATGGCTCTGTCTTTATAGACTCGTATAATGACTGGAAAGAAACATACAAAAAATGTGTGATCAAATGAATAATTCAATTCTCCTATTTAAAAAAAAAAATATTAGAATTTTCCTAAGCGATATCACAAAATAGAAAAAATATCGTATCCTTGGATAATAACAACAGCAACGTTATTATATATTTTGTATATAGTAACTCTATTGGTTATAATTATCTAACGTTGTTTGTGTGTATTAAAAGTGATTAGCAGATATTTGATAATTATATAGTAATTTGCGGAAGAATTCAATCTAACTTGTACAATAAAAAACACAGTACTTGTAGATTTCACACTAGTATTACCAACCTTCGCGCACTTAGCGGCAAATAGGCGAGACCACTATTTTAATTTATTGGAGCACATTAACAATGATGTAATATGGAACGATTGTTTCCAAAGAATGATGAACTGAAGCGATGCTCGGTCGGCGAACGCGCTCCTATCAGTCAATATACGCATTTAGAACACGATAACGACTTATTGACAACCTCTATTATTTTACTTTCTATATTAATATAGATGCAGTTGAAGATTCCTTCTCTACCATCAGTTACAACTAGATTAAACGCGAAACCATTCAGTTCTTATAGTAGGCATAAATACATAAACACACGAGTTTGAGAATTTATATGTTCAGATTATATTTTGTATAGGGTACTTAGACAGACCATGGGAAAATCATTTAATAATATAATTGGGGCGAAAAATTTGTTAATTAAACAAACATATTATTTCATTAATTGACGATAAATATAATTGGGGCGAAACAGTTGTTTATTAAACAAACATTATTTTATTTCATTAATTGAATATAATTAATTGGCGTCACTTATTTATATACAATGATAGACATCATTCCAGCATGACTGTTCTTGCAACTTGGAAGTGATCTGAATGTATTGTCTAAACTAAGAGCAATGTTTGTGATACATTATCAATATTATTGCCTTGTTGCTGTTTAATTATTCCGCACTCTACCGTTATTGACATTTGCGTCAAAATAAATTTGATGAAATCGAAAATTGGAAAGCAGCAAAATATCCAATGTAATACTTTTGGTATCTTACCAAGAGCAGTTCCTGTGGCAGGTCGCCCCCGTTGTTGATACCCCTATTCATAGCAACGAACTGCTCGGGCGCTGGCTTGTCCTTCACGCTAGGATTATGCAGCGAAGTATTCAGCATGATGATCGCAAAGCTAAGCACATAGCACGTGTCCGCGTTCGTGAAGATGTCTGGGTTCAGTTGACAATACCGCTGCGCGAAGCACTCCATCATGCGGTCGATCTTCTGCGCTTCCCCAGGCAACCGAAAACTCCACAAAAATTGTCTGAAATGTTCGACGAATAACTGTTAATTTACTAATACCCAATTTTCAAACCTTATAATGGAAGTCGACTCTTTTGTTCTGAGAAATTTTTTTTCTTAGGTCAGCATCTAACTGACAACTCTGTGACAATAAAGCAAGAAAAAAATAACCCATGCTGGATTTCTTGCTAGTTCTTTCTAATATAATGAAGGAAGATTAACGAAAGAGATACACAAGGTAAGAATGATAGGACGAATCGGTGCAGGTCGACCTAGGCGGACATATCTCGATCAAATCGAAGATGTCCTAAAGAAAGGCCGGGTCAAGAGTACTCGCAACCGACGAGCATGCATGAAGACGCTCATGAAAGTGGAGGAAGCAAGGAAAGTGTGCCAGGATCGTAGCAAGTGGAGAGGTGGTCTCTGCCTACCCCATCGGGAACAAGGCGTAACATATATGTATGTATGTATAAGGACTCCCACCGTAAACTTTCTTAAACCAATGGTGTAGCTTTTTCTATTAGCAATCTATCCATCTCTTCTTAACTTCCTTTATTTATCCAACCATCAAAATTGATACCGAATATATTTGTCAAAAATATACTTACACGTTACAATATACTACACATTAAACGTCTACATCTTTTTAATAACTATTAATTATCAGTATATTCGTCGGAGGTACGCATTGACCTTGTTTATATGCTGATTGAAGGTACGTAATAATATGTATTCTTTGCATGCTACTATTTCACGTCATAATGTTACACTGATGTTTCATAAATTGATTGTGTTAGCTGTTTCTCAAATCTCACTCTAAAGGTCGGCCATATCCCGTTTAACCATTTACTTGCCACATAGAGATCGCCCATTTAAGTATTATATATATATTATTATTTTTTGAGAAAGTACTACGCCGAATTATAGTCAATTAAAACAACTCAGTGTCATCATAAAAGTCACCACACACTGATTCTGTACAAATAACACAATCAAATGTTCGCGTGTAATAATAGACGAGACGATAAATTTGAAATCCTATTTCTCTTGATCTCACCATACCAACTTGGACACGATTTTAACGTTTACGACGGTTTGTAGTTTACACGACATTCAAGATAGCACACATTAATGAAATAATAAATATTAAACTAGTTATTATTACTATGAACTTTAGTAGAATCAACAGCATTAGTCTCTAATATTACTAAAATATCAAGTGTCAATAGTATTGTTAAGAAATAAATAATGACTTTGATTTCAATAATATCGGTTGTTATATTGTATATAGAGTAAAAAATAAATGTGTTAGCAATATACAATTTTATATCAAATTATCCAGAGATATTTTAATGAATTTCAATAATAGGTAAGTATATTAAAATGTAATCGTTACTATTGAAATAAAGATAACAATCGATTATTCAAAACTATATATAGTATAGCCAGATTATATAATATTGGAAAGCAGAAATAAACGATAAATTATATTGTATGTGATACCGATCCATCCATGATTTTACCTCAACTGTCGATAATTCGACATCACTAAGGTGACTAATTCGCTCGCAAACAAGTATCAATTTCCAGAACCATTTATTTTGGTGCAATGTATTTAAGAAAACAAATATCATATCGTATGAAATACGGCGAAAGTAACGAGAGCTCACGACCGGAGACAATACCAGCCCCAAGTGGTTTTTGACCTCAAAAAAGTAGGAAAAGTAGGATGTTTTTAGCAAAAAGTAGGACTTTTTACTGAAAAGTAGGACCTAATTTGACATAAAATCAATCTTTTTGTGCTGAAACAATGAAATGACATATTAAAAACGACCAAGTGCAAGTCAGACTCGCGCACGGAGGTTTCGTACCATTATCTATACAACATTTTAAACAAAATTGAGTTATTTACAATGTTATTTTAATATCATGGACTTCTTATTATTTTTCGTATTATCTATAAGTAAAAATTATTATCTAAAAAATTATTATATGTGTACCAAATTTCATCTTAATCGTTTTGTAGATTCGGAGATAATTGACTGGAAGCGACGGACAGACGCTAGAGACGGACACACAAGTGATATTATAAGGGTCCATTTTTGTATTCGGACGTACGGAACCCTAAAAACTAAATAATAAATACAATAGTCTATCAAATAGTATAGGAATAAGGAAATACCGTAAAACGTTAATGAAGGATTTAAAAAATGTTAAATAGTGTTTAGCCATTATTATTATTAATATATGAACAGGCAGGCAGTTGTTGCAACTGATATTGCCTGTATCCTGTGTATTCTATTATGTATTTCTCTCTTATTAAAAATTTAATGTTTTAAGAAATTGTCCAATTTGTTTTTAAATTCATTGACACTCAGAGCTGAGATTATCTCTTCAGGTAATTTGTTCCACGCTCTAACCACTCTGTTACTGAAAAAGTGCTTGTGTGGGTTATTGTAAGAAAAGTTGTGGGCGCAACTTCAGGCGGTGGCCTCTCAGTCTGTCATTGGTATCACGAGTTAGTAGTTTGTGGAAGTCCTGTAGATCATAGTGTCCATGCAATATTTTATATGTTTCAATCAAGTCTCCACGCTCTCGTCGCTCCTTTAAAGTTGTTAGTTTCAGCACTTCCAGTCTTTCCTCGTATTGTCGTCGTTTTTTAGCTGTCTAGGTAATTTTGTGAAGCTGCGTTGAACCCTCTCCAGTAATTCTATGTCTTTGACAAAGTAAGGGCTCCAGACTTGAAATGCATATTCAAAATAGGTCTTATAAATCTTCAGCATCATGTCTGGTGTCAGTATTCCAAAAGCTTTTCTTACAAGGTAGATTAGACTTTTCTTTTTTTAACTATTGATTTAATGTGCTCATCCCATTTCAAGCTCTCTGCTATCTTCACTCCAAGATCTGTTTGTGTTTTAACTGCAGTCAATTTAGCATTATTTAATTTGTATATGAGGCGAGGATTACGGGCACCTATATGCAAAACAGTACATTTTAGGTGTTAAGATTTATAAGCCAATCTTTTGACCACTTTGCAATTTTGTTTAGATCATCTTGAAGTTGATCATAATCTATTAGTGGATTAGCGAATACCTGGTGTTGTCATCCGCGCAAAATACTGACATTACTTTTTAGACATTGGGGAAGATCGAAAGTGTAAATTATGTATAGCACAGGGCCCAATACTGAGCCTTTGTGGTACCCCACTATAGATCTCACGTTCTTGCGATAGCGTTTCTCCCACTCTCACTCGTAATGTTCTGTTTCGTAGGAAGGCTTCGATCCACGTTAGTAATTTTCCTCTAATTCCGACAAATTCCAGCTTCTTAGAAGTCTAGTCGTTGGGACTTTATCGAAGGCCTTTTCATATTTTCATATTCCTTTCATATTTTCACTAATATTATAAATAAATGCGAAAGTAACTCTGTCTGTCTGTCCGGCTTTCACGCCGAAACTAATGAACCGATTTTGATGAAATTTGGCACGAATATAGTTTGGAAATGGACATAGGATACTTTTTACCGCGATAAAATATCTCTTTCCCGCGGGAAACTGCGACGGCAACAGCCTAATCATTTTAGATGTAATTTGGTATGGGGATGTTTTAAGGCACGGGAAACGAAAAGAGATAATTTTACTGAGGGAAAACATGTCTTTCCCGTGGGAAATTCAAACGAAACGCGGGCGAAGCCACGGGCGGAAAGCTAGTTATCAATATAACTAAAATAACACTAAAGATATTAATTTTAAAATTGTAATCAATACTAATTTTATTTAAAAAAATTCCCAACAAAAGGCCGATTAAAGTATCTAAATTAGAACATGTCTGCAACTATTTTCCTAACAATGTGAACATCAATTGAAGATCTCAAAAAAATGCATGAATTTTTAATATGAAAACTTTTAATATATCCTGAACCTGGAAAGAAAATGCTGCCACAACCTGGGTTAACCCAGGAGCATGGATTTCCCCTCAGTTTACTTCATTGGGAAATCTAAGAGACATGTCAAAATAGTAAGCACTGATAATAATCACTATTTTTATTTTGTATCACAATGTATTGCCATGTCTTTGAAAAATAATTTTTTCACGTTTGATTAGATATAGTACTATTGGAACTTATAAATTGATAAAAATCATTTATTATTATTCATTTATTTAAAGTACAATATTAAAAATTAGAAAGAAATGTGGTTTGAAAGAGGATATCGTGACAAGAATAGAGAAAGGGATGCTTGGGTGGTTTGGGCATGTGGAACGGATGGATGAAAGTAGACTGACCAAAATGATTTATAAAGCTGGAGTGAGTGGAGACACGGGACGAGGAAGACCTAGCGAACATATTCGAACAAATCGAAAGTGTCCTCAAAAAAGGCCAGGTCAGAAGTACCCGCAATCGTCGAGCATGTATGAGGAATGTTATGAAAGTAGATGAAGCGAAAGAGATATGTAAGGACCGTAGCAAGTGGAAGGACGTAATCTCTGCCTACCCCCGTGGAAAAAGGCGTGAGTGTATGTATGTATGTACAGTACATATAGATATAAAACATAAATATTATAAAAAACTTAAACCTGTGTGCCCCGCGGCAGCGGGCAGAGCCCATTATTATTATTTTATTATAATTATTTTATTGCATACAGAAGGTACATTAAATACATTTAATCAATTATTTTATTCCTATAAAAAGAAAAGGATCTTAGTCAGTCAATTTTTTAGGAAAAAAAACAACTTCTCATTGGGAAATATTGACATAATTATGTAAAAATTAATAATAACTGTAATAAATTATCGCAAATTCAACTCAATTTTTAGAGAAAAGTAGGAAAGTAGGACAAATGTGTAAAAAGTAGGACTTTTCCTACTAAAAAGTAGGAAAAGTAGGAAAAGTAGGACGACTTGGAGGCCTGCAATACAGTAAAATCGACATTTTCAAGTTTTCCTCCGTTGCGAAGAGCAATAGATTAGATTAGTAGTCTAAATATACACGTTTTTCTGCTTGTGTTTTAAAGAATGTTATGAAAACGAAAAAGTCGTTATAGTTATTTCAATGCGAACATGAGAGTAATTAGACATTAATTAATCGTATACGGCAGGAAAACTAAATAACTATACAATGAAATTACTGGATAATATAAATATAAAGGAACAGGAATTTAGCTGGGTATTTGAAATATGAAATAAAATTATTTATTATCTATATTATATAAAGCTAGTTATTTTTATAAAAATGGTTAACAAGTGGCTCCTACCGTATACGTTACAAAATTTCTAATGAAATTAGATAAAGAATCACCTTAGAGCCTGTACGAGGATCAGGTCCGTAAAGTCATGCAGCTCGACAAACGCCCTGAGTACCGCCTCGTTGAAGTCGGACCTCTCGCCTAGGTAGTCACCGATTGCCGTCTTGCTAAGGCCCTCGCCCTTGTGCAAGAACTGCGCCACGTCTTCGGGCGTCCTTTGAAGTAAACCGTTCTCGTACAAGTACTCGATGCCTGTTAAATAAAAAGTCCCGTTTAGGAGGTTTTATATGTTTAAGAAGAATTTTCTGTGTTTTCTTGGATAATGAATCTTTATTATCATCATCAACAGATTCAATGAGTACCCAAAGAGCTTCTCTTTGGGTACTCAAACTGTGTTTGACCATATTGATCTATTGGAGTGTTCAGAATCGTTTTATACACCGATATTTTCCTTTAAAGTGAGACTCTCTTAACTGCAGTGTTTCCTGAATGCTACGATTTGGCTAACTTCAAACTTGGCGTAAATAAATACTTCTCACTAAGTGACCGAGACAGTGGCAGAGCTGAGCCCCTGGCATTGTAGATACTCATAAGCGGGTGTTACCACTTACCATCAACTATACCACTTAATCGTCTGCCATTATTTCTCATTGATATCAAAATCCATGGCCGGTCTATCCTGAGCATATGCCCAAATTACAGTCCACTTATAAATTTGATAAGATGAAAAAACGTCGAAACTTATCGCTACATCCCCTAACAGTCTAAGTTCACCAGATACGTTCCCTTTAGTTTTAAGCATTTGCGACACAATACACAATTCAAAATAATTAGCCAGATATAACATTTATTAACTTTGACGTCATCATTTGAACGGTACATCTCCATCTATGACGTCTTTCACCCACGCGCCGTCTTATAATGGAAGCCTCAAGCAAAGGGCAAGGGAAGGTTTATTTCCAATAATGTTTCTTTTTATACTGTCTATTTTTAGACCAGACTTTCAAAAAGTAATCAGCTATCAATAAACCATTATTAAGATAAAAGCCAAAGCCAACAAGGAATGTACGTAAGCATGACTAATGATGAAATTCAACTATTTATCACAAGATGAATTCTAACGAAAATGAAAAATAAAATTAGGTTTCGCTAATAATATATATTTATTGTTTACTAAGTATTCATCCGATAATGTTTAACATTGCTATTGAAATGGTATTTTTAGAAATCATTAATAATACATTGTTCCTGGATAAGGCCGGACGAACACAGAAAAAAAGTTGTTGCAATTCAATTATACCTTATATACATTTGAACTTATTAGATCTTATTTACCAACTACCCTCATTTACCGATATTTTGCAAAGCAGTTTTTTTTTATGTTATGGTATTTACTTTTTACGTTTTGTTATATTTACGGTGAATACATATAGAAAGATCGGCGAAAAACGATTACAAATACTCTAATTCGCTTAATTCGGCGTTGAAATCCAGAACCAATATAAAACGTGGGTGCCTCATCAATCAATACATAGTATAAAACAAAGTCGCTTTCGCTGTATGTCCGTATGTATGCTTAGATCTTTAAAACTACGCAACGGATTTTGACGCGGTTTTTTTTAATAGATAGAGTGATTCTTAAGGAAGGTTTGTATGTATAATAAATGCATAATATAGTAGAGAAACACTGATAAATTTAAAGGTTTCTAATGTGATGTCGTAAATAAGCACGTTTTTTTGCGCTTATATTGCAAACGCTGGCTGAACCCTACGAGATAGACCAAATAATGTACTACAGTATTGTACAACTTACAAAAATCCACAAAAAGTCCGCGATGGTATATGTCTATCTCTTAGGGATAACCCACCATAACCATTTTTTCACTGCACCCGTGCGAAGCCGGGGCGGGTCGCTAGTAGTGTATAAATACATGCATTGAACATTTGCGACAATGTGACAAGGTCTTTGTGCCTATATGATTTGGAGTTCAGAAAATTCATTATAATGATTGTTTCTTTTGTTTGTCATTATAATAAGTGGCGGCCAAATTGTTTACCAAGATATTTCCAAGGTATATACAGTGATTATTATGAATTTATTCGAGTAAAAGTAATCCCTTGTTTTTAACCAAAAAAATGTTTATTTTAAAGTCAATTATTTTTTATTTTATATTAGAACTCTCCTCCTTAAACAATTTACTCACACTTTGAAGTTTATTTCATTAGGAATAAAACAAGATCTTTAATTACATCAATAAGTCGAAAATAAATCATTTTAATCATTATTCAACATTGATCTTTAGGGACACAAAGGAATTTTCATAATATTGGATATAAGTAAATAGTGTTTTCTGATATTGATAAATATTTAACACGCTAGTCAAACAATGATTTCAATTAAATAGACTTAATACGAGAGCAATGCCGCCTTATAATTAACTCCATTTTAGGAGTAGCAATAAAATATTCCTTTGTATATAATTCATATTTCTATTTTAATTGTGAATAAATGGATTAAAAATGTCTGCATAATTCAATTGCATTCTAGTCACGCAATGTTCATGCATAATTCAAGTAAAGCCCGCTCAACAGTCACATGGGTTTCTTTCCACACGGAAAATGAATAAAATGTCGCAGTTAATGGACTTTTTTCCAGTAATAATATAAATTGTTTCCTTAAAATCACGGATGGATTACCATACTTAAGAACCGGCCTAACGTAGTGAATAGGATGACACTTGTTTACAGAGCCGGTTTTAAGTGTCACGACGACGATACGCCGGTACATAATGGAAAGATACGTGAACATATACGTATGTAGGTATCATTTTGCTCACCTTGAAATAGTTGTATGGTCAATGTCAAGAAGCTCCCATACAACTTGATATCAGGCCATTGCTTTATTTAATACAGCACATATTCGATTCCTTGGCCATTGTTTCCTGCAAATGTAGAGCCTGCAATTTTGCATACTCTCTCAGTGTACGCTTTCATCCACACGGAGCTTTGGCGTATAAATATTACTACGGGGCACACAATACAAGGCGGCTATAAATTGACGTCACGAGTGTCATTCGCAACATTTTCTTTGAACACTTGTGAAGATAAATTACTTCTTTTCAAATGGTATCAAGGATAATGACGCTGCTATTTCTAACAAAACGTAGCGTTACGCAACAGTGATCTCGTAATTATAAGTCTATTAAACGAAATTCTGATTGGTTTGGATATATTTTCGATACGCACTTACTAAGATATTACTATTTGGTTAAATGATCTATGGTAGATAGATCAAAGAAAGACGCAATTATTGTGATTGATATGGCATAAACAATGACATATGGTCTAAATTTCATTCCAATCATCACTATTATTTTATGCTAACTTACAATGTTACTATGTAATCCTTATTACTAAAGACAGATTTAAATAAATCTGACTAGAGATATTGAAATTATAATAGACGTAACTAATACTTAGTTGTATGTATAAACATACAACTAAGAAAATTGATGTTTGCTACAGAATTGCTACAAATTAATTCTGAAACATGCACAATATGAGGCAGCAGTAGGCTCATTAGAATCATTAAGAACGTGCATCCAAAGACACGAGTGTGACGACGGAGAGCGAGCCAGCCTTCAAGTGTTTATTCAGAATTGTAGACTAGGACACGGATCGCATTCGCATCTCAACTCGTGGACGTAGTTTTCTCAGTAAGTCTGACCTAATTACTTAGTACCATACCAGACTTGTTCAAGTTTCCAATACAAGAAAATTATAGTTTCGAGTGTTCACTTAGTCACTGAATAAGATTATAAATATTCGGCAAACTTGACAAATAAAATATAGCTTTTGTGTAGTCTCCGAACTTGTAATAGTTGCCATCGATAAACATCAGTAGTTAATGATTTATTATGGTCAAAACCAGTGATTCCCGAATTGGTCGACCGCTAGTGGTCTACGTCAGCGAAAAAACAATTTGGGGGTCCATGAAGTCAAAATGGGAGTCCACGATAATGTCAACATACACTGACAGTACCTATTTATTTACATTAAACTATCTACTAATATAAAGACATGATTTATAAAAGTACCTATGAAGTAATAAATATATTATATATGTTTATAAAATTTTGTAAGTTGTAGGATGTAGGCATTCAATTTCAGGTAAGTATCTACCCAAAACCGAAAAATATTACAAAGGGTCTACGACACATAAAAGGCTGGGAGAACCTCTGGTCTAAACATCTACCCTCTTATTACAAAAACTTTCCAAGAACCAGGTTTAAACCAGAACTACTAAGTCTAGGTTTAATCGGTATTAAAGTTAAACCTCGGACTAAATTGCATTCTTATTACAAATCTCGAACCAATCAAGAACTATTTAGTACTAAGGATCGTCCCTGGTTTAATCGTAATCATAGATAAAAACAGCCAAATGTCATTATATCATTGAATCATTCATTCTTATTTGACGTAACGTTCCATTTCACAAAATATTTGTTATGTTTAAAATGATAATATTTATTTTTATATTTAAGTACAGAGTTCAAAATAGAAATTGTTTGATATAAAAGTAAAGGTTATTGTAATATAACATCAAAATATAACGTTTTTATAGCACGAGAGGTTCCACTATTGTAAAATAGTATAACTGAGATTTTTGATTCAATGGACGTATGTACGAAAAAATGGAATGCTGCGCGAAATATTTCAAATTGCAGAAAATATTTTGTATCGTCGTTTTAGTTTGATGTGATTACAATTTAATTGTTGTGAGCCTTAACTTCATTGTAATAATTTCTGTAAAATAAATTAATATAATAAATTACAAAAAAAAAATGGAACAACAAAAGATAAAAAGGGGTAAATATTGGAGTTCAGAAGAAAAGGTTAGTCCTGATTGTAATTGCAGTTTACGTACCTCCAAATATTTAAAAGTTTCATGCTATTATTAATATATTAGAAGATAAGTCGACTAAAACTAATATAAATGTTTTAAAAAAGAAAGAATGGGAAAATGTTGCCGATAAGTAAGTTTTGATTGTTTGCGTCCAATGAAAAGATTATTTCTTTTACCATGTTTGTTGTGAGGGTGATATAACAAGTGTATTCATTTCCTTAAATAGATTTAAAGAAATAACTAGGAAACTGGGAACTGTAGATTAAGTTGGCTTGGAAGAGAATGAAGTTAGCAGCCAAAGTCAATTTGTCCCACCACAATAAAGAAAATTATTTAACGGGAGGTGGTAGTAAGCCCCATCGCCTTCTCCTGAAGACTAACAGATCATGGCAATTGCTCCTCACGACTTTGTCATGAATGTAAACGACTTTGACAGTGAAGTAATATTACAAACTAAGTGCTGCAGAACCTATTTTAAATATGTATGGTTAGATCCTATCACCTTTATACAAACAATTATAATAAAATATACTAATATGGAACTTATTTTCAGATTGTAACTATCGGCCTGCCTACCTTATAATTATTCAGTATATGATAGTATTAACTAGATGATTTGACAGCAATCTGTGATTGTTTAAACTGATCTCAAGAATAATATAGTTTTTTAATTTAATTGTAATGCTGTTTTGTGTTTTTGTAAATAAAAGGTATTTTATATAATTATAGCTTTCTTTATTTAATTTTACTAATGTCATATTTGTCAAACCTGATTGATAAATATATATGCTAATTTATCTCACATACTGCTATTGAATATTCAACAGTATAATAATAAGCTTTTATAACTAACTTAACATATACTATTCAAAACACATTAACACATCAGTTCTCTTGTCAGTGTCCCTTCTGGATACATAAACCTCATCTAACAATTTCCAGCTTTTTCTGTCCCTGGGATCTTAGCGCATAGGGGGCCGGCAAATTCTTGCAGACCATCTAACAGCTTTCTGTGTGGTCTTCCTGCTTTCCTTTTCACATTCAGTCTGGGAGTACATTCAATGATATTTCTGGTCCATATATAATTTCCGTCTGTCAATACATGATCAACTGATCATGTATTGACAGACGGAAATGAACTCATCTCCACTCCAATTCCTTGACCTTTTCCAAGATGACATCTAGTTTGGTAGTCTTCCTAAGCTCTGTAGTCCTTTTTTTGTCCTTCCTTTTAAAGTCCAACAAACTCTGCTCCATACTTGTTGTAGTTTTTTGTGTTAGGGCCCAGGTTTGACATCCTTATGTCAATATTGGAAAGATGCATATATTGACCATTTTTGTATTGCCGTGGTACTCTTCAAAATATCTTTTAATGACCAGTATCTCTTCCATACGCTTGTAATTCTCTTATCTACTTCATGTTCCATCTGGTCTTTAAAAGATATAAATAATTCCAGGTAAATAAATATTCAGTAATATATTTACCTGATACAATACACATATCAGATAACCAGGGTAACCACTATCGCCTAAAAGTACATTGGAAAATGCACCTGCCTCAAAACTTTGCTTCAAACGGCACCCCCGATAAATTCTTGAATCATCAAGACTTCCAGATCTTCTAAATCTATGATATCAATTGCGTTCATGTCCATCTTTAACGATTTATTTAATTTAACACTAAAAAGATTGCTGCGAAATCACAATACTTGCTGAATTTTGAGGTTAGTACCAAAGATAAACTAGGGGTCACAGAGGTTTAACTTTAGTACCATAGATGATCCGTGGACTAACGATAGTCTTCGTTTTGTAATACAATTTATTACCCCCTTATTCCAAAACGTGGACTAAATATAGTACCAGGTTTAGTGCTATGTTTAAACCATGAACACAAATAAATTGTATTACAAAACGAAGACTATCGTTAGTCCACGGATCATCTATGGTACTAAAGTTAAACCTCTGTGACCCCTAGTTTATCTTTGGTACTAACCTCAAAATTCAGCAAGTATTGTGATTTCGCAGCAATCTTTTTAGTGTTAAATTAAATAAATCGTTAAAGATGGACATGAACGCAATTGATATCATAGATTTAGAAGATCTGGAAGTCTTGATGATTCAAGAATTTATCGGGGGTGCCGTTTGAAGCAAAGTTTTGAGGCAGATGCATTTTCCAATGTACTTTTAGGCGATAGTGGTTACCCTGGTTATCTGATATGTGTATTGTATCAGGTAAATATATTACTGAATATTTATTTACCTGGAATTATTTATATCTTTTAAAGACCAGATGGAACATGAAGTAGATAAGAGAAATACAAGCGTATGGAAGAGATACTGGTCATTAAAAGATATTTTGAAGAGTACCACGGCAATACAAAAATGGTCAATATATGCATCTTTCCAATATTGACATAAGGATGTCAAACCTGGGCCCTAACACAAAAAACTACAACAAGTATGGAGCAGAGTTTGTTGGACTTTAAAAGGAAGGACAAAAAAAGGACTACAGAGCTTAGGAAGACTACCAAAATAGATGTCATCTTGAAAAAGGTCAACGAATTGGAGTGGAGATGAACTGATCATGTATTGACAGACGGAAATTATATATGGACCAGGAATACCATTGAATGTACTCCCAGACTGAATGTGAAAAGGAAAGCAGGAAGACCACACAGAAAGCTGTTAGATGGTCTGCAAGAATTTGCCGGCCCCCTATGCGCTAAGATCCCAGGGACAGAAAAAGCTGGAAATTGTTAGATGAGGTTTATGTATCCAGAAGGGACACTGACAAGAGAACTGATGTGTTAATGTGTTTTGAATAGTATATTTTAAGTTAGTTATAAAAGCTTATTATTATACTGTTGAATATTCAATAGCAGTATGTGAGATAAATTATCATATATATGTTCAGGTATCAATCAGGTTTGACAAATATGACATTAGTAAAATTAAATAAAGAAAGCTATAATTATATAAAATACCTTTTATTTACAAAAACACAAAACAGCATTACAATTAAATTAAAAAACTATATTATTCTTGAGATCAGTTTAAACAATCACAGATTGCTGTCAAATCATCTAGTTACTACTCTCATATACTGAATAATTATAAGGTAAAATTGAATCATTGAATCAAAAATCTCAGTTATACTATTTGACAATAGTGGAACCTCTCGTGCTATAAAAACGTTATATTTTGATGTTATATTACAATAACCTTTACTTTTATATCAAACAATTTCTATTTTGAACTCTGTACTTAAATATAAAAATAAATATTATCATTTTAAACATAACAAATATTTTGTGAAATGGAACGTTACGTCAAATAAGAATGAATGATTCAATGATATAATGACATTTGGCTGTTTTTATCTATGATTACGATTAAACCAGGGACGATCCTTAGTACTAAATAGTTCTTGATTGGTTCGAGATTTGTAATAAGAATGCAATTTAGTCCGAGGTTTAACTTTAATACCGATTAAACCTAGACTTAGTAGTTCTGGTTTAAACCTGGTTCTTGGAAAGTTTTTGTAATAAGAGTATTTGTGTTCATGGTTTAAACATAGCACTAAACCTGGTACTATATTTAGTCCACGTTTTGGAATAAGGGGGCTAAAATACAAGTCATAGCGTAGATATAAAAAGTCGAATAAACCTATGTCTATTCCTTGTATAACTTATGTTTGTATCTTCGGGTTTTAGACTTTATTTTTCTAAAAATAATTAACAATTCAGTGATATGAGAAATAGACGACCGGCAGAAAACAAATCAACAATTATGTAGGATTTTAAAAAAAATTATTGATCGGTTCACTCAGATAAGCGGTGTACGTTGCCCTAGCGAAACTGAAATACAGTTAGTATAATTTCATAATTACGAACTAAGGTAAAATGTTTTTAGGGTTCCGTACCTCAAAAGGAAAAAACGGAACCCTTATAGGATCACTTTGTTGTCCGTCTGTCCGTCCGTCTGTCAAGACCCTTTTACTCAGGAACGCGTGGAGGTATGAAGTTGAAATTTATATCAATTACTCAGGTCTACTGTCCCATGAAGCTGTGAAAAAATCAAACTTCTAAGCCAACGCAATCAAAAGATACAGCCGTTTATGCCGCAAATTTTCGACACTTGCAAGGGAATCAAAACCTACAGGGTGCTTCCCGTGAACTCAGAATCTTGAAATTTGGTACGAAGCAACGTCTTATAGCATAGATAAAGGAAAAATTACGAAAACCATAAATTTTTAGTTACATCACATCTTAATATATATATTTCTTGTGTGCGTGTGTATGTGACTGAACTCCTCCTAAACGACTGGACCAATTTTGATGAAATTTTTTGTGTGTATTCCAGGGGGCTTGAGAATGGTTTAGATTCACAATACGGTCATATAGATATTGTTTTTCAGCTAAATTATTTATTTAAAAACATTTGAGACAACGTGAGACAACGTGACATTTGAGACATTTGACATTTGAGACATTTGACAGGACAACGTCTGTTGGGCCAGCTAGTAATATATATTTTTTTAATAATTTTAAACTTACTACCCATTTCCTCATAAACGCGTAGAGGTATTAAATTGAAATTCATACCAAATACTCAGGTCTATAATACCTTTAAGCTGTAACAAAATCAAACTTCTATGTCAACGCAATCAAAAGAAACAGCAATTTAAGCTGCATATTTTGAAACTCGCAAGTACTCGCAAGGGAATCAAAACCTAAAGGGTACTTCCAGTCGACCTAGAATCTTGAAATTTGGCATGAAGCAACGTTTTATAGCACACATAAAGGAAAAATTCCGAAAACCTTAAATTTTTAGATACCATAGTTATGACTCGATTGTCGTAATGAACGAACTTTGTAAACCTTGCAGGTTTGTACGGAACCCTCGGTGCGCGAGTCCGACTCGCACTTGGCCGGTTTTTTTTTCTGTATACTATAAATCTGTGGAGTAGGCATTTTTTTTTAAATATATATTTATGCATTGTGGTATTATTATAAATATTATTAATTCTTATGATCACAATGAATATTTGTATATGTTTGTATCTTATCACTTATATTATATTATATGATAAGGGAGCGATGCGGCGTAGTTGAAGATGTAGTGACAAAGATAGAGAAAGGGATGCTTAGATGGTTCGGCCATGTTGAAAGAATGAATGAAGGAAGATTAACGAAAGAGATACACAAGGTAAGAATGATAGGACGAATAGGTGCAGGTCGACCTAGGCGCACATATCTCGATCAAATCGAAGATGTCCTAAAGAAAGGCCGGGTCAAGAGTACTCGCAACCAACGAGCATGCATGAAGACGCTCATGAAAGTGGAGGAAGCAAGAGAAGTGTGCCAGGATCGTAGCAAGTGGAGAGAGGTGGTCTCTGCCTACCCCATTGGGAACAAGGCGTGACATGTATGTATGTATGTATATTATATTTATCCATAGACATCCATGTTAATGTAAAATGTGGCAGGAGCTCAGACCATAATTTAATATGAACGTTGTCAACATTTCAATGCTTTCTCCAAAATAATTATGTTATAGGTATGTTTAAATGTCACCTATATGTTGCCGTAATATAATACATAGTAACATGAATATACTTCAATGATTATTTATTATTTTTAATCTCTAAAGCGGGCTAGAATAAAAGGTTACATGACAACTTTGGGAAGAAATCTAAAGGGAACATTATGTATTCATGCTAGTCACCGCACGGAATGTGTAATTGTATAGGTACTTGATAATATATTTGTGAATAACAACGATCAATAGAGTTCATATTATAATATAAAAACATAGTCAAGTCATGAGGTCATCAATAGGCATTCAAATGCAGCCGACATATTAACTCTTTGGCATGGTAGCCATTTTGTTTTAGCATATATTTTAAATTACTTGGAAACATTTTTAATTACTGTATTAAACTGAAATTTATGTAACAATTAAAATATACATTAAATCAACTACATATTATGTGATAACATAAAAAATAATAATTTGTGCGAGTTTCAAATATGTGTATAGATACGGGCCATATGGGTCACCGAAAGCTTGCTTAAAACAAGTGGCAAAAAGAAAGAAAATAAATAAAGTTTAATACAGCCATTAAACAGATGAACACAAAAATGTTCATACAATCAACAGAAGTTGTCTTATTGAGGCATGGCAACTTATTAAAACACTGGAAATTAAATAATCGGCAGGTGTTATGACTAAAGTGCAGGAATAGAACACTTATGTGTAGGTTGACAGCAACTATTCGTGCCGTGAGAACTCAGCACCTGCTCGACAAACAACGCCAGAAGTGGTCGTCTTATTGGCCATTATCCTGTCGCATTACTAAAATACGCGATTATTAAAGCGATAAAAATTATGTATAAGATAGGCCATCATAGTATTAATGATAAAGTCAAATACTGGCTCTCCCATATGTATGGGTGCGTCACAACGAGTATCAATCAATATCGGTAAACCGAATAACGTTTCTTTTTCGATATACTATTTATTTCTTTAAACCACAGTAAGTTTTGTGTTGTCAAGTATAGCTTGTTTAACAATATTAAACAAATAAAGAAAGGCCACAATATAGGATTTATAGATATAGAAATAGAAATGGCCGTAACTTTTATAGGTTATCTACGTTTTCACGTGAGCGGGGGGAACGGCTCGCTCCACTTGAAGTGGGGGGATTTCGTGCCCGGGTGCAGAGGGAGGCTCTGCACCAGTGGGGTGAGGCGCTCGCCTTCCCAGCTGCCGGCCATCGGATGATTGAAGCCATTCGTCCGGTGTTGGAGGAGTGGGTTGGGTGCCAGCAGGGCAGCCTCTCGTTCCGCATGGTGCAGGTACTGACCGGGCATGGTTGCTTCGGCCACTACCCGCACAAGGTCGCACGTCGGGAGATGACGCCGCGGTGTTACCACTGCGGTGCTCCCGACGACACGTCCGAGCACACACTGTCAGTGTGCTCGGCGTGGCAACAACAGCGCAGCGAACTAACTGCTGCGCGGGGAAACAGCGACCTCTCGCTGCCGAGCGTGGTCGTGGCCATGCTCCGCGGCGAGGCGGAATGGGAGGCTGTCGCCTCCTTCTGCGAGAGCGTCATCTCGCAGAAGGAGGCCGCGGAGAGGGAGCGGGAGGAGGACGTCGAGGCCGCTCCCCTCTGCCGCAGACGGATTGGTAGGCGAAGGCGGGCACACGCAAGCGCGGTGTTGCCTGTCTAGTGACCCTACCGTGAGGCTGGGTGCGCGTCCCGGCTAGGCGCGCACGCCGTGGTGAAGTCTCTCTGTCTGAGGGACTGTCCAGGAGTTCTCGGACAGTCCCTCCTTTGGCGGTGGCTTGACCAACTCTTGGTCGAGCCGGCCCCGGGACACATGGCGGTCGAATCGCGAGAGCGCACCCCGCCATGTGCCCCGTATGGGCCCAGAGAACTCGGGGGGTTTTAGTGGGTAGGCCGGTCCTCTTGACCGTAGAGCCCCACACACGGCCGCGTCTTGCCAGCGCGGTGTCATGGTGCACAAGGTCGCATTTCCACCCCTCCAAAAAAAAAAGGTTATCTACGTTTTACTACCACATAGCTCTTGTGTAGAACTATTGTACGTTCTAATGCTTTTCTAAATTTATACATCTACAACGACGGAATTTTTTATTTGTGATTCTATCTTCTATACTAGTAGTATTGTAGCATTATTGAGTATGATTTATAATTCAGAAATAATAATTCTACTTTTATTCCTTATTTCTCAGTCACGTTGCAGTAGTATAAGTGATGTGAAAATGTAATAACAATATTTACTGCCCAATACGGCATAATATGATGTAACTATATTGTATTATACATTTTTATTATACAAAAATAACTAGATGATTCATTTATCAAATACTGTCAACTGCATAAGGTCGCGGAATTCCAAGGTAATATTATATTATTTGATTTAAAATAATCTTTTTTTTTTCTCAGGAGAGGAAGGCTGAGAATCCTCACAAGGAGCACGAAACGTACCCAGGATACCCCCGCAACGGCAAGTGTCACGGAGGTTATGTCGGACTCCACGCGACCGGAATGGTCCAGCCACGTGACCTACCGACTAAACTCAGCCTGGCCCAGGTTCTAAAACCATATAGGCAAATCGTGAATTAAAATAATCTGGTGATTATATTAGTCATTTTCTTTTACATAAACCTTGATCTATAAATGAGGCGCATACAAATAATAAGAAGAATTATCTCCAATATGGAGCAGTCCTTCGTAAGTTATGCGTGTATATGCATTTCTGCTATTTATATGAAAAATTAGAAAATATTCATATAATCATCATTAAAAATAAATACCTTTTTTCGGGTCCATATTAAATTTTTTTCTTCCTATGCTCATCTGTTTGGCTTTGCTGTTTTGTTTACAGTCCTCCTGTCCGTCCAGAGCCTCCAACTCGGCAACCACTTCTCCAAGCTCATCTTTGAGTTGCTGTAATGAAAATTAATATATTATGACATGTTAAATAACAATTCCGTTTTGATATAAATTAACAAAACTTAAATCAAAAACATACTACATATACGCTTAGGTTTTTCTTTTAAAAATATGCCTTAGATCTCAACGAACTTAGTTACAAATTATATTAAAATCTCTTTGCGCTCTATTTTCGTTTTCTTCGTTACTTATGGTGTGGTATGGTAAGAAATTAATCTCAAATAGATAGTGTTGATTGATTATCTTATCATTTCATTTTTACCTCTAATTGTATCTGTATATCTGTCTGCTTTTTCTTAATTTTGATACAATAAGTACTCATTCTTTTTCTTTAGATCTAAGCAAGTAAAAGTACGAAGTCTTACATAGCATAACTGGCCACGGTGGTGAGTGATGATCTGTCGTTGCTACCCGCAGCAGGCAGTAACGTTTAACGATGAAGAAGTACTGAATGAGAAGGAATCTAGGGAAATTGTAGATGGAACGCGAGGCGAAATGACGATAGAAGAGAACAAGCAACGCCCAGTACATTAAGTGATAAGAGTAGTAGCAGCGACCATATGACCGTAATTGTGAATCAATTGATTATTCCATGTTGGATGTGTCTTATATACTCCCTTCCTCTGAAAACAGTACAACCAATTTGTTGAACCTGATTTACTTGATTACGTATCAATAATGGGAATAGACATCTAATGATTAATATTATCTATCTTCTTTCTCTATATATAATAATATGAGTATACGAAATTGTAATAGATATATGCATTTTTATATGAAATACAAAATATGATGAATTGAGAATCATTTAGGAACGTAAATTATAAGCAAACAATATGAGGCAATAACTTTTATTGAAGATTGTAAAATTATTGCAAGGAAATCCGCAACATTAACATTTCATGAATTAAATAACATCTTGCATCGCGTTGGAAGCAACCGCAAAGGAAACCGCATTCAAAGCTAGCTGAAGTAACTGTGTCAGATCACTATCAAGAAGATATTGTACTCTACCTAATGAAATAAGTACTACAGCTTTGTTCGTGATCTAGGTAACTTAATCCCTCGATTTATATCTTTGTTCGATCATTTCCAATTTCGTTACAAGAAATGCTACACGAATAATAGCATCGAAGTTTTATTTTTGGAGTAAGCTATAATGATCCTTGAAGGAAAGACATTTTACAGATTCCTAGATGCCAAATGGGTGAAACAGAGGCTATACGAGAGACATGGCAAGAATTAATGAGAATAGCGTACACTATTATACGATACTTAGATGTAAAAGGCGGACTGGACTTCTCTTATCTTTACACCGTGTAAATCTCCGAGAACTAGCAATTGTAGTCTCCAAACTATGTATAATCTTTATTGTTTTGCGGTAGACAATTCGAACAACATAATTTACGATATTTAACTATAAACCATGTCCGGTGATACTGTATAAAAACAAAGTTCTAGTGATATGTAACTTGGAATACTCCATTTAAAATACAGTTGGGCCCTAAATTTTGAGTTGGCTATGATCATCATCGAAGTAAGGGATTCCAGGGATGTAAAGGGTTCATCGAATTCATCACAGCTCAAATACGTCTCCACCGATGATACCGTAATTATATTAGGCTTTAGTTAACCATGCTGGCCCAGTGCTGATTGGATGACTACATACATCTTTAAATTTTTCGCAGGTGTATGCAGGTTACCTCACGATATTTGCCTTCACCGTAGGAACGGCAGATAAATACTAATTTTATGGATTGCTTTAGACTCCAAATAAATGTAGTGTTTAGAGCAAGTTATATTACTCTCTAAAATTGCCCATAAGTCATAATCCAGGGGATCAAGATCGGGACTAGATAGCCGCTAGTCTTCAGTTGTGATGAAATCTAAAACATTAGTTCTAACGAGCTTGGGTGGCTCAAGCTGATTTATGACCTGACGCAGAACTTGTTTGTCAATATTGCTAATATTATATTACAAAAAAGAAAAGATACTAACACATGATTTTTATACATTAAGACATACACATATACCTAAGTTTAACAATGATATATTTTTGTCACACATTAATTATTATTTAAATTATAAAAAAGCACCACAGGCTATAGATAAAATATTAATATTGTTTATTGAATCTTACCAATCATGTAAAAAAAGTTCTTCATATTAAACATAGAGTACCTAACAGCGGCTTAAGCTACAACTGACGTGAGGAGTGCGTACATCGTATTCTGACTTACCCTAAAAGTTCTATCAGTACACTTATGTTATAAATGCGATTACGACAAAATGTTAGGAAGTCTGTCTAGACAAGTTTTCCGAACGCAATAAGCTACTTCACGCGTCAGCTCACGGAGCAAGAAATCCGATTTAAAATTACAATTATTTATGCAGTGAACTGGAATTCGACATTCTTCAGTTGCTGAACCATACAAAATATAATCGGTAACAATATTCGTTTCAGAGCAGAACAGCATTGATTTAGCACGGCTTACGCTATGTCCTGTTACCTAACTGGACCGGACCATTGACTATGTTGGAATGTATCAATGTCATTAGAATATGATTCAATACACGCGTATATATATATATACGCGATATATATATATATATATATATAATATATATATATATATATATATATAATATATATATACGCGTAACTCAATGAATCTTACAAACTTCCAACGTATTAACGCTTTCATAATTTTGGAAACACTATCAGGTCATGCTAATGAGACGTTACCAAATTCAATTCACAAGATTTTATATTACATCATCACATCAATTTTAGCCGGTTATTTACTTTCGCCGACACATTCAGATATAAACCTTTCACCAATAACACTTATTCATAGCATCGTCGCTATTATGTTACAATATCACGGTAGAAGATTTATTTCAGGATAACCAATATAACTTCTCTCAAAATTTAATGGCTTTATAATTTAGTAACTACACTTACAAGAGTACACGACACAAGTTGAGTGCCCCGTACGTAGCTAGCAGAGAGTAGACAGCAGGGATGCATCATGTCTGGTATTAATTACCGACCACATGCCTCAGATTTAAGGCTTTATCTCGTCTAGACGACTTGTGAAGATATGGTTCTGGTACAGAATTCTATAAACATTTATTTTTATGTGAACGTTCATTTTAACGCATTGCTAGAAGCTATATTATTGGCACGTTACATAGAATGTTATAATTTTATATTCAATATGATCTACATTCATTAAGAAAAATACTACCATCGTTATAAATATAATTATTCAACTCCTAATGTAGTAACTAATATCTACTTACCAATTTGTATAACAGTAAGAAATTTGGCTTACAAAAAATAATAAGGTAACGTATTTCTTAAATACAAAGGCAACTATTTCGTGATACGGCTTAACCTAAATTATGTAAACTTTGTACAGTTGAGCGTAAAATATTCTGCAACTATTTTTGACCGCCTTTAGAGTTTCCTTTTTATATAAACAATGGATGGACGGAAAAAGTATGAACAAATTTACTCTTACTCTTGAACTATTGCATAATTTTTAAGTCACAAATAATACTTTCTAAGCAAAATCATCAATTTCCCAAAGGGATAAATAGTAACTGTGCTTATGAATAAATATGGTCGATGAATTCTAAAATTACTTTTTGGAGAATTCTTCTACAATTACATTTCAAAGTAATTACCTAATGTTCGAATTTCATGACAATAACTGGGATTTTATTTTAATATAGCAAGGAATGTATTGACCAAATTTTACAGAAGTATGTATAACCATTAGATATGTAGGTTGTAATTGTATATAAATAGTATAGAAAATATATTTATTATATTCTATTAATTTTATATATTACTTCTAAGACAAGAATATACAATAAATAAATAAAAATAATATAAAGCGACAATTAGGTACAAATCCAAAGTTATAATGATAACTCAATAAAAAATAAAAAACAATAGATCTAAGATCTACAAAGCGAGCATTTGACAACAAACGAATGGATAGGATAGGTATAAAATCAGACCTCTCAGCGGCCCAAATTGATGGGTCAAAGTGATCAATTGATATTTGATTCATGTTTTGTGAACCATGTCGGCTATTGGCAGCTAAGAACATTGTTCGTTCGTTAAACTACATGGAAAATACGGTCAAATAATTTAATTTATTGTTCTCCATGAAACACGTGAAACTCATTAAGGTAAATTTACATCATAAATAAGGAACGCATCGTGCATACATATTGGGCATATGTGGTGACGACGACTTACTAATTACGTAACCAAAAGCCAACATGAAAACTATTATTAGGAACCAATTACAGAAAGCTACATCGTTTCTAATATTTTAAAAATGTAATCATGAAGCTAAGTGCAGCGTGTTATATTCATGATATATTTAGAAGCAAATCTTAAAATAGGACGGAATATATTGACAAAATTAATTTAACTTCGGACTATAACTGTATTCAAAACCTTTAGTTATATTGCCATTACTTGCAGTAAAAAAAATAATAATTTAACAATTGAAAATTAATATATGGCTGGAAAACTATTTCTTTCCTGAAAACCCTTTCTCTCGCCTGATGGAAAGTGATGGCTAATGTCGACGGTGTAACCGAGCTTCGCCTGGTGAGACAGACTGTTTATCAGTTGCTGCAATAACTGATAAACTGCCTGTGTCGCCACTAATTATCGGAATACAACAATGTTAAAAGTGTTTACTCCCTGGAAAATTTCAATAGCGCAATATTTTTCTCCTCAAAATCAATAACTTTTATTTTCATATCCGTTATATATTTTTTAATTATATTATTTAGTAAATGAACTATAAATGAAAAGTAAAAGAAAGTAGTTTTGGTGTGTTCAGGCATTGTGCGAATAAATTTCACGTAATAGTTTAAGAAAAGATAAACAGGGACACAGCTAAAGCTTTCTTCATTTCTTATCGAAGAAAGTATTTAAATCAGTTCAGCATTGGAATAATAAACAGGAGACTACGAAATGTTGATTTTGTCTTCAATACGCACTTATTTTCTCTTCAAATTGCTGTCGCCCCTCTCGCACGCTACAAGCGTGTTTAAACACTGAATAATAATAGATATAGCAATAGGAATAGCAATAGATTTTTTAAATGTCTATTTTTCAATAATCGAAACCTTGATGATTCCACCTAATTAGGCGTTATTATAGGGACAAGCATAGGTAAAATGATGGTAGCTATGCAGGCCGATCCAGAAGCTCTATATCAACCAAACCTAGCAGAAATATATCTGCCTCCCAATCAACACTTAATAGTCGCAAAACTAGAGTCAAATATTAAGAATAATATTAACGTGAATAATGAATATTATACTGATTCATAAATTGAAAGATTCCAAGATATGAATAGTTAAATTATATGTTTAGGCATTACCTATTTCTTCTTACATAAGTAAATATTGCGGATATAAGGTCTAAAACAAGCATGACACTGAAAACTGTGTTAATGTTATGTTATGTTAAAGTTCAAATCATAATAACGTAAGGGTAACCACCGACAACAGGATAAACTGAAGTGTTTATACCACGTCACCCACATATTTAAATTCAAAATTGTTCAACTACAAAATGGTAGAATTAAGCGAAGTTTATTAATGTAAATAAGCTTTTCAATCAATCTACTTAAGAAAACACTGAAATTACAAGTGGTTTAAATATTCTCTATTGAAGTTTCACTAATGAAGTAAAATTACCTATTGCAGTTACAGTTCAAATCTTAGACGTGTCAGAGATTAGTCGACGATAAAAAGAACGGACAGCCAAAACATATAAAAAAAAGAAACTGTAAAAATATTTATTTATTTACGAGTATTAAAATACCCAGGCATCAAGAAATGTGAAGGGAAATGGTAGACTTTTTAAATGTTATCTGTACCATGAAGACTTCAATATAAATTTTTATCATTAGATACTCATATTACATTAATAATAAAGATAGAAAATTATTTTCAAACTACTTAAATAAGATATTTGTTAAAAAATTTTCTTGTAATTTGTGAAACTGATTTTGCCTTATTCAGACTAAGCGCCTAAACCACCCAGTATATTATTCTACGGTTTCTGTAAATGACATCAGGCGGTGATCTTTGGAATAAACCCAATAATGTAAACATCTTTCATTTTCAATGCTTAACAATAGTAAATCACAACAAATAATCAATTTCTTTAGAAGTAGCTACGACATCTAACAGGATCACCCTATCACAATAACCTACCTTGTCCAACACAATTCGTTAGCTGCGCATTGGCGCATCATTGTATACAGAATAATACTAAGAACAAGCATGAGCCGAAAGAGAAGAACGTTTTCTAGCTACTGATAGTAAATGTGATAGGCCATAATTTTTCAATGCTAAATGATTATCCAGCGCACCAGTACAAATTTAAAAGTAAACTCGCAGTATCGTGTGGTCTATTCAATATTATCAAGGCTAAGCTATGAAAATATGACACAGCTCGGAAAAAAAGCGTCGCGTATTAAAAGCGTTATCCTGTTAATACTTGAGAATGCATTTGTTCACATTTAATTCACGTTAAAAAAGCCCTTAGGTCTAATTGAAAGAGTTTCAACGGAGACAAAAATTGGTATTTTAGTACTTATGCAGCGACTAATTTATTTAATATAATATAATTGACAGTGTTAAATAAAGAATAATAAATAGGTATTTATAATAAAAGTATATTTTTTATTGTTTTGTTTAAATGTGATCATTTTATTCGTAAGTTGTATGCATTATATTTTTAGGTTTACTGTGTAAAAAAGGATAGAGACAAAACAGGAGTGACTAGTTGACATGACATTTGGTATGTACTTAGACGACCTCCGCGGCCAAGTGTACGCCGGTTTGACGACTATGACGAAGATGACGCCATCACTGAGGTCCCGGGTTCAAGTCCCGGTGGGGCCAAATGTTTGTGTGATGAATATAAGTATTTAGGCTAAAATCTTGGTTGTAATATATATTTCCATTAAATATATTTATCTGTGTATGAACATTACATATAATCAATCCGTTCCCTAAATTCCATAAGTCTTACAGTACTTTGATGTATGTGTGAGTAATATTTATTTATTATTCTTGAGGAGTGAAATATAATCTGTATCAACATGACTCGAAAACGATGCAATGTGAATCAACGAGCAATTATGCCATTTAAAGAGTAAAGGGGATATTTGCGCTTTTACGATTGCGATTTTAACAACTGTTGTAGGGCTAGCTAGCATTATTTAATTAAGGTTGTTAGTTCCCTCGTTATTGTTATTAATGTAAGAACACCTATACCCAACGCCTGATTAAAGTCGACAATATCGTTTCCGTGCTATTGGTAGCAGGTAAAAGGAATAGGCAAACTTTAAAGCGCAGTAACGAGCCATCGGCATTAGCTCTGCTACCAGACGAGCTAGTACTTCCCGAGGTTAATAAGACTGGCCACCTAATGGTAAGTGGTTACATTTGCCAATAGCACGCGTGGTTCCTGTTAGATTCGTAACAAATCTGCAACTCCTAAAAAACCTTGCTAACATGTGGCTTAAAATGTAAAATCACAGCCGCGCCCAGTGATTTTACTGTCTATCTTACCCTTCACAACGGAACATAGCAATGCAAACACTCCTATTTAGCAGTAGAAATAGATAAGACGGAGATGACAATGTAGACTAGACAATGTACAAAATATAGACACTGTAACTCGTACATTAGGCACAAGTTTATATTATGAACTTGTTATTTAACCACCCTTAGTAGGCTAAGTATTATTTCACTAACCGCTGATCACGTGACATCAACTCACGTGAACAAACAGAGAATACCCTACCGGAAGATATGTTTATCAAACTGCTCTATACAAACTCAATATCGTAGCGAATACCCAAAGCTATTAATAAAAAAATGGAAGCAAGCAGAGATCAGGGAATATGATAATAAATACGTCAGAGGTAAATAATTTGACTATAATTTCTATTCGTCATTGAAAGTATAATAAATTATAATAAAACTGCATTTCATATGATTATAGGCGAATTTTATATTAATGCACATGAACAAGACAAGGATGTGACATGAAATAGATACTATTTGATAATTTGAAGGATAAGACGATATTATAGGTTACTATATAGGAAATAACAAGCTTGTCTAACAATAGGTTTCAGGTCATTACTCTGGGTTTAACGGCGACCCATCGACTAATGGACCGGGGTAATGTGTATGATGTTATAAATAGGGGATAGGTGTAACCTAGTTACCAAAGTAGGTGACACTTCAATAAGAGTTAAGATTCCTTTTATAACGAAACGAAATTTCGTAATAATAACATTTGTAGTAACAATGATATAAATGAAATTCATAAGCTGTGCTAAATCAGCGATTAGTGTGTTCCATTGGAAATCATATTAATTATATTTTTATCTAATTACTATGTTGAGCTGACGCAGCACTGTACGTATCCTTAAGGTTGATTATATACAGTTGAGCTATTCGTGACGGGAACAATACAGCTATAAACAGTATTGACATTTACTGCTCTATGTTATAAATAGGTACTATCACACATCGTGGTTATATATATATATATATATATAAAATACAGTAATAATGGCATACCTACTATCATAGTCATATGATGAACATATTAACATTTTCATTACTAAAAAGTATTATAAATCACATATTTTATTATAATTCACTTAACAATTAGCAATTAAATATTGATACATTACGTATATTATCTTCTTTTATTGAATACAAATGTAATTGAATTATACATAAAATTTTAATCTAAACGTTTTACATTATTTGAAATAAGACAAAGCAATAGGTCATACTTACACTAGAATATTTTTTATTTTCTATACGCATCTGTTATTTCTAACAGAAGGAGCGAATGTATAGGGTTTATTTAATTCTATAAAAGAATGGGCGCATCGCAAAAACCAAAAACTACTATCAATGTTCAGGCAAAAAGTACTTTGTACATCGACAGCAAATGTATCCAATAAGAAAACGAAATTTATCTTAGTAATAACATTTGGCTGGCCTAGTGATATTTTCAAAGACGGCATTCAGTCTGCCAACTCGGGTATAAATACCGGCGCCATTTTGAGGTGAACAGATACTTGTTATATTACGTCTGCCGACGAATTTTTAAAATTAACTATTCGAAATTTCTCATTTCTTCAACTAACTTCCAAAACGAGGAATCAATTCGACTGTATATTATTTAATAGGCTATTTGACAATGCGAAAAATAAAGTGTCAATTACTGTTAACAGTATAAATTAAGAGTTAAAAAATGATTATTTATTAACGTAAGTTGAAAATAATGATTAATTTATTTTAAAATCCGTAAATAAAAATTGCATTTTTTAAACGTTTGTCATGTGACACAAAACGCTTCTGATTGGTCGCGTTTATCATGACGTCACTTGCTTGTAAACATCGTTTGCCTACTTGTGTTGCGCCTAGTTGTGATAGATTATCTCCGTTATATTAAGATTTTCTTTACTATTCATTGTTTTTTTTTTGTTTATTTGCACTATTTTACAAGTACTTTCAACCATGGACAACGATTTTGTAAAAGCAGACAGCAGAAACCTGCCGCAAGTCGGCGCAATCATGGTCGGATTATTTTTCAAAAATAATTCTGACATTTATGTTTCGGAGCTATAAAAATGTAAAACAGCAAAGTAAGTATAATTACACTTTACTGGTAACTTAAATTATATCATAAGAAAGTGAAATAATGATGAACTTCCACAAGAACTTATATAGGTTATAAATAATGTTGTCGGGGATGAAATTTACATACACATTTTGTTCTTCATTATATCTCTATTTAAATACAAGATAAAAACAATTCAAAACATTAGAAAAACCCTTGCACTACAATTTCCAATACAACAATCAAAATCTTAATGCCAAACACATTTTCTTTTTCACAACCTACCAAAGACAAAATTTCAAAGTTTGTTTGGCACAATTCCGTGAACATAAACGATAATTTGTTCACGTTACGTCGTCATTCTTTGCCGTTTGACAAATGCAGATCGGGAAGTACCAGCATCACACATTTTTTTAATACGATCTGGCTGGCAATGAAATTTAGAAGGCACAACTTTATTATTTAAAATTATTTTCTGACTGAAACCCATTTTGTGGTGATAATAATTTGCCATTTCATTTTCCATCTGTAACGAACAAACAAGTTTTAGTCGGGATCTTTTAGTGTACTCCTTATTGAAATCATAGGACTCTGTAGCTACAAATTTTAACAAATATTATGGAAAACAGCGGAAATATTCGAAGTGAGTTGCAAGAGACATTCTGTTAAAAACATTAGAAGTAGTATAACCTCAAATCAATAACGAAAATATTAACATTCTGAATGTAATTAATTATTACAAAATATAAATATTATGTTTACTTACATCGAAATGGTCTTCACAAAAGAAAATATTTGTACTATTCGCTATGTCATTATGATCCCTCCGAGAAAGTTGCAACCACTTTCGGCGCACTTCGATATTCTTTGGAACACTTACAAATAGTTTTTCCGGAGTTTTTAACAACGTATTTGTACATTTTGAAACTACACACCATTTGTAACTCATTTTGTTACATAAATCACTGATAAAAAGTAAATCCAATCGCACTTTCGTTTTTTGTTTACAACAAACAAATATATATGCCAGCTGTCTCAGATCAGAATACAGGCAAGTGACGTCACCGACCTCATTGCAGCGCCATATTGTCAAAGTAGCGTTTTGGCGGACTATTCAAATATTGAATTTTTAATTCGATGTTTTTCAGCTAATATATACCAGAATTAAAAATAACAACTTTTACTGGGTTCCTTAGACTCTACTAAATAATATAAAGTGGATTTTAAAAACTTGTCAAATAGCCTATTCTAAATGATGAACTTATTTTGATGAATTTTATTTTGTTTCGTAAGATCAAAAACTAGAATAGTAAAAAACAAATAATAATCAACAATAAGAAATTATACCTATATATACAAACCTATAAAAAATAATGATATTTTATTACTTTTAAGTAAGAGCTTTATTAACCGAATTCCAAAAAGGAGGAAGTTATCAATACGGTTGTATGATTTTACATGATTACTGATCAATCATGAATTGATATTATTAATTCTTGTTTCGTTATTCAGAGGTCATATTCTTATTGCCCTACTCCGGCCACCCAAAAAGGCAATATTGAATTGCCTTTCTTGGCTGGCACCAACTTTAAATGTAAAACTCTTTATTGTACACCAAAAATATGAACATAGACAAAAAGAAAAAAACAACAAATAGCAAATGTACAAGAAACAGCCTTATTGCTTATCAGCAATCTCTTCTAGGAAACCTTGATCAAGGGAGATTTAAATAGAGCAGTGCAGTAATTGGACAGGACAATAGGCTATAACTAGTTAAGCAATCTTTGACAGGAAGTGAATACGGACATGATTCTTAAAGGACTCCAGCGTTCGCGCTCTCCTAATACTCTTAGGGAGAGAGTTCCATAACCGAAAAGCATAAAATGAAAAAGTGTATGAAAAGAAATCGGTACTTCGGGGCGGTAAATCAAGAGTCAGATTAAAGGACATGGACAAAAAGTGGGCCTCAATCATGTGCAGAGACGTAAGATATATCAATCGATAGGTAATTTTATGTTCATCAATTTTCAATTTTTTTTTAAATCCCCCGTTTTTCTGTAAATGATGTTCGAAAGTACCTATATATATATTCAAGTTAACACATCCCAAAACGTGGTTAAAATGTTTTAATTAAGTATATGAAATGATAATTTATTTAAATCTTATTGAAAAATGGTTATATAGATAGATAGATGATAGATAGATAGATAGATAGATAAAACTTTATTTACACTTCATCACACACAAATACAAAGAACTTAAAATTATACAAACTTAACAATTACACAAAACAAACTGAATTGTGTGCGCTGCAGAAGTGCAAAAGGGTCGTAGCTCAGTGACTGAAATTTACTCACATCAGGATGTGAGCAAAGCACTGGTATTCTGCTACCACCCGAGGGTTTCTTAGCAGGAAATTACAAGGTCTTATAGTGACTTAAATCATTTTGCGCGTCCATAAGCAAGCGTATTTGCGTATACAAGTATAATAGCACATACACACACACATACGTGCACGCACACAAGTAGAATATATAATTATTTTAATACTATTACAACAGTAAAAGATCGAGCGAAAAATGTGAGTCCGCCGTTCAAATGGCGAAATCCGCTACCGAATACCCCTTTGGAATACCTAATCGTTGCTTTTGTAAAAGAAATAATTTAATATGTTATTTGAAAGAAAATTTAGATGTCAACTGTCTTAAAGGAGGAGGTATATTATTCCAACATTTGGCAGCTAGATAACGGAAACTGCCAGTGAAAGCCACAGTTTTATGAGGATGACTTTCTAAAAGATATCTACAGCTTCTTTTGTTAACTAAAGATATCTATAGTTAACAAAAGAAGTGTAATTTAGTAATTCTAAATTCATGAAGTTCTAGACATGTTGTGTTACTGACAACCCTGAATGTACATAGTCTGTGACCAATGATGACACTCGTCCGCTGTCAATGCGACTTTGACAGCATATCTTGCGCAAATTAATAAAAAAAAAAACTAAAAAAAAAAGATTCCATCAACTTGCTAGTATTAAATAATTTATATTAATAATTACAAAAAAACGGGAGAAATTTAAAATCTAATCTTTATCCAGCGATGATCTACAATAATTTATACCCTTCTCTGGTAAAGTTTCGTCGCTGCACATTACTCAGGCCCACCTTCCATACAAATTTTGACCATCACCTTTTGAAAATGAACCTAATGGCTACATTTTGCAACCGCTCCAAGCTATTATACTCCTCAGACAGATTAATCCCGCAGTGTCAGAATAGTTAATCAAGGAAAGTAAGAGTGACTGAGCTAACAGTCTTTGTAGCTATCGGGAGAAAGTTTCTAAATCTATTTAGTTACTATATGCAGCAAATAGCTTCTTCCGGACAGCCTCAACCTGCGGCCGCCATGCCAAGCACTGGTCAAATAAGTTCCTAAGTTTTTAACCACTTTGCTGAATAGAATAATTATTCCTCTAAAGATTAATATTAATTAGAAATTTTAATATCCGTCATTTTGTTGATTAGCAAAATATACATTAACGGAATCAATTCGTAAGGGAGAATTTTTCACAACCAAATTTAGTCGAGCAATTAAACATTAAAGCTTTGTGTTTTCTCATAATGACATTGAAATACCAAGAAAGTTAGTATACAAACGTGAAATGGCATTCATAACAGTAAGCACGTTCAATACCGGTGACTCATATTTTCTACCGCTGCAAAATCGCACGTCTAGCAGCCACCACTTCTCAGAAATGTCATACACAATTCAACAAAATAACTCTTTTGAGGACTATTTGTTTGAATCTGAATCGGAGTGAGAGTTTAGTCGTACCTTTCAACACTTGCTTGATCAAACTACGTTAGTTACATTCTGGCATTGGCATTCAGATTACGAAAGTAAAATCTATTCATGAATGCGTTAAATGTTCGTAAGAGAGTATCTACCTACACGACTACTGGAGCAATAACTATACAGCACTTGTATCATTTTTAAATAATTATTGTTTCTAAGCGACGTTATACTAAGCTACAACTATACGACATTTGTATTATTATTATGCAATAATACTACAAGAATTTTCGTTTCCAAGTGACCTTTCACTGGGTAAAAGACTGACATCCGTTGGGCGTAAACACGATGTTTTTATTGTATTTTGAAACTTTTTTTACCCAACCACACTACCTGTCCAGATTTATAGCTGAAAACGGATTTACACGTAAATAACATCAGCAAATTAATACAGCATTTCTTCCAATTTCATATAATTTTAATTTGTAAACAATTTTATTTAATTAAATACGTGTTTATTCACATATGTTACACAACATGAATAACGTATGGCAAATATATATTTTGTTTTTCCCGAATTTCGTAAGTAAAAATACATAATACCTAATAAAAAAAAACTTTTTTAAGAAACTTGTTGTAAAGAGCGCTACAACACAGCAGTTTGCCACGGTCATATCGAAATGACCTAGTTGCCCTCGATGGACCGCCATCATAGCATTCCTAATTCAAGCGATTGTTCTTACGATGTGTGCAACATGTAGGTATTTGAAATCGCTTATATGAATGAAGATTTTAGTTCTTATCAATTTTTCATACCTAAAATTTATAACAGAAAAAAAGAGACATTTTGTTATTATTGTGATACAACACATCATATGTATTTATCTTTAAGAATAAAGAAACAATAAAACTACACAAATCTGCAATTTTTTACAAAACATTTTGTTATTTTGTTGCAATATGTATTAAATTATGATATAATGCTCCATTTTCATTTCAAACTCGTGTAAGTATTAAGGACTTTATTTTATATGTATAACCGTATTACTGGCATCTGCAATACGTCACGTGCTTACCTGAAAAAAAGAAAACAAACTATTAAAAACTTATTTCTCTTCATAACAATTAATACAAAACCCTTATTCCGAGAAATTTCTGCATGTCAACAAAATTAAATAATAGTAAAATTTTATACAACCACTCGCAACATAATTAATTAATGGTTAACTCAAATTAATAATTTAGGTTAGTTTTTATGTTAATGAAATTACGTGACTAGTAAATATAACCTTGAACTACTTATCAGGTTTCTGTTTTAGAATCCATTGGTAAATTATTACTACAAAAAGAAACAAACAATGGTTTAATTTTTATGGTTTTCATACTCGGTATCGAGAGAACCATTATAGGATAATTTCGTTGTCTATCTGTCCGTCTGTCAATACCCTTTTTCTCAGGAACGCATGGACATGTATTGTAATTTATATCAAATGACAAAAAACAGTAACGACAAAATAAATCTCTAAGTCGATGCGATCCAAAGTTATGGGTAGGATTTTATACTGCAAATTTTAACACTCACAAGTACAAGAAAATATATGAATATGATTATAACTAATTTGGTTACTTAACTATAACTTTGAACGGACACCTCAGAGAGCGAGGCCAACTCACTACTTTCAGTCCTCAATTCACAAATCAAACTTTTAGTTCTCAATTCATGAACCGGTCTTTTAGTTCCCAGTTCATAAAATATAGTTTAATCTTAAATACTACTATTATAAAGACCAATTTTACACCATGGTAGGGTAGAAATTCACCCTAATTACCAATTTTAATGTGTAATTTAAAATGAAATCAATAGTTAATTTTTATCAATTAATTTGCATACCTCTACGTGAAATAATTACCGAGTTATCTGCGCAAACTAACAACCTCTCTCCTCACCCTCTATATTAATTTTCACATTCTTCAACTTTCTTACAATTTTTGCATGAAGGAACATCAGACATTAATTTATCCTCCAAGTACATGCTATACAGTCATAATTACATGTAGGTAGTATTTTTAAAACACGCTACTTATTTAACAGTAACGAAACAGAATCTCTCATAATAACAACCATCTCGTAGTCGCATTCCGATCACGTCGCATCATTACAACTCTTCATCTTTAATTACACCATAACCAATACAATAAAGAGCCCAATTTACATCATGTTTGTCCGAATCGAAATATCAGACGGATGTCCAATTGTGTTTGCTTTTTTTTGTTATTCATATAACAAGACGGTGCCTTTTCTATCATATTATACTTTTGATAGTAGTAGGTACATATTAAGGTTACAATATAGCAAATTGTGGATTGTACATACATTTTTGTATGTATTTATTTGAAATGTTTAAGTGAATTTATTATATACCATTATTACTTCTCATAAATCAAGTTAAATAAAACATCTAATAATGGTTATATTAATACAACAACGTGGGCGTGACATTCAACTATATTTAACTAACTAGTATAAGAGTCGTAATATTTTTTTCCAAATCAGTCTAACATTTTAAGGATTAACTGCTAGAGATTACCTTAGGTATTAAGTGTGAGTTTTGTACATCTGTTTATATCCTGCAATTTAATAACATAACCATCCGGCATGTGACAGTTTTAGCAAACTTAAACCAGGATCCTAACAGACGTGTATTAGACATCATCCCAAGGTCAGCTAAATTACTCTAAAATTTGCATAATATTGTATTTAAGCACATATAATACAATTACGAATCAAAACGCACCTCAGCGCCCATAAAACGTAAGCAAAATGAATAAAGACCACCCTGCACGAAGTTGCAAATAAGAATCATTGTAACAATTCACAATCTTGCAACTAAAAAGATGAGGAGAGCATACAATGGATACGTGTTTCCAATCCCATTTTAGGATTGTTTGTCGACATAATTTTACCTTGCACTTTATACGCCACACGTCAAAGTTACTGTATATTTTCATTTGTATCGATGTACGATCCTCCAGTTTTTTAAACACAGTCAGGTAATTTTGTATAGTAAGAAAAACGAAAGATGATTACATCAATAATTATTTAAAACAGCAATGTTGCCTCTAAAAACAAAAATTGTGTAAATCCTACTCTGGGCAACTTCGAACAATTTTGCCTTTGCACCAAACAAGCGTCATGTAAATTAAGGTGGACTGTAAAGTTGGCATTCTGCCAAAAAGTGTAGAGGAACATCTAGACGTTAAGGAAAATAATTTTCCTTAAACGTCTCTTAATTATTAAGAACACTGCATTTGAAATAATCTTAGTTTAGTCTATTGAATTTCAAACAGTTAAGTAAGAATAAGATGTCCATTAATCATTGATCATAATACGTACTTACTGCAACTGTAATTGTTAATAGGGATCCCGTCAGAGCTGAAACTTGCCATAACAACAAATGTCTTTGTTTTATATTACAGAATTATAGAGAATATTAAAACGTTAATAATCAAATTTACATAAATAACAGTAAGCAATTGTTGATCAAAATGATACTGCAGAAAATGTTTTTTCTGTATCACATAAAATTATACCGAAGTTGACGCTAGAACTTGTCGTAGCATATCACACATATACTATAAAATTGAAGCACGTTTAAAGTATCTAAACAACACGGAGATGTAAGAGAAACCCGAATTGGTTTCTCTTTGATCGGTTGAACTACTTGAAGATCTGTCTTTTTCAGTTATTTCTGACTTTGATGAATTTCAGATGAAACATTATCGGTATTTTTTTAGATTTTACTCTAATTGAAAATTTTATGAGTAGTGTATTTTTTTTATTCAAAATCAAATTAATCTTTATTCAACCTGGGACTTTACAGGTAAACAAATTTTAAAGGAAACAAACAGCCTAATAAAGAACTTAAGTAAAACCTTGATTTTAATGCATAATTTGTAACTTATTAGATAATTTGTTACGGTTTATCTTGTAAGAAAATGATTCACGTAAACTAGAACTATAAAAAATTCGATTATTTTCCGAAACCACCAAAGGATACAAATTCAAAATATAAAGTCAATTTATTTCTATAATACTAAATGTGCGCTGATCTAAACAATATGACCAACGGTCAGAGGCGGAAAACGACAAAAAAGAAACAAATTTGCCGACGGGGGATAATAATGAGACAGTTCGTATGGGAGCGGTGCTTGAAACACATGCGAGCTGGCCAACGCCCTACCGAATCCAGGCATTGACACCAACACGTTTGTTAGAAATAATAAAACAAAGTCGAACTAAATTCCAATACAGCTACTTTAAACCTTTTTTTTTGTTCTCCCTGAGGAAAATGCATTAAGTTGCATACCCCGGTTGTGGCGAGCCGGCGGTTATGTGGGGCTCTCCTCCCCAGAAGGGGGAGGCCTACCCACTAAAAACCTCAAGGATGGCCTTTCTCAGGCATGTAGGGAGCCCCCGGAAAGGCCAAGCTACTTCCGGGAACCCCAGCCTCCGCCTCCCCGCCGATACAGGCGAACCTTTTTCGGGGGAGGCTAGAATACCTCCCCCGATCTCCACCACCGACGACGCCCCCCGGCCACGGAAGGGGCGTGGTCCCTCTCCCGGGTCGCCGTATCCGCGGGCGCGACGCATACGTCGCCGCGTACATATCGGCCAGGATGTCGAATGGGGGCGAGCGTCCCAGAACCGTCGTCACCTCGTACGAGATGGTACGGTAGCCTCGTACGACATGGTACGGTAGCCTCGTACGATCCGTATGGCCATTATCCGCTGCAGGCTCCATAGCAGGGCGACCTCGCGCAGTCTTGCGACCACACGGGAGCCCCATACATGGCCACGGATCGCACGACCCCCTCGTACAGGCGGCGAACTCTATCCCTCGGTCCCCCGAGATTGGGCAGCAGGCGATGCAATGCGCCCGCCACCCTTTTGGCTCGGGGGACCAACCGCACGAAACGCTCCTCGAAGCTCCAGCGGCGGTCCAGGGTGAGGCCCAGGTACTTGATGTAAGGCCCACCGCGTCACCCACCCGGCAGCTGAGTGGTTCCCGGCGCCTCGGAAGGCCGTGGAACCATAACGCCTCGGTTTTATGAAGCGCTATTTCTAAGCCCAGCCGGCGCCGGCGGATCGCCCGCACGGCACATGCCACCCCAAGCTCGGCAAGCCTAAGCAGCCCGTAGTGGGCCCCAGTCGTCACGACGAGAGTGTCGTCAGCGCAGCAGACGACACTCACGCCGTGAGGAAGGCAGGTGCGAAGGACCGCGTCGTATGCGAGGTTCCATAGCAGGGGTCCCAACACCGACCTGCGGAACGCCGCATTCGGCCCTCCTCGAAACTTAAACCTAATTATTATAATTAATACGATATTAAAAAATGTATGTAGAAAGGCCAAAAGATTTTTTTTAACCAGTAGATAATTTAGCTAACCAAACTGTGTACTTGGAAATCTAAATTAAAAGCGAAATGGGATCCGAGATTAAACTCACCGTTTTTGTCCCCTACAATGCTATAACACATAAATAACCTAAGTATGTCCAAATAAATTATACCTTTTCCCATCATTCAAAATTAATGTATACAAAGAATTATTACGCAATTATTAAAAAAACCCTGATGATTTCACTGCTCAAACGTCCCAACCATAGAATTAATCCATTAAATATTTTGATTTGGTGTATGGAAGAAACGATTTAAGTGTAAAATAATACAAATATTTCAAAATATTAACAAGCAAAAACCAGTAATATAGAACAAACGTTTCCATGTTAAATACAGGATTGAGACAAGGTCACGTAAAAATAGCACAAGAGACGGGACGGAGTAAAGGCAATATTACTCAATATATAGTACGACAGCCTGTATCGAATGATCCTCAGAAAATGTTATACACGTTCTAAAATAAGAAACATTTAGTTTTTTTTACTATTGTAACTTTTTTATAGCTAGAGGTGTGTACCTAGCATATTTAAAATAGGAAATACATTATAGCAATTAAGTTTTTAGTGGGGATCCCGGCAACCCACAGCTCATTTTGTGCACCCTTGGGAATTTTAAAACGACCACGGAATGAGTAATCAGATGACATTTTAAGTCAGTTCGTTTTCCTATACCGTCCTCCCACATTGTGCCTCCCCTACAAAAGCCACTGAGTGTTACTTTAACACAATTGGTGTTATCGATGTAGGCATCCTGCAATGTGAGTCATAAAATATTTATCATTATGATTCATAAATGGAACCATATATAAAAAGGAACAGAGTCTGGGATCATCCAGAGCTTTGAATATTTCTTATGAAGATTTTATTGCTATATTTATTAATGTGTAAATAAACAGTTATTGTCGACCAACACTATAGATTTCCAAAAGGCGTGATTCGAATCCGCGTTTTCAACAAACCGTGTTGACATCCTATACATTCGCTATTTTCACTTTTAAATTTAACAGCTTTTGAATTTTAATAGATACTAGAAACACAGGAGAAACACTTATTCTGTAACAAGTCACTTCAATGTAAATATGTAGCTCAATAGCCCAAAACATAATACATATTACAATGACAAAGAAGAAAAGATCGTAGCTGCAACAATAAAACATTTCATAACAATAAATTATTTTCTTTCTTCACAGAGTTAAGACTAAATAAGAAATTTACGGATTGCAACTTTATTTTTTTTTTTAAGTTGTATTTATTATGTAAATGTAGAAATCATCACTAGGGAGCTTGAGTTTCTAGTATTGCGATTAAGAGCCATCCCATGTAAGTTAACAAGCATCAGCCAGACTACAAACACAAAGGCAAGGCAAGACAGTTAGTAAAAAAAGTAGCGAGACGTAAAGAAAGTTACCTGTAAAAACCAACTTTCTACGTAACTGGAAAAAGGACGGGTGTATTAATGGTTCCATCGCTACGAATAGTTACTGTAATTTTATACCTAGAAAAAAATAGTAATGATTATATGCCTTCTAGATAAAAGATAACATAAAATACAAGGACAATAAACTTATACACACGAAAGGCACACGAGTGCGCTGTACTCACGTGCTGCAATACTAGCTTTTAAAGTTCAATTTTCAATGCAGACCATAAATAAGAATCGAAGACACTTATCCATATTTTATAGCATTTTCTAAACATCTACAATACAACCTATACATAAAATATTTGTTCACTCAATAACGTCATTAATGCTGTTTATCGCACCTAGGTGATTGAACAATTTGCATCTGGTAGTCATTTTGTCACTATCTTTTAACTTATTGATATTTAATATCATATTTGTTCGTCATTTTCGGAATAGGTATATGTGAACATATCTCTGGTTCCTCCGTGAATCGGGTTATTTCTATCGTGCTATCCCTGCTCTTTAAATAATCTAGCCCTATCGTTCAGGCGCTTCCATCGTCTTGAATGACACTCGTAAAAAGTGGCACTTTGCTTGTATCTATGGATGTTTTTGAAAAAGTCTATATATTTATTTCGCCGAAATTAAATTTTACGCTAAGTAAATTACACATACGAGCCATTTTTTACAGCTATTAAATAAGAAAATACACTTAAAAATTTAAAACTCTACTAAGCAACAAACGCGCTGAATGTCTAATTTACTAATTGAAGTTTGAAGTCATCCGCAACCATTTGTTGCTGACGTTAATATTATATGTATAAGATAAACAATAAAACATTTATTCCTTCTATACAAAACTTGATTAAATGCTTTATTTGATAGAGTACATTTGAGAATATTAGAAATATTTGACACACAGATAACAAATATTTGAGATATATTTGACAATATTATGTATGAATTTATTTTTATTAACCTTCAATGTTTACCAAAACAATGAAATTAGTTATATCTCTTTTACGTGGTAAAAGGTTATAACTCAGTCATGTATCTCGAATACGTAGTAGTGTTATTTAAAGTACCAACTATTAGTTACATCAAATAATAACCATAATAATCTAGACAATCATATTTAGAATGACTATCTTTTGTCTCAATGACATGAAATGTCTCAAGCTTTATGACAAAGATATACCATGGTCCACAACAGTGAAATATCTTGGAGTTACCATGGATAAAGAACTGACGTGGAAGGAGCATGTACGGCTAACTATTGACAGAGCTACAAGGGCCTTCAACATGTGTCGCCATACTTTTGGTAAAACTTGGGGTCTCAAACCGAAGATACTCTACTGGATTTACAAAATAATGATACTGCCGATCATTACATACGGCAGTATTGTCTGGTGGCCAAGAACGACTCTGGCCACATGCCAGCAGGCACTGGGCAAGCTCCAAAGACTGGCCTGTATGGCTATAACAGGCGCCTTTAAAACAACTCCCACGGCGGCGCTAGAGCGTTTCTTGGATTTAGAACCACTACATCTCAACGTACAAAGGATGGCTACAACGGCCCTCTACAGACTAAGTATGACAGGACTGTGGAGAGCCGATGGGCCATGTAGAGGACATACGACTTGCGAGCAACAAAGAGGACCTCTGTCGCTGACTATGACCAGCGATAGAATGTCACCCAGATTTATATTTAGGCGACTCTTTGCAGTACATATTCCAACCAGAGAGGAGTGGGATAAAGGGCTGACTTCCCCAAAAAGGAACAGCATGATCTGGTACACGGACGGATCTAAAATGAAGTCTGGTACAGGGGCAGGAGTATACTGCAAAAATACAGAGATATCAATAAGTATGGGCAAACTGGCAACCGTGTTTCAAGCTGAGACATACGCCATCATTGCCTGTGCCCAGGAGAATCTAGAGAAACGACGTAAAGGTCTTAATATCTATATTCTTAGCGACAGCCAGGCAGCACTCAAAGCATTGTTGAGTTATAGAGTAGACTCTAGACTCGTAATGAACGCGATTAACGTGCTAAATGAACTGGGTAGAACAAACACAGTAAACCTAGTTTGGATACCAGGACATAAAGGTTTCATGGGTAACGAAAAAGCGGACTCGCTAGCAAGACTTGGATCGGAAACACCTCTGGTGGGACCAGAACCGTTTGTTGGAGTCACGCCCAAAATAGTGGGCTCATGCCTCAGAGCCCATACACAAGAAAAGCACCAGAAAGAATGGGCCAGTCATAAAGGAATGAAACATTCAAAACTGTTCATGGGCATGGACAGCTGGCTTAAGTTCGCACTGAGCTCAAGCAGACCTCAAACTCGCCTGGCACTAGGTGCCTTAACGGGCCACTGGGGTACAAGGGTCATGTTACATAGGATGGGTCACGCTAGGACCAAAATGTGCAGGGCCTGCAAGGTTGAAGAGGAGAGCATGGAGCACATATTGTGTCATTGCGATGCTCTGGCCTGCAGGAGACTAAGGCTAACGGGAATTGGTTACCCAAGACCGGAAGACTATAGGGCCATATCGCCTAGGATCATCGTCAGACTCATGGGTACGATAGATTGGACTAGTGACGAGGGCCACGTAAGCTAGATAGCACACCACAACGGACACATGGGGTAGCACAAAAGACCCAACAAGGGTCGAAGTGCGCAAGCTCCCGATGGGAGCAGCCCCGCTCGCAAGATAAGATAAGATGACTATCTTTTTGGGCTTGCAATGCTTTTATAAAGATTTAAATTTTTGACAAATTTAACGTAGAATTGGCAACATAACAGCAACAGCATATATTACTAAGACTTGTCAAATAAAAAAAACTTAATATATTGTCTAGAAACATATGGCAATAGTGCGAATCGGGGTATTTGGTTTTTTGCTTTTTATATCAAATCCAGTGAAATTCTGATGCTGATGAATTGATGTTCAGAGTTCTCAATATAGATGCAGAATGGGAACTGTTTTTTTTAAATGTCTCAGAAATTCTTTACCTTGACAGACATACAATAAAACTTCACTTAGGTAAGTTCGTTTAATTACTACATCTCGGCCTCACTATTACAGTATACTTAAAATCGTTTTAACGCCATAAATAAGTCGCTATATCTTTACAGGTAATAATTGCAGCTACATTGTAACGTTACCAACTAATAGAATACTCTTAGCATATATAAATATAGATAAAAAACAAATACCTAATTTCGTGGACAAAAATTAATAATACTACAAATGTATATTGATTAAAAAACTAAACTCTGGCGTGTGTGATATAAATCATATTAGGTAGATTAGATACACTGAACATTATATAATTTAATGAAATAAGTCTCACTAAAAATCATAATTATAGCTCATTATCGTTATCACAGCTCATCTCATCCTCGTACCTATAAGCAGGAACAGATTGCTTGTTGTTTTCCTTCATTGTAAGAGCGTCAGAATTATGTCCATATAAAACAAAATAAACTTATACACGACAATATTGACCCCAGGCCTGCCGATTCAAAGACCAGTATCGAAATCACACCACGACGCTGGAATCACAAGTATATTTATAGACATTTAGACTACGTATGTTAGATATTGTAACACTTTTTTTTTCACTGATTTTAAGTACTATTAAAGACACTTTTTTTTTATTCATATTGATTAAATTCACATTTACAATTGTATCTTGCATTGGTTATGTTTTCGTCGAATTGTTACTTTGACATTGACAGTTCTATAGTGTGGGCCGCTTATCATGATCCTAACACCATTATCTATGTGCAAATTAGGCAATCAAATCTAGCCAAGCGTCGTCTACAAAGATAGGTTCTTTATCAATAATACTGAAACATCACTCCGGAATTCATAGATTAAAAACAGTGTCGTAGATTATTAACTGCCCACAGATTATATACCGGATACTAATTAACAACAAACTATTTGCACTGCCGGTTACAAAAATATCATTTAGAATTAAACTTAAATTTAGGAAGATCAATTCTTCCTTTCCTTTATTTGTGGCGGATCGACATAGTTTCCACACCATCCTAGTTCCATTTAATAACAAACATCACATACTATACATCGTCTATATAGTCTTTGCCTCATCGGTGGTAAGCAATCTGTAATGGTATACTAATCTGTGACTTGGAGATCTGAAATCTGGGAATTGGGAATCGATCTATTGTAAAAATCTCACGCATATTTCGTGATATAAAAATCGTATAAAAGTTACTGAAAGTGGTGTCAGGATCACAAATTTCAGGAGTATTTTATTTCCCATAAAATTATCCATATCTGTTGGAACATAATTAAATTGAGTTGCCACCCGGCACTTAGGAAAAAATAATAAACTAAAATATTTACATATTGAAAGCCCGATAAAAAGGTCAGTAATAGTTGCATTTATCTCTTTAATTCTTTAATCTCTTTAATTTCAATTTGTTCCCAATAGTAATGATTTTCACAAATAATTATTGATATTTGTTTTGAGCGGGTAGGCTTAACCACCCATACCAAATCATGCTGAAATTAGTTGCTCAGTTGCTAATCTCATGTATTTGAGGTAATTGGTGTTTGTATTTAATCATAATAATATAAATAATGTAAATTCTTGTTCTTTTAAAAGGTAAATGTACCATAATTTGATGAATGTTCAATAGATCATGTTTGATATTTTTTTCTTTGTAACCTAGTTGTCAGATTTAATTGTATGAAGAACAATAATGTATATGGGTTCCTTCTGAACCGCATAGACCACCCACATTGAGTCCATGACTGTGATAATGTAGCATTTTTATGATATATAACAGGGCAAAAAGGTACCGGGAGGTTGTTATACCCGGCCCTACAAATTTATGTAAGGAAAATATATAAAATACAAAATCCTTGAAGAAAATTATATAAACCTTAAGGAGAATAATCTATTAAAAGAAGAGTGTCTGGACCCAGTCTCAAGGAAGGTATTCAGTACTAACCACCGGGGGATGGGAATTTAGCATTAGAATACATGTTATTTCTTAGATTTTAGAATTACCATAATAAATAGTTTATTTCAATACCCTGATCAACTATTGTTGTTAAATGTCCTTGCCGAGATTGATCAAACAGCACCAGAACCAACCTGCCCTTGTGTCTACTCATTAAAATTTGTTAAATAGTAGTAGTAGCATAATAAAGTTATTTATTTTAATTGGTAATTTTTAATTTAGTTGTTACAAAAAATATACATTTATAGTGTTAAAGTTTTAAATATACCTTTATAGTGTTAAAGTTGATAATTAAATCAGTCACTTTGTTATTTTGTATTATTTGTGTTTTCTTTATAAATCGAGTTGGTGAGTAAGAGAATTATTACATTACAATATATAGCAAGTTTCAAATTTATTTCTCGTAAATATTAATCTACTAATATCTGCCACCCACTATAGATAATAAAGCGCAAAGTAATGGTTTGCAGTACGAGAGACTTGCCTTCCAAGAACAAACACCACATGTTAGCAAACTTGCGGGACACAATCAAACAAAAAGCAATAAAACTAGTCAGCAGAGTCAGTGACCGCACTGCGATCGCAACAGCCCTGCCTCCCACCGCCCCGGCAAGGTCAGGACACGTTACCTTGTTAAGATACTATTCCAGGAACGTTTTCATTCATTCAAATTGTAAGTAAATTACAAAAGGTTCAACGCATTCCCGTGATTGTGATTCACTTCTTTTTGTAACGTAATAGGTACTTCCATTTCAGGTGTATGTCTATTTGTCTACTTATTTCGTCTATTTGTCTTACTAATGGCCGTATACTAATCAAAACAAAGTATATGCCTGTGCCAAAGAAAATAATTGAAGAGTTGCAAAATTTTTATTATAGTCATTTATTATAGATAGAATTTTTATTATTATAGAATACCGCGAGCAAAGAAGTGCTCGCGGTATTTGTAACCTTAAAAAAATGATTTATTAATGGCAAATTCCTTGGATTTTTCTATTCGCTTGCGATCATTTGTCGTAAATTTTCAGCAAGGTCATTGTTTTTGCAATTATTGTTTCAAGTTAACAGTGTTATTTAAAAACGCGAATCGAATAAGTTATTAACAAACCACACATTTAATTAAAAATTATTGATAAATTTATAGCTTGAATAGTATAATTATGATTTGTAATTATAAAGATATCTGATATATTTACGCAACTAATCCGTATAATAATTGATGAAGATTAACTTAAGTATACTTTAAATATCACCTGCGTTCTCCTCGATTTTTGAATTTATTTCTTATCTGCGCGCTTGAGTACTTCATAGGTATATTAGTAATATTATAATTTCTTCTATTTTTTTTATATAAGAATACGGAAGAATTTTGATAGCCTATATAGCCTTTTGAAAAGAAAAACGAGTATATAATTTTCACGTCGAATGAAAAAATCAAATAATATATAAAAAGAAGAAAAAACTACGTAAATATCATTAGTTCATAATTAAATTGAGTGTAAAGTACAAATTTGATTAATATTTACCACCTAGTGTTTGTTGTCTGCTCACCTTGATGTACGATAAGGAAATTTATTATGGTTCCCCTTTTTAGTTGTCGAATTGGGTAGTGAGTACACAGTACTAACCCCAGCATAGGCATATAACTGCCATGATACATACAATATTTGTTTTCTATTTATTAATATTTTCCAAAAGCCAACCAATTTCACCAAAAATTCAATTCTCAATAGCAATTTAATTATAAATTATTCGGACAATTAGATAAACCAAACTTCTGGAGTTGTACACACTAAAACTGTCACTAAAACTTTCCATGTAAATATAAACTTATGTTTTACACCTACACATATGCTTCGACAATCACAAGCATGAGCGATGTCATTTATTTTCCATCACTATAGCACGATCCAAATCTAAATGTGAGCCAAAGATATAGATCAGGAAAATTTACAAATGTGCGTTAATGTATGGACAATGGATGGTCACGTATATATGTTTCGACTTCTTATCAAATGTGTGCAGATTGTGTGAGATGTTTTCCTTCATCAAAGGCCAGCAAGGACAAAATAAGTTGTAAAAATTTACAAAAACAAAAGAGAAGAGTGTAAAGGATATAGCGCATATAATCTATCTATCTATCCATCTATACTATTGTATATAAAGCTGGACAAGACTATATTATATATAGCTATAAATCTGAATGAATCGTTGAAAGAAAGTGTTGAATGAAGCGTTAAAAACTGTAAGTGTTGCGAAACCAATTTGGATTACCACGAAATGGAGAAGGTTGGATGTCATATTTTCAGTTCGCCCATTAAACAAAAAGTGTGAGACGTGTAAGCAAAATCTTAATATTGTGTTCATTACCTTAGAAAAAGCCTACGATAGAGCTCTCCGAAAATTATGTGGTGCCTGCAGCTTCTTAGCGCCATATTTAAACAATCTACTACATAAGTTAGGTTCGAAGCTTTCACACCCGCGGAAACAATTCAATGTGATGATAGGCTCACACTAAAGATCGCTTACATTAGAAGCTCGTATCTGTTTCTGCTCATTATATATATCATTCGACATCAAATACAGAAAGCAACTTGACCTACCCTACTGACAAATGAAAATGAAAGTTCTACCAAGCTCCAGAGCAGGCTTCAAATACGGAGAGACTTCCGACTTCAGGGGCCCAGCTAGGTTCGTCCTGGACGTTACTTAGAAAAGCGGCGTGTCTTTACCAATTTGTACCTTCTTCCCTTTGTTCAGCACAAAAATATACGTTGCTGTTACAGAGTAAGTAAGTATAATTAGGCAACCATCATTGAAATGCCTTTGTATAAATTTCAAAACCACATCAAAAATACACCCAAGAGTAAATGTAAAGTAAGTGACTATCTAAATTCATAGATTCTCAGTGCCTTGTTTGGTAACAACATAATTTGCTTATTACAGATACATTATAGATTTTTTTAAATGCAATGTGCCAGTAAGCGTGCTTACAACTGTAATTGTACTATATATGATGTTAATTTATGTAATTGAAGTTTTAAAAGTGATGATAAAAAAAATAGATCTTCAGTCTTTCTTGTCTGTTCTCCCAATTTCCAAGCAAATGTAGGTTAGTCATTTGTTTTTCTTTTTCATTCCTCATGCTCGGAAAGGAGCATTTCCTTGATCTGAGTATTGGGAGGAAAACGCTAGTTCCCACCAGCGGGTGGAAAATTCTCATACTATTTACTTCCCTCCTTAGGGCGGAAAGTAAAATTTTAAAAATAAAACTGAATTAGGTTACGTACATACAATCTTTGGTGCAATGATAATAAAAGTATTTGGCTGAATGGCCAGTAAAAGATAACGCGATGTGTTCCAAATTGAAAAACACCTGTGAAAAAGATAATATTGGCGGGAGGGGAATCTGTTACGCTGTACCGAAATCTTGATTGTGTGATTTAGGTATTTAAGAAAGACAATGAATTCAAGCGATTCTGAAATTTCTATTTTACTTATTTCTATTTTTTATTTTCCTTTCGAAATGAAAAGTAGAGTGTTACACACGGGTAAAAGGAATCAAACCCTACTCGGACTATAGCCTCTCTAACAACCTCGTAGGGATTGATTCCTTTCCACCCTTATAAAGCAACATACTATGACAATCTTTTTAAGCCTAATAAAAGAGTTTGTTCAATTTTATGCCATACCACCAATTATTCCTTCTTTTTTTATTAATGTTAACCCCTTAGCATTATTACTTTGAACTATCGCTATACCCCTATATCTCGAACTAGGGGTGGTCGATAATTTTTTTTCTTGCAGTCCTAAATTGACCTTAATTAGTTCGAAATTTTCACTGTTTTACTTTTTTTATCCATTCTTTTTATGTTTTTGCCGATAAAGGGGTAGAGGATTGAAAAGCGGGGTTGGGGTGTTGTTAATTTTGTAGTCCTTAATGAGCTCGAAATTTGGATGTATATAAACAATGTGTTTTAATCATTAAAACGCAGTGGGGGTGCTAACTTAATTCCCAGTTAGCACCCCCATTGAAAATTTCGAATATCTCGAACTAGGGGGTGGTAGAATTTTTTTTCTTGCAGTCCTCAATTGTCCTTAATTAGTCCGAAATTTTCACCCTTTTACTTTTTTTTTTTCGAAAGTGGGGGTGCCAACTTTATAACCATAGGTAAAGCTAATCATTCAGAAAATAATGTATATTTGTTGGACCTCTATGCGACACTAAAACCAATAATCAGATATATGTATAATAGAAAAGTAGTGTCACCTACGAGATTCTTTTCATTTTCATCTACGTAAATTAAATCAATTTCAGATAGACATTATAGGTAGGTAAAAGCAAGTCGAGCTATACTTCTAATCAACTGAAACCACAAAGCTAGCAAATCATGGATATTATTACTAACATAGACATTACATGGACTCAACATCAACCTGATATGCAATAACATATGACTCATTACCCCTCATTGTAAAATGCGGAAACATTTGCGTAAATGACGAATCACAATGGCAACAAAGATATAAAATATGGTACATGCTTACTTATCGTCAACATAAGAAGTAATTGTTAATTGCATGAACTAACTAGAAACGAAAATCCGATATCATAGTTATAAAGAAGAATTCAGTGACAAATTTAAAAACATCAATTGGTTTTGAAACCAATTGAACAATTCACACGAAATCTTCATAAATTGTAGCCTTTGTGTTATTTTTATGTTTAGCTTTTATAATCTAGCTTATTACTGCAGTTTCTTTAAAATCCATTCTGTAGTTTTCAACCCCCGACGCAAAAAGAAGGGTGTTATAAGTTTGACGCATCTGTCTGTCTGTCTGTCTGTGGCATCATAGCTCCCGAACGAATGAACCGATTTCAATTTAGTTAGCAATATTGTTTTTGTTAAAACTTATAAGAATTTTTTTTTAGTTATTTACATAAGATTTTTATATATTTTTGTTAATTACTAATTGGTAGTTAATTGACAAAAAATATTTTTCGTTTTGTTTTTAGTATAATTTTCCTTTATATAAACAGTTAAGTACAATACAATCAAAACTAAAATATCAACATATAATTTAACTACTGCAAGAATATTCTTTGTGATAGCAATTAGTTAATTTTCTTGTTCTTGAAAATAATGTGATTATAAATTAATTTATAATCAAAATACAATTATGAGCCTATGTACCTACGTTTTATTAATTATAAATATATATTTTTAAAAATTAAAATTCAACCCAAAAATACATAAATAAATGATTCGATTTCAAAACATAATTTCCTTTTTACTTTAGTTAGCATATGAAAGAATTGAAACAGATAAAAATAGCATTTGTCTGTTCAATTTTTGTTTACTATTAATGAGAAGGTGGAGATTAAATTGGCAAAAATTAAAAAAAACATTAACTCTTCCATCTTGTTGATTTGAATTTAACCCGAGTTACGTGAATTTTAACTCGAGTAAATCGAATTTTGTTTTTTCTGTGTTGGCACATCACTACTGTCTTCGGCGTTTGACAAGTTTGACATTTCTTTGTTATAGTACAATTGACGTCACAAACATGGCGGTCGGAATTTTGGCGCCTTTATTCTGCGATAATATTTTGATCTTTTTTTCCTTGCAGGATAAAAATTTTGCAAAAAAAATATAAATAACACTTGACAATCGCATGTAAACGAACATTTTAAAATATATTTGAAAAAATAGTAGAATTTAGCCTATTCTATTGCAAAAATATTTGCGCTAATCAAGCTACTTTATTTCTATAAAGTCTCCCTCTGTTAAATACACACTTAATTTTTTACTAACATCCTGTAATTCGTAACTTCGTATTATAACTTTCTGTAACACACGTTATACCGAGACAACGACAGCCTACGTAACTACTAGAGACACTATTCTAAGTCACAAGTGTCCACAGTTAGGCTGTACAAACTTTGTTTGAGTTGCGTAAACGGTATTGTTTATTTTATGAAGTCACACTTACTAAAACAGCAACAATAGCGACGTATGAAGTTAATACATATAATCGCGTACATAAATACGCTTTATTTGTGATCTGAAATGATATATGAGCCAGTTCTTTCGTTATTGAGTAGTCCAAGCGAACCTCGTTTTAATCTTCAACTTAATCATTACTTACCGCCAGATGAGCTCAAGACTCAGCTCAAGAGCTTTCCCTTTTGTCCAATATTTGCCTCTTATTTTAATGTATCCATATCCATAATTTGCCACCTACTCAACTTACAAATTGATTAGGAGGTAAATTCCAAAAATTGAATTAAACAAATAAATTGTTACAATATTTCATGTTTCTAAGAAACGTGTTTGGATTGAAATCTATACTAATATAATAAAGCTGAAGAGTTTGTTTGTTTGTTTGTTTGTTTGAACGCGCTAATCTCCGAAACTACTGGTGCGATTTGAATAATTCTTTTTTGTTGGATAGTCCATTTATCGAGGAAGGCTATAGGCTAAATAACATTACGCTATGACCACTAGGAGCAAAGACAGAGCGGTAAATGTGTAAAAAACGGGGAAAATTATTCATTTTTGAAGGCTTTCTTTGCGTGCGCTGCGAAAACGGTTCAAGATACACAAAAAATATGTATGAAAGAATTATTCCTCTATACATGATCTAAAAAAAAGTCCGCGACGGCATATGTCTATCTTTTAAGGTTTAGTCACAATGACCGTTTTTATAGTAATCAAATTTGGATATGAGCGTTGTCAAGATCGGGTAACAGCTCAAAATAACTATTCCACGCGGACGAAGTCGCGGGCACAGCTAGTAGATAAAATAATTCTTTTTCGATACTCTCTATCTGTAAACTTGTAAAGAACAACTAGTTCAAATTGAAAAAATATTTTTTTTTTTGTGTTAGATAGGCAGTACAAAAACCATAGAGAATGTTGAATAGCGAATTAACCATTAATAAAAAATTTACTACATGTGTGAAGTTGACACCTATCAAAGAATGAACGTTGAAAGTATACAACGGAAGATAGGCAACAAACTATGCAAAGGAAAACCGGGCAAATATAAAGTAAACCATTTTGAAATTTCTTCGGTAGTCAGATATAGGTACTTTATTTCCTGTAGCTTCAGTATCTTGAATTTTGATAAATACTCAATTCTTAGTATCTATAGTAATTACCCATATTAAATTCAATAATAGTATATCAAGAAACTATGATCTTAAAAGTGCATAGGCGTAATTTATTTCACAGTCTTTCTGGTACTTGAAAAAAAAAATATTTCAAATACGTAACGATTTGTAGACTGCAAAAAAGCAAATGTTAAGTACCTACTACGATCTCCAGCGGCAACAGAAAAAAATTAAACCTCAACAGTAAAAAAAGAAAATTAATATTGTCAATATATAAACAAATTACCATAAAAAGATTATATTGTAATGTGTTCTAAAAAATATAAGTTTGCAAAATAATACTTAATAATAGTAGCATAGAGTTCAAGGAACTCCCAGACACTTTTTGTGGTAAAACGAAATTACACTCGATATAGATATACTTAGTCATAGCAAAAGTTACTACTTTCGATCTATTGAATGATAAAAGTATGTTGGCATTTAAACGCATATGAGTACATTCTACATATATGTAATTTGAACATGCATGCGTGTTGTTGGTAATTGCTAATATTGATATTAAACCTCAACAAACTATCACAAATTAAAAATTATCGAGGTTTAGCTAATGTTTGCAAGTACTTGCCGCCGATTCATAGAATATCAATATTTTGGGCACATATCAAAATTGTAGACTTGTAGTTTGCGAAAAATGGTAAACGTGTGGAGCCGACATCTGATCCCTACTGCACAACGTTCATCAAAGATAGCGTCTGATAAATCAACATCATTTTTATCCTTATCTCTAAAAACAATATGATGCAATACCTATTGTACCTACCGATATAAATGTTTACATATTTTTATTATTTTAATACTGAATATAATTAACGTGTGAAGGATCAAGAAAAGGAAGAAGATAAGAAACATCTTACTAAGACATCATTTGACGCAGTCGCAAAAATACACAATCGATTTAAATTAGTTGGAATTCAGCCAAAAGAGATCTCCAGCGCAGTGTGGCAGCTATATACGTCTGCAGTGAACTATATAAGTACATGTTAGTAAAATACACACCAGTCTTGAAACTGTGGTAAGATCCCACGCGGATCTAGTTTTACCGCGTGACTGCGGCCCATCTTTTCGTCTCCCCAATGACCCATAATTTGTTGGGACGGCAGACTCTTCACGTTTACGGCGTCCTGCACCGCGACGGAGGGAGGAAAACCAGTTGGATACAGAGCCACGGCGCTCTTGGTCAGTGGTCGCTGGCCCGGATTTAATAAACATTTCACCAATGACAAAGCACTGCACACATCACACACAGACTGCCCAATTCGGCCACACGTATTAATCAAAACAATAAGCTACTCGTAACCTAAAACACAACACTGATTAATGTGCAAAATAAAATATAATAAAGCAAATCAGGTGGAATATGCATGACACTCATCGTCGTTGCCAAAATAGGTGAACGCTAAACAACAAAGAGTCGCATTGCGGAGTGCACAGCAAGCGTCATTGCTGACGAACCTGTTCATAGTCGTCGTTGTAATTATGTGCAGCGCGGGCGCACCGCAGCAGCACCGGCCACCATAGCGCGCCGCAAAGTAGCCGAACATGAAAACACATCGCACGTCATACACTTCTCGCTAAAGAACGCACTCGACTGAAGATAGGAGCGGGCGCCACCGCTATTTGGCAAGTTGACAATCGTATACGTAAAACACACCGTTTATCTTTCGTCACGTTGGTGTATACACATGTAAAAATTATCTGAAACGATACGAATACTAAAACAACACGCTGATGACTTAATAGTAAATAAAGCGAAATATTATTTAGTAACATAGACAGTAAAATATGACTCATAAAGGTCATTAGAAACAAGCTAAGAGAATATTTATCATTTATTCAAAATTTTCCAATCTATTTTGTTGTCATATATTGGCCTGTTACTACTGTTTTATCAACGAACAACGGAAGTCAGGAGGAAGTGCGATAATGGTAGAGTCGCAAATATTGTGAAGACCAGACTATAAGAGATTTCTGTGGACAAATTGACAGATTTCACTCTGACATAGTTAAATACTATATAATACGAAAACTATGACGTAGAATATAATGATCACTGTGAACAAGGCAATTAGCATTTATCGATACTCTTAATAACATATAATGAATAAATGCCTGCAATCTTCAAATCCAATACACAAAATAGTCCCAAATGAATTATTAGAAACATTTTGAGTAATACTCAACTCAAACTTTCTAAATATCATTTGAAATATGATATTTTCGTAAAGACATTATTGATCTATTTTAGTTGAAACCTAACATTAATGTGCATTTGATAATGTCCATTAACATAATGGAGTTCAAACCGTCAAAAGATAAATAAAATGAGTCACGAGTAATTCCAGTTACAAATCACAGAAAAAATGTCTAGTTTAATTGGTTGTGACTTTTAACAATTAACGTTTTATTCGACTAATCGGACAAAATATTGCTATTATACTAATTAGACTGCTAGGTCAGATTGTTCAATGATTTTCAAAACCTAGTTTAAAACTTTACCACACAAATGAATTTGTTATGGCGTATTCTGTTGATTTGTCCAAACTTTATTTAGATCCATAGGCCTGGTAGGTATTTATAAGTTATTCTTTGGTTTCGTTTCGTACTTAACAGGAGGTATTGCTACTACGCAATTTTAATAGGCGGGGTAAGCCTTTAGACGGCTGTAGTCTACATCTGAAAAACCAATATTTATTTCGTTTACTGAAAATACAAATTTTTGAAGAAAAATTATCTGCTTTTATCCTTTTTTGGGAGTTTAAAGTTTTCACATATCGAAGTTAATTGTGATAAAAAAGGCGTATCAAATTGCTTATTAGACAAATAAAAAGGACCCGAGGACTCATGGAACAAGAATCGACAGACTTCTCAGATATGAATAAGTCCATTGAATAGTAAATACAAAAGTAACTCCGCAATCGACGACGTTGTCATAGCAATTTCCACTTATTCACCTTATCACTTGAAACTTACTGCTGATATCACTACCACCGGTTTACAATTTGAGAAGCTATAATTCCGAAGTCACTGCACTATTTTCACTTATTATACGCTACAACCCAGCACTGATACTATTGTTTATTTATGATTGAGAGTAATGGTCAATACCGAGGGGCAGCGACACAGCTTCATCAGAGCGCGCCGTAAGCCCTACTGGCGCCGCACGTACCCGCCTCCCGCCATCAGCCGGCTGTAGTAAATTGTATTGCATTGACGGCTTACGTCAGAGCAGTCCGCGCATCGTATTGAATGAATCAAAATGAACACTTCCCTTTTCGATTGAAATATATTAATAAAAATAAAAGCTTCTATTTATTAACAATTGTATTAAATAAAATGTGTAGTACATTACCGTCTAGTATTACCGTGTAGTGTGCTCCTTACAGAATTATAAGGAGTGCGCAAGCTTTTATTTATACTCATAATTATACACAATGATTCTTAAATTATACACAAATACCGTGAATTATAAAACGTATATTTGTGTAATATTTTAATTTCAATAAAAACTTATTTTCCTCTTTTTAGTACATTTTATTTTATATCTATTGGTAAATAAAAGCTTATTTATTTTTTAGTATAAAATACAATAATAGTAGTAAAGAACTACTTTTTTTTTTCATTTCAAGCCCTTTCATTTAATACCCATATTGTAGGAGTACCTGTGAAAACAGTAAATCGCCGTTTTGTATCGGCCGCCATATTGGATTCAAAATGTCCGCATTTATAAAATTTACTGTCATCAAAACTAAATGCAAAATTTCATCTCGATAGCTTTAGTGGAAATTGTGAAATATTGTTTACAAGATTTCAGGACATCATACGCGTGAAGCTAAATAAAAGTTACTTACTTTAAGCAAGTTACTGGACATTAAAAAAGTTGTGCAATAGGTGTCACTTAATGACGCAGAGGTTGATAAGGCGCGAATTCCAAAAATTTACATTATATAGTTTGCCACTAAACTTGGTTGAGAGCTTTCACTAAGTTTTTGCCAATTTTGAATTTGCAACTCAGTTGACACGTTTTTCATTACCCACATTTAAATGTGATTCTTAAAATTCATAATCCTTTAGGAAATACAGAATGTTAGTTATTAATGGCGTAGGAATTTTAGTTAAAATTTCTAAATGATATTGATGTATTTGAGATTGTTGGGTCAGTGAACTAACTGAATATGTGTAAACAGCAAGCCTATGTATACGAAACAAAATTTGCAGCACAAGTTGGTTTCATATACGACAAGATGTCGTAAGATATCATCCTCAATTATTATAAATATGGGTGACTTATCAATTACCTCCTTTTACTTAGAAATTGCACAAGTGTGTACTTGTGCACACAAATAAGAAGGATGAAAGTGACATACTATATTATTCTTATATAAGTAATAATTAAGACGACATAACCAAACACATTAATCTTCTTTTGTTCAATTGGTCATTTGTTAAGCTTTACATTTTGTATTATAAATGCCACTTCTGTTACAAGCAAAATAAGGGTGTTCTCTCGGTCAACTTGTAAACTGATACATTAGTGTGTTCCATTGAAAAAAAAACAACATTTAAAAAATTAAGACTTTGTGGCTTAGTGAGTAGATATCTATGGCACAAAATGTTTTATTTAACCACTTATATTAATCTAATTTATAGAAGCTTTTATGAGCAAACTTTATAACTAAATACCAAACCTATGGACTGATCTGAGATTCAGGTCTCCCTATAGGGATCGCACCTGATACAGTCATATAAATTGTTATATTATTATGATAATATATAAAATAATCAAATTGTATAAATCATAAAATTAGCAGAATATTCTATAAAATGTGCAAAAGTTACTATACTGGCCATATATCTACTATTTACAAACTACAGGAAAGTTGCAATACTTGCAAAAAGGTCCCTATAAGTATGACCACCACATGTCAAATCAAAACTGAAATGGGTTTCTTCAGCTTCATCATAATGTACATATCCCTTCAATAGTAAGAAAATCATCATTTTATTTTTAATACCACAGAACTCAGGAACAAATTTTTAAACACATAAAAACAGATATATTCTTCAAATAACAATGCATAATTTTTACTAATGTTAATTTTCATTATTATTAATAGCAATGAGCATGAGCATTTCTTCAATGCAATGGAATAGTATGTATCTTTGTACCTCTCGAAAAATTTTCTATAGAATTATGGGAAATTTACTCATTTATGGGTACACCACTGAAACAGGTAGTCATTCAATTTCCAAAACAATCTGTTTTTATGCCATACTAATATTTTAACATGTCTTCTAATCAGACAACTACAACTTTAAGTGTTACATTTCGTTTTAATTCATTTCTTCTTTTTAGTTTAAATTAATTCTCCACAAACTCATGGTATCATAACTGGTATAATAACAATGACTAATCTCTATACTTATGCTAGAGTGAGATGTGGAGCTCATTACCATTTTAGAACTTAACCCTATGTCCAACTTATTCTAATTCTCTTTTAAGTCAACAAACTGAATTTACTCTCTGCCAATTGAATAGTAATATAGTAGAGTTGAATTTTAGTTTATTCTATGCACCATAATGCAGTAAACCTGAAGTCACCCAACTGCGTCCTCAGGTGAAAAAGCAATAGAAATAAACTGAATATGTTGGATCTTTCATCCATTATGCATAAATTATAATAATTATGAAGAAATAACATCATATATCAGAGGTATGAGAAAAGTCTATTGTGGTACACTGAAATAATGTATAAAAGAATGTTTTTTTTCCCAATTAATATCATTACTATACCAGGTTGCTGGTTAATAAATTATGTTTTTATTAAAAAGAAATATATTTATCAAAGTTGAATAGACAAATAACTTTTACACACAAGAAGCAATATTGATTTTATGAAGTTCCACATCTAGAAAACAATAATTACAGCAATATTGCTATCAGGAAACTATAACTTTTATATAAATATATATAAAAGTTACTCAGGATCATAATTTACCCTATTTCTAATGTTAGTAGGACTTGGAAGTTCAAAACATACCTGTATTTCCAACAGTAATTCTGTTTTCCGACGACGAATGTCTATTAAAGTTTTTTGTTGCTCTGGTGTTAGCTCTGAAAACAGCAGATCTTGTGAAAATATTTGTATCAATCCAAAATTTAAACAACTTCTACAGGTACATATTTGTAAACGGTTTATTTTACCAGTATGTGAAAATGGGTCTCCGTGATTATTCGTAGCATTATTACCACTTAAAGACAAATTCTCAAAATCACTAATCATTTCTATATGGGTGTTAAAATTAATAATAACTACGTAATAAACAAAGCTACATCGTTAAATTATAACGGCGGCCATATTTATTTACAAATTTAATTTTGTTAAACTTGACGGAGGATGATGATGGAATTAGCCAAGCTGACAGTGTAACCATAAAAAATGTATGTTTGGTCTGTGACGTACAGATTGTAAATAATAATGCTAAAGTATCTAATATGAATATATTATAACAATAGATTTCTTTTTATTTACAATAAGAAATAACAAACAAAATGTTATAGTTTCATTAAATATATACGTGTATTAAAGTGGATAATAATATTTATGGTTTGATAAGTTACAGGCTAGCAGCACTGAGTTGACTGACGCGTGGAAATCTTCTGTCTTTGTCTTTAAGCATTCACTGTCTACTTTAGGGTTGTCTGTAACTGGATAATCAAAGAACCTGTTACTTTTCTAAATAAGCTTTCACGAAATATCAGTATGTGATATAAAAGAAATATCCCACCACGCCTGTAAACCTATGTGTTGTTATTTCATACAGCTTTCACCATTTGTTTGTTATTTTACTTCTAAGATTTGAATTTCTTCGATATATCCGTGTTACAGGGCGTTACGTGCAAAAAGAACATTTCAAACCTAGTTATAAAATACCTTTCAATCACTTAGTTGTAATTACACAATCATAATATTTATGTTATTCTAATATTTGGGGTGAAATGTGAGAAAACAACTACTAAACCAGCAATATCACTATAATTTAGACGTGTAAAAATTAATATTCAGAAATGTGTCAAGATTCGAATGACGAAACGCAATTCACTTCAATGGATAAATTCAAAATGTTGATTATTTTATAAAAAAAAATCATATTAATATTTTTGAATATCGGTAGGTTAAATGTTAGCATAAAAATATTGTTCGACGAGCCAAAACAGCGAGCACAATAATATTTTTATCATTTTTTTTTACAAGTTCTATGTGACATAAATGATACCTATTTTCAAGATTACGTACCCAAAGTCTACCTTTGTCTATCACGAGGCTGTGATAGATAGACAGTTGAAATGATCAGTGATAAAGTCTATCTTATGAATAAAATAAATATTTAAGGGTGGCGACTCCCATAGATATTTTTGCCCGATTTTTACTGCTCTTATATTATTATATCATATATTATTATATATGACCCACAGATAGAAACTTGAAATATTTTCAGAATATTTATATTTACATCCACTTTTAAAATTAATACTTAATTCAAATAAAAATATATTGCTACGGTACTCTTTGAACGCGTGTCGAATGTCGAAGTTGCTTCGTGTCGAATAGCATGACTAGGTTAACAGGAAGTAGGTACTCTGTTTATGTGGTATAAATGGAACATAAAAGTTAGATTTAAAATGTGTCTAGAAGTATGGTTTTTACTGCTGAAAGGGTAAGCAAATCTGACTTTTGAATACTAATTTTAAATTTATATTTTCAAGCATTCTTTAAAATATTCCGAAACAGTCTTGATAGAGGAACAAACATGCGAACAACTAAATGATCCTACAAATATTGTACAGAACGTAAAAAAATATTTTGTTCTTCGCTTCTATTTGAAAAGCATAGATGCGTTCGTAAATATGATATAAAGCAGCAATTTTTCATAGAAAGTCACTAAAGTAGGGTGAACTATTTTAAATCCCTTATTATGCTTACTAAGCTGAAAATGAAGCATGGAATGATTTTGTTTTAATCAAATTATGTGTGGCTATCATATAAAAATCTATAGATCAGAAAAGTATATAAATTTAAATATATAGACAATTATGAGATATACACATACACAAGTTGCAGGTGGTCATTCATCATCATCATTCATCACATTTAGTGTTATTTTTTGACAGTTAGTGAAAATCCAAAATATTCTCTATTTACTTATTAAATATACTTATTTTCCGGAATCTGAACGTAATTTTTTTTGTGATATTTTTCTTGCGCGTACGCATTACACTTTACGTTTACGAAACAAAATTAAAATTTTAAATATGCTATGCTAGACCAAAGGAAATAGTGGGTCAATCAATTTGATGCGAAAATAATAATTATGTAATACATTTATTTTGACCCCCTTTTTATTTCAATATTCTTTCTTATAATATCCAAAAAATTCCTATTTTCTATTTTCCTTCCAGTAAGTTTCTATTTCAATCATTTTTTATATTTTTGTAATCACTTTTTTTTTTTTTTTTTTTTTATAGCATAGGGCAGCAAACGAGCAAACGGATCACCTGATGGTAAGTGATAACCGTTGCCCATGGACACCCGCAACACCAGAGGAGTCACAGATGCGTTGCCGGCCTTTTAAAAGGGAATAGGGGGAATAAGGGGAATAGAGGGGAATAAGGGGGGTTGGGCCTCCGGTACCCTCACTCACTCGGCGATACACAGCGCAAGCGCTATTTTACGCCGGTTTTATGTGAGGCCGTGGTATCACTCCGGTCGAGCCGGCCCAATTCGTGCCGAAGCATGGCTCTCCCACGGTAAAAACTCACTGTAAAAATTATCGACTTAATAAAAAAACTTGTAAAATATCGAGTATATTTTTCAATTCGAATTCATACTGTTCCGATATGTATGGCGCATACCTTCATGGTCTACCAACAAATGTCATTTATTTGACATTTGTGTTTGTATTGTGTCTGTGGTACACCACCGTCTACCATCCACCGCCGCTGTCGTAGCTAAATTATGACCCCTACAGTTTGTGCTACAAGAAAAGATCACGCCCCCGTTGTTCAGTCATATTGATGTTTTATTAACTGCTAGCATATATTTAGAGAAGATTAATCTAACAGTGTCGTTACGTTAGTGAAATCAAATAATGTGTTGATTTTAATTTGTTCGGCATAGAAGACGTAAATTTGCAAACCGGGTTTGCTATTTTTTACAGAAACGAAATAATGAATGACAATGGTTGCATACATCTCAGTAATTTTAAGGCAGCAAAGGGAACGAATCCATATAGGGTTTTACATGCGTTTTTTGTTTCCTGTACATCATATGAGGCAAGAAGATATAAGGTAAGATTTTTTAAACTGCTTTGCTGTAAAGTAGCAAATTAGTTCGCACTTGCGTGACTATTTTTATTTTTTTGCTTAAAAGTAAAATCCTTTTTAACATATATTTTAATTGCTATACGGTTAAAATTGTTATTTCTATGAAATTCGCGCATAAATATATTTCTGTGTGTAGTAAATCAGCTGATTAGATGATCTTTGACCTTAATCAGCTGTTTGTGATTTGTTGTTTTTTACGCGCTATGCGATTGTGTTATGCTGTTTTTTACACAATTGCGAACTTTTTAATTTTAATTGTTGTTACTAAATTCAACTTAAGCAATATATTAAATACAAATTAAGCATGATTTAGTACCAATACAATTTTTGAAATAAAATAATAAATATTACTAACGTTTTTGAATTTTCATAAAAGCATGTATTTTTGCACTTGTATAACATTACTTTTAAAAAAGGGTCTTTTTTAGGCAACATCATGTTTGTGTTTTATCTGCGGACTGCCAGGACCCCGAATGCACTCTTGTCTACACTGCATATATTTCGCATGTTACGCTGGTCATATACAAGACCATGCTAAAGCTAAGAAGCATTTTCTATATGTTGATCTTAGCTATGGAAATGTATTCTGCACACAATGCCAAGATTATATCTATGATAAAGAATGTATTGAACTGGCAATGAATAATCGCTTGAAGGAGGCAAAGTAAGTTGTTTTTTATTTTTGATCTTTTTATCTGTATAAGTTCATAATGGTTATTTATATTTTTTTAAATATAATTATAATAATTAGTTAGTAATTTTAAAAATTAAGTAATTATGGACATCAGTATCCATTACCTAATATAATAATTTTTATATGTTATACCACATCTCTCTTCTATGCTTGTATTTAGTAGAATAATTTTGGAATCACAAGGATTGCAAAAGTCCTAGGAAGAATTTAATAGGAATAGTTTTAATTTATGAAAATGATTACATTTCTTATTCACATATCGAAAGAATCGAAAAGAATCAGAGTAAATGAGTTTATGTCCTTACAATTATACTGATTTCATACTTATCCTATAACAGAATTCGTTTAATATTGAGATCTCAACAATATTCATATAATCATAAATATTCTAACAATAATAATGATATAGATATAATAATGATAAGATTTTTAAGTGTACATTTACTGTAAATTCAAATTAACCTCAAGGGAGGAGGGAGACTTTATACCAGATTTATCTGCTTCATTCTTACCTATTTCTGTTGCAAAAGAGCAGTGTTTCGAATTGCTGTGTTCAGGTGTGAAGAGTAACGTAGGCTGTAAAATTACTGGGTACTGTGACTTTACATGTTATATCACATGTTGGCAACATACACAGGTTTTGTGGGGGTTGCAGATTTGGAATCTTACAGGAACCATATGTAGACCACTGTAATCATTTTTATCATGTGGCCACTGGACTTGGTTGTTTACATAAAAAAATAAAGTAGTATTAGATAGAGGTACCAACATAATCTCAAAGGAGGTATTTGATGAAACACTGTACACTATACATATTCTCTATAGGTTCACTTCAGCAAAAAAAATGAATTTAAATGACATAACCTTGTAATTTGTTTTGAAATTGTTTACTATGAAGTTCTCATAACTAGTCAGGCAAGGATATATAACAATTTAAAGAAGATGAAAACAGTTACTTGTTATTTAAAATAAAATACATTTTGATATCAGCATATTTATAATATTTAAATACTACTTAAAATTTGTGTACAGTAGGAATTGGCGACTTTACTTTGGACACAGTACAAAATTTTAGGTTTATCAATATCACACAACTAACACACAACTAACAGGTCTTTTGAAATTAGTGTGCCATTCATGCCATGGCTGCCCAACACCAACGAGGCGCTGGCTCTACGTCGTCTTCGTAAGCGTCGCCTTATCAGTCCGCATACTACCATTGGACTCCGAGGTCTTCAAAATTTGGGGTCTACCTGCTTTATGAACTGCATTGTGCAGGTAAGACAAAATGTACTTTATTTCGTGTAAAAAGAATACTGTTACTCTTTAATTGTAGGGTAGAGATCACCTGGTACTTGGTAGGTCTGTGCTCTACCTTAGAGAGTAAATTTACGAAATTTAACTTGTAAATATAAAATTTGTTCACGGGATGTCGACAGAAAAAAAAATCAGATCGTCGGCTATAATTATGGAAAAAACAGAAATTACAAAAACTCCGTCAGAATTGCAAACCTAAATGGCAGTGAGCAGGACACATTGCTCACAAGTTGGTCGTTGGGCCGGGAAGGCCTCTATTGGCAAGCATACAACGGGAAACACAGTGTTGCCTTCTACAAGACGGACCGACGACTTGGTGAAGATTGTAGTAAGGTGCTATTATTCAGCGATGGTTGTGGAGATGGTCATATCTAGCAGTGGACATTACACAGCTAAAACGATAACGATAAAAGTGTTACTTACTATAATGGTGACGTTACGACCCTCACAATGTAACTTTAGTGCAGGGCTGTAAGTCTCATTATTCGATTTCGAAAGTTGATTAGAAAATACCCAAACCAGGACTCCAATGCTTTATACCCCTGAAGATGAAAAACTGCTGATCCATCACCTAGTCTTGATGTGATCGTATTAGGTAACTCCCGACATATTAAGCGAGTGGAAAGTAATTTTATTAATTTACAAATACAGTAAGTATAGAAATAAACCTATTAGATAGTGTTTGAGGCTCTACATATTGGCTAAACTGAGCTCGCTTATAGAAAAATAGCAACTTCAAACTTCTTTGCGGTAATATACATTTGGGTTTGATCCGTAAAAGTCCCAAAAATCTTTGAGAGCGGTGGATAGCATAGCTCAATCAAAGATAAACCTACCAGGGCCCAATATATAAATCTGAAATCTATGTCCAACCTTGTATTCTTATGTGCTCGGAGCAGACGAGGACGATTGACGTATCATAGTCTTAGCATTTTTAACCGATTTTACTTATTAATCATAATTATACACTAATAAATGTTATAAAATCGTTAAACAATATCAACGAAATAGCACATTCGCGTTACACTACATATTGATCTTGAAGCAGTTCTTACAGCTCTTATAATAACATCTTTTTTAGTACTTAAACGCAAAGTTTGATGTATTGCTGACCGTAAAGAGCTTTAGGCTATGATGTTAATATTGATAAAGTATATATTATTACTAGCTTTCTGCCCGCGGCTTCGCCCGCGTGGATTTCGGGATTGGGTGTATAGAGGGTTAAGGGTCATAGCTTTTGCCCACGGCTACATATACGTGGAAGTCGGTTTATGGTGCGAAGATTTTATCGCGCTTCCCGTGGGACTATCCGTTTTTCCGAGATAAAAAATGCCGCAAAACTCCTCAAGAATCACTCTATCTATTGATGAAAACCGCATAAAAATCTGTGCAGTAGTTTTTGAGCGAAGCCTTTATTGCGCATCCCGTGGGATCTGTCGATTTTTCCGGGATAAAAAGTAGCCTATGTTACTCGGGGAGAATGTAGCTTTCCAAAGGTGAAAGAATTTTTGAAATCGGTCCAGTAGTTTAAACGTGAAGAGGTAACAAACAAACAAACAAACAAACAAACACACTTTCGCATTTATAATATTAGTTGGGATTAGACTATCCCGATCAATTGATAAACCAATCGGCAGCAGCGACGTTAATGACTGTCGCGAAAACAAATGACGCGATTGGTTCTAGAAATTCTAAGTGTTTATTATGAAAATCGATATAATATCATAACATAATTTTACTGAGAAATTTCTTTAAATAATTTTAATAAACAATCTGTTGTTCTTGTTTCGTGAAAAAATCTGTATTAGGTTTTCTATTAATTAATATCACACTAGTTTTTGAATTCGCGGTTTCGAACTTCGGATTTTCCCACAGAAACAATATATTTTCCCGTGAAAAAATACTCCGTATGCATAGACCATAGGCCTGGAACTGTCCCATGCCAAATTTCATTTAAATTAGTGCTGTTAACCAGGTGTTTTTCAGCTTATCCGTTGAAAATATACATAATATATTTATTGTATATGTTACTATAGAGAATTAGATTACATTTTCAAATTTATTGTCTATGTTAATACAATAAATAGTAGAATATTCTGATTGTGTCTTTGTCCTTGAGAATGCATTGAAGAGGCGGTTGCATCGTCGCTAGGAGACCGGAGCCTCCCATCCCGGAGCACGCCGCGCAGCCGCGGTGAACTTTCAATGACATCAGGCTGTAAACGAGACTACCTTGAACTAATAATATTGCACATTACAATTTATAACAGCTTCAATCATTTACTTATATAATCATTTCGCACTAAATTTCACCGTGTCGCACTCTCACAATTGTTTCTTTATACAAGTTTTGGATTTGTATACTCATATTTCTTTATGAGTTGCATAATTAGTTTTAAATTAATCGACACATTTCACCTAAAATGTTTACTGGTTCACCCTGGTGAAATAATTAGATGCACCGCGAACTTGATTTATCGGAGACTATAGGAGGGTCGTATGTTCGGGTACTTCAGTCATACCTCAAACCAGCAGTGTTTTCGTTGCTGTGTTTCGATTTGAAGAGCAAGATTGGCAGTGAAAACACTGTATAATTTGTGACTTCCAGTGTAGTTTATTTTCTGCGATTCTTACAGGAACTGCATATACTATAGACGAAAGTAAATACATCTGGTGGGCATTCTGATTGTTTGTCAATATATATATATATATATGTTACCGGCAATCTGTAGAATCTGGTATTCTATACAATACCTAGGTAATGTTATAATACCTAAAACGTGTTGGTAATGTATAAAATATTATTTATTTTATGCTTTGCCTAGGTATTCTATACAATACCGAATGCACAGTCGGTAATGTATGTAAAAGTTATGTAAAATTAAATTATCTCCAAGTACACCAATTGCTTCAGAATTTGTAATAGAAGATCCAGCTGAGACACAGAATCAACCTTTACAGGCTCCACATCAACAAAGCCCGCCATAGAAAGTTTTGATATCCGTAATGAAAGGTTCATTACGGATATCAAAACTTCAAATGTTCAAAGTATGCATGACGAATACATGACTTTTGAGATTTTTGATAAGCCTGCGAATGTTGAAAATCTTCCTTCTGAGGCAAATATTCAACCTCAAACCAAAACAAAACCTTCAAAATATCTGAGTTTCGTATCAGAACCAGAAGAATCATTAAGTTCTGCAATCCTGTGCTGTGTTTGTTCCGAGGTGACAACTGGAGCTCATTCGTGTAGAATGTGTAAAAGACCTATTCATGCGATCTGTGCTGCTCCGGAAAAAATACTGCAGAAGGTTTTGGTTCTAAAGTTGTTTGCCCTTTATGCGCAAAAACACCTTAGCCGTAGAAAACCGCATCTGTCCCAAAGATAATTTGATAGAGCAAGCTCAGAAAATGCTTAAAACTTTTGAAAAAAAAATTTCCGCCAGTAGCGGTGGGTACAACTGTAAGAATTCCTATTCCCGATGTTGACAGAGGTCGCGGTGATGCTCGCACCATACTAGGTGTAATCTTACAAAAAACTGATGACGAACTTTATCAAACTAGGCACAAAGCAAGGCGTTCTTAGGACATTGTATACAAGACAGCAATTTATCAGAGGAAAAGCAAATGACTGGATTAAAAGCTATCTAAATAACAGACTTCAGTGTACAGAGATTGAGAGAGTCGTACAAGAGACAAAAAGAATTTCAAGAAAAAATTGTTATAGGTCAGAGTTTATTTTAAACAAGACGGGAGTTCCACAAGGTAGTGTGTTAGAACCCCCATTATTCGTGCTGTATAGCAATGATGTTCGCAATGCTATTAATGATGAATGTGTAATGTTCGCTGATGACATTGCCATAAATGTCAAATGTAAAAATAAAGAGATTGCTCAAGTACAACTTAATGAAACTTTAAGTGAAGTGGTAAACTGGCTGCAAGCTAATCAACTTAATATTAATTTACAAAAAAAGCAGTTTCTTTCCTACCATTCAAAACAATTAAATATACAAGTAACACAAAATAATGTTTCATTAGAATGAGTTGAATGCTTTAAGTATTTGGGTATAAAAATTGATGAAAACTTAAATTGGAAAAGTCATATTGATATAATTGGTACAAAAATTGACAGGTTTGTATTCGCCTTAAAAAGACTCAGACAAACGGTTTCTATAGAAGCTGCAATAATGGCATACCATGGTTATGTTTCATGCATTCTTAGTTATGGAATTTTAATTTGGGAAAACTCACCTGATATAGATCAAGCATTTAAAATGCAGAAAAAATGTCTTAGGATGTTGGAAAATGCTTGGTATGGCAAAAGTTGTAAACCACTGTTTAAGAAGTTTGACATACTTACTCTGCCCTGTATTTATATAAAAGAAGCTTGTGTCTTTGTTAAAAATAATTCGGAATACTTCCAAAAACGTGTGGAAGTGAATGATAGACATACAAGGAATCAATACAGACACTTAATTCATCAGCCTCCTTGTCACACTTACTTATATAAAGTAAATGCATATAATATGTTGATTTGTATATATAATAAATTGCCTAATGATTTTAAAATTATTAAAACTGTAATTATTTCAAGAAAAAATTGACTACTTAGTTAAAAGAAAAATGTTACTATACCAACAAAGAATATTTAAATGACATATTGTAATTATTGATTGCCTATTTTACTAATATTATTGAAATGTTTATATACTATTTTAGGAAATTAATGATATAATTTGATTATTGACATAAATTTTTAAATGACATGAATTATTAATAGGAGTTTTAACACTTTAACATTATGTATGTGATGATTATAATTTCAATTGCATATATTAATTCGTAATAGGTTATTAGATTTTAAAATATAAATCTTTGCACGTCAGCTTGCTGACAGAATGCATTGGAAATAATGACTATATCATCTTAAATACTGTATTCTTGCAAATAAAGGTATTATTATTATTTGTCATCAACAATTACTTAAAAAAGAAGACGTCCCTAATCTATAAACGACAATCCGTATTACAGTTGCGACTTTGCAATCTACGGGGACAGGTCGGGGATTTGTCAAGTGTAGTTGCAAAAAATACTGCGATACTAAAAAGTGTTCTTGTCTTCGAAGTAAGATTGTGTGTTCAAAATGTCATAATTAGAGATCGGATAATCGGATGCATATAGAATACTTGAATTATACAGATTGCCGGTAATATATATATATATATATATATTATGAAACACCTGAATGTAAGTACAGTCATAAATACGCCAATATATACAGTTGAACTACGAAAACCGCTTATATTACGTAGGGAATAGAGGTGGTATAAACTTAATACAACAAGAATAAACAAAATATAAATAACGAGCTAGCTGGTCTCCAACCCAGATATTGGCTCCTTGTATATGTAATCTTTTTGTTAGACTAACTCATGTTACAAATAATTTCTTGACTTAGTCAGATAATGATCGACCTTCATATGTCTGCATTCTAAATGAGAGGGTATGTATGCAGATGACCCAGCGGTCATAAGTTACAATAATAGACGATACGCTGTGTTCATAGTTGAGTTCGACGAGAACTGTTCTAAGTCGGGTAGTGATTTTTAAAAAATGTTATCATGTATGTAGGTACGTAAACATTTAAATCATTGACTGCTTCTTTTCCTTTTTCTTAACCAAATGAAAAGATTAATAAAGAGACACAAACTTTTTCCCCTCCTTACGATTGAGGGCATAGATTCCGCGGAGAAATGTCGCCGCCCCTTGATCAAAATCATCTTTATTCAACACTTTCTGCCCGCGGTTTCGCTCGCGTGGATTTCGGAATTGGGTCTATAGAGGGTTAAGGGTCATAGCTTTTGCCCACGGCTACATATGCGCGGAAGTCGGTTTATGGCGCGAAGATTTTATCGCGCTTCCCGTGGGACTATCCGTTTTTCCGAATCAAGCTCAAGAATCACTTTATCTATAGATGAAAATCTGTGCAGTAGTTTTTGAACGAAGTCTTTATTGTGCATCCCGTGGGATCTGTCGATTTTTCCGTGATAAAAAGTATCCTATGCTACTCTTCATCCCTTCATCTATTTCCACGTAAAAAATCACATCAATTCGTCGCTTAGTTTTGCCGTGAAAGACGGACAAACAGACAGACACACTTTCTCGTTTATAATATTAGTATGGATATCCTTTTGCAAGCTTTGCAAAATTGTGAAAACTGGAAGAGCTACGTGCATACGAACAGAAACAGTGCTTTCATGTTTATAAAGAAAAATAGTAATTACATACAAATTACTGTATTAATGCACTAATTCGTCGGGCGTTCCAGGCAGATATAATGTAGATAGGATAGCCGTCCTACTAGTTCTTAAAGGATAAAGCAAATCAATGTGTGCTTAATTGACAGCGCAGTTGAACGTAACACATCACTTATCATGGTCGTGGTTGTTCGTTTGAAAACACATTATATGGTGCTTGGTACTGCAATTTCAAGATAGATATGGTATCAGCTAGGTGTGAGACAGGGCGATCTGATATTGCTAAAACTGTTCAGAGCTGCGCTGGAGGATTTGTTTAAGCTTTTGGACTGGAGACGACTGGGCATCAACGGTGAGAAGGTGAAGCATCTTCGTTTTACGTTATTGTCATGGCTGAAATGGATTTAGGGTGTAATCTTTGTGGTCTTAAAATTAACACGGACAAGCTGAAAACCATGTGAAAATCACTATTGTCAAGGTTGGAGATTACACTGGAAATTGTTGACGAGTTTGTTTTAGTGGGAAGTTAAGCGTCTCGGGTCTTTTTCTGCAATGCCTCAAGACTACTGAGTACTGTTATTTGTTTTCAACGAGCGACCTGATACCAAATTAAATTATGTTCTGTCTATATATACTTTGATATACCTTGCCGGTATTCAACCCACTTTTGTAATATTTGATGAATCGCAATGAACATATACGGTGGACATTAGCTGGGTAACCGAATATGTCATAACTCCACCACAGAGTCTCCCTTTTATTGTGTAATACACTAGCACGGCCTGTGTTAAGCAGTCAATTTACAGGAGCTGTTGCCCGGACCTGTCCGAGAACCGAATCGAGCATACTGTTATCTGTTTCGGCACACAGCTGTAGAGAGTAAGATTAAAGTGCTCCTTGAACCGAAATTCCAGTGACGTGCTTTATTTTTACCTTACTGATTCCGCTGATGATTAATCCCCGCCCTCGTTCAATTCTGACGTAGGGTAAGTTTAAGAATAGTTTAAACGTCCGGTAAAGCGAAATATTAATAGTTGAAATTTTATAATAAATTTCAGTGCTCAGGCTCTGGTTTACTCCAATAAAGTTATATCTTTGGCTTGCGTAAGTTTGACCACATGTCGGACTTTCGTACAAAATTGAACTGGTTCCCCACTAGGCATACTCATTTATGAATGGTCATTTATTATCTTTATTATATAATGTTCTCTTTAACCATATGTATCCCTGATATCTGCGTATATGACAGCGTTCAAGTGAGAATTTGGCTTTAGAAGAAGCGCCATACTCTCCAGACACATACACGAAATCGTTTACTGTACAGGCTGTTCGCTTATAGAATTTACTTCCTGTTGAAGTCAGACGACCTGAATCAGTGTCGTGCTTCAAAGTACGGTTGAGAAAGCTATGGGAATTTTGATGTTGTTCAATGAGGTGACATTATTATTATTTGTGTTCTTATATATTTATACTGTATGTATACATATATGTTCACGAGTGTATGTATTATATTTGTGTGAGTTGTCTGGTTATTACTATACTGCTATAATGTATCCATGTTTTATGCGCATATATTTCTGTATGTTAACGCCACACTGCTATTATTTATCACTTTTTAAGGTTGACTTTAAGAAATCGCTATATGGGATAAGTGCGCCTATTGTATAAACTGTTGTTTCTGTGTTTCATAATATATATTATATTGTATATATTAAAATATAATAGTAAAACAAGGCTGCGAGAATTAACTTTTTTTGTGTAACAAATCTTTTTTCATTACCATTATCAGTATGTACTAAACATAATAAAGTAATATAATAAGGATGTTGAAATATCCGGTTTCAAGGTAGAGCTTTCTGTAGGTTCAATCAATACTCGTTCCTAGATTTTGTTTTTATTTTAACTGCGCTGACGACTTTATCGTGTTCTATTAAAGTTCAATTCCACAAAGTTTGTACAAGCTATTCCAATATTCTGTCTCTCGCCGTTCAACTGCAGCGTACCCATCTATATACGATTTATATTATAGCTCCTGTTTTCCCAGAAAGGGCGTGGGACGTCAGCAATCTCGCTTCGTATTTAATAACAGCCGTAGCCACCCTAGATTTTCCCAGTACCTATTTGCAGTCGGCATTATTGATTTTCACGGACGTGTAATATGCGCGCAGTTCAGCTTGTTTATTATTAACTCTTTTAGACACGTTTGATATTAATCAAATCTACAAATATCCAATCTCAATCTCAGCAAATCTACAAATATCCAATCTCGAAAAACTTACACAAATCCAGGAGACAAACCATGTGAATAGCTTGTTTGATGAACTTATACAATCTCCAGGGGGTGAAAACCTTGCATACCACTCACAGTTAGGACAAAATAAGTATGTACACAAAGTTCCCTGCAGTAGGAAAAAATTGATAAAATATGTTAAAATCAACAAGTTTATAAAAAAAACTGAACAACTAGTTAAGAAACAAAACTATTTAAAATCTAATATAGCACTGAGAAAAGAGCGGGCCAGTTTAATAGACACACTTGATATTCTTGATAGTAAATTGAAACAGAGCAGGGCCATGTATGATAGGGATACCAAAAGTCTAAACAAGATGATTGATGAGCTGAACATGACCATCGACTCGTTGACTTGTAAACTTGTCACTTCTCGAGAATCCATTGATTCTATCCACCTGGAAGCTGACTTAGGGCCAAGTATCAGCATCATGACGACAAGCCTAAAGGTATCATTAGTACTAATCAGTCGCAAGTTTTGGCATCACCTCGGGCAGTCGAACCGGTACTGTTGGCCAATGTACCCCGTTATTCATGCTCTGCTCAGAATGGATTGCAAATTCCTTTAGAATCAAGATATGTAATGTTTAGTGATGAAATAGGAAAAGACATAGGTTACTTTCTGATGAATCACTTAGAGCAACCAATTATAAATAATTGTATGCCAAGTTTTAACTTTGACTATATTGTCAGTAAATAAAAACCTATAAGTTCAATAGTAATGACAACCTCATTATATTACTTGGAAATGTGAGAGGTATGAAAGGGGATTCGCTTAAACAGTTCTACGCTGTTTTGAATAACTTAAACATTAATAGTGTTACTATGTTTACATTCCCATATTGTAAATATCAAAGTAAAAAGAAAAATCATGTAATATTTAAATTAAACTGTAGTTTATATAAATTTGCTCAATACATGGATAAAATACATGTAATTGACATTAACAAATTGTCATGTATTAGTAATAAATTCTTTTTGACAAAGGGCAGCATATGTATGCCCAAATATTGTAAAAATAGATTAGCTATAGTGCTAAAATATTACCTTATAACTGCAGCCAAGAACGTGGCTGTAAATTTGCTAAGTGACAATGCTTTTATTGAGCAACACTTAGAAAATAAGACCTTGGAATATGTTCCAAATAATTTAAATTGAATCGTAAGACAACAGAGGTTATCTCTGGCTGTTTGACGACAAGAGGAAAGCCAAATTACTTAAAAATTGTCCATCAAAACATACAAGGCTTTCCTGGCAAAGATTTAGAAATTAATTTGTTTTTAATTTGTGAAAATATTGACATATTATGTGTTACCGAGCATTGGCTGAAAAACTATGAATCAATTACATTTGATAACAATTATAGCATTGTAAGCTCATTTACTAGACAGTATGCAATAAGAGGTGGTTCTCTAATTATATTAAATAATATATTGCGTTGCAAAGAACGTAAAGATGTAGTGTCGCTTTCAATTGAAAGAATTATTGAAATATCGTGTGTGGAACTTGATGATCTTATAATAGTTTGTATATATAGACCCCCAACTGGAAACTATCTAGAATTTGAAGCTACAATGGAGGATGTTTTACAGTTAGTATGCAGAAAAAATAAGAATGTAGTTGTATGTGGCGATTTCAATATCAATATCTTAGATTTATCACCTCTGTCCAACAAGTTTATCAATTTATTTAAATCATTTGATTTGCATTATGTATTTAATCAACCAACTAGAGTAACACCCACATCGGCTACTTGCTTAGACAATATCTTCTGTAATTGCAAAGTGTATGAATATGCTATTATAAGTTGTATCAACTCTGACCATAGTAGCCAGTTAGCTTGTATTGAGCACCATCATGTAAATTCTGAAGTGGAAATAGTTTGTAGGCCTATAACTAATGGTAGGTTATGTAAATTTAAAAAGAAAATAACGTCTCAAATCACATCTTTGCCGGCGACAAATGGAGATGCCAATTATCTATATAATAACTTATTTAATTTAGTTAAAAAAGAAAGCAAAGAAATATTCCCACAAAAAGTTGTAAAATTAAAAAACAAAATGAAATTCTGTGATTGGGCTACACCCGGTATATATAAAAGCAGGCGTAAGCTATTTGAACTTTATGCTTTAAAATCAACTTCTATTGACCCTGCCTTCATTGATTATGTAAGCCAATACTCAAAAACTTTTAAAAAAGTTTGTTTGTCTGCCAAGTCTTTATACATATCAAACAAAATAAATTTGTCTAAAAATAAAGTTAAGACCACGTGGAATATAATAAATCAGGAAGCTGGAAAAGTTCAAACTTCTAGCAACTCTTTTACTTTGGAAATAAATAATAAGGAAATTAAATCTGATGATGCAGTTGCTAATGCATTTGTCGATTATTTTGCTCAAATACCTGTGATAACTACAAGTGGTCTTAGTTCATCTCCTGATATAGCAGTCACCCTACTTGAGTCACGTGTGGATAAGTGCAGTAAACTCTTCCAATTTAGCCATATTGATGCTATCACAGTTGTAAAATCATTCCGTTCTCTTAACAAGAAGAAAACGGAGGATCTCTGGGGTATCTCAATTCACATTATTCAGTCTGTCATAGATGAATTAGCCCCACTATTAGCCCAAATTTTTAACAATTGTGTTGATGAGGGTATCTTCCCTGATTTAATGAAAAACAGTAAACTAATACCCCTTTTCAAATCAGGCGACAAAAAAGACCCCTCAAATTTTAGACCTATTTCTATATTACCAGCTTTTAGTAAAATTTTTGAGAAAATTGTTTATAATCAGCTATTAGGTCACATAAGAACTAACAGGCTATTGCATGAAAAACAGTTTGGTTTCACCAAAGGTAGATCCACTACTGATGCAGGAACTGCACTTCTCAAACATATTTTTGATGCTTGGGAAGCCAAGCAGGATGTGATTGGAGTGTTTTGCGATCTTTCAAAAGCTTTTGACTGTGTGAGTCATGAAACGCTTTTAGCTAAACTTAGACATTATGGTGTCTCAGATGGAGCTGGCTGCCTTATTAAATCGTATTTATCGGACAGACTACAAAAAGTGGTCATAAATAGGTCAGAGTCTGCTAGCGCACCTATTATGATGGGTGTGCCCCAGGGATCAATATTGGGTCCTTTACTGTTTTTAGTATATATAAATGACCTTCCTTATTACGTTACAGACATGTGAGACAGTCTTATTTGCAGATGATACTTCTTTTTTATTCAAAGTCGACAGACAAAAGTCATGTTTTGACGATGTGAATAGTGCACTCTCCAGAATCATGTATTGGTTTGAAATCAATAATTTATCATTAAACTCAAGAAAAACCAAATGTATAAAATTTTCGTTGCCGAATGTTCGGCAGGTTGATACTCATTTAAATATAAATGGTGATGTCATTGACTTAGTAAACAATACAAAATTCTTAGGTATTACATTAGATTCACGTTTACAATGGGACCCACATATTGAAGCCTTGGCAAACAAACTTAGTTCTGCAGCGTACGCAGTAAAAAAGATTAGGCTATTAACTAACGTTGAAACGGCAAGATTAATCTACTTTAGCTATTTTCATAGTGTTATGTCCTATGGACTATTGCTATGGGGATCAGCGGCCAATATTGAAAGCATCTTCGTGCTACAAAAAAGAGCGATTCGTAACATTTACAAATTACGGGCTAGAGATTCGCTTAGAGAATTGTTCAAAGAAATTAATATTTTAACTTTAGCCAGTCAATATATTTTTGACAACTTAATTTATGTATATAGAAACTACCACTCATACAATAAAAATAGTGATTTACATAATGTAAACACAAGAAATAAAAATAAACTTGCCGTTCCAATGTACAGGCTCCATAAGACTAGCTGTTCCTTTTTGGGGAAATGTATAAAAATGTTTAATAAGCTTCCACAAAGCATTATTGAGTTGCCTTTGCACAACTTTAAAAATCACATCAAAAAGACACTTATTAGTAAAGCATATTATAAAGTAAGTGATTATTTAAACGATAACACTGTATGGAGCTAGGTGCGGTATCCCAAAAGCCATGCTTGGTAACAACATAATTATTTATTTATTATTTTTTGTCTTTTCCTTTTGACATTTAATGTGTATGTAAATGTACATACGAAAATATTATATTATGTATGTTAGCTTTATTGTAGCTTTAAGTTTATTTTTATTTTTTTTATAAATGACTAATTGTAAATAACGATTAAAAAAGAGGAGATAAAAAATAAACCCTGAGAGTTTCTTGCCAGTTCTTCTCTAGGGCCTCCCAATTTCCGAACTGGTGGTAGAGTTTGACGTCAATAAGTGCCTGCAAAGGTCTATGTTGAATAAAGAATTTTTGAATTTGAATTTTGAATTTGAATTTTGAATTATGCATCTAGACCATAGGAGGATTCATGGGATGGAGGGATCATGATTCAATTATACATATTGACAGTTTTCCATTTATATTTATGATGTTAGATTCTGTAAAGATTTAGTGATAGATATAACCAAACTAGTTTTGAATTCTCATAGTTGTAATGTAGTAGATTCTTTTTTGTAATGAAGCATGATTCTTTATTTTGCAAAGTATACGACATGATGGTTTATTTTGCTACATTTATTTCTCTATTGTAGCAGGTGTTATTTTGCGGAAGTCCATTGTATTACAAAGGATATTGTTTTTTTTTTTTTTTGCTGATTCCGCGCAGTTCATGATGACTTGTCCAACAAGCAGACAAGGTCGACACGTGTTTCGTCTCTCAGCGAGACATCTTCAGGATTTGTTGCCCGCTCGATGACTCACCAGCGGCTGGCTTGCGGCGCCTTGCACGCTTGTATTTATAGGCCGAGGGGCTTGGCCCCTCCTCTCGGTAGGAGGGGCTACCGACCATTGGGCAACTGTTTGTATAATAGGCGAATGTGTAAGATTTGTTTGTTCGTTCAGCAATGTAATATTAGGTATATTTTTATGTTTGTAGATTTCCAATTGTTCCCAATTGTTGTGAAAAAGGACATATTATGAATATTCGGGAACAATTGGAAATCTACAAACATAAAAATATACCTAATATTACATTGCTGAACGAACAAACAAATCTTACACATTCGCCTATCATACAAACAGTTGCCCAATGGTCGGTAGCCCCACCTACCGAGAGGAGGGGCCAAGCCCCTCGGCCTATAAATACAAGCGTGCAAGGCGCCGCAAGCCAGCCGCTGGTGAGTCATCGAGCGGGCAACAAATCCTGAAGATGTCTCGCTGAGAGACGAAACACGTGTCGACCTTGTCTGCTTGTTGGACAAGTCATCATGAACTGCGCGGAATCAGCAAAAAACAATATCCTTTGTAATACATTTATTTCTATTGTATTTGGAGCCTGATTACAAAAGTATGCCTATGACGATATAATTTTTGTGTAGATTTTTTATTTAGCATAATCTATATGTTAATACATTTTCCATCTCTAAAGGTAGGATTATCTTTTATACAGTTTCAGGTATGTGAATTGAAATATGATCTATAAAATGTTGCTTGTGTTTATAAAGGTACTATCCTGAAAAACCGTCAGTGGGCGCTCGCTATCTACCACCTGTAACTTGAAATATTGACGCTGTACTGTGTAGGTGTAAGTTACCGTGTAATGTTTCTATTTTAAACTTAACACGGTAACAATTTATTGTCGTAATGAAGGGGAAATCAATACAATCTAAATTTAAGGATATATTGTTTCTAGGAAATTAAATACAGAGTATAAAATAATATAAGCGTAATAGAAATTATGGCGAATAAATACGAATATAGACAGTAGTTACACAGAATACTGTCTGACTATCTGTTACATTTTCACGGCCCACCTCTTTGTATTATTTCAATAGCGTACGTACTAGTGGATTGAGCTTAATGGATGGTTACATAAATATTTATTTATTTGTTACAAATAGAACGGGTCAAATGGGCGATGAATAATTTGCTTATAAAAAAGATTTTGTCCTTTATGTTGATTTAAATATTCAATATTGGTACTTAATAAGTACTTAAGTTATTTATATGCATCTTATGCAGAGTTTTTCGACCATTTTTAGTAATCTATATATTGGGTTATTTCTGTGTGTTATGTGATATTATGACAAATTACTAGACTGCCCACTTGATGATGGTAAGTGGTTACAGTCTCCCATAGTACATATGATTCCTGTGAGATTTTCATCAAATCAGCACCCTTCACATAAATAATAGTAACTGCGTATATGACTGCGTATCTTACGTTTCACACCGTAATACGCGCAATGCGCACTGTGCTGTTTTGTGGAGTGAATAGGTATTTTTTATTTTCAATTATTCGTCTAGTTTGTAACCGTTACTTTGTGTTTGTGGGGGCTTCTTCTCCCCCGCGTGGCGCATCTCGTCCTCGATTGATTTTGGCATGTAGATAGAATTCAGTTTAAATAAAATAGCCTCTCTTTAAATGATAATCGTCGTACTTTTAGTACTATAGTTATTTTAATTAAGTCTAGTTAATTTAAAGTTCGATTTTTAATTCGAGTCGGTTAAATGACATTTCCAGTGTCATGTGTCACAAATCATATTATTTAGTATGGTATGTATTACATATTTATAATAAAAAAACGCTTTGATACCTAATAAAATAAAGCATGACTAAATGTCTAAATCTATTGATTGCCGAACATCACTATTGTAGTGGGTTGTAGTGGGTCACCCTTTTTTGTATCAGTGACAGTTGCACTTGTCATTTTACTGACTCGAATTAAAAATCGTAGTTTAGTGTATTACACTTTATACCCTAGTAACACAACGAGATCTAAAATTGTACCTAGTGAATGATAAAATGTTATGGAACATAAATGTTTAATATGACGTCAAGGGAATCTTTATATTGTAATAATTTTATTATACGACTGAGAGGTAGATAGCAACTAACTAATCAGTGTGACACGTAATTATCAAGAATTTTTTTAAAAAGAGGTTAAAAAGAGCTTTTTTATTACGGTATATTAATATGTATTGAATCCCGAGATTTTGCCGTAGGTACGACGACGTAAGACGCCAGATAGGATAAATGCATTTTTCTTTTACAGTTTTAGATATATCACTAATTTACCTACACGTTACACTGAGCGGTGTTGACAACCGAACTTGCTAATATAATAAATAAGATTTATTCCATATTGTGAAACATTGAAGGAATTAGTATATCTGGGAATGTAATATAGAATTATATATGTATATATATCATAGTAAAAGTCAGCTTGTGAACAATGTTTCTCTTCAAACTGTTTGGTACCATTTCTTCGTAAACCATTCATAGCGTCGATGCATTTGGAGTGTATAGGTACTAATTCCTTGCTCCAGGCGTGACCTACTTTGATACTTTTGCAAACAAGGCTGTTACTCACGGTCGAAAATGTCCGTGTGTCTATAGCTCAACTATATAACATCCGTTATAACAAAACGTTTATATATGTTTATTTGCAATCTATCCAATCTGATTTGACGACCGCGGTTAGCGATTTTGATTATAAACCAGTGGTCCTGAGTACGAGTTGTGGTTAGTGCAAATATTTGTGTAATAAACTAAATGTTTGCTCAGTAATGGATGCGTGACAGATATGATATTTATGGTTTATGCAATTATTCTAACGGTTCGTATAACCACAAAACAAGACATACTTAGTGCCTGTTCCCAATAGTTTTATCGAGACTTACCGGTAGTACTAGTGGGATTATTTATCCCCAATAGACTTAGTAAGACTTAACTGGTGTTATATTTTTTCATTAGTATTACAGATTTTTATGACAGTTCTCACAGTTGATAGGCAATCAGATATTTTGTTAAAGAGAGGTGAAAAAGAGAATATGAATTCTGTGTGCAAGTCCGATGCGTATCTAACCGTTTTTTATACAATAATAGCATTAATAGCAACTGATCCGACGCCCGACAACGACTTTTATGATACTGAGCACATTGCCATATAATTACTCTAATTAGTCCTTGTTTAAAAGTTTCCAATTTATAGTACTGTTATCAGTACTTATATGTATAGATACTTTTAATTACACTTATGTACGCATATATTACAGTACTCAAAAGATGTCACCAGCATTAACTTACTTTAATATCACTTGCGATTCGATTATTGAGTGACAAGAAGCATTTGTTTTATCTTGAGTCATAGATTCAAGTTCAACAAGGAGGATAAATATACTTCAGAACATAAATTTAATTATCTATACATGTACAACGTACGACCGTTATTAAAAATATTACGCGAGAATATTGTTTTGTTTAAATAGTAGAATCATATAATAAATCTTACTAGAAAGTCTATTGGGATGTAATTTCTCAGACCCCGTGGTAGTCAGGTCCACAGTAGTTAAAGAGTACTAGTGGGGTCGTTAGTCATCACAAAGAAATCATTCAAAGTGACAACGGTCGTTTCATGTAGATTCAACTAAGTTTAACTAAAAATATGCTTCTTTCGAGATATATTAAAGAAATACGTTTCCGCATGATTTAGTATTATATGTGATCGGAGGACATTATCTATAATATTGTACATTCGGTTCAATTGCAGTTTATGTCTGATTTGTGAACCTTGCACCGTCGCGACGTCCCGTTTTTATTGATCTAATGAATGCAGATGGTTTATAAGTATACTTATTGTGCAGCACATACTTCAATCATTGTAATGCTCAGTATTGAATACATAGTTGCATGTTTTGAGTGGAATTCTACCGACTCCAGCCAGAAATATTGTGTAGTTCTATTATTATTACCATTTCCGTTGGCTGCTGGCTGCCGGATTTCTAACTGAAGAGAACTGGGGATCGGTTGCAAGGCAAGGCAAGATTCTCTCTTCATTTTGTTTGGGAGCAGGGCTTCTGTCTTACCGCAGTTCATCATCATAATAACAATAAAATAATGATATTGTTTTGTTATAATACTAAGAACATCAGGGCCATATTCTTGTTTCTTGTCATATTTTGAAAATTGTTATTGATTTTTATATGTAAAATTGGTATATAGCTTTTTTAACCCTTATAGTGCCGACTATAAGGGTTAACGTGAATAAAACGACTACGTAGATGAAATGATTCTGTAAAAGCTGTTTCAAAGAAACGAATTAAAGATCAAACTGTTTTTGCAACATTGATGTCATCATCAGAGAAGTACTAGTTTTGTTATTTAGAATTGAATATAACTCTTTCATGTAATATTAGAATGCACAGGATTTAAAATAAATAAGTACGTGGGAAGATGGTGTAAGAGATGTATAAGTTGTATTTTCTTTTATTTCGATGCCAGGGCAGAAAATGTAAAAAAAAAATAAATCTATCGGCTAATTAGTACTTAAGCATTTTGCTTTCTTAAAAAATGGTCTAATTTTCAGTCACAACCTTGTGTAAATTGTCGCAGAGTTGTAAAGTGGAAAGGTGTTTATTGAGAAATCTTGTGCTCTAAAATGGCAAAAATATATGGTTTTGTTTCAACCAAAAATTTGTCGCATTACATAATTCTATTAAGATGTACACGAACATCATGTTATGCATTTGCATTACGAAATCAATCACTATGGTAAGCGGTATAAGAGCTGTTTAAAGGTCAAAGTATATTGCTTGATGAACAATATTGTACCGCTCTGACTGTACATTTATCGACGCTCATACGCCGAATAAAAAATAAAGGTAGAAACAAACTAATACATCGTGACCCTTTGCTTGTTTGACGAACCGGAACATTTTTCTAAGTAATTTATTGATACACGTTATAGTGTGTTGTGGTTTTTGGATTTTTATTGCTGTATATTAATAAATAGACTGCCAACTAGATGGTTAGTGGCTGCTGCGAGTTTTGCAGCAAATCTGCAACTCTCACTAAAACCACAGTGTATGTTTTCAAGTAGTTACAAGTGTAAAGTTACCGTATACTGTAATTTCACTGTATTGACACCGGAACGTAGCAATGTGAATACCGATTTGCGCGAAAAACAGGTAAGATGGATGTATCCAAATAATCGACCTTGATATAGTTTTCCTTTGGTTAAATGTGGTTCAAACCATAATAGATAGGTTTCTCACGCGTGACGAGTGAATGCAATACAATAGTGTGTTTCCGCCTTTAGGCCTTATTACTTTACCTTAGAATTGGCTCTTGGCTCTCGGTGGGGACGTATGAGATATGATATTATAAATAATGCTGTACTCGAATAAAATAAAGAATATTCCTGTGATTGCGTGAAACTTCAACCACCCAACGAAATATTGTTACAAGACGGCTTCTATGAACATAAATCGCACCGCAAACGCAAAGAACTACTGCAAAAAAATACAATCGATGACATCCGTCGTTGAACTTAAATAGATAAAACTAAAAATAAATGTCGACCGAGAAACATATTATTTATATTAGATACATATATATAAAAATATTCATCATCTCCTCTATTTTAGTTGTAAGCGTAATTTTTATATAAGATCCATTGTAAACGGCGATGCCTTGGTTCTATTAGATCACTGGCAATATACAGCGATAGGTTGCTCATATGATGCATTTCTTCCCAAATGCTACCTAGTCGAGATGGATTTATCGATTGGCCCGTTTCTTTCTCAGGGATCTATTTACGAGAGGCAGGGCAGTGCATTAAACATTAAATAGTCGAGAACAAAGGTTCTAAATTTAACGTTTTTATTTAATTATATTAGATAAATAAATTTATTGTTAATATGTTTTATACAATAAAGGTTATATATCATAATGATTAAGTATATTATTGATTTACTTTCAGGCATTAATACATACGCCGTTGCTGAGGGATTACTTCCTCGGCGAGAAACACAAGTGCAGGGCGCAAGGAGGCAAGTGTTTAGTGTGCGAAGTTTCCAAGTTGTTCCAGGTATGCAATGTTTATGATATTTGAAGCTGAGCGTTGTTTATGATGATGTTTTGGGTATGAAATATGAACTTTGCGATTGAGTTGAATTTACATTGAACAGATTTTTATTTAGTTAGCACACTGATTGTATCTATAGCTTCTTGTGTTTAATACTCTCCGTGTGTTATTACTAGGTACTGAAAACTGTTCGAACATTTTCAGGTTAATTTTAACTTTCTACTTATTTTAAAATTTTACGAAACGAAGTTACGTAATAGGGGTTTTCAGCTGCCATTATGTAACATCGGTTTCTGTGTTATTTTGATAGTTGAATAAATATAAGATACATAAGTGTTTTAAATATGTTAACATTACTATTTTATAAGTATATAGTTAAACAAAAATAAGTACATAGTTAAATATGAATGCGGCTAGGTTATTTGTACATTTTCTCAATCAAATATAATTAAACAACAATTAACAATAATTTTATAAAAAAAATTAAAGCCATTCCCTGGAATAAAATATCATGTCTGTAAGGGTTAACTTAAATCTTTTATGCTGTTTGTATATAAATTTTCACGCAGACGAGCCTTCATTCACCCTTCTTATTTTCATGTTTCGTCTTAAAAAGGGATGTAACCCTTTTTTACGTAATCATAAACTTACTTTTTTTTAATTTAATTATTGACTTCATCCATACATGATCATTTGAACTATAATAGGTACGTGCTTACATATTTCTGTGTATAATATGCCTTTCCTTTCTTTTTACACCAAACAAATGAAGATTATTTTATTTTTTTTGCAATTTAGAACCTTAGGTTGACGTTCCGTCTTATAACATGTATATTAGCCTATCTTACTATATAGGATCCTATTAGACCTATATAGGATCTACTATTTAAAATCTAATAACACATTTTTATCGAGTGGGTGCATTAGTTTAGGAAATAGAATTGAATATACAAACATAAGTATGTATGTGGCATACAGTCTCTGTATGTACATATATTGCCAAAATCATTATTAGCTTCTTTTTGGCTTCCATGACATTGGTATTTACAGCAATTTGTAGATAAAAATTACTGCTCGGTTATATACGAATTTATCTATTTTTTTACATCGTAGCAAAATGGATTACTGCCAACTAGTACTTACCCGCCATTGCAATTCACAGCTACATTGAAAAATTGTATCTTAAGTAATCCAGCCTGCGCACGCAATAGGTATAGTAACAACACATTTAAGTAAATAGTCCTCTGTATTTTGTCCTTCTGTATATTACCTGTGACTCATAATCATATCGGTCACAATTTTATCGTGAAACTTGATTCCCTTCACAAAATTGTTCGTATTGTATTTTTTTTAAATAAAAATTCGTACGCTAAAACATATTTTATGCACGGTGTTATGTACACCTCGCTACTTAGCGCTAGATCTCGAATAGTGTAACTAGATAGATATACACTATGCTGGGTTATATATATTAATCCTCAACTATGGAAACCTAATGCATGAAATTTTGAAATTTATTTTACTGGTCAAGTAGTCGTCATCATTTAATTAAAGCATAAACAAATCTCTAACGAACGATCCAATTTCAATAAATAGCAAAGTTTTAGCTATTGAAAATTGTACGCTATATGTTTCTTGCAAAACAGATTTTTGCATGGCGGGCGTGTACTGTCACATCAACGTACTATCTGATTCGCTGTCTAACTGACACTTTAATGCTTTGTTACTTTGTAGCTTTTATATATAATAGTGTGTTGTTTGTTTACAAGTATATTAAAAGATAATAATAAAAACATGTGTATATTTTACCTACTTTCTGTTGTTTTACATTTAGCCAGGTCTTCTCTCATCCGAGTCGAATAACCAACCGACTATCAAATTTTTGATATACCTTAATCTACTTCAAGAAAATTTAGAGGAATTGTATTTAGACCATTAATTTTTTCACACAACCCAGCAGAATATGCCAAAAACCACGATTTTCTAATTCAGACTTCCGAGCCCCCTAGCGGGAAAATGAGTCGTAAACTTTTTTTGCGACCATTACATTTTTTGCTCGGCTCGACCAGGAGAACAACACATGCAAAATTTAGACCTGGCTGCCAAAAACCACTTGGCCATTTAATATCATCTACTTTATTCACCACAATATCTTTACGACATAATTGTGATAATGACGCTGATACGATATGTGGAGTTTTTAAAAAATCCTTGAAATTAATTTTTCACGCGAGCTATTGCTAAAGCTGTTCATTTTCATATACTAATTTTCTTGTACACGAATACTATATTTGTAAATAGAACTATTGCTCCGTTTTGTTCCTGTTGTGTGTTATAAGTGTAGAATAATGGAGATGAGATTTCCTCGGCAATGGTAGGATTTCTTAATTTTATGGGGTGCTGTCGGTTGTGACGATAATTATAAAGTGTTAAAAAAGTTTTCAAAATATTGACTAGGTAATAAGTCAGTACTACTACCTTACTTGACTTGGAAAACCTTTTGTGTTGTGGAGAAACTTCCAAGTCATATTAATCGTCAATTCCTTCTCTTAGCTCATCTTTTTTCAAAACTGTAAAAAAAAAGTTTGGGTTGGTCCATAGTATCGTTAGCCAATGTTTGATGCGATGCGGTGGTGGATTAAGAATACCCGAGTCACTGTTTGCTTTCTTCTCATGGGTGTCGTGGAGAGTGGTCTAAGGAAATTTACTACAATTACATTTTTGTGAGTGACAATGGCAGTAGGCCAGTCTATTACATTGGGACTTATTTTAAAAAGAGTTGGTTTTTATTATACCTCCACCTAACTCTTTCAGGGAGGACAGGCATGATTATATGTATGAATGTTATTTCTTGAAGGAGTTCTACTCGGGCGCGAAAACTCCGCTGACACTGCATCGCCTGCTGCACCTCATCTGGACGCACGCACGCCACCTGGCTGGCTACGAACAGCAAGACGCGCACGAGTTCTTTATCGCCACCTTGGACGTACTACACAGGTAATTAAACCTGTTGCGTTGCCCACTTTGGTCGTCTGTGTAACCGATGGTTCGTTACTGCTACTTTTCGTAACTGGTTTCTATATAGGGATTATTTTTTCTTTCACGTAGCAGGAAATTAGCTTTTGTTTTCAATTCTTATGTATTTTGTGTAGCATATGCAAACTTTAAGTAACTATTACGTAAGTGTATTAATGTAACTAGTACGTACAAGGAATACTTCAATCGAAACTAATTACAAACCACTGCCAACGGTTTTTTATGTGTTTAATAAACAAATAGACTGACCATCGCATGGTAAGTGGCAACAATTGCCTAGATAGTCCAACGAGTTTTGATGATGAAACTTCAGCGATATGCAATAGCGATAGCGATATGTAAATAAAGTAGTAACTACTATTCATGGATACTCCACAGGCTCTTATGAAATTACTACTATTGACTCCATGCTATATTATCTTTGACTTGAACTAATCATCTATAAGACAATCATTGTCCAAAAATCCATAGGTAACAAATTTTGTTTGGCAATCTCGTTGACATAAGAATGAGAATATCTTTTAGAGATTTATATTATAGGGTTAATGTTGACCAAAATAAATGAAAGCATTATACATTTCACTTATACTGTACATCGTCATGTCCACAGACACTGCATGAACGGCGTCGAGGATACAGAGAAGAAAGAGAATGGGCGCTGCAACTGCATTATCGACCAGATATTCACAGGCGGACTGCAAAGTGATGTCGTTTGCACCGCCTGCTCGGGCGTCTCCACCACCATCGACCCCTTTTGGGACATAAGTCTGGACGTTGCTGGCCCTGGTTCACTTCAAGCTTGCCTCGAGCGATTCACTCGAGCCGAGCACCTTGGCTCCGGCGCCAAAATCAAGTGCTCCAAATGCAGAGCGTACCGCGAATCCACCAAACAGCTCTCCCTTGAAACGCTACCGATCGTCGCCAGCTTCCACCTCAAACGATTCGAACACTCGTCGCAAATCGATAGGAAGATATCCGCTTTCGTGTCGTTCCCTGCGGAATTAGATATGACCCCGTTTATGTCGTCTCACAGGAGGGCCGTCGACGTGAGCGTGGACAATAACAACGCCCCCGAAGGCATGTTCGAGGACAATAGGTACTCCCTGTTCGCGGTGGTCAACCACCTGGGCTCGCTCGACGCCGGCCACTACACGGCCTACGTGCGCCAAATGAAGGGCAGCTGGTTTAAGTGCGACGACCACATGATCACGCGGGCTTCGCTGCGCGAGGTTTTAGATAGTGAAGGGTGAGTTGATCTCCGATCCGACAATAGGGTAGACGACTACAACTGATTGTGGCCGTTTTATACTAAAATTATCTGATTTGAGCAATTTATATCTGCTGAAAGTATGTCAATATAGAAATTTCAGTTTAAGTATTAATATATATATTTTTTTAGATTTTTAAAAAATGAGCAATTATTATTTACGTAATTCTAATCAAACGAACACATTTCTAACATTCTCACATTAAATATAACATTTTTTTACATAGAAAGTATACCTATAAACGTACAAATAACTAAGTTATTTTAAAATTTGTTCGCTCATACAAATTTGACGAGTTAACTTAGTTATGACGCCACGATTACAGTGTTTTTAGTATGGAGCGTTTTCGATCGACCCACGACAGCGCCGCAAACATGTCGATGTATCTTCAAAAGTAAATAGGTACAGGTGTACTGTTGGTTCTATAATATTTCTCAGTTAAAAGAGTACTCTTATTATATATTAAATTTAAAAAATTGTCGTCTACCCAATTTTAAATGTAACATACAGTACGTGGAACGTCAGTGGCGGTGTTATATTTCTTTATTGTATATTAAAATATGTTGAAAATACATATAGAGGGTATATGCAGGACTATGCTTATCTTTCTAGAATAGATTTCTACCTATATAGTCGTGATCGTAGGTTTATTTATATACAAATATAATTTTGTGAAATGAGACTAACCTAGATGCTTTAATTAATATATTCTTGAATAATCTCCAGTATAGAGCTTCGAACCATCCCGCGGCCGTCTTCCATGGTCACGGTCATACCTACACATGATCAGCAAAATATAGTTGTCGCTTTTGATATTGATGCCCGTTGCTCTTCAGTCCAGAAGCTTAAACACATCATTCCAGAGCAGCTGTAAACAGCTTGGACGATATTACGTTCACGAAGACGTACTAACTGATGGAGAATTCCTATTATTTTCGTTTAATGAACTAATCATTAAAGCGACTTTTTCATGCGTCCTCCTTTTGAAATAAATTATTTGTCGTTTTTTACAGTTGTTTATTAATAATTCTGTAATTATAGAAATCTCTTTGGGAATTTGTTGTAGTATTGAACTTAGCTTACATACGATGCAATAACTCTTTGTTGTCTTAACTTGTAAATTTGTAAATATATATTAGAAACTGAGAAAAAAAAAACATTAACTTTGCTAAATTTCAAAGAACTTTATTAATATGTGGCATAGTATGCTAAAATAACAAACATTAAATTCAGCAATTACGAAATTACCAAATTCTGGTTTCATTAGTAAATAAATACTGCACGATACGGTTAACATAGTGTGGCAGTGGTAAATAATTATTTGCCTATTTCTTTTCCAGGTACCTTCTCTTCTACCACAAGACTGTTCTGGAATACGAGTGTGACGTATCTTAGATGCCCAAGATGATTGGATACCGCCGAACACCCACTGTTTAATCTCGACGACAGGAATCACTGGCATCTCCCACCATATCTAACAGATATCTGGTTAGCTTTGATGTGAAGGTAGTTTTTAAAATTTATCAATGTGTAAACAAAATCAAGTCATAGTTCCCCTCGTGATATTAGTGCTTAGAAGATGTTTGATGGAGGTTTTGACAGTCATCTCATCGTCTGTATATGAAATCATTTACGAATTTGTTAGTCCTAAGCTTTAATGTTATGTGTAGAATTCACCCAAATGTGTTGTTCGACGAGTTAATTTATGAAAAAAAAAATGTAGTACGATGAATTTGATTTTCCTGTGTATGGTGTGCGCCGGCGATAATTCCTCCATGGTTGAGCGAGTTTTTTAGCTGCTAGTCAACTAATCTTCTATTACCACCGAATCTTAAAAACCATTTAAATATTCCCATATTCCCAATTACCAGCAACATTCATATTTCCTATCCCAAAATATATTAACGTTATCAAGCTTTTAATTGATGAGCCTGCTTTTAATTCTTATTCACTTGCTGATAAGTCCTGATGTACTTTTCAGAAACTAAAAAAACTGTTATTGTAACATGCAAGAAATGTGTATTTTTGCTACAAGTATTTAATAATTGTAAAATATAAGTCTTTGTGGCAAATAAAAATACATTCCTCGCGAAGATATATTGAAAAGTGAATCTTCTTAAGACGTAGTTATTTATAGGAGCCGAAGCTGCTAGAAAACTCGCTCAATGTAATCGCATTAGTCCTACCAGTTTGACGTTTCCCAATTTATTTGAAGTGTATAACTCTACTGTAGAATCTTCAGTATACTGTAATTATAATAAATGTTATATGTATAAACCGATTGTTCTCATAGCTAATCACAATCATAGAATGTTTTGGCTAGTGTAATTATAACACGCATACGTAGAAATTCACTATATGATATTCATAGCTACTTGCAAGCCAAATGGCATTATTTTCTTGCTCCTTTTTGAGTTGGTACTGTATTTTTTGTAATGAGTGTATACGCTGAACAAATATAAATCTACCTCGCCGTTTTTACGTTGCATTTTAAAGAGACCTTATAAATATTATTTGTTTTATTAGAGGCATTCGCACGTAAGTTTAAGCTAAATACACGGGATACTTATGTCGTCCTTACGTGTTTGGAACAATGTGCTTAAAATATAAGACGCACCTATCGTTCGCGCGTCAGTCTCTCCGTGACGGTCACTAGAGGTGCTAAAAAGGTGCAATATTATTGAATAATGAATTGGCGAAATTATCTTTTTGTTTGATCCCAACGTACTTAAATCGAATTGAAAGTTGGGATTACGTACATACGGCGTTTGATGGCAATGATAGGTATCATAGCGATCATTCTATGTTTCACGACCTAATAGTATCACTATAATTTCTTTTAAAATAAGAACGGTTTATTTATGTTAAAAATAGAAGGAAAGCGTGTGTAAATGTTTCACTGCTCTATCTTTTGTGTATAAAAACTTTGATGACGGTGAAACTATGTACACCATGAATGGAATCAGGACCGTTATGCGGATCTCCATTAGGATAGTCCACGTATTTTATCATCTTTTAGTCGTTAATATCGATATACATATATCACCGAAACAGGATTAAGTACTCTCAAAATATGTTTTAAAGAAATTTAAGCTCGTACGTAAAGTAATAAATTGTGAATATTATGATAAGTAATCAAAATAACGAAACTAACGAGGACACCATAAATCCGCAGTGTGTCTGACACTGTTGGCGATCGAAATAAAATTTATCACGGAAGGTAATATTTGTTACAATATAGCAAATAGTTCACAAGACATTGGTAATATTTTGATATTTCTTAAAAAATGGATATATGGCGTTTAGTCAAATTTTATCTAATACGAACTGTCAAATAATTGGTCATTACTCAAAAAGTGTCACACGGTCGGTTTCAGAGAATTTAAAGTTGAGCTGCTCAATGTTGATTGCGCGTGTGTCAATTATTTTTTGTAATTGAAACTTGACACATGTTCAGTCAGTTAGTCATGCTTAACTACAAATTCTCAAATCCGATATCGCCTGATAATCCTGTTTGGGAATACATATTTTTGTCACGCATTTTTATATGCAGTCCTTGTTTGGGTGAAATGTCCGACTAATGTATGATAAGGAATTAAGCGAATATAAACTTATTGCTTATGGTGTTTTAGTTTTTTCCATTTATTAGACATTGAAAGATATTGTATATTTACTGAAACAGACCCAGACAGATTTCATAGAGAACAGCTCGTCGTCTTGCTAAATTTCAATTTGCAATACAATCTGTCTTTGTTGCAAAAGCAAGTTAGTTTTAGTTCATTATCATCAGAATCAATTAGTATATTAGAAGTAAACATAAAATACAATTATATGTAGCCCGCGGGACAAAATCGACTCATATTACCATTCGTTTGTGGAATCTCGTATATTTAGCTTAAATAAGTAAAATTAGTTGGTAACTTTGACTGAACTGACATTAGCTTAATGTGATATTTAATATTTATGACTTGTAATTATTAAACGTAGTTAGGTAGTTGTATGGATTTACGATTTCAAGTAGTATTTAAATTTTTTTTTTGCTTGAGTGTGTTCTAGCAAATTGTGGAGTCGCGTATATAGCTTTAAACGTAATTCTTATAAAAATAATTAAGTGTGTATACTGTAAATATATTTTGTCCAATATTTTAATATGAGTGTTCTTTAGTGATGATAATTAATGCAAACTCTGTCACAAAATCTTCAAATCTGACGTATTCGTGTTTGTTTTGGTTGTCTAAAATGCTTCACTATTTGCTAGCATCACCCATTGTGAAATAAATTGATTTGCATTTAATTGTTTAGTGACGAGGATCCGAGCCTAATCAAATATTTAAATATTAGTCTGTATTATAATAAAATGTGATAAAGCTAAAAGAAATCAATTTTACCTATTTTATTGCAATTTTATTATTTGTGATTTCATTTTATCCTATCTGACATTAAAATGAATGTAAATGTAAGTTTGTCTTTAAACATAAGTATGGTTTTAATATCGTAACGTTCAAACACTCAAATATAGAAAACAGGTATATTTCGAATTAAGCATTCTAAGGAATTATTAGTTGATTTTGTGTATATAATATAATCATGGATCGTCGCTACTAAGTATATGCTGTTGCTGTATCTTCACTGCGCATAAGTGAAGACATTTCTTACAATTCCAGTTATTATCTACTTTAGTCGCAGTCTACAGGCTGAATTTTTCAGGTGGGTATAGGTTATTGAATTAAGGCCATGAATGCCAAACTATTTATCGGTTTTAACAACTCAGTGCATAATCGTAAATATTATGTATCAGTCTTATATCTTTAAAAACATTACTTCTGATCTGTTCAATATTTTTTGGATTGGGCATCTATTCCCAGTTGAAAAATTCTCCTGTATTATCTAGTATAAATGTTGGTGTTATTGCAGTCACATCATGTAATTTATCTAAGAAACCATGATTGTTCAATCTATTATTCCAGTAACCTATTTTCACTATATCTATACCAATATAAATGTCATACGAATGTGTCATGTATGATGTAAAAATAAAATAAACTTAAATTAAGGACAAATTTTTATTTCAAAGTGTTTTCCTTTCGTTGAAAAGAATGAAATAATTTATTTCGGCTGGATGAGACCAAACCTTATGATGCGAATAAGTAATGCCAATAGTAATAATGCCTATTCAGTTCACTTTATTTAAATTAACGAAAAGTAGTTAATCGTTAATATAAGAAGCAGATCCTGTATGTGAGTTCTGTCCGATTCCAAGTTTAGAAAAACGGGCGGTCCAAAATCTTGCCATTTTTCCACTAATGAGCTTACGCTGAAATCGAAATTTAAATAAAAGGTTGTTTATATATATCCTGGACCAAGCCGATATGATAGGATAATGAAGTTGTTGTTCAAAATCCTTTGATGTGTGGACGGAATATCGACACTATTCGTTTGGTCGGCCAACGTTGGCACTAACTACCATCATACCGCCCAGTATTGCTACACCTGCGTAGATTGCGTTGGGCTAATGTGTACAGCCGGCATAAAGATCAATTTATTGTTGAAATTCGAATCCAGGACCTTAGAAATGGCGACACCCTGAAACTGGTATACTAACCACTCGACTACGGACAACTGATTAAAAGACAATGATATAAGAATAAATAAAAATAAGCACAGCTAACGTAGGTAAGACACTAGACAATAGCTTACAAGCTATATAAATTATTGGATTCAAACCAAACGATACAACGATGATTTTGTGTTCATTTTTGTTTGATTCCTATTAGAAAGCCCTTGCAGTTGTCACCTGTAAACAAAGTCAGATATATTTCGGGATAATAGATAAATCACCTCAGGTATATATTGGTTCTGTTTATGTCCTTGTTTCAAAATATATTATTTTGTTACCATTTTACATATGGTATGTGTCGTTTGATAATATAATGCTGTATCACGGCTAGATTTCTCAAAAATGTTTTGGCATATTCAATAAATTTTAATACAATGGGTTTTCATCTATTTTCTCCGTTAATATGAATTAGTAGACAGAACCTCCGTAAAGTAAAACACATTATTTATCAAACAAATGTTTATTCGAAAATATCACAACTACATAACTTGCTCTGAGCATTGAGATGAATATTGATAACAATTTTAAATAAATAGCGTCACGAAAAGTCATTAAATGACAAATAAAATAGAAAAATATTTAATTAATTTAAAAATTTTGAATGTTCATACGTTCGGTATACCTACAAATTATAGTTCAACGTATCATAAACCTGATAATACACGGTGATCGATACATTATTAACATAATTAAAATGCCTCATTCGCATTTTCGGTTAATTTAAAACGAATAAGACACTTGCTAAATTTTATCAGGTTTTTTTGGACAACAGCTCTCAAGCAAATATAATGGCGCTTATATCTTATTGCAGGCCGTCTTACAACCAAACACAACATACGGATTTCATAGTTACAGTTAGGACTTTGATATTGATTATGACTGTGTCTCCCAATGAATATTAAACACTTGAAAAATGATGCAATAAGACGGATTTACATTTCAATCCACATGTTTATTGCCTGAGAATCGTTGATTATGGTTATATTGAAAACTTCTATCAAAGACTTTTTGACCTAAATAATAATGACTACGTGGATTGGCCGAAACATACATTTAGAGTGATAAAGTAAAACAGTCTGAATCAGTTTTTTTTCGAATTGGTATAAATTATAGATATAAATCTATCACATACCAATCAGACTATTGCGATTACCTCTATCTCTCCTAATTTATTCACTTTCCAATGTACTACGACTAAATACTGTCTTATACTATAGAAATACATCTACGTGGCAAGCATAAATGCTTGCAATATACAATAATAAAATTGCGTGTTAAACTACAAACAAATGTTTACCAAAATAAAACATTATTCTTTTTTGTATATTGCTTCTAATTCATAAAATATATATGCTCGCCTTTACAATACAAAAGTATGAACAATTTGTTCTAAAGACAGAGCATTGGCCTATTTTAGAAACAATTCAACCTTGACTACTTCCAGAAAGACAAGACTCTAAATAATTATAATTAGTTGAATCTTTACAGTTGACAAGATTTTGACTCAGACCATATATAATGTAATGCAATTTATGTCTTGTCATTTTAGTTATTATATTAATATATGCAATATTCGCAGTACAAGGATAAGATAGATAAAGAATAAGAATAATAAGATAAGAATTACTAATTTTTATGGTTTGATTTTATTGTCAGTTTATATTATCATCACTTATAATGTAAAATAAGAGAATTAAATTGTAGAAAAATAAGTCAGAGATTCAAATTATTACTTCACCTATGACCACAAAGAAGACCAAAGATAATTTTGCAATTATATTAAATAAAACGTCAAATACAAAAAGTAAAATTATTTATAATTTTGTCTTATCTATGATAGCAAAATAAAATACTAGACCAAACTCTAAAAATACTTGAAACACCATCTTGTAAATCTCAAGTTCAGTTTTAAATGTGAGAGTGGACCCATATCCAAAATTATTCCATACCATAATATTATTATTTATTTCACGGGTTCTATTTCCGGTTATGGGAAAATACGTGACAAATATGAATGCAGATGTAATTATTTCTAAAAGAAAAGGATCCTGCTCATTGAGCAAAGTTAATATTGTGAACTTGTATCCTCTAGGAAGACATCGGAACGTGCGTCAATCTTTTGTATATTTTTTTAATATTTACTTCGGTTAATAAAGATAATTATGAAGTAATTAACTTCATCTTTCAGCTAAGAACAATTGAAATCAAACTACCAACACCTTTATGATTTCCTTGGAAATGTAGCGATAAATTTAACTATTCATTATTTAGCAAGCAATTTTCGTTGAGCCAGTTACAGAATTTTAGAGCAAAGTAAATTTAGTTGAGGGTGCTCTCTATATAAAACTTTACACGAGATCATTCAATCAACATTACCCAGGGTTTTGTTGCTGATTACGTTTGGTAAAATATTTAATTCTGCTGCGAAGAATTTCCACTTTTGATAAAAGTAACTATACTTTAAATAAAATAAATTTAGAATATTTAAAAATCACATCAACCTGCATTTACTAATGAAATAATACGAGGGCTGCTAATTAAGTATCCGGAATCTGAGATTTCAACGCAATATATGACCTCCATGGTAAAATTCGTTCTTTTTTTGAAATACTGGCCGCTATTTTTTTTTTCCTTATGTACGCTAGTATTTGTTTCTGGTGGGTTTAAAACGTCATATCGCTGAAATGATGGAACTCACATGTGAAAATATTCGTGCTATGATTTATTACGATTTTCAACGTGGTTTAACGCAACAACAGTGCGTAGATCAATTAACTTCAACTTTTGGTGTTGAAGCTCCATCAAAAACCACTGTGTATCACTGATTTAGTGAGTTCAATCGTGGACGGAGTAAGCTCACGGACGAGGTTAAGGAAGGTCGCCCGAAATCAGTCGTTGTGCCACAAAAAATTGAAGCTGTACGAAAACTAATTATGCAAGACCGTCATGTTACGTATCGCGAGATAGAGGCTACTCTGGGCATATATATGACAAGCATTAAAAAATATTACATGAACATTTCTTCTTAAAAAAAATGTTCGCGTTGGATAGCGCACAACTTAACTCAGCATCAAAAAGCTCGCGTCGAATGGTGCAAGAATATGTTAAAAAAAATTAACGGAGGTGACTCAAAATCTGTTTATAACATCTACACAGGTGATGAATCTTAGATCTATGCGTACGATCCCGAAACTAAGGAACAATCTACAGTTTGGGTGTTTCAAAATGAGCCGAACCCTACGAAAGTGACTCGTGCAAAAAGCAAGCAAAAGCAAATGGTGGCCTGCTTTTTTGGTATTAATGGTCATGTGGCTACAATACCACTGGAGAATCGTAAAACGGTAAATTCGGAGTGGTACACGACCATTTGTTTGCCGGAAGTATTGAAGAAATACGTAAAAACAACAAGCGACGCAGAATCATTCTACACCACGACAATGCCAGCTGTCACACATCACGCGACACAAATACATTTTTGGAGGGTCAAAAAATAGAATTGATGGGTCATCCACCGCATAGCCCAGACTTGGCACCTAATGATTTCTATTTATTCCCAAATGTAAAGAATAAATTACGTGGTCAACGATTTTCGACCCGTGAAGATGCCGTCGACGCGTTCAAACAGCACGTTTCAGAGATGCCGCAGTCAGAGTGGAAAAAATGCTATAAAAATTGTGTATCGATCATCGCGGAGAATACTTTGAAAAACAACAAACCCATATTTAGCCGTTTATACGTTTGTTTAATTTTTCTATTCCGGATACATAAGTAGCAGCCCTCGTATGTATGATTAAAAAATATATAATATAAGTGCATCAAACACTTATACTTTACTGCTATTTACTAGCGATTTATGAAACTTTCTATATCATAGACGACTAACTGAATAAAAATATGTTTAGAACGAGAACTTTAAAATTGATACAATTATTAATATTTTAAAAATACAATAATTTCTAAGACTTGTATCATAGGATTTAGAAATCTGCTTAGGCTTATACAGCTTTCATGGTAGGCGCTGGTTCTTCGTCTAGTAGGTTCTCAAGTTGTTTGACGTCTGTCACGGGCAGCGAGCACGCGTAGCGCCGGCACACGTATGCTGTGGGCCTGTCGCCCACACTCCTAATACGGCTGAGAACTGTACAACAGATAATAATTATTTTATATAAATAACAATGAATCGCTGAAATGTATGCACGCGCATAACCATAGAACCTTTGGACTAAATTGGATAATATTTTTAAATCGTATTTTATATTATTTATGCAACTGTTGTATAATGAGGGGTATTAAATACGAATGTGGGTTTATCACATGAGGCGGAGCCAAGTGTGATAATAGTATCACATGAGTGTTTTAATACCTAATTATAACAGTTGCATACAAGACTTTATCTACAATCATGATGTGCATCCTCTATAAAAGATTTCCAATATTCGAGTGAAAAAATGGCGGGAAATAACACGATAAGACGAGAATCCGAAATTACGAATTAGTCTAAAATTTTTCAAAATTTTAGCGATCTGGTGGTGTAAATGACATTGCATGAGAATGTTCTTTTTTTGAAATTCATAATATCACGTGTTTGGATGATATAATGATCATAATATCATTGAGTGTTTTAATGTTGGCAATAAGCTAATTGTTATATTTTCTTTTATAGAGGATTATTAATAGCATGATAGTAAATAAAATATTAAACACTCTCTAATATCAACTCATTGGCTGTTAAGAGGTATTATAGATTTATTATATACTAGATCGATCAATCGTGACCCAAATTGAATTTTCTAATGTGTGAATGTTGCGAATATGTGTGACTTGTACTGCACAACCGGCCCTTCAACTGTGGAAAATTACTACAGAAATGTTTGGGACTAGTAGCGAAAAAATTAACCGATTTGAGTATCGAAGCGAAATAGCAAACAATCATGGTTAGTACTTAAAATAAATTCATAATGCGTCTTACCTTTTCACAACATATTTGGGGTCGGAGCAGAATTGCGTTCTCTTACTGTAGGTGCTTGGTCACATCTCATATCAGCCATGCCATCCCCCATTCCAGCATCATGCATATCACCTTTCACCTTTTCATCCATCGCTTCTTACGTCACCTTTATTGCTGCTTCCCTACCATTCATACTCATTACCATTCTTGTAATATGCTATTTATCTTACGCATTACATGTCTATACCATGTCAGCCCTTGCGTCATCTCTCTAATATAGGTGTCACTTAAACTCTATCCAAAATACAAATTCCTACTCAATCATTTCAGACACACCACTAATTTATCTTAACATTTGTATCTTTGCTGAGTAGATAACCCTCTCACTCACTTTTACGACCGAACATTCCGAGCCGCACTGAAAAACGTCTTTATAAATTTTGGCTTTTTAGTTTCAGCAACATTATGTATAAGGTAGTAAATAGTTCCCGAGACCTGTCCTCACTTCATCCAACCTGAATTAATCCGTGTTTTGACTACCCTGGCTACATAATACATCATGTTACAGTAACGGGGATAAGTATGGGCACGGCACTGGCGAGAGATATTAAAACGTATCAATGTTAATTCGTCCATTACTATAAAAAAGAATAGCACAAGAATCTCTCATATAGGCTCATTAATGCACTGAAACTGCACAGTAACAGGTTCTTTGCAAACAGCCCAAACTCGCCTCACATTCTTTTCAGGCACACATTTGAGTATTAGAGCCCATATATAGTCTCCACAGGAAAGTGATCATAGGCTTTTCAAGAACAATACCATGTTTATATTTTTGTGCACCTATCGTTTTATTGTTAAATACTAAATATGACATCCTTTGTACTACGCCGAACGTGCATGTGGATTTAATGATTCCTTTTAGATTTGAACAAATCCAACAAACATTATCAGCAGAGGTCGGAATTAGGTAGAGTTATTTATGTACTTGCATAGAAATGTTGATATTAATGTGAACCTTCACGGGATTTCTAATGGACAATCTTGTGGTCAACAATATTGCAAATAAATAATAAAAACCTCAGAGATACTAATAAAACAAAGATAATTAACGTACAATTTTCATTAATTTACAATAATGCACAATACCAATTATTGATAGTCTTAAGCAACATCGCGCGTATTAGAATTTCGCAACTTCGGACATCAGATGTCATTGATGTAAGTTTGGCAGTAGTTTAAATTGGGTAAAAGTAAATAACTTTTTATTTAAAAAATCACAGCATTTTTTCTGCTCTTTAAAATTAATCTCGGGCATAAAAGCATATCTATTTTATTCTTTCGTTGTATGAAATCAGTGTAAGTAAATGAATAACTCTTCCTAATTCCGACCTCTGATTATCAGTACAAGATGAACTTGTGAATTAATGTGTAGATTTTTTAAACTATCTTCCTCACAATTTACTCATATTTTCCACTATTAACACTTCTTCCCTGGATTGCGGAAAATATTTCAAAATCAAAATCTCAATTTTGCCCTCCAATATTAGTTTTATTAAATAGTATTTATCATTTCTATAAATGTGTCCAAAGTAAGCTGTTTTTCTCTTTTTGATAGTTTGAAATAACTCTAAATTTTTACCCATAATTCTCAGAACTCTTTCATTGGTTACCTTATCTGTCCATTTGATTTTCAACATTCTTCGATAGATACACATCTCAAAAGCTCTTAACTTATCTATTAAATTTTGCTTTAAGGTCCAACTTTCTGATCCATACATTAAAATCGGTAAAATATAGCATTTGGCCAATCTCCAACGAAGGTCTAAGTTAATTTTTCTATTGGTTAGAATCTTTTTCATTTTTTGAAATGTGGTCTTCGCTATTTGTATACGCGTCCTGATCTCTTTCTCTGATTCCCAGTTAATGGTTAACCAGCAACTAAGATATTTATACGAGTCTACTTTCTCTATGTTGTTATTACCTATATTGATTACTATAATTAACTATTGTGACGATGATGATGACATACACCTCCAATTTTTTATCTTTTTAGTATCTTGCAAACAAATCACATTCATTCTTCATTCAAATATGTCTGCTACTTCCGCTCCTTAACATGCTATACTTCCCACATTCAAACTTAATTTAAGTTCTGCTTAATGCACCTTGTTGAATAGTAATTGCCAATTGAATCGTAACTCTTGCTTATACACATTTGAAATTAAAATACAAATTTATTGAAAAGCAAGCATTAATGTGTTGCATGCAATTTCAGACGCCATGTGCATTAAGCTACTGGTAACTGATCATGCACTTAAATTTTAAAAGGATTGTTCATTATAAGTACAGCCGCACTCCGTAGGCCATTCTAAGCAAGCCCAGAGCAGATCGGAGGGCATGTGTCTGGCAAAATTTAAGATATTGTAATATAATGTGTTTAAATGATAGAAATATAATGTGCCATATTTATCTGTCGCAAAGGATAATACTATTATTCCACCACAATATTATTTTATTTTTCCATGTTTATCGTATTGTGTTCAAATAAACCACTACCTAGACTAGAAATTTCAAGATTAATTAATGATACACGCAGTCTGGACCAGTCGAATTCATATTTTTCCCCAACGACAAAATGTTTATGTTATACCATCACAAATAACGTAAAACCGCTAAATTAGGTTACCATATTAAAATTGATATTTTTAATAAAGTTTAGAATCTAATCTAATTTAAAGAAGATTATAAAATATTTTATACTACTCGAAAATATTACATTCTTAATGACTTTTAATGCATCTGTTAAACATCACTGTTGAACTTGAGAAAAAGTTATTTTATATAGTAGTGTTTTTATGATTATGCTCATTTGATAATATTATATATCGAGTAGTGGCACTAAATTATCCGTCTGTAGTAATAATAGTATTATCAGTGTTTTCAACGAGACAATCAGCATGTTTAATGACTGCCGATACAAATAAATTATGAAACATACGCGGATGTATTATTAATCTGACTATGTAAGCTGTATCGCAATATTACGACTTACGAATTGAATTTGTTTTATCTGGAATGTTGTTTTTCGCACTATCTTTTAGCAATAAGCAGTTTTTTTTTTAAATTTTGTTTACTCTTCATTTTATAACGTCTGTTTTATAATGCTATCACGGTTTATGTAAATGTTTATGACTATGAAAAACATAGTGGATGTGAAAAAATGCATTTATACCTCAAGAGATTCTTCATTTCAGATTACCTCCAAAAAGATATATAAAAATAGTAATAAAATAGCTAAAAACAATAAGATGCCGTCACCATGTTTGCCGTCACCCACCCAGAAATAAAATGGTCATACCTTTTTTCGATTCGTTTGCGAGTCGACTACGCCACCATAAATTTTTTTATGTCACATTCATATCTTTAGAACGTAAAAAAAATTTACGGACATAGGCACATTTCAGCAAACTATGTAAGGCCCCAAATACACTGAAGATTTAAATATCATATGTTAATACACTATTGTCAAATACATGTATGTATGTCAACAAGTCTAATATCTTTTTAAGGAATTTCAAACAAATTCATATAAACAAATCGAAATCGTCAAGTATTATCAGCATGATCAGCTGTCTTTTTAAGCTTAACAGTTTTGGTTTCATAGCTGTACTAACTAACAATAATTGTCAATTGTAGGTTAAATATTAGTTCTTTAGTATGTTCGGGGTCTAACATATTTAATGCGGGACTCACGTATCTCGGACATACCAGCCGGCGATTCTGCGGTCGGGTCGGCCACAGCCAGCACGCGACCGGGGAGCAAGCGCGAGCGAACCACGCGGAGCAGCTCCAATGTGCGCGGGTCGGTGCAACCGCCTGCTATAAGCACCTGTGACAAAATTTCAAGTCAAATTCATTTTTCATATACGAACCCACTCTAAATTAGTCTACTATACACCTTATGGCAGATATCACAGTTGGTAGATTTTTAGACACATCTTAGAGTTTATTTTAAAGCCTATGCAGATTGCGTCCTATGTTACCCTTCATTGTAATATGGTATAAAGGAATTAAAGAAATACTACAAGAAATTAAACATTAGAGTATCTAAAGGAGAACGGCAAGCTTGTATAGGAGTTTCGTACACCCATTTTTTATCACGTACTGTAATGAAACATATGTCGAAATAATGATAATTTTCTGGAAAGCCTAAAACTAACAAAAAAAGAAAACAATTATTAAGTTGTCATTCAATAGTTATAATGTTTTGAATACAAAAAGTGAGGTTATGTTTATAGATTTTTGTTCTTTGTAACTGATTATTTTTAAGCCTTATATATTATTTTCAAAACATCTTACTAAGAATGAATATGAGTTACAGAACATGTAGCAAACAGCAACAAAAATATTAGACATTGGAATATGTAGATAATGCATCAAAATTATATTAGTTACTGTTCTGCATATCTAACTTATGAATAATAATAACGTATAATGATGTACTCAAAATCGAAGAGAAAGATAATTCTTCGATATCAGTCAAAGTATAGTTTAAAGCAAAGTTTTTTTGCATTAAGAACACACTGTGCTATCATTTGCATTACATAAATCTAAAGATTAAAAATATATAATAAAATTAACAAAAAATCGATTTCATTTATTCGATTAATACATTTTTCTTCGTGTTGCGTTTTGTGTTCTTAATGCGTTTTGATTCCGGTTTTGCGGTACTGATTTTAATTTGTATTGTTTGATTTAAGACAAGTTGAAATTATAATCTGATAAATGCAAAATAGTGTCTTTTAAATGTAAAAGATAAAAGATTGCATAAACATGACCCTGGTACGTAACAAAAAGTAGCCTGTACATCAACTGCCGTTCTCCTTTGAAAATCAAAGGTCAATCAAATGAGATATACTTAAATTATATGCCAAATGCGGCAGTTTTATAAATTAACGCGTCCCTGATTAATTATGATTACTATTTAAAGGTTTTCATTTAATAATTAAGAGATTTAACATCTAACCTGCGTGGGGGAGTCATTGTAAAACATAAGCGCAGACATCATTTCTGGAAGTGCGGTGGGTGACTCCATAAGTCGTTTGCCAAAAGCTAACAACAGTTTCTTTGCCATTTCTCTATGTGGTTCTCCTCCTTCAGGAGCAGCACTCTTATCAGCATAAGCGGCTAAACGTTGGAGGTTATGGCATGATACACTGTTACCAGATGGTTCAGCACCATCTTGATCTGTAATATTTAAAATCATCATCACTATAATTATACAGAAGTAATAACAAAATAAATATAACTATATTTGTTATATTATTCAACTGAATAATGTCATCAGAATTGGATTTGACTTTTTGCTGTGTGATGAAGTATAATGAAAAGTAGGCGATAAAAGAAATAATAATTAAATTGTGGAGATGAATCTCAGTGTTATAAGTAGCTACCTTCTTTCAGCCGCAGGACAACAGCATTTTCTGTAGAACTGGTGAAATAAGCACCATTATCTTTATCCCAAAACAGTTCATTTTGGGTTTGTTGCAACTCTTTGGCCCAATTCAGCCACCTCGAGTCCAGAGACGCTTCATACAAATCTAATAAACCTTTGATAAGGAAGGCATAGTCATCTAGAAAACCTTTGATAGGTTGCTCTCTGAAATAAGTTAAAAGTAATAAGTTATTTGCTTTGATATTTATTTATCAACAGCTAATATATATGCGCCCAAATTCTACCGTAAAGGACATTGTTCAATTTTGGCCTAAGAACCGATGTGAATATAAATTATACTATAATTTTTATTTATTTTTATATTATTTAAAACATATTTTAGTATTGCACGGACACTTCAAATAAATAAATTCCAAATAAAAAGTTGGGTCACAATAGGCTCTTTGACAATGCAAAAAATAAAGTGTCAATTACTGTTAACAGTATAAATTAAGAGTTAAAAAATGATTATTTATTAACGTAAGTTGAAAATAATGATTAATTTATTTTAAAATCCGTAAATAAAAATTGCATTTTTTAAACGTTTGTCATGTGACACAAAACGCTCCTGATTGGTCGAGTTTATCATGACGTCACTTGCTTGTAAACATCGTTTGCCTACTTATGTTGCGCCTAGTTGTGGTAGATTATCTCCGTTATATTAAGATTTTCTTTACTATTCTTTGTTTTTCTTTTTGTTTATTTGCACTATTTTACAAGTACTTTTAACCATAGACAACGATTTTGTAAAAGCAGACAGCAGAAACCTGCCGCAAGTCGACGCAATCATGGTCGGATTATTTTTCAAAAATAATTTTGACATTTATGTTTCGGAGCTAAAAAATGTAAAATCAGCAAAGTAAGTATAATTACACTTTACTGGTAACTTAAATTATATCATAAGAAAGTGAAATAATGATGAACTTCCACAAGATATACCTAGGTTATAAATAATGATGAACTTCCACAAGATATACCTAGGTTATAAATAATGTTGTCGGGGATGAAATTTACATACACATTTTGTTCTTCATTATATCTCTATTTAAATACAAGATAAAAACAATTTAAAACATTACAAAAACCCTTGCACTACAATTTCCAATACAACAATCAAAATCTTAATGCCAAACACATTTTCTTTTTCACAACCTACCAAAACAAAAAGAGAATGCCAAGATCTGCCCCAAGGATTAATTTAAGTTACAGTAATTACACATTTATGAAAAATATTTAATTAAATTATAGATCCTAACAACAAATATAAAAAATCTAAAAAGCTGGGGAAAAAAAACTACATTTAATAGTTGTTAATGGAATTCTATGCCTTTTCCTAGTCGGAGAATTTAAAGCTTATTTTTTTAAAGAATTTTATTGGCCACTGGATACAAGTCCTTTTAGCCAACATAAACCTATTGGACAGGAAGGAAGTCGAATGCTTTTTAGTATAGGTAATAGTTTTTTTCTTTAATTGTTGTTCTGTTATTTTTTATGTTCAATAGTGTATATTTAATCATTCTTAGTAAGAATGAGTTCTCAATAAAAGGCTTTTAGGAATAAACGCATTTTACTTCTGATGCAAAATAAAATAAAAATATTACGTTAGATAATAACATGTATTTACATATATCAAGAAGTGCACTGTAAATAGAAATGTAATATTAGGTCTATAAAGTCATCTTTATTTACGAATCCGTAAATAAAGATGACTTTGATAGATAGCCTCAATCGTGTGTTCTAATAAAGTATGAGCGTTACTTGAACTGGATTTAAATTGTTTTTTTATAGTTAGAACAATTAGTTGTTGTTATTATTGTTTTTAGGATATAGTAGATGGCTACTAAAAATTGCATCTTATAAAAAAGTCTAAGATAAACTTAATATTTGTGAAAAAAAAATCATATTGTTTATACCATCATAACTACCGATCCTCTGCTTTAATATAATTTATCTTTTATTATTTCAAAAGTGCAGATGTTTAGCTATCATTTCATATATAAATTATGTTTGTAACTGGAAAAAATTTGGTGGGGCATGGCGCCATAGAAATCTTGGCATTGTCTTTTCAACCTCTTCAACAAAAAGTTTGTTTGGCACAATTCCGTGAACATAAACGATAATTTGTTCACATTACGTCGGTTATTGAATGTCTTCACATTGTTTAACAAGTTCCATTCTTTGCCGTTTGACAAAATGTTATTCTATGAATGCAGATCGGGAAGTACCAGCATCACACATTCTTTTAATGCGATCTGGCTGGCAATGAAATGTAGAAGGCAGGACTTTATTTTTTAAAATTATTTTCTGACTGAAACCCATTTTGTACTGATAGTAATTTGCCATGTCATTTTCCATCTGTTACGAACAAACAAGTTTTAGTCGGGATCTTTTAGTGTACTGCTTATTGAAATCATAAGACTCTGTAGCTACAAATTTTAACAAATATTAGACATTCTGTTAAAAACATTAGAAGTATTATAACCTCAAATCAATAACGAAAATATTAACATTCTGAATGTAATTAATTATTACAAAATATAAATATTATGTTTACTTACATCGAAATGGTCTTCACAAAAGAAAATATTTGTACTATTCGCTGTGTCATTATGATCCCTCCGAGAAAGTTGCAACCACTTTCGGCGCACTTCGATATTCTTTGGAACACATAGTTTTTCCGGAGTTTTTAACGACGTATTTGTACATTTTGGTACTACACACCATTTGTAACTCATTTTGTTACATAAATCACTGATAAAAAGTAAATCAATCGCACTTCGTTTTATGTTTACAACAAACAAATATATATGCCAGTTGTCACAGATCAGAATACAGGCAAGTGACGTCACCGACCTCATTGCAGCGCCATATTGTCAAAGGTAGCGTTTTGGCGCACTATTCAAATATTGAATTTTTAATTCGATGTTTTTCAGCTAATATATACCAGAATTAAAAATAACAACTTTTACTGGGTTCCTTAGACTCTACTAAATAATATAAAATGGATTTTAAAAACCTGTCAAATAGCCTATTATTGATGCCGTATAATATGTTTTCCGTCAGCCAGTGCTGCCAGTTTCGGAAGTTTTCGCGATTTCGGTAAATACGGATTGAATTGAAAACCTCCTCCTTTTTCAACTCGGTTATTAAAATTAGTTGGTAACACTTTATTCATTTAAATACCTAAATTGACTAGCTAGAAAAAAACTAGTGCTAATTGGCAGCACTGGTGTACTTCATACCTTATCTGTGTCCGTTTCATTTGATTTTTGATTGCTTTGCGACTATCGTTTCTTTTGTGATTTTCTATGCGTTTCATGGTTTTATTCTAACAACTTTGGCTTGATTACGGACTCCGATTACTTGGTAGACTCGCATGTGTGTAAAGGACTGGATTTTGTAAAATGATAATTGTCAAAGAATTATCTTAAACTTGACTAGGTACTATCTCTTTTCCTAGTATCTAGTAGAGTAGTCCTTTCCTAGTTCTAGAAGAGAACATATATTTGCGCACATAGTATTGTTAATATTACTTTGATATTACTACTCTGATATTTCACGCAAGGTTGGTTATTTTTTATTTATAACCTCAAAATATTAACTTTTTTCGTAATTATTTTAGTTTCCTGAAGTCTCCGTTCGTGAAAACTTATTTCATAGGATTCCATATAATTTTAAGAGTTTATATAAGTTACTTTCGATTCGTACGGTTCTTAGGCAGAACATGTATGGAGCCGGAACAATGTCCTTTATATATTTTAAGTTCTTTTGAGTTTCTACACAGGTGTAGTGTAGTGTACGATGCTGTAAAAGGTCTCCTCAGATTTCAAATATCAAAAATAAGTGTGGTACAATCGAGTACTTTAATGTGTCTATGTAAAGTTACAAAATAATGTATCTATTTCAAGTAATCACTATAGTAGTGGCCTACTTTAAAATTAACAAATTTTTATAGCATGGAATGGATACATATGAAAATCCTCGACTGTACCATACTTGTTTTTGGCAGCAACAACAATCTGTAATGTTTCATCATCATAAATAAATGTAATATGTTCAATAATACATTTAGTTAAGCAACTTACGTTTGAGCAATTGACCCATCTTCTGCTTTGTAGCAAGAATGCAATAATTTTTTTTCAGACTCATTATATAAATGAGTTCTTATGAATTCAGCTGTTTTTACTGCATCCTCTACAAATTGTTTTTCGCCTAGGCCTTGACCAGCTTTTGCAAGTCCAGCCACCATGAGGCCATTCCAGGAGCAAAGAATTTTGGTATCAAGATGAGGATGTGGTCTACTTTGACGAATTTCATACAAAATGTCAGTGCATTCCTTGATTACTAGGTTAAACTGGTCCAATGAAAGTCCAAATTTAGATGCGGTTTCTTCTTTGCTTCCATAAATAATCAATACATTTTTGAATGCAAGTTCCCCATGTGGATCACTGGTAGGGGAAATATTACCATCTTCTTCAACACCAAAGTAGTCACAGAATATATCTGCATATGGAATAGAGTTGATAGTTTTACCAGCCAATAATGTTTTTATTTCATCGTACTCCCAGACACAAAATGCTCCTTCTTTCTTATGCTTAGCACCAATTTTTGGATAGGAATCTGCATCTTCAGCACTGTAATATCCACCAGATTCATGTCTCAAATCCCTGTTCACATATTTAATAATATCTTGCACTACCTCTGCATAAAATTCATCTTTTGTTGCAAGAAACGCATTAATATAGGCTACAAGCAATTGAGCTTGGTCATATAACATTTTTTCAAAATGTGGTACATGCCAGTCATTGTCAACCGAATAACGTGCAAATCCACAAGAAATATGATCATGAATCCCTCCCTTAGCAATCTTAGTAAGAGTATGTAAGCACATATCTAGACATTTCTTGCCTTCTGGATTTGACTTATCACGAGCATAGTAGTGAAATAAGAAATTAAAAATAGATGCTTGAGGAAATTTTGGTGCAGTGCCAAAACCACCAAATTGTGGTTCATATTGAGACATAAAGTTTCGGACACATTTATCCCAAGTCTCGGCACCAGGCAGAGTTGTTACTTCTGGTTCCACAATTGACATCTTTTGAAGCGCATCTACTATATTTGTACCGACTTCAAGGAGCTGGTCTTTGTTTTGTTGCCATTTCTTTGCCAAATTAAGCAAAACCGTTTTAAATCCAGGACGGCCCCAACGGTCATCTGGAGGAAAGTAAGTGCCTCCAGTGACAGGTTGTAAGTCAGGAGTAAGAAACACCGACATCGGCCATCCACCACTCCCAGAGGTAGCCAAAACAAACAGCATATAAATCCGGTCTATATCAGGCCTTTCTTCCCGATCCACCTTAATATTTATGAAATTTTCATTCATTATTTTTGCAATTTCTTCATTTTCAAAGGTCTCCTTCTCCATAACATGACACCAATGACATGTAGAATAACCTACTGATAAAAATATGAGCTTATTTTCCGCCTTTGCTTTGTCAATGGCTTCTCGACACCAAGGATACCATTGCACTGGATTATGTGCATGTTGAAGCAAATAAGGTGATTTCTCATGAATCAAGCGATTTGTAAATTTAGGTTTCTCAACAGAGTTTGAATCCGATGTAGTAGTAGTCATTTTGATGAGAGTATCAGATAAACTACTTGATCTCGGACGAGTAGGGTGATCTGATTGTCCCGAAAATGATGAAAGCCTGAAAGAAAAATATTGATCATATTTAATAAGTAGCATAAATGGAACTCCTATTATCAGTTGTCCTAGATAAACACATAGTTCAAATAATACACTATTCATAAGTATAATATAGTAGAAATATAATAAGAGTAAACAGGAAATTGTTGCGTATGCATTATTACTACACAGAAAATATGACAGAATATTGTCAAGAAAAGACCTTAAATAATTCATGATACCTATAATGTTGTTTTGAATATAAGTAACCTTGACTTTAAATGAGTCATAGTAATGCCATTTGCAAAGCAGACATAGTTAAAGAAATGATGCAAACTTGTTTAAATACAATATAGATATACACACATAATATGAATAATGCAGATCTAGTCCAAAGTAAATGTAATCAAGCGTTATTTGATATCAATTTTAGGTTACACTATATCAATCATGAATATGATTTATGTTTATAAGAATTAATTCTTGTAATATATACTTTCAAATGTGTAAATTATACACAAGAAATACATATCAGCTAGCCCCAATTCAATTTTTTCACAAATGATTTGATTTGTTCTTCATGTTATGACTAAATAGTACCAAGAATAGTTTACAATAATTTAATTTTAATAACTCAATAGTTATGTTGCCAAATATTTTGAAGTAGCAATGAAACTATAGCTTTATAATAATATATATAAAGCTATAGTTTCATTGCTACATTATTATATAATAATATGATGAACTTGTTTATAAAATTATAAAAAAAAATCGGGTTCAGACTATTTATCCGAGGTCAGTTTCTAAATGATGACTATATAAATAAAATACAGGGAGACAATTGATTTTGATTTGATTTCGTAAAATTATATTACATAGCTATAGTAGACAATATAAATAGATAAATTATTAATTATAATCATTAAGTTTTCGCAGATTTAAATAAGCAACGTACTTTTTTCGATTAATTCGCAGTTTACGACATTTAAGAATCAACAACAATTTGAAAATGTTTATATTTTTTTTATAAATACAAACCAGACGTTAACACAACCATTATTGTCAAACTCAAGTTATGGATAAAATAAATGTTTTAGTTTACTTTTTGAAACATAGCCAATTGTATAGTAATGCGGTAGTTTCATTTAAGTAAATCTATAATTATATTCATATCTATCTACTAGTATAACCAAACGTATTAAAATCAAGTTAGGACGACTTTGTTAGTACCTACATATGTGGGGTGCAATGTCAGATAACCTCTTCTGTCTCTCACTGTCTTTAACTGAGAACTGAATGAAATATACGCCATAATATAAAGGCATACAGACGGTAAAAGTGAAAAATGTACAACTACCTTAAAATACTTTATTCATTAATTAAAAATAGCAAAAGGGTCTTGAATAAAAAGATTAAATAAATGAATTATGTGCGAGTCAACTCACACCCCGTGATTTCTCAAATGGATTATTTTTGTGGTGTAACTTCAAATTTGGGGTTTTCGGATACTTCTCTTAGGTACTTGTATTATGTGATACTGTTTCATGGCAAATTTCACGATTCCAGAGAAACTGAAACTATCCTAGTTTCTTGTGTTTCAAAATTTTCCTGTACTTGTGCTACTTAACATTGCTTCATGCAAAAGTTTCATACTTCTAGTTGAATGGGAATGTTTTTAATAGTTATGGTTTGGACGACACCGACGGAGAATCCGAGAAAGAATATATCCAAGCAGCGATAGAGAATCAAAGTTGGAGGGATGATCGGTTAGTATCTCCGGAGCCACAGTTCACTAGTATCGAATTGGAATAGGTGCTACGAAATCAAAACCCTAATATGACACCAAGACCGAACGGTCTAACAGCAGACGTATATACAACAGCAATCCAGGAAGACAGGGAAGTTTTTCTGGGCATATAGCAAACAAATAGTGTTCTTGATATGCTTCTTCCTAGTAATGGAAGGGGGCAAATGTTATCGTCTTGCGAAACTCGGGAAAAGACGAGTAAGCTTATATTCAGTAATACCGACTGAATGGTTTAACTGGTCGGTGCTTGGAAAAATACTGAAAAAGTTAAAAATTACCAAATTGTTCTGGCATATTCTGCCTACACTGAATGCAAACCAATATGGTTTTATGCCGCAACACGAAAATGAGTTGAGAACCCTCTGTAACTTAGTTGAGAAAGCTTACCCTCATGGTGTCACTAGACATAGAGAGCACCTTTGCTTTTTTTGGTTACTTTGGTTGGTGCTCAATTGGTAACAAAAAAGTATACCAGAAATCTCTCCTTCATATTACTACCTGCGGGCTCCGAAAGAGGTTAACTATATGAAGAAAAAGACAGGGAAATGAACCACCAAGGGATGTGAACTGGGATCAAGAAGGGAGACTCCCTTCTATAATGGTAAATTCCATGCACAAGCAATTACACGGGAATTATATACACTGCCAAGCATTGCAGACTATTGTGGTTCTAATCCCGGACAAAGTGATTGAAGGGAAATAAAAAATGTAAACCTAACCTAACGATTATTACAAATAAATTAAATTACGACTCACCCATTTGTGACTATGTACGGGGTGAATATCGAATTGGTGGCGGCAATCAAAGTGCCTTAAGATTGATAAGAATTTAATCTTCGCCAAGCTTGTATTAGACCAGTGCCGAAAAGTTAGTAACATATATAAATAACCAGCACTCACATGAGGGAGTGTGATTATCAAAACGATAATCGTTATGATCATTGGCTATTCAGATTCAGGATTTGTCAAAAAACGATTGGAGTCGATTCTGGGGAGTTTGGCTATTTAAGTCTGAAAAACTTATAGAACAGTGTCTCTGACGCGCGTTCTCAGATTATCTGGATCGCTAAGACAAAAAAGGGACTGCTGTGACCATTTTCCACCGCATAGTGCAGTGGAAAAGGAAACACCGGCTCTTAAGAGACCCCACCCATCTGACCAGGTGTTTAGTGAGTGTGTAATGAATATGTTGAAATCATATCTGTAGACAACATACGGAATCAGGAGTTGTGGAATCATTGTGGGCGTCATTGCAGGTAAATATATCCAGCTGATTGGGGATAATACTCCAGATACAAAATATTTCATTATATTAGAATAGATAATCTAGAATATAATTTTTGAACAAGTAAATAAAGTGAGAACTCTTTATAACGAAACTCAAGGGACCGAGTATTTTTTGTCGTTATAAACAGTTATCGTTATATTGAGTGAAGAAAGAAAAACAACCAAATTCACAATCATTTTTAATATGTATTTGATAAAATTATTACATATAGACAATTAACTTTGCCTAGCTTTTTTTACTATGCCAGTACTTGTTTTGTATATTTTTATGTATTCTATCCATCTCTTGATATGTGATGGAATTGTCTTGATTAAGCAATAAAACAATTGAAAGCTGTAAATACAGCCATACCTGTAAAGATATAACACTTATATAATTTAAGTTTCATAATGTCTACTACTGCTAATGTGCAATGTTATGTTGTTGGTGAATCTTTTGCAATAAATAAATAAAACAATTTCAATTGACTTAGAGGCATCAAGAGCTTCTTGAATAGCTGGTGTTGGTTCAGAATCGTCTACTTGATTATCTTGATTCAGATTTTCCTTATATTTCGACACTAAGTCAAAATTTGGTCATCATTAAGTGAACCAGTTGTGGCCACATTGTTATCTATATTTTCGTATGTTTGGAGATCTGCGTTAAAATTTCTTGGTATGATGAACTGTTTTATCCATTTATTGAGTGGTAGATGGTCTTTACTATCAAACGGATCAGTTTCTACTGTTTGATCATTACAAAGTCCCGTGTGACAAAATTAATGCTGTATAGTAGCTGATGTTACCTCTTTCCAGGCTTTTGATATAAAGTTCACTGCTTGTAGCATGTAAATCGAGGTCTTGTCATCAGTTTCGATCAGATCCTTCAACATATTCCTTCAGTAGTGACCATTAAGGCTTTTCATCACATTCGGGTGCATTGATTGCAAAATACTGGTTGTATTAGCTGGGAAAAATGGTAACTCTATGATTCGAAGATTGGATATACGAGGGTGAGCGGGGCTATTGTCTACTAGAAGCAAGATTTTTCGTGTTTTCAAGTCAGCATCCCATTTTAATACTTCCTCTTTAAAGAACTGCACTGTCAAGCTGACTTGTTTGCTTTATATGTAACTGGCAACTGTTTTATGTTCTTGAAACACTGAGGATTTTTCGATTAGCCTGTTACTAAAAGCTTTCTTTTTTCTGTATCATGCATATTGGCATCAACTTGTGATTCGCTTTTTAGAGTTTTTCTCCAATACATTTGTTGGGAGTCAGCTTGAATAAAACTCCAGTTTCATTAGCTTTGAAAATGTTATTTGCAGAGTACTTCTCCTTTAATTGAGGTCACACTTTATTTATCCAATCATTAGTCATATTCATATCAACTTCCCACGCCTCTCCATTCATTTGACCATAGGTAATTTTGTGACAGTGCTTAAATTTTCCGAGTCCACCCTCTGATTCTTTAAAGTCAATTACGCCAAATAATTCGACTTGAGATACACTCGACTATATAGCTTAATCCAACTCTTCGAATTTGGGCTTCGAAAATTTTTTAAGAGATTCCTTCCAGTACTGCCTGCAGAATTGTTTCCTTGTTTTTCCAAATGGAAGCAAGCATGGTAAATTGACTTAGTTCAAAACATATTCCAAAGTCACTTTTTTTATCTCCCTTTTCAATTGCACATGTCACATACACTTTTTTGTTCAAAGCAAATAATAATGATGCACTTGTTCAAGACAATTAACAATAACAAAAGCAAGATGGCTTACAACCTTAGTAGTTTTGGGGCCTCAAAGGTTTAGTTGGTGTCTTTTGTAACCTGATAAGATAATAAACAATAATATAAATAATGAATATTTTCTATGTCTAACATTTCTTTGTACTAGAGGGATGGCTGCTGCACTATAAATAGTGTATCAATATGTGGGTTTTAAGGTAAACCAACCAAATTGTGCTCTTTTCTACATTATAGAGAGATTATCTTATAAAGAATAACATAATAAAGAGTTTACACTGTAGTAGTGTTTTGTAGAATATAAATAGTTGCTGTTAGCTGTGCAACTCACTAAAGAATAAATAAGAGGATTAGTCATTATTATTAAATAATTTCAGCCAAAAGAAAAAACTAAAACATGACAAACACATAGACCACAAGTCTATGGAGAATAATTTTAAAAAATAAAATGGTTTTATTTTCCTTGAAAGTATCACAATATGGGGTGTAAATGGGGTATAAGAGGCATGCATCCAAATTGATTATAAATACATGATATGTTCATGCATCATATGAGGAGGTTCTCAATTAAATTTACATTTGTTATGCAATCATTCTGCCAATTATGAATTGATTTTAATTATTCTTTGTTTGGTACATTACTTCAGAAGTGGTTTCAAATAAACTGCATAATACAGTAATTTTTTAATAATAAATAAATAAATAAATATTTGTTACACTTACACCAATTAGCCTAGCCCAAACTAAGCTCTGTAAGGCTTGTGCTATGGGATCTAGGGTAACGGATAGACATACATATATTATACATGTATAAAAATTTTTTATTTAAATATATATCAACAACCATAACTAAGGTACAAATGCTCGCATTCATCACACAAACATCTGCCCCCACCGGGACTCGAACCCGGGATCTCAGAGATGGCGACACCTTGAAACCCGTGTACTATCCACTCGACTATGGAGGTCGTCGTAATAAAAGAATAAAAACCAATCATCAAATGCACAAACTAGAAAGTAAAAATAATATTTCAATTAAGCAAGAGCTTTAAAAGACCATGAATAATAGTATTAATTTTTATATATATATATATATATATATTTATTTCTTATAAATATATATATATTTGGAGTTGGTGTTAGCTTGACCAGTATTCCCTTCTTAAGCAATTCTTTTGCAAGTGTCTATTTATATGCCATTTTATTCGAACATGTATCTAACGATAATTTATGCTTTTAATCATTGTATCAAATTTCTTAAAGTTAACTTTACCTTTTCTAAAAGTAACATTTTCAACAAGTATTAAAAATGTAGAAAATAAATATCTAGGAAGTCCATTATTTTATCTTTAGAATGAATATATCGATGGGTCCTATGTATAAGGGCCAAACTAACAATTTAGTAATTTTGAGCTTTTTATGGTAAATGCATCTTAGTAGTACAATTAATTTGATTAACTTAAAAATAGTTGTAATTTTTGCATGGAAACACGCTTTTTAATTGCAGTTTAACGGCCAATGTAGCATAAATTTAAACGTACAAGGGCCAAAGCGCAGTTCGAGACTTATACACGGGGAGATCCCGCACTTTTGTTTATGTTGTCGGCCAATTGCTGGTTAGACACTTTAACGTCAAACGGAGCAACGGTCTCTAAATTTTGTCCAGATGTATAATTTATATAAAGAATGGTATGATGCAGCAAAATATGGCACCAAATGTGAGTCGTTAAGGCAGTACAGAGATATAGTAAACAAACATATTAATTTATCATTTCATCATCCCAAAAAAGACCAGTGCCCTGTTTGTCATTCTTATAAAAACGGTCCTGTAACTTCAGAGGGTAAAATAAATTTTGATAACCATATGAAAAACAAAAATTTGACTAGATCTTTAAAAGAAAAAGACAAACGTGATTCACAAAATAATGCAAAAATCTTTTGTGCTACATTCGATTTACAAAAAGTGTTGTTGTCTCCCAGTGGTGAGGTTAGTCTATTTTATTATTGCAAAAGATTAAAAGTCCATAACTTATCAGTTTTTGATATTGGGAATTTGACTGGTACTTGTTATGTGTGGAATGAACAAATTGCTATGAAGGGATCAAACGAAGTAGCTAGCTGTATTTATGACATAATGAAATTAAAAAGGAGCGAAGGGTGTGATGACTTCAGATTTTGGTCCGACAATTGCACTGGCCAAAACAGAAACAGGATTGTGTTTTTTATGTACCTTTATGCGGCTAAAGAGCTTAATATAAATATAAAACATACTTTTCTTGAGAAAGGGCATACACAAAATGAGGGGGACTCGATACACGCTACCATTGATAGAGCTGCAAAATATAAAAGTATTTACACTCCATCTGAATGGAGCTCATTGATTCGATGGCGAAAACAAAAGGAACTCCTTATAGCGTCATAGATGTTACTCAAAACATGATTTATGACTTCAAAAAGATGCAGACAAATGCCTGTTTTAACTGGACTAAAAACTCAGAGGGCGAAAAAATTATTTGGTCCAAAATAAAGCAAATTCGAGTGAGTAGACACGAAATAAACGTTTTATTTTATAAATGTGATTTGTCTGAAGATGCGGTTGAAAGTCACGTTAAAATCGTAAATCCGCTAGTACGAACTAGAAGGCAAATGACAGATAGATCAGAAATTCCTTTACAAGTTGCGTATCATCAATTGTTACCTATACAACCTTCCAAAAAGAAAGACTTACTTGATTTATGTCGAAAAAATATTATCCCACCATTGTACCATGGTTACTATGAAAGTTTAGTGACATCTAATGATGCCATATTAATGAATGAAAGTGATAATGAAAATTAGTATTTTTTGTATTAATGTTCAATCCTTATTATTGATAATGGCAATCAATAGATTTTTTGTAATAACGTTCTAATGAGTGTGTGAGATGATCACATGCTCACCCGATCTTTAGGATTTAGAAATGTTGTTTTTTATAATTGTTTAAGGCAAGAAGGCCAATAATTTTATATTTGTTATACTTTTAACAATTTTATTCACCATTAATGGGAGAGATATTATATTTTCTTATTAAATTAGGCTGAGTAATCGAATTGATCAAAAGTGATCTTAAAATAACGCGTGTTCGTTATTTTTAATTTATAAACGAATCATTATTTTCCTTTAAAAGTTAAACATAACATACTCTTTTTGTGTACGGATTCACAAGCAATAAGCCTACAGGTCGTTTTTTTTAACTAATAAACTTTCTTTTTTCGTATTTTTTATCTATTTTCATATGCGATTATTTTGTATAACATAAGTAATTGAAGATCTATGAATGTTCGAAAATTGTATTAAAGATTACCTACGGTTTATTATATTATTATTATATTTCTTTTAGCAAAACAACAGAGTACAAATTTTATATGCATAGTTTATGAAGACTGATTTAGTAATATTGTTGCAATAAATTAATGAAACTTAGTATTTGTTTTATTTTTATAAACTGTTCTAACTAACAACCCGGTTACTATCTCACCAAATTTGATAACGTATAAGTACCAATGTGACATAATTTGCACAGTATGTGAATAATATGTACTTACAACAGTGAGTTATCCACATTGTATGATTATTCATCAACTTCAGAAAAAAGAAAATAAATATATTTGCATTTTTTTTAATAAGCGTGATCCGAGTATAACGGCCAATTTAACACATTGGCCTTTTTATGAAATATTAGAGAAAAATTATTATAGAAAAAACTAACGTATAAGGGCCAATGTGCGTTTAAAAAAAAACTAAAATATATACAAATTAAATAATATAGAGTAAATAACGAATGTAATTGTCTTAGCGACCATGCAAAGTTTCATACACTTTGGTGTTACCATCTTAAAATTATACCAATTATATACTTTGGAAGCCGCTCCTGTAAAGTTATGATTTTGCACTTTGGCCCTTATACATAGGACCCATCGATATTTTGATTTATGTCTAATAGTTAGTTTTAAAAGCAGAAGTTTATACTGGATTACATCTGTGCAGCATAGACTACCTACAGGTTGCCAGGGATTACCTTGCAGTTTTTTCACCTGATTCAGATGATTGATTATTATACAAACATGAATAGCTCGAGTAGTGTAATCTTATTACATGTAAATTTTATATCAATTTTAGGTTACATTGAACAAATTGTAATTTTTTTGATTTTAAACATATTTAAACACATAAAGTAAAAGATGTTATAAAGAAAATAACAGTGACGTAAAAGTTTGATGGTGCCATTAAAATCACCATAACCTGTTTGTTTATATTATGTAACACAAGTGTTGAAAAATATACATTGGGCATTTTATTATCAGTAGACCTTATTACATTATTGTATGGCTAGCCTTAATAATACTTTCACGCACCTGCTTGGAAATGTAAACAACTTGTGTAATAAACAAAAACAAGGTCACCGTGATGAACATTTGCATTTTGTAAACACATATTGATGAAGTCAAAATTTAAAAACTGATATCTTAATTTAATGTTAAACTGAAACTATTTTCACTAAATGCATATTTACCTTCTTGGTATGGCCAAGTCCCGATGGTTACATACCGGGTATGCAAGAATTTCTTTCGCCGTAGTTTGATTAAAGTTTATAGATTTCAGCTTGTCACCTTTCGACAATTGCCGTAAAAACAAGACAGCGCGGCTGGAAGGCATTTTTTTTTAAATCTTCCGTAACAAGCTTCTCACCGCATTGATTTTGTTATAAGTAATACGCAACAAATGGAACTTGAACTGGTTACAATGACCATTTATCTACTTGTGTCGTCGCAATCGCAGTCGCATGTAAAGTTGAGTGATAAAAATAAAATATATTGTTGTGACATTTGTGCTTTTAAATTTCTTAAAAGAGACAATGGAGTTTGATCCAAACAGCTACTGCTTTGTTTCTAGTTTCTCTCGTGTGATATTCAAAAAGAAAGAATTTTATGCAGAAAAATAATAATTGATTATTCATTTGAGAATTAATATTATAAACTTTAACTGGTTATAATCGGGAAGAATCGAATTAAAAAAGATACAACCGACCCGTTCTGAACTTCAGAGCACGTTTGTAATTCAGTCTCACTTGTATTACTTTACTTTGATCTTCGGAACGCACTTTTAGTTACATCACTCGGAACTTTTGAATGACCATAGACTAAGTCAACCGCATGAGAGTGTTTTACTTATTCGAATGTTGCTTTCACAGATTAGTATACTATTCTTTCAGAGTGCTTTCGTACGTACGAATACAAATTATCTCGCTGCTGAGGTGCGTTCACTTCTACACAGAATTCTAAAGGTAACAGACAAACAAGATAACATTATACCTGTTGAAGAGGTTGAAATTTTGTCTTTGGTAGGTTGTGAAAAAGAAAATGTGTTTGGCATTAAGTTTTTGATTGTTGAATTTAAAATTGTAGTGCGAGGGTTTTTTGTAGATATATGATGAAGAACGAAATGTGTATGATAATTTGATCCCCTACAATACCTTAATTAACGTGATGTGGACTATACAGTGCAACACAGGTTGTGCCTTTTATGCATAGAATAGTTACATAGGTCAGATTATGGTACACATTAAAGAACTTTGATATTACTACTGCTTAAATTTTTCTGCATTTACTTGTTATAGTTCACATTAGTTGCGACATCTTGTGCCTCTATCATCTTGCAAATCGAAAACTATATGTCTCTTTAAGGCTAAAAATGAAACTAAAATTATGGTGTCGTTATGGGTAAAAAATAAAATAAATATAAATCAGATTATAGAACGAAAGATATCTGACCATTGCTGTTCTCTTTTCCATATACAACATAACAGTTATACGTGATCTAGTGACGGCTATATTAAAAAAAAATATCTGTTTTAAAATGTGTAATGATGTATGTTTATTAATGTAAAAACTAAAAAACGTTTAACCATCATACCCTAATATAAAATATCAATAAGTTACCTTAGTTCTATCTATAAGTTACCTTTATCCAACAAAATAAGGAAAAACGCAGTCGCATTGATAAAAGTGATAAATAGGGCCTGAAAACTAAAAGGAAAAAAGGTTTTTTTATTTCTTCAGATTATTTTATACCATTTAGCGGTTAAACTCAAAAGCTATAAAATAGTGGTATATCAACGTAATTAACACTTAAAACGTTAGACTGCATTTATTAAGATGTCATAAATCACTTTGAGAAATCAATCAAATGTATTTTGCCCATGATTAGAGAAAATAAAGAAAGAAAATGTCTCATTATTTTAAACTCTTTTATCAATTGTAACGCGAAAAAAGTGAAATGAAGCAAATGAATATAACATAGAGAAATACATTTAGGTCTCTTTCCGATAGCAATAGGCACACACATCACACTTTTATGAATACTTTCATTCTTCATGGTTACGAGTACTCATTACTTTATCTTCCTTCAGGATGTCTGCCATTTGATGCAAGTACATTTATCAAACTTTTTATTTTTACCGTTATAATAAACTTTGCATTAAGTTTCATTGTGAAATTTAAATTGAAATAGTATGGCAAAAAAACGCAATCCTTCTGCAAGACAGACAATTCTCAACCATAATGACAAAGCTTAGTCGTACAGCAAAATTGCATATCAGTTGCGATGCGCTAAAAGTATGATTAACGATATCGCGATTTCGCAATTCTTCGAGCTATGTCGGTGACACTGCTTCTTCTGCGGATTTTATAATTTCTGATATGATCACGCAAGGGAAATCCAAGCATAGCCTTCTCCATCATATCCGAGCATAGTCTTTTAGTAATGATACTATATTAATCCATTTTGATGTTGTAAGCGAAACAAATTGTTTAGGACTCAAAAAAAGATAGCAAAGGAGATGTCCTCTTATTACAAGGAGGTTGGTTTTTTGTGATCAGCGTTAACTAACATACACCAAACTACATTAAATTGAAAGCCGAAAAAATATGAAGTATGAAACAAATAAAATAAATAATTTTACCACCCCCAATTATTTTTAAATAAATAAAACATGTTTATAAGAAATGTTTCATTATGGCAACACCTTAATGATGTTTTTATTAATCTGTGACTACCGGTATCTTACTCTATGTTTGATATTTTCCGTTGAGTTGAATCATAGAATACATTTAATCTATGATTTTACTCGGTCTGATCCATAAAGGTAGATAGTCTGATCCTTATAAAATCAAAACTATGACATTGACAGCAGGTGCCTGACTTGCCAGTTGATTTTTTATTAATATTTTTTTCTGGCTCTAGATAACATACATTAAGTAACATAGCAGTCCATATATTTTGTTAGTTAAAAACTTCTCAAAATTAGAAATATTCGGTTCATTAAATCAATTATGTAGGTATTTAGATTTTTAAAAGGCTTGTTGATAATTTTTTTTAAGCAATGTGTAATTATTGCATTAAAGATATTTCATTTTTTATTATACTAGAATACGAATTATTAAAAATCGGGGGTCTTGAAAATAATATGACTTATGGCGATTACTTTCTTTTAGAGCCTTCTATCCAAATATATCAAATTTACCCGAGTTAGTTACTATAAACCAATATGGGACATCTCCTTTAGTCGCCATTTTTAAAATAATAAAGACAATAATAGAATAAAATATATATGGAAGGGAATTGTTGTGGCTAAAAATTAATGAAATTAAAATTTAAAAAAATAAAATTTGTTAGATATTTATATTAATTTGTCATGGCTACCAAACTAGCAATACATAAAAAAACCGAAAAGTGGAACATTAAATCAACTATTGAAATTGTGAAAGTATTATGAGCAACTAAGGCCAAAAAGATGCTATTTCATAATTAAAACTGAATGATATTTAACTTCTCTTTGCATCTCCTTGCTTTTGATTATATAAATCTGTTATATAGATTTGTTAATTTTGAAGATCATGAAAAAAAATATTTCATTGCGTATATGTCAATAAAATATCTAGATCAATAGAGCCACACGGCATTTTTCCATACCAATTAGTACCTATTTTCTCTCAGGAAAATCACAATTTTTTCCCACGAATATATGATGTCTGTTGTTGTTTTTTTTTGTGCCTATGTTTTCTTTTTGAAGTGAAAACTTCTTTAGCGGCGCTGAGCACTTTTTGTGTGGGTAAAAACTTCCAAACTCGCGTCAGGGTCACGTGATGCTGATCGAAAAAGCGTAAGATCGAGGGGAAGGGAGAGGAACTAGTATCTCCCACCCTTTCTACCGTGCCTGAGTGTGCTGGTCCGTTTAGGCGGCACAGGGCGCTTGCGCGAATTTCTGTCATATTTGTGTACGATAGCGCAATAAATAAACATTGTATTCTACCTCATAAATGATAGTACTTTTGTACTTATAATTAAACACAACGTTAATATTGAAGTTTTCACTTCTGCCGGCTCTCCCGGAGTGCTACCGGTGTTTTTTTTTAATTAATTTCATAACATATATAAATGTTCAAAATCCTAAAAATATGGCCAGATTTTCCATGGTGTTCAAAATCCAATAAATACATTTCACCTGAATATAAAAAAAATAGCATAAAATAGGGACACAGCCAAAGTTTTTCTTTAATTTTTGTTGAAATCATGATTAAAATCGGTTCAGATTTGGAGGAGTGAATATAGATTTACGAAACATTGATTTAGTGTCTTATTAGTAGGTATTTTGCAGCCGAGCTGCAGTTGTTCCTATCGCACTCTAAGGAGAGAGGCTCCTGGTTCGGGGGGTGAACTAATGTATATATACTACTCTATGAAGGAAAGAGATACGTAGTAGTAGTAGTAATTTTATCGATATTCTAGTGTTGTTCATTAAAACCGATATTTGTCAGTTTCAGAAATCGCGTGATATTTATGTCTTAGATTGCTGTCATTACTCAAGTCATGTTATAATTTGAAACAATAAGGATTACTTAAGAGGCCTATTACAATTATTCTGCGAGATTAGGTATTTCGAAGCGTCCCGACAACTCATTGAAGGTCACACGTCCAAAATACTGTGTTGACGCTACGACTAAGCGATTTTGATACTTTTCCCAAAACTCCATAAAAATATTTATATTTTTATAGAATAATTCGTTATTGCTACATATATCGTATATGAAGATACATTATATGAAAATGATATTATAAATAGGACAGATGATATTGTTAAAAATAATGTTTATTAAATATTACCTAGTATGTTATTTAGCAAAAGACGGTTTTAGTTTTAAATTAAAAATAGGTCAGATTAGGAAGAACTAGTTACCAATTATATAGGAGTATAAATGATCATAAAACAGAATTACATATTTCCCGAATTTCCATCAAATCGATCCAATGGTTTTGGTGTGAAAAAGCTTTAGAAATAATAGATAAAAATAATATATAGAATAGAATAACTTTAGAATAAATATGAAATTAAAATAAATAATAGTTTAAAAGTCGCAAAAAAATCATTTTAGTTACGTGAACAAAACTGATAATCACGCTATACTCTGACGCTACGGCACGATCACTGCATTCGATCGATGTTGGCGCGAAGAAATTCGACATAGGTCCGACTCTGAGGAGCGCTCACAGACTGTAACTAGCATAGGCTCAACATTATATAGTCTGTGTATAATATGATTAAGATAAGTTTGATTATCTATGAATACTCTTTGTTGATCTAGAAATGATAAGGATAACAATACAGTCATGTAAGTGCATCAATAAAAATATTAATAAATAACTATCGGGACTTTTATATTAAATAAATACACATATAAACTTAGAAGATATTAAACTAATAATACATGGCGCTGAGGCAAACTAATAATATTAAAGCGTAAAGTGCTATCAAAATGGATTTATTAAAACCACCATCGCCATTACTATTATCCGGCAACATAAAGTCAAATTTTGAAGATTGGAAACAAAAGTTTTTATTGTATTATGTAGCAAGTGGGGCAGAGAATAGATTGTCTCCGGAACAAAGAAAAGCATTGTTACTACACTGTATTGGTGACGATGGCTTGCAACTTTATAACACGTTGGAAAACAAAGACGTACTAACATATGAAGACGTATTAAAACGAATTGAGATTCATTGCAGTCCACCAGAAAATGAAACGTATAATCGTCACATATTTTTCAGTAGAAAGCAAAAGCAGGGAGAAACAATAGATGAATTTATAACCTCTTTAAGAAAACTGAGTAAAAATTGTAAATTTGAAAACTTAAAAGATGGACTAATAAGAGACCAAATCATAATGGGATTATCTGATATAGGATTAAAAGAAAAATTATTAAGAATGTGTGATCTAAACTTAGAAAAATGTATTTCACTAGAAGGTAGAGATTTAGATTTGGCTATGTTAGAATTCAGAAACATTCCAGTAGACAATCAGTTAAAGTCACCTAATGAAATGTTATTGGGTAGGCAAATTACTTCCATTTTACCTACTAAAGCTAATTATAACAGATTAAATTATAGAAAAATTAAAAAATATATAGAACATAAAAATAAATTGTATAAATATTATCATGATAAGAGAAATAAAGGGAAGGAGAGAAAATATTATAAAAACCAAAATGTGTATGTACGGGATAAAAATAGTAATAAATTAATTAGTGGTAAAATACTACAGGAAGATGACAATAGATCTTATAAAATTCTTTTGCAAAATGGAGAAGTTGTAAGAAGGAATAGATACCATATCTTTAAGGGGTCCAAATACAAAAAGTTTATTTCTAGTTTTAATTATGATGATGATGATGAAGATGAAAATAATTTCATAAATAAAAATCAAAGTATTTTGAGCAATGATAATAAGGACAACTCTTCCTCTAATGATATGATATCTATAGATAACCATAATACTGTGTCAGGTTATGTAACACGTAGTGGACGGTCCATTAAACAACCGTCATACCTAAAGGATTATAATTAATGAAAAGAAAACGGATGTAACTAGCATAGGCTCAACATTATATAGTCTGTGTATAATATGATTAAGATAAGTTTGATTATCTATGAATACTCTCTGTTGATCTAGAAATGATAAGGATAACAATACAGTCATGTAAGTGCATCAATAAAAATATTAATAAATAACTATCGGGACTTTTATATTAAATAAATACACATATAAACTTAGAAGATATTAAACTAATAATACACAGACTACTTAGAGAAACTACGTTTGGAGGGAGCGCTCAAGCTCTAATGCATAGAGTAACTTATACACATAGAGTAACTTATACATATGGAGAGTCTAATGAATTCGGACGGCCTGTGCATCGCATTTTGTAGTAGTTTTGCAGTATTATTTATGGTTTTTATTAAAATAAGATAATAAATTCATGGTTAAAAAATATAACATATTTATTCCTCATAAAGTGACATTTATTCTGGTATAAATTTTATTAATAAATACTATCGTAGATAGAAGATATTCACAGTCAACTTGAAGCGATTTTCATAGTTTTTTTGTTTAGAATAAGTTTTTTTTCTATATTAAATCAATAATATATAAAAATTCCGAGGCTGCTGCGAACTATATGACTATACAAGAGATACAATTATCATTTTTTAATTTCATTTATGTAGAACAGTAGTTCAATCCAGGAGCTCAAAAAAGTGCTTTCGCGCATTTTATGAAAATCTTTCTCTACAATTTTGGGTTTTGTTAAAATGTTAAGCAAAATTTACAAAAAGCGAGGCCGCTACGAATTATGTCAATAGCTATTCTGCATTATTCATTAAGTCAAAATTGATAATGTATCTTGTTTCTGAGATCGAGAACGCCAAAATTTACCATTTTACGCAGAAATCGCGTTCGTGATGTAATATGGCTCTAAAGCGAGTACTTGAAACCAATAATAAATAATAATAATGTCCCTGAAGAAATAAGTCTTCTAATCCAACATTTCTGGCCGAATGATTTAGAAGAAACATAAGATGATCTTATCGTATATAATAAAGCTAGAGCCTCTTGTATATTTTTATTGAAAAAGGTAATTATATCGATTGAATTATCACTTTTGAAGAAATAAACATTTTTTTTTTTTTTTTTTTTTCCTCAGGAGAGGAAGGCTGAGAATCCTCACAAGGGGCACGAAACGTACCCAGGATACCCCCGCAACGGCAAGTGTCACGGAGGTTATGTCGGACTTCACGCGACCGGAGCGGTCCAGCCACGTGACCTACCGACTAAACTCAGCCTGGCCTAGGTTCTAAAACCATATAGGCAAATCGTGAAGAAATAAACAGGGAATAACAATTCAAAGGTATTTTCTATCAGAACTGCAGTTGTCCTTATCACAAACAAAGGGGAAAAACTCGAGATTCACGAAGCGGATTAAACAATATACCTACTACTCTGAATGGCAAAATATACATATAGTTAGTTGTTAATTTTAATCGATACTGTAATATTATTTCATGATATCAATTGTTTTGACAGATTTTGTTTTTTGAGTTATATTAATTTACTCAAAAAATAAACGTTAAAATTAAATTAAAATTTTTTTTTTTTTTTTTTTTTTTTTTTTTTTTTTTTTTTTTTTTTTTTTTTTTTTTTTTTTTTTTTTTTTTTTTTTTTTTTTTTTTTTTTTTTGAGTTATATTAATTTACCCCTAAGAAACAGACGTAACTGAAACGATCAGACGAAATACCCTTCCCACATAACTTCAATCCTATCCTTTCCTATTCCTATATCCTCACACTTCACCCCGCCCCCCCCAATCCAAGGTGTTAGTCGTACCGTGCCGAGGGATGCGTGGCCAAGGGGAAGCTTGGTCGTGAACGGTGTCTCCTTGATGACCGGTGATCTCAAGGTAGTATTAAGCCTTACCAGGGCAAGCGGGGCTCTGCTCTGGTGGACCGTTTATTTCCCTTGCTACTCGTGGGAATTGTATGGATTTGTCTGACAACTCTCTCTCCTCTCTGGACGACCAACGTCCAGGAAAAGCTAGCGTAGCTTCATCCTTGCCGGATATATACGGTATTGAAATCAGATCCGACAGCGACGACCTCGTCCTCTCGGAACTGGATATGGAAACTGGGGGCGACTCCCAAGTCCCCCTTGATTCCAAACCTACACAGGAAGACGATGGCCTTGAAAAGACCGACCACCTTTCGGTGAAACCAGTCCGCCGCAAGAAGCTCTCCGGGTCCGCTAGAAAGCGCCTGAAGAGACTGAAAGCGGAAGGAGTAGAAGCGTCCGAAGCCTACAATCGGATTCGGACAGAAATAGAAGCGGCGAGTAGTGGTGACACCGCCTCGAAGCGGAAGACGATGAAACGTATCCGTTCCGAGGAGGAGTCTCCACAACAACAACCTAAAAGAAAAACATGTGTTGCCCCGGGACCGGCCATCAGGACGCAAATAGCGACTGCTGATCGGGAAGGAGCAAACACGCTGCCGGTGGCGGCACAATCGACATGCACATCGTCGGTAGTGCGGCCAGGGGGAGCGGGTATATCTTTTAGGGACGCCGTTAGCTCAATCCGCGTGGGAATATGCAACAAGACACCCATGACGGATGAACAAGTTGAGCTGGTAAGGGAGGCCATCATTGGGGCAATTATAAGTGACCCAACTGATGAAGATGGTCCTAACTTATGCGGCTACACCTATAAGTCAGGTTGGTTGCTGGTAGGAGTGGAGGACGAACGCAGCAAAAACTGGCTTAAGGACAGGGTCGGCAGTATGAAGCCTTGGCCTGAGGCAGAGCTCAAGCTCTTAAGCGAAGACGAACTGCCCAAGCGAAGGATTGGTACTGTTTTCATACCAAAAGGCTGTCTGATGAAAAATCAGACGGCGAAAGAGATCCTCAAATGTATTGAGAAGCAGAACCGAGTTCTGAAAGCAAGCTCGTGGAAGGTTCTTCGGCTCCAGGAAGGCAAGGACGACACCGCCCTTACCGTCTCCCTGGATGACGAAGCCTATGAGGCCCTCGGCAAGCTTGAGTTCAGAATTAGAGTGGCCTACAAGAAGCTGCCGGTCCGCATCAGAGGTCTAAAAACCAATGCGGCCAAGGCGGCTTCTGCTAAGCCAAACACAATGAAACGGCCTGGATCGACCCCAGGAGCCAGCTCCCAACAGAGTCGCGTAATCGAATCTGTGGAAGCAGGACCTCCAAACAGGCCGCACAGGTCGAAGGCCCCAGGGACCAGCTCGCAACAGAGCCGTGAAATCGACTCTGCGGTAGCTGGGCCTTCAGGCTTAGCAGGTCCAAGTGCGCAGGCGAGAAGGACAGAAAAGCCCTCACTCGCTCCGCGCAAAACACACAAAAAACACACACACGCAGGCACACAACACACGTCCATAGAAACACCAGCAACGAGGCCGATCACCTCAAAAATAATAATGGTCCCATCAGTGGACTCACCACTTAAAAGACCAACAGGTGATCGACCTCAAAGCTAACAACACACACTGTTCACGCAGACCACCACACATACACACGCACACAACACGTACACGTACATAAAAAAAAAAAAAAAAAAAAAAAAAAAATATGATTCAATTCATACAAATCAATCTTCACCACGCTAGAGCTGCTTCTGCTATTCTTGAGAAGACCTTCGTGGAGGAGAAACTCAGCATTGCCCTGATTCAAGAACCATGGCTATCGAATACCAATGCGATCATGGGTCTAGGTTCTGCCGGCAAGGTAATATCATGCACAAGTGGAACCAAATCTAGAGCATGCATTCTACTCAATAATAATATTGAATTCTTAGTGATCCCAGAGTTCTGCAAAGACGACCTGGTGGCAGCTTACGTTCATCTCAAAGGGTCAGCAAGGCGGAGAGTGATTGTGTGCTCTGCCTATCTGCCCGGAGAAAAGAGTAACCCAACTGAAGAACTAGAGAGCGTTGTGGACTATGCAAAAGAACACAACGCAGAACTCCTGATTGGGTGCGACGCAAACGCCCACCATACCAACTGGGGGAGTAGCGATGTCAACATCAGGGGTGAGTTACTTCATGATTTCATTCTGACCAACTGCCTTCAGATTCTTAACATGGGCCGTAAACCGACCTTTGTTACGAGATCCAGACAGGAGGTCTTAGATATCACTCTTGCTACTAACAACTTATCCAGATCAATTAACAACTGGATAGTAAGCAACGAAACGTCCATGTCTGACCATCGTATGATTAAATTCTCTATTCAGACAAATCAAAACACTAATCTGTATTTTAGGGATCCTAAAACCACAAACTGGAACCAATATAAAACGTGTCTTAATAACCATCTGACAAAGATTCCTAAAATCATTAAAACACCAGAGATGGTCGACTATTCGGTACATCTCTTAACCAATGCCATAACAGCCTCCTTCACGGAGAGCTGCCCTATGAAGGTAAAAAAAGACAACAAAGTACCCTGGTGGCACCCTAAACTTGAGGAACTCAGGCGTAAAACAAGAACTTTATTCAATAAGGCCAAAACGCCCGAGGATTGGGAACGTTACAAAAAGGCCTTAACTGAATATAATAAAGAAATAAGAAAGGCAAAAAGACGTTCCTGGAGAAGGTTCTGTGAGGAGATAAGTAATACTCCTCAGGGAGCAAGGATCCACAAGGTCTTAGCCAAATCACCATCCAACCAACTGGGACTACTAAAGAAACCAGATGGCTCTTACACTGAAACAGAGGAAGAAACGTTGGATTTACTAGCGAAAACCCACTTCCCTGGTTCAACAAATATGCTCGAAAACTATGACTCTGAACATTCCAATCGCCTTACCAGACCCAAAAGGGAAGACTGGAGGCGAGCTGCAATGAATATCAGGCCATATAAAGTAGGCTGGGCTATTGATACTTTTAAGCCCTTCAAATCAGCAGGTGAGGATGGCATATTCCCAGCTCTGCTACAACGAGCTAAAGACATCCTCATTCCACTTCTGGTAAAAATTTTCCGGGCAAGCTATGCTTGGGGATATATGCCAAGAACATGGTCCTTGGTCAAAGTCCGCTTTATACCGAAAGCAGGAAAAAAGGACTACTCCCAACCAAAGTCCTTTAGACCAATAAGCCTAACCTCCTTTCTTCTAAAGATAATGGAAAAATTAATTGACGGTTGCATCAGGGAGGGCCCTCTAAAGGAACTACCTCTGCACCCGAAACAACATGCCTATCAAAAAGGAAAATCCACAGAGACTGCCTTACTAGAGCTTACGGACAACATCCACAGAGCTCTTGAGGACAGGCAAATAGCCGTCTGTGCATTCCTAGATATAGAAGGAGCATTTGACAACGTGACCACCACCTCTCTAACCAAAGGGCTGAAGAACAAAGGGATCGATGAAACAACGACCCGATGGATAGTTGCAATGCTAAAAAACAGAATAGTAAAAATAGACCTCCATAAGGTAACTAGAAGCTTCAGAGCGACAAGAGGTTGCCCGCAAGGAGGCGTTTTATCGCCATTGCTATGGTCCCTTGTCATAGATGAACTTTTAGTAAAAACTTCAGAAATGAATCTTAACGTACAGAGCTATGCAGATGACGTAGTGGCCTGTGTCATAGGCCCCTGTCAAAGCACTGTAACCTCAATTTTACAGAAAACCGTAAACACAATTGTTAACTGGTGTTCAGAAAATCAACTGACTGTAAATCCTACGAAAACTATTGTAGTCCCTTTTACTAGGAAGAGAAAGCTGGATAAGCTCTCACCACTGACTATAAAAGGAACAACAATACCATTTTCAACAGAGGTCAAGTACTTGGGCGTAATCATCGACAAGAAACTGACCTGGGAGTCACACCTTAAGAACACGATACAAAAGGCTAAAACTGCCTTAGGTATATGTCAACGGCTTGTAGGGACGAGATGGGGACTAAACCCAAAAATCACCTTATGGCTTTACACCACCATCGTCAGGCCGTCAATAACTTACGCCTGTACGATATGGGGCTCGAAGGCACAGCAAGTTACGGCTATAAAAAAGCTATCAGGCCTGCAGCGTACTGCATGCCTGATGGCTACAGGAGCCGTTAGATCAACACCAGCCATAGCCCTCAATGCAATCCTCAGCCTCCCACCTCTAAACCTCTTTATTGAGAAGGAGATGATGGCTGGCATCTATAGGACTAACGCTGGCATAGAACACTGGAAATCCCAGACAATTAGGACACTATATCAAAAAGTGTTTGAATGTCCACTTCTTGCAATGACGACAGACGTCTTGCCTCCAGAAGTTAGCTTCCACAAGAATTTCACTGTGGAAATCTCCAAGAGGGAAGACTGGGCGCAAGGCCGACATAGAGATCCCTCATATGACGGGTGTCTGGTGTGGTTCACCGATGGCTCCAAAATGGGGGCCAACGTAGGATGTGGCATATATGGGGGCAGACCCAGGGTTAGCAAAAGCATAAACCTGGGAAAGTATGCCACTATATTCCAGGCGGAGGTCTGTGCCATAATTGAATGTGTACAAGCTAACCGCCAACGAAACTACGTAAACCAAAAAATCGTAATCAATTCAGACAGTCAAGCAGCTTTACTAGCAATAAACAATATCACACTTAAATCAAAGCTAGTAAAAGACTGTGTGAAAAAACTCAATGACCTGGGAGAAAAGAACAAAATCACTCTCAAATGGGTGCCAGGTCATTCTGGAATAACCGGCAATGAGAAGGCCGATGAACTAGCCAGGGCTGGGGCTCAAGGAATACAGTTCGGCCCAGAGCCTATCTGTGGTATCTCAAAGAACCAGGCCATGCAATACCTAAAAACTCGCCTTCTTAACGAGGCGAAAGCAGACTGGCACAGTACGTCCGGGATGACACACTCAAAAGCACTAATCGAACCATACTCTCGCAAACGCACTGACGAGCTACTAAAGCTTAACAGGAGTAACTTGAGCGTGATGGTTAGGGCTTTGACCGGTCACTGCAAGTTGAATAGACACCTTTACAACATGAAACTAAAGGACACTGACACATGCAGAGTCTGCGAACAAGAGCGTGAAACACCAATTCACCTCTTGTGCTACTGTGAACCGCTGATTCACAAAAGAAACAGACACCTGGGGAAACACATCCTTGACCCAGATGAAATAAAAACAATCCGAACTGGGAACATCCTATCGTTCTTGGTCAGTGCCCAGTTAAGGGAGCTACTGTAGGGCCTACATAGAACCTACATAGGAGGCTGGTCACAATAGATCTTAATAGGTCGCAGTGATGCATATCAGCCCCGACTTTCACACGAAATAGAATATATTAATTTACAGTCAGATTGCTACCAATACTCTAGCCACGCTATAATTTAAGTCAATCAATACAATTTGGAAAAGAACTTGAGTTTTCATTTTCATAGATATACACAAGTTCAAAGTCTTCTTCTAATTTCTTAATCAAAGCACCTGTTTAAATTATGTTGAGCATAAACATTATCGACACATGGACAATGGTCTTTTTCGTTAAGTGTTTAAATAAATATGCTTGTTATTTTCCTTTTCTATTGTCCATTGTGAGTAGAATAATGTTTTTGTGTATCAAATATTTCAATAATTAGGTATACCTGGTAACAAATTGCGTTCGCTAATAATGAAATAGAATGGCAGATTTACACACATACGAAAAAGGTAAAAAATATTTCGGTACAGCAGCTTACATATAAAAAAAGAAAGATTTGGAATAAGTTATTAAATAATTTATATTAAAGTAATTATAACTGATTATATTACTAACTGACAAATACTTACAACTTAACTCTATGGCGATAAACACTACCAATAAATATCAATATCAAAAAACAGGATCAATAAATATAATAATGAGATTGTGCAATTATAGGAAACAAACATCGCAAACGCCAATATCCATCTATCAATTTGAGGACTGAATTTGCGAACGCGACGTCGTCGTCAAAGTCGGCGTCGAGTGCGCCCATTGACCGTCGCATCGCACTCACACATCGATAGGCAAGTTCTAAGAGAAAATCTTTTAGAAGAATATTGTTTTTGTTAAAACTTACAAGAAGTTTGTTTTAGTTACTTACATAAGATTTTTATATTTTTTTGTTAATCACTAATTGGTAGTTAATTGACAGGAAAATATTTTTCGTTTTGTTTTCCTTTATATAAATAGTTAAATACAATAGGTACAATTAAAATTAAAATATCAACATATAATATACTACTGCAAGAATATTCTTTATGATAGTAATTAGTTAATTTTCTTGTTCTTGAAAATATTGTGATTATAAATTAATTTATAATCAAAATACAATCATGAGCCTATGTTATGTACATAATGCATCATAATGTTAATTTGATTTTATTTTGAAAAGACTGCTGTATAATTACATAGTTTTATTAATAATAAATATAAATATTTTTTAAAATTAAAAATCGGACCAAAAATACATAAATAAATGATTCGATTTCAATAAATAATTTCCCTTTTTACTTTAGTTAGTATAACTCTTCCAATACATTATAAACAAATAAATTGGCAAAAATTAAAAAAAAAGCATTATCTCTTCCGTCTTGTTAACTCGAGTTCAGCCCGAGTTATGTGAATTTTAACTCGCGTTAAATCGAGTTTTGCTTTTCCGTGTTGGTTCATCACTACTATCTTCGGCGTTTGACAACTTTGACATTTCTTTATTTTAGTACAATTGACGTTACATACATGGCGGTCGGCATTTTGGCGCCTTTATTTTACGATAATATTTTGATCTGTTTTTTCTGCTTGCAGGATAAATATTTTGCGAAAATAAAAATAACACTTGACTATCGCATGTAAACGAACATATTAAAATATTTGAAAAAAATTTAGAATAGCCTATTGATTTCATAAATTCCTATTTTTTATTTCTTTCGCCCGTGTCTCGTCTCAATTAATTTTACCCGTAAAACAGAAGTCAGGAGTTTCATAATATGTTTAACAACACATTTGAGAGGAAAAAAATTGTTGAAATCATAGAATTATTATAATAATTGGTGAATTATTAAAATATAAAAATAGTTTCAATGCTATATTGGATTGGCTTGAGTTGGATTCAACGTCATAGTTTGTGTAATGTTAGTGTTTTTGCCACTTCATTATTAATATATATGAATGTATCATAAAATAACCCAGAAGTAATGTGAGTATTGTTAAAGCACTGTATTGTAATTAGTCAGTTAATTTTTTTATTACTCCATAAAAATTAATAAAATAAAATAATTCTAATAATCATCCTCGAAGGAGGATTGCCTTCTGCCACTCTTCGTGTATGTGTTCGTTATACAGCGTAGGGAAGTTAGTAGCTTATTTGCTGTCTACCAGATTCAATGAAATTTGTAACTAATTCAATTCATCTAAGTTTGCGTGCTTAAGTAAATTACATCGTTTTCTTTAAGGCCCCACGTCGGGCGCCAGTACGGAGAGAACATCCATACTAATATTATAAATGGGAAAGTGTGTCTGTCTGTTTGTCCGTCTTTCACGGCAAAACGGAGCGACGAATTGACGTGATTACGTAGAGATAGTAGAAGGGATGAAGAGTAACATAGGCTACTTTTTATCTCGGAAAAATCGACAGATCCCACGGGATGCACAATAAAGGCTTCGATCAAAAACTACTGCGCAGATTTTTATGCGATTTTCATCAATAGATAGAGTGATTCTTGAGCAAGGTTTTGCGGTATTTTTTATCTAGGAAAAACGGATAGTCCCACGGCAAGCGCGATAAAACCTTCGCGCCATAAACCGATTTCCACGCATATGTAGCCGTGGGCAAAAGCTATGACCCTTAACCCTCTATAGACCCAATCCCGAAACCCACGCGGGCGAAGCCGCGGGCAAAAAGCTAGTCAAAATATATATGACATCAAATTATTTATATATGAAATTATATAAAATACTCGTAAACAATTTGGTTCAATTATTGGTTTTAATATATAATTCTAGTTTCAGATCGTTTTAAAGCTTCATATTTTAATTTCCGGAAAGCTAGAACTGTTGTTGGTCCTTTGACTCTACAAATAAATTATTCTGGTGAATATCTTGCAGATCGATACCAATTTGTGTCTCCGTAACCGAGTTTATTACAGTGACTGCCTAATCACCTACACTAGTAGGCTGGATTCGGATCAACGCGACTCGGGGGTACTCCCTGAGAAAAAAATCTCTGGCGCTCATGTTCGTCGTATAGTGAAGGATGAACTGTGTAAACGAATTTAATTTTTCGTTTCATGTTGTAACTACCGTAGACAAGTAGTTCGTAGACAGAGAAAGAAACTACAGAATCATCATTATTGAAAATCAGAAATCGCGAGTTAAAAGTATCGTATAATTATTAATGTACTAAGTCGATTTTGTGACAATTTCTTAATAATATCTTTGTTATAATATTATTTATGTCAGTTTGGAAATATTGTAATCTAAACATTTCAATCTAAATATATACCAATGATCAATATTAAATGCAGGCGGTACAATAGCAACATCGTACTTATATACAGCCACGACTATGTAAACTGAAATATCTTCATAAATAATAAGCAAATATATTACTATCATGACTTGGCGTGACTTGTAGCGTAATATTTTGTACCATAAAATTTCTTATACATTGTAGTTTAGTATTCCTCTATTTCTCCCAAAACTCTTCCTATCTGCTCTCTTGCATTCTTTTCCTCTCGGAGAGGATGTAACATGACAGACTTTGCGACAGAGTTAAGGGCTCTTTTCCTAACATGAACTTTATGAGCACTGCACTACTGCACAGAGTAGCTATGCATACTGTTTACAGTGCGAGCACAGTCTGCATTGTGCCAAGCTTGGGCTTTATAACTGAGCATAAAATGTTCTATTCCTTGCTACTTTCGTGCCAGCAAATGTATAAGCTGTGTATTCATGAGAAGAGAAGCATACTTCCTACCTATAAGAAGTAAAGGAATCAAAAAGACGATAGCGAAATATTTGTTGAATTAGATAGCGTCGTAAAAAATTTAATCACGGATTTATGTTTGTGAATTCCTAAGATTTTTTAGTACCATTTTAAGTAAGACCCACTGAGTCTGTAAAAAAAAACAATTTACGAAGAAAATGAGATAACCTTTTAATTAAGGCATTACTGTCAAATGCAAATATTTTTTTCGTGCTGCTTCGATTTGTGTTTATTGGCTAAATAAAACGAACTATTGAAATGCAATATTGAAACCGTTTGTAATGTCTTTTATTACAGATAAAGATCTTTGGGTGTTTTGCTTTAATATAATTAAATACAATCACTTTCTATTTTGACCATTTTGACCAAGGACCAAATTTGGCAATTGAGCAAAACTGATACAAGGGCCATATGTGCTGGAAGATGCTCGGCTTTTTACCAAGTATGAAACGGTGCCACAACAGGTCGTAAAAGTATATATAAAATATTATGACGTTTACATTTTACATATAAATAATCTCAATTTAAATGGTAGTTGTAGTGTAAAACAAAATAAAACTTACTTTACTCATGTCACCTGATAATATTATCAGAATGAGAGAATTATCTAATTTAATTAAGTATAATAGGATAATATTATATTACGTCCAATTCAATAATGATTTTGAATAACAGATATTTCCGGTATGGTATGCATGAATTGCTTAAATATATTAAATATACAATTAATCAATAAAAAAAATCAAATTAAAAACTTAAATTAATAGCTCAAAAACTTCAAAACATTATACTGAATACAATCTGAAAGGATCAGTTGTTTTGAGAGAGAGACTTATAATTGTCTTTTAGTTATAGATAGTGTCATACGTTAGCCACTTCGTCATTTGGAACCTTACCTAGAGTGTATTGATCAGTTTGTTTTATCATCTATATTTATCTTCAGTATGTTTTTGTACATTATTTTTTAAGGTTCACACTAATATAATTCTCTCCTGAAGTTATTCCTATGATTAAATAGGAATAACTTCATACGACGACATTTAGAGATTAATGTAGTTTGAATAAAATTCATAGAATAGTTTAATAAGCTTTCTCGAATGTTGCACAATATTTGTTCACAAAATCGTATATTTAGATATTTTAATTCACCAATTTGATCTATAGGTTGTTTCGTAACATTTTTAAGCCGGCTTCATAAGCGAAAACTTCATTAAATATAACACTACAACATTATATTGTAAACGTATCTATGCTGTTTTTATTATTCACTAACCTGGTTATTTGCCCGCTGCACCCCGGATGAGAGAATCTGGCACGACCCCGCATAATTACGCATGCGCCAATATCTAGACGCCATAGTCACTTTCACTGCATGCAACACGCCGTGTTTTGACGTATTGCTAAATGTCCAGCCTGTCGGTCGGCCTAATGTGCTCTTGACACGAAATGTTCATTATATTCGAAATGAAATCCGTTGTGAACCCCTTATGATAGTGAATAAGTGAGTGTGTTTAGTGAAATTTTGTCCGAGGTAAGTGTAACTGCTTCACAGGTTGTTGACATCGGCAACTTTGTAATGTAAACAATGGGTTGCTAAAACAAAAAGTAGATAGGTTTTTGTCAATTTCAAACGTGACTTTTATAGAAATAAGTACAAAACATTGTTTCAAATAACATCCTAGGAATAAATATATAGAAGATTCAAAATATTGAAGTCAGTCAACAAATTTTGTTTTCTTTACTTACATTTATATATAATTACTTTTCATAATTAATCTTATATCTATATAAATACCCATTTTTAATTTTCTGCTAATTAATTTTGTTTCAAGATATTTTATAAATTATTTTATACACAATTTTTCTATAGTATTTGTTCTTTTCGAAGTTCACGACGCATGAAGTATTATTACACTCAAGAGACCACGTGTAAGTACTACTGGATGTCGGTGCCAAAGTAGGGTTTGCTATTGCGACCCGTTGCTATGGCGACGCAAGAGGGTTGTAGCCCTCAAGTTCCTTGGATCGGCCGTTGCTCACGTTCTCCTTAGTCAGCCTTCTGTTGTTTATAGTTTGTAAACAATTTTATTTATTTTCATATCCATTATTATAGAGTTACTAACTCAAAAATACAGTGGCATCTTGTTTAGTTTGCAAAAGGAAAGTCAGCTTTATACACATATTTCGAATATCTACATACATAGTAATGGCGGAATACCTACAATAATTTTTAAATACGGACGATACGATAGAATTCTTTTCAAGCCAAACATAGCTTATTATATTTTTTATTTACTTTGTAGTTTTTTTTTATTATAAACTATTTCTTGTTTATCTACCGAATTCCCCAATGATATGAGTCCATATAGGTAACCTTGTACGCAGTTAAATCTGGTTGCTCTGAAGCTACCAAGTACAGACACAAATCGTGAATATGTTTTTTCAAGAACAGACCCCAAGAACTTGCTATAGGACTTACTTTACTTACTTGTACAATTACTTTACTATTATATTATATATATATAAGTTTTGAAAAGGGGCTTACATTGTTCAAAATTATATGTATTCAGTTTTATTAATGTTTATGTTATTTTTTAAATTATTGGAATTTAACCATAACATCACGTCAGTTAAAGTTGTTTTTTTTATTTTTGATGGTATTAACTTCTGTTTTCTAATGATTCGGTTTACCCATTATTCAAGTGTTGATGGTCGATTGACGGTCTGGTTTGTGGTTTTAATCAGAAATGGGAGGCTCGTGGCTCCTTCCGAATATTAAAATGTTTTTCGTTTTTGGAATTTCATATGTATGTACATACATTTATCTGACGTTCCTACGGTAAAATATGGTAAGAAAAAACATCGCGACATAACCTGTATCTATGCACCTGTGCCAATGGTCTAGCGTCATTGACTTAGGCCTTATCACATTTTATCTAATGCAAATTCCGAGTACATCTATACTTCAAGAGAGAATCCTCATGGATACCACCGCAACGGCAAGTAGAGATGCGGTACCAACTAAGCTCAGCCTAGTCTTGGCCATAAGGGCCCTTTATTTTTTTGTTCCCCTGAGGAAAATGCATTAAATTGCATACCCCGGCTGCGGCGAGTCGGCGGTTATGTGGGGCTCTCCTCCCCAGAAGGGGGAGGCCTACCCACTAAAAACCTCAGGGATGGCCTTCCCTAGGCACATGTCTGGGAGGGAGCGCCTGGGAACGCGAAGCGACTTCTGAGAACCCCAAGCCTCCGCTCCCCTGCCTACAGGAGAGCCCTCCTCGGGGGATGCTACACTACCTCCCCCGATCTCTTCCACCGACGACGCCCCCCAGCCACGGAAGGGGCGTGGTCCATTCCGGGCCGCCGGCGGGCGCGACTTCCTCGCGCCGGCGACCCGCGGCGGCGCCGCAGCTGTGCTACCGAGCCCGGCGCCGCGGCCATAAGGGACCTACGGCTTGAATGGAGACTAGCTACAGACGCTCACTTCAAATGCTACTCAGAACTGAACTACTATAATATAGTTCTCATTCAACGCACTGGATTCTTCTCATCCTTTTTCACTATTTCAGGGATTTGCCCTGCAATCTGTAGCGTTGACTCGAGAGTACTACTTAAATGTAAAAGTTAATATTACTTGAGACGCATTTATAGTATATTGTGTTAAGTAACATACGAAAATGAAAGAATATATGTGTATAGGTAACAAATAATGTAATGTAATTTTCATTTTTATTTTGTGTTAAGTAATTAAATTTTTTATTAATTTTCTGTTTGGTTGACTGGTAAAGAATCCTATTTTGCATTAAGTCCACCTTTTGTATCTTGTCGAAAGTAGTAAAATTATTCATATCTATAGTAAATAAGTATTTCAGTAAGCGTTAAAGGCTAACACTTACCCTAGTAAAGTCTAAAGATGTAATAAATTAGGATATGAGTAAAAATAAATTAAAAAATGTTTTGAGAAAGTATTATGCTTATATCATGTAAATAAATATGTAGAAAAAAAAGTACTTCGATGTTGGTCTGGGACTGTATAAATCACTGTTATATAATATTAGTGTAATCTAGCGTTAAAAAAGAAACTATTGTTATGAACAGGAGCTACAAACTGCCGACAAACTGTTTTACAGTTTGACAGAACTTTAAATGATTTGAAGTATTCAATACATTAAAGGAGTAAAGAAAAAAAAATATAATAAAGAGTACGCAGTTATTTTGAACTGTGGAATAATTAGTGCAGTTTTTAATAATAATGTTGATAAGAAATCAATCTAAGTATGATGGTTATAACATTTAAATAAGGGTTGAAATTGAATTGAGAGTTGAACTCTTATAGAATTATTTGCTAGTTGATAAAAGCATAAGAACTTCGGTTAACGGTAATTTTAGTTCCTATGAAGCGAAAACAATAGTCAAGATTTTAGTTAGGGCGAGAGAATGGCATTGAGGTATAAAACACAAAATTAAGGGTGGAGAACAAAAGAACATCTTGTTGGTATTACAAGAAAACAAACGATGTCAAGGCGGTTTTACTTAGGACAAGGTTGATTCAAGGACGTTCATTGTTGTAATAGATTTATTTTTAGGAACTCGTCAGGTTTCTTTCCTTTAAATATAGTACTAGTATGTATGATATTTAAGTATTTCTCAATTAATTATTTATTTTAACTAATGACATAAATACTATATTCTAAGCTTAAAACTACTTAACGACTAAAAATTACTACAAATAAAATATACAAAATTTACAAAATAAAAAAAACTTCACCTCCAGTGCTGCCGTCAGGGATGGTGCCCAAAAGGCTGGCAGCATTTCCCCGTTGGATGGCGAGGCTAATACGCTGACCGAGATAACTGCCAGCCTTTTGATCACCCGTCACCTCGGCGAGTCTCTTCGCCAAATCCTTAAAAAGGGACCGAGCGCTTGGACCTCATGGACCCATTGTCTCTACACCAAACGGCGCAAATATGTAGTAGCTATCATTGACAGCCGAATATTTACGCCGCTTAGAGCACTCAGCAGCGGCAACCGCCGCGCCTGCAGCAAGGGACGTACTACCTGTATGACACGGAGCAAGCGTATCAGAGCAAGTTGCGTCCCACACAAGACGACGACCCTGCTTCCATGGAATGAGCGTCATCCCATCAGGTCTCCTGCCGTCGTCACGACAGATACTACTAGGCTCAAGAAGCGCTGGCACGTTGACTGCGACAAGAGTTCTGCGGATGACGTCATTGATGCAGGCGTGGCGGGAGACTCTGCCAGCGCTTTTTTGGCAAGAGAGGCCATGGTGACCATACTCACACAAGCTCCACAACGACAGCGATGGGGGTGATTAGTCTTGATCCAAGTCTGAGCGATACAGCGAGGGATATCGTGCTCCTGTCAAGCAGCGTCCCGACACTGGCTGAAGGAAGGGCTTGCAGCCAGTATCCGGACTCCACTTGGAAGGACGCTAGGAGACGAGCGCGGTCAGTAGCGCCTACAGCGGAATTTAAAAGATTGCTCTGCATACGCAAGCAGAGCGGCTCGTCGCACTGTCTCTGTGAAGATAGGGAAGATGGTGGATCTACTCCCGGGCATGCCCTAAACCAAGCAATTCTAGCCTCTGCAAGGTGAGCCGGCTCCACTGCGCCTAATGAAGGACGTAGTATTTTTTTAAAGAGCTCGACTGTACCATATGCAGAAGACAGAAATGCTGGAAGGGCAATGTGAGAAATTTGGCGGGTGCCTAATCCTCCAAAACGTACGGGGAGAGAAGCCTGTTTCCATGCGTTATCAGAAAAAGAACAATTAAGAATTTTCGAAAGTATATCCCTTAGCGAACTGTCAATAGTGGAGAGTTGCCTTGGGAAAAGCCAAAAATGTGTACTGCGTAAAAAGTATATGAATTTTGGGGCGAAAGCGCAAAACCGAATTAAATATAAGGCCATGTGAGGATTGATTTTTAAAATTTTGTCCGAAGACTGGTGAAATTTGGAGATCTGTTCGTCTATAAAAGTAGGGATAGCCTCGTCAAAAATCGGGGAACCTAAAAGACGCAGTGATTTACTGTCAAGAATGTTGATATTGGGAGCTAAAGCCGAAAATTTTGAGATGAAGTGTTGTAACTGATCAGGTGTAAATTTTGACTCATGAATAAATATTTCACATTTTGAATAATTTAAATCAAGGCCAATGCTTTTAAATTTTTCAATAATAGTATGGAAATCTGAAAGTACGGTTGAAAAGTCTCCTCCGATAGTTCCGTCATCAAGGTACCATACATTAAATTTAGAATTTAGTGAATTAATAATCGGTTGTATAGCCAAACTGAAAATAGCAGGCCCGAGAGGATCGCCTTGCTGGCAGCCAACAGAAGAATACAATTGATTATTTTTGAAAATTAATTTTGAGGGTTTGCTATAACATTGCCAAAGATAGTTAAAAATAGTAGGGGTTTTTTCTTTGATAGCTGAAAGCAAGGCACCTCTATCCACAGAGTTGAAGGCGTTCTTTACATCCACCTTTAGCACCACTTCAGCTCCGTCAAGAGTCAGGAAGGTACGGAGAGCGTGAACGGCTGCTTCACACCCCCCTCTGACGCCAAAGCCAAGCTGGACCGGTTGAAAATCAGCTGAAAGTGTCGGTAAGATATGTTGACAACAAATTTTGGATGCTATACGGCGAAATGTGGAGCCAACAGCTATGGGGCGAATACCACCATCTTTTTTCTTCAAAGCTACCAGGTTGGCCCCGTAAAGGATTTCGGTAATATCTTCATGGACTTCGCCGGATAGCATCAGGTTTACCAGGACTGTTATATTGTGGAGTAAGGCTCTGCCAGCGTCACCAACAGAGACTGAAACAAGGTCCTTTAGATGTTGGGTGATAACCCATCTAGACCACTGGCAGAGCCACTTTTAAAAGAGAAAATAGCTGCGGAAATATCCTCCTCCTTAGTTAGTTGGGTGTTAGATGTATTAGGTGGTGGAGGAAGGACGAGATTCGGTGCTGGAGGTGGGTGTTTATCCTTAAGAGCACTAAGAGTTTCCTGGCAATTGACGGCGACAACATCATTACTGAACAGCAGATTGGCGGCTCCTCGGAGATCGCCATCGCTAATTTTAGACTCTATTAGTTTTAAAGATTTATTTGAATTTGGAGGTCGAAAAGGTGGAAGGACAATAGAGCCAACAGACGGGTTTAGACGGCAATTCTCCTTTATTTTCTGTGTAAGTGTTGAACTGTTGTTATTTTTACTTATGTAAAGAATTCTGTAGCAGAACGTTAAAAGTTCTGCCCAACTCACAGGCGTGTTTACTCTTACCACATGCTCTATGCATTTCGATAGAGAAGCAGCAACTGAAGGCCGTGCAGAACGAGGGATTCTCTTTAAAACTGGGATGGAGTTTTTGAGCTGACCAAGAGTTTGCCAAAGTGGTACTGAGTCTGAAATTAGCGAAGGCGAAATTGTTGGGTCAGAAGCAGTGGATTTGTGGTATCTGCCAATATGTATGTTTAGGCCCCGGTTACCTTTAAAAAACCGGGGGTGAGGGCACTTAGGACATTGTATAAGTTCTACGTCGTCACTGCCAGAGATAGAATTTACCGACATGCAAATAAAAATGGCGTCAAGACCAATAAAAATTAAATTAGTGGCACTATACAAACTACTTAACTAATAAAAAAGCATACGAAAGAAACATACAAAACACAAATAAAAACACTGAAAATATGGCATCTGGCATTTTCTTCGTAACACATGTCACAAGTTGCTGCACAACAGACAAGGTTGCTAGGTTCCCGGAACAATGCAAGGCTCCTATTGGTTTAGTAGAGGTGTCGCCTAGCAACAAGCGAGGCTGTTTGACGCTTCCTTATAAACAGTCATCAGCGATGGCGTTGTCAAGAAATCAGCTGATTTTAAAACAAACCAAAACCAACGGCTGCCCAACAAAACAAGTCTTGCTCATACATGAGAACGTGCACAACAAACTGGGCCGCAATAAAAAGGTTTACATGAAGGCAATAGCTGATTAAAATATTTTTAATATTTAAATTTATATAGACATGGTCTTGTCAGGCCTGACCATTTTTTTTTATTTAAAAAAAAATGGTATTGTATTATATTTATATAAATTAATCAGATTTAGTCAAATACCAGTTACTAGCATTCAGTATTTTAGTTAACGCTGAGATAAAATATATTATTAATGAAGTAATAGTCGTAAGAAAAACTACCAGTACTTCTATTGCTATACTAACATGAGCTCTTTTAAATCTTGTAATGTACAATCGTGTATGATGTATGATTAATAAGACATCGGATTGATTAGGTATGTTGGTTTACGTTGGTTAACAAGACCGCCAAACAACTACAGCCATAGTGTTTCAGCGCGTTAGATATTAAGGGATCCTATGTCCTTGTCTATGAACTAAGAATTATTCCGAGTAAAACTAGCTTCATAATGAAAACAACAACTGTCAAATGGTATCCGTAGTCAGCTGATAACAAAAGAATATCAAAGAAATGCACAATAGATTGCTATTACATTAGCGTGCGAAGAATATCATTCTTCGCATACTTATTTCAGAGATTTTAATTTAATTGTTTACTTGATAAACTTAAAAAATAACTAGATTACCTAAACTTAACAAAAATATTGTTCAGTGTGTCGAAATGTGAATTTAAACCATTCTCTACTTCAACACATAAATTTTATTAAATACGGTTTAGCCGTTTAGTTGTATTACATTATTGTAACAGTTTGTTGTTGTTTGTTTTTATTATGTGTAGTTTTATCACATGCGTTGTATCACATAAGAAATAAATATATAACGTTTGCATGAAACCAGCTGGATCCACTGTTCATTGGTACAATAAGTGATGCAGCTAATGGCCGTACCCAGTAGTGTACAAGAATTAATGGACCTCTAAGCAAAAATAATGTACCAAAAATAGTCCATTTAGGCTGGTCCAAGATTCAACTTGGCTTCCTGGCATTTGGTAAATTGCGCAGCATTTTCACAGGTGCATGCCTTAATGCGAAAGTCTTTTAATTCATGTGTGCTTCCAGTGATGATATGATGATGATACGGAACCGAAACTTTGCTATTTACAATGGGCCGTGTAAAAAATAATGGAGAGAAGTATGTTTGGAGTTTTTCTGCTGAAGAATATGTCCAATGTATGATATTATTGGTTAGCCATGACCTATGTTGTAGGTATTCCCTGTTTTAATTTACCTACATTTCTTTTTTAAGCTAGGTAGACTAGCATCGGCCATATAGGGTAGGACAGATTTACGATGGATCGAAGTGCGAAACATCACATTACAACTTGTATATACATTTTTGTATGTAATGCGTAACAATCTTAGTTCTTTAAACTTCTCGGTCAGATTTATCATACGTTTACTAACTCTTTAGAACTCAGACGGGGTGTGTTGGCTTCAGGACTCGCAAATGTCAATTATGTTGAATAGGTAGAAACTGCAGTGACCTCGACTCGGCGCTCGGAGGCCCATGCGGGGCACTCCGCCAGCGTGTGCTGGGTCGCAGAGATCGGGCGAGATCTGTCGGGTGCCGGGTTCGGTAGCACAGCTGCGGCGCTGCCGCGGGTCGCCGGCGGGCGCGAGGAAATCGCGCCCGCGGAAACGGCGACCCGGGAGGGACCACGCCCTTCCGTGGCCGGGCGGCGTCGTCGGTGGTGGCGGGGGAGCGGAGGCTGGGGGTTCTCGGAAGTAGCTTGGTGTTCCCGGGGGCTCCCTACATGCCTGAGGAAGGCCATCCCTGAGGTTTTTAGTGAGTAGGCCTCCCCCTTCTGGGGAGGAGAGCCCCTATGGAACATAATGCATTTTCCTCAGGGGGAACAAAAAAAAAAGGTAGACACTGCAGTAGGTATCTTTGGAGCACGTGTTGTCTACAACACGTGCTCCAAATTGATGCTATGGCTGTTTGGGTGATGTCGAGTACACCTTGTCCCGTTCGTATTGTTCGGGGTCCTACACTCTGTACGTGTGGTCGCACTACATAGGACTACAGGAGACTAAAAGTGCAATACAACGATTCATTCCGAATATTATTTAAGATACCGCAACGCTTCTGAAATGTTTACTTTAGCACGCCTGGATAGTTCTGATGCTTTGATTCAACACCAGGTGGTTTAGTTTAGGAGCCAGTTCTATATAGCAGAGTGGAGTAAAAATAGTAAGACTGACTATATTATATTTTTACTATTTAATGCAAGAAATAAATTATGAGTACGGATAAAACTTCGTAAAAATTATAACGATCGTAATTTGTATTTGCTATGGAATAACTTATGAGATCTTTCTATATATGTTAGTACTTACATATAGTTTATTGTTTTTTTATTACTACTATTAAGTGTCATTGCCTTGAAAAAACATTTTCATCCGTTTCTCTATATAAAATTTATTTAAATATACTGAACGAAATTACATAAATATATGTTTTTTAAATTTATTTTCTAAATGACATTTTTATTGCAAATGAATGAGTACAAATTGCATCATATTGCTATTGCATTCATAATAAATTCATGAATTATTTGTGATAAGGGATGATTCTTCAGAACTGCAGTGACTACGCAACTATGCAGAGTTTGTTGTATGATTATTGAGTAATACAAATTGAAGGTTATCTTATAATTTTACTGTGATAGACTGGACAGTTTTACCAATAGTATTTGAATAGTTAATAAATATAGTTTATTATTTTCAGGTACATCCCCAAGTTCAACAAAACGTGCCTTACGATGCCACTTCAAACAGAAATTTTACTTGTAAATATTGACCAAATAATGTCTAAATAGTTTCTTATTAATCTTTCAATATTTCGTCCAATTTTCATCTGTCCGTAAAAGCAACAAGTTTTTATATTTGTGAGACAAACAACTGAGAAGTTATATAGTAACAAATGACAAAAATTGTTCCTTTAGAGAAATATTATGGAGCACTGGACGAGTGCATTGAGAGCTTCTGGTAACTAAGTATACGAGTGTGTGCTAACAAAAGCGCGCGCTCTCTATTGCCTTCAAAATTCGCATGAAGGTTCACATAGTTTAGAAATGTGCGCATCGGCGTTATTAGGGTGAATGGTGCTACGATGTCAGTATGGGTGGGCAGCGGCTGCGGTGCCGTGGTGCGGCCGCCTGCAACCGCCACTCTTATGTCGACCAATACATCGATGGAGTCTGGGATCGAGGCGGGGGTGTTGCCCACCGTCACTGGGTCCCTGGCTTCAGCACGAGATTCACTGGGCTCGCTGTCTAGAGCCGCCGAGCCTATATACGATACCGACCACACGGACCTCGGCTCTGAGCTCGACGAAGCGGAAATACGCCGGGAGCTGATGCACGATGTAAGAGTTATTACCTACCAATAATACTATTGCATAATATATATTTATTTGACTATAGATGCACGTCTAATACATAATTGTACTCAGCAGTTAGTAATTTATGATTACACCTATATTTATAGGAATAATTTATACGAAACCGAGGTTTATAGCGAAGGCTTTATAACACGAGGGTACTATTAATTACTTCATTTGTGGTGCATATTCTCCTTTTCTTTCGACTATTACAAACTATTTTAACTGGTTGGTGATTTTAACTCAGGCTGCATTTTTTTGCTGATGCAAGGAATTGCAGTTCTGACTACTCGTATTTCATATTAATTTTAACTTAATAACGCGTTCCAGAGAAAAAGGATATTGACGGACAGATTGATAAAGAATGAATCCTGTTTGGTTTCTATTTTTTTTTGTGGTGCGGAGTACAGAAGCCTAAAATTACTAAGCCGCTACAGTAAAGTTTCTCTTCTTTAATGATTTAGTAAGAAGTTGAGTAGGAAAGTGATTATTTTAATCTCCAAGATATTTATTCTGTATTTAGTCAAATTGCATCACTTTGAGTTTGATTTGTAGACTCTTCAAGTATGACGGAATTAAAGCATAATTGAAGAAAAATCAATATCATAACCAAGAGAGCTTTTAAAATGTTAACGTAAACGTAAAATATAATATTTGCTTTAATTTAAATCTAAAATTTAAAAAAAAATTACGCACCATATAGATTTAGTACATGTATACTGACAGTATATACGAGTACTAAGTGGACGGTAAGGACCACTGGCTATACTTAATTACTTATATACAAAGAGGAAAAATACTTTATTTCAACAATGACAAATTTATTTTTAATGGTGTCTTTGTTGATACACTCGTACATGAATTTTGGCATGAAGGCTGCTTTCTTCTTTATAAATAACTAAGTATATGTGAAAATGTACGTAGTATTAAAATTCAAGACAAATTTTAATTTATTACAATTATTTATAATGTTAATATTAAATGTTGTTGACCTGATATTATATTTAATTTATTTCACAGAAATGGCGACTTCTGTTCGATAGGGTAAGTTGTTCAAAGTTTATTTTAGATTGGACCGCAAAAAATATTTCAATGTCGCCAACGTGACCGGCTGGTGTGAAATATAAATTAGTTGGACCGAGATATCATTGGCGACATCTTTGTTTTGTTTCGCTACCTGTACCTTCGCACGGTACTTAATTATGTTTTCATCTTACGTCTATATTAAGGTTATTAAATTATTATCATGGAATAGCTAATTTGGTTGTTATCTGCTGTTAAATGAACATAATTATATTGTATGAATATTTAAATAATTTGTTTAATTTTAATCGTTTTTAATTACATTAACAATGTACAAATTCGCCAGTAAATATCTTGCATAATTTATGTAATATATGTAAGTGTAATAGTGTATTTAATGAATAACGATATTATAAAAAAAAATTACAAAGTTTTGTTTATAAAGGTGGATTTATCTCTAGTACAGATTTTATTCAGTCAACCTGTGAATGTGTCCATCCTCCTTATTCCATACAAGTAGTGATATTAACTATGTAGGTATTATTATTTTTTCTATATCAAATGTAATCAATATTACGTAGTTATTTTCAGCGAGAGTTACAGTTAAGAAAAAGTAATGTTCTATAATTTTTTTGTAAATACTTTTATCTGTCAATAAATCGGAATTAGATACGCATAAAGCAAACTATACCGGTTGTCTCAGAAAAAAATATTCGTTTATAGTAGCATGAAAACGATTCGAAACAAATTAAGTAGTAAATTTTCTACAATTACACAAGATTGTATTTCAATATTCAAGAAATATATTGACTGTTACAGAAGGCATCGTATAGGCAACATCTTTTTCAAGGACGCCGTCACGTATTATCTTTGTAATATGAAGGTAGAAATTTACGCGCGCTGAAGGCATATACATCATAAAGTCTGTCGTTTACGATAGGGAGACAAATTTCAAAGAAGGTCTCTTTGTTTTGGGCTGATTAAAATGTACAGAAGCAGGATACAAAGTGTTTTAAAAGAAGATAAAATGACGCGGTAGCGCCGCGGATCAAACGTTTTATCGTCACGTACAGAACATTGAGATAATACCCGGCAGAAGATAGGGCGCAAGGTTTTTTACAAGTTGTTTTTTGTTGGAAATGAAAGTAAGCCTTAAAGGGCATGTGTGAAGTGAGGAAGGTGCGTGGTTATGACTTTGAGAGACGCGTTAGGAAATCTTAATCCAAACCAAAGGGACCTGTTTGCTGTTAAGCCAATAGTTGTTTCCCTGGAAATTTAATTTTTATCGAGGTAGACATATAAATGTACTGTAACCTGAATTCTTAAAGTCTACGTAGACAATGTACTTATTATGTAAGAATGTTGGAATCTATAATAGTTGTGGGTCTTAATTTGTTTCTATGCTAATTAAATGAATGTTACTTAATCTTTTTTCTATATTTTCTTTAGTTCGATCCGGAGGGCTTTGGCGAAATCCCGTGGCCGACTTCCTTAAGACCCTACAGCATCCCGACTTCGTGGCGCAAGTTCCTCATCATAAGCGGGAGGTAAATTATTTATAAGCTTATCAAATTTAATTTGTAGAAATCAGTTTTTTTGTACATGTAAAATGGGAAGAATTATTGCATCTATGAGCTATCTGACAATCTTATTGTTAAGCGATAATTTTCACATAACATTAATTATATTGTTAATTACCACATGTTGGGTATCTACAATCTATGTACAATAACGTTTCTGAGTGCCGATCTTTATCATTAAAATAAAGAAAAAAGACATTTTTGTAAATGTAAAAAAGTTATCACAAAAAAGGTGTGATAGATTTATGTTTCATTTGTATAATATTTTTCTTATTTTTTGCTAATGTAATTGTTATAATTTTCTTCATCCTATTTATGGTTTTTGCAAATATGAAAATAGATATTCTGAACTGATGATGGTTTTTAAAGACGCTGTTAAGACCATAACTTTTTAAATGACACTTGTAATTGAGATAAATAGCTGTTATTTACATTTTTTGAAACAATATTATGAGTATGTTCTGTATTTTCAGATTCTACTCGACAAAGCACAAAGCGCAACGAGTAACGCCATCACCTTCCAGGAGTTCGTCAATGTGGTAAGTACAAGTGCTAAAATTTTGTCAATCTAATTAGTTTAATGATCTGTTACATAAAGAATATAAATAACATATTATATATAAATTGAGATACAATGATCACGATTTTAAAATATGATAGGCTAGTGCTTATGTCTATCTCATCTCGTTTTAATTAATCATAACATCAATATTGGGACACGAGCTTCACCCACTCTCATTACAACTGAGGAATGGTTATTCAATAAACTAATGTAAGATGTTATTGCACGATATGGTTAGCTTGTGAATCCGTCTTGCCAAACACCTACCAATAATAAAAAGGCTTCTTGTTGAATAGAACTGTTTTTGCAAGTATTAAGTATTCTATGATATGTAATATTTTTAGTATGTTTTATTTCAGTGTTCCATTATATTGAATTTATAAAAGGAAATAAATGGCACATTTTTATTGATTTCAAATTACTTATTTAAATATTTTAGTTACAATATGAATACTACTGACATATTTAATTAACAAATTAAAACAATCGACATATTTAAAACCCAGATGGTGATTCAACATTATATATATATATTTAATACTCTAGACACCGGTCAAGCCAGCATTTACATAAAATAAAATCTCAGTCAGTAGTTTGGGCCCTCAAATGTATGTAGGTGGTCAAGATCCCCAAACTTCGGCGGGGCCGAATCCTTATCTCTCTTACCCCGCTTCGGAGATAACCGCTGGTACGATTTATTACGTGGACATTTATTTTGTGTGGCAAAATATATTATCTTAAATGCGTATTAACACTGAGCACGCTCGTTTATTACTCATTTTATTTTGATGACCTAGAGGTGTGTAATAAAAATGTGTTTTGATCTTGAATTATTAAGGTTGAAATGGACAATGTAATAACAATTGTAATATATTTTCAAAAAAGAATTTTAAACATTTGTTTCACTGCACTTGGTTTCCAGTGCGTTATCAATTCTTAGAGGAGAATCCTTATAACTTGTAACATAAACTTAGTTTATATTCTTTCACCGTTTTGACGTCACTTCGTTGAGACTATTTTGAAGCATAATGAACAAAAAGCAACATTGGTACACAGAATGTACAAAACTGTCCAAACGCAAAACGAATTTACGTAGAATGTGCAGAACGTAAAATGAGCAAGTTGACGTAAAGCCACATTCACGATAACGCCCCTGCAAAGCTTGCAATATTATATTTCGAGAGTTCTAAAATAATATCGAGAATGTAGTGAATAATTGGGAGATCCGTAGTACAAGTTGGCAGACATTTAGTAACTAGCAACCTTGTAACTAAATTTGTTACCATACGTGTATTAACAACAAACGTAAAGATATGAAACTAATTTATTGAGTTTAAATATTTAGAGATCCCAGGCGATACTCACCTTACTGTAATTCTTTTGTATATTTTATTATAAAACTAGCCGGTGTAGTGTTATAATTTAGTATTAAATTATAATTATTGTGCCATGTAAAAATAGTAGTCGCTTAAAAAAGATCCAGATACTTTTACATCTAAATTTATTTTGTGAACTTACGTACCTATTACCGACTTGTTCGAATATAAAAAGTTAGGGATTGTTTCATAAAGTAGTATATTTATCACATTAAATTAACTTACAGACACTTTAAATAATTTTGTAAGAATATATGTGTTTGATGAAGTTCAAAATAAGACGGAATATTTACGAGCTGCTTAAAATAATTAGAAGATCTGATTGCCCGCCATATATCACTTTAATGCGCGAATATGTCAAATGCAAACAAACTCTCAATTAATTATCCCAAGACGTCGGTTATTTTTACCAATATTTGCATAAAAATATCTTAGGATCAGACCGTTGGGAGCAGGGTCGCTGGTGACTTATGGGTATCAACCTCTACGTGTATTAATTATTGAGTTGTCGCAAGCTGCATCACAAAATTTGATCATACTGAATTATTTTTAAATGGTTCTCATTAGCATAATTGAAAGAACTATTTTTCCGATGATACAAAAATTACCTGAAAGAAGATCTCAATTGGTTTTGATATTGAATTGCACAATCCAAAACATATTTTTTTAAGTTGGGAAACGTGTTACGTCATATTTTAGTTGGGATTCGCGGCTACTATGATCCGTTTAAAGAAAAAAAAACTTTTTCATTGGTATATATACCTAACCAGTTAAAGTCGTTACGAGTAAGAATGTTTTGCGTTTACAATTGTGGAGTGTCGTAAATCAAAATTAAATTCGAAGCATAAAGAGACAACAAAGTGTATAGGGTCGTGGGCGTCTGTGATGCTGCGTTCTTATGCTAATCCACGCATATAAGAACGGGGTGGGCCAAATTGTTATTTATACTGTCACTTCACTCTTTTTGTCTGTACCTACCAAAATCTCGCTAAATTGCTTGAGTGATATAATTTTAGTGTACGGAATTGCAGAGAAACTGAAAAGTGTATCTTAGGACGATTGACTTACTTGTGCATTATCGATCTTATACTCGATGTAGTACTAGAATATTATCCATTCGTTTTCTGTATTTTCTACTTCTTAATATATTAATATTATTGTATTCTTTGCAGCTCTGTAGCATGGTATGTCATACGCCACAATTTTTATGTGAACAATAGAAAAAATATATTCTTCATAATTACTTAATGTTTTTACATATGAACTTATCTTATTACTTTATCTTTATTATTTGATTCGAGACGGTTTTTTCGATGATGTCACATTTTAGATCACTGTATTGTAACGATCGTCACATAAATATTCAAACAGTAACTGATCGGAAATAAATATGTATATAATTGATACGTTACTTAGGTCAGCCCCAACTATACGACGAAATATACGCAGTAGGATCTATACTGTGGACGAAATATTGTTAGCAACAATTTTAAACTTAAATGTGTTTATGATGCAATTAGTAACATCACCTATTCGCCGTAATGTCATTCGAGATTGAATAATAATTAACAAAATGAAATTTCGTAAGAAATAGTATATAATATAATATAATATAATATAGACATCACCATCCTACAAAAACAAGCAGCCATACACACAAGCATAATTATAAGTAAAGTACTAGGAGACACTATATTTGTTAACAACTCACACCAAACAGACTCAGCAGACACACACACACAAACATCACAACCATAACCAAAAAAATAGAGGGGAATAAATATCTTTTTTCCTGAAGGAATCAGGACGGGATATTTATTAAAACCGACAAAAATGTCGAGAAATTCAAAGAGTTATATTCCAATAACATTCTTAATTACACATATTGACTATTATTAGTTGTTTTATATAGAATTCCCCCATTTATCACCTAATTAAGTACAGTTAGTTACATTTAAGAGACAGAAAAGTAAAAGAAAGTCTAGGGATCACATTTTTAATGTCTACTGACACAATAAATAACAACACTTTCTCAACGATCCTACCACTCGGATACTATTGCTGTATTGGCTGATATGAAAACGATGTCACTTATTGTTATGAAAATATTTTCGCATTGTCTGCATTGATTGATGCTCAGCGAGTGACTAGTAACAGGGGCTTTTAAGGAAATCGCACTCGGTCGATGGAGCAATTTCCTTACAGGAAATTAGTTCACTCCATTACTGATGATTTAGGTGCGAAGCGCCGAAGGTAAATTACCGATTAGATTTATTATGAATACACACATTTGTATTATTAACATATGTTCTAACTTATTTAAAATTAAGTAAGTAATTTATTAATAAGTCATTAGACTTATTGTATATTATATGGTATTATAGTTATTTATTAAAATAACTATAATATTTGAATGCAATCAAACACTTTTGAGAAAAGAATACTTAATTATTTCTAAACAAACTTTTCCATTGTGTTGGTATGATGTTAGCTAAGTCAAAAGTTTCAGAACAGATAAAGCAATTTTGTTTATCAATAAACGTTTATATTATAAATATTTTATAGACGTACGGCGCGCTTTACCTGTCGGTGAGTGAGCCAACAAAAACTGCCGGCCACGCAGACCCTTAATCAATTTATGAGGCGCTAACTGGAACATGGAAAATGTATTAAAGCGCGCTGTGGGAACGACACACGCCAAAACTCGTATATACTTATTTCAAATCACTTCCAAGATCGATTCGGTCATAGGTTTTAACGCTAATAAGAAGTAATAAAAAAGATTTCTATATATATTGTATACTTATGTAACATTACCTCAGTAATGGGATAACTGTTCTGTGACATTTGTGAAAATGTATACACACACACACATATATATATATATAGTACGACGGTTTCTAGGCCTAACCACCTCTCATTTGGATTTGTGCCTTAATAATGACCGTTTATATATATTCTATTGTTTGGGGTCAGGCTAATTGGTGTGAGTGTAAAAAATGTTTATTTTCCATCTTGAAATTTTAATTGCCTAGTTATCGGCGTTCGGGATTCGATCATTGGTGGATACGGGTACGTAAGCTATTGAAAATAAATTTTTATTTAATAGTTATTTGTGATAATGTCGTTATCTTTAATTATGATTGCAAGTGCTTTACTGATCTCCAAACATAAACGTCACCACCTCGTCTGATAAACTCCACGAAGCGTTACTAAATCACATTGGGAACAAAAACAATTACTTAATAAAACACACCTCAATCAAAATTAATTGCTTTACGCATTAATCTCTTTATCTTCCCCTTACAAAACAACGTGTCCGTTCTCTAAGGTAATGGAAGCAATCATTCTCGATAAGATCCCTCTAATGTGAGAAAAGGTAGACGTTCGGTTTGGATCGTTAATTTAATTTGAAATAATAAAAGTTATATCCATCATTTATCACTTTCGACAAATTTATTTTTAAATGCCCACTCCTTATCTGTGACTGGTCATTGGGGAGGGGGAAAAAAGGCAAAAAATATAGTTATAAATAGTCGTAGGCGTGCCGCTGTCGGCGAGGCGTCAAGCCGTCATTAATTCAAAGTGGCAAGCAGTCGGGGCAGCGCTAGCGCAGGCGACACTGGCGAGTCCCGCTGAAGGGTTAACTTATGACTAGTTTAATTAATTAATTTTTCTTAATAAATTAATACGTTTTGTCACTTATTTCAACGGACACATTAACGATATTAAAAATTAACTTCATTTAAATTTAAAAAGATATATAAATCTCTAATTTATTCAACAAATGCATTATTATATACATACAAAAAATATTGATATTTTTCTTTAACATGAGAATAATTATTGACCTCTACATCTTATCGAACATTTTATATGTTCCTATTAAGTTTTAAACTAACTCCTATTAAGTATCACACCATAAACAAAATTAATTGTATATTCAGTTTACTACTTTTTATTAAAAGTATTAACAGGAGCATGCGATTTTACTACTTCATATATTTATACAGCACTCCAAACTTCGATACTGCTTTGACAAAAAACTATGATAATGTATTAGAATTAAGCCTTCGTCAGTGTCTCCGACTAACATTGACTGATTATTTAAATTAGAAAAATAAATAGGTAGTCAAAGGAAAATTTCGTGGGTGATTCGTTAGAGAGGTCCTGTCGCTGCATTCCAAAGGCAAGTAGGTTTCCGTGTTCCGGCGTGGTCCGTCCTAACTCACGCGTATCGGTGCCATCTAAATTAAGATTTTATTGACGATTACTGTTCTATGGTATCGTTGCGATCTCGGCCCGTTGGCGCCTCGACGGCGGTCTTTGATCCAGCCCCTGAAAGGACCACTCGTTATTAACTTTCGTTTTAAATTTAACTTTATTTGTATTGTAAAAACTACACACCAATGTATTTGGATTGTATATATTTTCTATACTATTTTGATTACTATTGTGATTTGATAACGATAACATAGAACGAAGATTTGATAGCAATGAATTAATAACACATCTTAATAGATCTAAGTAATTAAATTGCACAGCCATAAAGAATATTTCAAGTTAATTCATCGTTTTTCCGTACATCATATAGTATAAGTTCTGCAGATTTCTGTAATTTCTAGTACTCATATCTTGAATATTTCCATATTCTTTTGTTCCATCATAGGATTTATTCACATGGAGCGGGAGGAGGACGTCGAGGCCGCTCCTCTCCGCCGCAGACGGATAGGTAGGAGAAGGCGGACACACGCAAGAGCGGTGCTCGCCTAATGACCCTACCGCGACGCGTCTGGCTACCGCGCACGCCGTGGTGATGTCTCTCCGTCTGGGGGACTGTCCCACAGGGGTTCTCGGACGGTCCCTCCCTTGGCGTTGGCTCGACCAGACCTAGGTCGAGCCGGCCCCGGAGCACATGGTGGTAGAATCGCGAAAGCGCACCCCGCCATGTGCCCCGCATGGGCCTAGACAACTCAGAGGGGTTTTAGTGAGTAGGCCGGTCCTATCAGACTGGAGAGCCCCACAGACGGCCGCGCCTAGCCAGCGCGGTGTCACGGTGCAAAAGGTGCATTTCCCCTCTTATAAAAAAGGATTGATTCACATAACATAAAATTATTGGTATTTTTGCAGTATCTTTGATGATTGTATTTTTCTCCAAAACTAGTAATTACTATTCAGAATATCTTAAAAAATCATAAATAGGTCCTAATAGTTAAATTACCCTCCCTTATAGTCTCGCTTCAAAAATTCCACCTGTGTGGTATATATGCTAATCATATATTAAACTCAACCCTATGCAATTGAGACAATGTTTTTGTACTGAATACGATGTGTAAGTATTAGCTTTACACTTCAATAAACAAATTTTAAAACCTGTAAAAAATAATTGCTACTTAAGTACTACTTACCCCAACTACTTTCACGTTGAATTCTGTAAATATATGTATGTAATGCATTACATAACAACTCGCCAAGCAAATTAATGACTGAATTAAAAATAATAAAATAGCATTTCAATTAAGTTTTTGTTTGAGAATCATCAAAATAATGCTATTGCTTTATATTGTATAAGCCGATTTTTAGTTCGAGCATTCTCAGAGTGTTTGATTTGTAGATTTTTTGGTACTTTAGGTTGGCTAACCTGTTTAAAAATATCCAGTGTATTTATACATATGTTTTCTTGATGACATGTAATGTAATAGCAGGACAAGTATTTTAACGAGTGTTTGTTTGTCATTGATCGCGACATTAATATCTATATCGACTATTGTTGTCTTTGCATAATTTTGGTCGGACCTTTTTGCCAATGCGATCTTCAGAGTATACGTAATAAAATTATCACACAAAAGCTATTATGTAGTTTTAGTGAGTCAGTAGCACTAAAGAGTTTTCTATTATTGCCGTGTAACCGACACCGGCCAGAAAAACTTAATGTGTATAATTTGATATGTTTCAAGAACAATCTCTCAACATTTGCAAACAATATATACAGAATAACAAAAATAATATTGAACCTTATACATTATAATTAATAAATTATCGATATATTATATTACGACACAAATTAGACTCAAGCTATTTGTTCTGAGGCCATCTTTCAAGTGATGTCTCTGTAATATGTGAGGAGAGAATAATGCGTGTTTTTTTTCTCTATATAGTCATGGTCTCGTCATGGCATAGCATTTTGAAGTGCTAAAATGATTGTATACTAGTTTGATATTTAAAATGTGCCAAAAGAATACTCCCTAGTGAAGATGTGTTCCAAATAATGATGATAACAAATATTAGTCAAAGAGACCATGTCTTTATTTGTTTAAGAGTTATTGCTCATCATGCATTCAAGGGTATATAGTCTTTAAAGAACCGACAATCTAATACGTGAAAATTAAGATCCCGTATTTTTACGATACTTATTGATAGAATAAGCGATGTGTCTGGGCGGGATACTAGTGACAAATAATAATATCGTGTACGTTGATACGCGCGTAAGTCAACATATAAGTCTATGTATGTTTGTGTCATTATGCGTGACAGCAATCAGTCCTTATGCGTAGCTCTGTCATAAGGCCTGTACGAGGGCGTCGTGCGATCCGTGCCATGTATGGGGCTCCCGTGTGGTCGCAAGACTGCGCGAGGTCCCCCCGCTGCAGAGCTCTGCTACGGAGCCTGCAGCGGATAATGGCCATACGGATCGTGCGAGGCTACCGTACAATCTCGTACGAGGCGGCGACGGTTCTTGGACGCTCCCCCCCATTCGGCATCCTGGCCGACAGTACGCGGCGACGTATGCGTCGCGGCGTGTCGGCCGAGGGCCGATGGGGGAGCGCCTGGAACCCGCGCACGAAGTGCCTAAGCGGGAGTGGCACCGACGGATTGTGGCGGCCTGGCGTGCGCAGCTCGAATTACGGATCTGCGCGCGCCAGCGGGCCGTCGGTGCCGTACTCCCGCACCTCGAAGCTTGGCTCCACGGGAAGGAGGAGGTCACCTACCGATTGACTCAGATACTCACCGGGCACGGCTGCTTCGGTGAGTATCTGTGTCGAATAGGACGGGAGGGATCGACACATTGTCACCACTGCGCATCCGACCTCGACTCGGCCCAGCATACGCTGGCGGAGTGCCCCGCGTGGGCCTCCGAGCGCCGAGTCTTGGTCGCAGAGATCGGGCGAGATCTGTCTCCGCCAGCATTGATTGCGGCAATGCTGGCGACGAGGGAGGTTGGAGGGCTGTGGCCTCCTTCTGTGAGGCAGTGATGCTCCAGAAGGAGGCCGCCGAGCGGGGTCGGGAGATGGCCGATCCCGCTCGAAGAAGGCGGCGCCGGGCTCGGTAGCACAGCTGCGGCGCCGCCGCGGGTCGCCGTCGGGCGCGAGTAAGTCGCGACTGCTACGGCGACCCGGATGGACCACGCCCCTTCCGTGGCCGGGGGCGTCGTCGGTGGAGGAGACCGGGGGAGGTAGTAAGCCTCCCCCGAGGAGGGCTCCCCTTGTCGACGGGGGAGAGCGGAGGCTGGGGGTTCCCGGAAGAAGCTTTCTGTTCCGGGGCTCCCTACATGCCTGAGGAAGGCCATCCCTGAGGTTTTTAGTGGGTAGGCCTCCCTCTGGGGAGGAGAGCCCCACATAACCCCGGCTCGCCACAGCCGGGGTATGCAATTTAATGCATTTTCCTCAGGGAAACAAAAAAAAAAAAAAAAAAAAAGGCTCCTGCTCTAAGAAGCTCAATAAAATAAATTATGTCCCTTTTAATTTTTTTTGGCGAATTGCATCAATAGTTCAGTAGCCGGCAACTGGGAAAGCGAATATCTCCTTCCATAGGCACGGAGCTGCCTTTTGTGCCTCGGTGCCTGTGTTTGACTGTTGTGTTGTGACTTGATGTGGATACATCTCAGCAAGAGCTTGTGCATAAGCTCGCATAACCCGGGTCACAATGACCCTTAAACATCTATGCAAGAGGGCTACCAAACGGGGACGGCTTTCAACAATTTCGCTTTTGTGAACTCACTTAGCGAAAATGAAAACAGAACAATTTTCTTTACGAAGTGCACGTGTTATCGTCGCCTCACTCAATAGTTGCGTGCAAGGCCGCGCCAGCGCCAGTGCTCAATAAACCGATCTAAGACTATTAGTTTTATCTCTTCTAGTAAATAGAGATTATCAATTCTATCTCTGAGTAATTTATATATGAATAAAATTATAGCATATCCGCCATGTAATTCCTATGCTGCGACTCAGGTAACTGCAAGTTTTGGTTGATAAATGTTACAAATTCAATGCAAATGACTGACTCCAACACTTTGGCCGGAGACGACAGCATGACCACCGGCCTATACCCTGTAACATCAAGCGACTATCCAGCTGTTGGAACCTGCATTAAACAAAACCATTTCTATATATCCAGAAAAATAGTTAACCCTGGACACAGATTAAATATCTGTAAAAGTGTCTCAGCTAACATCACCTAGAATCTGTCAAAAATCTAGGCCAGCAAAAGTCTTAGTCAAGTCGCTTCAGAGCATCATAAACGTCTTCTAGATTTAACTGATTCACGTATATGTGAACGCTTACGTTGGAGTCTACTTCATCTGGTCCGGTCATCATATTATTTTTCCAGCCCTGAAACATTTTTATGTACATATAACATGCATGGTGTTGCAAGTGTCCATAGGCTACGGTAACCGCTTACCATCAGGCGGGCCGTAGGCCTGTTTGCCACCATCGTGGTATAAAAAGAAAATCTCGTATATATCACAGTTACTGCAAGCGCAAGATCTGATTGAATTCTGGTTTAAAGTTCTTGATTGATCATCTAATTCATTATATTCAAATTAATTTAAATGGCATTAATCACGATATAACCAAATATTTTTATTAACTTTTTTCTCTGTTTTATTGTATTAATTAAATTGAAATGGTCGGTGTATTTTCCCTCCGAGGGTACCTAATAAAGCACTGAGGGCCAAATGATGTTAGTCCCAGGTCACCATAGCGAATCGCCGAGGGTTGATGGCTTCGGTAATCATAACATTTTTTTTTCTAAGACCACACCGGAGTAAATTTACAATGATTTCACGCGCGGCAAGCTCACACGCACTTTTCATTTGATTTGTTTACGTTTAAATTTAATCTCAGTAAGACAATAACGGGTCAGCGTTGTACGATGTTGTTATTTATATGCTAGAGATATTAGTGAAGTGTTAATAAAGATTTATATATTTTTTGTATAAACATATACTCAGACATATGCCAAACTAAGTATTCTAAGTTCTCATTCTATTCTAGTATTCTAAGTAAATTAAGTATTCTAGTAAGTCTAGATAGAAATAAATGGATATAGAAAGTTTTAGATGATGTCTTAAAACGTATAGTCTTAAGTGAGATATAGATATTATATTCAGCATCAAGGTAAATTAACTATAAGATTAATAAATAATAAAACAGCAAAACTAAATTAAGTTAAGGATCCTTATAGGTATATAAGACAACTTATTATACCTTAAATAATCAGCGGGTAACTGAAATAAAATAAAATATCCTAATATATTATACGTTATTTATTATTATTTCTATTTAACACATTAAACGCCATGGGGGTCACCGGTGACCTCCACGTGATTTGCATCTGTGCGCGATGGGGGTCACCGGTGACCTCAAGCAGGATGTATGTTTGAGTTACATTTAGGCGCCGCCGGACACAGTTCTCGTATAATTCGTGTATGGAGGTGACCGGCGTGGCGCTCACGAGTAATCCTCTGCAGTGGGACACATCTGCGTAATCAATTTTAGAAAGTAGGTACCCAGTTTCAAAAGTTAACAAAAATGAAACAAAAAATAACAATTTTTAAACTGTGCATATTTATTGTCAATATATTAGTACATTATTAAGGTTGTAAAAAATACAAACGAAACCGATACAACCACTCCACACGCACGCTAACTCAATACTGCCCGGTAGGATGTAAAGTGCGGTGGGCGGCGGGGTGACCGGCATGGCGCTGTCGTAACGGAAATCGAAAATTTCACATCACAGCGCCGTGGGGGTCACCGGTGACCTCTGATAGATTTTTTGCTATAATTCCTGAATCCTATTTCAGATTTTTTTAAAAAATATTTTTATCGATACATCAAAATATAAATCATTGAATACCACAAAAAAGTTTTTATGAGAATTTTAATTTTTCCTTAATGGCGTTCAATGTGTTAACATAAATAGTACCAAAAAATCTAGTCGGTGCGTTAATATTAAATTTACTTCTGTCCTAACCAAGTACAATAATATATGTAATAAATGTGCGTAACATCTAACAATAGCTTCTCGTGCGAAACATCTTCGTAAATGGAAACCCATTGGCATAAAGTATTCACAAGCCATAATAACGAAACTTGGTAGTTCAGTATCAGACCACAGTAACTCAAAAGGTGGAAACACTTGAAAACGTAAAGCAAAGAGTTAAGCACAGTAATTCACGCTGATATAGCAGTCCCGTACTTATACGAATAATTACTCTCAACGTCACATTATGTCGGACCGGCATTGGCAAGTACATAGCATATTGGATGGCCAAGTACTATAGTAGTTTTAATTGTTTGTAAAATCCCCGCTTGACTATTGTGGACAAGGTTCTTCCGTTGGATGGATCGTCAGCAGTTTGGACTTTTCTCCAGTGTCAAACCTTTCATACGTTGCTTTATCTAATTGAATAAAAGTAAAGATTAGAGTATTTGCGTCGCACTTTCGTAATCTCGCCTTCGATGCCATTTTGCATAACAAGAACATTAGCACGTACCGGAATGTGTATATTTCTTCATAAATATTTTGCAGGGCGTAAGCTACATCCATCGAACTTCGATGTGTACAGAAAAAAATCCCTGCAACTGATGTAATGGTGGCAGGATTTTCGTAATGAATCTCCGGCACATCTGGACGTCGAAATTAAAAAGGACTAGACAAGCTTTACCCACTAAGAAGCTTCTTATTTTCTCTTTCACGACTGCTTCTAATTGACTCATCAGTTTGTCCACTAGTTCTTTTTTGTAGGTGTACACTTTCAGTTCAGTGTTCAGTTTTTAGATTTACTATAGTTTTAATATTAGTTATAATAAAACTACCACATTTTTCTATTAAAGTGATAGTATCCTACAATTAAATAATCGTTCCACTATATCAATTGCAATATTTAGCCCAGTAAAAGTTTGTATATGTAATTAATAAAATTAATTTTTAAGCTCACTAATGAGTCTGTGATGTTAATTATTTTGTTCTTATTCCTTTGTTATTTTATTCTTTTATTTTTTACTGTGACTACTATTTATGTGTACAAATTAATTTGTGGCAGTTCTGTAAATCTGATTCTATCATAGACCAATGGCGATATAAACAAGTTAGCAATTTTTGTCGAACCGTGGCCGGTGAATGAACTGTCACGAGGAGGTGTTGGTCGTAAAGATTCCATATCGGGTATTGCGATGATGGCACGATATGACATCACCCGGCAGCAGACTCTGTTCAAAGTGATAGAACAAGTGGTATTTAAAAGTAATATAAATAAAATAGAGACGAAAACAATTGGGCATGGGCAAGGCTCGCCGTGAACGGAATGCAGCTCTCTATATTTAGCAAGCTCGTTTGCGGTGTGCCGATATGAATAATATAATATGAGAACAGAAGTTGAGCGGTGCGTATAAATTAACAGATAATCGAGCAACATCACCTGTTCGTGCCCACGCGCACGCGACGCGCCGCCGCGCCGATACCTGATTTACGGCGCTATGTGCCGCTCTATGATATTGGAGGCACATGTTTGCTGTCTACCATCAGCTGCAAGTAAACAAACTCGGGCCTCTATGCGGCTTTCAGCGACCGCCACGCTCTAATTTAAATGTCGGTAGCTTCGAGAGTTCTCCGTGAAATCGTTCACACCCGCGATGAAGATAAGACAACGCTGACACCAGACGCCTCCCGAACTAAATATTTACAGTGCGACTGCGAGGAAACATAAATAGTGTACGTCCGACAGCATTCGTTAGTGCTGTTAATTGGATTCGTCATGTAGCCTCGGGCGATCGCTGTCCGACGGATTACTGGACAGCCAAAATGCTGCTCACCAGTCTTAGCACAATCTTCTTGATTACGACGAATATATGTTACTGGAAGTATATAAATTTCTGTTTCCAAAAATAGTTGTTGCAGTAAAGCATTAAAGCTTTGAGTGGGAAAGCTCACACAAGCGCGAATTATGCATATTTTAGTATGCACATGGAAATAGGATAAAGGCCTGTGTTCAGGCGGTAGCGTGTATTTTGATGTCCAGATAATAACACATATCGTGGCTTAACCAACAATTAACCTTACGTTCTCAGGGAGCTGCCAATTAAAATGAGCAGTGGGACATAACATCCAGTAGGAAACTCTCCAAAGATGTGGATTGCTGCCCTCGGCAATAACTAGCAACGGAATTATAGGAAGACGGTTATTTGTCACGCATACTTGATCATCTATTTATGAGCTAAAGCATTTTGAAATATCTCACCATTGTTACATGAAAGCCGTGTAATAATAAAAAGTAACTGGACAGAATTTTAAATACAATGTTCGAAGTCATGTTATTTGATTTAGACGTTGTTGATGTTTCTAGTTAGTGTTTTGAATCAGTTTTGAAATGGAGTTATTTCACGGTTAGCGGGCGAAAGCAATTAATCAGCGGTCTGGTAAATGATTTGAATCTCCAAGTTTCGCTGAATGGTGGATAGCTGTCACACACTAACTTCCCATGGTGGCCGTTCACACTGGCACCGTTAGGAGATATCTCATACCCTAAGTAAAATACAATGTATGTAGATACAGCAATGTGAATTTTAATAATGTATTCTCTGATTCATCATCAAAATTTACCTTTAGCAATGAGAGAAAATTTAAAGCCGATACATTCACATCTATTTCAACTAACATAAGTCGTCACTTAATTTTTTCGCCCTACAGATTAAAATAGGTAAGACGAGTACGGGTCTTACCCATATACAAGTAAATATTTCATAAAAAAGAGCATTACCAGTAGGTTATACTTTTTTTTGTCTTAAGCCAAAAAATCATTTTAAAGCATAGCTGAATTAGATTACTCGTATTTCTCCAAGTAGTCTCTACTCAGCTGAATGTATTACTGTGGCCAGCAACCATGTCGATAATATCAGTGGCAAACCACAACAGTGAGAAGTACTTGCCGTTCCCGCTTATGCCTTGTTCAGTCCACTTAGACTTTTGACAAAATTCTTCAAAGCAATTGCAAAAAAATTCAGAGCTGTATCTCCCTTTCTTTCTACATATTGATTGGTGTTGTTTGACACGTTGTAATAATGGCGGCAACTATAGACTGCTAATGATGACAACACTGTACATAAACTTCAATTTATTGCCAGTCAGCTTGGCCATTCTTCAGAGAATGGGATTGTTCCAGTTTCGATGGAGTCAATGAGGAGGAGTTCACCTATCGTGATAAATGAAATCAAATATTCTGTAAAGATCAGTCTTAACTCATAAAACTCATATAATTTATAACATTATTGCGTAGTAATTTTATTGTAATCCAGTGTATTTTTTTAAGAAGTACCTAACTTGTTTTTGTTAATGTTGGTGTAATTTTGAGGTTATGATCTGGTTGTTCTCAGCAAGCAGATTACATCCTCGAGATTTCACAAAACATACAGTTTCTAATAAATAATTTTATTTCTACAAAAAGTACAGTTTCTGTGAAGTCTTCGATCCAGTCTGACCATATGGTAAGACTGGATCGAAACCTATATAGGTTATGAGTAGGTTGAGGTGGTTTTCTCTAGATTCTGTAAGAATAGAATACTCTCTATCAGAAAAGCATCTTCAACGTTAAGAAGTCTTTCATTATTTTGTATAATATTATGGTATAATTATTATTTTATAAAATACTGACCCGGCAAACGTTGACTTGCATTATAAGTTATTTCTAGTAAATTCCTACTGTAGAAAAAAATAACAAATAATATGAACATGACTGTTAAAAAATTGTTGTGATAGAATGGTGAAAATTTAGGCTAGTATGCATTTTAATGCCACATAATAAAAAAGAAAAAGAAATACCAATAAATAAATTATAGCGTGGACTACCCTTATCACTTAGGGGTATGAAAATATCTCTTATAAATTGTAGCCTGTGTGTTATTCCGATGTATAAGCTATATGTATGTAAAGTTTTATTAAAATTAAGAGTATCAAACACCCGGAACCACCAGGAATAAATCAATAGTACTTGTTATAAGTTAAGTTCTAAAAGGATTTTTTCTCTGCCTTCCATTAACATACTTCATATATCCCAAGACTACATACTATTATTAACTATAAGCTGTGACAGATATGGTAACTAGTCCCTATCTGCTTGTAAGACATAGATTATATTCGCCATATTTCTATTCGCCATTGTCATGTTTGTTGTTTTTATCAAGGTGCTAAAGCAGACTATAGATAGTAAAACTTTTCTTGTGATAAAGCTTATGTATGAAGGAGGAGCGAGATCTTCGCCCCATAACGCCCTCGCTTTCTCACGCCCACGAACCGAGCTTTTCTAGCGCTTAACTATTTATGTTGAACAAGTAAGGAATGAAACCCTGTTCTTAGTACACTTGCCAGCCTTCACAATACTCAATTGTGTTGTTTAATGTAAATATAAATAGATTCAAGAATTGAATTTATGATTACATATTAATAAGCGTTCTTAGTTACAACATTTAGCGTTTACCATTATTGAACACTTGAATAGTGTTTAATTGCCGTTTAAGTAATAATCAATTGAACTATACCAATTTCAAAGATAAATTTTATAGCATTATATCCACCCTCTAATCGGTCTCTAAAATTATAACTAAATGAAATTGTTATTGCTCGACCTCGTCGTACGTGCGTATTTCAAGGGTGATGATGTAAGATTGAATTGAGTAATAAACAAACGTAGTACGGGTCCACATAGCTAAGTGTTTTTGGATGCATAATAAAACTTATTATGCAATTTAATACTTTCAATAAAGTAATTCAGAAATAAGGCATTGAGGTGGATAAAGAGGCACGTAGAATTTACTTAAGCTTTCTGTTAAAATAAGAATTCAAGATTGAATAAAAAACATTGCCACACAAGTAGTTTGTGCCTCTTAATCCCTCATACTCAGAATCCGTTTGTAGCAAATCACATAAAGCCCACCGGACACTTTCATTGTTGTGGGCACTAATGTGGTGTTTACCGGACATTAGCCAAGCTACAGAAATAGATGTCTTTGCCAACTAAGGATATTATTATTTAGTATAATAGTAGGGTACATGGCTAGTGCGATCCTTTCTAAACTAATCCATTAATGCCAATTGTATTGTTGTGAAATCAGTTATGGATTTTAACGGAAGTACTACGGAAGACCCGTGCAGGATAATAGAAATTTGAAGCATTTATTAATATGCGTAGTTTTATAAAAATGTACCGACTCAAAATTCAGTTAATATGTATATGTATAGATTAATAAATATAATCATAATAATGTATAGATTAATAAAGATAATCATTTACAAAACTTTTTTATCTCGTTGTGCAAGTCCGTTAACTACTTGGAAAATAAATTTGGTAAAAATAAATTTCATTTGTAAGCATCTCTGTTTATTTGGTTTACCATTTTTATAATTATAAGTATTTCAAGTTACACACAACTCTTAATTTACTCCCTTGAGGGTAATACACGCTGGTTCACCTCGAATAATTTATCGCTTAATTCTAAGACAACTAACTTATGTTTAAAATTTTTGTTACCAAATGTTACTTAGGACTATAGATACAGTTGTGAAAATAAATAAGAAAATTGTCGAATTCAACGATAATACAAAATTCTTGAATTGTAAAAATGCTTTTTGCTATAGCCTATTAGATTTTCGGAATTATTAACATCGTCATTTTCACAGCTTATACACAAACAAGGGGCTGGGTTATTATAACCTTTACTAAGTTTAGGTCATCAGGCCGCAGACAACCACGCTGGTCTAATGAGGTTTGCTGGTCGATTTAAATATACCTTTAAGATTCTTCGCAAGTGTATGCAAGTTGCTTCACAACAAAAAACATCGGTATATGATAAGATAGAATTCCGGACCTCTCGTTTAGTTCAGTGTCGAGACCACAACATCATTAGCGCTCGATTTTTGTAGTCCTTACTAATATTCTAAATGCGAAAGTAATTCTGTCTTCGCGCTCTAAAAGTATTAAGCTTATTTAAATTAAATCTAGTGTACAGATAGTCTAGAGACTGAGAAAGCACATAGGCTACTTATTATGAGAAAAAAGGTCAGTAAGGGGCTTAAATAGGGAATGAATGGAAGTGTGAATACGTCATTTATAAAGTTTGGTACTTATTTTTGCCTTGCCTTTTGATTAGATATAAATAAAAACGATATTTAAAGTTTGTAAGAATTTTACCCTCAAGGGGATAAAAAGAGGGTTGAAAGATTTTCTTTGGATAGAATTGGTGTAGTAGTTGAGTGTTCAGCATCTACGTAACGGGTCGAGGATTCAATTCCCACAACAGATATTTTTTATAAGCTACTAAAATTTGTTCCGGTCTGGGTGTTTGGGCATGTGTGATTTCAATTTTGTGACTGCACCCACTACATAGGATATAAATCATATTATAGTACGACTTTTAAAAAATACAGAATTTAAAAATAAAGTTAAAAATTTTAGAAAAATCCGATATCTTAATGAAAGTTGATTATAGACCCGGAGAAGGACATAGGGAAATTTTTATTACGCAAAAACATATTTTTCCTGCAGTTAGTTAATAGCTGACTAGATTTTGATGCAATTTGGTATGGGAATGATTGGTCACCTTGGGAAGAACATAACATAATTTTTACAGCAGGAAAATGTATCATACATTTTGGACAATTCGCTATATCGCGGGCGAAGACACGGGTAGAAAGCTAGTACTGGATGAAAAATACACGTGTCTTCGTGAAACTTTCATAGTATTTAATAATATGTCATTATATTATTTACAGTAATTTGTTCCATAACCTTTAGAAAGAATCTTAATGTCTTAAAGGTATTTTGGTCTATACAGTACTCATAGTTCGATGACATCAGAAATTTTAATTAAATCACATTCAATTTTAATTAAGGTTCATAACCCACCGTAACTGATGAACATCTGGCACGTAGTTTGCTTGCCGATTGAGTGATATATAAAAAATGTGCTATATGTCTGGTATTGTGTGATCGTGATCCACGTGTGCGTTTCGCCGTTCCGTGGGCAGACAATAGCATGAAGTGGGCGGCGTGACCGACCAAAACACGAGCCTACGCCGTAGGATCATTGTTTGTGAGAAGATATTAGAATTCCTAGGACATCATTGATCATATAAAGTTAATTATAAATATATATATATATATTTCGCTATTTCAAAGTTTCAGTTTAAAATATTATTTTTTTATTTGATGTGACGGCTTAGAAAATCAAGACACTTGGTTTAATCTCTCTTTGAAATTACAGAAAATAAATGTTGTCTCTATACCAGGTTGAATCAGTAAAAATATATACATACATGATACTCCATGAGAAGATTTGGAGTGAAACCAGTATAATTAGTTTAATATTCTAAGTTTCATTTTTTTGTTTTTCAACCATTGTATGAGAGATATATACATACATACATATAAACAGATAATTCTTTCGCTATTTGTTTATATATGTCTACTAGCTTTCTACCCGTGGCTTCGCCCCCGTGGATTTCAGGATTGGGTCTATAGAGGGTTAAGGGTCATAGCTTTTGCCCCCGGCTACATATGCGCGGAAGTCGGTTTATGGCGCGAAGGTTTTTCGGATAAAAAGTAGATAAAAATAAAAAGTAGCCTATGTTACTTTCCATCCCTTCAACTATCTCCACGTAAAAAATCACGTCAATTCGTCGCTCCGTTTTGCCGTGAAAGACGGACAAACAGACAGACACACTTTCCCATTTATAATATTAGTATGGATATCTATTTGAACTTGTACACTTTTATAATATTTGGTCAAATGTTATTATTGCTCTGACCACATCTACGTCAATATTTGGTGACTACATTGCGGTAATATTACCTCGACCCCGTCGTGCGTGCTTCACTTATTTTTATTGATTAATAAACACATTTTGTTACCTTGATCAAGATAACTTGCGGATTTGCCTACATTTTGTGTTGGGGTTTAATTTAGGTCGAGCACTAAATCTTGTTATGTGGTTCATGCGACGTTTAGTCAGAGATTTATTGATACAGTTTCTATATAGCAGAAATGATTTTAGTTTTTCATACTTAAAGACTATTAAAACATTAAACACAAAAGTATAGCATACTTACAAAAGTATTAAATAAATATTGGTACTATTTTTAAGTTACCACCTGCCTGCCTGTGACTTCGCCCATATGGGCATATTTACCTTGATGTTCAGCTCCTTTTCTTAAGAAATGGTTAAATATATATATGTATAATTTATTCATCATAGAAGTTAACAAAATATTGCATTTAATCCACCAGTTTGTAACGACAGTTACTTCAATGAGTTTTAATTGGAGTTTAACAAGCAACTTTACAGGCATTATATTTGTCGTTCATAATCAAATAAATTGGTATGCACACACGCAGTTGGAAGCTGCGGCCGCCCCGGGGCTTTGTCGGCGCCCCCTGCTGCTCGGCGCAGCACTAACGTGAAAAATTATTCTAAGCTTCACATACAGCCTGAGATTTTATCGCACCCGCGACTTGCACTCTATGTTAAAATATTAAAGTTTAAAATCCATTACAATAGGACCGATATTTAATGATATCCTCGTTGATCAAAATTCTTCTTGTCACTTCTGTGCTATTATGATCGCCAACGAAGTCTTTATTCTAACCCGATTTAAGAAAAATATGAGTTTGTATCTTGTATTTTTTTTTATTTAAAATAAGTTTTGTATCATGTATGTTATTGAACTCAACCTATGAAAAATAATGCTACATAAACTACTAGGTAATGTTATAAAATGTGTGAGGTAGAGACAAATATGTCCATTGTTACTTCTCTAGTATTTAAGTACTAATGTATTTATATTGTTATTTCTACAATGTAATTCAAATAAAATGTTAGAACATCTAGTTAGATACAATTAGAATACTGTGTTTGACAACTTATTTCTTTTTCAATTATAAGTACAACACTATTTAATTTTATTAAAAGTGTTTCCTGATGTATCGAGTAAAAAGGTAATCAAAGTAGGTATGTCTCACAAAAGAATCAACTAAAAAGTTTCAAAATCGTGCGCGTTATTACACCGTGAACAGCGGTTCCCATGACGTCACGCCGATTGACAGTCTGAGAATCCGGATGAACTAAATCGGTATGTCACCACAATTCGGATAAAGTCGTCAATGATACAGAATTGATTCGTCATCGGTCAAAGCTGCGACTGCGAGTCTGTGATCTACTGGCAGCGTGACAGGTGCGAGAATGGTCGATACTCCGATACGCTTCCGATCCAACCCATAATACCATCGATTATTTACAAATAATTGCTCGATACCGATTATTCGAGCTACCAGTCACGTCTATTACCAAAAAATCGATTACGAAATCGTGCGGAAAATTGTGATCGATTACATTCCGTATATACTCAAACAGTAGTGATCTTGAGGAAGTCTTGAACAATACTTTTGTAGCTCTATAAAAGTCACAAAATGAAATTGAGCCGTTAAGATGAATTTGTAATAATGATGAAGAACTAACATAAAGGGATGGTTCATTCCGACTGCAATGCAAAGTTCTCGTCCTCGAACAAATCACACGATCTCCCGCAGGTAGTACTAAAAAGTAGTGATGTATTGAGTTTTCGATAGTTAAATTGATTAAGTACAATAAATTTTATTTACCACAAATCCAGCAATCAAGAATGTGCGACACAGTAGTTGCCAGTACCATTAGAATACTGCCTGTAAGCAGCGATTTTCGTAGTGCCAATGTAAATTTTACCGTGTTGCTTACTGAACGTACAAGAATTAATTAAAGAATTGTTGATCGATGTAGATATTTATCTTCTTTCGGCCTATTTTAAATGAAGATTCTAATTTCGGATAGATTTCATTTCATTCAATCATTATATATCAACAGTAAATAAAGTCTACTTTTCTTATTATGTATAATAAAACAGTAAAAACGTTTTAGTGCCGTTGACGTTTCGGTCAGGTTTAATAAGTAACTATATACTGGCCTACTAACACGGCCTACTAACATTAACTTCTGATTTGTTAAAGTTTTAGGTTCAAATCCAGCCTAAGGCAATGAGTTTTCCCACACAGATTTATAATAATATCCATAACCTGAATTTGGGAGTTGTAGAAAGCTTAATTCTTTAGATCGTAAATACACGTTCAAATCATGCCCTGAGGAGATTTATTTATTTGCTTGGTGATATTACTGTATTTATACTACACATACTACATTGAAATGTAGTAGTTTCATTGTGTCGGAAAGAAATGTCTTAAAGAAACTAAATATAATATCGATAGAACAATAAACAATCTCGTCACTAGTTAAAAGCCCCATTTATAATAAGTTAATTTTTGACAAGACTCGTAAACCGATTACTACTAACAAGGTGGTCTGTATGTTGCTATCCTTTTCTCATGCTTATTGTATGAATATATCTCTTTCGTTAAACGTGATGATAGAATTTAAATACACACAGAATGTTGAAATCGCCACCTTCAGCGGGCTTTAATAATAAAGGTATCACGGAGAGGCTACTCTTGTTTTTATCTTTTTGGAGTGTTATTCTTTACTTATATCAAACACATTTTTTTAATTGTAGTCAAACTAATTCATTAAATTGTTAACATTACTGAAAACCTTTGGAACAGATATAACAAAATAAAATACATAATACATTAAACCACTAATCCATGTTACTGATTATACTCTTATTGTAGTTATAATGATCATCATCATTATTATATATAAAATTAAATGTATTACAAATTTTTATACATAGAATATGGAAACAAATCGAAAATTGAGGAAACGAGGCTATTTTTATTTAGAAAGATTTATCATACTATCGGAGTGTTGTATTCATAAGCGACCCTTATTTTGTTGTCATTGAATTAGTTTCGGAGGTATTTGGTTGTGACAAGACAAAACAAGACTGTGAATGTCATACTCGTAAAATAGTTAATTCAATTTTAATTTACATGCAGAATCCCATAGTCTTGTGTCTGTTGCAAAATACTACGCCAGCCAGGGGAATTACCCGCCGCGTTTTAATGTTAAGGAGCTTCTTGTTTTTATATGTTTATATATATTTTAAAGCACTTTGTCTAAATTCATAAAAGTAATGAATTCTGACACGTGTATTTTGATTAGTACATTAGTGACTTGATATATTAGGGATTTGATTAACTTTCTTTTTTATCATAACCCTGCAATATGGATAGACGATACTGCAACATGTATACTGTCGGAAGTGACTTTGGGTACCGGCTCGATAATTGAAATATCAGTAACACTTTATTTAAATGTTTAACTTTGTCGCAGAAATGATACATTAATTTTTAAGTTTTGTCTTTTAATATTACGTTTAACTTTTACTGTCTGATGAATCTAGTTATTTGCAAGAAAAGATAAATAAACAAATAATAAAATTGTTTCACTTGCAGCTTCTGTTTTAAAAAGCTATAAGGGGTGCGATGCAACGTAAGCTTAATGCGTCAAAATCCTGTACAACAATAGATGCTGATCATTGACTCGGTCTTGTAACGTTCCGACTATTTTAAATTGACGTATCCTGTTGTCAGATTTCCTGGCGTTAATCCTGCGTCCCTGTCTAAATTAGTCGCGAGACGTTTGACTGCTGCTTTGATCTTATGATTGGATTCTTCGAAGCGGTTGTTTTCATTGGTAACGATACATTGTTTGATCGGACCAGGTGAATTAGGAAGGCACGTGCTGTTTACAGGAGCGGATACATGGTAGAGCACATTTTGGTAGAAGACTAATTAGTGATAAAGTGTAAATAAGGAAAGGATTAAAAATTATAGCAGAATTTTGCTACTCTGTCTAACTAGATTAAAATGATTACCAGTTGTTTTTATTATAATTTCAAAGCGCTGTTAAATATTGTCATTTCAGGTATTAGGTAGCCAAATCTAAACTAGTGGATTTGAAATATAATAATTTTATTATGATCAAAATCATCTGTTTGATGAGATGACATTTTTTATACTAGCTATGAGTAATATTTTTGTAGCAATACTGCATCTGTAATTATTACTCGTACTTTTGATACTTACAGCAACATATATGCGGCGTAGCTGTGAATTTCATATATATTAAATAAGTACGTTCCAATATGACGTTGTGAGGAGTACCTCGTGAATATACGAAATCGCATTTGTTTATATTAAATATTTATATAAACCTAATAATTAATATTCTTATTAATCACACAATTATATGCACTCTGTATTGTAATGCATATTTAGTGTAGGAAAAAGTAAAATAATTTACTACTGTTTTGTAAGTTAGAAAATTAAGAGCTTAAAAATTAATAATATTGAAAGCTTTTTAAAAATGGACTGAGATTTTTATCTGGCAATCATCAATAAATTTTATTACATATATTATATATCCTAAAAAAAACTAGGTGCATTTCTAATATTTCCCTGGAGCTTATTGTTAAAGGGCCGGCAAAATTATATAGCTAATTAAGCTACTTTTTTACAAACTAAATGAATTATTATTATTTTATGCTAAGTATCGAAATCTATATCAGCATTAATATTACGCAACCGTTTTGAGCACCATTACATTTACAGTTAAATAGGGATATCGTTTGAATGTTTTTGCTTATATTTTGCAGTTAAAACAAAAGATATTATAAGGTTTGTAGGTCTTAGACATGGACTAGGGGCATATAACTTATATTTGAATATTATTTCGTGCGGTCCTAAAACATACTGTATATATATATGTCTCACTAGCTTTCCGCCCTCGGCTTCGCCCGCGTTATATTCGAATTTCCCACAGGAAGGATATGTTTTCCGCCGCTAAAATTATCTTATTTCCTTCCTTGGGTCCTCGGGTTTTACGATTGGTATATACGGGGTGGTTACCCCGTATATACCAAACGTAAAACAACCCTTCAACCGTATTCAACCTTTTACAGCCCTTTTCTGCTTTAAAAGGTAGCCTCTATCCTGTCTCAGCCTCTAGACTATCTGTGTACCAAATTTCATTTAAATCGGTTCAGTAGTTTTAACAATATTTCCATACAACCTAGCATCCCTTCTTTCAACCTTTTACAACCCTTTACAACCTTTTTTGTATAAAAAAGTAGCTTATGTCCTTTCTCGGGCTCTAGACTATCTGTGTACCAAATCTCATTTCATTTTCATTTAAATCGGTTCAGTAGTTTTAACAATATTTCCATACAACCTATTATCCCTCCTTTCAACCTTTTACAACCATTTACAACCTTTTTTGCCTGAAAAAATAGCCTGTGTCCTTTCTCAGGATTTAGACTATCTGTGTACCAAATTTCATTTAAATCGGTTCAGTAGTTTTGGCGTGAAAGCGGAACAGACAGACAGACAGACAGACAGACAGAGTTACTTTCGCATTTATAATATTAGTATGGATTATTAATAAGATGTATATTTAGTTATTAGATAGTTAAGTTCAAGCAATTACAAATTGCAGTAGTTGCAATAAGAGAGGTATTTTTATATCTTTCATATACCGATATCTCTTTATAACTAATGGTACAGGGATACAAAATTTGATATCTAATAACATTGAATATCGTAATTGCTTTGTATTGAATCGTGCAGATGTAATGATGTTATTGTATACAGGAGAAAAAATACAGTGTTTATATTGGAACATTCTCTCTATTAAGTGTGAGTGTAAAATATATTTTTTGTTATTTACTTTATTTAATCGTTGTAATTCGTATTTTGTTTTGATCTGTCATCATTACGGTGGGCTCCACAAATGATTATATCTTTTGGTCGTATATCGGTCATACCGGTCCAACAAAAAAAGGCATCTATGCATAAAATATACATACAATTATATGTTATTGTGGCGTATTTGCAGGTATAGTTTAACTAATGTTCGAGACAACGCTGCGAACAAAAAACTAAACTATCTAATTCCATGCGATATTTCGATCCGGCGTTTGCCAGACTACCCCGGTCAACACATGAATCATGGCGTGGCCGTGGCTCTGGGCGTGACTCAGGCGACATTCACAAGGTCGGGCAGACGACCTCCCTAGCCTATATTCTATCACTTATATGCCGTTAATTATATGTACTTGTTACTATTTATTGTGTTTATAGTCTATTAAAACACATTATATAATTTTATTGTGATATTTTTCGTTTGAGTAAACTGTATTTCGTTGCCTTCTATACATATAAATTTAATTAAGCAATTATGAAAATTAAAATATTTGAATTATTTTACTGATACCGAATAGTTTCATTTTTTTAATTGCTTATGCTTTTAACCGCAGATGACTTTTACAGCGTCAGCTTAAGTACGACCATAGCTGTTAATTATTTTTGTATAGGGTATTGTATTTGGATGTATGGAGTTTTGTATTGTTGGTATTTTTGGTATGGAGATAGTTAGACCCGGGAAAGGATGTAGGTTAATTTTTAGTGTGGTAAAAAGTCTCTCTCGTCAATAGTTTAAAACAAGGGGAAGGACATGACATATTTTATACGTGGGGAAAATATGAGAAACATTTAGGAAATACGGATAAAACGTGGGCAAAGCCGCGGAATGCTAGTGTTTTAATACGTTATTACCAATCACGCGAGATAAATTGCTAAGTAACAAAGTTCAAGATCTTACGAGGATATCTATATTGAAAAAACTGTTTATTAGACACACAATGTCCAAAACAATACATGTTATTTTTGTTTCAGTTAACTTTTAATTCTAGATTTATTGTGTAAATAGTAAACGTATAATAAGTTTTTTAGACAATCGCTAAAAATAACTAATTAAAATAACATGTAAATTCAGTCTAAAAAAATGTATTTTTTTAGAATAAGCCATGACTTAACCACTATAAGCTTGCAACATAATAATCGTTAGTTCGCTAACAAAACTTCATTTAATATAAGACTTATATATTAAATTCTTTAGGTTAAGTAAACTAAATTACCTATTAGATTATTAAATAATCTTCTTCTTTCTCTTGCCCTGTTCCCAATTTATTTGCAGTCGCAACATGTCTTCCTCTTCGACTCTCCTCTATCCCTCGCCATTTGGACACTCACTCTCTTGTTCAACATATCAACATTCGCATAGTCTATGTTGCGTTTTCCCGAACGCCCGTAATTTGGTTATATTATTTAACTATATAATAATATTGCTTACTTACCGGTTCGTAGTTCTGGCTTGGCTTGAACGTGTGTTTTGTGTGTACTAATGTGCCCTACCGTATGTGGTTATAAATATATATCATATATTACAATACTTGTAGTGTATAAATAGGAGAACGCGTGGCCGACCACTTTTCCAATCGAAACCGTAATAAACAAATATTAATCCGCCGTAAATAAACTCAATTAAAATGCCGTGAAAAAATCCGAAGTCACAGTCAAGTACCGAAAACGTAATGTCAAAAATCTTTTTTTTTATTACTTTTTTAAATTTCCTTTTCCGCGGTCCGAAACTCATAAGTCCTAAACAATCCCCCACCCCGAGATGAGCAACCCTCATCTCGCTAGTCTACCGGTAGACGGGACAGGGTTGCCACCGCACGGCGCATCACAGAGTCGCCGATCGAGACCTCTGCGAACCGAGGTACACCGTCAGAGCCTGGATAAAGCTTCAAAATGCGTCCTCTACGCCAACGTAGAGGAGAAAGATTTGAATCCTTAATCAGGACAAGATCCCCTACCCGTGCAGGAGCCGTTTTATCTGTCCATTTCAGCCGCTGCTGCAACATGTGCAAATACTCCGAATAAAACCGTTTATTAAAATTTTGTGACATCTGTTGCAGCATTTGAAAGCGAGAAAGTCGACTCAGTGGTACATTCTCAAAGGGATACTCAGGGAGAGCTGCAAGGGGCTGGCCGATGAGGAAATGACCCGGTGTCAAAACCTCCATATCGTTGGGATCCGAAGAGAGTGGGCATAAAGGCCGTGAATTTAAAGTTGCTTCCACTCTGTAAAAGACCGTAGTAAGTTCCTCGAACGTAAGAACCGTTTCCCCAATAACACGTCTCAAATGTGTCTTAGCCACCTTCACGACAGCCTCAAAGATGCCTCCCCAATGAGGACATCCAGGAGGATCAAACTTCCACGTAATGCCCTGAGTAGCCATTGCTTGTCCCAAGTCCGTACTATGTTTCGTTAAAAAATCATGGACCTCCTTAAGATACCTGTCAGCACCCTGATAATTTGTGCCGCAGTCCGACCGTACCAAACTCGGTAACCCCCTCCGTGAAACAAAACGTCCGAACGCCGCGATAAACGCTTCCGTACTAAGCGAAGATACTATTTCTAAATGTACTGCCTTCGTTGACAGACAAACAAATACACATAAATAAACTTTGTAAGTCTTAGAGGTCCGCAAGTGAGAAGCCCTGACAATAAAAGGACCAGCGAAATCCGTACCGACACCGTGAAAAGGTCTGGTGACACTAACCCGATCGCTAGGTAGGTCACCCATCATAGGCTGCATGGTGTTAGCCTTTAACCGATAGCAAGGTATACACTTAAATATAACCGATCGGACGCACCGTCGCGCCGATAGTATCCAAAATTCCCGCTGAAGAATAGCAAGCAGTGCCGTACAACCTGCATGCGAGTTAGTAATGTGCCGATCACTTACTATCAACTGCGTCAAGGGTCCGTCCTTGGGCAGCAAAGGGGATGCCTAGCCGAATACGGCAGCTTCGAGTTGCGCAGCCGTCCGCCAACACGAAGTAATCCCTCGCCATCAATGAATAAGTTAAGTTTCTGTACGGCACCCTTTAACCGACCCGTCGTCCGTAACGATTTAAGCTCGTCAGAAAACCGTTCCGATTGTACCCGTCGTACCAAAACATGAGAGCAGCACGCCGTTCGCCTGCCGTCAGAAACAAAGATGTATTTCTTACAACCGGTTTGCGAGTATTCGTTATAAACCGACGCATCCATCCCGTAACGGCCAGTAATTTATTAAGAGAGCTAAACCGCAGTAAAAGAGGGTTTGTGACGATTTCTTTCTCCACAGCCATGACACGCACACAGGGCAGCGGATCCGATCCGATTAAAACCGTAGGGGGCCATGACGACTCCGGTGCCGTCAACCAAGCAGGTCCCCACCAAAGGTTATGACTCACCAACGAGGAGGCATAACAGCCGCGAGAGGCCACGTCGGCGGGGTTCAACTCGCCGGGTACGTGCCGCCAATTCAGATTCACTGACGAGTTTTGAATTTGCGAAACCCGATTCGCAACAAATGTTTCCAGCCTATGTACCGAGGTCTGGAGCCACGCCAAAACAATTTGGCTGTCAGTCCACGCATAAACGTTGCCTATGTTAATGTGCTTCCCGAGTGTATCACAAACATGATTCAATAACCGAGTAAGTAACGCAGCTCCCGAGAGCTCCAATTTGGTATGGTTTGGCGGTTGCGTATAGGAGCCACCTTGCTCTTCACCGTGATTAGATGTAACGCTACTGAACCATCTGGCTGTATCGTCCGAAGATATACGACTGCCGCGAAACCCGATTCCGAGGCGTCACAGAAACCGTGAAGTGACGCATGATACTTCCCCGGTGGAAGTATTTTACGAGGTATAACAACCCTTCCGATAGTGGGTAACTGATCAATAAATGCGAGCCAGTCCGTTAAGAGTTCAGTAGGTAGGGTCTCATCCCACTTAAGCTCAGCCAACCATAACCGTTGTAGAAAACATTTAGCCCAAAATATTATAGGAGCGATCCACCCGTTAGGATCATAGATACGAGCAACCGTAGACAGGACTAGCCGCTTAGTCCATATCTTTTCCGTTATTGTTAAAACCCGAAAGGAAAAGATGTCAGGAACCGGTAAATACTGAACACCTAAAACCGATGTTGAACGAGGAGAGTCCGGATTCTCAAATAACAATGGATCTTGAACGTGATCCGCTGGTAGTCCTTCTAAGAGACGTGGACTGTTCGAAATCCATTTCCGTAGTTCATAGCCAGCCGTTGCCAATAACGCTATGAGCTCGTTACGTAAAATTAAAGCCTCCTGTTCCGAAGATCCACCCGTGATAACGTCATCGACAAAAATTTCCGACTCTAAGACGTCCGCCGCACGAGGGAATCGAACGCGTTCCCGTTGAGCGAGTTCCAACAAGCACCGCATAGCCATCCAGGGGCTAGATTTCAAACCGTACGTGTTTGTGTTCAGTTCGTAGACGCGTAATGGGTGAGACGGGTCCTCGCGCCAAAGAATCAGCTGATACCGTCTATCAGCCTCATCAATCACCGTTTGCCGGAACATCATGCGTATATCCGTCGCGAAGACCACCTGGTGTCTACGAAAGGCCGAAATAAGATCCGAAATATCTTTATGTAGTTTAGCACCCGAGTGCAGGATTTGGTTCAATGAAACACCGTTAGAGGAAGGGGCCGACCCGTCAAACACGACCCGTATCTTACCGCTATCCGATTTAAAAACCGCGTGATGTGGTATGAAATAGTGTTCTTCCGATGAGTAGTCCCTCCGTGCCAGGACATGTGACCTAATTGTACATATTCCCGCATGAACTCAATGTATTTGTCGCGAAACTCTGTATCTCGCTTCATGCGACGTTCCATAGAAAGCAGGCGTTTCTCAGCAGTGAGGTAGGACTGCCCCAGCGGTTTGCGAATGCTCACAAAGGGCAACCGAGTAACGAAACGACCGTTCGGTAACCGATAAACATTTTCGATAAAATGGCGCTCGCATTCTTCGTCGAGCGGGTCCTTCCGTGAAACCGTGGGTACCTCTTCTGTCTCCCAAAAACGCTGTACTAAATCCGAAAGAGAAACGCCCGTAAAAACCGTATCAGAAACCGTATCATATGCTGGGCCCATAATCATATATCCGTAGTGCGATGGTATAGCAACCAAGCCATTATTATTTAAATTTATAGTGCGTCCGGTGCACAATAATTGACCAAGCACATCAGTACCAAGCAACAAATCAATTTTTCCAATATTTAAAAATTTTCTGTCAGCCAAAGACAGGTGAGAAGCCGAGTTCAAAATTTCCGAAGGTAATTCCACCTGTGAATGTTCTCCTAAAATATCATGCAACACTAGTGCTGTAACTGTAATAACAGGTTGAGAGACCGATTCTCCAACAATGTTAAAGGTACATTGACCATAAACATGTGACACGAGCACATCACCTATGCCACGAACCGAAATATTATTATTAAATATGTATAGGCCTAACCGTCTCGCCAAATTAACTGTTATCATGCAACCTTGCGAACCCGTGTCCGCTAGAGCCCGTGCTCTAACATAAAAACCGTTAATATCACAAATCCTTACCGCAACGGTAGGCAATAAAATAGTATTTAAAAAGGTTGCATTTGGCGAGGCGGCGGCGACTACCTATTCTTGAACGTCACTATGAAATGAAGCATTCACCCGATTAAAAACCTGGGCTGCCGACAGCGCCAGAGGGTTATATGTAGGGGTCTCGAGCGCCCCAATGGTGCCCGAGTCAGGTGCCAACTGGCATCCGGTGTCCGGTAACCAACCGGATGACCGAAAGATGGCGGCGTGTTCCTCAATCGCGGCCGTTCCGCGAGTGGTGGTGAGAAACCCCTCGCTCTCGCTGCATACGAGGCCGCAGACGCATACTGTTCCGCAGTGACGTCACGAGATTCGTCCGCTTGAATATGCCCTATGCCCGCTGCATAGGGTGCTTGTACCATAGGCCCGGTGCCTCCCCCACCCGTATGTGGAGATGCCTGTGAAGTAGGCCTAAAGCCACCCCCACCCGTATATGGAGGTGTCGCGCGCACGTCCACCCGTCGAGGCGACGCTCGTCCAGAATGAGGAGGTGAAGTCCGTACTTGTCCGCTTTGACCCCCTCCTGAAGGAGAACCAATCCGTGCCGCTGCAGGCCTAACTCCACCATTCCTATTCAGGCATAACATCCCGTGATGTTTGCCGTTACAATGAATACATGGCCGTGCCACTGCACAACTATTAACAAGATGATCCCCTAAACAAAAATAACATAACTTGTGATTTTGCACAAAACGCCTCCGCTGTTGAGGGGAACAATTTATAAAATGTTGGCATTTAGATATAAAATGGCCTATGATGCCACAAAAGGTGCAACCAACCCGCTTGGATTGCAACCTATTATTAATTGTATGGTCCGATGTAGCCATACCTACCCTAGTCCCCCGAGTGGGTGGCCTAATCCTACCCTGACTGAATACAGGTCTTCCCTGACTGGACACAGGCCTCCCAGATGGCCCTGAGGTAGCCGTTGCAGGAGGTGAGCCTACATTGTCAACAATCCGTGCTTCTTCCTCCAAGAAGGTCAAAAGGTCAATAAATTTAGGCAACGGGCTTGCCTCATCTCCGCTTCCATATTTTTGTTCAAATCTTAATTTTAAATCAGAGGGTAACTTATTCAATACAATATGGAGCAACAAGAATGACCACTCCGTTACTGGTAAATTTAATTTCTCCAAACAATTATAGGCCACCTTTAATGGATTTAAAAAATCATCCCTTATAAACATGATATTCCTTAAATAAGGCAAATTTAATATCTTTGCCACATGGGCATCCGCAATTAACCTAATATTTTGATATCTGCCCATCAATAGCGCCCTTGCAGTCTCATAATTGTTATCTGTTATGGTTAAATGTGAAATAACCTGGTGAGCGTCTCCCGATAGACAACTCAACAGATAACTTAATTTTTTGTGAGAGTGATATATCCATCCGACAATGTACCAAAGAATCAAAAATGTTAATAAATGACATCCAAGTTTCATACCCACCAGAATACTTGGGCAAATTTAAATCCGGCAATCTAGTATAAATTGAGGCATTACTACTTGACTGACCCTTAACCGTGGGACTACTGGCCAGATCCAGTGTCCTTACCGCCTGAATAATGCTGTCATAATATTCTAAGCATTGCTTGTAGTCTGCCTGAGCTTGAATCAACCTTGCCTGCAAAGTTTCATTGTCTGGATTCATGTCAGCCCTATCATAACACATTTGTAAAGCTTGATCCAGGTCCGCCATGTATCTGTTCGCATTTGAAGCCCGCTCTTTCAAGGCCTCAACCCTGTCTGGTCTACTCACCAGAGAAAATGCGCTTACCAACCATTGTAATATGCGACGAATTTCGTTGTAACCGTCCGACATTTTAATAATTAAAGTAAATACAAAACAAAGAATTTACAAAATAACAGGTCCGTAACCGAAAAGTAAACCACGCTCTGCTACCAAAGAATGTTGCGTTTTCCCGAACGCCCGTAATTTGGTTATATTATTTAACTATATAATAATATTGCTTACTTACCGGTCCGTAGTTCTGGCTTGGCTTGAACGTGTGTTTTGTGTGTACTAATGTGCCCTACCGTATGTGGTTATAAATATATATCATATATTACAATACTTGTAGTGTATAAATAGGAGAACGCGTGGCCGACCACTTTTCCAATCGAAACCGTAATAAACAAATATTAATCCGCCGTAAATAAACTCAATTAAATGCCGTGAAAAAATCCGAAGTCACAGTCAAGTACGAAAACGTAATGTCAAAAATCTTTTTTTTTATTACTTTTTTAAATTTCCTTTTCCGCGGTCCGAAACTCATAAGTCCTAAACAGTCTATCTATCTTTTCTTCGTCTTCCTCTCCCCACACACCCATCTACTTTCATGTCCATAACATTCCTAGTAACATGATCATTCTCTCTTATTGATACGTGATTATACTATTAAATATTTATTAGATTATTAAATAAACGTCAATTATTTAATAATTGTGACAGAATCCTTGTAAACGTTAATTAATACAGATCCAATCTCAGACCCAATATGCTTGTAAGTATTTCGGTTGGTGCTGTATCTACACTTACTGTACTAGTACAATTTACATTAATGTTACGAAAAGAGTTCTACTGTATCCAATATGTATGTAATTGTATTGTTTGTACACTTAACTCGTATTAATATAATGTAACCGCAAAATTTATTGTCATAGCAGTTGAATTTGATTTCATTTAGATATAAATTGTTATATCTAAATGAAATGTTTGACACCATAAATAACTGTATTTATGGTGTCAAATTTAATTGCTGCTTGAAATAAAAACTAAATCATTAGTGTCGGCATAATTCACGATTGTGTTATGAATACTTCACTGGATACAACACATGTGTACGTTCGAGTAACTACAAATCAACCAGTTGGTTGAATGAGTCATTTAAATCTACTCGTAAACATTTAATGTAAAGCTGCTGATTTGATAATACTTTTTAAGCTACTAGTACAATCAAAAAAATTTCAAAATAATATAGTCCAGTAAATCCTCCAGTATTATCTACAGTTGAGCCAAATAAGAGAACGAATGTTTACCAACAAACCTTTTTCTATCATAATACAGTTTTATTGCTTTCGAATTTGTGATACCTACTTACCTGTTTAATATTATAGCGTAGTAATATTTTACAATTTATTTCCGACTGACTGTCGCAGTCAGACTGTTTAATAATCCCTAATAAAATTATGAATGCGAAAGTCTGTTTTTCTGTCTGTTACCTTTTCACGTTGAACCAATTTGGATGAAATTTGGTTCAGAGGTACGTATTGTGAGACCTGGGAAAAGACATTCTACTTTTTGCCATGGGAAAATTGAATATAACACTGGCGCAGCCGCGGGTGGAAAGCTAGTATATCTACACTAAAATTATAACGAGGAAATATTTGTATTTTTGTAATCAATAAACTCAAAAACTACTAAGTCGATTTCAAAAATTCTTTCACCAATGGCAAGATACATTCAAGCTGGGTAATATACACTAGATTAAAAATTTTACCGCAGGAAAATATTTCTTTCCTATGGGAGACTTTGTTATTAATATGTTCATATGTATTGCGGCCAGATACAATAATGTCATTTAAGAACATTACAATATAATATGATTTTACCACGGGAAAACAACATGTCCACCGTTGCGAAGATGGTGCAAACCACTAGTATACCACACAACCACTAGTTCGGAAGCCTGCCTGGGCCACCACAGGCTTTAGGAATAAGGTTAGGTCTCACCAGACCAGAGGGATTTGATGGTTCTTACCCCGTAGGATGCATTTATAATTTGAACATATTCATCTTGGTAATATTTGTGTACAAGGAAAATTTACTAACTAAAAAAATAATAAGTAACAATAATAAAACGAAACTTGAGAAAACACAGGGAATAACACGACAGTACTTGAAAGCAGGTAGGTTATGACCACTAATTATGACGGCCATATTGCAAACATAATACGACCAAACAGTTTTTCTTACGTTATAAAGTGAGATATAATTATAATAATTTTATTTAAATAATGTAGTAATAATTTAAACTAGTGATTTTTACTTAATAACATAAATATCAATTATATAGTTGCCACAGAAATATTAGTAAAAAAGTGAAAATAAAAAAAGATTTGTATTTATGATTTGCAACAAACAGAACATAGAATTTTCGATCATGGTCGGATTAAAATGCAAATATATGCTACTGATTTAAAAAGGTGGCTAAGTTGAAGCGAATACGTAAAAAAATGTGGTCTATTTCAGTTGATAAATTAGTATAAAAGACTATAACCGAAAATGTTTATTACATCTGAATTTCACTTATGTCATCATGATTATAGGGTTATCAAGTAAAATTAATTATGTTTTTATTTTATAAATTCATTTATGTGGAAGTTTCTTTAGTGTTTGTAGTAGTATGTTTTAGAAAAAAAATATTATAATGGATCAGTCATGAAAACATTTTACAAATACAAGATAACGACAAGATAATTGACGTTTTTTTGAATTGAGTTGTGATAACCCTAAAACTGGTTTGTTTACATTTATTCGTTTCCTTAAATAAACGAAGTATAGTTAAGATATTTTAGGTCATGCAGCAAAATATATACTATTACTATATCATAATCTGTGATTATTCTGCTAAAGTAAATTAAATAATAATTAAAATTCGTAATTATTTTATAATTCTTAAAACATAAATTGGAACTTAATATTTAATATATACTCTCTTTAACAGATCGTCAGATCATCAGTTAGTAATGTTAATTACAAAACAAAATATACTTGACATCCTTCTGACAATAAATGATTCTTCTGACAGTGGCCAATAAATTAATAACATTTTTCATTCCACACCTAGGAGAAATTACTGCACAGTGAGGCAACAAAAGAGTCGTATTGTATTTGTCCACACTTTTATAAATGCGATAGTAACTATCTGTTACCTTTGCTTAGAGATATTTTAGAACCATATTTATTCCTAAAAATTTAAGTGATGATTGAGGAGCGCCATGTTCAAAATTAATCTTTGATGAATTTAAATTCCTTAATACCTACGTACTTAATACTGTCGTTATTAATTTTCAGCAATAGTGTATTTTTTGAATTGATGATTTTTTTAACATAATTTGAATCACATTAAAATTATTTACATGAACTTTGTGAGATATTAAATTACATATTAATAAAATTGTATTTAGTCATCATGGAACTTTACGCAAGGTTTACTTCATTTATACAATTTTATTAGTATTTAAATATATAGTTTATAAAGCTACGTTTTAGAAAGCTAAAAAATGCTACGACGAGAACCGCTGGATCGATTAAGTTATGTTTTGCAATTGCAAGCCCGACTAGTTTGAATCAAGGAAAAAATATTTAAAAATGTACATATATCATGTGCCTATTTATGTAAATAATATGAAAAAAATAATCTAGCATTGCCGACCAACATGTAAAATATTGGATATTGCTTTTAGAAATATTAAAATAGAGTAAGATAAAATGTATGCCAAGTAGATTTTTATAAAGATTATTAGAATTAATATAATTTATTACTCTAGCCGTTATATCATTTATATATTGTTTTGGTTATTTTATTCGCCTCAGTATGTTGAAAATAAGAATAGAAAGAATTAATAGGGAGGAAGGTCAGATCAAGAATACCTGTAACCGACGAGTTTGCATGAAAGTATTAATGAAAAGCGAGGAAGCTAGGGAAATATGTTTGGATGAGTGGAAAACTATGATCTCTGCCTGTGGGAAAGAGGCGTGAGTTTATATACATATGTATGTATGTTTAAAAATAGAACGGGCGTCATTATAGAGTTACGATTGATGGTAAATATAAGAATGAGTTAGCGCAAGTAAATTTTGAATAAAAAAAACAGAAGAAGACCACGTTAATCTCTAAAGATTTACCATACCTTCATAAACATAAGTTGAACAAATAAGTAAAACAAATATATTAAAATTCATTTATTTTCAATGCGTCGCTCACCGCAGCGGACTAGAGTAGATGATTGCTCAATTACCAAGACCTCCTTAGTAGAGGCATTGTCAGCTCCTGTCACTAGACTTACATTTCCAACTCTATGTATTCAATAATAAACGTTATTTTCAACAAAAGTAACATTGTTATTAGTCGGCTTTACACAAAAGGTGACTTTGATTCAGCGCCTTGTCATTAGGACACAATCAAACATTATGTTTAGGATCGCCGACAGCCTAACCCCGGTTTTTCATCTATTTCATAATTTGTTATTTGGATTATAGGGAGCGTGCCGCAAGACAAAGTAAATATAACCAGTGCTGCAGTGCGCCGGCGGCAAATGCGGGCGCGGCGCGGTAACGACCCGTCATAATTGACCAATTGGCCATCTTATTTTTTGCCACCTGCGAAAATTGCTTCCTTGCTTTTATTTGCCTTGTATAGACATTATTCTAGGAAAGTTCATAAATGATGTCACGTTACATAACTATGTCATTAAATTTTTGATAGGTAACATAACATAGTGCATTCACTATGTAACGTTCTGTTACCTATCAAAAATTTAAGCAGCGTTTATAAAGATTCATAGATTAAGTATCAACATCCCATCCACTACTTCTCAGATAAACTCATACTTAATTTGTTGGCCTCGGACTACGCGCATCACATCTATCAAGCGTAATCATGGGTGACTTTATTTTATTGATTTAATATGTAATTATAGAATTACATATTAAATCTGTAAAATGTAGCTAATTGTAGCTCCCTCAAGCTCGAGCCTGTTCGTTAATTGACTGTTCTAACTCTGCTTTACTCCCCCTTTTTTTTTTTTTGTTCCCCTGAGGAAAATGCATTAAATTGCATACCCCGGCAGTGGCGAGCCGGCGGTTATGTGGGGCTCTCCTCCCCAGAAGGAGGAGGCCTACCCACTAAAAACCTCAGGGATGGCCTTCCTCAGGTATGTAGGGAGCCACCGGGAACATGAACATCAAGTAACTTCCGGGAACCCCCAGCCTCCGCTCCCCTACCTAGAGGGGAGCCCTCCTCGGGGGACGCTATACTACCTCCCCCGGTCTCCTCCACCGACGACGCCCCCCGGCCACGGAAGGGGCGTGGTCCATCCCGGGTCGCCGTAGCGGTCGCGACTTCCTCGCGCCCGCCGGCGACCCGCGGCGGCGCCGCAGCTGTGCTACCGAGCCCGGCGCCGCCTTCTTCGAGCGGGATCGGCCATCTCCCGACCCCGCTCGGCGGCCTCCTTCTGGAGCATCACTGCTTCACAGAAGGAGGCCACAGCCCTCCAACCTCCCTCGTCCGCCAGCATTGCCGCAATCAATGCCGGCGGAGACAGATCTCGCCCGATCTCTGCGACCAAGACTCGGCGCTCGGAGGCCCACGCGGGGCACTCCGCCAGCGTGTGCTGGGCCGAGTCGAGGTCGGATGCGCAGTGGTGACAATGTGTCGATCCCTCCCGTCCTAATCGACACAGATACTCACCGAAGCAGCCGTGCCCGGTGAGTATCTGAGTCAATCGGTAGGTGACCTCCTCCTTCCCCTGGAGCCAAGCTTCAAGGTGCGGGAGTACGGCACCGACGGCCCGCTGGCGCGCGCAGATCCGTAATTCGAGCTGCGCACGCCAGGCCGCCACAATCCGTCGGTGCCACTCCACTTAGACACTTTGCTTTACTCCCCCTAAATGCAACTTAGCATAATGTTTCCTCCCCTGCCACTTGGATTGATCATATTATTACTTCTTCTCCTGATTGTTAATTATCTGCTTCTGGCTTTTCGCGACAAGATCTGATTTTTTTTTCGTACAAGGTCAAACCAGCAAAAGTTTCTGCCAAACTGCGGATGAGAAATCTAGCCAGAATGAACGTAGAACAGATTTCAGATTAAACGTATTACTCGAGGTATGGACTGGTTATCGCTACATGTTGCTGCAACAATCGATGATAAGATGTAATTCTGAAACTCAGAAGTTCTTAAATTATCATGCATTTAATTTATCATGCATTTAAGCATCATTGTACGGACTGTCACTGTGCGGCTTTAGGCTAGCAAGGAATCATTGCAATCAGATGGTAAGGATGGCTAAGTTCCTTCGTATTTACAAAAATGTGCTTAATACAAATGCCTGGAAATTTGTAAATTCACTCGATTCGACAAATGTGTTACCTATCTGACAATCCATGTTTTCATTTAGAGAAGTTAAATTTACCACACATAAATTGCAACTATCGATGAAATTTCCAGTTCACCATTCTAAAGTTTTCTCTTTTGATCCTGTTTCAGAGGTAGAAATGTTCAAGATATTACACTTGATTAAATCTAAAGCAGTTGGTTGCGGTGAAATCGGTTGCACCATGTTTATTCCAATAATGGAGTTTATTATTCTTCCATTGACTACTACCGTCAACAATTCCCTATTATCCGATACTCTCCCTTCTCTCTGGCGTAATGCTTATACCATTCCTTTTCGCCAAATTATAAACCTAACTTCCTTAAACTTCTTTAGACCTATCTTAATCCTTCCTTTCCAATTTAAAATACTACAGGTAGTGGTACATAAACGGCTCTTTTATATTCCTTAATAAGTCTCAATTACCAGTGAGTTTCAATCTGAGTTTTAGCCAGGGCATAGCTCAACTACAGCTTTAATCAAGGTTATCAATGATATCTGTGATAGGATGGAGAAGGCAATGGTTACTGTGCTGGTATTGATTGACATTTCCAATGTGCTTAATACTGTTGATCATAATATTCTCCTTGCCATTTCGTCGAACCTAGGCATCTCTGGTTCCTCAACTCCTGTTTCTCTTCTAATCTTCCGAAGCGTCGACAAGCTGTTGTTGTTGATCGTGAAATATCTAAAAAGTGTGAACTCACTGCTGGCGTGCCTTAAGGCGGAATTCTTTCTCCATTGCTTTTTTTCTCTTTATTAATTCGCTCACCAGATCATTCTGTTGGTCATACCATCTGTACGCCGACAATCTTTAATTATATCATAGCACTTTAGCCTCAGATATATGAGATATTGATTTAACTATTATTTTTTATTAATGAAAACACCTCTTTACAATTTTTTTATACTTTAAACGAATATTGAATATTTATAGAATAGTTCTAGTTGCAATTATTATTGCAAATATTTCCAAAATCTCGTGGATTTCTGAATACTCGAGTAATTCTAAAGTTTACAGTTTATTATCCGCAAAACATCTACATCTAAACTACGTCCGCGAACGCAATTTGCACCATTAATTACTTTCACGCAGCTTTTGGGAAGCATTATTTTGTAATTGCTTGACAAAATTTACAGTTATGTATTATACAAGGTTATCGTACTTTTATACTTATCCTAGATTATATAAATATGTAACAGTGAACAAAAATAATTTTAATACTCAGTTTATTTATCAAGTGTTTTTTAACAATATAATACATGTTACAACTCTCCCGGTTTATGTTTTTTTTACAATATATTAGGTTGACATGTCTGAAGTTGCGCATTTTAGCTATTCAAAACAGTTGCTAAGGTGCAAACTGATTTTCCGATCATTCACATTACTTGCTGGTGTATTACCTGCATCAATAATTTATTGTGTCTATTTGGTATCTGTCTTCTACTGAACTGTATGTTCTTGTACGTCGCCACATAATATATATGCACATAACGAAAGCTCTCAAGGTCCACAAGTACAGTCTAGCGTGAGTACAGAGTAAACTATGAAACGCTTAGGCATCAAGCAATACGGCACATTAACATTATTTACTGAATGTACCCCCACACCGTACGGTAAATGCCGCAGTTAGTTCCGGAACATGCCGCGCCGTCGCGTCGCTCCGTTCTACGGACACGCTCGACATCACCTGCCCAACTACTGTTTGTTTCCCTTTTTTCAATCCGTTTTGTGCATTACTATTTTTAGACTGCCACGTTTTGTAACGTTTTTTGTTTTACCGCAGGGAATTACGATGATTCACACACGTGGAACTAAAGTAAAATATTTAGACTAGAGCAGCAACAACATATGTTACTCTGTTTAAAATATTATATATTATTTCATCAAAAACTACTCGTTTGCAGAACAATATAATAAAAAAGTAATTTACAGAAAATAGTTCAAATGTGACATAAAAATACAATATTTTTTCCTTAGACCATCCATAACCAACCAAATCAACGAGGAGAATACATTTATAATTTAGAATAACAATATAAAGGATATAAATATCATTATATCTATTATATGACGATCTTTTGTGTCCAGGACATCATAAGATACCTGCTTTTTCGGTTCCGAGTATTTTCCGCGTCACCAGTAAATTGTTCAACCATCCAAAATTACTACAAAAGAAATAAATTGCATACTCTAGTTTGTCTCGTTGTAAACAAAGTAAAATACATTTTTTGTTTATAAATTGATTTCATTTAATATAATTTAATAACAAAGCGTATATTTCACAATAATACTATATCGATATAGCAGTTTGTTATCATGTGTCTTCTAATCGGAAAACCTGGTTAGTTAACATGCACCGCTGTTTTTGTTATTCGAATTTCAATGTACGTTTATTTGACTTTCCTATGGTCAAGAAAAATAGCGTGACGCAACCTGTATACATTGGCGAAAAAAATCGTAGGTTATATCAGTCCAACTTAGTTACGGTAGACTCCTTTTGAATAAGTACATAAATAAGGTGCGACTTTAAGTGTATGTATTCGTCAGGTAATTTTTTATTATATGGTTAGAACACGTCTTTGAATAACTCTGTATTATTGGATATTTAAAAAATAAAACAACTTTTGCTTTGTCCAATTACATACACAATCCTTTACTTCAATTTATTGAATAGATTTCTTTGTTGGCTTTGTGCATATTTGCTATGGCTCCTTGATTCTATATAAAATTATTTTTGAGAAATAATAAAATAACTGTTATAGCTTGGTTACACAATGTATTACAATACAATTCGGTAGACGTTATGAATGGCATAATTAATGTTCACGGTAGTTATGATTGTATTGTTAATATCATTTCGGCATAATTTAAGCTATCATGTGTCATCCATCATATCGTGAGTAGAATATCGTATTTGATATAATACATAGGATTCTATCAAATTGCCGTTTTCTTTGGAGATTAAAGAATTTTGCTGTTCTTATACTAACGTTTTCTTTAATATATTTATGTATGTATATTTGCAATTTTAAAGGCCAGAAAAATTGATTTCACACAACTATAGAATCACAAACAAATTTTAAATATTATAACTTTTATTTATATAATGTAATAATTTAATATAATATCTGATATATTATTATAATCTTAATTATAATAAAATATTTTTTTGAAATAAAAAGGTAATTTTGAATCAGTTTTCTTTTACTCATTTTCTATAGAGTCAATCAAACAAACATTTAATGTCTAGTTAGGGCCGAAAATGATACAATAGTGCCACTTTATATAATATTATTAATATTATATAATTCAAACACCTACTCCAGACCATAAATAAATACTCCAAATATAATTGAAACTAGCTGTATTGCTTTCAAGTAGGCAATTTTTCATTTTTGTTTACTTATTAGCTTTGCAAATAATTGCAGACAGACATCCAATTTGTCGTTCAACGCAGCTGATGCGTTCTGACATTTATTACTTCACAAATTGCGAATTTGTAAACATTGCCGTTTGACAAAAGACATTAAAAAATGCGGATCTAGGTTCCTCTACCTGCGGTTTCCGAATCCACGAGCAAAAAACATCTAAATAGATTCATCGGGTTCCCGCAAAAAGCATCACATTGTGTCCCCTACATTTAGTACTGCCGATTTGAATCGATAAATAAGGTTATATTGTTTGGAAAATATGTGGATTATTGGCTTGAGTGTTGTATTGTCAAGACAAGGGCTGCCGACTATCTGCAAACTGTCAGTGTCCTACATTTGTATTATGTATTATTCTTGAATTATCTTAATCAGCATTTGTCATCTCTTGCTGAAAGTACGCCTCCTCCAAACTGCTGCAGTTACTGCTACTTATTTTATTACACCTTGGTATTTAAAATTTGATAGTGTAGTATTTAAATTTCTATCTTTATATCGTAATTTACTAATAATAAAGTCACTATTGTTTGTGTATTAAACCTAATCCAGACATTTATTATGGAAAAAATCGAATTTGGTCGTGGTTCGTGCTTAGAAGATCAATTTTTAAAGTTATAAGCACTATTTCGAACCAAATTATACACATTACTAACCTATTTGAATGATGAATTGACGATGCCGATGCCTTGTAAAGTATAACGAGATGCAATGTCTGATGCCTTTGATTAATTACCGACCTAATTATTATTGTTTCTAGGAATTTAAAACAGTGCTAGTATTCAAAATTCGTCATGTTTTTTATGTACTTATGAATCGTATTTATGCAAAAAATATAAATGAGTTATCTATACATAAAATATTCCTTAATTTATTTTAATTGACTTTCTTATGGTAGTAATTAAAATAAACAATGGTAATCGTTTGTTGCTCCATTATCGACGTTGATTCGACCTTGGTGTTCACTAGAACAGTGACATATAAAATTTTGGTATCCACAATTACAATTATTCCTATTTTTAATTCAGTCATAATACAAATAGATTTTTAATGTTGATTTTGTGAGGTCCTCAAAGTATGAGTAAATTAGTAACAGGATGGCGGTAATGGGGGCGGACGCGCGAGTTAGCAATGCTTGCCTCTGCCCACACACTCATTGCATCAATTCGCCGAAGCTAGACAAAGAAGTCGCATTTTTGGGTCATTGCACTAATAAGGATGCAGATCATTTTAACAACAATACTACGTTGTAACTAGGCATTCCACTCAGATCTGTTTCAATGAAGCTACGACAAACTGATGGTAGGTATGAGTTGCACGTGTTTGACGGAAGTCTAATCGTGTATCTAATAAAGTGTGACACAAGGTACTCGGTGAAATGAGAGAATTTATCCCTCTATTCGGCGGTCTCTTCTTTGTAATAGACGCAACTTGTACATGGAAATTATGGATACGGTATTTGCTTTATGTAATAGCGGATACTTTGTAAGTTACTGTACATAATTTCCAATTAATTAATAAGAAATCCACCGGACTCGCGTACCGAGTTTACAGTAGTAATAATTTTCATACGAGTATTGCAAGTATAACTTGACATGACAGATGGGGCAACGAAGTCATTATTTGCTTCGGTTTACAAAACATTAACAAGACAAAATTGTTTAGGATTCCAGACTATACTCGTATATACGCTGAAAATAATTATTGAAAATCGGTGATTATTAGTCACATCGGTGATTTCGAAGTCGCATTCGTAATTCAAAAATAGGTCTCCAGGTCATTTCCAATTCGTATACTGAAACGGAAACATCCTGGTTCTTTTGGAAATTACAGTAAAATAGTTTAAACAAGTATCTGCGATTAAGACAGAACATTATCTTTATGTAATATACCTTGTAAAATATCCTTGATAGTGCACTAGTAGCCGAGGCCTTGCAATGCTGACACCTTTCACCTTGTATTTTGCAATAGGCTACCACTTAGTTAAACTACTGTATTTACGTATCTTTCTGATCAATATAGTGTGGTTGGTGCTGTGGTCTCGGCACGGGCCTTGTAATCAGCAAGTTCGAAGAAAACCAATGTGCTTCCTGTACACAGGATATGTACATTTATACGATGTTCTAACATTGAAGGTAACAACTTACATACATCTGCTATGAAATTAGGTTAGTGTCATAGAACTAATTTGGATTGGAACTGCCTGGTTGGTTCTGCCCTAACCGCCCTCTAATTTAGTTAAGGTGGGCTCGAATCTCTAGTTGGGGACGTATATGAGCTATGTTGACCTTGCCAATGAGAAGTATGCCATGAGTACCTATTTTGTTTTCCATTTCACTGATTCACTTATCAATCGGTTCCATTCGTTCTTCCCTTTCGATCGTTTTTGCCTTTGAAAACTTAAAATCACAATAGTCGAAAACCTCATTCTCGCTCTTTGATACGAGTAGGTTATGCAAACATCTGTTATTTCGATGTTCTAAATGAAACATTATTAGCTTCATTTTCAATGTGAAGAACTGCGATCATGTCTCTTGCCTTCTGCTATATATATACGCACACCTTAATATTTTACAATTTCTCATTTAGCATGTCTAGTAGAATGAATTCTATTTATGAATATTTAAATTATGAAAAAAATAGTTTATTATTTTTCGTAGGTGTTTTATATTTACACATTACATATAGAAATAGGTTCAATCTATTATGCGGCGAATAATCAAATCAGTATTCATAAAATGTGTTTGTTAATGTATAAATGAAGCTCAATTGTAAAAGTCGAGTCCTTGTTCCTTGTTAGTTTGTTTGTATACCTACTCGTATTCATGGCGCGTCCCGGGGCCGGGCGCCGGTGCTTATTGAATAATGAGCCAATTTCTCCCGCAGCGATCATTGGATGATTATTCTGTTTACTTACAAGAATCATAATAATATTTGTCTATATAATATTTCTTCAATATCGTACTTTAATCATGTGTCGATTGACTCAAACAATAATTTACTATACAATTCGTGAAAAAAGGTTCAATTATATATTAATATCGCTGTTGATTCGCCGAATAAAATAAAAATAAAAAACACATCTATACACGTGTATTAGAATATAATTCTTGAGTACCTTCTCAGGTTGTGGTGGTGGTGAATGATCCTTTCAGCAATACTCCGCGCTGGGTCATAAAGCTCGATCTATCCAAACATTGTAGAAATGTTCGTTGTCAGAGTCAAAGACTGACCTTCATCTAGTCCCGGTTTTAAGCCTATGGTTTATGATTTATGGCCAATTCAAGAGAGTATGACTTGCTGCAAACATCATGATAGTTTGAAGTTCCTAAAATAATCCATAAGATAGGCAGTGCAAAATTTTCCCATGGAAAGAATGCGAGCTTCTGTTAATAACTGGCCTCAACGTTTAAAGGACAGTTTTACAGGCAGAGATTATTTCGAATAAAATTCATATATTTTTTAATTTTATTTTAATCTATTCACTACCACACATTAAAGTATAAAATGCTATATGGTATAGAAATAAAGTTCCTTGCAACTATATTTATGTAAAAGTCAAGTGAAGAGTACACAAACTAACGAACGAGCATGAAAGTATTAATGAAAGCTAGGGAAGTATAATTACATTGTAATAAGTGGAAAACTGTGAACTGTGTCTACTCCGACGGGAAAGCAACGTGAGTATATATGTATGTATATTTATGGAAGACTAAGTAAACTGTAAGGTCACGGTCAAGTTACCAATAAGTAATTTTACTGTCCATCTTATCCTTCATGCGGGAGCACCGCAATGCGAACATCGCTGTTTTTGAATAAAAGAAGGAGCTGTGAGACCAAGAAGATGACCAGTCTTCCTAGGTAACTCCTATTTAATGGTGTCAAACTTAGTACCTCCATGACACTTGCCGTTGCCGTTGGATATCCTGGGTACGTTTCGTGCTCCTCGTGAGGATTCTCAGCCTCTCTCCTGAGGGAATTTTTTTTTTCATGCACTAGAGGTGATATGTCGACATTATCATCATTACATACCTCGACAATAATGTACTATTAAACCTGCTATTATTCTTTAAAAGTAATATTTTTTAAGCATCATAAAGACGGTAATGAATGAATGCAAATGACTCTATAAATAAGTAAGTTGTAAGAGTGTAAAATATTACTCTACCTACATTGTATTCACTCAAATTTTTCTTTATATACTCTTAGTTATCAAAGTTCTATGTATTTATTTAGTATTTTTATTACTGTAACCACACGTATATGTAGATATACTATCAGTATTATTTTACCTTACAATCCTTTAATAAAACTACCTTTCGTGCAAATGGTGGATATGATAAAAAGTAACAAAGATATCTTTCTTGTATTGTCCTCTATTTGAAAATAATCTAAAACAAAATATAATATATAAGACCTGACTCGTAATTTTTTTCCCTTGACATTCACATCGTTTCGCGAGTGTAACTAATCGCGCGCCACGCGCCAAATCATTAATTGCCACCGCCACCGAACTAATTGGGCCGGTTCACTTAGGGAATTGAAGCAGTTTATTAACTTAACTTTTTGGGTTCTGAAGTAGATGTCACTAAAGTAACGATGTCTCCAATATATAGTATAATATTTCTAATATATAGTATTTCCATGGTAATATATGATAATAAGCATATGAATGGATTGTAATAATACTCGTATATGGAGCACGCACCTCATGGTGGTGTGTTCCATGTCCACATTGAAATACAAAATAGGCGGGTGGTCAAAAATTGATGCAAAATTATCTCTTTTTCTGTCACAAAACCGTGTACGGTTGTAAAGACACGCAGCACTACGCGTGGCTGTGGCAAGGTGCACGTACTTCGCGGAGGTACGAGTATCCACTTCTCACTCATTGCAAAGCTGAACATAGCCACCTGAGGCTTCAGCATAGGTCCGTCCAAAAAAAAAATAGTATCCACTTTTTTGTGTTACAGTTACAAAACGGTGTAAAAGTTTTCAAGTTTAGAAAAAAAATATATAAAAGGGTTTTCATTTTGTTAAAATATACAACGTGTTCAATATTAACCAAAACATAGATATTTCGAAGCAAAGAGCTGGCAATAGAGTGCCCGTTTTCCATTTCACTAAATGTTTCTATTCGTTCTTAAATCAAATTAATAAATTCGTGGATTGTGAATTTCATAAAATAAATTTCTTTCCATAAATATTAATTGGAGTCATTACAATATAGTGACTACATCTTGTTGGCAGTGTTTAATGTTATTTTTTGTAGTTTTGCTGCCAACCTCTCAGAAAAAATATCACAGACTTATTGCGTCGGATATATGATATGAAAAAAAAAATGAAGCGTCGGAAAATTTTGATATTGTCACAATTGGGGTACCGTTGAATAATCTACTTTGTGGTATATAATTTTCACAATTTGTTGAGATAAGTTACCAGGTATTCTGCGTTTTAAGTAATAATACCTATGCATATACGAAAATATTAAGATTTTTTGTTCGTGTGTAACCCCATTTAAGTCCTTACAGATTGACAATATCTTTCGGATGTGTAAATATCTTAGCCAATTTGTAAACATATCTCTTCTAAGTATTAGTATTTATTTTAGGTTTAACTTGTTTAGAATAAACAAAATGTTGGTTACAAATAGCTGTTGCAAGTACCTAAGTAGATGTTAACGCCCTATCCATTACAATTCAAAGCATCCGAGCCACTACGGGGATTCTCATATTATTCAAACAAACAATATTGACCCTCCCCACTCAGCTGTGGCCGACAGTTTTCCCACAAACGTTGAAAATACTAGTTTACACGTCTACGTATTTGGGCCCACAGCGCGACCTGTCAGCGCAAACAGCTACGGTCAATCTTTTAAGTAGGCAGTGGGTAAATATTTTTGTTAATAATTTAGGTCGGTTGTACCGAGGAGGTTCCCACGCGTAATGGAGAGTCAGCGCTGATGTTCCGGGACCTTGTTTGAACAGTGTCACTTCATCCGTGAGCTTTGTTAGGGGAGCTTCGCCAAATCCTGTTGGAGAGACATGTTCACCAAACATACTTATTTTAATATTTAAATAAGAGTTAACTAGGGTATTGGGGTATAGGTGTGTATCGATTACAGATAAGAAATACTTAATTAAATTATATAATATTTTAAATTTAATTAGTGTATATTTGATGATATGATGTGCCTGAATAGTGGCACGCCTATTGCTGCTATTCAGGCAAAATGGTTATATATTTTTATAAAAAATATTTTGTTAACTATAGCTCTTACAAGATGATAAGGGATTTACAATGCGTACATTTCGCTGTTTTATACAGCATGCAAATATTATTTGAGTGAAAATTAGAATATTACAATAATTAAGTTACTAAGAAATAATTTTTAGGTTATTTTTATATATGTCACAGAAATTTTAAATTGAAAAAGAAAATGAATAATAATTATAATTGTAAATATTTTATTTTCAAACAATATATTATCAATTTTATTTGTCTTTCTATTTCTCACGGAACTTCATAAATTCCTTTATAGAGTAAAAATATTTTTCGCTAAGCCATTTTGTTGATCTAATTCTAAAAGTACTAAATGTCTTATATTTTTTTGAAAATTCTAAAATTCTTATATTTTTTTTAATTTTTTTAAATTTCGTAACGTTGCATAGTGACATTTATTTTTATGCACTTGTGTTGACATCATGGGAAGTTCTAACTCAATTTGATTGCATAACAAGTATTTTTAATAGCATTATATTTTATAAATAAATCTGTATGTTTTTTAGTAAACCAACCTCTAATATATATATATATATATATATATATATATATATTATGGACCAACACCACATATTGCACATACATTTCTATCATCTACCCTCATCACCATGTCGGTTGGCAGTCCGCAACAGAGGAATAAATTGTCACTTGCGGTATTTCTGAACTGATAATAATATGATATTCATATCTTCAAATGAAAAAAAAAGTGTTCCCATTAAAAGACCGGCAACGCAACTGTAAACTGTCGCAACTGTCCTCTAGTGTTGCGGGCGTCTATAGACGATGGTAATCGGTTACTATCAGGTAATCCGTTTGGTCATTTGACACCCTAAAACGTAAAATAAATATAATAAAAATTTTGCAACATTGCAGCAACCTGTAAAATGTAAATTTTGAAATTCCAGCCACCACCTACGCCATAATAGCCACATATATGATATTCTTCTTTTCATGTGCAGCCACTCAGGCCTTAGAAACTTTGCTAATCAATCATTAAGTATTTTTTTTATCTAAACTATATAGATGGCAGTATAAAATATAAATTACTACAAATATATATATCTTTCCGCTGGAAAAAATATAATATAGCGTATGTTAATTGCGGATAATGAAGCCTTCTAAATGATAATATAAGTTTTCATACATTTCTTTTTTAAAATAATATAGAGTATAGATAATGATATAAAACATACATCAAATAAAATACGATTTTAAACTGAAACAAATATCAGGAATACAGTGCTGGTTGAGCGAATTCGGTTGCAAAGTGCAAATAAAAGTAGTGAGGCGCCCGAGTCCTGGTGTGAATTGTAAATAATCACATTAACACATCAAACAGCACACATTCCCACAGTTAACCCCTTCTAACATCTAAATCACGAATATTGTGTCAAATCTAACAAACACCTTCTACAAAAGCATTGAAAAATTGAAACGAAAATAGTGGAAATATTACTGTAACAGAATCTTCTATAGTGCTTCTAGACATGTCTTACAGACTACAATAAAGCATGTCGTCTATATTCTGTAAGTAGGTATGTCACTTACAAAACATTTCAAGCAGATCTGCTGCAAAGTTTTCAAGGTCGGCACGACTATCTTTTTAAAAGCTTTTATTTAATTTGCAATGTATGTATGTTCAGGTCAAATCTTCCAACTCAATTTTAAGGCACCGATTGAACTGAAATTTTGTATACACGTTTAGTTTGGATGACAATGCATGATTAATTGTATGGCGTTATTCTAAATCCAACATGGCGGCGTGCCTAAGATGGTGAACCAATTATTTTAATGCACTCCTACAATATGGGTATCAAATCTTTTATCTGGCTTGCCGAGAATAACTAGAAAAAAAATAAAGTAAAAAAAATTATTAAAAACAAGCTTTTATTTATTGCGCTAAAAAGAAAAAAAATAATTATTTCACTAAAACTTCAAATAATTGCATACCAAAAGCAGCAAGGTGTGTGGCGCCCAGCGTGGTTGATGTTTGGAACAACCACTCATGATGAAATGCGTTACAGCCTCCCAGGTCGCACTTGTTGAGATATTTCAGTGGGGCGTTGAATCACTGGAAAAACCTGGTCGTCTCCACATTCTCAGTATTCTAGTGGTAAAACACTGGCATAGAGTAATTGCTCCATACGTGTGCCCCATAATGTGTATACTCAGCTGTGTGTATTCTCTCTCTCAGAAGTACATATTCTCAGCTGATTATTATACAAGAAGTTGATCAATGGGACAAATCGACAATAAGACAAAGGACACAGTTACGTAACACTAGATAGTTCATTGCTACTTAACAATGAACAAAGCAAAACTAAACATTATGATTGGCGATGTAGCAGCTACACTTTAATTAAATACTCTATTATCATAAAAAGAGCATAACACGCAATGTGGGAAAGTATAATCAATAATCAGCATTTAAATGTCATATAAATCAAGTAATATGATTACAGTAATATAGTATGTAATTTTCTAATCGTTAAATAACTAAGTTAACATTTATTTTAACCTTTAATTATCTTTTAAGTTATCATTAGAAATGATAACGGAATAATTGACTTCCATTTACTTGCCTCAATTTTGTTTTTCATTCAGCCAGTACTTACATTTATCAAAAAGATTATGATTTCCAGGTTCTACTCGTACATACGTTCAATACTCTTCGATATATTTTTGTCGTTATCGCGTCACGTCACTCTACCTTACATACACACAGTGAAGTTGGAGAAACGTATATTTAATAGAACTATGAGTTTAAGAATATGGGCCCTGAACACTAACGAACTGATTTTATAAGTAAATTAACGGATTAATTAATGGATTAACGATTAAGCTTTAAATGTTTCAAAATGGGGCGCTATAAAGTTTAAAGAAGCAAATTTTGCTTGCTTTATCCATATTCTTATTCGAATCTGATGTTAAGCTAACCTGTAGTTATCAGCTTCGACATTCTTTTTTATTCTTGTTTAAATATATTTAACAATTTTGTGTAATACTCGTGTCAAAAACTTAACTAAGACTGAATTTAAAATGTTTACTACATAAATTTCCAAAAATATTGTTTAATTATCATGAAATGACTCTAAAATCTAAAGTCAATACTATTTAACTATAAGTATACAGGTAAACAAATAGTTGTAGTTAATGACAGAGAAAGAAAGAAAGCAGAGAGAGAGAAAAAGGGGGTAGTAGCTAGCTAGTCGAGCATAAAAGCACTACCACGAACCTAGTTTCTACCCGAACATTGGACCACTCGATCAACACACGTCAATTTGTAGAATTTTGTATGGAGTTTAGATCATTGTTTTAGGACCTGTCGACCAATTTGTGGGCCAGTGTGGTTTAGTGTTCTTGTCGCTCTACTATAGCAAGGGTAAGCTCGGTGGGGATGGAGATGAACTGTAATGTCACAGTGAGAGTTAATAGAGTATAGTTTTAGTTTTGGTTAAGGTACCTGAAGTTTCCTAGTTTCTCTACATTTATAAATCTTGGAGTAATTTTTGTAGTAAACAAGTATGTGTTTTCCTACAAGCAAACAAATTTCAATAATGTCCCGAATATAAAGCTTAAATAGTGCTTCGCAACTATCCAAGTTATCTGCTCCACATATTGCTCTTATGGAGTTTTTTTTAATTCACTTAAACTACAAAATAGTAAAAAAGTTGCTGTTTACTAGCAACTTTTCTTTTGGACGGGTTAAAGCTGCAGATGGCTGTATTCAGCTCTACTTTGAGGGTGTTTGTGGAAAGCACGAGAACTGAAGGTTCTGCACCTTGCGTCCTAACGAACCCGGCCCGGTTCCGGGTCGTTAGGGTCGAACTAAGTAGCAAGTAGCAACATATCCATGATACGCTTCTATAGCCTCTTCTCTAGATATCACTGTCTAGTTTTGTAACAAGTTTGTGTATGTGTTGTTACTAATTATGTTATATAAAAATAACAGGTAGATAATATCTATCACTAGCGCATAGGAATGGAGGCGATCGAATTCGGGCAATTTAGCGTAATTTATTGGGGTAATATATATGGCTATGCGATATATAGCAATAGCGAGAGAGGGAAGACCGCATTCTTTGCTCCAATATTGTTAGGTTAGTGCAACGCTATCATTTTCCGGCATTTTTTGTAATTTATTAATATTCTTTGTGAGACTTTCAAAGATAAGTATAAAGATAAACAAAGTCATTTGTTAAACGTCGTACAGTATAAATATGCATCATATCCACACTACGTATATGTTTCCTATCACAAAATTTGTTAAATGCAATAAACAAGTTATTTAAGTATAGTTTAACAACTTTCAGATAGTTTCACTGGTGACAATAAACCTCTACAAAAATATTCCCAAAAGCTTTTTAAAGATTTCCAAGAAAGCCTAGGCAAATCTATCTATTTATCTCTAGTTAGTACGTATACGAGATTACGGACTTTAGTCCTGTAGAGGCGAGCTGAATTCTAGAGAGAATTTATAATTGTTTGATTCCTAAATATCATAAAAAGAATGATTTTTTGCTAACTGTTTGCTAAACATATTACTAACGTTTTTTTTAATGGGCCAACTTATTTCGTTCAATAAACAACATTGCATAATTTTAAGTTACATATTTGATTATTATCATTAAAATAAGATAAAATATTATACAATGCGTATTTATAGTTTTTCAAACTATAACATTCTCTATTCATTCAAATTTTTTGACATTTAATATGATATGACTATAACATTAATGACAGCGTAAGGTGTGGTCGAAAATTAGCTGTCAGTGTTCGTGTTCTTTATTTGCTCGTATGCGTTTGTAAGTATAAGAGTTACACCTCTTACACTTATAACCGCAAAACTAAACGAAAGATGCCATTGAATAATGCGAATATGAAAAAAATAAGAAATTTTGTATTATTGCAGCGATAATGGATTAAAGAAAACACCTGAAATCGAGGACCAAGGGAATTACTACCGAATTATTATCATGACTTTAAAAAGTGAACGAAAATCTGGTTACATAGTGATACTACACTTAGTATCTACAACCAACAAAACTAACAATAATTTACTATAATAACTTCCGTAGGGCAGCCCATAAATATGCGTAACCCTCAATGGGTGCAGTGTCGTAGTGAATGGGCGACAAGTGGCGACAAAGCGCGCGCGCACCAAAACAATAACAATAGCGATGCGGGCGGCGCGTGCGACGACTGCACAATCTAATACAAACTACAAATTGTTTCCCACAACTGTAAATCTGGTTTTACTTAGCCGATTCTGTAAGGTAAAGATAAATAAATATTTTATGTGATATCAAGAATACTCTTATACGTTTTTAATACAATCAAAAAATAAATATGAAAAGAGTCTAGTTTATTGTTAAATAACAAGGTTCAGCAAACCGAACAATTTAAAAGAGGTAGATGCATCTAATTCGTTTACTTGCCCAGGTCCATATATCTAGTTTGCATGGAACTAGTGATTGACTACTAATTTGCATACACGATTACAAAACAAGACAAATTATACAAGACATTTAAAAAATAAACATAAAAAAATAAAAACTATAAAGGCAAACAAAACAGATGTTATAGGTCACCACGAATAAGTTGATTATACGCATACAGACATCATATCACGCAATAATAGAAGAAATTCAAAATTACGTGATAGTTTTTGGCACCGATAATAAAGTTAAGAGCGAGACAAGAATTTTACTGTTACTATTATTATTTTCATTATGATATTGTAGAACTTTAATTTTGAAATAAATTAAAGTGTTTGAATCGTTGAAAAAAAAAAATTTCAAATACCATAACGGCATACAACTTCACGGATTCAATGTCGCCATTAAACAAGTTAGTTTATTAACGAATAAAATATGACATTTTGTAAATGTAAAAGTAATGTAGAAAATGTAATGTATTTAAATATAAGAAGACCGCATAGAAATATAGACAATTTCTTATAACGAATACACTATATATAATATAGATATATATAAAATTCAACAATCATAAAGACGTTTTTCGAGTTTGCTAGTCGGTTTTAAAAACGGCACATGAGAAGAAAACCACCGCTATTACTAGTCACATAAGGTCTGTCTAAAAGTCAACATGTAAAATGTGCACCACGTACTATATTAGACCTACAATAGAAATACTAGTTGAAGCTAGTAAGTTTAGTGCTGTTCAAGATCTACTCTCATGGGATGCACTAATGTCGGCAAGAATAGTTAAGATAAAAGAAATTTTCTCATACCGAAAACAATTTGTTTAATTGTAGTTTAGTTCAGACTCACCGTATTTATGTAAAATACTTGTATGTCTATAAATGATTAAAGTAAATGATTAAACTAAAAAATAGAAACTAAATAAAAATTATCAACATTTAATTAAATGCATGTTGAATCCAAGTGATTGCGTATCCAGTAATTTGTCCTTGTATAATAAACCTAAATATTAGGAATCAGGTAGTATATATACAGTCTTAAAATATATACGACAAATAAAACAATAAAAGCTCTTTTTAGAGTGACGTATTGAAGATACTCAGACGCTTATAAATTTTCGATTTCCAGACACATAGACTTAACACATAGACGAAACTGGTGTTGCCCTTAAAAAAACCTTAATAAAAGCACAAATGAGATATTGTAATGTGTCTGACAGATATAAAATATTTTGTTTATAATGACAAAGCAGCAATTTTTTTAGCTATTAACCTATTTTATCACAATAGTCTAAATACTGTGAAAAATTTCATGCGTCAATATCCTTCTAGCGTTTCCGGAATTGTAAACTGTATTTCTTTGTAGCAGTGCCGTGAGTCATGTCCCCGCGTCATTGATTCCGGTGGACACAGGAAGGCCGCGGCCGTGAGTGACGTATTGTGGTGTTTGCTGCTTAATGCAACGCCTCGCCGCAATGCACCCGTGGCACAGAGTAACAACTATACAGAACAGTCCTCTCAGTATACTCTTCATATTGAGATTACACAGATTACAGTCATTTCAAGACTGTATTTATATTAAGTGCAAATTGGCACTGAATGTTAAATTTAAAACTTACTTTTCAACCTAATTAGCTATTTGGGATAATTGTTAAATTATTTTCCGTAATTCTTCTATGTTATAAATATATATATATTTCATTTGCAGGCACATTTACATATTGGAACAGAAGTGGACAAAAATTAAATTATCGCGAAGTACAGGTGTGGTCAAATTATGATTTATGCACCGTTTAAGTACATTCTGTTTACCACTCTAATTTAAAGGCAAGACATAGAAAATAGAAAGGCGCTTAGTTTTCTAAATTTTACCCTACTATTTGTGGTATTGCCGTCTACTAAAATATAAAAAGGTACTTAGTTTGGCCTTCCAGGCTCGCGCCCGTTCCTGAGGAGCCGTCGCTATCACTAGCAGACAAGGTCATTAGGACCAAGGCAGAGCTTAGTTGGTGGGAAGGCTGGTTGAACTATCTCTGTTTAATTTGTGTCCAGTATAATCTCCACGGCATTTGGCTAATATTAAGCGGGCTTCCCGCTCCTTTGTAAAGTTTCTCTGCCTCTTCTCTCTAGAAGAAATAAAAACCTGAAGGTCAGACATAGTCTCTTTATTAGCCAATATAGTTGAAAAAAAACCAATGTTAATGTACTTGTACTGATCAATTACATTCTGATATTGTAAAACACTCTATGTCAATTACTGAATTAAAGAAGGCAACCGGCACGTCGCTACGTGACGGCACTGCGGTATATGCGGATACGGCGGCATTCATTCATACTTTGGACAATGACACTGACCGGCGAACTATTTCAAACCTTTTTGTAATCGAAATTGAAAAAAGTCACTCTATTTTTCACGCTGTTGTTTACATTTCACAAGCTCGCGTAGAACAATAGAGCTGGTAAACGAAACGTAACGGGCCTTCCTAACGCTTTGTTTACAATGGATGCAGAACGTGAGAATGTTGTTTTAGACAAATCTACTTGTATCCTGAAAGTTTTGTACGTGCCGGCACAATGGCAGCCAGACAAAAATCTTTTATTGTAGGCCGCTAATGCTAAGGTGTCATAAACAATGTCTGTAGGCTGTGGCTGTTACCATACCTCCAATAAAAAAGTAAGCTGTCAAACTTGCATACAATCACGTAATGAATTTTGGGCGAGAAAATGCAATTATTATGCCCGTGGGAAAGTATGTATACAAAGACTGTATTTTGTGTCACTTCCGGATTTCGAGAATAGACGATAGAAGACTTGCTTATTGTGTATTTTAGTTGCTTTTCTAAATTTATATTTTTATCATATCTATTCCGTATAGACCAGTTCAAGGACAAATCATTTTTATTTAGATTTAGAGTAGATCTAACTGAATTTAATTTTATTATATAAATGGTTTTAATATTTTTTGGATCTTCTCTCTAACTTTTAGATTTTATATCAGCCAATTCAAGGTGGAGATTGGCTATTCAATCCGCACAGGAATCGAATATTTTCTGCTGCAGGATGACCTTTTACTTATATGTATTGGTATAATTGCGAATGCCGTATTAATTTATAACTACGTAATGAATACATGATACAACTCGGATGGAATTTTGTAGTAAATATAAATATCAATATAACATAATTAAACAAAATATATTTATTTATGATTTAATCGCAATTTTCTTAGTACTCGAGCGCCGAGCCGAAAGGTATCGGGATACTAAACTAAAATAAAAAATGAATTACCAATAGCGCGCGGTAGGTAGAGCAATTTGATTGATGCGACGACTTCCGCCGGACACGGCTTCCGTCCCATTGTGCGAGCTCCTTTCCTGCACCTACTCAAACTCCGATTACCGTATTAACATCGCCAATGAGCCCGTAGTAATCAAGGGTGCTCTGACTCTGACTAAAGTAGAGCATACCATTAAAGTTTTAATTGGCTAAGGATATTTTTTTTTCGAAAATGACAGATTTTGCAGGTTAATCTAAAAAATGTTTTTGCAATATAAATCATAAATTAAATACATTGGGATAATTTCAAGATAGAATATTATTATATTTTCTTTTCATTAAAAATCCTCGATTTTTATTCTTGTTACAAATCATTGAGAGCTATAGATATTCTTAACAAGGATATGTAATAAATAAAAATATATCGCTGTATATAATATACATGGCAATGTATACAAATATAACAAGCAAATTTAGTGGTATAGCACTTCATAGTGAAACATTTCTTATATATTTTGTACTCATATACGACGAAGTCCTGTTAAATATTGACGATTTTTTGTGAATCTTTAATTTCTGCCCTCAAATCTCATGGGTAGAGCCGGCAGGTGCGCGGACGCACGTGCGCCGCAGCTTACTAGTACCAAATGTGAAGATTTAGTATAAAAAAATATTTAAAAAGAACCACTTAATTAAATATAACAGCATCACATATTATAATATAATGAAGTGTTATATAGACAAGGATGGAAATACAACATATTATTATGGTCACAAATATATGCTACCACCGATAATACCGAGTAAAAAATCATCTATTACCCCATGTATAAAATTGACTTTTGGACCTCCCTATTAGCATCCGGCGGTCTCTACAACTAGACTACGGTGGCGGTAAGGTTTATTTGTTTAATTAATCGCCACATACTAAATTACTGTACGAGAGATGTTAAATGTCTTTTGTATAGGCCTTAAAATATAAAAAAAATGTGCTGTTTATCCTTTAGAATTAAAAAAAATATTTACATATTAAAAAAAAATTATATCAAAAATTAGAATGTTTTTCATAAAAAATTATCAATACGACTCAAAAGCCCGGTTCCAGTCCATAAAAACTCTGGTCACCCAAAGCCACACAAAAATTCACCAAGTGACGATGAACGTAGGTACCAAGTGATAACGAGGAGAGAGAAATATATTTTCGCAACTGATAGATCGTGCCCCTTATCATGCCCGCACTCTGGATCCGTATTTCTTAGAGCATAAGCGTAATGTAAAATCGAAAAATCTCTGTAATTGTATCTTGTATATGCATTACAATGACAGAATTTGATAGATTTAAATGATTGATTTATACGTCTTTTTCAAATATCAATAGTTTGAATGTTTTAACGTTAATGTCAATTTGCCTTTATTTTTAACATTAGTCGTGAGGACTGTAGAACATGGAGTTAAGCGGGTTATGGGCATGATAAATTAATTTAGAAACCCTAATAAGGTGATACCACTTTAGACGTAGGTCTTTGAACTGTTATTTGTTCATGGTTTTGTGGGAATATTGGAATAGGTTATTGAGTGTTTTTAAAAATAGTGCTGTCAAAACATTACGTAAGTCCTAACAAGATGTATACTGTTCTGTGGTATGGAGCATCTATCCGGCTACCTGTACCTTACATAAATTAAACTAAACTACTGGTCAGCTCAAACTACGTACTCGTATGGGTGTGTTATATTATCATTATTATTGGATATCTTCGGGGTAGCTTCGGGAGTGGTTTTTATAAAAGAAGCTAGAACTAAAATAATTATTTTCCTATAGTAACAATTTGTACTGTAAATATGATTACTACTGGTTTATTTAAACATTACCAAATATTAAACTTCAAAGTTATGGTCAGATCTAATTGCTTGTTAAGTTCACTGAATATTTTTTCTCATCTAAAGTAGATTATCTAGTGAGTATTTTGTCAAAAACCGAATAAAGGTTAAATTTCATTCTTATCCTGTGATCTTAAAATATAAGTTTAATTTAGCAGTGTACTTTCATTTGTTTCAATTAATCTATACTTTGTCTTATTCGATTATGAATGCTTTATAGCCCACCTGTTACAAGTATTTCTTTGATAATAATAACTTTAAATACATAATAATGGTGGCCTTTGTCGTCCATTACCGGCATGATGAGGCGCGTACCTGATTCAAATTGGTCTGATTCTGAAGTTTTTTCATTGTTGTTGAGTCAGTCAAGTGTGAATCGAGCGCCATTGATGGGTTCCATTATTTCCATATAACTTAGACATAATGTCTCGTGTATTTCGGCTAATAGCACCTGAAGTATATGTCAACTGTAATATTAACTACAGAGATAGATTATTTCTGTCTATGTAATACTTATATTAAAATCAATAATTTTCTATACCTAAAAAGAACGAAATAGTTTATTGTTTATCTTTTTAGTTTATTAACTTCTCTAGCATCGTATGCATGGTACTGTAACTTTTAGTTCGCGGCTATGTGTAATTTGATTACTGTAGCTAGCATACAAATGTGCACTCGGTACTTAAAAAGTTTTGGTGGTGCTAAGATACGAGTAAAGTAGCGAGTACGGGAATATAAATACAGTGAACGATTTGATGTTATACACACACGAACTCTACCAACACTTATCTTACTAACGCCAGAGTTAAAATAGTATTTTACCTGCTAAACATTTTAAAGGCTTCACTGTACGGTTAGCATCAAAAGTATCTTAACAATTTAGTACCATGTGAGAATAAATTGTTAAATATTTTCATAATTAGACATCGAACTATTTATTATGACATGGTAAATTGTTGAACTACTTTTAATGCTGACTGTACATGCTAAAAATAACAATAAGACGAATTTCACTTTTATTGTAAATAAAATTATAGAGTAATAACAAAAACTATAATTACAGAATAAAATAGAATTACAATAGTACAAATTGTCGAATTAATCTCCATAGAATGACTAAAAGCAATGAAGAATAGAATGAAAAATGGAATTATATGGAAGGGTATTTGCTTGTGTACTGGAGTGGAATGCAGCTAAAAGAAGAATAAAAGTTAGATGAATGTAGTGGAAATGAGAGATATGGCTGGACTTTCTCCAAAGGATAAATTTGATAATAGTTTGATAAAGGAAAATGAAGTTGTTAAAGATATACGGATTAATATCAACAAGTTTGGTTAATTAATTAAATGTGTTAATTACGCAATAATAACTATTAAGAATTGAAAGAACATATTTCTGATAATGAAAATTTTACAGGAAAATTAAACAGGGTACCCTAAACCCATACAACGTAACTAGTTCTCCGTAGACAATAGCGTGCCGAGTCACGGTAGGTAGCTAGTTGTCACAATGTCATACGACACTACCTGCGGGAACCTGCTCCAAACAATAATTTCTTTAATTATATTACATACCAGGTAAGCTAACTGTAAACACAATTCACTGTGTTTTCATTGTTTGACTAGACGTAGGCAAACAAGTTACGAGTTACGTTGTTCTAGCAAATTCACCTTTAAAACTACTTTCACAAAAAAAGGGAAGTTTTGAATAGAAATTAAAATATCTGTATTATGTTAGACCACAGATTTATTAACCCAAATAGTTATTCATCGTGTATTAATGCTTTACTTTGGTATCAAGTTTATTGAATAATGCGCAGCAAAATAACGTTCCTAATAGTGTTCCTGTGAGTAATAACTTGATTTGAGAGGTCTACATAACTTGATTCATTTGCTGTTATGTTATCCATTTTAGTATGAAAAGCTAAATACTCTAGGTCGACTAAACTATAACAATGTGTAAACTCTAAAATTCAGTAACAAAGTGCAACAGTTCATCCACTGTTGTATTTATAAAAACTAACAGGTAATTTTAACACAAATTAGTATAATTTGCATACAATTTTTAGAAGAAGACGGCCTATTAGTATCATATTGTAGTATATACAATTTACGAATCGGTACGAGTAACATTATGTTTTTCTTTTGTGGAGGTCAATTGATGATCAGTAAATAGCTGTCGCTAAAAACCGGATTAAGTCACCCGAATCGCGGCATTTGCCAATTCTCAATTGATGTCCACCCTCAAGTACTCAGGAAAAAGGCAGCACAATCGGCCGGAAACGGAAGGCGCGTTTCGCGATCTCCCGGCGAAATTCGGCCGGCAGCTGTACGGCTTGCGCGGGCGCACCAGCTGCCAGACGTCTAATAGGCCGTTTCCGTTTCGAGTAGGTACTGCGCCTTTCGGACGTAGCGCGTGGTTAAGATGTTCCATACCGCAATTACGAAATGATTGTTGAACTAATGATTGACATCAATAAACTATATGCTATAAAATTAAGCGTTCGTATTTTGTTTTACATTAAGTAGTAGGATCCTGGAGTCTTATTTAAGTTTTGCTATTCTTACCGTCTTAATAGAGTTTCTTTTTCTTTTCAAATCTTAACTTACAAGTTCCTAAAAGATATAGCATTAGATTAGTTATTAAAAACGTACTGTCTGTTTGTTAATATTATAAATAGCTTTCTATTTATAATATTAATGAACAGTGGCTGACTGCATGTCGTATTAATTATAAAAATAGTAATCTATATTTAGATCGCATCTGTTTCTAGTATGATATAAAAACTTACTATTTATAAAGAAATAGGGGAGATCCCACTAAACTGTTTTTTAATAATTTCTAAAATTAATAGCGTTTACTTCGATCTTATTTGTAGTACTTTCTTGGATTCAATGTTTATGATTAAGTTACGCTTGCTCATTTAAATCATCTGTGGTCAAAGTATAAAAACTTAATTGAGCGGGTTTCAGAACGTAACGAAGAGTCGGACTTTTGACTTACTACTACCGTCTGACCTCAGTTTATTGCATATATAAATTATATTAGTGAGGATATATTACTTATCACTTTTTACATAAGTCACAAACGATCAAGTAAAAATAGATATAAAGTCAATATATTTAATTTATTCGATGTTGACAAATATCTCCTAACACGCAACGACTTGGTTATTAGCTCTTAATAGAGTAGTCCTTAGGGTTAAATTACAATGAACGGCAAGCTAATTCATGATCTTTATAAATTTCCTGGTATACCGCAAAGGAAATTTAATAAACTAGAACGATTTGTAGATGTCATTCGCAGGAAGCGCCGCTGACATAACTCGACAGTCCTTTGTAGAGTTAGAGCAGTTTATAAAGAGAGGAAATGTTCAACATCCATTCATTTCTTTTATATCGTTTTGCTTATTGTTTAAGATTAATGTAAAAGATTTTATGATGTATAAAAATTTTGTGCTTTTCTGATGCGTTGTTTTTATATGTAAATTACAACATACTAGAAATATAAAAAAGAAGATCAAAGATTTTAACTCAGAAATCTAAACCAAAAATAGGATAATAATTTTTAAACTAACATGATTTGAATTCATAATCGTGTATAGGAAAGCGATCGCGTAATAAAATTATTTACTCGATCGCGACTGTTATATATTATAAAATAATTGTATTCGTATATATTCGGATGCGAATATAATTATTTTATATGTTTACATACTTTGTTTATCCACTATACATATTTTACTTTTGACATGTTTTTACGCAACGCCTAGAGTGAGCCCTCAAGTGCACACATGCCGAAGCTGTAATTTGATTACGGGGCGCCTCCATCTGTCAGTAGCCCTCGCCGGCTTCGGCACAAAAAGACACGCGCCTGAATACCTCTTCCGCAAACCTGCTTCCGCAAAAGCATAATGGCTTTTATTTTTTAGACAACATATTAATAGTTACTACGAAGATTTTAAAATTGGATTACAGCTCTGATAAAAAGATCTTCATATAATAAAACTCAAAAACATCAATGTCCATTTTATAGTTTTAGTGCTGTATTTTAAAAATGTGATCAATGTTAACATCCACCACTTTTAGCATTATTTAAGGCTTCTTTTAATATATTTTCTTCACAGCGTTTGTGTATATATTCATTAAGTACCCACGGTGGATTCTGGAAATTTACATACCGTAGATTCTATTTTTGAGAACTGCCAAACTTTCGTACTTCTTGTATTAAACATTAGGTGTTTTAATTTGTATCTCCCAAAATATACAAACATATTTAACTACTGGGTCTCTACTATCACTACTATTTATATCAATCAACCCTCTCTACGTATGAATGGTTCGATGAAAATATATCATTTAGATGATTCGTACGTTGCTATCATCTTTATGATTCATTTGACTAGGAAAAGCTATGAAACCGTCTTGATGGATATTAAAACGAATGTTACACAATGGGAAATGACTCGCAAGTTTTCACGAGAAAATAGTTACGTCATTAAATATATATTCGCTGGGTTTATGCTGGAAGTAATAGCTGTATTTTCATGTAATGTAAATAATAAGAAAATGTATAATGTCATATATATATATAATATTTAATATAGATAGAGTACTTATCTTATTGTGTTTTTTAATTAACTTTTACATGTAAACACAAGATAACATGCAGAAAAGAGGGTTCCACCACCTGTATATATAAAGTTGATAGTCTTTGTTATGTCAATTTTAATCTATATCCGTTTCCCATTAAATTCTGTCGAACACGGACAGACATATGGTAGTTGAGATGTCGACAAGCCGGCAGGAACAAACAACCACTTGAGTGCAAATAGCTGTAAGGTCGCGTCTCACAAAATGTTCGATGTGCGTTGCGCTGTGTGATGCCATTCAACCATAAAAGTGCTTGTGGTCGCGTACCATTTTATATGTTCTCTTTTTTTTAAAGACGCCTTATTTTTATCTATGATGATATCTTCAATAATTAATATTAACTAATTATGAGACACCCTTGTATCAAGTTTGTATTCTGAAATGAAAATTGCATAAATCTTACTTGTATTGTCGTTCCCTCTACCGATTTGACACGTTTGTTTTTCAAACAAATTAAGTATTATAATATATTATCCTTTGTTACAGGTATGCATCTCAAATTACCGGTTAGCATCAACAGAAGCTAATGTATAGACCCCGTAATCTTATTATAGCCATTTACAAAGATCTTGGAGGCCTTGTAAAACGAGATCAGCTTAGTGCGATGATCTATTGTATCGACGATGTAATCCCATTGTACGCTCACGGCCTAACACCGCCAACTATCACTGAGCGATCGCCAAGGAACTTTCAAAGAAACTATTGTCTAATCTGTGACGGAACATAGATAGCGTATAGGTAAGACTAGATTCACGCGGTTTTGTCTTGCTGGATAAATTAAAGCAAATAGACATAAAATAATGCAAAATATTTAATAAAAAAGGCTCGATGAATATATAATACTACCGGTATTCTGCGTAAAATCACTGTTTGTATAGTTATCATAACTAGAGTAGTAGGAATTGGCTTGTATTGGACATCAATAACTGCAACAAGCAAACGTTTATTCGTAGTACATGTAGTCTAAGTGAACGTGGGGTCCGATTTTTATCCTTGATTCCTAGACATATTTTTTCTAATAAGGATGTGTGTTCGTTTAGATTTTAACATTTTGGAATAACAATGATTGTTTAAATGTTAGATAGAATGTAGATGACTGTTTCCAGTAAAAAAAAATTGACAACTTTTGGTTGCTTAATCTAATTGTAAAAACAGAATCCAGGTTTTAAGCAAACCTAAGTTACCACAAATGCTTGAATAGTAGAGCATTTTTTATAAACAATTAGATTAAAAGATTTTTCAATATTTAAATTGGATGTCGTGGGAGCGTGTAACCTGAGATAGATGTTTATTAACGTGATAAATCTAAGTTCCATCTATTCCGATTCCCGGTAATGTTTTGCGACAGCTTTGATTCGAGATGATAAAAGTAAAAAAGGTTTCAGTTTGCGTTGAGCGGATATTGTGAAATTAAAGATCTATATAGATAACAATTGCAATGGTTTCTGATGGTGCAATGCATTGAGAATAATAAGGTTTCTATTGGTGTCTACTTGTAGCGGATAAAACATGAAGGTCGTCCAAACGTAAAATTTGATTGCAGGAGAAATCTCCTTTGAAATATACAGAACAATCTAAAAAATTTATATATCTTTTTACAAAACATATTTAGTTAGAGTTCTTTTTTTTGTAATTATTTCGGATAAAATAAAGTACAGTAAATTGGTCAGAAAGTAGCTCATAAATATGCCTCGTTTTTTAAGGTTTAAATCAAATTGTTCCAAGAACTCGGAATCATAAAAATATTATTATTTTTTAAATTATTTCGGACGAGTAATATCAGATTTTTGAAATTAATAAATGTTGCATTGGAAGCAATTCTAAACTTGTGAAAAAAATATTATTATTAAAATATGTTTCAGTTGGTTTGGTTGTTGTGTTTGAGATGATTCCACAGCTAAAGCTAAGACTCAAATAATGTCGTATTTGCATAATATACTGTTTATTACCAAATTGTGATCATAGCTACTAATGGAAAAGCGACACTGTTTTTTTAAAAAGGATATTGTTAGTTGAAAAAATATAATTCATAGTTCCATTAATTTTGGTAGCGTGTCGATAACATCTGGAGGGCAAGGTGCAAGCAACCATTCATTACATCGTCTCGCCTCACGTGTGCCAAATATGCGCGATGGATTAGGATAGGATACAATGTTTCGGGGCGGTATGCAGATGTTTATTTTTATATTGGTTACATTGCATTGCATGCCTATTATAGCCGAGTTTAAATATACTAGGACCATAAATGAAACAGCTTTGGCGTGTCACCATGGAGATAGTACATACATACAAATATTGAATATAGTATTTAACATTACGTTAAGGAAAATATATAAAAATTGAGTACATGTGAAATTTTTCCTGAAATATTGAAGAATATTAATATCTATATGATAATGTGGATAAACTAAAAATTAAAATTTCTACATCTGTGTAGAAATTTTAATTTTGCAAACTACAAAAAAGGAAACGTTAAGTCGTCAAGCGTTTATCGCATTTTTACATGTATAGTGAACAAAGAAAATGATGAGCGCACAACAAGTTCATAAATTCTATAATGGACGCGCGTGCGATACCTCGGCGTATTATAATAGCCTATCACCCCCGTGGCCGGGTGTTAATGCATTTTTTTCTAAGACATATGCTACTGAGTATATTGCCAATTTGATAGAAAGGTGTTCTACGCGCAACCGTGCGGTGCGGCGCCTGCACAGTGATTTGACACTTTTAAACTACGGGATACTTATTTGAATTAGATTTTTTTTATTTTTTAGGTAGTCAAAATATAGTTTAAGTCGCGTCAACAGTAATACTGAAAGAAAAATATTCTTAAGAAAGAAGAATAGTTGCTTATGAGATAATAGCGACCCGCCCCGGTTTCGCACGGATGCAATGCTTATACTAAATACACTACAGAAAATCTGTGAAAGTTGTATAAAATGAATTATAGTTTAAAAAACGAACACTTAAAATAGATGTAATTTGAAAAAAAAAACAAAAATAAAGTGTAGTAATTAATTGAAAAATTGATATTATTGAACACGTGTAGTGCTTATGTTATTATTGTACGTATGTTATGTTATTATACATATAAACCTTCCTCTCCAATCACTCTACCTATTAAAAAACCGCTTAAAAGTCCGCTGCGTAGTTTCAAAGATTTAAGCATACATAGGGATATAGGTACAGAGAAAGCGACTTTGTTTTATACTATGTAGTGATATGAATAATCTCATTGCTTTTGAGACATTCAAACAGCATTGTCGGATTTAAGTAAAAATTTATTTAAGTAATACTTTATGGAAAATTTGAAATGAGTTTATTGAATCTTTTTCCTATTAGTAAGTAACGTAACAGGAAAAAAATCCGACCAAGTGCAATGTGCAACCCAAATGCACCATGGGTTTCGCAAATAAGTTTGAAATCGCAGTTTTTTTGTGATCTATCTACACGGATTTCGGTTCTTTTCTTTTGCTAGTGCTATATGCCATTGCTTTATGCTAAATTTAATGATATTAGGTCAACGAAAGTACCCTTTCTTTTTGCTACTGTCAAACTATGTGACGTAAATGGAGGCTCATACAAAAATTCTAGGTCCACGAAAAGTACTCTACAGGTTTTATGTGCCTTTCGAGTCAAGAACATTAAATGTTATAATTTACTATTCCTATATTTTCCTAAACTTGTGTTATTATAGAAATTTCAGTAGTGTAAGTGAAAGGGAAAGTTTTGATTATCTTGTGAATTTTAAAACATGTGTAAAGGGCGGAGCATTAAAAGTAATATCTATTTCAAAGACGTGATGACATAAGTATTTGATATAAAATTAAACGCGATACCTTTTCTAAGCAACAACGTCTTGACAGACCGACAAGAAAATGATCTTAAAAGAGTTCTGTTTTTTGGTAGAAGTACGAAACCCTAAAATATAATAATTTTGAACATTATGCAACTAAAGTAAGTAGTAAGAGAAATTATCAAAATACTTATACAAAAATAAAAAGATATGTGATTTAAGATTTATATTGTATCACTACGGACTTTTATTGTATATCCAGATATACATTTATTGCCAATTGGCTCAATAATAAAATCAATCAGTTTGAATTTTTAAATTACGACATTAAAAAAATATGAAAAAGAAGTTTCTTTTAATTAAAGTACAAACAAGCAAAAGAATCTTTCCTTGAAGCCTATACCCGATTACACTCCTTCGTTTTCTAGTCATTTACGGATAGTGATGTCAAGAGAACTATTCTTTCGATAACTTCTCGTGCTGTTGGTAGTGATTGCATTGGACGCAACATGATTCTTCCTATTCTAGATATTCTAACTCCAATTATCACACATATTCTAAATACCTCCATTAATTCTAGTGTATTTCCCTCTGCTTGGAAAGACGCATTCGTTTTTCCTCTCCCTAAAACATTAAATCCAGTTTCCTTCATAGATTTTAGACCAATTTCCATCCTACCATTTCTATCTAAAGTCCTTGATAAATTGGTCCACCGTAAGATTACTAGATTCCTTAATCACAATAATCTCCTAAATACTTTACAATGTGGCTTCCGCATGGGACATAGTACGAATACTGTTTTAATCAAAATCACACATGATATTTACGAAGCTATGGATAACCGTCAACTTACATTACTAACTGTATTAGATTTCAGCAACGCATTTAATTCGGTTAATTTCGATCTACTCACTGGTGTCTTACGTTCTCTTGGCATATCACCCATTGTAATTGACTGGTTTCATAGTTACCTGTTGGGACGTCGACAGCGGGTGCACCTTGTGGACACATTATCTGAGTGGTGCCATATCGTTGCCGGTGTCCCACAGGGTTGCGTATTATCTCCACTTCTCTTTTCAATTTTTATAAATTCTATTACGCAATCACTTTCATGTCACTATCACTTGTACGCCGATGACTTGCAGATTTACACACACGCCCCGCTATCTGAATTTTCACAGGCTATAGCATTGACTAACAGCAATCTCAATGTAATCCACAACTGGAGTAAAGCATATGCTCTTAGGTCTTGACCATAGTTTGTTACCTGCAGTAACCTTTGGAGAAATAATTATTCCATTCACCAAAGTGGTTAAAAACTTAGGAATTGTATTTGACCAGTGCATGACATGGCGGCCGCAGGTTGAGGCTGACCGGAAGAAGTTATTTGCTATATGACTACGCTGACGCTGCGTGGATTAATTTATTTGAGGAACTACTTGACAGCTTGGAGCAGCTGCAAAATGTAGCCATCAGGTTCATTTTCAATCTGCGTAGGTTTGACCATGTTTCTAATTATCGCTCTCAACTCAAACCTATTCGCCAGTGCAGAGTACCTACAGTATTTTGTACCTTCCAACATCTCCATCCTACCTTAAATCTTTGTTCTCTTTTCGATCCCATTCGTCATGTCGTGCCTTGCGTTCTAATTTTAATCTGACTTTGGATATACCGCCCCGAAGTACCGACTATTTTTCATATTCTTTTTCGGCTTATGTTGTCCGGTTGTGGAACTCTCTCCCGGAGGGTCCGTGTTCACTTCCTGTCAAAGATTCCTTAACCTAAACTAGTTATAGCCTATTGTCCTTTCCAATTAGTACCCATCCTATATTTAAATCTCATTTTAATACTTCGCTGGTCCTAGGTTACCTGGAAGAGATTGCTGTTTAGCAATAAGGCCGCCTTTTGTACATTTGTTATTTATTTATTTGTTATTTTTTATTTTGTGTGTGTATTTTATGTATACAATAAAGGGTTGTGTTATGTTATGTTAAGAATCAAATATACATACCTACTGAAATAATTGACAGAGAAAAGCCCATTTTTAGGAATCAAGAAGTTAGGTTAGCTTTATTAAATTATTTTAATAGTATTAATGAAAATACACTACAATAACTTTGTGATTTTTTAATATTAATCAACAATTCCACACTGATTATAGTAAGATTATTTAATTTTTCTCATCGAATAACAGCGGGTTTTAGTGACTTTCCATGACATATCGTTTGTCCATGCTTTATAAAATAGTAAACCCAATTATCAAGCGAAATTATTAATTTAAACGGAGATACGATACTACCTTTTTATTACACCGGGCGCAATTTTAACAGTCTGTAATTTAGACCAGACAATTCATAGTAACGTCATGTAAAGTAAGCTATATATAAGTTTACATTAATAATTGCTGTCTCAATGTTAATATATATACCTAGTCTAATGCTTGTTGTATGTACTTGTTCATTGCTTTATAACATACCGATTATACCAACTGGCTAATCAAGAAAATTATTCCAAAATATACAATGGTTACGGGTTGACCTGTATTATTTAATTGCTTTGATTCAAACCACAATTGACACAGTTGATTAACATAAAAAAGGTACTATTTCTTATTCATACCATACAGAAGTGAGACGGCAAAAAAGTTAATAACATCATAGAAATATACTCGTATATCGCAAGGTAGCCTATGTAGCTCGAATAAGTTTTAGTTGAATTGGGGCTAAAGCACTATAACAGTCCGAAAACGCTTGGCGCCACGAGGCCTTGATACGTCTATGGATTAGACTGTTTTTTACAGGCGGTGAAGTGGTGTCTGGAAATAGTTTTATGGGCAAAGTTACATGTGACAAACATACTACCATGCGATTGTTATCTAAACAATAATTAATGGATTACAGATTCAGTTTTATATTGTAGTTATTGTGCTTTTTTATTATTTAATAAAATCAGGAAAATTCACTGTAGTAAAAATTCGAATTTAAAGAAATGTAGGTAAGAGACATAGTTCCATTCAATAATGCTTGCGTTAAGTGACGTAATAATTAGGGATTGACGAGTGAGATTGACAAGTGATTTTCTCATGCATAGATTCTCTTTATTTATTTTCTTTCAACTATGCAGTAATTACATCATAAGTCAACCCCTAGTAATGAATTAGCGATATTCTGCATTAGTTCCAATGGCTCTAAATCAAAACAATGCATTAAAGTAGTTTTTACCAAAGTTTTCAAATATACATTAAAAAGCAGAAATTTCTGTACTGTATAAGGTTTTAAAATATATATGACTATATCTAATATACGAATATTGATCGATATATCAAATTTCTTACAATAAGATAAAGAGTTCCCGCACACACATCTATTGTCTCTAAAAATTTATTTAGAACTTCACGTAGTTGTTTAGCCCGCACTCTACTCTAGATTATGCTACTGAAGTCAAATATCTACAAGTTAAACACATCACGTTGGATTTTTGATGCACTTAGTCTACAAACTGATAAATTAGATAAAAGCAGTTTGAAAATTGTTATATGAAATATGTTGCTACGGTGAAATTCCTTTCGGACATAATTTAGACATGAACTTTCTAAAGACAAGCCGATTTTAGGAACCACTTTATTGTTATCGCGGCGATGGATTTCGTTCGTTTTTTATTTTGTACTAAAATGGTCTTCGTCGCTACTAACTTCGTACTTTATGTCTATATAATTACTGTCTACTTAATTAAATCTACACTAAAATAAAACCAGAAATATCTTGAACCCTAGTCAATTTTCATTTATGTTCCACTCTTATTCCGTGCAAGCCTATCTGTTTCCATCCCATACTTTCTATATGATCTGTTTGTCATTTACTAATAATTCATATATAATAAAAAAATATATTATTTGTCACCCTGACATCTTTAATATAACTCAAGTAACTTTAATATCACTTAGTTTTAATAACAACATCTTAAGTCTTATTTTATTTCTCTATCGATAATATAACTCTTAATATTTACATATAACATTAGTATAGGTTTGTTGAAAGCCACGGGCTCCAAATAACTAAAATGCTTTCATACTTTTAGATCTGACCTGTTTGTATAAAAAATTTATACGTTATTCTGCATACATTTTAACGTAGTCCACCCAACGAACTCAATTCACTTTGTGTTATGTATAATACATGAGATAAGAGTAAAATTGCTGCTAAATTATTTCTCTTCATCACAATAGTGGTTTATGAAAAAAAAAATACCAGGAATAGAAATTCGAGTCTTTTTAGTATACACTAGTTACGTAGCGTATACACGCAAACCAAAACGTCTTGCTACTCAAATTACTATCACACAAAAACTCAACTGCTCGAGTTATTACTTTGCTTTAAATTTGACAATATAGAAAATATTTTCTTTTTTTATTAAAAATGCATATTTAACAACTTGCAACTATTCATACTTTAGGTATTTATTTAGAATCACATTTATCAAAGACTTGTTTGATGTATAAGCATAGCATAAAATTGAAAACTGTTAGTGTAAAAATTAAATAGCTTTAGAAGCCACATATGATTTGTTGGTACTTGAAAATTTTTTGCTGGTAATATCAAACTTTACAGGAGTAAAGTTGGATATTACCAGTAAAAATTTTATGAACGAGTATTATTTTAATAGCTACAAGTTTGAGAGACAAACAAAAAGTTATGTTATTCAATTGATGAAATAAGCAGTAAGGGTGAGTCAATGTTCGTGCATGAAACCCGTCAAAAGCGGAAGACGGCGACTTGACTGCCTTCTTTACGCTTAGGGTTGGCATACAGATTAACAAAGGTAATGTACTCGTACTATTTTATCCTTTCCTAACATGTATATGTTAAAACACACAAGTGACCTGAGCTCGGCAAGTCTATTAATTTCATAGTATAAATGAAACTCACATTTTCCAAATAACTTGTTCGCTGGAACGATGAGAACAAAAGTCCTAAAATTTTATAGGAATGATAAACATTCTATGAAATTAATATTATAAGATTGTTCCAAATATCAAACATTGCAAAACTATTAATACAATGAAAAATATTAACGGAGACAACCCTAATCATAAATATTACATGCAATAAATTTTTATCATTGTACAATATTTATGAGACAGCCCTAATAGAGCACCATCAACCCCAGCCGAATTTATTGCAATCCGATATAGCCACATCTACCAACGAGACGCCAACTTTAGTAGGGTGGGTCATAATATCCGTACTGACTCATTTTGCTGTACTGGTGTAGGAACAAAATAAATTTCAAACATGAACCACTAATTCCATTAAGTCTTGAAAACTCAAGATTAAGTCATAACATTGCACTATGTGTTTAATGTAATTTGACCTTGTTACCTGTGTATAATACTGATGAGATCTGTTTTATATTAAATAATAAAACTGAATAATCGTTGGCTTAATCTGTAATTTCTTCAGTCTGTAAATTCTACGATTTGTTTACGCTGTGAAAGTTTCTTATGCAAAACCACTTCGCCCAAAATGATTATTGCAGCCATTGTTAACTAATAAATTAAAACAATCTGAAATTTAAATGTCAAACGAAAGCATTTTTGTCTTCATCTTTTTGATGTTATCATTGTGTCAAATTTCAAACTATAATCGTTCATACGAATATTCAAATCCGTGGTAAGAAACATACAAGGACGAGACGGGTCATTCGCGTCGGCATGATGGGTCATACTCGTAGTTGTTTTAACAGTTCTAAGAAGCATATAGTCTTGCAGTCGTGCGTACTCAGAAACATACGAGTATTACAACAAACAAAAGTCTTGTAAATTACAGTACAGGAAGCTCAGTTCCAAAATCAAAACATAAATCGTACTCAATATTAGGATTAACCGGACTCTTTTGATGAACGAGTACGAGAAACACTGCCGGATACCAAAATGACTTAGTGGTTTCTACTAGAGATGCACCGAATATTCGGTTACTATCCGGTATCCGGCTTATCCGGCCCCTTTTTACTATCCTTCTGGATACCGGATGGTAATGTACTATCCGGCCGGATACCGGATAGTAAAATTGGTAAATTTTATAAATGGAATCTAAATAAAGACGTAGTTGTAATTGAAGCTTTTTATTATTTTAAACAACTTTAACTTTTTATAACAAATTAATTTTTAAAGTAACTTGGTGTAATACTGATATTTAAAAAATTTACTTATTTGTAACTAATGATAGTAATATTAATTAATTTAATATTAAAAATCCACCAAAGGTAAATTATGATGTATAAAAATAAGATTTTCAGCATTTTTAGGAAGCAAACGATTCCTCTTGTTTTCATATATAAGCCCAACCTCTGAAAACAGTCTCTCGCTGTACACACTGCTACATGGGGAAGAGAGATAAAGGACATTGTTCAATTTTGGCCTAAGAACCGATGTTAATATAAAAATATACTATAATTTTCATTTATTTTTATATTATTTGAAACATATTTTAGTATTCCACGGACACTTCAAATAAATAAATTCCAAATAAAAAGTTGGGTCACAATTATTGATGCCGTATAAAATGTTTTCCGTCAGCCAGTGCTGCCAGTTTCGGAAGTTTTCGCTATTTCGGTAAATACGGATCGAATTGAGAACCTCCTCCTTTTTGAAGTCGGTTATTAAAATTAGTTGATAACACTTTATTCATTTAAATATCTAAATTGACTAGCTAGAAAAAAACTAGTAAGTATTATATATTTTTTAAGCAAAATCGCGAATTTCTAGCTTGGCATTCGAGTATTATAGTTGTCGTAATTGGCAGCACTGGTGTACTTCATACCTTATCTGTGTCCGTTTCATTCAATTTTTGATTGCTTTGAGACTGCGTTTCATGGTTTTATTCTAACAACTTTGGCTTGATTACGGACTCCGATTACATTGCGTACTTGGTAGACTCGGCTGTGTGTAAAGGACAGGATTTTGTAAAATGACAATTGTCAAAGAATTATCTTAAACTTGACTAGGTACTACCTCTTTTCCTAGTATCAAGTAGAGTAGTCCTTTCCTAGTTCTAGAAGAGAACATATATAGCTGTACATAGTATTGTTAATATTACTTTGATATTACTACTCTGATATTTCACGCAAGGTTGGTGATTTTTTATTTATAACCTCAAAATATTAACTTTTTTCGTAATTATTTTAGTTTCCTGAAGTGTCCGTTCGTGAAAACTTATTTCATAGGATTCCATATAATTTTAAGAGTTTATATAAGTCACTTTCGATTCGAACGGTTCTTAGGCTTCTGCCTAAGAACATGTATGGAGCCGGAACAATGTCCTTTGGATAAATTTAACCAAAATCGGGAATTGTTTGTCGTTTGCTGCCCACCATGCGTAAGGGTCACTTTGTCGATCAAGACGAACCATTTTTAAGTAAAAGTCAAAGTCAAGTTCATTGGCTATAGCACTATTATCAGAGTCTTCAGTTTGATTGTTATCTTTGGCAACTTCATTAAAACAGTCCCAAAATGAATCATGAACACTCATGCCACTGCCTACTCTTTTCTTCAATGGAGGTGAATCACCTCCACTGCTGCTTGCATCCTCTTCACTGCAGCTCAATTTTAGACCCTCCAATAAGAGGCTTTGGCAAGACTCTCTATTACCAAGAACTGTGACTGTGACCTCGCGAACGTTCACTACGAAACAAGTCAAAACCTGCACAGCGAGCGGCGCGCGGGCGGCGTGGTGGTACGCGACACGCACCTACGAAACTGAAAATGTAGGTATCACACCGCTGGCTGAATATTCGGCGGCCGGATACCGAATATTCGGCTGGTGGTCAGGCCGAATATCCGGTATCCGGTATCCGGCCAAACAACTATTCGATGCATCTTTCTACATCCAGGCCGGACATACTTTATTTTGTTGTATACTTTAGTTGGTGGAGTTGACTGTACCCTGGGTTAACAAATATTCTCAAAGTTCAAATGGTAGAAACCAATAAATACTTTGTTTATCAAACCAACTAACAAGCAATGGCTACATTGATGTTTTCTACGCAGTTTCAGTAGATGTTATAGGATTGTCAAATGTTTCGGTAACAAAAGCGGTTATTGCGAATTCATATAGTGTACCTATGTTTAGTTTTCCGTAATTAGGTTTGCAATCTACATGTGTGTAAGTCGGCAACTACATTCTGCTTGCGGATCCCATCATTGTACTTTTGATCACGTAAACAAACGTTGAACATAGCCTTTTACATTACACTATCTTTATATTATAAACAGTCTCTATAATATTATAAAGCTTGGTTCAGCTGTTTTTTTTTTTTTATTGCTAAAGTTAACAAACAAGCAGGCTGCCCACCTGATGGTAAGTGGTAACAGTCGCCTATAGTACATGTGGTTCCCACGAGATTCGCAGCAAATCTGCAAACCTCATAAGAACCACAGTGTACGTTGCCAACTTGTGACATAAGATGTAAAGTCACAGTACCCAGTAATTTCACTGCCTATCTTACCCTTCACGCCGGAACACAGCAAAGCGAACCCTGCTGTTTGGCGGCGGAAATAGGTAAGACGGAGGTACCCATGCAGACGACCCTGGTACAGAGTCTACCTCCTAGAGACGTTTGACGTAAAAACTTAATAGAGTTCCTTTAATATTTATTTTATCAGTCTTGCTATTAGTAGGTATTCGTATATTGAAGCCATCGCCATTTTAAAATATTTTATTGCATTAAATTAAATAAAAACAATGAACCAATCAGAAGAAAAAAAAATATTGGTCCATAATTATGCAATAATCGTTTTTTGTTTCATATAATTTTATTTTCCGTAGGTATTAATATTGAAACCTTCGTTTATATAATATTTAAATACTAATAATATATTTCTAAAACAATACAATTTTAATATTCCAAACTATAAAAAAAATCCCAAAATAATTGTATTCTACCTAAAAAAAGAAAGAATTCATTTGAAATATGGTATAACTCAAGAATGACTTTACTGATCTGCAAACTGATTTCCCGAGCTCCGGTTCTTTTTCGATTACACAGGAAATCGTTGACCGTAAGTAAAGCTTTGCATGTTGTTTTATAACAGTCACATTTTCAGAGCACTGAACCGTGGAAAGCAGAAAAGCGCGTGTGGTCGGGTACGCCTTTTACATTACCGCTAATGGAAAATCACCAATTCATAAATAAATACATATAACCAAAAACTATAGTGTTTACATGTTGTACTTGTTCAATGTGAAGACGGTTTCACAAAAGGAAAACGAACAAGGAAAAGTGTATATTTAAACGATACAGAATTTAAATGGATTTGTAATACGAATTTGAATGATTGAACAATATAAATAGAAATTGGTTTCACTTAGTACTATGTGGTCGAATAGATCAAGGCGTTCATTTGAATGTCCAAATTTTTCTAACATAATATTTTATTTTTATTTAGCATAAAATACAAAGTTACAAATATAATTTTGCAAGTTTTCTTTATTCTTAGCCAATTTTCAAGAGGGTCAGTAGCGATTCTAATTATATCATCATGATATTTTCCTGCAGTAAAAACTATTTCGTGTCCTTTATTGGGTAAGCTACTTTTTATCTAAATCTAACTGTGTTTTCCCTCACTGCTCCTAGCATCAGATAATATGTATGAAACTCGAAAAACACCAAGTACATGGCAGGATCGATCCCGAATCTCTCAATTCAATGATCAAAACATCTTTACCATTTATATCAGTCTTTACAAATATTTAGGCAGTGTTAAGTTAACGTCAAGAGAAGCCTGCTAAAGTCACTTGACGTCTTTTTTATTTGAAGTTTTATAATATTTGCAGCAACAGAACCATGTATGTACATGATAGTAAAAAGTGATAAATATGTATAAACTACTTAAATGGACAGTACGCGAGAATCGGCCTTTTTGTAACTTCTTTCTTTATTCCTTTGTTAAATTAAAATTATTAAATTTAAGCTTTTTACAATATAAATATAAAACTCAAATATTATTAAAAATATAAACTTAGTTTGTCGGCGGCAACGTGGTAAAGTCCAAAAAATATTTTTATTATTATTTTATATAATAAACTGAAAAGATTTGATAGCTTTTTTTGCTAGTATTAAGAGACTCCGAAACTGCTGAATAGATTTGATAGAAGGTAGGGCTACTTTTCATTCAATGAAGTACATAGAAGAGTTTTTACTGCGGAAAAATGTCATGATGTAATTTCATATGAAGATAGTTGTAGACCCGGGAAATGACAAGACAATTTTTGACGCGGGAATATAAATTTGCGAAAATCCGAGTAAAGTGAGCGACGGCGCGGGTGAAAAAGTGGAATGTAATAAATGGAAAGAGTACTAGACATTATATTATAACTATATAAACAAGTACGCCTATAGATTCTACCCAAAAAGTTATGCAAGTAAAACACCCACACTTACAGTATTTTTATGTCCCAGTATAGTCGATAGGATCCGAATCTATTGTTACGGGTCACTTTGCAGATAATTACAAAAACCCTTGGTCAGCTCCACGACACATGTATGGGAGGAGAAACAGTGACACATATATTCTTGAAAAAATTAACTAATACCTTATATTCACCAATATGGCATTAACTAATTTATTTTATTGTCCAATAGTGCAAAAATTATGTAGTTATGTATACTTGCGTCAAAAATAACTTACAGCTACTAAATAAATTGAAAAAGAGAACTTACATTTTCTTCCTTTTTTTACAAGCTTTTATTTAGTTTCACCTGTCCCGTTGTCTGTCGTTCTGTAATCAAATCTTGCAACTTAAATTTGATCCACTTCCCGGTTTCCGATTGAGCTGAAATTTGGTATACACGTTTAGTTCGGATGACAATGCATGATTAACTGTGTGACGTCATTCTAAATCCAACATGGCGGCGTATCCAATATGGCGGACCAATTATTTTTAATGCACTCCTACAATATGGGTATCAAATAAAAGGGCTTGAAAAGAACACCTCGGTAAATAATGTGACGTCACTCTTAATCCAATATGGCGGACTTTCCCAAGATGGCGAACCAATTATTTATAATGCACCCCTACAATATGGGTATCAAATGAAAGGGTTTACTAAGCTTGGTTTTTTAGTCGGAAAATAAATTAAAAGTAAAAAAAAAAAAACCTATTTTAAAAACAAGCTTTTATTAAATGCGCTAAAATTAACAAAATAAACTTGTCGTTAAAAATATTCTATAAGTAAGTAAATCTCGCGACAAGCTTTTATATGTATTAAAAGTTTATTTTGTTCTTTTTAGCGCATTTAATTATGAATAAGCAATAAGTTATAAAGTTATAATATATTTTTTATTAGGCGCCTTAGCTTGACATAGTCAAAAATATGTTTTAATATACATAGTATATTAGGCATAAGGGGATCTACATGTAATAGCGTTGTCATTTTCGTACAGTTGAAATATTGTATTTAATGTTAAAAATAAAACAGTCGTTCCCTTTATGATTAATGATTGATTTGTATTTATTTGATACACATATTTGCAACAAGAGATAATATTAGGAATAGGTGGTAAAGAGGCAAGTTACAAGTCTTAACTCAATGCTTCTATGCTTTAAAGTTTTCACAACTTCTTATCAGACTTATTATAATCATACACCAGCGAAATGCAAAATAATTGATAATAGTCTATTAGAAATCCTTTTGAATCTTTCTAAGTAATCCGAATGCGAGTAGATCAGACATTGTGATATGTCACTTTCGTCGTTTATTACATTCTCCAGCATTATGTTCGAGGGAAAATTAATGATTCATTAGAAGAAAACGTGGGAAAAATGTATGAAAGCGATTAATAAAAAAGCTAATAGACTTAGTTGTGTTAATAATGTGATTTCATAATTGTATATTAAATTTGTTTGCAATTTTTTATTTATCACATTATTAATTTTTTATCAAACTTTTCATTTATTGTCAAATAATATGTTGACTAATTTCATATTATCATATCTAACAATTGACTTTGAAGAATTCTGCTAATATAAAATATAGATATCATCTATTATTGAAAAACTTTTGATGTGAATCCAGAGTAAAGAACGTGAATTATTGGGCAAAAATAAATACAACTACCGAATACAGTACATTTTTTTTAATATTTACTGATTAATTTTGTCAACTTAACCAGAACATAGCACTCTTGCATCATGATGGTAAAATTATAACCACATTATTGTATTATTATTCGATTGTCTAAACAAAAGGAAACCCAGATGTTAACATTCTATAAAAACATCCATTTATTTGCTAAAAGTTCGAGCATACCAAATAAAAATAAATGCGCCATCAAGCATCTCGCATCACATCCACCTGCCTAGCGACATCCCGTCTGACCACTACGACGCGTGCTCACCGAATGACGCAAAAACATGGAATCCATGAGGTCTTCCACCACTTACCTGTACGCAACATTTTATACTACCATGATCGTCTTAGTCTAAATTCTATTACATGGTTCCACTGTACAAAATTCCAAAGATTAATTTTTAAGCACAAAACAAGAAAGATTAGGCTTATCTGTCGAAATCTCTTCAAGCCAACCGGCACATACTCGCATAAGAAAAACACTACGCAGTGTATATAATACATCAAAAAGTTTGCTATCTCTCCAAGAAAATTTTCGACTCGGACCGACCTCGTACTCATTGTCTTCAATAAACTGTGTTGCTGCGTCTAACCATTCGGCCACCGAGCACTTCATATTTTAACTTTGTCAAGTCAAAGTACTTTTTATTCATTGTTAAGAACTACGTATCCATCCATCTTAGAAAGGAGTATGCCCATTCGTAGTATCACCTTTACTCGTCCTTGTGCCTTAACCAAACTAATACCAAAAAATAAGTAACAATTTTTAACAAAACTCTGCAATATACCAAGCCGAAACTTCGCCGGAGATAAATCCACATAATAATTAGTAATTATTTCACTTCCGTTTCATTCGCCGTGTATTTTTATTGATGAAATTCTAATTTCATTGATAAATAGTCTCTTCGGTATTGCCATATATTAACGATCGGATCGATTGGTCAAAAATATATTCGATACATTCCACTGTCCTCTCGTGAAAGGGTAAAAGGAATATCAAAACAATTAATTTTCTTTAGTCTTTTTTCTGTTTTCTCTAATATTTTTGTCATTATTCTGCTTTAAGAGTTTCTTAGTTAGATAGCTAATATCAATGTTGCTAAAACAATTATTTTTAAATTAATTAATTATTTTATATGAATTATTGGATAGTTGTAATATTTATTGGATAAGATAGACTTAATCATTTTATAGTTTTAATCTTCTACAATTAAATAGGTATTATCAAAAATGATGATAGGAGAAATTCGTAACTTGAAAGTCTTTGGTGTTTAATTTCTATTTTACCCATCGAAATAGAGTCAAATAGTTTTTAATAATTGAATATATAGTTAAAAATCTACAATATATCATAACAATCATTATGGTACAAAATCATTTTTGGCGATAATAAAGTCCATACTACAATGGGCATTCTCCTTTTCAAATTTCTTTAATGTTAATTAAGAATAAAGTAAATAAAGCTTTAGATAAAGCATAAAAAAAGACCTTGCTGTTTTAACAAGTGATTGCAAACCTTTTGTTGATATGTATAAAATTGTGAAATTGGTCGTACTGTATGATTAGATATATTTGTGTGTTGCATGCGTTCCTAACTTATTGTAGCTAACGGTTGTGAGTTTATCCTCATGCGGAACGTATTATTACCTAAAAGTTACGATGATATTTAATAAATCTGCAATCCGATATAAAATCGAGTTAGTTTAAAATTGTTTGATAGAATGAACCAATGCGCGCGATTTAACTAAGTTGCAACTTCAAATGAAAAATTTACAAAACAAATGGTGAAACAGTGCTGCAGTATCATTGTCAAGCAGTATCATTGTGTAAAATACGTCATGTGACGAGTTTCTGTCGTTTATGAATAGATATATTTATCGTGAATGAATGAAGCACTGAATGAAAGTTATGTATGCGCAAGAAACGGTGTGCGGATCCTGGGGCTGGTTCTTATGCGCGCCGCGCGTCTATATTATTACACTCACTTTTTTCGCTCTGCCCTGACGTCTTCGATTTCATACTGTAATTTATATTCTTTATTTGTTAAATAGTTTTTGTCCGAGACTTCCTTTTCTTGAAATGAGATGACAATTCTTAGCATTCTATGGATTCACCGTGCAGGTGCCAGGTCCTTAGCGAGTCAGAAGCAGCACCTAGGACCTTTTAGGACTAAGGGTCTCCCAAGATGCATCGATACTAAATATCACCACCGTGGCTCATCTTTCTACCTAACCATATGTACATGTACGTGTAGCCATATGTATGAATTTGTATGTTCTGTACCTAGCTATATATCTGATATCCGAAATGCTTCCATGATAGCCGCCTTTTTAGGTGTTCCAGTACAAAATGTATAGAAACTCTCGTCAATCCGATATGTTTTAATGTAAAAAGCGATTTAGTTCGTAGTACCTACCTCAACCACGTACAATTCAAACAAATCAACAATGTAACTATTGCTTGTTAGTTAGTTTGTTTACTGATATTTTTACTGGTTGTTATCGCGTGGTCTTTGGAGGTGTTCGTCTTCCAAAGTACAGGTAACTTGAACAACAATACACACACAAGCGTACGTGAAAAAAGAAGTATGTCCAGGCTGGATGTGGAAATCGCTAAGTCATTTGGTATTCGCCAGTGTTTCTTGTAAAATGAGATAATAAGTAAAATAAAAAATAATATTATAATTAATAATAAAAATAAATAACACAATCCAACTTTTCTTTATATTTTTAGTTCAAGTGATACCCGACTATGATAAAAATGTAAATTTATAGTCAGTGGGATATGGAATTGCATACTATGTATTGATTTAGTTTTACCTAAGTACTCAGAGCCTAAGTTACATTAGTCAAGTGTTTAGCAAAGTTACAAGTACGGAAAGTAAGTACAGTGGTGTAATACAATCGTACAATATGATCTGTACAGTATAGGACAGGGTGATCTTTGTCACTGTGTCAGCACTTTGGTTGCAAGTTGCCTTGCAAGAATTTTACTCTATCACTATTACCAATAGGTTAAATAAAAAGTCACATTACCCCGGCTACTGAACCACTACCATATGTATGTAGCTAGAATAAGCCATGCATACTACATTCTAGTGTAAATCATAGAGGTCATTGTTATCATTCGTCACGCTTTCTAAGCATTTGAGTTAGTTACACAAAAATTGTTACGCAATAAAGGGTATTAAAAGTTATTATAGTCTACCGAAATGAAACTGTGTTAATTAATTACACACTTGTACATCTTATAGCATATCAGTAGTGAGCTTTAAAAGCTGCGTAGTAGGTATCTGTGTAAGGTATATCGTCCTGCTTGATGATAGTCCTGATAGTTCAATAAACTACATTCACAGCAAAAGCACATGGTATGAAAATGGATGAAAACTGAAATAAAACCCTTGCCGACTGGATATAAGTTTATCACTTAATATGTTGGCATTATGTAGTATTTATATAAAATGTGATATAAGTATTTATATAATCCTAATTACTATTAAGTAATATCAATGTTTGAAAAATAATAGATAATTGAGATTTTCTTGTTGTATTGCTTTAATTTCATTATAACAAATAACATCATATTTTTTTAATACGCTTAAAATAATACTATTACTTATTGGTTTTTTTTTATTTGGATCAATATATACACTAAATGGCGCCTAGGCGTGAGAGCATTTTAGTGACTGCGTGTGAAATGATCGCGACAATAGACGGGACTTATTGCGCTCGCGCAGGGTTGGGTTGCCGTATAAACACTCGGAATATGATTATTTATTTTATCAATATAATGTTACTTGAATAAGCACCAATAACGCTTATTCAATAAATATTTTAATACACAATTTGAGAAAATATACTTTCAAAATTGTAAATTATTATTATTTTGTAGTATTGGATAGCACATTTATCGAGAATGACTAGGAAATACGTAACATCCGCTACGACCAACAGGAGCGTAGCAGCAATTAAAAATAACGTCTACTTGGGCGACGCCACGCGCGGCCGCTAATATTTTATAATTGTCAAACATCATTGCTTCTCATAAATGTTGTTTTCATAGCAAAAATGCATAACGATAATTCACCTGGCATGCCTGTAGCTTACAGATGCTGATTGTTTGAAATCACTCTGCTTTTGATTTATTTACAATTATATCTTATCCTGAATAAGTTTATTAGTTTTATGCAATACAAAAACGTGATGTTCCCATTATCAGTTTCCGGAAACTAGTTTAATGTTGAAAGTAATTTTATAGTTTTAATAGGTAACCTAATTAATCTCTAACAATTTTTAAAACGACATTAGACTAAGTTTTATCTATTGAGAAGATATTTAACAAGATTGCTAAATATTATTATGTAGTTATATTTAAAGTAGTTGGGGTTTATTTTGTAATCAGCGAGAATCTACATTGCCATTAATTTGGGCACCAGCCCTAGGAATTTGATGCACCAGCCAGTTCTGATTTAGAGAAGGCATTACACTGACAATGCGGTATCATCGCGCAACACCACAATGATTACGGCTCCGTTGCGTAGGAGTCATGGGAAATTGTAACTAGTCTGCACAAAGCAGCCAGCCTGTACACGAATCACACACTGTGTACTTGTAATTAGAATATATATTGTCTACAAAATAATGGCCACTGTTATCTTTAGCACTACTACTTACTTATTTACAAAACAGTGCGAAGAATTGGATTAGGTAATGATAGGTTGCATTACCTAATCTATGCCAAAATGAAATTACTTGCTTTAGATACCGCATAATACTATTAAATAAAATAAATATTCGCTGCCGCACAATGCCTATGACTTGTCAGCGTATACGGCCCTGTGACAGGAAGATATATTAGTATTAGACTAATAATATAATCCCACTTGTGCAATGAGCCAGATTGACATTATAAAGCTAATATAAAACAAACAGCAAACTCAAGTACCATCTATCTAAATACCAATTTAGTCGATCTATAAACTCCAATACATTATTATTGAGTATAGACATTAATTCCAATGCTATTTAAAGCAATTGGGTGTGAATATAGTTTAAGACCAGAGTATACAATAAAACTTTACCATGGAAAAACATATCTGTCCTATGCAAAAATCTTATTAACCGGCATCGCTACAGAAAAGCTAGCTTAGTATTTTTTTTCGAGCTCTCATAAGCAAATGACCTTATGTGTATAGATAATGCACGTTTCTAAATATTATGTCATATCAAAATATGTTGCTTCCCATCTTAGCAATATAAAGAGATGACAAGATAGATCCATCCATAACTTCGAAAAGATAATAATTTATCCGATACTTCTGGACGATAATTGTGTGGTGATGAAGAAATAAAAATCGCCTTATTTTAAGATTAAGAAACAATTTTATAATAAATAGATAGAGACAGCAAAATATTTAAACCAAGCCATGGTTTTAATCTTTAGACAAACGTAACACATTTTGTAGTAAAACCGTTAATATTACGACGTAACTATTGTAGACGCTAATTTTTTGTCGTTTTAATCCGATGGCGAAATTTTTTACACAACGATATTTTGACAGGATCTAATAAAACCTAAAAGATTAAAAAGTTTCGAACAACGACATGGCATAAAACATTAACGGGTTTAGAAACACGAAACATTTTAAATTTTACATATAAAACTTTAAATATTGCTTTTAGATTACCTGCTTAAAATATGTTATTTAGTTATCGTTAACTATTAAAAAAATGTCATATAAAGAAGATGCATTAGTAAGAATGTCACGCACAGACACTTTCTTCGTTTTTCTGGTTATAATTATCGAGTTATATATGTGTAATTGCAGCATTAAGTTTGTGCACGTGCGACACAATTATAAAAACGACTGTTAAAACTTTGATTCCGATAAACGCACCCGCGATGCATTCTTTGTTTGTAATAATAATGAGAAAGATGCTCGAAATTGTTGAGGAACAATTTCGAGAAGAATAGAGAAAAAGTATACTTAAATCTACCAAATCAACATAAACGACAGATATTTTGTATGTGTACCGGTATATATGTGTACCGGTATAGGTGTCTGTGCATGTGAGATTTTATGTCTGTGACTGCACCCAGAACTCAGGATAAAAAACCAAAAATGGGGCGACGTTTAAAAAATAGAAAGAAACAAGCTTTTATTGAAATGCGATTACTATAAAAAATAAAATTTTACAGTTAATTTTAAACGTCATTTCAAATTTGACACAATTTAAATGTTATAAAAGCTTGTCGCGAGATTGAAGTACTCGTATTTACATGCTGCATATTAAAATTTTAAAACTAAGAAATCTGGGCTACACTTCCCCCGTCAAACATATACCCGGTACCGCCACGTACCGAGTAGATTCTCACCGTCCACTACACGGTGATCTTGAACGTCCGAGCTATTAAGCGCTCAACCAGCGTTGACTTTTTTGATCCGATCCTACGGCGCCGGGGGCGCTAGCAGGCAAGGTGTCGAACCCTCCGTTCGTACGCCTTCCACAAACACACTTGCGGTAAAGCTGAACATAGCCATCTGCGGCTTCAGCATAGGTCCCTCACAAAAAAAACAAAGGAGTATACCAGCCCGTATACCCGATATAGGCGAGGTAAGACTATCCGCTGAAGACTATTTTTGGTGGAGAAGAGTAAGACCCGCTTAGCTGTCTTTTGGTGATGGTGAACAGTTAATCCCCTATTGTTACAAAAGTCCATGGCTATCGTGGCGAGGGGATGTAATTATTGAGTACGGTTTTGCTATTTTGCGAACTCATACTAAATGCGTACAGTGAGATTACTAAGATGGAGTAGCGTCTGGGCGCAGCCATATATGAAATGATGATACGCGATTTACAAATATCTTATTTTATTGAAAAACTATCTTCCCGCATGAGGCTACTCCCACTGATCGTATTATAATAAGCCATACAAAGACTAAAAAACAATAATTGAAAATCAAACAACATCAAAAATTTATAACACTCCGTTAATACAAAGACCCACAGAGGAAGTGACACCACGAAGCCGTCGAGCGGTCGCACAAAGTGATTAAAGTAACGTTTCACTGTTTTGTTTATAAATACAAACGGATACGTGTTTCAGTGAGGAAACAAATAAGTACAGTGAAACGGTCGCACTGAAATCTGGCTATTTTCGTGTCGGGGCCGCGGACATAATCTGTAATTACTCGCCCATGGCCTACAACGGTGCCATAAAATCTTATTATATGTCGTGCCTATATGCTATATAAATGTTCTACCGTTTGGTTTATGAACGAATTAAAATGTATACTATACAAAATATTTAAGTTTGTTTAATAGTAATTCACATCAAATAAATTTAATGATCGTTCATTGACATTATTTAATGTGAATACTTTTTATAACGGTATGATTATCATATTCTGATCAAAACATGTCAGTTGTAGTCAAACTTCGTGTCAGTTATAATAATTTTTATTATGATATGACATAATAATAAAAGGAAAGATTTCCAAGTACTTTCAAGAATTTTATGTTTGCAACCAACGAATAACAACTATAGCTATATAGTATTTTTTCTTTTCCTAAATTCGATTTTTCTCTCAGTACGTGTATAATAGAGCTATATTAATATTAATTGACAGCAGTTTAAACATTGACAGTGGGTAAAAAATATCTTTTAACCACATAAAACTATGGAAATTTAAAATATAAATTTAATGATCTGATATCATTCAAATAGTACATTAAAATTGGAGAATTGACTAAAACATATAGCTGTCTTCTCCACTTTTTTTACTTTTGTCATGAAACATGTTGAACGCTTAGTAGCACTACATTTCCACCAGACGGAACGCAACTTAGCGCAAAGAAAGCATTTCGCGGTCAGCCGGCGACGCGGATGTCGCCCGAATTAGACGACTACGACTTCGAAGATTTGCGAAGCCGAATGATAGGGTTGACGTCAACGTTACTTTCTTTTACTACAGCAATAGCTAACCTTTTTATTTCCAACGGTTCAATGCTCGAGACATTGCGATGTCTCCAATAGGTACTACTACAATTCAAGTTTAGTTTTTCATACTAGGTTTTAATGTATTTCTTATTTCGTAGAATATATTATTAAAGATTTTAATATTTATGTTTATAATGATATTCATATTTTTTATCATAAACACATTTCTTTTTTCTTTACCTTAAGCAAAAGATAATCAAAAATCCTAATTAGCGTCTAAATGCATACTTGCAATGAAATTTTGAGATGTTTTAATATTTTTTTCATTTGACTTTCCTTATTCAGTTAACGTATATATTCTCAAGAATCTCCACACCAATCAGAGCTGCTCTGCGAGGCTGAATGTCAGCGCCTTCCAGCGATATTTACAAAATCGTAGATTCACCTAGAGAAAGGCCTACAAACTCGCGTTTCCCGTCGCGAAAACAAAGATTTTAATTTACCGCGTACATGACGGTAATAGTTTCCCGAACGCTAGTCAAATGAGTTGAATTCGTCATTAGATAATTTTGTCAAGTTGGATTTGCCGTTGAACTACTTGTTTCAAGTACACTCTCTACTAACCTTCAGTGCAGAGCGCTCAATTTTCAATCAAATTTGTGTCCCAACTAAGAAGACTTTTTTTTGCGTTTTATATTCATAATTGGGCATTTATATTTTTCATAATTATACACTTAACATTTGAAAATAAAATGCAGAGTCACAAATAAAAAATTTGCAATTTTTAACAATTCAACACATTTCAAGCATTGTACCACATGGTTGGGCTCAGAATTGTAATTAACACCCATATTTCGTGCATTTTAACCGATGACCCAGTCGAATAGGAAAGCCTATTGTCAGTGCCCGACAACTTTCCTAAACAGCAAAAACTCCATAAATTTATGCTGTAGCTGAAGATCGAACTACGAAACTCAGATTTTCAAACACACATGTCACCAGCTAAACTTCTTAAAAATTATATATTATTGCAGATCTATAATCTGGCAACCCTAAACATAAGAAATTATCATACCCTTCGTGTCGCGAAACGCTCCACTAATTCCGTCTACCGCGCTATTTCTTGAGTTAAAAGCTTTACCCCCATTTATATGTCCATATTCTAAAACCATTCTATAATCTAGTTGTTATATTCTTGTTGATCGAACAAATTGATTTAGAGCCAACTTACTAAAATAGATCGATAGAAATTGTTATTGGGTTAATATTTTTTTAAATACAAGTACTTCTAATATGACCTACAGAAGAATTAACTGTAGATAAAGCAAATTAGCTTACGTTTCAATCATGCAAAAGCCGGATTTTTACTTCAGTGAGATACTTGCCCTGGCTTTTAATATTAATTTATATAATATAATAATGATTTTTAATGACATTTGCACTTTACTATAATAGTATAATACCCTTCCCGCAAACCACACTGTCGCGTAATATATATACAATATACACATAATTTGTCCGTGTAAGCGAAAATCTTCCGCGGTGAAACTATGTAGGTATTGTAGTATTTTTATTACCAGTTGTAGTTTCAGTGCCCTTTTTTTATTTGCATACATAGAGTTTAAATTAGATTGTTTATTACATTTTAGTGCTAAATAGTTTTTATTTATTCCGAAAATAAAAGGGATAAGTATCTGTATCAAAAATTATTTAAGGGGTAATTATCCACAACCATATGTTTTTGAAAAGAAAAACTAACTTTTTCTCTTTATTTTCTTTCAACTCATTCTGACAATAATTTAACTTGCTTTCTAGGTGAGCAAAATGCCTCGCAAGTATCAACCCAAATCAGGTGTAGTGTTGCTTTACATGAGCTGGACAGAAGATTATTTGCGTTCACAGAGTTTAACAACAAGCAAAAAAAAATGATTTAACAAAAATTAGCATTGTTTACTTAATAACAGATTGCAATAATTAATAAACTGATAACATAAATTACGTAATTGTTTTTATTAAAAACTAGCTGAACCGTACCCACTTCGTTGAGCATAATATTAATAATCCCCGAAGCGAGCACGAACGCGAACCGAATTAAACCCGAAGCCATCGCGCGCCGTCCGCTGCTTTGGCCTTCACACTTAAGACGATGAGTTACTTATTTTCATAAATATTCATAATTTTTGGTAATATATGACTAATAAATATGACCTAATGATTTAAATTATTTTATTAATATTAAAAATTTAATTATCTATACTAATATTTAAAAAACTACTTTTTGTAACTTAAATATAAAAGTTAGACATATGCTGTCGTTGACTTTTTGTAGGCATTTTCAAGCTTCACATCTTTTCTCTAAAAGCCTTATTACAGTTTGAGACAATTAAATTCTTCGCAATTTAACAAACTCGGTTTCATAGATGTCATAGTTATAGTTTATTTGTTAACACTATGACATTTTGACAGATTAACTATGGGGATAACGCCTGTCAAAACGGACTTCTAAATTGTGAATACTTCAGTCCATCTTGAATTATCTTCTTTGGGACCACTTGGCCCACCGTTCAAAAATTTTTATTATGTTTGTTAAACTGGCAATCGGATATTAATAAAGTCTGGCGCCGAGTGAATTTCACCTTACCTTCGCATCGCAGATTGAAACTGCTAGTAAAACAAAAAAAATTCTTCAACAATCCCTTTGGTTTTCTTCCCTAAATTATATATATACCCATGTGTGCCTCACAGAAGCGAATCAAGAATTGTTAAATGGACTAGATCGCCTCATAAATAGTGGTATTCATTTTATTTTTGGTGTCCGTTAGGTCGATCACATTTATTATTACTATCGACAACTGATGTGGATCCGTCAACTTAGCTATCTGTAGTTTATTTAACGTTTATTCGCTATTTTATTTAACGCTAAAGTCGAAAATCGAATCGTTTCATAAGGTATGCTTAACATACCTTAAGACACGATTCGATTTCCTTGGGTTTACTCATGGTTGTGACCTCGGGTCATCAGGCAACCTCGCATAATAAATTCCGATTCACCGCACTAATTTCTTTTGCGTATCATTTACTGTCATTGCGATGAAATCATCTACTCATATTCGAACATTTTCCAGAAAATATACATTTAAGAGGTTCATTCGTAACCACAATCTGAAATCATTTAAAGATTTTCTTATTAAGCTGAAGTGATTGATTTATATTATTATAGTCAATACTATATATGTGTCTATGTATGTCTTTATTAGATAGTAAGTTTATAATACTTTTAATCTTTGTCTGTGCAAAACACAATTCTTTGCAACTGGCCATTCGATTGAATGCTAGAGAAGACCTTGTTGCATATTTTGCATAGGCTCTTATTTGGCTCTTATTATAGGCTCGCCTTTCGTAACATTCGTTATATTTTATAATAAATATCGATAAAAATAAATATATTAACTATATTCAATTATAACAATATTTATTGTGGTATTTGCTGAAAACCTCTTGTGATCCTTTGCTTTTAAAATGTGAAACTTCTGTATAAAAGAAACATAAATAACGTTCCATGTTTGTGCCGGCACGCGTAAATTGTAAAACGCGTGGAAATTAGAGCAACAAGTACCTATAAGTGCAGCTGTTATGAAACATGTTTGACTCAATATTTTTAGACTTTATGGTCTCATAGTTGAGACCACCAGGTGTTGATAAAGAGATGTAGAGTTTGATTCTAAATGGATACAGAAAGTTTTCTACTCGCGTTAATAGTCTGCATAGCTAGAAATACGCCGTAATTGCAATATTAATAGTACTATTGTGTTTCGGCAGCCAACTCCTTGGCTATTGTCGAGCTGTTGAGAAATTTGAGTGAAACTGAATGCCCCACCAACTTTAACGTCACTTACCACCACGCAAAATGGAGGTTCAGATTTAATCTACTAAAACAACATATTGGCACTGGAACATAAAAATAGATTTTACAAATTACTTACACACTTTGTTATCGCAAAGTATTGGTAAATAACTTACGTATTCTTTGCGGAAACGAAATGATTTAAAACAAACCAGAAGATCCAGACAAACTAAAGTAACTGTCATTAGCAGTCGTCTACGAGAACAGATTTTTGTTAAAGAATGGGACAGATATAACTGATTATGTGTAATTATCTGTTATATCTGTTCTCTTTTCTTTTCCATTTTACAAAACATTGAGAAAGCAATTTGGTCACAAATTAGAATAGAATCTTTGATATATAAGTTTGTTGTAATTTAACAAATTGTTTATGCTTCTTCACTTTTGCTATTGTTATTGTAAAGCACTCAAGACACAAATTTGTAGTGTTAACGCAAAATAAAAATGTGTGACCCTATGTACTTGGGTCCTGTAGGACGGGCTGGGGTCCTTGAACCGCCGTGTGCGCAGGTAGCGGGCCGGCCTTGTGACCTATTGCGGCCTTGCAGATGCTACGTACGCAGGTGAACCTAAGGTAATTATTGAAATAATTCCCTCTTGCAAGTGGCAAGCAATATTTATAATAATGAGAAACGATAGAGATAGGTTTCTTTAGATCCTGTAAGCCATGCTTTATTGATTCATTAGCATTTATAAATATATCTAACATGCATATTATATTCATATATTTAAAATGCTCTGCAAGATATTGCTTTTTTGTTTTTACCTTCTCTTATATACTATACATGTAATCTATAGCTACTAACCTAACCTAACAATTTTCTTATATCAACTAAAATCACTTCACCTCCTTAACTGAATAAACTCCAAAAAACATAAAAGCCTAATGATAAGTTAATATCATATTATAATAAATGTTTGTTGTTTAAATATTAAAAAAAAATAACATTACAGCAGTTTTTCTGACCTACTATAAACGCTTATCGATAGACTTTTTGATGGCTTGTCATTGAACTTTTGCTGTAGTATAATTGCAAACACGAAACTTGTGCTTTCAACCCCTTTTCAAGTATTGGGATTGCGAGTATTGCACTTTCTAAATTTTCGTCATTTTAAAAGTATGAAGTTTTCAAAACTTTACTGTATCATGAAAATCATGTACACCCTATATACCAAAATATTGATTATCTTACGTTTCGTCACCGCGTTAATATTTTCGACAAAGGAAAGTACAATACCACAATTGGATATGAATGAGCAAATATTGGAAGTATTCATCATTCCAAACGATATCAATTCTAAAACAGTGTCACTTGTCGATATTTGAACGCAAACAGCATGACGCGTGACTTCACTTGAAAGTTTTGATAGATAGCCAAACGCGTGTCCGAACGACGTATCGCAACTTGGGTTAGATACAGTGCATTACCACAAATATAAAGACAGTCAACATTTTAGCCTCTAAGTGAACGAAATAAGGTAAAAATAAAGGCATGTGATGTTAGAGATTATGCTGGCCGGCTATGGCGGCTGTGTCAAACAATTGGTGTTTGCAAGAGATAGCAGTTATCGCCTGGGAACCTCAAACAGGCGGGTCTGCCCGCGTGCCACCGCTCGCTCTCGAAGGGAAATGCCTCTTAATCAGACCTCTATCGTGTAATTAACTGTATCTTGGCCAGAGCCTTGCCTGTAAATTGTTTCAAAGTAAAATTCACTAGGGAAAAATAAACATTTGATTATTTATAATAAATAAATAATGAAATGTTTATTATTCCCTTCTTCTTCAAAATGTATAGTTAAATATTAAGTTATACATATCTTAAAAGTTAAATATTGGGCCAACTCAAAAAATGTTATGCGACGAAAATGGCTGGTTATGTCCTAAAACAATGGAAAATAATAATCGATTGATAAAAACAATTAGTTTTATAATCTTTGTATGTACATTTGGATGTTCAACTTACAATCAATTTAGGACCCTCTATGCTTATATTAACTACTGTCTATTGAATTATGAAGGAAAAATCTTTTATTATAATAATTTTGTTACAGTAGGCAAAAATAAACTATGTCCTCGTATAGATGTTAAAATTTTGTCAGAAAAAATCATGTAAAATAATAATAATCATCATCGGAGACTTCCAAAATTAAGCAAATTCATGAGACATGTTTTTGAAGTTTACTCAGTAATGGAATCCGACGAATTCGGTTTTTTTTAATTGGCAATCGCATGTACAATATCTAAATAGGAAGTTTTTTATTTATCCACTATTACTTCAAAGTAACATCTTATTATCAAACAAATGAAGTCAATCATGTAACTACACAAATATCTATCCAGCATATTAGGTATAGGTTAATACTGATACTTCGGATTGTGGACTTCTGATGTCTGTATTATCCGCAAACGGAAACCTGCAGGAACCGGCTAGCTAAATGCATATTTTGATACGAAATTTAACATTGCAAGTATTTAATTAAAACAAGCATCCGGTGTGAAATTCGCTGTGCAAATGGCATCACATGGATTATCAGTACAATCTACAGCATTGTAACGTTTATCTTGCATAAATAGCTCGAAAGTTACGAGGCGGGACCAACATTTGTATTTCTCGTATCCTGGCCTTCTGTCTTTGTCTAAACCGGTGAGAGATGTGTCAACTCGGCAAAAGTCCACTCGCGTGGAATTCGAATTCCACTCGATTTTGAAGCAGAAAAATCAATTGTTCCAAAATGACATAAAGTTATTTTAATTTATCACATCCATTACATGTATTGGTAGCTAATTTCAAATGCTGTCAGTAGCTGTCGTTACTTATTTGCTACTTGCAAATAACAACACTTAATAATAAAACCACCACAAATAATTCACTATTATTAGATATTAGATATTTTTATATTTAAGCATAATTATATATTATTAGTATTTATTTTATATAGTTTATGTACCCATGTATCTTGTTTTTTTTTTCTCAATCTCTCCCACGTAACAGTATAAGTCACTTGACACCCAGTAAGGTTGGCTGGAAGAGATCCCTTTTAGGGATAAGCCCACCCATGTACACATCCAATCACTGCATATATTTTTTTTTACTGTGATGTCTTTTGTGCAATAAAGAATATATATATAATTCACTTGAATGCTATCAAATCAAAGTTTTGTGCCTACATAATTTTTATGTAAACTACCAACTTTTTATATTGTAGTAGGTACTAGCACATCGTTCCTGTGCAATGTTCGATTAGCAATAATTCTACTAACCTCACAAAAATCACGGTGAAAGTAACTATCACGTTTTCGTCAAACGTGTATTCATATTATTGTTCGTGACTTAATTGAATAGGTTGAACAAAACTTCAGACATAAGATATTTGCCGGTACCCTTATAACTGTATCCCTTCAAACCAGTACACAGCAACACTGCTCGCGTATAGGGCACAAATTGGTAAAAAGATAGTTCCAATACAGACAACCCAAAGTCTATATACCTAGTATGTATAGAGTCTTATATAATTATTTATTATATGCACTTTTTGTCTCGTAACAGAATTAGATAGAAGTAAAGATTTCAGGCAAGCATTGTTCAACGACTGACGAAAGAATAAAAAGCTGTTCTTAAATTGAACTCGATTATTCGCTACTTGTTTCACTAGTGTGCCACCGAGTAAACGAGAAAATATCTCGGTCTATTCAACGTAGTTCAAAATCGAATTGACCCTTCCCTAAGCGTCAACGGCAGGGTAGATGGAAGATGGCTGAAGAGTAGACATGTGCTGAGAATTAATTTGACGGGCGTCGGAAATGCGTTATTTGGTATGCAGAGGGCTCGTGTCCGTCTGCCGAGGCGACGAGGGAAAGTCTTGTCTTGCCCTGTCATTCGAGCTTCCTGGTCGTTTCTTTATAAATTTACACATATTATGTATTTATGCCTAATCCAGAACCCACGTCGCAGCTAACTTAGTTCTTTTTTTGCTGAAAATAAATATGCTACTTTCCTTTCATATCCTCATTACCCACGTTTGCTATTTGAAACACATTTCAAATTCTACGTTTATATTGCCCTTTTTTCTCTGTCATCTAAATGTATGACGATTGAAATTATGGTTTTAGAAATGCTTGAAGGATTCGACTGCTGGTTATGGTGCTATGAATGCGATTGAGTATTTTCCTACAACTAAGTACAAATGTTTTTATTGATAATAATTAAGTAAAGCTAATTTAAGTCTTTTTGATCACATAACTGTACGAGTACGTCAACGTGAAACGTAATCTGAAATACACATATTTTTAATACAATTCCTAACTTAATACATTTCCTAACTATTCAATTAGTAGTTTACATTATTATCTCAAACTTCAAAAAATAATATCTTATTATTATTTGAAACTTTTTAAATAATTATTTCACACTTGTATTTAATTCTCTCCTCAGCAACGACCGCACAAGGATATTTGAAATCCGAACGCACAGCGGAGTCAGTGCCTACCTGGAGAGAAATACTCTTTTTAAACCTCGTTTGAAGAGGACCATATCTTAGCGCTCAGAAAAAGCGGCAGCTGGGTGTTGATTCCTAAGGATGTATATACGTGGAAGAAATGAACGTTTTAATCCGAACTGTGCTAGACTAGATCGGTTCCATTTAATACGGGGGTGCAGAAGATGACGAAGGCACCATTGCAAACAGTTACTCAATCAGAGCACTCTCCGTTAAAAAGCCTATAAAGATCGCATCTGCAGGGAATCAAGAGGGTCGAGCTGATATTTGGGAGTTACAGCCCCGAGATGTGAACTAGTATTCTACATCTGGCAAAATTTTAGGCTTCGTTGAAAAATTTAAATGAAGGATTTTAGTAATTATTGAATATTTTTTTATTTAGTAAATCTTTAACTTCTATACAATATTTTTTTTTTGTGAATTTATATCGATTATCGGTGCGCGTCGCGTGTAGTGGAATGCAACAATCGAAAGCCTGCAATGCAGGTGCGAGCACACCTGCCGCATGCGCCTGCGCCGCCGGTTTGTATCTAACTGACTAACCAACGTCCCTAGTTGATCCTTAATAAGCACAAAACTCAAGCATATTAAGTGTTATTTTTTCTCAATATCTATTTAAATAATGTATGTGGTGTTAATCCAATAAAATAATTTTTCATCATATAATATAGTAGTTATATGTTTGATTATACATTTTAAACCACTAAATAAAAACATATACATCCTGCGCTGAAGAGTGCAATTGCTCAAATTACATTGACAATTATTACTTATCATCAATTTAGAATACATAATATTCTTTGCTGCGTTTCTTCATGGATACTGTCAAAGTGTACTTATGGAACACCTTATACTAGCAAATGCACCTTGTGAGCAAATTTCGTCTTGTCCATCAATCTTCATGCAGTGGGGTATATTTAAATTGATAAAGATGAATATTGGAAAACTAATAAAATGTTTCCTTGTAACCATTTAAATTTCGTTTTAATATTTAATAGTAGCTCTCTGGAAAAAGTTAAGTGGCAAACAGGACGAACCCTAAGTTCCCATCCATATTGTGACAATCCGTCGACAACCATTCGAGGTCGATACGCGATCGATACAGGCGATTAAACTATTCGATGCTGCGGGAAATATTAAAAGGCTTATCTGATTATAGGTACCGGCTTAACTTAAAACGGTTCTCATTAGTAAATTGAAAATTCAGGAGTTATATATTTAAGGAGACATGTAAATAGAGTTGTTGGTCCAAAAACTTAATATGTACAAAAAACGATTTTGACGTCAGTCCAATGACTTAAGCCACAAGTCTCAAGCTCAGCGATATATGAAGTACTGTTATACACATATGAAGATAATAGGAATGCATTGATGATTGTCGCTTATCACAAATTTTGACACCGTACCGTGTTTGACCGTCTATTACAACCTGATATGTTTTGATTTTGCTGATAATACCAATACTATTTGCCCTGAATACCTTGGTCAATTGCTAGCCGATTACATGGGGAAAGAGGGACTGTATAAGATGAACTCTCTTCAAAAAACTGCTGCATCGAAAATGAATCTGGAAAAGTTTGGCGTGACTAAGATTGACTTTATCATATTGACTAAGCCTTGGTTAATCAATAATGTCTTTGTAATCAATTTATAGAATACAGGCAGTGATTATCGATTGATTAGATGCACATTAAATCTCAACGTAACAGCTAACGATATTGATTGATGAAGTCTACGTTCAGGACAATTTAGAGTGGGCCAACAAATATAGTATATACATATGTTAATTTTTGTCGATAAATTATTTTTGCAAGACGTAGGATAATACCTTAAAGAAAGTACTTAGTAAAGTCGAACATTATTTATTCATCTATACTAATATAATAAAGCTGAAGAGTTTGTTTGTTTGTTTGTTTGAACGCGCTAATCTCCGAAACTACTGGTGCGATTTGAATAATTCTTTTTTTGTTGGATAGTCCATTTATCGAGGAAGGCTATATGCTAAATAACATTACGCTATGACCAATAGGAGCAAAGACAGAGCGGTAAATGTGTAAAAAACGGGGAAAATTATTCATTTTTGAAGGCTTTCTTTGCGTGCGCTGCGAAAACGGTTCAAGATACACAAAAAATATGTATGAAAGAATTATTCCTCTATACATGATCTAAAAAAAAGTCCGCGACGGCATATGTCTATCTTTTAAGGTTTAGTCACAATGACCGTTTTTATGGTACCAAATTTGGTCGAAATAATTAGTTTAAGTTGTATCAACATAATAATACTAAAAATTCTGCGGAAACTCGACCATTCCGAAAATCCCGCAAGAACGGGAACTATGTGGGAAAAACCAAAAATCTGCCGGAAGTCACTATTCCACGCGGACGAAGTCGCGGGCAAAAGCTAGTTATAAAATATACATCTTTGACTTAGCTTGTGTATGCAATACCTTCCACTGTCAATTAAATCAAATTTTGTAGTGCATTGGCAAGTTTTATAGTTTTATTAGGTATATTGTATAATGGCGAAGAAATTTCCTTTAATTCCATCAAGAGTGCATTAGCTGCTGACAAATTGCTGTTATTGTACTAAAATGTTTCTGTTCCGCTGTTACACCATGTCTATACCATCAGCTATTCAGCTTTTATGGCACATTTTTGTGATATAATTTGCGCCTAATTCCAATTGATTAAACGTGTATTCCACTCCCACTCGACTTAAAACACCACTCTCATTACACTATTTGGTAAAGCAGTAATGTAGCCGTGTCTACTATAGCATACTTTTTTACTAGTCGGGGAAGACCTTTGTACAGTTTCTTAACAAGTGGGTCCTAAAATAGACATGAACAAGACGAAAATCACGTTAAATTTTCATGTAGCACTCACACCCTCTGTGAAAACTGTACCCTAGAAGTGATTGACCATAAGATAGGCAGACAATTTGGTGAAGATCGCATGAAGGCGCTGAACGATAGCAGTGCAGTACCTATCTGTGTTCCCTGATCCCTGAGAGACTCCAGATGTCCAGCAGTGGGTGTCTATTCGCTGAAATAATGAATGACCAATTTGTTGAAAAAGCTTTATTTTATAGTTTAATACCTTCAGTAATAAATACATATTAAAACATCAAAGTTTTATGTCGGTAAGGTGGCAATTCTAAGCCCGATTACCAAATTACATTTACTTCGAATGTAATATTTTAAAAAACGGTTAAGAGTGAATAATGGGTACGGTCCACCGCTGACATCGTCGTCTACATGCTATAGACCTATTTGCTTCAATAGTTAGCTCGATGAATAGCGAGCGGCTGCAATCGGTTTCCTCTCCATTGGTCAAATAGCTATTAATCAGGCAAAAATTATTAAGAATTAATTAACTTTTTCAGAAAGTAATGAAACGACAATGACAATTCTGACAATAAAGACAAGACCTAAAGAGTAGTTCTTGTTGTGATTTAATAAACCATCAGTTGACGCGGAAGCCCAGAGCCACGGAATGCACCGTCGCGTCGGATACACCTGCGCGACCAGTTCGCTGATAAAAACGTCGCATGGCAAAACACGCAGCACGCATACTACATTCAGTATCCTTTAGGTTTTGAGCATGAATAATTGTAATAACCACTAAAATATTAAGTTGTTGTTACATTATCGAAATACAACAGTTAGATCTAATTGCATGATTGACGCTTGACACATATTAACATAAAATCCAAAAGAGTATTTAATTAATTAATTAATTAATTAATTAATTAAAAATTAATAATTGTAAATAATAATCTACTACAAACCATTAGCGGTGGGTTGAATTATTATAATGTTAGGATAATCATCTGATTATGATGATACATATTTCTAGAGGTCCAGATAAACTAATTTATGTAGTAAAAAATATATTTATATTTGAATTCTACTCTAACAACACAAAGAAATTGGTATATATATTTTTACCATGTAGAGTTCTTATTTTTGAATACGAGAAATTTTTATGTTAAATATATAGTAATTGAATCTTTAATATTCACTAATATAATCGTAATGTCATTAAAACAATAGAAAGTTTCGAGCTCAAGCTATACAATTCATAAAAAAAATTAAATTCTCTGTTTCTAATAGTTATAAAATCAAGTGCTAATGTGCAAACAAAACAAAAATGGAAGCTTGAAAACCCACATCGCAAAAGGTCAACGTTCAAATTAACGAACACTAATTCATATATCATGTATCATTGCTATGTGTTGATAGTGGAAATAAGAATAATCATCATAATTTGAGAAAAGCGGAGGCGAACAGACGAACGGCAATCAGGCTTATCCAAATAGTATATCATTTTTGTAACTTGACTAAAAAGTAATTCCAGTAAGCAGTAATACACACATACTTATACCTCCACGGATATATACTTTGTGGAATGCAATCATAGCAAGTCGGTTGTTTTGTTCTTTATCCTCCATTTTAATATCACAAAAATATTTCATGGTCGCAAAACAAGCAAAATAAACATTATCGATGTTTAATGACAGATTCCAAATTCAAATGCAATATTTTGTTTATTTTAACTATAACAGTATTTGTGGCCAGACCTGGTATGGTACGTTATGACTTAGTCTTGTAGTAAGCTTTGGACCCGTTACTTCAAAGGTACGCCTACAGTACGGCCTACGCTGGTTTTTATTCATATCATATAAAATGTATGTCTAAGGAATAGAATAGTTATGCGACTAATTTTGTTTCCACTTAAGTTAAAATTTATAGCTGTTATTGGTTGACTTTTCAAATTATGGTCAATTCGCTGTTTTCTTTTTATAGATGAAACGAAATCAAATACGAGTATTATTATTTTCTTACCAAATACATTGTGTAATTAATTAACTTGAATATCGTTTTAAAATTTATTTTTAGATTTTGTGTTTTCCAATGGGTGGGGAAAAACAAGTATGAAAGCAAGTATTTCATATTTGTTATTTCCGGACTTTTATTAATATTCTATCTTATACACCAAGATTTATCCAAATGACACTGTATCTACTTTATTTGTTATTATCAATTAAAATTGAAATAACCTTATTTTGATATCTCATTTGAATAACCACCGTGTAGCTTTAACAGGTAACGCGGCTGAGCAAATACTATAACGACAATATAATGACTACAATCAATGCCGCGGCCCGTTCGACTGTGTCGATGCTCCGGCGCAGGGCAGCTCGGTCATAGCCGTAGCTCAGGCTAGCGAGTAATGAGGTGGGACTTCCGAATCGGAAACCACAAACATTCCACCTTCCCGCCGTTAACTACGGATAGACGTACAGAGCCTCAGATGTGACGAGAATATCTTTGTTATTTGATTGATACATGATAATTTTATGATTAGATATTTTTGTCTTTAATACCATATATCTTACAGAACATTACAGTTGATTTATAATAAAAAACAATAATAATTCATAAACAAAATAAGACAAAAAAGAAAAAAAACAAAATAAAACATTTTTAAATTTACTAATAAGTTAATAATCCAAAAATGTTTATTTATAATACAATAACAAAAAAAAACTAAAGAGGTTAGTAACAAAAACATAAATAAATTAAAAAGCTCAGAAAGCTTCAGTGAATGACAACTTTTTGTACCCTATTGGAAAAATACGTCTCAGTAAGGTTAATTGTTTGATAAGAGTTTATTTAAAAGAGTTTGATGACTAACGCAATCTGCACATTCTGTTTACGCTTCCAAGCTACAAAAATGTGTCTAAGTAGTGCAGCTTTTACTTTGAATTTTCGTGAAACTATATATTTTTTAAGAAAAATCGTGATATGAAAATGTTTAAATTAATTAATACAAAGGACAAGACATTAGTAGGTCTAGAAGAGTTGCAATACAATAAAGAGAGCAAAATTGAATTAAGCATTGCAAAATGAGGTCACATTTGTAAATTATATGAGGACACTAACGAGTGGAGCATGCGAACACGACTATCATTTTTTAAACGACACGTATTAAAATCTCCCATCATGAAAACATCATCAGAAAGGGGCCTCAAATTGTTTCGTACTTATTGAACAAATCAAATTAAACAAAATACACCTCAATATTGACTCACATTGTACCAAAAACATTGCTTCTTTGCTGGACAATCATACCATTACATCCAAACATTTCTTTCCGTTGTGCTGTCAAACGGCAATGTATGTTGTCACCAAAAAGATAGCTATCAGCACGTCGGTCGAGTTAGCGAATGAGGAGTCTGGAAATACGTACTCTAATTGACCGGCGCGATATTTACCGGCGGCGGCGGCGCCACGCTGCGTGAGAATCGCACTCATTGCCAACTCGGCTGTGACGACGATCGCCCGCGCGCAAAAAATGTGTCACGGGAATCGCTAATCGACACAAATGAATTCCCTGTAATTGAACTGTCAACACGTATTGATCTCTCTATCGATCATCCGAATTTGAAATGCAAATGCGTAAAAAGTATATATGCGATTTTGTTTAAAAGATTATCTTTTCACTTGTAACACACAAACAAGATGATTTGATGATCACATATAAATGTTTGTAATATGCAAAGCATTTTGATACCTTGAAAAATAAATTAAAATAACCAAGGTTATTTTATTTACTATACATCGAGCTAAACATTTTAAGCTGCGTATTTTAATGTGTTAAAAATTATACATTACTTAATTTTGTATATAAATAACAAAAATAAAATATCAAAAACAAAATTAACTAAAATTATAAAATAAATTGAAAAAATACAATACTGCAAACCTATTACATTTTGTTTTAATGGGAATGGATGCAGTAGTGGCGCCTCGGTTACAGCCGCTTCTGCTTCATTTAGCGGCGGTTAACTTTAGCCAGGGCGGCACTCAGGTTGCTCAGATAAATAATACGTATATAAAATGATAAAATACAAGTGTAAAAGGAAACAAGTGGGACAAGGCGTGACTTATATATATATATATATATATATATATTAAATTTTACACCCCCTAAAAATGTTGAACGAATTATTAAAAGCCAGAAAATAAGCATGAGATACATACTTTAAAAAAACTTTAAGATTGACATGTTAAAAATTGCTATCTGAAAGTTTCATTTAGAACCAATGCTAAATGCAAATTAATTTAAATTTATTTTGCACCCAACCAATGTATTTGTTTAATATGTGAAATAAATATGTTGATGTTTTCTACCTAAGAATAAACTATAATTTATCACAGAATATTAGATATTGTAACTATGTTTCCACAAGTAATCAACGAAACTATTATTTTAATATACATACTTAAAGTAATGTATGCACGAGTGAGGATCGCTCTGGTTGCGTCGTAACACATCGAAGGTTTATATGCGGATCCTTGAGGCTAAGTCTGTTTGATATTAAATAATAAAAATGTGAGATTTTATCTCAATGACCCTGTGACCCTTATTCCGGCTACCTATAGGGATTTAAGGAGTTAAAGGTGATTAAAACGCCGGCGAGCGCGTGCCCTGAGGCGGCACGGCCGGCCGCGTATATCACATTCCAATATAAATTAGTTTTGGAAGGAGCCAGTGCCGAAAATAAACCTCTCTGAATAACATGGCAATTAGCCTCTTTGCTTTTTAGAGGCAGATACAACTACAGGTGTAAGTTTTATCTAATAAAAATATTTCACTATTTCAATAAGTTTAATAAAAATATTTTTCTCTTTTAAGTTTTATTTATTTTATCCATATATTATTGACCTTATTTTATAACCATCCTGCAACATGTTTCTTATATTTAAGGAAAAGCTACACTTGCCATTCCATTTTGATTAGCCCATTCTTCTTAGTTATTAGGAACTTGCAAGGCTTGGCGTCTTAGCTCAACTGTGATTTTTTCTATTGTCAGAACGAGTTTATTTCTGTACCATCGTTAACTCGGTGGTAGAAACCTATCACTAGGTTCTCCGCCATTCAAAGGCTGTAAATCTGGCTTTCTTTTTTAGATTGGCGCTATGACCATGAGATCACCCCACCTAACTAAACAAGGAGGAAAAACAATAATTGGGTAGACGACAATTTTTTAAATTCTATATATAATAAGAGTACTCTTTTAAGAAAGAAATATTGTACAACCAACAGTACACCTGCACCTATTACTTTTAAAGATACATCGACATGTTTGCGGCGCTGTCGCGGGTCGCTCAAAAACGCTCCATACTACAAACTTGATGAAAAATTGTAACTATGTAAACTCGCCTAATTTGTATGAGCGTATAAACAAATTTTAAAATAACTTTGTTATTTGTACGTTTATAGGTATACTTTCTATATAAAAAATAATGTTACATTTAATGTGAGAATGCTAGAAATGTGTTCGTTTCATTAGAATTACGTAAATAATAATTGCTCATTTTTTAGAAATCTAAAAACAATATAAATTAATAATTAAACTGAAATTTCTATATTGACATACTTTCATTAGATATAAATTGCTCAAATCAGATAATTATAGTTTAAAAACGGCCTACCCTATTCTATTTACGAGTATTATTTGGTTTGCAAAAAAAGGTTCGTTTGTTTAGACGAGGAGTAACTGGCCCCATCGATTCGTGAAGGGATATACAGTCACTCTTGATAAAGTGCTCTAACGAAGAGGGGTGAAATAATACTTAATTTTATTTGAAAAAGTAGCCTATGTCCTTTCTCAGGCTCTAGACTATCTGTGTATAAAATTTTATTTAAATCGGTTCAGTGGTTTTAACAATACTGCCATACAACCTTTCACTCCTCCTTTCAACCTTTTACAACCCTTTTCTGCTTTAAAAGGTAGCCTGTGTCCTTTCTCAGCCTCTAGACTATCTGTGTACCAAATTTCAATTAAATCGGTTCAGTGGTTTTAACAATATTTTCATACAACCTATTATCCCTCCTTTCAACCTTTTACAACCCTTTACAACCTTTTTTGTATAAAAAAGAAGCTTGTGTCCTTTCTTTTCATTTAAATCGGTTCAGTGGTTTTAACAATATTTCCATACAACCTATTATCTTTCCTTTCAACCTTTTACAACCCTTTACAACCTTTTTTGCATGAAAAAGTAGCCTATGTCCTTTCTCAGACTCTAGACTATCTGTGTACCAAATTTCATTTAAATCGGTTCAGTAGTTTTGGCGTGAAAGTGGAACAGACAGACAGACAGACAGAGTTATTTTCGCATTTATAATATTAGTATGGATTTTTTATACTATTACTACTATAATTACCAACAAATAGCATCTCTTGCCGAGTTATTGTATTAAGTTTTTATTTTATTTATTAATAAGGCGTATCAACATTGAAACACATTACTCAAACAATGTCATGGGTATTACTACAAATATTTTTACTTATTACAGGTACACACACAGCACACAGCTTTCCTCGTACAGTGTGGACATTAACTTCAGACTGATACAAACAAAATTATAATAACAAATGACAAAATTATAATTATATACCAAATATTAGTTTATATTCACTGTTTTTTACTGCTAGTTTAAAAATAACGTATTAATTTCCTTTTGTAAGCTTTAGCCGTACCATGAAAATTATCAAAGTCTGGAATTTTACTAGCATTATACACATCACAAATTCTTAAAATGGGCTGATCCAGGTTTATTTAAAAATGGAGATTTCTTTTTGTTGATCTCGATGCTAATTCGTCGTCGACCTAGACGTGGAATTAGACGACGATTATTATTTCTATTAGTAAGTTACACTACGTTGCACTGTATATACCCAATACAATTTAAATTGTATTGGGTATATACAGATATATTTGCGAATTAAGCATAAGATATAAGCATTGGTTTAATTTGTGATTAATAGCGCTAATGATGCTATTAGTAAAAAAATATTGGAACTGCAGTAAATTAAAAAAAAACTGAATAAAGTAATAAAAAAATCAAATTAAGGAATAGGAATAATCTTGAAATAGTTGTTCATAAGATTACATAAAAATATTATTTGCAGAAGAAATGTTGAACCTATATTATTCTTAAAATTACACTGGTTTTTAGTCTATGATCAATAAAAGGTTGAAATCATGGATTGAAACGAGGTATCATGTAGGTAACTTAAATACCTGTTATCAGTGAATGCAGGCAGTCAAGAGGAAAACCTAAGTGCCTTTAGTGCATTTGTATTGGAATTTACGATTGATAATTGAAGTGTTCACTTCAGTTGCAACTCCACTCCGCAGTTTGGCGCGAGCCGACAGAATCACGCGATTTCATACAGGTCTTATGTTTTAACGTTAGTATTTTAAAAGCTTTTCAATCGCAATATTTGTCTGTAACCAAATCTTGCAATTAACAAATTGAATCTGCTTCCTGGTTACCGATTGAGTTGAAATTTTGCATACATGTGCAAATCAGATGACAATGTGAAATTATAATGACATGGAGCTGATGTTAAGTCATTATCAATCAATCAATCAGATGGAACCGGAAAGTTGCCGTAGGAACTTAACAGTTTGGGGGTTCCCGGAAGTAGCTTGGTGTTCCCGGGGGCTCCCTACATGCCTGAGGAAGGCCATCGCTGAGGTTTTTAGTGGGTAGGCCTCCCCCTTCTGGGGAGGAGAGCTCCACATAACCGCCGGCTGCCACAGCCGGGGTATGCAACTTAATGCATTTTCCTCACAACAAAAAAAAAAAGGAACTTTACAGTTAACACAATCCCAATGAGTCCAAAGTTGAGTTTGGGCTTGTTTAATTCGTCTTGAGAAGTACTTTGGGATCTCGGTAATAAAGCAACACAACCACGTCGCGTTTGATTCGTCTTGATGAGTGGAACGTTTTTGAATAAAAACACAATTTTGTTACATTACACAAATTATACAGTTTACAAATTATACAAATTATACAGTTAGTATAATATATTTTGTTGGGCTGTGCCCATACTCACTTGTGCAAAATAGTTCATTATTTTAATGAATAGATATTGATTTTGAATCTGAAAAAATAATATGTTATTTAAATATAGTATTAAAATAATATAGTATTAATTAAATATTAAATAATGTGTAATTTTAATACGTATACTACTTTGTTTCTTTGCTAGTGCGATTTTATATTTTTGCGAGCGGCCTTAGAATAACGCATACCATCGTATAAGTCGCCGCTGAAAGCAAGAGCGTAATTTCGGCGTTCGCCTGCGGCCACCACTAAATTGCAGCCGCCCGCCGTTGGCGTTATTGCGGCGCGTGTGGGAACACCGGTCGATTTATAAAGATTTAATCGCACCCAATTAAAATACGCACCACATTATTACAGAGCACAAAAACATATGCTAATTCCACACCGCAACTTGAACTTCAAAGTCCCGCAAAGCCGCACCGTCTGTTACCTGTGTATCACTTAGATTGGTCTGTGCATTATTGTCCAATGAGTGTGGTGAAAATTACATTGCGGTGCGGTTTGTACATTTTTGACAATCACTTTGTTCGGCACTAAGCTTAACTCTGCTTTCTATGTATGTACGAGAAAATATAACAGTGCACTTTTTTCTTTTACCTGTTTATTTATTATGTAATATATTTATTATGACTGACTAAAAAATGAAATTCTTGTCCTGGAAATCAATAGCCATGTTTATTCACTATAAAATATGTATATAACATCGCGAATTTAGAAAGTATTTGTTGCTACCTCTTTTCTTCCTGTAGAAATACCAATTGCTAAATTCGCATGCCCAAAAATTGTTTGTTGAAAGGACAACTACCGAAAAGGCACTCATTCTCAACTCTTGTTAAGTTGTACAATTTTGTCCTTTTTGTCTTCTACTGTCAGTCATTTGTCAGTTTAATCTTAAAAACTATCGAAAAAACAACATTAATATTACATAAAAAATACACACTTATGATAACTAACTAATATTTAACTATAATTTTCTAATATAACATACTCGCGGTAAATAATAATTTGCTTACTTACCCCATCCCATTTTCAAACCCAAGGGATGTGATAATACGTTACAATAATGTAATGATACGTTAACATTCTAGAAATAATTTCTTCCTCTTTTTCACGACTCCTCGCAAAATCTTAAATACCTCTACATGTCCAATACAGTCAACTCAACATTCTGGGGACCCAAAATATAATAACATTTGAAATATCATAATAGGCGGTTAGGTGTTCATTATTATATTTGTGCGGAGTGTTTTTTACAAATATGAAACAAAAAAGGTAGCATTTTGGATTTTGAACGATGTAGTTGTTACATGTAACGATATACCGTATATACATTTTTATCATTATTATAATGATCTACTTAAATAACTGTTGATTTGTATTCTGGAAGTTACAATTCATGTTCACCGTATGGTTACGACGCAATGCGGTATGACATATCTTTTAGATAAATGGTGTGCATTGAATTTATCGGTAACGAACTTAAGAAATGATAAAAAATATTTATTTATTATATTTAATGTTGAAAATTACGTTCAATGTCAGCCTCGGCATGTCAATGTCAATGTCATTCAGCCTAGAATGTAATGTTTAACTGCTCACGAGTGTTAGTAATTAATACAAACTTTATAGGTCAATAAAAAAATATTTTGAAAAACAATTTGTGAAAGTACAATTATACGTTGGATTTCCACCTTCACCGCCAGTCATTTCTGAAATATTCGTTATTATTTCATTCCTACTAATACTAATCAATTTCATCGTTTTATGACATTTTTGATATAAAAATCTTAACAAAAGAAACAATGCAAAATATCTACTTGCAAAATAGTAATAAAAATTGAAAAATGGCGCGTTTACTTTTTCATTGACGGCTTTGTGAAACTAAAATTGATGTAGTTACATACTAATTACGAGCAATGGTGTTAAAAATGTTTATTATATAATCGTTCTAGTATAATTATTTGCACTTTCATAAAACCACCACATGTCAATTCTACGTCAAACGCTAATCATCTACTGCGTTACCATGAGATACAGACAGAAACGCAGCCCAAACACTGTCTATTTTAAACACACTATATATCTTGTTTAACATATACAGAAATAATTTTATTCGTTCTATTTAATTATTACAGATTAAGAGTATAATCTTTTCTTGACAAAAGATTATACTCTCAATCACTTATAATTAAAAATAATAATTTAAGACTTATTATATTTTTCACCCGGACAATTAGCTAATGTAGTATGGTAGATTGCTTACAACCTTATTTATTTATTTAAACTTCATGTACAAGGCGGACTTAATACCTTAGACATTCTCTACCAGTGAACCTTCAGGTGATGTAGAGATATAAAGAGGTAGCTGTAAAAAAGACAGTAACAGATAACATATAAAGAAGAATATTTATAATTTATAGAAAATCCTAATACATACATAAATATATAATACACTACTACATAATAAATTAATAACCGAATATCACATTTTATAACATAAAAAAAAACTTCCCTCAATGAAAAGTATGCGCAATTTATTTTTAAGTGTTGAGAGAGTTTCTCTCCACAGAGGGAGTGCATTCCACAATAGAATGAACCGAACAAAAAAAGAACAGTGTAACGTATCAGAATGGTGAGACGGACATTTAAAGAGAGCATTAGAGGCAGAATGAAGAATCTTATTATGGGATGCACATAGGAATTGAAAATGGGAATTGAGGTAATTAGAAGAGTTAGGGTTATTATGAATAGTGTACAGAGTCAATAAAGCTCTTGTATTTCTGCGATGTCGTATAGTTAACCACTTTAACTGTTGACGGTATTTGGACACATGATCGAATTTCTTTAAATTAAAAATGAATCAAATACATCTGTTGAACAGCCTGTCATGTTTGTTAAGAAGATCTTCATTTAAGTCTAAGTCGCACACATCACCATAGTCGATGATTGGTAAGATCAGTGTCCGTACAAGCATTTTTTAATGTCTATCAGTAGCAAATTCCTCCGACGGTAAAGAGACCTTAAAATTCCAGTTACCTTTTGACAAATGTTGAGAACTGTCACAAGCTGAGAACTGAATCAATATACAACCCCAAATCCTTCACACTATCACTTAAAAGAATAATTTGATCATCAAAAACAACGGAATGAAAATTCTAAAGCCTTGATGTTATTCTAGAACTTCCCACTTTAATTGCTTGACACTTTCTTGGGTTGCCACAAATTTCAAATTGCTCAGACCAATTCTTTATAGCGGCAAGATTCTGGTTAATAGTATCAATAGCTTCATTATTAACACGATCAACTTCTGTCTGAATATTAAGTTGCAAGTCGTCAGTATACAAATGATACGTGCAGTGAATTTGAAGTGATAAAATAAATAAAATCTGAAAAGAGAAGTGGAGATAAAATGACCTTATATGACAAAGCTTATAAGAATGAAAAATTATTGATAGGTACAAAAATGCCTTTGTGAAGAAAATAACTAAAACAGAAGGATATATCCCCATTGCCCCCTAAAAGCACACTTACACAAATACTGAAACACATTCATCATTTTAAATCAATATTCTAAAAACAAAGCTCTATCATCAAAATGACGAATGGAACTACATAAACAAATTTGGCAAAGTATCTGTTTCATGGTAGATTTTAACATTTTTATTTATATACATCCTACTTAAACTTGTAAAAAAACTACAATCAGTGTCAATTTTAAACATGTATCAGAAATATTTATATTTCCGAAGAGTCCCCCAACTTTCTATTATCATACCCTTCACAGCTTTGCGAACATTGGTATTTTCAATTAGTGAATCAGGATATAATATATTATATTAGCATTTTTTTTTTGTAACAAATTAAGTAATTTTATGTGAAGCTTTCTTTATTTAAAATGATTGTCAACATCTTAAAAATATAATATCAATTCGTGGTGACATTAATTAGTTTTGTTTGAAATAGATTATAGACTAGCGCAGTCCACGTTCCGTCTACGTAGCTACGGACGTAGCACGCACTGTAGCGCCTATTGACAAATATAACGTATCTACGCGCTATTGATTTCATGTTTAATATTAAGGATTTTGTGCCGTGGGTGTGTGTTAAATAAAACTCTTTCAATTTATTGAAAATAGCACTTACTTTCATTTACATTCAATACTCATATTCTACGACTAGTGTGAAGGCCTCATCATCTCATCTATCTTTTTTAACAACAAATTATTCATAAAGTATATATCCACAAACTTGTAACGGTAATCAATTGAGAAACATGACGCATTATAACGCAACTAAGGAGCTCTCAATATTTAATTAACAACATTTGCATGTATAACAAACTGTCCATCTACCTTGTTTTAAATTTGACATATATTTCTAAATTAATGTATGCGGCAGCTAATAAGTTATCTCGGATAAAATTATATTTCTTATAGACATTTGTTAGTGATCTTCAACCTATGTGATTAGTCATTTACAAAATTATTTGTTATCTGTGGTAACTAGACATATCGTTATAACACTACTGCGACACATGTGTTGTTATGAGTAATAAAGTATAGACTTTTCTGAAGTCATGTTCATGTATTCGTGCCCATATAAAAGCCAAAACACACAAACAAACCAGGAATAGAAAAAGTAATTTAAAATGAAGAGATTTAACTATTCATGAAATTTTCAAACACTCGTGTTTTTATTGTGACAAATCAAACATAACAAAATTATAATTATATTAACCTTATACTATAATTTTACTTATTTAATTCAAAATCCGGGAAGTTAGACTCATAGAACCATTCTCGTATCTGAATACGAGAACGGTTCTATGGTGATCCTGAGATCACGATGTCCTTATGTAAGCAGGTTATGAATACATGGACCAAGGAAGGAAAGAGCTTACGTAGGTCTCACCATGAAAGTTGACACATCATCAAGATCAATCGCTATGAGCAGAGAATGTTTTTTAACTCCAATCGTGGTGTGGGTACACGAACTGGTCCAGTTTGCTTTTGAGACTGGTGTAGAAGCTGTTACATTTCGCGTGAATGTAATCCTAGCTGAAACTTCATCCATTACATGAGCTTTTGCTGCATGAAAGTCAGAAGCTATTTAACCACCAAACCTCTATATAATAATACTCATAGCGTTGGGTTATTCGCGAGGGCGCCATGCATATTCTGCCTCAGTTATGTCTCTAAATTTAATTTTGCTCATGTTAAAATTTTTTCTTATTGGTAAATGTAAAAATTTAATAAAATAGTTAGCAATCCTAAAATCATAATTATTTTGCTGGTAGATATAAAATACAGATATATATATGTCAACGCGAGGTATAAAATGCGCGAGTTCTCACGCCGAGGTGGGACCTCCCCGGCGCGCATACATTAGGACGCATTGTCGCACCACGCCGCTCTCGGCCACACGCAACGGCGCACGCGCAACATCTAATCGAAATTATGACTAATTGTTTTTAATCGACATCATTGTTGTATTGTTGCAAATATTATTTTTTGATGTTCAATTGATAGCACAGCTTTTTAGTATAGCTTTACAAGCATGCCCTTTGTCAATGTCATAAATCAGATACGAGGGCTGCCTTTTAAGTTGTGTCTTTTGAAATAAGTATAGACAGTCTAATAGATTATTACTATTTATTGTTTTTCAAAGAATTCTCCGCGATATTTAACACGATTTCGCGTGCGTTCAAACCAGTTATTAAAACATTTATTCCACTCCGAAGTAGTCAAAATGGCTAATTTTTATGCATCAACAGCTTCTTCGGGTGAACTGAAAGTAAAACAAAGGGTAATGGAGAGGGCTATGTTCGGAGTTTCCCTACGTGTCATATTAGAAATGATGAAGTCCAGAGAAGTGCCAAAGTCATCGACATAGCCCGAAGAATTGCGAACTTTAAATGGCAGGATACATTGCATATAAATGCAGTTGTGATGAGGAGTCTTTCTTTATTAGTTTTTTTAATGAACAGAGTATATAACTTATATTATATAACTTATATTTCTCCCTACTCACCAAAGGGCGCAAACCTACCCTAACTAAGTTAAGACGTTTAGACTTTATTCAACCACACCGACCCAGTGCGGATTGGCCGAAGAAAGAGTAATAAGTAAGTCATATAAATTATTATTATTAGCTACCACCGGCCACCATATTTACTGGCTTATGCATGAATTAAAGTTATTCTATAACTAAATCTAGGTAATAAACTAGATTTTAGTGATATTGCATATTTCAGTGTCAACTGCCTGACTATTTAATAGAGTACTTAAAAAAAAGACACAATTACTATTTAATATGTTTTTGTTAACAATTTCGATAATAATGTTAAGTATCCTACTCGTATACCGACAAATAATACTAGTATGGTAACATAGGATTTGTATTAGCATGTTAATAGGGGGCGTTCCCGGTCGCCACACAAATCATAACATACCCACACATCATCTTCAGACTGAGGGCAACATAACTTTTTATGATTCCAAAGACGCCGCTAAAATTCTTGAGGTCCCATTAACTTGATATCTTATACGAATAGGTACATAATTCAGAAGTGGCTTTTCAAATATTAATTCATGTCACTTGAAAGAAATAATAAACAAAATGTTATAATACCTTTTTTTTTTGTATATATTTTTAAATTTTTGATCATGTGAGATCTAGACTAGATTGTTCCTAAGATATTTTATAATCATATTTCTGAAATGTATATCAGTAAACATATTCGTAGTAACCAGTTGAGACATTCAAAACGTTATACTAACTAGCAAATATTCAAATAAGTTAGGACGATCAATATTCGTGTATTCTTTTACAAGACAACAAGAATCAATATTTTGACGACCACCTTAGCCGAGTGAGTTATACCAGTCATTTCTGAGTTTCGAGTCCCAACGGAGCCAGATGCTTGTGTGCTAAATGATGTACAGAAGTACTCGTGCTTTAGTGGCTATAATAAAAAATATTTATTAATGCATGATTAATATATGTATACATACCCATTACCCTAGACCTCATAACACAAGTCTTTAGCCAAATATTTATTAATTATATTAATAGGTTTTAAAATATATTTGATCTTAATTTTATCAACAACTATGATAAATGATCATAAAGCTATCTAACTTTGCCGCTGTATCTAGAATTTCCGGTCCTATGCTGATTTCAAAACATAACATCATCATATATCAATGAAGATTGATTCACATAATCACTTTTGAACATCAAGGAAATAATTTTGTTAGTTTAAATCTTATTCTTAAAAACTAAACTAACCAGCATAAAACCAACAGTGGCTATTTTATCCTAACTTGTTACAATTTAGTCAATATGCTGGATGCTGGCTTTAAAGAAAAAAGTTTGACCCCAATTTCAAAGCCAGTTAGGGTCACGAGCTTTATACTGACTCATTTCCAGCAAGTTTTATCTATATTGTTCTTTAATCTAACTTCATTTTTTTTATCGTCTAAACAATAATGTTACAAATTAAATCAATATTTGAGTTATTTTTATTTCAAACATAAGTACTTTTTTATTAACATATTATAACATAAATTAAATATATACATACATATTTGAATTGTATATCAAAGTTTTTAATTTTTTTGTAAATAACAAACTTTTTAAGTCAAACGTTCACTTAACTATCCTATTGTGTACTGATAAACTTCGAGTGCGGTCCAGAGCCAAGATCACATTAGCATGTTGATGAAGGGGCGTGCGTCAGGCACAGGGTCCGCAGCTTAGGGCCCACGCGCTCATTCTACCCACGATGTGCTGCAAACGAATATAAACATCATAATTGTCTACTCTGCTTTCCTGTATCTTAAATTGTTCACATATTTCCACAGGAATAAACAGATATTGATATTGTTTCTAAACTTCTAGTAACCCAATTGATTGTATAATATATTGGAACTTTTATAATATAGAATAAGGAAACAATTAAAATAAGATTATAACATTTCCAACAATTACACAAATTAAAATTATAATCAAATGATCACATTGATAAAGTCTGAATCGGTACCATAAGCTTTACGATCGCACTGCACACTAACTAATTTCATGCAATTAGAAATGAAAATACTTGCATACCAGATATTAATTCAATTATATGAAAATAGTTTGCAATCTAAAAGTACAAAGTACAAGTAAAATCCCTTACAAAAATTTTGTATAAAATGAAGTAGTCTACGCTTTATTTTAAAATAAAGCGTATAATAGACACAAACAAAGTTACCTGGACAATGTAATGTTAATGTAGGACTATAATCCAAGACTATAAATTTTGGTATCCGTCATATGTTCGTATATCATAACTACATAGAGATATAGTAATACATTCTCTGTATAAGACCATAGGAAAATCTGAGTGCTCGAAGGCTTAATGATGTCTGAGCCAGAATCCGAAGAAATTGTATTAACAAATATAATATCTATCGTACAGTAAAACAAGATATTAGACACGGTGCTTATATTTACAACACATACAAACTCTACAGTTGTAGAAAATCAATCTACAAATTCGAAACAGAATGTTTATTCTACGTGATCTCATCGACGTTTCTAATGCATTTAATGCAGTTAGTTGTATAGAAAGATGCCCACTCCATATAGTGTGGTTTTACAGAAGGAGTCCCTGAAGGCGGCATAACACCATTTCTATTTTCAAATTTATCATTGATCATTTGTGTCAACCAACTAAATATCTGTGATGTATCGGACCACATTAATAATTAGCGCCAAAACCAACTGTAAAATGTGACAGTTGACATGTAGCGTGTGAGATATAAAATATGGTGAATTGATTATTGAAAGCAAGAATAAAAGTAATTTACAGTCTAAAATTTGTGTGTTATTCAATATTCATTTTGATAGGCGGCTATAAAATCGTATTGCGTGTTATGCATCAGTATCTTCATTCTGTTGTTTTTAACAGTGAAATAATTCTGTTATCAACCGTGTAATGAATGACTATAGTGATATGTACTACTTCGACCTTACTGAAGCTGAAGTCAATTAACTAGACTGTATAAAATACGAGTAATTGTATTCATTTAAAAAAAATCTGACTACATCTAAAATGGTATTCCATAATAAAATTATTCTTCTGCCTCGAATCACCTTCTAAAATTACCTTCTGACAGTTCTGATATTTTCCTTTTTGTTAAGTCTATTCTTATGTGTAATTCGCTCTCTTAAGAAGTGAAAACCTTTCCAAGCAAGCTTAGAATGTATTGAGACACTTACAGAACCTAGTCGTCAGATTCATTTTTGGTCTTGGTAAATATGATCATGTAACTCTCTATTGTTCATTTTTAATATTACGTTATATAAATTTACTATAGTAATATACTATAGTAAATTTTCTCCATTCTTTATTAAAAATAAAGGTCTGTACATAACACTATTTTATTATAGTCCTACACCGCAAGACTATTCGTTTATGGAATAAGTTTCCTGTTCATATTCTTTAATTTTGGATAAATCCACAAATATATTGTAACATATTTCAGCACTATTAGAACACCATAAGTAATGAAGTACCTACATATAACCTACAGAAGCTACAAATATAAACGATTAATCGTAATGACCAAAACGAAACATCTATCATACCAGAGATGATTCAATGGCATTCAGTAGGTAGACGGAATTAACATAGTAACGAAGGGGCGGAGCGGCGGTAACTCACGCCCTACAAAATAAATAATTTGTATCTGGAATGTGCCCGGGTAATGGACGCGGGATGCCTAAATTATAAAAGGTTAAGGAGAATTCGTGAATGAAAACATCTTACTCTTTTTTAAATATTGTCGGTATGTATGTCCTCTATAAATATATAACCTAAATATGTCAGAGTATACTTTAGCTGGAATATTAAATTCTACATAGAAAAAAAATATCCCGTCTAGTGCAAGTCGGACTCGCGTACCGAACATTCCGCAAAGTTTATAATCGCAAAACATTTTTATTATGATGCAACTACTAACTTACTGTTCATATGTTGTCCTTTACTTATGCTACATGACACATGATTCTAGAAAAATCTACAAAAACTATAGGTTTTGTTTGCCTTGTGAATGTTTATAAACCAAACGTAAAAAGTATTTTTTGATTGGTTCGGTTTAGAAGTTTCAATTTATCACTGATGCAAGTGACTACTTAAGACCTAAATATAATATATTTATGTCAACTTGACTTGACTTTCGCATTCCTGATAAAAATTGTCTTGATAGACACACAGACAGACGGATAACGACATGATATATAAGAGATATAAAAATTTATAAAAAAGTACAGACCCCTAAAAATAGAAAATTAACATATGGAAAAGAAAACACAATCAAAATTGAATTTGAATAATTCTCGTTTGTTAAAGTTTTCCAGTTTTTACAATAAATAAATAGTTAAGTAATTTTAAACAAAATTATTTTAATAACTTTGTTTAGGTCGAAACAAAGTAATTCAAAAATTTTATGTTTATATTATGAATATCTTAACTTTGCCGCAATAAAGACATCGTTACGATGAAATTGGATTAAACAAATAAAAAGCCAAGACACATAAATTGGCGGCTGTTTATTGGATTCTGGGGTCGTGCCGGCGGTGGGTGGCATTGGCATTTGTCACAGCACAGCGACTCTGCGCCCGCGCAGCCACCGCATCTCCACAATGCGAGCACACTCTGTCAATATAGAGCACACTTACACTAATTTTATTTCCAAAATTTTATTTATGCGATAAACATGAGGCACCTAAATGCACTATCACCGATGTGACCACTTTGTGCAGATGACGTATTAATAAGTATATTAATAAGTTAGCGGTTCTTTTGTGATGTGACGACAACCGTAAGCGATAACTGTTGCCCATGGACACTCACCAGAGGAGTCACAGATGCATTGCCGGCCTTTTAAAAGGGAATAATGGGGGAAGGGAGGGTTGGGCCTCCGATACCCTCACTCACTCGGCGAAACACAGCGCAAACGCTATTTTACGCCGGTTTTCTGTGAGGCCGTGGTACCACTCCGGTCGAGCCGCCCCAATTCGTGCCGAAGCATGGCTCTCCCACGATTTAATATCACTAGTATTGGAAATTCTACAGCGTATACAAACTTCCGTTAAATTTTAATAATGGAAGACATGCAACATTTAGTCCACTATGTGACAACCTGCCCAACGCTCCAGGATTGATAGGATTTTCCTCCAATAATAAGATCAGATCTGTGTACTTCTTCTATTCAGCTTACAGCGAATACATTATTATATCGAAGTCAATTGTTCTCTAATAATCCTTCTTTTATACAACAACGCCACATCACATACCGTACATTCTACCTTAAAACAAGGAGACCGTCGCAGTAGGATGCAATGAAAACACTGCTATTTTCACTTATTGCAACAGAAATAGGTAAAATGGAGATATTCAAATAGACGAGTCACTTTCAACTAACCTGAATTATTTCCTAAACAAACACAATTTTTTTATTATTTCGACACATCAAATGAGATCAAAATGTTAATGTGGCCAGATACAATAAATCGGTATGACCACGAAACCGGAACTTACGTTTAAGATAAAATGGAAGCGTGAATTTTATTCTACATCAAATTGTAACTTATTATAAAACATGTTATTATAGTTATTGTCGTTTTTCACCAATGCACACGGTATAATAGTAAATTAACGATATCGTCTAGTTAGTTTTGATGTATTTATATACACCTATATAATTATATAGTTTATTTCCTGTTATGTAATGTATTTGTTAATTTAGAGAACTGTAATTGTATAAGTAAAAATAAGTTTGTTTAATTTAAATAGTATAAAATTTTTTGTTCCAAAATATTAAAAAAAAAATGTCGTATCACTATCAGTAATCTAATTACTACATACTCGTACGAGTAGTATAAAACAAAATCGCTCTCTTTGTTCCTATATCCCTACGTACGCTTAAATCTTTAAAACTACGCAACGGATTTTGATGCGGTTTTCTTGATAGAGTAATTGAAGAGGAAGGTTTATATGTATAATAAAATCCATTAAATAAGTGGAGAAATAAGTATGTTATTTTTGTGATGTCGTAAATAATTACATTTTTTCCGCTTACATTGCAAACGCAGGCTTAACCCTACGAGATGTATCAAAATAATGTACTAAGTATTGTACATATTAAGGAGATCTATAGAAAACTCCGCGATGGTATATATGTCTATGACACAATAACATTTTTTTGTCATTTACTTTTTACGACAAATAATGACAAATTTTCGAAGCGATTTTAACCATACAGCATTAATCCTTATCCAACTAAATACATTTTTGATTTAATATAGATCTATACGACTATTTACAGCATATGATTTAAATGAATACTTTCGAAGATTTTACAGATTTAAAAACAGCGTTTGCCGGCCGGCTTATCACAAGCACCCCACCTCGTTTTTTGTTAAATAATTTTTTAATTGTTTACTACAGTTTTATTTTCAATTCAATCAATTTTATAAGCGTGTTTTGTTAAGTTTTTTTAAACTATAACTTGTTATATATAACGTTCACAGTTTTTCTGTAGTGTATTTAGTATCAGGGTTGCACCTGTGCGAAGCCGGGGCGGGTCGCTAGTTATTTACATATATTAGACTTTGTACCGTTTCTATTAGAATTGTACCGTATCCAAAGGTTTCTATAACTGTGTAGACCCACCTCGGGAGCCCCTATCGCGTCGCGCATCGAGCAGTCTATGCAAATGCAGTTTTTGCAGCTACCAATTGAGCCGCGCGGAACAGCCGAACTTCGCTGGGTGGCCATACGCATGCATCCACGAATAATGCCGCGTTCACGTAACTGCACATACTCGACAGACATTCACCGTATGTTTATGTTCTATTTATTTCATTAATTTACTATTTGGCGTCTGTTGTTTCTTTCCCATTAAGAGCAAGAAACCCCACTTTGAACATTGGATTTGCACTTGAAAATATTTTCACAACCGCTGAAAGTCCTTAATGAAAGAAAGCAAAGTTAAATTAAGTATATTTTAAAAATTCATAACTTTCTCCTAGAATGTTTAAGGATTAAAATATTTTTTATTTTGATACGACGTTGCAGGACTATACGGAAAAACAATTTACCACAAGATTTTCATCTTTTGGTTGACTATCAAGGACTGTTCATTTATCTTATTAAATACTGATGTATTTATAAACAGTTTTGGTAAACAGGCTTGTTTTTTGCAAAAATCTTGCTTAATCTATAGACAGATGTATTGTGTGTGTCTAAAACAAAATGATTAATCGCTTTGAGATCTACCTATTCATAAAAATCTACCTACCTATTCATTTAAACTGCAATTTTTTTCCATACAGATCTTGCAATATTGAAAACTTTACACAAAAGAAATATTCAGGATCCTATTTAATGAAGAAGCGCAATATAAAACTACTATTTATTCATACATTTATTGTCTTGAGTATTATACAGAGACGAAGGGAAAGCATAGATACAAGTCAAACAATTAAAATAACAGATTAAACATTAAAAGCATGCGGAATATTTCCGTACAAACGTAGAATCCTATTTTCTTCCTGAAAAATCATAGTAGAATAACAATTTTTTCCAAGAATCTATGGCTGTTGTCCCTGCGTTGTCTTTTTTTATTTGTAATAAACGAAAGATTTATTCAAAATCCGGAAAAAATAGCCTCATTTTCCATTGTTTTCAAATATCTAATAAACTCATTTTACCTAAATATTTCAAAAAACGTAGGGACACAGCCAAATTATTGTTATTAATAATTGATTCAAATTTAAAGGATTAAACAGAATTCTACGAAACGTTGATTTTGTCCCCGATTAGTAGGTTTTTTTCGTCGAGCTGCAGTTGTCGCTATCGCACTCTACATGTAGCTACTACTCTATGAATGAAAGAAACACTTAGCAGTAATAGTAATAATTTTATCCATATTCTAGTTGTTAATTAATATCAATGTCAGTTTCAGAAATTGTGTGATATTCATTTCGTACATTGTTATCAGTACTCAATCCATGTTATAATTTGATTCAATTAGCATTACTTAAGCGAGTACTTGAAACCGACAATAGATACTATTTTTATTTCTAGTCTCTAATTAAAAATGTTTGTCCGAATAGTTTGGAGGAAACATAAAATGATCTTTTGACAGGTGAGGACTACAACAAACTTTAAGCGAGTATGTATATAACAAAAGCCTCTCCTTGATTTTTATTGAAAAAAGTAAACAAATCGGTTTACTTTTGAAGAACAAACAGGGAATAACGAAACATTGATTTTATCTTCAATTCACAGGTATTTTCTATCAGAACTACTGTTATTATCATAAACAATGTGGAAAAACTCAAGGTACATGAGGCGGGCTAAATACGAGTAATATACTACTCTGAATGGCGAAATATACATATAGTTGGTAATTTTATCAATACCTACTGTAATATTGTTTCATGATATCGATATTTTAACAGGTATTATCTTCTGCGTCATATTAATTTATCAGATTGCTGTCAATACTCTAGGTTATAATTTAAGCGCTATTATTCAATTAACATAATTTGAAATTATATACACGAGTTCAAAGCCTTTTCCCAACTAATTGCTAAATCGAGACATACGTTTAAATTATTTTCAGTATAAATATTTTTGACACACAAGATCAGAATCCGGGTGTAAGTCATTAGATACTTACTCGATCAACAGGATTCAAAAAATCTTTAAATGAAACGCTATTTGAATGATTCAAGGGTTAAAATAGTTTTCATGCTATTTATTTTATTAAAATTATCTTAATAAGGATATATACTCGCAAGCAAATGTATGCGATCTTGTACGGAACATAGCAACCTGCAAATTGAACGCGGTACCAAATTGGACACTGGACTTTATAGTAAACGAAGTGATGTCTCTTTCGTTAAGCGTTAATATATAAACACTGTACATTTTCTCTTCTATTACCGATTATGAGTAAAAAGATACTTTTTTACTAAATATTTCAGTAATTAGGTGTACCGGGAAACAAACCGCGTTTGCTAAAAATGAAATAGAATGAACGATAGAAATTAAGAATTACACGAAATTGGTATTTTTTTTTTGTTACAAACAACAAATTACATTGCATAACAAAGAACATTTTGAATGAATTGTTGAAAGTTAATATTTTATTTTAAAATACGTATCAGTGATTACTTAATTATATTACTAACTGAAAAATACTTACGATTTATTATTTATTTATGACGATTAACACGTAAAACAGTGCAGCAAAGATTTAGTCCAGTAAACAATAATAAGGGTCATAAAATATAACATCATGCAATAATACGAAACAAAAACCGCAAACGCCAATATCAAGTTATCAAGTTATGCGAATGCGACGTCATTGTCAAAGTAGCCGGCCCGGCGGCGGCGGCGGTGTCGAGTGCGACTACAGGCCACGCACACATTGACACATCGATGGGCCAGTTTGAGCGCGACAGCAATAGATTACATAATTACCTATTTTTCAATTCTCTCGCCAGCAGTGCTCAATAAACAAACGAAAAAACTAAAGTAGCAAAAATTTACGAAATACCGTTTCTTGGAGTAGACCCTCACTGTGCAAACCCAAGCTAGAGTGGGCATATTATATAGTGTTGTTAACTTTACAAAACTAAATGTTCCTATTCCTAATAAAATATAAATTCAGACAGATATCATAAAACAAATAATATGAATATAATAAAAAAAAACGTATGTCATATTTGGACTCTAACCTTTATAAAAAATATAACCACATTATACAATCAGTCATTTATTTAATTAAATGCTAAACTCTGCGCTCAGAATAGAAAAAAGAATACGCATCCTGAAGTACAATGCTTGTTCTAATAAATGTCACTAATTGTATAACGCACCACACAGACCCGACAACGACTAGTTTACATATTATAATATTCAAAATTGCTCTCCCGACGACTGAGTCATCCTCACTCACAGTTTATATTCAATTTCATTTAAGGCGGGACTTGAATGTTGCAATGAAGATTGAAGAAAAAAAATTTTAACATAACCAAAGAATCGGGTAATGTTTATCATAATAATATTATATAAAATAAATTTTTATTGCTAATTATTGTCTGATTTTTATCATCAAGTCTTAACAAATTTTATTTTCTGCTGTCTCTAGCACGCGAGCCAATAACCAGCTGATGATAAGGTATAACCATATCTCATGGACTTTCTTTCTCATGGAAAGCCCGCAGCTGTGTATTTATGCCACAATATACACGTACGTAGATGAAATATACTCTTAAAATATTGCAAATTGCCAATAAAGAAAACAGAGAGAACTAAATTCCCTTCGGCGTTCCAATCCAAAGTGTCCGTTGGGTCGGATGTCTTGCTCGTCAAGCATCCAGAAAGTCGAGAGTCTACTCCTGAATAGAGCAATACCCCAAATGCGACCGAAATTAAACCTTATAAAGAATTAGCCGTGCTAGAAGTGAATAAGAACCGCTTCTCTTTAATCAAAATGTCTTGTATTTAGTTTACTCGTACATTTTAGTTTTGAAAATCAACATAATGCACCTAATAGTTGAGATACAATTAAACCTCTGCGGTTAATATAGTGAACTGCTACCCCACGCTTATTTAAAAAAGGCTTAACAAGAAAATAGTTGGTATATACAAATTGAATAATTTAATTGACCGTGGAAAATCTGATCAAAATACTAAACATATTAGGTTTTTAATGAGTTGACAGTTTGTGTGTGTAATCTTAAGAAACAAATATTGTTATCGTCTGGTGATCTTTTGCAGATAGTAAAAATAAAATCGGCAATAGGTCGCACTTAAGAAAACACTAATTAAATAACACATTTTTAGTGAACTGCACCTTAAAACATATTTTTTGCGTGCGGCGGCGGCGCGGGCGCAGCGCGACATGACAATAAATTAGATGCGTTGAAATGTTTGTGTTGTGGCGTCTTGCCCGCTGTCGGCGCACGCATACATTAGCGCACAATGCTGCGGGGGGCGCCATTGTGTCCTCACACTACAACCTAAACTCCCTCACCTCCCTCTTCCCACAATGACCCGCACGCCCCTAATGAAAGATGCAGCGAGACCTTTAATTAGAAGATAAAAATCGGTCATCTTCATGTACCTACATTGTAACATTCTTCATTATTTGCACATTGGAACATTTAAGTGCATAATGGAACGTTATCTTAAGTTCTGATATACTAATGACCTACTAGTATGCAACTGTTATGTAACCTCGAAAGCTATAAAGATACATATTATCTACTCTCGTATCGTGTTAGTGAAGTACTTAGAAAATTGAAGTCAAATTTAAATCAACATAATTAAAAAAAACCATATATTTCATAATTGGCAATACGTCTTCATTGATTGCAATTACGATACAGATCAATTTGATACTGTTTCGTAAGGACCATCAGGATTCCATTACCTTGTTTTGATGATTCGTCTACAAGGATCGCGCCATTTTTATTAAATTTTAATAGTAGATTGTTGACTATAATATGTAAACGACATTTTTCTAATAAAGTGTAACTATGATTTTCAAGTACATTCACCCCAAAGGATGTAAATTCTTTAAGAATTTTGACGACAAAAAATTTATATATACTCGTATATATATTTTTTTCGTATCTGTATCATCGCGTGAAATAAGTATTGAAGATAATTCTGGGTTTTCTTGTATTGAATTTTGTAAAAATATAATATTGGAAAATGGATATAACAATAATCCGTCGCGGAGGCAATGCATTTTTGACTGGGCGTGCCAGTTTCTTATACTTAGTGTAAATAAAGTGATTTTCTGATAATCATATTAAGGATAATCTAAAATTAAATCTTCGAAATTACGTTTGCAATTCTATTAGAGAGCATTTTAAAACTTTATAACTTACGCTACTAAAGCAAAATGTTAAAAAGGATCCCAAAAACCCAACCCAAAATCCCAACCCAAAAACATGATACAACTTTGAAATATTTCCAAAATTGCGGAAAATATGATAAAATTACTTCTTGTTTATTCTTAAAAGAAAACAAGCCCAATTGTCTGCACAAATAAACTTTTAGATCAGTGGCTTTTCAGGTACCGCTGTTATGAACTTTAGTTTTAATTGAGTAAACTGGAGAGAATAAATATAATTAAAACACGACTTAATGACTGACAGTCAAATGTTTATATAGTGGCTTTAAAATAATAACGGTTCTACACCTATTCTGTGTCTAATAAATCAGTACTAAAGTAAACTGCGATTTTTGCTTATTTAGTACAGATTACCAACATAATCTTCGAGTTGTTTTCCGAAGGTTTGGATCTTATGAAACCTTTGCAATAAATACAATAAACTTTATTTCACAATTTACTGCACCAACGAAAACATTTACAACAACATGAAATATCTGCTTAGCAATCTCTTACACGGTCGGTGAAAAAGCATCTTTAAGACCGGGCCATAATTTGAGAGTTCCGCAGCCTCAATGCGACTAATGACCATAGCGGCAGTAACGGCGGCAAGCGACGCTGCACGTAACGAGCACCAACCGCCGTTGTAACGAGGCTACCAGCAGCTCTCAGCTATCCATTGTTGCTATCACGTGACTAGAAGTGCATGTACAACTAAGAAAAATACTTTCTGTACTAGGCATAATTTTCGTAATAGCACTAAAGCTGTAAAACAGAATTAAATAAATAAAATTTCGAAGGGTTTTGGTCCTCGCAACTTACAACGTACGTACCCTGATTACTGGAACTTCAGAGAGAATTGAACAGAATCTGTCGGAGTATTGCAGGACCACCTGAAATCCGAAGAGAAGGTGAAGATAAGATGTTCCTGAAATCCGGTAACGTTCTCTATTTCCGGGCGCACGTAAATGTGTGTCAAGTTTATTGTACAGATCGGAAGTGAGTTGAATAGGTTAACGTACCCAATTGTCAATCACCAAACAAAATTCATTGAGGGTCATTCCAGTCTACGGCCTATTCGCGACAGGCCCCGTATAAGGAAATAGAAGAAATGTATGAGGATATTTCTTGGGTACTACAAGCTAAATGAATCTCAGTTTGGAGCGGTGAATCAGGAACTTTCGTGGTTAAACGCTGCTCAATTACAGGCCGAGAGAGGGACTTATGTTATGAAGTCAATCTTCAAGAAATGGCTGTATCAAACATGCAGCTGGAGTCCGGATGACGTAACTAAAAATAAGTTAAGTCTAGCAAGTGGTACATTGAAACTTAACATAAAACTCGAATCGGTTTAATTCCCTTGAAGACTGCACGCACGTGGACATGGATAGACAGAGAATTGGAAGTATTTTTATAATCGGTAATTTTTTTTTTGGATCATTATGTTATGAAGATAATCACGATCTAAGAGTATTAATTAGCGAGTGATTGATTAGACAACCTCTTAAGATGCTCAACAAAGACCCAAGAGATCTGTCAATTGAACAGAGTGTGCCGATGAAGCTGACCACAGAGGAAGTTGAAGTGATTACATCCCAACCTGACACTGGCCGAGATCGAACGTTTCTAAGGACAGTTTTATTTCAAATCTACATGTATATATTAAAAACTTCTTTATGCACATATGAGGAATTTACCATTTTCAGTAACTCGAATCTTTTGCTTGAAGCGCTTACTTGTTTTTCAAAGCGAATATGTACAAACAATTATATAAACATATTTCAATGTCACCAATATTTTACTTAACACACAAATCCAACTATAATTAACTGTGCCTTTCTAAATTAAATTACTGAATCAGATTGTGCTGTAAACTTCAGATTAAAATATTAACATCGAAAGCTTCAAATACTATATAGTAGAGGAAATATCTAATTATGAAAATTGTATATCTGCAAACAGTATGATTATGATGATGAATCAACTATACGTGGTATTTACAGTTAAATTGATCGAAATTATTATAAATGATTGACGGAACATGCAACGGAAACACTGTTAATAAATCTATTCATATCTGGATGCGGCTCGTACCATTCTCCCCTCGCTTTTAGAGTACCATTAAAATTTCGAACTAAGCTCGTACACAGAAACAAGACCAGAAAATTCATGTTGCCTTGCATATTGTGTATACGTCAAAACTTTCTTACAATAAAAACGCGACTTTGGAAAAACCTCACTGACAGTTGTTACCTTCAGCTTGCTTCGCCGAATCTGGCTGTAACTTGTGTTCGATTTCTGTCGGACTCAGTGCTAGGAATGGTTTTTATTGAAAAGTTTATGTTATGTTTATTTGTGAGAGGGTGTATATATGTAATAATATAGATAAAATGATATCTTAATATATATTACTTATACCATTTTGTTATAATAACGATATTCATTAGTCGATAACGCAAAAACTAGTAAAGGGGACCTTTATGTTATATAGGACATCATCATTCTAAATATCACAATTAATTTAATCGTTTAAGCACTGTTGCGTCAATATTACAGAACTCCCAATAACAACTTTCCTTTTCAACAGAATTAGTATATTTTAGGTAACTAATAGATATATCTTAGTTTCACCACAACCCACTGGCACTTGTCTGAAAATTCGTGTGACTCATCTCCAAAAAAGCCAGGTGGTCACCATAAAAGCTGTTTGCGGCTAGCAGTTTAGGCCTGTAAAATTAAACCATTTGGAAGCAATCCTTAGGAGTTTATAGTATACAATAACAGACCTAGTTAAATTGATATTATGTAGACAAAGTTACAGCCTGGGATTGAATTTGGCTTTATTATAGTGTAGTGGGTAGTTTGGAGTAGGTAGTAGTGGAGGAGGATAGGTTGTCACCTCGATCGATCAATATCCTCCTCCGACGATATTTTTATCGTGTGAAGCCGCTGAATAATGACTAATGGATGTGGACAAAAATGTACCACATATGTCCAACGTTGGGATTCTCTGAGCTGATGTGTTAACAACACATGGATAATACTTTTGAAGATCACGATGACAAAGTGGCGGTAAGAAACAGGAATAAATAATCGGTATAACCACGAATGCGTGCGCATTATTCACTTAATTATTATCCTGTTTCACATAAACACAATTGACGTCAAGAACATATAAAATATCCAGAACTCTGTTGCGGTCGCCATAGCTTCCAAACATAAAAATATAAGGCCATTTGCTTATTTAATAAATTCGATATTTAATATTTATTATCCCGTAAGAAAACAAAGCAAATTAACAAGGATAACAGTAATATTCTTAATAACATTCACAATAACGTTGTTATAAATTTATAAGAAAAATTTTAATAATATATATTGACCAAATTATTTACTTTAAAAAAATGAAATTAGAAAAAAAAGCGCAATTATCTAAATGTATTTTTATATCGACCTTTATTGAGTAGGTAAGTAAGAATGTTATTTACTAACTCCTACTATCTCATTCAATTTAAGTAACTCAGCAACGAATAAACAACAAACAACAACAACTGATTTTGTTAAATTGAGCTTGTAGCCTTTATATGATCATTGCATGATTCTATATTCCTTTGAGTAGGTTCCTCATACATATAGCAAGCCCAGCAAGCTGTTAGTCGAAAAAAGTTTTTTCGAGACCACCTGGCATGCCACCCGCGCCAGAGAGAAGCACAAAAAATCAAAGGAAAAAACATCATAATATTTGAATATTATTACAAAAAACAATTAAGGGTGCCGCGCGTCACCTGTCGCGAGCACGAGATACACATTTGCATAGAAACTAAATTTCTTAAGGATGCGACTACACGCGATCAACTTCTAAGGTTTCTGTCAAAACTGCTATAATGTTATGAATATATTTTTATACCTTTCACTTACGAACTAGCGATAACATTTTTTATTTCAAGTTTAATTAAATTTTAATCATTGTTTTCATGAGCAGTAGATGTCACCTAATTATACCCATTATTATTTTATGTCATTACTTGACAACATATATTCTGTTTCTACTACTCTTTGCTTAATTTAAAAAGAAGTGACAATAATTTAAGACAGTGGTACACTTTTTTGGATTTCACCTGAGGAGGGATCGTCAGTGTCGTTAACTCATTTAATAAAAACCAAAAGGGGTTCAGGTTAAGAACATTAGTTTCTCTTAGCTTTTTGTATGTATAGCAAGTTGATCTTGTTCTATTATACACTTAGGGTAGACGGAGGCGTCTCAAGAAAATACGCTCCCGACTATGCTGCCTACGACGGAGCGGGGTTGCAATAGCGTCTTCGCGCAGCCCCTTCTCAGCCTATTTTTGTAAACAGACTTCTTTACCGAAGTGTACAAGTGGAACACTTAGCGTTAGTGAATTTTCATAAATATAGTTAGTTTAACATTTGACTGCATCAATCAGTGCGTAATTTCAATTTATCAGTAGATACAAAATATCTTTGTTAAAAGATTTAAATGTCAAAATATTAAAAAAAGATCCAGTACATCCCTTTATAAATATATCAAACTTTATTTTCAACCCTAATCTAAACAGTATGTGTTGAGCCTAAAGAAGACAGTTCATTATTTTTATTTAAAATATCCCTTACAAAAGACCTTTTGTTATACCTACACACTCTCTTTCGCGCTGTTATCTCAAGTCGTATCAAAACATTCATTGTTCACTAACACCCACCGAAATCGTTCTACATAGTGACATCACTTTCCATTTTAAATCGAAATCAGCTGCTATAGAGTATTTTATAATTAGATACTTATTTAGGCTGCTTTTATATTTCTTATGTTGATGTTTGTTTATAGGCTGCTTTTAATTGCTATTATTTATTGTTCTATCTTATTCATCGATGTTTTTCCAAATATGTAAAGAATGTGTACAAGCTAGATGCTTTCTGCGGAAATTTTATGCGGCATGATACCTGCGATGCCAATGCTTGTCCCAGATACTCTTCTTTCAACTAAATCTTCTCTATGAATTGTAATAATAAAATCTAGAAAATGTAAATATATTTAGAAGCCTAATATAGGTAACTAATTATGTCATTAGTGCCTCATGATGAATGTTTGATTCGTACGTGTTGCCAGTGACAACGTATAGTATAGAAACTTGGCCGTTTGCAATTCGCCTATTAAGATTTCTTAAAAGTCAAGTGTAATGGAGAGGGTGTGCTCGAAGATTCGAACTTGATGAATCAGGTACCTAAAGCCTCACACAAAATGAACCTACTATTTAGTAATGATATCAGGAAAATTCTGGAAGCTGGCCTGGCCTGACATTTAACAATTACTGAATTAATTTATATTTATAAAAAGGAAAAATAATAAATCTATAACGAGGATGAAAACAATGATTACTATAGTCATTGTTTGCTTCGATTTGAAAACTTCTAATCATCGGGTGTCCCGGCAAAGAATCTCATTGTTGTCGGAACAATCCGATGTTGTGAATGCCACTGCTCTGACTAATTGCACTGCACGTGTTTAAAATAATCAGCCAACTTATACTACCTGGCTGTATAAAGGCAATGTCTATAACTCATCAATGGACATCATAATATATTCCTTATCAACTGACTATTAGTAGTAAAATGTACTTTTTCTGAATATTATCAGTCGTCAAATAGCTTCTACCTGCCGACTAGAGACTAAATTATATTTTAACACTAAATATTATTAACTATTAATAACTAAATATCAACAACTAATTACGAAGGATGTATGAAGTAGATGTAAATGTAAATGAAGTAAAATAAAAGGAGTTTCTCATTATTAAAAATGACAATATTTTGAAGATTTTATACAGAATGATAGTACACGATAATACTTTAAATATTTACTATTTAAAAATTATAAAATTACACTTAGAGCCTCGTTCACCATCTCCAAGTAAAGTGGCGACTAGTTACTTCCCAGTTAACGCTTACTGGCAAGTAAATGTTCCAAGTAACTTCTCTCAATTTTAGAAATGAAAACAAACCTCCAAGTAACAAATCACTGATTAAGTGAATGACGAACGAAACATTCGTTAAAAATCGTTCAATAATATGTCAAAATGTCAGATTTCATATGTCATTCAAACGTCAATTTATAATACGATTTGCACGTGTGATGTTCTTCTTCTTATTTTGTAACTGGCAACACGTGTTTGGTTAGTTTATTTAATTTTTTTTAAACTTATTTTTTATAAGGATATTTTATATAACATTGTTTTATTTTAGAAGGGATAACATTATGTACTATTCTTTGACATTGATTTATAGGTTACCTTTAATTTCACTAGAAAGGAAATTTGGTAAATCAGTAGAATAAAAAAAGACATACAACTCACCTTTGTATTTTAGTTATTATTTTGTGTTTATTACTGCAAATTTCGACAGGCGAAACCTAGCAAAGAAATCAGTTTCATTCGGGTCGGTGAAATAATCAAGGCGGAATTTAAATATACGAATTCTCGGCATCAGCTGCATTGAAGAATTTTCAATTTCGTCGAGTTCATGATCAATTAAATCATACAAGTCCATTTTTAATAACTAATTTAGGATGTACGTAAATAAATATACGCGTGGTGTTATTTTAACCGTCAAGTAAACGCGTTAATTGGCAGATGATGTGGCAAGTAAGTTACTCGTCAGTTAATCCTATAATTAACGCTACCCGAAAGTCGTGAAATTGACAATCTAACTTACTGGCTACTTTAAGTGTCAATTAGCCTACTCGACACTTTACTTGGAGATGGTGAAAGAGGCCCTTAGCGTTGTTTTTCATTTGAGAAAAGACTTCAAGAAAATATGTCAAATCTTGATTCACAACAATTCAAGATACTACTAAATCCTCCTGGATTGAAAGAATAATAGCAATTGTTCAATGCTTAAATTGTATATTTATTAGTTACTGTTTTGAAAAATAAAATAATGATAAATTATTATGTAAATAAATTAATAAAAATAAATGAATAATTACTTTAATTACTTTTAAAAGGTTCCCCTGACGCGAACAAGCCTATAATCGTTTTTGCTCACATACTCGTATCCGCTAATGCGAGTAAAGGTTAATAAAACGTGGTAGGTGCCATAAAGTAATATCACTTAAGCGAAATACACCGCCTCATAAAAAAGTATTTCTTTTGAGGTCTTCTAAAACACAACAGCCGCTCACAAATTCCGCGGTTTGTGGCTGAAAATTATGATTTTCAGTCTTAGATTTAAAGTCGTATGGACATGGTCAATTTTGAACTCTAAAACTATAAACTGTAAAATACAAAATGATTTGTAGGACGCGGCACTATTATGTGTTATTTAAGCAGTAGCGGCGGTGACTTTGAGCTTTGATTGCTCGAGGTCTAGGCATTGATACAAATTGGCCTCGTTAGTGCAGTGGTGGCTAGTATAGCCGATCACCGAAGCTACTAAAATCATGCAAAATTACACTAAATTCAAAAAGCCTATTTAAAGGTACGGGGAAAAAGTAAATTATAATATCTTTGACCGGTCGTTGTATTCTGCAATTATAACGGTTTGACTAACATTCATAAGTTCGTCTGCTAATGTTTTACCAACAATTTAAACAAATGAAATCTGCAACTGAAACTGCCCATGAACATCAAATGCACTAACTATTTATGACGCAAATTATCATTTGCTACTCTGGTTCATACCAATTTCTCTGCACGCACACCTGTATGACTACAACATAGGCTACTTCATGTCAATACAAAAACAAATTCTATCAAAGACATAATATTTCACTTTGTATATGCCTTGAATGTTATTACTTGTAAAATAATGGCAAAATATATAGGTAATATTCAAACGGGTACAGATAACTATTAATACCACTAGCAAGGGTTGGTGACCGCGCAACTACCGAACCCCTTACCGATAACCCTTATGGCAAAGCTTCCGGGCTACCGCACGCAATATTTAAAAATATGCCAGCTAAGTATTTAACAAGGATGAATTGATCCTGAGGCAAGCCGGCTAATAAAATCGGGGAATAAAAACTCACTTCCCCTCTTTGCTTCTTCGCCTGTAGCCTAACCGCAAACTATTGGATTTCGCTAAATGAGCGCATTAACATGTTAAAAAATTACGATAATTATGAACGCGTGAGTACAACGCGCAGTAGCGCTGCCCGGGGCGCTCGTGCCATTCGTGGTCCAATTTTGATTTTTAAGAACACACATTGAACGTTTTCAAATGAAAAAGAAAACGTTGGATGCTGCGTTCAGCCGGTGTAAGGCTACCTGCACAAAAACAACCTTTTTTTCTATAATATCCAACAAGAGGCAAAACTACGTTGTTTATGTTTGAAAGTAAGAATAAGATTTACCTGAAAAAAGATTGATTCTACTATAAATAGTAGAACGACGAAATTTGAAAGAGACCTTAAATTTAAACTAATTATAATTCTTTTATCATTAATCAGATCCATAAAATATTTATTTCATTCTGTTTCACTAGCTTTTATTTCTTACAGAATAAGTATTTTTAACATGAAATTTTTAGCAAGATTATCAACACAACTCATATAATTCCTACATAGGATCCAGAATGAAACTACTAAACTAGAACGTTGAGTCCTTAATCAAACATGTTTTATTTTTAAGTTTTCCTTCGCTTCGGGAGCGTCAAATGAATAATAACTAATGTGAATGTCAGAAATTGGTGATTTTCGAATTTTATACGTACATTTCAACCCCAATGCTCCCAATGAGAAGGCCAGAGCCGAGATCCCTCAGTCACCGTTGCAAGTATATATAATATGTAAGTGTGACGTTACCCTTAAAACAAACCAGGTTGGCTATGACCGTTCATAACGCCCGGTGTTTGACCGATCGCGTGTAGAGATCGTTGCACTAACAACCCCTAATTTGTGCATCGAAATTTCGTTAAATAATATCTTAACATTTTTTTCTGTTTAGTAAATCAACACAAAAGTACTAAACCTAGTTGTTGTTTTTTATGAAGAGCTCGATCGATAATTCGTTAATTTTCAATTCTAATTTTCGTTTATGCGACATAAATAGGCAGTAAAGAATTTGTCTACTTTACCGTCTCGTTCATTAGATTGAAGTTGAGGAAAAAGAAGAAGATTTTAGATTTTAATATTTTCAAAATACTGAATACTAGCGGCCCGCCCCGGTTTCGCACAGAATTAAACAAACATTTCAAAAGTTTTATTTTTTTATACACACACGCATGCGATACATACTTTCTCGTTTTTGCGCGAAAAGCGTGAAAAAACAGTAAAATGAAGAACACCTACAGCGTGAGCGGCGTCCACGCGACATTTTTCAATAACTTACATTTTTACAATTATGATATCTTTCAAACAAAATGTCTAAATTGAATAATTCTAAAAAGTTATCTAATTGTATTGAAGCAGACTTGTAGTCTTTTATTTATTTTGTTATAAGGATTAATTTCAAAGTATAAATAAAAGAGATTTTTATAACGGTGGCATTTATACATATACATATATTTTTTAAAATGAAAAATCACTTATTGTGACATAACTATAGTAAATTAGACATATGCTGTCCCGATAGTTTTTGTAGATAATTATATGTTCTGCAAAGATGTAGTACATTATTTATTTCTATAATCAATATATAAAAGCACGCGATGATTTTTATGCGCGTGGTAATTTTTTCATACCTTGGGTTACACTGGACTTCTAGTATGGATCCCTAACTTTTTGAAAATCTTTACTCTTTATCATATTAAGTATAGATCATTTTTATTGTAGTTACCAAAGTTTTTTTTTATATTAATTTGAAATAATTATTTAATAAACTACGACAGTAGTCATAGAATATTAAAAAAAATAATGTCAAATATGAGTATTAAATCAAAATAATTTAAATATTAAGTATAGATAACTTTTTGAAAAATTTTATTTAGCCTAGGTTCACCAAAGATAATATAGTTTTCCAGCAGTTAAATAATTTTTCAAATCGGTCATATAGTTTCGGAACATGTTCAATGCAAACAAACAAATAATCAAATCTTTCCTCTTAATAATATTACTCGTACTATAGTTAAAATAACAATTTCAACTTAAGATAACAGTAACAACTCAAAATTTGCTGCTGATTTTGCCTCACAATTTTAACTCTATATGTGAAGTCTATAATGGTATGCTATAATAATATGAATCTGAAATTTCCTCCTGATATACTGTAAAAGGTAATGAAAATCATAAAAAGTCTACACCTCTGTGTTCGCTTTTTATGATTTGATGATGAAAGGCTGATAACAGCTTTGTTTCTATTATGCAATGATTAAAGTTATCATTTCAGCATTAAACATCCAAAAATTCGAACTATACAAACATGACAACTCAATAGCGCAGCAAGTTGTTAATTTTCAGCATCTATACAAGGACGGTCGGTTACCTCGCGTCTACATCTAATCCGCGGCCTGTCTACCGTAGCGTCTACCGCGTGTCCGAGAAACTGCAAACTGGTTCACTTTTCTCGCAACGTGGTGTAATCATCTTGACTCACCATGAATCACCTGTGACAATATTGACACTATCTCTATCTAATACTATATTAATAATTTCAACTCTACTTTGTGATTAAACAATTTTTCTTGTAGTTTGCAAAGTTCTTTTTTTATATTAATTTGAAATAATAAACTACGTCAGTAATCATAGAGTATAAAACGTTTGTAATCAAATTCGAGTAATAATAGGAATGCTTTCTATAAGCCGTCGTGTATAATGAAAATATCAACCACCTTAATATTGGTAAGTAGTAAATCTAAAAATATTTATTAATAACTATATATCCATATAACAACTATTATCTCTAATAATTATTTAGTAAAATTAAAAACTAATAGTAATAATTAAAAATAATTTAAATAAGTTTAAATATTTTAACTATCGATATTCTGTCATATTGAAAAGTTAAAACACATAAAAAAGATAAAAAGAAAAATCGATTACTAGCGCTGTGATATATTCAATTTATCACGGCTTTATGTTGTTCGAGTTTTCATTGATAGATTTTCTTTTAAATTTTATTTTAGTTCTAACTTTTAATTAAACCCTACTATATTTAGTGCTATTTAAAGACAATACGTAAATAATACCTGTTATTATACTTTTATTTATTATTCTTGTCTTCTTGTATCATGCAAGACTTCTTACATTGTATTATACGTAAAATTTAATTTATTTAAATTTATTCAATAATTATTTATTCAAATACATTAAAGAATTTTATAATAACACGGTATATATAACTTTTACGCGATGAAGCATTATTTACATAATAAAGTAATGCCAATTGGTAATATTCTGTAACAACATATTTTATTTTCTTTGGTTCTGTGAAAGAGTTAACCATTTCTTTTATTGAGCTTTTGATTCACCTTGATTGATTGAGCTATTGATATAGCTCCTCCTATTAGCTCCTTTACACCTTTGGCCTTTTTTATACAATAATATTTACAGAGCTTGTGTGGTTATCCAACACAAGCACTGCTGTTAAGACGTAGAAAGATGCCCATACAAACGAATCTGGTACAAAACCTTCTTTCGGCCTTATCATCACTACTATCATATGAAAGTAAAAGATTGCCCGTTAAAAATATGAAGCACACCGACACGGTGAATACATTGAAGTTGAAAAGCTTAATGGAGCGACGAGCCAACTGATCCAAATTACAGGCCGTTTACTTTTCAAAACCTTGTAATTGCTGCCCGCCTTAACGTCAGATTACTTGTGTATCGAGCGAATATCGATCACCGGCCGATGTGGCGGCCAATTTGTCGGTGCTACTAAATCATCACTCAAAAGCGCCGCCCGCTCTAAATCGATTTGTCCAAATTATGACCTGGCCAACCTGGACTCACCATCAGCGGTTACTGGTTGGTTGCCTCTTTAAATATTTACCGGATAAAAGAATGAATACCTTAAGGTGTACGAATGCGTCGTAAAGATATTAATGGCCTTAACCGAAAGTATTGATCGCCTTAACCTTTCTGTACAATCTCTTAGTAGATCCTCATAGATTTTTTGAATATTAACTAAATCAATAAAGATCGATAAAGAGGTATGAGGGATTGTAAAATCACAATTATCACAAAGTATCATTACATTATGTACACCTTTAAATACGAACAGAGCATATAGTATCGATGACACTGGCACTGGCTTTCTAATCAGAAGATTCAGGATTCCAAAGTGCAATATCCGTTTTCATTATTGATCCATTAATCATCATTTATCTGATGCTGAGGCAGTGACGAAACTTAACCGTATATAAAATAACGATGTACTTTATATACTTTTATATCCGTTACTGCGCCAGCTTGGTTGTCTTCTAAATTAATTTAATTAGGGTAGCGCCCCACAATGGTCATACATTAGTCTAGTTGAATCGTGCTGAACATTAATCTGGTGGCTTATGATATTTTTTTGTTTTTTTTTTTAACTTTATTCAAATATGACTATCTAAAGCTCTTTTGAATCGTCCAAATTTCTTTTCCTACCTACCACTTGCACTTCATCGTACCGGGCATCGGTTTGTAACATTCTAGGGATTCAAAACGTTCCCTATTATACAAATAAAAAATAATTTCAGATGAAAAAAAAATAAATAATGAAATATTTGATAAAAAAAATAATAACTAAATATACTTTTGTACAGTGTAGAGACTGATAGTGCATCGTAAAATGCATGGTTTTTCTTCGTAAATGTAGGCTAACTTATAATCGGCAGGTGGATCGGAGCACTCTGTGCTACCGGTGCGGAGAGCCGGGGCATATAGCCCGTCTCTGCACCGCGAGTGCTCCCTCCTGCCCGGTCTGCAAGGACCTGGGCAGACCGGCAGGCCACCGAGTGGGCAGCAGGAGGTGCTGCCCACCCAAAAGGAAGAGGGGGTCGCCCAACCTCCCGCCCCGGCCTCGGGGACGAGCGTAGCGATGGACGTCCAATCTTAACATGGACGTCCAAAGCACAGGGTGCAGGGTGCTCCAGGGCAACCTCAATCACTGCCGCGCGGCGCAGGATCTTTTGATCCAAGCACTCGCGGAGGATGAGGTTGCCCTGGCGGTCGTCGCAGAGCCCTACTCTGTCCCGAACCACCCAAGGTGGTTTGGGGACGACCAGGGCTTGGTCGCCATTTATTGGGCGACCGACCGACCGCATTGCACCCTGCTCGCTACGGGGCCGGGTTACGTGGCCGTGGAATGGGGGTCCACGGCCACGATAGGCTGTTACATCTCCCCGAACTGCGGCCTCGCCGCATTCGAGGCATTTCTGGACGGGGTAGCGAACTGCGTTCGCTGTTGCGCTCCCCGTCCAGTCTTCGTCCTGGGTGATTTTAACGCCCACTCGCGAGAGTGGGGCGACACCCGGGACGACGTAAGAGGGGAGACACTCCTGGAGTGGGCGGCGGGACTGGACCTCCGGCTGTTAAACCGGGGTTCGGTCAGCACCTGCGTGCGGTGGCAGGGGGAGTCGATCGTCGACCTGTCATGGGCGACTCCCTCTGCGCACCGCATGGTGTCAGGTTGGAGGGTGGCGGCGGAGGTGGTTACACTCTCCGACCACCGGCACATCGTGTTCGACGTGTCGGTGGCCCACCGTCGCCCTTCCCGCACACTCCAGGAGGACAGCCGTCCGCGACGTTGGTCCATCAAGCGGCTGGACCGGGATGCGGCTCTAGCCGCTGCCCACGTCGCGGACTGGGCGGAGGAGGCACGGATTTCGCCCGACCTCGATGTGCATGCGCGGGCCGCCTGGCTCCGGGGCACGATGACGTCGATCTGCGACGTCTCCATGCCCCGAGTCAGGCCGCCCCGGCGGCGCTCTGCGTACTGGTGGAACGAGGAGATCGCGCGGCTACGGGTCGTTGTAGTAGCCGCGCGCCGCCAGTACCTCAGAGCCCGTCGAAGACGGCGAGCCTCAGTCGACGAAGTCCTGAGCGCCAGAAGCGCGTACGGAGCCGCGGCCAAGGCGCTCGGCGTCGCCATCGCCGACGCCAAGGCGCGGTCCTGGCGCGAGCTGCTGGGGGGACTGGAGAGGGACCCATGGGGGCGCCCGTACCGGATGGTACTGGGCAAGCTCCGACCGTGGGTCCCTCCGCTGACGGAGACCCTGGACCCTCTCGTCGTGGGAAGAGCGGTGGATACGCTCTTCCCGAGGGTCCGGGACAGTCCCCCGCGCGCCGCCCCGTCGCCCGGCCCTTGGTCGGATGACCTCCGGGTGACGGAGAGCGAGCTCGCCGGGGCCGTTTCGCGGCTCTCTGCGCGCAACACTGCCCCGGGACCGGATGGGGTCCCGGGAAAGGTGCTAGCGCTGGCGCTCAGGGCGTTAGGGAGCACGGTGAGCAGCTCTTCACGAGCTGTCTCCGCGAGGGCGTGTTTCCCGTTGACTGGAAGTCGGCCAGGTTGGTGCTCCTCAGGAAGGAAGGAAGGACCGGCGACGTTCCATCTTCGTTCCGTCCGATCTGCTTGCTGAACGAGGCGGGGAAACTCTTTGAGAGGGTTATCTCCGCTCGTATCAGCGAGCACCTGTCGCGCGCGGGTCCTGACCTATCGGACTGCCAATTTGGATTCCGGCGGGGGCGATCAACGCTGGACGCCATCCAGCGTGTTCGTTCCCTGTCGGAGTCCGCAGTCCGATCGGGGGGGTGGCGTTGGCGGTGTCGTTAGACATCGTCAACGCCTTCGGCACCCTCCCCTGGCAGGCCATTAGGGAGGCGCTCGTATACCACGAGCTGCCTCCCTACCTGCGGGCAGTGGTCGGGGACTATCTGCGCGACAGGACGATCGGCGTGATGGGACGGGACGGGATGGAAACGTCGAGGAGGGTCGAATGCGGCGTTCCGCAGGGGTCGGTGTTGGGACCCCTGCTATGGAACCTCGCATACGACGCGGTCCTTCGCACCAGCCTTCCTCGCGGCGTGACGACAGGGGCCGACTTCGAGCCGGTGCTCAGGCTTGCCGAGCTTGGGGTGGCATGTGTCGTGCGGGCGATCCGCCAGCTGGGTTTACAAATAGCGCCTCACAAAACCGAGGCGCTATGGTTCCACGGCCTTCCGAGGCGCCGGGAACCACCCAGTTGCCGGATCCGGGTGGGTGACGCGGTGGTCCCGGTGGGGCCGTACATAAAGTACCTGGGCCTCACCCTGGACCGCCGCTAGAGCTTCGAGGAGCATTTCGTGCGGTTGGTCCCCCGAGCCAAAAGGGTGGCGGGCGCATTGCATCGCCTGCTGCCCAATCTCGGGGACCGAGGGATGGAGTCCGCCGCCTGTACGAGGGCGTCGTGCGATCCGTGGCCATGTATGGGGCTCCCGTGTGGTCGCAAGACTGCGCGAGGTCCCCCCGCTGCAGAGCTCTGCTACGGAGCCTGCAGCGGATAATGGCCATACGGATCGTACGAGGCTACCGTACAATCTCGTACGAGGCGGCGACAGTTCTGGGACGCTCCCCCCCATTCGACATCCTGGCTGACATACGCGGCGACGTATGCGTCGCGGCGTGTCGGCCGGGGGGCGATGGGGGGAGCGCCCTGGAACCCGCGCACGAAGTGCCTAAGCGGGAGTGGCACCGACGGATTGTGGCGGCCTGGCGTGCGCAGCTCGAATTACGGATCTGCGCGTGCCAGCGGGCCGTCGGTGCCGTACTCCCGCACCTCGAAGCTTGGCTCAACGGGAAGGAGGAGGTCACCTACCGATTGACTCAGATACTCACCGGGCACGGCTGCTTCGGTGAGTATCTGTGTCGAATAGGACGGGAGGGATCGACACATTGTCACCACTGCGCATCCGACCTCGACTCGGCCCAGCACACGCTGGCGGAGTGCCCCGCGTGGGCCTCCGAGCGCCGAGTCTTGGTCGCAGAGATCGAGAGAGATCTGTCGAGAGAGATCGAGAGAGATCTGTCGAGATCTGTCTCCGCCGGCATTGATTGCGGCAATGCTGGCGGACGAGGGAGGTTGGAGGGCTGTGGCCTCCTTCTGTGAAGCAGTAATGCTCCAGAAGGAGGCCGCCGAGCGGGGTCGGGAGATGGCCGATCCCGCTCGAAGGAGGCGGCGCCGGGCTCGGTAGCACAGCTGCGGCGCCGCCGCGGGTCGCCGGCGGGCGCGAGGAAGTCGTGACCGCTACGGCGACCCGGGATGGACCACGCCCCTTACGTGGCCGGGGGGCGTCGTCGGTGGAGGGGACCGGGGGAGGTGGTAGCTTCCACCGAGGAGGGCTCCCCTCTAGAGAGGGGAGCGGAGGCTGGGGGTTCCCGGAAGTGGCCTTTGTGTTCCCGGGGCTCCCTACATGCCTGAGGAAGGCCATCCCTGAGGTTTTTAGTGGGTAGGCCTCCCCTTCTGGGGAGGAGAGCCCCACATAACCCCGGCTCGCCACAGCCGGGGTATGCAATTTAATGCATTTTCCTCAGGGGAACAAAAAAAAAAAAAAAAAAAAAAAAAAAAAAAAAAAAAAGCTAACTTATAATATATAGAAATCAAAACAGATCAGATATTTTTTTTGCATATTTCATGTCTGCCTTCCAGTGGGAAAATAACAGAAGCTGAGCATAGTGGTCTCCTCATCTACTCGCCCTTGGCCTTTATGAGATTGAAATGAGATGAAGTAATTTATTGTGTAAACTATGATACATCAAAGATTATATTTTTCATTCCTAGGCTACTATGGTTTTCAAAAAAAAAAAAGGCAGTACTAGCAAGCTTAGTCGACATAAGCTACGTTTAGAAATTTGCGATTTTTTGGGTGAAAGTCTTTATATGGATAGTTTTACGCAAGATCTTCTTTATTAAAATGCAAGTATCTGTAGAATAAATTTGTTGAAAGTTCATTATTTAGGTCTCTTTGTAAATTTTATCTGTTAAACTTGTTGTTTAAATATGAATAGCAAAACAGCACTTTAATTACTTTATTTTAAGTTCTTTGTAATCTTGTTTTAGTAGCGTTGCTCCATACTTCTTCTTCAATAATAAAGGGAGGAAATTGTGGTTCGTTGTTTCGTTCCCGTAGAAGAATTTGCAACATAATTTTTTAAATAATGTATTTACTTTTGACAGTGTGTCTATGGACTATGATAGTAATATGTTATGTATAATGTTTTATATAACTACTAATATTGTATGTAATGTATTATTACAAAATTAATTAATATCTGTTATATGCCGGACAGATGCAGATATTTTTCTTTACAGATGCAGGTAAAAGTTTAAGTTTGTCAAACTCCTTGTATTGTCTTATTTTTTATTTATTTTGACCTCAGTAAATGGCTGTAAAAGCGTATATTAAATAAATATTATTTTGATTTGAATGTAATATCTTGCGAATAAAAAGATCTTCACCAAATTTGCCATCTCGTATGTAATGTATTAAATTGAATGAAAGTGTAGTTCATGATTTTGTATTTTGAGGATAATTTTCGATACTACTGATCAGATTATTATGCAAATTGCTATGAAAATTGTTCTCCTCGGGCAAATTATAAAAAATATTAATTAACGTAACGCACAAAAATTATTAAAGCTTATGCCCGTTGTATATTCACATAAACAATTATATCTTCCAATAACAAATAAAATATTGAAAACCTTTTAAACGGATAACATCTGTAACGGTTTCGAAATCTACGGAAAAAAAATCGTTTCGGGTTTATTAAATTTATGAGTTAATTAAATAATTTTCAGTTATAAAAAATGTTAACATTTAATCATTTTACTTTACCTAAATATGAAATACACTTCAAATTCTGTAAATATCTCTTTAATTAATATAAAAGAAAAGCAAAAATTTTATATTCTGAGAAAGTATTACTAAAAATTTCATGGTTGGGCTGAACAAGTAGTTAATAAGTAGGTACATATTTGAGTTATATGTGCTTATGAACATTTAGGTATACAATTCTCAAGGAGACAGTCAATTTGGACGTAAGTGTTCATTTAGCTTAAAGAAATTTCCCTTTTTTTATTACTGTATATTGTCAAACAAGCAGGCTGTCTGAAAGTGAGTGGTTACAGTCGCCTATAGTGTACGTATGTGATAAATATAAGAGTCCCAGCAACTTTTGCAACCTAAACAAAAACTACAAAGTGTGTTGCCATATTTTGACTTAGATGACTTATGCTATCCAATAATGTCATATTTTATAAATAAATCATCGTTATTTATACAATTAACAACATTAATATGAAAAGAAGAATTAAAGAAAACTTTGGTAAAGAAAATAGAAATAGATTGCCTATTGAAGACATAGACTATATGTATGCTACGCATCAGACTATATGTTGACGTTGAAACAACTTTTATAACGTAATAGTAAAAGCGGTAGTTTACATATTATTGTAAAAATAAAAAATGACGTATATACATAGAATAAAAAAAAATATGTACCAATCCCACATAGAATTGGAGTAAAAGCGGTAGATGATTAAATGAAAGTAATACTGCAGTAATGACAACAATATACACTATACACACATGTTTTTAGTACTTAATAATTATTATTATATAATAAATAATCTTATAATTACTAATTATAATGAAAGCTAGAAATCAGCGATAGATATAACGAATGTAAAAACTGAATGTAAAAGTTTGCAAGCAAAACTATCATGTTTGTTTAAATTAATTGTTTGTTTTAATATTTTACAGAAAACTGGATAATCACTTTGATAAATTATAAAAATCGAATCAGTCCCCACGCACGTTGTTCCAAATCCACAAATAATCTAAAGGCCGTCTCGTAAAGTCATTCAAATTCATACCCAAAAACTGTATTAGCTTTCCATTCGACATTGTCTTATGTGTTCTGAGCATTAATACAGAATTACCTTCACATTATAAAGACAAAAAGATAATCTAACTAGAGCACCGACGCACAGTAGTGTACGCCAAATCACGGCTACGAAATTGCTATTGTACTTCTACGATAATGAAGATTGCCCCTTTAAAAGCGCAAGGGATCGCAACATAAGCCGGAATGACTGGATGTTTTGAGTAGATTAACAAATTTTGTACAACACGCCAGGCCCTCGCAGACGCGCCATATGCCAGGTTCGTTTATTAATGTACCACTATTGTAAATGATAAAACGTGAAACCATTTATATTACACCCGTATATTATTAAAGCGTGTTTAACACTGCAACAAATATAAATAGCAAACTTTGACATTTTCGAAAGTGCTATACATATTGTCTTCTTTTTTTTATAGTATAGGGCAGCAAACAAGCAAACGGATCACCTGATGGTAAGCGATAACCGTTGCCCATGGACACCCAACACCAGAGGAGTCACAGACGTGTTGCCAGACTTTTAAAAGCGATTAAGGGGGGAAGGGGTGGTTGGGCCTCCGGTACCCTCACTCACTCGGCGAAACACAGCGCAAGCACTATTTTACGCCGGTTTTCTGTGAGGCCGTGGTATTACTCCGGTCGAGCTGACTCAATTCGTGCCAAAGCATGGCTCTCCCACGGTAAAATCTCAATGGTGTCAAATAAATTAATAATACTCAAAAATATGTATAAATAAACCTAACTAGTTATTTTATTAGGAACCTATTTAATAATGTTCTAATATTTATTATATATTTTTTCAAGAATATTTCACTTATAACTATCATTGTCTAAATATTAGTACTAGTTGGATTAATTACAAAAAATAATACAAATGCATATTTTTTGCGTGTTAAGAAAAAAGAGCATTATTTTTAATCGCACCACGTGCTAGGTTGCACATTACTAAAACCACCTCGCCAAATAGTCCTAATGACCCTACGATTTGTGTCGGCATCTGCGCCATATTGAAATAAATATCGGTCAAATTAGCGCCCCCTGGTGCGCACCTGTCGTAGCGGATAATGCGCTAACGGCCATGTGCCGCTGGCCAACCTAATAAAATCTCACCATGCGCACATCGTGAAATGTGAACTACACCATGCAAAATCAAGAACTCTACAGACAGACATGAAATTTTTAATTTAATTAAAATTGGGTGAAAAGTTTATATAATTTTGTAGCGGAAACCGAGAAACGCGGAATTGATAAATGAATTACTTTTTAGCCAATTTGTGAATTCCGTTCCAGTTATCAATATTTTAAAAAGCAAGCTCGAACACTTTGATATTGCGGAGTAAAATAAACAATAAACCTATTATAGAGGCTTCACTACATAGTATAAAACAAAGTCTTCTCTGTCCCTATATCACTATGTATGCTTAAATCTTTAAAGTTACGCAACGGATTTTGATGCGGTTTTTAATAAATAAAGTAATTGAAGAAGAATGTTCATATGTATAATAGCATAACATACATACAATAATAACATAAGCAACCCACGTGTTTGGTTCAATAATATCAATTTTTCAATTGATTAAAACAGTTTTATTTTTAATTTTATAATTAAATCAATATTAAAAGCGTGTTTATTTTAAACTATAATTTATTATATACAACGTTCACCGTTTTTCTGTAGTGTATTTAGTATCAATATTGCACCCGTGCGAAGTCGGAGCCGGGTGCTAGTTGTAAATAAAGTTTACATTGGAATCGCAAGTTAAATAAAATAACGAAAAATCAGTGTACGCAAAATAACCACGAGAAGCATTACTAACCGCTAAATGACCGACCAGTCGAGCATAACAAATTCTCTCCTAACATCTGTTTGCTATTATAACAAAAGATTTCAATATTCATTCCGAAAAGTCAATCATATTTAAAAGTTTTAAAATGGCAATAATAAAACATAGGTTTCTAATACCTGGTAATTACAACTTTCTGTTTGAATAATGGCTTCACATCTGTTTTGACTTTAAAATAACAATGAATTCTACTACAGTATAATAATTAAAGATTTCTGAAAAAGATATACAGATAAGAGGTATAAAAATGTCTTACAATCTTTAATATTTAATATACTACATATTATTATAATAAAAAAGAAAACAGTAAATAAATGTGCATTCATAAAAATACATAAGGTAAATAATCATTATTTAAGAGCCGGATTTTCAATCGTGCGATAAATCTCTATACACTAATAAAGAGTAATATTGTATATTTGTAAAAAACAAAATTTAAATCAGTCCATGCAATTTTGATGTGGTAGGAGAATAACAAAGGATAATTTTAAGCTTAATTTTAAATGGGGGAAGCTAGTTCTTTTATTTAAGATTATCTTTCCTGCCGCGTTATATCAAATTTTTCCACATGAAAAAAATATTTTCCCGCTGTTCATCGCGGAATAGTCTGACTCACAAATTACAACAGCGGCGGTTTTCGTAGTGCCAATATAAATGTTGATGCATTGCTGACTATACACATTTGTAATTAAACTACTAAGTGTATAATCATATCTCCATACTACAAATCGCCCATAAAAGTTCTGAAGAGTGACATTTTTCCAACATTAAACTACCCAATGTTTTACCATTATAATATCCGAAGGAGTATCATGATTTTATTGTACAAAATTTTATAATGCAATTCTTTTGGTTTTAAGAACGGCACTTTTTACGGCTCTGGAATCTAGCCTATTAAAAGGGAACAGGTGTAGCCTGTTCCCTTTTAATAAGGAATTATTATTAAACTAGCTTTCTGCCCGCGGCTTCGCCTGCGTGGATTTCGGGATTGGGTCTATAGAGGGTTAAGGGTCATAGCTTTTGCCCACGGCTACATATGCGCGGAAGTCGATTTACGGCGCGAAGTTTTATCGCGCTTCCCGTGGGTCTATCCGTTTTGCCAAGATAAAAAATACCGCAATACCTTGCTCAAGAATCACTCTATCTATTAATGAAAACCGCATGAAAATCTGTGCAGTAGTTTTTGAGCGAAGCCTTTATTGCGCATCCCGTGGGATCTGTCGATTTTTCCGGGATAAAAAGTAGCCTATGTTACTCGGGGATAATGTAGCTTTCCAAAGGTGAAAGAATTTTTGAAATTTCTTGCCCGTGGCTCCGCCCGTCGTTGCTCCGTCCGCGTTAATTTCGATCCCACGGGAACAGTAGCTACTTTCTTCCGGGATAAAATGTGATATCCTTCCCCGTACCACAGACTATGTGTATGCAAATTTTCGTGATGATCGGTGCAGTAGTTTAAGCGTGAAGAGGTAACAAACAAACAAACAAACAAACAAATAAACAAACAAACAAACAAACACACTTTCGCATTTATAATATTATAGTTGGGATTATGTTATTACCGAACATGGCTCTATGTAGTATTACTGTTCCTAGTTCCATATAACGTAATCAGAGGTTCGCAAACTTTGCCATGTTTTTCGGTTTTGAGTAGACCCCCACTTACCTGTCATTAAATGCCTACATCCTACAACTTACAAGATTTTATAAAAATTTATAATAAATTTTTTACTTCATGGATACTTTTATAAATAATTTTATGTCTTTATATTAGAAGATAGTATAATGAAAGTATATAGGTACTATCAGTGTATGTTGAGATCTATTCGTGGTGATAGTGCTTTTAAAATATTCTCAATCTTAGCCGCCATAGGAAAATCCATAGAACCATAACCCTTTTGAAAGTAGCTGAAACAAACAATTCTTGCCGTTTTTACATTTATAAGTTAAAATCCTCAAAATTTTATTACGTCATCAGCTGAAATAAGTTTGTTCAGTTCAGAATTTGATACATTTTTTTTAAGGAATTTATGGAAGAAAACATCAAGTTAACATCAGTAACATCATAAACTAGAAAACATTATACCCGACCTCTATTATAATAGAGGGCGGGTCTAATTGCACTATCCGGGTCCAATCTGAGTCCAAGATGTAATTGCAATGAAATCGCTTATTCGACTCTTGCAACATCCACAGGCGAAAAGGGAACGGTGGCACGTGTATTTGTTGTAACACACTACCACACAAATAAAAACGTGTATATGAAATCGACGAAACGGCACTTGACTGTGAGACCTCCTTACGTAGTTAGTGTCTGCTTGTACCCCTCGATAGGGACGTATGTGAACTATCGTGGTAAAGGCAAATAATTTTATTACATATCTTGTAATGGGTAGTAGCTATATATGGCAAAGTAAATAAATGCATAAAATAGACTAAGTATCCAGCGAAGTATTAACTAGTAACAATTTGTCTATTGTTATGGAATGGAACATCGGATGTGATCTGATTATTTAAGGGTAAAGTTAAAAAAAAGTACAAATTACAGGGGATACTCATAAAATAAAAAACACCCGGGCAATACCACACAGACAAATCGGCAACTTTGGCAACTCGGCAAATACAACGGCGCGTGGCAAGGCTGGCAAGCAAGCGAAGAAATAAATGGACGAATGGACAACCGACCGGCTCGGTACGCAACACTGCGCGCGGCCGATCGGCGGCAGTCTACGGCGAGCGCTCGTTTGGGTAATATGTGTCGCTCTTGCTTTAGGAACAGCTGATCGTACTCGCGTCTTTAATAACGAATTCTTATTGCTCGTAATATAGTTGAAATTAAATTAAATACAACGTTAAATTCTGTGAGTGTTGTGAAAATATATCATCGTCAAATGTAGTTCTTTAAAATTTATTGTTGCTATGATTGGTAAGTTACCCTTTTTTGTTTATTTTATAGTTGTAGTTAATTAGTAAACTGCATTTTCCCTAATATTATATTGACAATATGATAAGTTTCACGGTAAAAATGTTACTTAATCTATAGTAATAATATTATCTGTAATTCGACATACCGAGTGTAAAATATAGACTAATCCTTTTGAAAATATTGTTTTTAAAAAGACAGTTCTAAAGGTGTAAAGTTATATAAAATAGTAATTAAATATTCGTTTATGTTTATTTCGTTATTTTTTCGATTGAATTACAGTGTACGTTTAAACTCGCCAAATATAAGATTTAGTTGAATATAAAAATTTAATTCTACTTTAAAATTCAAGTTAAGTCTATGCCTTTTAGTTAAATTTGACAACTTAAAGAACTTTTAGATACAGGTAGATTTTCAAAAAAATGCATAACGACTAAGAGATAAATGATTAAGTGTTCAGTAAAAAGAAATCACATTAATAAATAAGATCCTATTGCAAAGACAAAACAACAACAAAAATTTTCTTTCGTCACTTATTTAACTAGTTTTCTCATTTTCTAATCGTTCACCGTAATACAATTTTATGTGTATTTTTGTGAGCGGTGAGTGTATCCTGGTGACAAAAGACATTACCCAGTCCTTTTTTCTGGAAATTTGGATAATTTTGGTTAAAAAGAAAAACTGTGCGATTTTAATATTTTCATGAATAGCCCAAATAATAAGTAAACTAAGTGATCGCTTAAATTAGAAAACGATTTAATATCATGACTAAATTGATTGCACAACTCAAGCTAAACATTAAAATTGGAGTACAAAAAAATGTATGTTAATGATTTTGTATAAATATAACGAGTGTCATTTTATTTACTTTTTCTTAAATATCTTTTTCAAAAATGTTATTAAATTTACTTAGATAAGTACTTAGATTATTGAAAAACACCTTGGATGATTGTAATTTTATTAATATTTTAATTTTAAAGCTACCTAAATAATCCAATAATTAAATTTATATAAGGCACTAGCGGACCCGACAGACTTCGTCCTGTCAAAAAGATTTGTAAAGTGGCTTGCTCCTACTTATTTTATAGATAAGGAAACTTTTCCTGAATTTTTTATAAACCTCACGGAGCCCGAGACCTTTCCAACGAATGCAAAACCATGGAAATCGGTTCGTGCGTTCTGGAGTTATAGCGTCAGGAAGGAAAACCCGACTTATTTTTATATAGTAGATTTTCCTTATATAAATTTAACTTATATAACATAAAAATAAAATGTTTACTTGGTATAGATAACTGATGAATTCAAATTAGAATCGCATTATTTAAAGTATATAATAATAGGTGCGAAACTATAACTTTATTAACTAACTATTGGTTTATATTAATACAATTAGAAAATATTTTGTAAAAAGAAACAAATTAATTGCAGAATATATACCTACCTAAGTAGTAATATAAGTAGATAGTTAATATGCAGTCTTATATAATACATATATTGAATACCTAGTTATATAAATAAAATAATAAATTCGAACCATTGTAATTATAATGAATGACATTGATAGAGTTAATATTATGCTGGCATCGTGTATGAACTTGTTGCGACAGGATCTTTGTTGACGGTACGCAGTAATTTTTCATTTACGCTTCTTATTTAATAAAGCTATTGGTTAAATCGCAATTGTAAAATATAGAACTATACTACTTAATGTACAACTGTTTGAATATAAGTAAAGACGCATGAGTAAGAAAACGCTTTTCCTTACATAAGCTGTAATATTTTAATATAATCGAATATGTCTAAAATAAAGCATTAAATGCTTAATTGACTTGATCGATAATTTATATATCACCGTGCCACGTAAGAATAAGTTAAGATACATTTCCTCACAAACAATTCTCCTTACAATGTACTATAATCCCACACACCAACAAAATAATACATTTCTCATAATAGTGTTATAGAAATAGTGCACGAATATACCAACATACATACTTATTATCAACGCAACGGTAAAATGATTTGAAGAAGTTAATTTACAGATTATTATAAGTATAGCTATTTTAATGCACAGAAACAACTTCTCTTAAAATAATGCCTGTTACTGTTATAATTTGTATAATATGTATTCACAAAATAATTCATTTCAAACCATTTATATATAAAGCCTACAAACTTTAAATTTACAAATCTACCTTTTTGTTGTTTAAAATAAATCTAACAATTCCACATAATATTAATAAGCGTTCGTTTTCTGTCATAAATTCCGGAATCCATTCGATTCCCTTGCAAAAGTATGGCGTACTTTCACAGCATCATAATAATGAAAAGAGTCTACAAGAGATTAGAACATAATAGAGCGGAGGTGGGCGCGTGGGAAAGCTCCCAGCGTTCACGTACATCACTCTGCAACACTAAATCTAACATTAATATGCTAGATAAAGATAAACCTTCTTCGAGTGTATTTTTATCGTTTGAAGTCATTATTCTTAGATATCAGCCATTAAATTGGAAGACAAATTAGATGGTATCTCATAAAACTATACTAACTTATCTTCGATATAATTAATTAATCTGTTTGAAAAATATGACTCAATTTGCTACATAGAAAAGTTCACAATAACGCGTAATCTGCCTACCTGACTAAAATTTTTCTAGATAGACTAAAACAATATATAACATACAAAAAATATCATATGCACGTCTTCATATATATGTTTCAACTATTTTATCTATTGTTCAGTGTCTGTTAATAAAATCAGCCTTCCTGAATAATACAAGTGAATGAACTATAAGAGAAATTCAAGATATTCATTCATAAGAATCAATGGTTTTATGCTGGCGTAGGTGCTCGCAAGTCACTGACCAAGTAGATAAATAAAATCAGTGCCGGTTTGTAATTGTTATACGTGATGTATTGTAGATATATTGATTACTAGCTTTTGCCCGCGACTTCGTCCGCGTGGAATAGTGACTTCCGGCAGATTTTTGGTTTTTCCCACATAGTTCCCGTTCTTGCGGGATTTTCGGAATGGTCGAGTTTCCGCAGAATTTTTAGTATTATTATGTTGATACAACTTAACAAATTATTTCGACCAAATTTGGTACCATAAAAACGGTCATTGTGACTAAACCTTAAAAGATAGACATATGCCGTCGCGGACTTTTTTTTAGATCATGTATAGAGGAATATTCTTTCATACATATTTTTTGTGTATCTTGAACCGTTTTCGCAGTGCACGCAAAGAAAGCCTTCAAAAATGAATAATTTTCCCCGTTTTTTACACATTTACCGCTCTGTCTTTGCTCCTATTGGTCATAGCGTAATGTTATTTAGCCTATAGCCTTCCTCGATAAATGGACTATCCAACAAAAAAAGAATTATTCAAATCGCACAGTAGTTTCGGAGATTAGCGCGTTCAAACAAACAAACAAACAAACAAACAAACAAACAAACAAACTCTTCAGCTTTATATATTATTGATTATATATTATTGATTATGAAACAATAATTACTGTATTTTTATTATTTTTAAAATACACATCTGCGGTCTTCTTTTTTTTTTATATGCGTGTTTCTTATTTATCTTACTTATAAAAGAAAATTCAACATTTATAAAATTTTACCGCTTCGTTTGTGGGACGGTATACAGCCGCAAATTTTTCAGTATTTAATATTACTTATCACCAACAAATTTACATCAACATTATTCATAAAACAACTTAATAGCGCAACGTATAACGTATATTTTTGTACCCAGTCAATTTATCTGGGTTATTAAAATGAGTAGTATGTCGCGTAGGCTCGCGCGCTTATTTGACAGGCAATTGCAATAGTACCTAGTTAGTGGTTCCGGATACGTATCGGACGTGTCGGATGTCGGCATGAGTCACGCGGCGCCCACGCCGTGCCACCGCGCCCACTGGCGCCCGACCCGCGCCTCTCGTGCCGCGAATCTATACTGAATAATATTTACACAAGTACTTACTTAATTACTTATACTTAATACTTTATTTACCAAGAAATTCTCTTAACGATTTCTTTAAACAATATCAACTGTAAGATACATCATCATCAATCATCAACCTACCAGCACAAGCCTACCTACCATAGGTTTAGATTAAGGAGTTTAAGCCTTAATCAACGGCATTGACTCAGTGTGGTTTTTAGTTTCGTGGCAGATGTATGCTATGCAGGTTGGATCATCGTGTTTTTCTTCTATGCAGCTTAGCTCGCCATGTTTTTCTTCTCTGCAGGTTGACTCACCATATTTGCCTTCGCAGGAGCATCAAAAGAAATTACATTCAAAGATGCTGGGATTAGCCTTTGAACCTTTCCTATTAGAGACAACTGAGATACCAGTGTGGTCTAATGTTTAATTACCAATTTGAATCACGTAAAAATAAATAAAATATCTAAGAAATCTTTCCTTAGCCTTCCAAATTGATCAGCCCACTTTTCACTGGCATACATACAACGACCAGCATGTTTGGTCTGGACTGTTACTGAGACAAATATAGCATGTGTCTGCCGAGCGTCTAGGCTATTTGTATTTGGGTTTTGGCATTGGACATTTCGCAGTCTCGTGGGAAACTGAGTTGAACGACTGCGGAGACAATGCGCTTGTCGCTATCGCGAACAGTCGTTCACCGACGCGGACTACCGCCCACCCGCACTTTTGCCGATTGCTGTTCTCTACCATAAATAATATTTCATATGGCTATATACATGGGAACATGTTATGGTCAAATAGTTGCTCATCTCATTATTTATGAAAAATATATTATAAATTCTTAGTTAAGCATATTGTATAAGTAGCAGATGATTTTCAGTTTCCAATGGCAGACTCTAAACGCGCAAATACGATAATTGATATCGACTTTATAAGAATTTATTTAATAACAATAATCAGTTAAACAAACAATTATACAAGTGATACTTAGATTTGTTTGGGTCACAGACCAATTTTGTTATGGAGCAATATGCTCAAGGGCGATGCGAAAGGGGTTGGTCGATAGCTGCTGGACGTGAGCCAGGTACCGCGCCGCCGATACTCGCGTCCCGACTTCTCGACCCGTTAATCCATCCATAACCACGTCACATAACACGACATATTAAAATAAAAATCTTCGCGTACTTCGCTAATTAATTCACCACAGAAAAAATTGAAATCATCAATTTTCAAAATGAGGCAAACGTACTTTGTAGCCTACATATAGGCCACATCTTGTTCAGCGCATCATTAGTAAATTTTTCAATATGACAACGTACTTATTTACAAACTTTTTATTACAAAAGTTACTTAGTTAAAAACTGATTATTTTAAATACGCTAATGTGCTTGGCGTTTTTCTGTTGAGTGTTACGGTTATGGTAATAGGTACTACTTACATTATGTATAATGTGATGTCACAATATAATCGGATAGATGCTAAGTTGCAATCTAAGATATGGCCTGTGGTCATTCAGTAACTATGAAATCAAGCTTATTCACTCTGCGTATATACACAGGTTAGTGTTTGTATAACAATGGAAGTTTTCAATAAAAGAATTACGATTAGAAAATTAGCCAAGTGTGACAGAGTATGCCAACAGTATAGGGGAAACACAGTGCCGGCTAAATATTAAAAAAGCTATTGCCGTTAAATTGTATTGGGCTAATTAAGCGCATGCAACATACACATTATACACTGTCTAGCTAGATAATAAAGTTACAACCGCGGTTATACCGCGTGATCTGACCGATAAATCTGATACATTCAAGATTTTATTCAGTAAATAATAAAGAATCTATTTGCCGTGGTAAAAACTGAACTCATTTTTCTCTGCCTTTGTAGCAAATATAAAAAATCTATATCAAAAAATATTTCATTTTAATATATAATACGTATAAATTACATGAATATTTTAGAAATAATCTTCCATTCAAACGAAACTAAAACGAGTCTCAAAAGTTTGTTAATTATTGAGAAATTATACAATATTCAAAATAACGTAACATTTCAAATGCCTTCAATAACGCTATACTATTGTATAATTTAAAATTTTGTACATAGTTTTAATTAAATATTGGAATACTAAAAATATAACAGTAATAATTTTAAATTGTACTAAACATTTTGACTCCATCAGTATTAATGTGGCAGTGGATCCAATGTTTTTTTCCCTTTGGAGAAGGGAGGCTGAAAATCACAAGGAGAACAAAACAGACCCAGGACATCTTGCAGCCAAGTGCTAGGGAAATTGTTGTCCTCTTTATTGGCCAATATAACCTAACAACTAAATTGAGCCAAAAGCCTCGGACTTAAGGCCCATATGGCTTGAATGGAGGAAGTGTGAACGCACCCTCAAGTTGAGGCACAATAAACGCTGTCATATAAAGATGACAAATGCGAAAAGGCACGGGTACACCAAAGTAGATTCGGCTTGGATTGGTGGAACCTACTGATAGGCTGCAGTGAAGGAGACTGTGCTAAGTGTGGTAGTGCAGATGCCGCCACTAATTTGAAGGTCCTGCGTTATCTAATTGATCAGAAGAGTTGATTAATACATTCTATGATGGGCGATATCTATGCTGGGGGAAGTGGATATTTATTACGCAGTATTAATAGAAAGAGAGCTAATATGTCTTTGCTGAGCACGGATTTTCATAAAAAATATATCTTTGTACAAAATATATTTCCGCTTTGTATGTCAATTTATATACTGAAATACAGGTTAAAAACTCACGCCGTATTTATGCTTACGGTCTTCACACACGCTGTCATAATCGTTATATTATTTAACTACGCTTATTCAATGTCCAATACATTACAATGCGTCTTTCAGCACCCTCGCTGTATCAAAGATTTTTTATGTTTGTTGTTTTATTATATAGTTTTGTTTTTGTTGCAGATGAGTGGCAAGCGTACTCGTAGCTACAGATGTGCAGTGCACCAGCGGGATCGAGAGGTCAGCTCCGAAAACGACTTCCACTTACTACTAGAGGATCCCACACTATTTGCCAGGTAAATCACTCCTACTTCATTCTTAATAATCGTTCTAAAGATAAGATCACTAATAAGTCATATTTTTAATAAATTGTTTTAACATCGCACATATTAATGCTCCGTCCTCGTTTTTGCTAAATTATAATCTTATAACATTTATAGCGGCGACTTGGTTTTTCAATTTTCATTATTCGTATTGATGTTAAATATAACTGATTAATTCACATTATTACGTGTCTTTTTATGGTGCTAATGCTTAGTCAACGGAAGACATATTATATGATACTCGTATTAAAATTATCATATTTATATATTTTTTATTTACCTTATTAACACTTTAAGATAACAGCCCTAGTTAATGTTTTGGATTGCAAAAGAACCATAAAAACTTCACAAGCAGCAAAAGAGCAAATTTTTACAAATGATATTTTCCCACGATTCGAGATCTTACATTTTATTATAACTTGATAACAATTTTTGGCCTAATCAAAGCTTTATTAGAAAGTTACTGTTCTTTCAGATGATTTCGTCATGGCAACTATTTCCAATTTTTGTCATAACTCTTAATAATTTGTCGATATCAATTTTACATAACTTCATAAAGCTAGAATACTTCTATTCCAATTCTCTTCTTTTCCTCAGTAATATTTAGTCGCAGATAAACATATTTATCGTTCTTTTAAAAGGTCTCTATTACTTTAACACATGTTTATACTACAAGAGAAAATAACCGATATTACAAATTGTACAATACAGTAGGTATTGTTAAAACAATAAATAAACTAAATACTCCTTAGCCAATTAATAATTGCGAATTCCACATTTCCTGTTTGTTTGTCTCACTCTTTTTTCTTTTAAAACATATCATATTCACTTTATTTACTAGTTCATTTGACATAAAAAACAACGTCAAATTATAATGTAAATATTAATGATGTCAAACATAGGGCGAAATTGTATCAAAATGTAGAATATTAAATAAAAAAAATATTAACATGAAAATAGGAAACTTTTAAGTTGTAAACAAATTTTAGTACCTGCAAAATTTTTGTGTAGAAATGAAACATTTTAATATGGTTACATGGATCAAGGAAAGTTTTGTATTTTTATGCGCAATTCACGTGTCACAATGACATAAAAAGGTGTGAGCTACAGTAACATTTTAAATAAATTACTTTCAATCAGGGCAAGAACATAGTACAAGTAAGTCGACGATTGATTGCTAGTAACTTTTAAAAAAATAGTACTTTTTCAGCCTCAAAAATATGTATTATGCCTATTCCTTATTTAGTTATAGGTAGCCTATAGTTCTAATTTTCGATAGTATCCAAGTAACTAGTTTATACGTATCGTCAATAACATTGCAATTATAGGAATGCGCTAATACGATATTTCCTTTAATTTCAGGATGGTTCATTTAGTTGCGATGGAAATGCTCCCGGAAGAGCGGGACCGAAAATATTATCAGGAGAGATACACCTGCTGTCCACCTCCCTTTTTCATAATTTGCGTCACACTTCTGGAGGTAAGAAAAATCACTTATATCCGCCTTGTAACTCTTACTTTTTAATTGTTATAACATAACAATATTAGGTAGTACCTATATACGCTTTCAATATCTTAAGTTCATCCACGTAGATATCGTCTTTTAATACAATCTTTTAAACATTCAAAGTCAACTGAGTTCATACGATATAAATTATTAAACTTATTCATTTCTACAGCATAATTCATAAGTATACCAGTATCATCTACTTAGGTACCTCTATCTTGGTCGTAGAAATGTTTGTCAGAATTCCCAAGACCTTGTCTGGCGATGCGTCTCTCATCGGCGTGTTCTCTTTCGATGAGGAGTGACGGTAATGGACACACACACGTCAAGGCGTGTGAGGAGTAGTGGGCTTTTAGTCAGTATGCCACGGGATTTATCTGGCGTAAAACCCCAAAGTTCGTTAAGAGCCCGACATAATTTCGCGTCATTCCCGAGGCGCGAGGTATGCGGAAACACGAACTTCCCAAAAAAGATACCTCTGTTTTACCTACTTCTACCGCACACAGTAGTGTTCGCATAGCTGTTCTGCTGTTAGCATGTGAAAGGTAAGATAAGCAGTGAAATTATCTACTGGTTACCGTGACTTAACATGTATGTTGTATGTTGGCCAAGTACTACGGTTTTTACATACGGCGCTTACAGTTTCCTTGCGTATCTCACAGGGTTGTCGGATAATATAAGCATTTATGACCACTTACTATCAGGCGGGCAGTCTGCTTATTTAATAACATAAGGCAATAAAAATTTTTAACGCATAGGTTACACTACAGTTAATTATGTACTGTACAAATAGTAAACACAGTAGCAAAACTATAAGTGACTTCCTACCATCCGATAAGCGGTCTGCTTTTATACGAGCATATAGAATAAAAATTATAACTATACACAAAAAAAAATTAAGATATTTATATTTATTAATACAGCAATCATCCGCTGTATGTGCGTATGCGGATGCGTGATACTCTAACATTACAATAAATTGGTACATCACTTTCTATGGCACATGCTCATAGACCGCTGCTTGGGCGCCGCTCCAGTTACCTCAGTTAATTAAAATTTGTAATAGCGGATTTCACATCCGTGCAAACGGTTTACGTGAATCACAACAATTGGCTGAGGCGCGAGCCGCTCGTCACACGTTGATTCATTACTACGTTGGCACAAGGCAGTCTGTACGGGCTACGCTACATGTACACTGATATAGACAAATCCTTTGCTGGTTTTCCTTTTATGATTAATGCATCTCACATGAAAAAATATGCAAATTAGCTAATAAATAATTGGCCAATTTATTTGTGTGCAATACATCAATATCAACAGATACCAATATAATAAATTAGAGAGAAAACTGTATTAAGAGAAGACACTGTTTTCATTTCAATTAAAAATCAAATTATTTAAAAATGTTTATTGAATTTTTATGAACTTTGTTGGGTACATCAAGTATCAAGGTCAGTAAGTCTGATTTATTAATTAAAATAACAAGGCTATATTCATTCCCACAATTTGTATATTCCTGTAAGATTCGCAACAATTCTGCAACTCCTATAAAAACAATAATTTACTTTGTGAACATGAGGCATAAGTTGTAACGTCACATTACCCAGTTATTTCGCTGCCTCTTACCCTTAACACCGGAATACAGTAATGCAAACTAATGATGGAAAAAACGTATCTTTGTTGAGATTGGATCATTTGTATCCGGATCAGTACAAAGATTCGAATCAGTAAAGTGCTTCATTTGTATCAGTGACTCTAACCGATTAAATCGGTTCAGAGTCTCTGATACAAATATTCTGATATCTGATATATGATACAAATACACTGACATAAATATTGATATTGATTCATTTGTATCAGTGACTCTAATGCAATTGAGCGACGTGATCCGTAGCGCTCCGACTCTGAACTATTATAAGTACTTATCTCAATCGTGCGAGCGCCGCGTGCCGATTAAAACCGAGATGCAATTGAGCGAATGATTCACTTGAAGCGCTATTAGAGATTTGAATCAGTGAATCACTTGGAAGAAACGACTCACTGAATCGTTTCTGTGAAGATTAACACAACTCTAATGCAAACACTGCTGTTTTGCAACAGAGATAGGAACCTAGCAGACGACACGGTATAAACATGGGTACAGTTGAATACATTATTTTTCTAACTACTGTATTTACTTCAGAACTTTCATGACACCACTTGTGACGTAAACTCGCCAAAACGATACCAATATTCCAACACTGTTACTTAATTTGACCTAATTTATTTAGCGCATAGGTAAGGAATTTCGGGACGAATGCTAACTTTATAAACAAAACTTTATAACATATTTACTTGCCAACATTACTTACAACTGAGTTCATGCGATAAAAAATTATTAAAAGTATTCCAAGATAAAATCTGTATTGCCAACAGCCGTATTTTCAATATCGTCACTATACTAGTGACAATATTGAAAACGTAACCGTCAAATTATAAACAAAGTTTACCACAAACACAATCTGTCAAACAAATGCCAAGGTATTATTACACATTCATTAATTGAATTATTTTGTAGATAAAGATGACGATTTTATTTACTAACATAATACTAGTCGTACAAAAAGTATTATATGCAACGTTATATATGTACATAAAGCAACTTGTCAGACTTTACATGTCAACTGTCAAATGTGTTAGCGACAGCTTTACTAAATTAATGCTCATGTTGCTAATTGTACATCACAAATTGCTCATAGATTTTTTTTTCGATGTTCGTCTTTGAACTTCTTATACAACGATTGCATAAAGTAATATTATCTATATTGCTGAAGAAAAATGTAAATATACCAATACAAATGCTTCTTAAATAACTCGCATTTTAGGGAAATGAGAGTGGAAACGCAGTATTTTGTCATGACGCTTCACAAGCGTTCAAACAATAACAAAATAACACTGTAATAATGTGTTTCAAGACATAACAAATGACACCGACAAACTTCTGACGTGTCACGACATAACCTACACCTACTCAGTAGTTCCGCATATAAATGAGGCCTATGATGGTATACCTAATTTTTGCTGGCTGAATCTATACAGTATGTACAGTTGCATTGTTGTTGTCAGCTGGGTGTGTTCGCATGGTATGCATGGGGCACGGGCGGCATGGCCGCGGCGGCAGGCCCGGTGCCGGTGGATTCCCCGCTGGTATATCGTCCTGACCGCCGCCGTGAACTGTGGCGGTTCCTCACCTACAGCGTAGTCCACGCGGGCTGGCTGCACCTGGCCTTCAATCTACTAGTCCAGCTGGCCGTGAGTAATTATTGCCTTTATTTCTTCTCCCGTTGTTTGAATTATTCTAAAAATTAGGATTAACTGAAAGAGCGTGAAAAAAAAAGATCACTAAAATAACGTTTAGCAAGTATCAAGTTCAGCAAAATTTGCCGGGTGGTCAGTTGAATATGACTAAAAATATTAAACAATTTTTCCTTTAAATCGACCTAACGTCGTCCTATAATTCGCTATTTCGGTCTATCGCCCTGCAAATTTATCAGAGTAAAGGAATATAAATCATCATCATTATGGCTACGTATAGCTTATGTGTGGACCTCCCAAAAAGTGGACCATCAACATGGTTTTCTGAATAATTTATTATTTGAAAGGAATTTTAACTGTCTCTCAACACGGGGTAACTGTGAGAGTTGCGCCTGGATATGTAATTGTACAAATATCTATAAGAGAGCCCGGATCTAGCTTTTACGCTACTATAAACGATTAGAGAGGAGTTATATCAGATAAATAAGTTTTAATTTGAAAATATCAAACGTGATGGTAATTATTGTCGACGATAGGTGGGACTTCCTTTGGAGATGGTACACGGTGCGGTGCGGTGCGCGGCGGTGTACCTGGCCGGCGTGCTGGGCGGGTCCCTGGCAGCGTCCGTGCTGGACCCGGACGTGTGCCTGGCGGGCGCGTCGGGCGGCGTGTACGCGCTGCTGGCTGCGCACCTCGCCAACGCGCTGCTCAACTTTCATGCCATGCGTTACGGCGCCGTGCGACTCGTGGCCGCGCTCGCCGTCGCCTCCTGCGACGTAGGCTTTGCGGTACACGCTCGGTACACCAAGGTGAATGTGCTACGCAATTATATTTTACTACCTTTCCACTCGCAGCAAAATACGGGCCTTTTCTCTTCGTCCATATTATAATGAGGAAACTTTGGTATGCTTGTTGTAGTACAGGATACCACTACGCAATTCTCCAGCTATTTGGGTTTTCTTTTTAATTACTAGCTTTCCGCCCACGACCTCGCCTGTGATATATCGAATTTATAATTCTCTGTATTTCTTCTACATTTTTATTTTCTGGGCCGTAAGCTTTTTTGACGACATCATAACACAAAAAGTTTCATCCGCTATTTTTACTCTATTTGGTGATTTTTTTTTAATATTTTATACCTTTAATATCGTATTTATTGACAAAAAAGTAAGTTTCAAGCTTTTGAAAATGACGTAAATTCCCTACACGCTGTCATTAAAAAGCAGACATGCCCTTTCTCAGTTTACCATATGCGCCTCGCCCAACATTATGCTAAAATACTACGCCGCCTAAGGGTTTAATGAGGCGTCAAAATAAAAAACAAATTAAACAAACGACAAAAATACTTTGGTTCATGTAACTGCAATTACCTATAATTATTTATATAAATTGCAACATAAAATTTTTGTCACCAATTTTACGCCATATCATAAGCATAGCAAAGGCAAAAACATTGTTAGCTATGAAATTTTACTTAAAACGTATCTACGTTTTTAAGTAAAATTTCATAGTAAAACATAATGATTATAATATTCCTTAAATTATACATTGTTTTACGAACAAAATGTTACTTTACTTTGAACAAAAAGATAGAGTTCGCTTATTAGATTATAGGTGGCTATAATCTAATAAGTGAACTCTATCTTATTTATTGCCTATCAGATAATTTCTCATTAACAATAAGATCCTAAATTGCTAACGAATTAATGACTCGATTTCTGTGATGAATTTTAATTAGCAAACCACATTTTGCATAGGTACTTTATTTATTTAAATATAGTTTCATAAATGCATAAAGTCAAAAACTACTGGACCTACTCTGATGAAAGTTCGGAAAAAAATACTTTTATCCCGATATAACATGGGCGAAGCCGCGAACGAAAGTACTAAATATACATTTCCAATAGGAAATATCTTTTTCCCAATGTCTTTCCCCAAGGCTTAAACCATCTTCATTCAAAATTTTACAGAAATTTCACAGCAGAACGAACAGTTTGATAGATTCTCTTCTAGTCTCGTACCTATGGTGAATTCGGGAATTCGGAACTTTGAATTCTTGATCAGTTCAAGTGCAAAGCTAACTTCGTTAAACTTAAAGGCTTTTGATGATTAAAAATCCATATTTTGTATAGTTGCGATTAGTTAATTCCATTTGTAAAAACTATTGGTTAGTGTCCTAAACGTTATCAAGACATTGTTATGTCGTGCTCGAAGTATACTTGGCACTACTATTCGATCGGCCTGAACGCACTTGTTAGAATATAATATATAGCATAGCACGATGAGTCATATATGTATGTAATAATGTCATATATTTTTTATGAAAAGAAAAAATTATAACTATTTCTATGAAAAATGAAATTTCGATCTTTCTTACCACAGTTCTCACTGGATTCCAATATTAGTATAGACAAAAATGTAATAGGCTATTTGACAGGTTTTTAAAATCCATTTTATATTATTTAGTAGAGTCTAAGGAACCCAGTAAAAGTTGTTATTTTTAATTCTGGTATATATTACCTGAAAAACATCGAATTAAAAATTCAATATTTGAATAGTGCGCCAAAACGCTACTTTGACAATATGGCGCTGCAATGAGGTCGGTGACGTCACTTGCCTGTATTCTGATCTGTGACAACTGGCATATATATTTGTTTGTTGTAAACATAAAACGAAAGTGCGATTGGATTTACTTTTTATCAGTGATTTATGTAACAAAATGAGTTACAAATGGTGTGCAGTTCCAAAATGTACAAATACGTCGTTAAAAACTCCGGAAAAAACTATTTGTAAGTGTTCCAAAGAATATCGAAGTGCGCCGAAAGTGGTTGCAACTTTCTCGGAGGGATCATAATGACACAGCGAATAGTACAAATATTTTCTTTTGTGAAGACCATTTCGATGTAAGTAAACATAATATTTATATTTTGTAATAATTAATTACATTCAGAATGTTAATATTTTCGTTATTGATTTGAGGTTATAATACTTCTAATGTTTTTAACAGAATGTCTCTTGCAACAATATTTCCGCTGTTTTCCATAATATTTGTTAAAATTTGTAGCTACAAAGTCTTATGATTTCAATAAGCAGTACACTAAAAGATCCCGACTAAAACTTGTTTGTGCGTTACAGATGGAAAATGACATGGCAAATTACTATCAGTACAAAATGGGTTTCAGTCAGAAAATAATTTTAAAAAATAAAGTTCTGCCTTCTACATTTCATTGCCAGCCAGATCGCATTAAAAGAATGTGTGATGCTGGTACTTCCCGATCTGCATTCATAGAATAACATTTTGTCAAACGGCAAAGAATGGAACTTGTTAAACAATGTGAAGACATTCAATAACCGACGTAACGTGAACAAATTATCGTTTATGTTCACGGAATTGTGCCAAACAAACTTTTTGTTGAAGAGGTTGAAATTTTGTTTTGGTAGGTTGTGAAAAAGAAAATGTGTTTGGTATTAAGATTTTGATTGTTGTATTGGAAATTGTAGTGCAAGGGTTTTTGTAATGTTTTAAATTGTTTTTATCTTGTATTTAAATAGAGATATAATGAAGAACAAAATGTGTATGTAAATTTCATCCCCGACAACATTATTTATAACCTATATCTTGTGGAAGTTCATCATTATTTCACTTTCTTATGATATAATTTAAGTTACCAGTAAAGTGTAATTATACTTACTTTGCTGTTTTTACATTTTTTAGCTCCGAAACATAAATGTCAAAATTATTTTTGAAAAATAATCCGACCATGATTGCGTCGACTTGCGGCAGGTTTCTGCTGTCTGCTTTTACAAAATCGTTGTCTATGGTTAAAAGTACTTGTAAAATAGTGCAAATAAACAAAAAGAAAAACAATGAATAGTAAAGAAAATCTTAATATAACGGAGATAATCTACCACAACTAGGCGCAACACAAGTAGGCAAACGATGTTTACAAGCAAGTGACGTCATGATAAACTCGACCAATCAGGAGCGTTTTGTGTCACATGACAAACGTTTAAAAAATGCAATTTTTATTTACGGATTTTAAAATAAATCAATCATTATTTTCAACTTACGTTAATAAATAATCATTTTTAACTCTTAATTTATACTGTTAACAGTAATTGACACTTTATTTTTCGCATTGTCAAATAGCCTATTTGAGAGATAACTTCTCTAAACCTATTCTAATTTATGAAATTTTGAAACGAAAAATTGAATGTGACAGTTAATTGTTCGGAATTGTAACATGAAATTAACGAAGATAAAGGTGTTATCGTTTAATATTTCAAGGTGTCGCCATCTCCCCGGGTTCAAATACCGGTGAGGGCAGATGTTTGTGTTATGAATGCAAGCATTTGCACCTTAGTCGTGGTTGTTATTATATATTTCTCTCAAAAATTGTATATATGTAAAATATATGTATGTCTATCCGTTACCCTAGATCCCATAATACAAGCCTTACAGAGCAGTAGCTGGCCCTTTGGGCTACGCTGATGAATAAATAAATATTTTTTTACTAAGTGTAATAGTAATAAATACAGTATATATTTGTTAGAAATACCCGAACTAAAATTTTTAACTTCCAAAAATTACGTTTCGAAGGAACAGAATAGATTTGAAATAACGGATTTAAAAAATAATGAAAATCCATTGGTGCGTTAACATTTTCAAAAGTCAATCTTCGGTTATAAACAATTAACAAGTTAGCGCTCAAGTATGCTTGTCATTGTACCAGGCCTTAAGGAACGCCTTTTTAGAGAAATAACAAATATATACTAATGTATATATTTGTTCTTTCTTTATATGTATATAGATATAATATTTATTATGTTTATAAGCAGTATACGGCGATCGTCAGAGTAACGCCATTCATTTTCATGGTGTTTAAGATATCGCATCAGCCGCGGCTTTTCTATCATGTTGGTCGCGCACGGGTGTTCCCTTCCGTATTTCAATAGTCTTTCTTACAAACTTGTACATCAATCTGTACTAATAGAATACTAGAAATCTCTATAAATTGATTGCTGCTACAAAATTCGTAGGTACATTTAGTTGCTAACAATAAAACATGGAAAATTATATTACTATAATAATAACCTTTCATTTGTTACAGGAAGCGCCACCGGTGTCTTACGCGGCGCACGTAGCGGGTGCTTTGGCCGGTCTTACCATCGGGCTGCTCGTCCTAAAGCACGCACAGCAAAGGCTTTGGGAAAGGCTGCTGTGGTGGGCGGCGCTCGGCGCGTACGCGGCGTGCACGCTGTTCGCGCTCCTGTACAACGTGTTCAGCGCGCCTGTTGACGAGCTGCACTACATGCCGCCCGACCCACCTCCCGATGTCGCCGGCTTCTGATCGCCCACTATAAACTCTGTTTTGTATTTGTAAGACAAATAGACACATGAAAAAAATCAAGGGTTGCGGTCCAATATTTGGTAACGACGCTCGTGCACGCTATTGGCATCCAAACAATACCGTCTTGTTAGTCGTAGAGAAAGTACTCTACATATTTTCTGTTTGAATTGTAATCACTAATCTATGACGTCGTTGCTATTAGCACACGCCATTACAAACCAACCATTTGTATGCAAATAATGCGCACAAGCAGAAATAAAAAAATTTAAGCTGCACCCTTGACATCATGCAGCTGTACAATGAGCATGTGCAATTTTGTATCAGAGCTAAAAAACAGATTTTAATGAGAGTTGCCAGATTAAAAAGCTGTGCTGCGCAGCAATGGATGTGTAGACGTGTATGATTGGTCAGCGACATACGCTGCATGCGCTTACGTCTTCTATGCACCTGTATATGAGCTACATCGTGCACAATTTTGTATTTCAATAATCCATATTACATCGATGTTTATTACACGACTTTACGACGCTCGTTATTATACGACAATGGATAGATAGACCTGTTTAAATGTTAAGTCTGCGAGCGTTGCCCGTGTCATTTCCTTCCTATTACATTGTCCCAATCACCTCCGCTGTAATAATTTAACAGCATTCGGAACCTCGTTGTGATAATTTTTATTACTGTTAGAGATACGCGACTGATCGGTTATGGTTTAGCTTGGACAAATTTATTTGCATTTTTATTATATGATGCAGCAGGTTTTTTTAAAACCTCGACGTCCAAGTTAATACCTGATCATTGCAAAATCAGTACGGTCCACTCACAACAGCCTAGTCAATTTACCTTAGTGTGATTCGCTATAATAGCATAATTTTTGAGGAGGTTTTACGCAAGACAGTATGCGTTGTCTACCTAAATGGAAAGACTGAAAAATCTTTCAATTTATATTGAATCTCAAAAATATTGTGCGAGTTTTCTCTTCTGTCAAAGCCTCCTCATAATACTTAATTGTTAAGTAGTATTATTAATTGTAATGAATAGGTGAATTTTATTTTTGTACCTACCTGCGTCCGTAGTTTAGGATGATGGCGAGTCGTTACCGTTGTCACCACAACATTGTTTCCGAATGGGCTGAATTGGGATTAGGCGGCGCACTTGGGTAATTAATTTAAAATCGTATATAATGTTTCACTTTGTTGCTACCCCATGTTGGTGCGCCGGTTAATTCCGTTCTTAAGTCATTACGATGCCCAGTTCACCAAAGATTAGGATACGTCACTTCCCCACATACAATGGCCTCATGTCTCTAATTATTTAATTTAAAGTTATGAAAATATTATCTTCAATCTTTTGCTCAGAAATAAATACTATAAGTATATCTCAATATTAACTCATAAACATGGTAACATGTAAGTAATGTTGTGTAAATTGCTCAATTGCAATTGTTTCTATATTTGAATTGATTGTGCTCAATAGAATATTTTGTTTTTGTGGAATCTATTTTCATTTTATTTACGAATTATTTCCATAATATTGATTATGTACTCTGAATTCGTCCATTGTCAAAGACCCGTAATTCAACTTTATAGTAAAAGTTCTTATCTGCAAATATGTTGATTATATACCTACCCTGAATTCGTCCATTTTTAAAGACCCGTATTCAGCTTTATAGTAAAAGTTCTAACATGCAAATATAGTACAGTAATATTATAATGTGCCTGATTCCTATTATTGTAAATTACATTGTATACTTTAATTTTATCATGTAATGTCACAAAACGACTGATTATTTTTGTATAAATTATTGCAGAGTGTTTTCGTTTAATTTATTTTAAATTTATTTTTAAGTGTGAATTTGAATGATTATACATGAATGAAAAATAAGAATGATAATTATTAAAAAGTGATTGGAAACTATGATTACTTTGTTTTTTTTTCTTTTAATTTTACATCGTCAAACATGTGCACTCACTAGAATAGACCTCGACTAAGAAAAGAGGATCTCAATTTACTGATCCAATGCAGATTTTTCAGAAAGTTACATCCCAAGCAATTGATGTTAGATACTCGTATTGACACCATACCAAACCTGTCTACACCCATCTACTATTTATCTATCTGCCATACAAATCTATGATCTGACAAACCGTCTGAAGAAAAATAACTCCTGGTTATGTCACTCTGTTACTGTTAAATTTGATAGAATCTTGAATTTGTGACTATAGTGATTTTTTGTAAATAACAGAAATACCGCACACCTCAACTCGAGCATCTCATCCAAAATGTGGACCAGAGGTGGATTTCAATATATTTTGCACAAATTTGTGAAGATAAAAGCAGTGCACTCTACAATGGCACTGATCGATCGGGACTCGTTAGGAGTCGTCGGGACTCGTTATTGTTAGTTATATATGTAGACTTAGTTATACATATATACTGTATATAACATGATTGAGTTGAAAGTTGAGTTGAAATAGATCTCACTGAGCTATGGTATCCAACATAGATTATTTTTATATCTATGCCATCAAAATACATAAATGAATTAAAGTGTAGTGAAAAAACAAAGCTAACACTAATATTGCTGAAAGATTTGAATTAAACAGAGAAGTCAACGATCCGACGAAACATATACCCACCAAAATAATAAAACGAAAATCATGGAAGCGATAAGAAACACAAGGCGTTATACACAATATGGTTGGCTGGAGATTGGGCTTGACTGCAATGCGCTATAAATTTGGCATAAATTGGATAATGCCGATTACTACCGTAGTACCGAACTTTTGGTAGTAGTATAAATCTGAACCAGTATAGAATCATTTAAATTATTTAATACTAGCAAGTTGATGGAATCTTTTCTTTTAAGTTTTTTTTTCTTTTTATTAATTTGCGCAAGACATGTTGTCAAAGTCGCATTGACAGCGGACGAGTGTCATCATTGGGCACAGACTATGTTATTCATGAATTTATAATTATTAAATTACATTTCTTTTGTTAACTATATAACCATTTTTCAATAAGATTTAAACAAATTATCATTTTACAAACATTTTAACCACGTTTTAGGGTGTGTTTACTTGAATATCTAGGTACTTTCAAACATCATTTACAGAAAAACGGGGGATTTAAAAAAAATATAATTGTAAATTGATGAACATAAAATTACCTATCGATTGATATATCTTACGTCTCTGCACATGATTAAGGCCCACTTTTTGTCCATGTCCTTTTAAAAGATCATGGTCCTAGGTGAGTCTACTACAAAATATTAAAAATAATTTGTTTTCATTGAAATAAAATATATTTTCGGAAAAAAATCACCTGTATTTTATTATTCATATTATTATTATTTGCCCAACGATCCGAAAATGGTACTCTCACTGACTTTGGCGGCCTGAGAACGGCCATGCTTGTCGCCCGATTTTATTATTTTCATGATACCTGTATATTCTGTATTCCCAAGCATCTGATATATGTATGTTATTTAATCAATATTAAGATATGAAAAACCACAAATTCTTGCGAAAGAACACTGCTTCATTCCTATGAAGCTAAATATGACTGTTGAAATAGAAACAACTTTATAGATTGAATTTACGAGTAAATATGAATAGAAATCTTAAAGATAATTATTAAATGAGTCTGGGATAAACGTATTATAAGTAAGTTTTATATCAATACATAGACAAGTCAGTTGGCTGTAACGAAATACATATTGTATTTTTTCTATTGAAGTTCCCTTGATAGGTATAAAGACAAATAGTTCTTGGGAAAGAATAATCCAATAATCAATAAATTCTTGAATATAAGAAATAATACTGCTCTTAGTATATGAACAGAGAAATCAATCAACTCATTATTAACAGTAATACAGATTTATTTCAACAGAGAATCTTACAACAAAATAATTGCTGCTACTATAGACAAAAACACTTTTACATGCACATTCATCTGTTACGTTATGATTTTGTATGGAAAATTCTAATATTCAATAACTAATAAAATTCATGAATGCCATATAAGACATTAGCTCAAAATTAAGAAATACAGATGTGTTAATTTTGATATATCTAATATCAAAGCCAACAAATCGACGGTTATGAACCCAAAGTGGATACACCTCGATAGAGAGATAGAATCTCTCGCAACAATTAAATTATGTAAGTATTCTAGCTTTTAGCAATTGAAGCACCAAATTAGATGTTTACTTTTATGTTTAGTTCGTAACCGCAAGCACAAAAGCTTCTAAGCTCTTCAGTTTTGGTTTAATTCAGACTTGGCGCTCGAAAATGTAAATGACGAAAATATCGGTAAAACAAAAACAGTAAAACGAAAACTCCTGAGATAGGTGAATCTGATCAAAAAATAATCCCAAAGTGTTGGTATGTTTATATGTACATGGCATCACAGTTTATACTTAACCTATTAACTTGTCACTAAATCCCTTAACAACATTCATTCAAGCATTGATTAATAATACTGAAAAAACGAATATTGTCTAAAAATTTGCATTACTAGTTATACAATAACTATCCACAATACAGACTAATTAACTAAGTACCTTTCGGATTTATATTGTTACATTTTCGTTCGTTACATTCTCTCTCGTTCGTAATCCCATGACTAATTAAATAAATGAATTGATATAATTGAAATATAACACAAGATAAATCCAAAAAATACTAGTACCTATCAGATTCTAGGGCTAGTCTCGGTATTTTTGTTAGCTTTAATACTAAACAATTTTAGAAGTAAGTTCGGAAAAGGCGGACTGTCGCTTTGACCCACACCGGTATTCCTCTTCTTTTCAATTCACTACTGCAATCGGATGAATATTGGTGAAGCATCGTACATTCTTCGTGTAATCGCTCCTAAAACAACAATCCAAATCAGTAATTTAAAATAGAAAAACAAAATTCATCAGTTGCAACTCATTTACTGCCAACCATTTGAGCTTACTGTAAGTTACCGAGTGTTTAAGCTCTTTGTCAACCACGCTGGCAGAATGCAGATTTTTTAACATCATACACGTCTTTTAGTATCCCCGCAAGTATCAAGGTTGTTTCACGATGAAGTAACGGAAAAATATACCTAAATACAAAATCTGTAAACACATTGGTACTTAGCGGGTTTAAGCCTTGAGCCTCCCAATTAGAAGACCAGAGTTAAAGACCGATCCCCAATATACTAATTTGTAAAGCCAGTAGTGTTCCAGTGTATGAAACATATATAGCATATTTTTAATAGCAGTTTTAACGTCAAATCAATATTATTAAAATGAATAAATAATATTACATAATGTACAGCGTAGGAATCCCACAAGGTGGACTAACAAATTGGTGAAAATCATAGGAACGCGTTGGATAACCGTCTATTATGCCGTTAATAGAAATCCGGCAGTGGTTCGATGAATTAGAACAACTTCTCTATGAGCCAGGCTCCAGGACCGTTGAGGCAATGAGCCTGCTCCTCATTAGGTGAGCGGAACGGCGACATAGGTTTATCTCTCATAATATGTGTATCATATCCTCAACGGTCACAACCGCTTCGATCGCTATATGTATAGAACACTAACCAAAATTATCAGGACCACTCATTTTAAATGGTCCATATGCTCAGTGCTGTGGCTGATACTAGACACCCAAAATTCACGCACAACCCGACAAAAGTCCATGTATTTCATGAGGCACGTGATATGTGGTAACGTGGTATTATTTTGTTGGTATATTCCCAACGTAAAAAAAAACGGAAATACTTGAGAGATAGCCATGTGCGTCGATCGGCGTCTCTCAGCTCAATAATGAAATCTATAAAAACCAAAGTCAGAGATATAACTCGAAAAAATAACAATCTCGGCCACTGCTTGCTTGAAATAGGTATATACTCAATTGCATGGATAGAAATGAACTACCCTAATTGTGCTTATATACAGGATTATTAGATTACATCTTACATAAATGAACATACATAAAGTGGAAGCTACCCTGCATTACTACTGTGATTTATAAGCGGATATAATGTTATTCAAGTGTTAGCTAAGTGTAATCTTCAAGCTTCACTATTGATTGAATGTATTAATATTACACAGTCCGTTCATTTCGATGCGAATTATATCTTACCTGTAAATCAGTAGAGGTAGTAAAAATGGCTGCCTGTGCTTCAAGATCTCGCCTCACTGACCTCTCGCCTAAATTGGCAGAGCCAATCACTGTAGCCCAGGGGACGCCACTTCCTGGTGGGTAGTACCTGTAATACATTTCATTAAAATGATACATTGGTTCTCGTTAGTCATTATTACTGCTACAAAGTTTAACTTGAGTTAAACTAGATTAACTAATAGGATTATTTTCAAAAAATGTGTAAATAGTTTGATAGAGTTCAAAAAACAGACATCTTTGCCCTTTAGCGCAAATTACCTGCAGTATGAAAACCACCACCAACACTACAAATTCGCGATATTTGGAAACATCGTGATTGACACAACCACCAAGTGCAGGATGCCGCCGCTGCAGTCTTGGACAATTCTGTTATAAAAGTTAATACGACCGCTGTTAACGTAATTAAACACTATTTCGCTGCTGGCGTCGAATATAGTAAAACCTTCGATCATATATTTCTGTAGATACACAGTTACCGTCTAAAAAGTGGCACCGACGAAACAAGGCACAAACAGTAAATGTGCCTTGTTTCACTCTCATTCATTCGGTGGCCGCGCGCGATTGATAACGTCAACGATGCCGAAATGCGTAGTTTATAATTGTAAAAATGACACACGTAAAGTGCAAAAGAAGGATGGAATGTCATACTTCCAATAAGTATATCTTTATCTTAATTTATTAGCGCATTTTTTATGAGTAAAACACTTTTATTCATATTATGTATTACTAAAATATCAATTTAAAACGCTTGCGTACCATGCTACGATGCGTAACGCATCGCATCTATCTCTTTCTGTCTCGAGTGGCTCACTCATAGGAAAAAATAGCACAGAGCTAATGTTTCAGAAAAAGGTCAGTGGAATGATGGAGTCGCCTATACCATTTTTTGTGATTTTCTTTCTTTTTTTTTTAGTTTTCCGCTTTCTTTGTTTGTAAGGCTCGGCAAAATAAAGGTTGAGAAACCCTGTCTTAATAAAGTCTGTACTTTCCTTAGCACCTAATTCTACATACTTCTTGGTTTATGTTTAAAATTTAAAAAGTTTCCGTACTGTTAAGTGTAAAAAAAAACTAAGCATCTCCACTGCTGTCTATGTTCAAGTAGGATGCGATAAGACGCGAGCACAATATTCGGAGTCAAATGCAACGTAGGAGCATTATTATATGAAATGAATTTGTGCTTAATTGCAACGCACTAAGGGCTTATTATCCAATATATTTGTTTTCAAATATGTCTTGTTCATTTCTGATTTCACTGCATCATTATGTCATCGAAACCAGAAGATAATATGTAACGACCTTAACAAGGATTTATTTTCATACTTCATTACGTTACTTAAGATTTAAATTGGCTTAAATTATATGACACTTTAGAACTTTTTTCAAAATTGGTACTATAATATACATCTATTCTTCTATGTATAGACGCGGGGTCGATATTTTGTTTGATTTTCTATGGAATTGTGTCTACAGAAATATATGATCGAAGAGTAAAACAATGTAATTCCGCCCAGTTGGAGCGGCCGATATGTTATGCAACAGTAACACTAACATATTAGACAGTAATATATCACATTACTTGAATTAATTTATGATAACGTATAGACTGCAGGTGGCAATGGACCGGTCGCGCTGGAAATCGATTGGAGAAGCCTATGTCCAGCAGTGGACGGCGATAGGCTGAGATGATAGACTGCATGAACCTACACGAAATCTAATGATGATATTAATTTATTTTCGACTTTAAAAATAATGAGATACGCAGTTGTTATTGCTGTTGGTGGCAGGCAAGCAAATGGCACACCTGATGGTAACTACTAGAACTGTGTACCTGGAATAGTACATTACTGCAGCGGCCAGCAATAGAGGCATAGAACGTGTACATGTGGGCCGAGGCGAAGCCGAGCCACACATACGCAAGTCCATCAATGCCTAGTTGTGGCCAAGGCTTGTATAGTACTTTTCTCAAATAATGCGCGGAAATTAAAACTAAGTAGTACCAAGCAGAACTTTATCAAACTCCATGACCAACAATGAACAAAATTTTTCACGCGCCAAAGGATTCGTTTGTTTTTTTTTTTTTCATTATAAAACCAGTTTTTTTTTTTGCAAGCCAGTTCGATATTTAAATAAAACTCTGATAAGTTGCCTCCTTGGTTTGCCATTTTTCGGAGCAAAAATCGTTCCATTTTTGAAATACACGATAGATATGAATTTACATGTATATTTATTTGGCGGCTAAAACACGACAGATATGGATTTTCATACATTTTTTAACGGCCGCTGTTCGCATGTAGTACAGCAATTTCGATTTATCTCGAAGAAAGTTGTCAAAATAATGCTCAAATTTCCAAGCATGCAAGCAAAATACTCTTTTTTACCTCGTTTAAACTCATATCCTTAGCCTCAGAAACTACCACAGCTGGGAGCACAATCCACAATTCACACGTAATTGGAAGAAATTAACGCGTAAGCAAATTAAAATTAAAATTGTCTCTTTTGAGGTCAGAATATTGGGATCGACGACATTATTATAACATTTTACTGCACAATCACACATTATGTACCTACATTACAGGGAGTCAAAAAATATGAACCAATATTTGAAGGAGCTCCAGCCCTAAAAGGAACATAAAACAGATACAGTAAAACTAGCTTAAGACGATTTCTCAGGGACCTTACCAAAAACACGTCTCAGCGAGAAAGCGTATTATGCGGGATAGGTAAAATAAAAAAAACGTACTACTTATTATTATGTATTATGTTCTAATTTTTGTAATTATACATTTATAAATTACGTTAAATACGTGGTGTAATTAAAATTACATTATTTAAAATAATAAATTCGGGAAGTGTTGCCATCCGTGTATCAACATCTTATTGTGCCACTGTTGCCGATTCCCCACTAATTTGACGGCACACAATACCGTTGCGATTTTTAAAACGATCTATCAAGCCATTTGAGCTTTAAAACTGCCACTTATGGGCAGTTTTAAAGCTCGTGCTTGATGAAGCCATTCCACTAAAACTTTTTCCAATTTATCATTTTTCTACATTTTGCTTTTTTCTTTGCACACCTCCCAATCTGTATTTTTCTTTAATTTCTTCTCTGTTCTTTAAAATGTGCATAACGTAGAAACTGCAAGTGAAGCTCAGCAGCTAACTGGGTTTGATATGTTGTTTGTGACATTTTATCGAAAACTTTCAATATCTCGATTTTTTCTTGAAGTGACAATGCCTTTCGCTTAATTGTAGTCATATTGTAACAAACAAATGATGCACTATTGCAAAATGAAAAATTACAAAACAATGAGAGCGCGCGCCGCGCGACCCTACATGTTAAAACAAATGACGATCGGCAAACGTCAAGCATTTCGCATTTCGCTTGTCGCGGCTCGGGCTCGCTGCTCGGCGTGTATTAAACGGGATGACGAGTCGTATTAAGCGTTAAGAAATGTATGAAAATATATTTTAAGTTGCAGGGACTGATGTAAAGTTACGTATTATGCGAGAAATCGTATTAAGCGTGATCGTCTTAAACGGGTTCTACTGTAGTTTCAACGACAAATAAACAATAACATCAATCAATACAAACAATGTTACCTTTTTTATAGCTAATAAATAAGACTAATTTATATTTACCATAAACCTTTCGCATGAAAAGTCCATCCTGAACGCTCATACTCAAGCATTCTCACACGGCTTACTTGATTATGTTGTTCAACTTGTTCCCAAAACCTAAAACAGTGTATATAATCAGATGTTATAAAAAATATTATTATATTTGAAATTTTATATAATTAATAAAATTACTTTCGAGCCAATAATGAGTAGGCATATGGAATACCTCCTGCTGGACCAGCGGCTCCCAAAAATCCATTAGCCTGTAATATATTAAAGCAAAAATTTTAGATAGCTGTTTACACTTTTGATAATCTTGTTTAAAGGAATTTTAGATTACAAATTTTTCAAAGTTCATTGGTTATTTAGTGTAGAACATAAGTATTAAGAGGCATATTACAATTCTTCATTCTGCGAGATTAGGTATTTTGAAGCGTCCCGACAACTCATTAAAGGTCACACGTCCAAAATACTGTTGACGCTAAGACTAAGCGATTTTGATACTTTTCCCAAAAATTTTTTATTTATATTTTTATGGAATAATTCGTTATTGCTACATATATCGTATATGAAGAAACACATTATATGAAGATGATATTATAAATAAGACAGATGATATTGTTAAAAATAATATTTATTAAATATTACCTACAGTTGAGCCAAATAAGGGAACGAATGTTTACCAACAAAGTGCCAACAGGCATATATTAATAACCTTTTTCTATCATAATACAGTTTTATTTCTTTCGAATGTGTGATACCTACTTACCTGTTTAATATTATAGCGTAGTAATATTTTACAATTTAAATCTAGACTGACTGTCGCAGTCAAACTGTTTAATAATCCCTAATAAAATTATAAATGCGAAAGTTTGTTTTTCTGTTTGTTACCTTTTCACGCTGAACCAATTTGGATGAAATTTGGTTCAGAGGTACGTATTGTGAGACATGAGAAAAGATATTCTACTTTTTACCATGGGAAAATTGAATATAACACTGGCGCTGCCGCGGGCGGAAAGCTAGTGTATCTACACTAATATTATAACGAGGAAATATTTGTATCTTTGTAATTAATGTTACGCCGGTGGCTTAGTAAAACTTCAAAAGTGATTTTCTGTGACTTAGAAACGGCCTGAAACGTCGTTTCAGGCCGTTTCAGAAGTAGCTCTTTCACATACTAAAAAATCTAAATTACACCCAAGTTACAGTAGTTTTCAGGCGCCTGAAACATGTTTTCAGTACGTTTCAGGCTACCCTCTATCCAATGCCGCAATAACCTGAAAACCCGTTTTCAGGCGTTTTCAGGACCCCTTATGAGCCATTAAGCCTACTTCAGTAAAAGGACATAAATTTCAATAGGAGTGAAAGAGATAGCAATAGTAGAAAGAGACAGAGATAGTTAGAACATTCGAGAAGTATTAGAATGAGAAAACATCATTAGAAAGAGATAGACAAACACAGAATATTCGAGAAAGATAGTACGGGAATATTCGAGTATTGTGTATCGAGAATATTCGAGTATCGAGACAGTTATACTCGAAACGTCTCGAACGCGCGACGTATTGGACTACACATTCGAGTGTGTCCGCGAATGTTCTGGCAAGAGTGGCAAGTATCCTAGGGGACTATATAAGGCTGTGTCCGGCCGCCGGGAGGAGTATTGTTTTGCGATACAGTGCGAAAACATCTAAGTGATATTGGAGAACTAAGAAGCGACTTTCAGTGCTTTCAGTGAAGTGATTAGTGACTGTTAGTGTACTAATAAAAGTTCAGTGTTTTGGTAGACCGCCGTTTAATTTACTGACCCCAGCTCGTAACATTAATATACTCAAAAATTACTAAGTCGATTTCAAAAATTCTTTCACCATTGGAAAGCTACATTCAATCTGGGTAATATAGACTAGATTAAAAATTTTGCCGCAGGAAAATATTTCTTTTCTATGGGAGAATTTATTATTAATATGTTCATATATTTATTGCGGCCAGATACAATAATGTCATTTAAGAACATTCCAATATAATGTGATTATTACCACGGGAAAACATCTATGCCCACCCGTTGCGAAGATGTTGCAAACCACTAGTACACTATAAAAGAAAGTTATTATATACATATATTACGCCCGGAAGTCTGCCTGGGCCACCACAGGCTTTAGGAATAAGGTCAGGTCTCACCAGGCTAGAGGGTCTTGATGGTTCTTACCCTGTAGGGTGCATTTATAATTTGAACATATTCATCTTGGTAATATTTGTGTACAAGGAAATTTACTAAAACAGAATAAGATACTAACTAAATAAATAATAAGTAACAATAATAAACACAGGGAATAACACACGACAGTACTCGAAAGCAGGTAGGTTATGACCACTAATTATGACGGCCATATTGCAAACATAATACGACCAAATAGTGTTTCTACGTTCCGTTACTACGTTCAGTAATTCATTGTTTTATACAGAGAGACATAATTATAATAATTTTATTTAAATAATGTAGTAATAATTTAAACTAGTAATTTTTACTTATACAACATTATTGATTGTTATCATAATTGATATGTATGTTATATAATATACTTATATAACATAAATATAAATTATATAGTTGCCACAGAAACATAATTAAAAAAGTAAAAAAAAAGATTGTATTTATGATTTGCAACAAACGGAACATAGAACTTTCGAACATGGTCGGGTTAAAATGCAAATATATGCTACCGATTTAATAAGGTAGCTAAGTTGAAGCGGTTGAAGCGAATACGTAAGAAAATGTGGTCTATTTCAGTTGATGGATTAGTATAAAAGTGCCGACTATAACCGAAAATGTTTATTACATCTGAATTTCACCCACGCCATCATGATTATAGGGTTATCAAGTAAAATTAATTATATTTTTATTTTATAAATTCATTTATGTGGAAGTTTCTTAAGTGTTTGTAGTGGACATACTACTAATTGACGTTTTTTGAATTGAGTTGTGATAACCCTAAAACTGGTTTGTTTACATTTATTCATTTCCTTAAATAAACGAAGCATAGTATGATATTTAGCAAAAGACTGTTTTAATTTTAAATTAAAAATAGGTCATATTAGAAAAAAACTTAATTAACAATTATATAGGAGTATAAATCATCATAAAACAGAATCACCTATTTGCCGAATTTCCATCAAATCGCTCCAATTGTTTTGGTGTGAAAAAGCTTTAGCAATAATAGATAAAAATAATATATAGAACATAATAACTTTAGAAAAAATATGAAATTAAAAAAAAAATATATAGTTTAAAAGTCGCAATAAAATAATTTTAGTTACGTGATCAAAACTGATAATCGCGCTTATACACTGACGATCAACGGCACAATCACTGGATTCGATCGATGTTGGCGCGAAGAAATTCGACTTAGGTCCGACTCTAAGGAGCGCTCAAGCTCTAATCACAGATTGGCTCTAATGAATTCGGACGGCCTGTGCATCGCATTTTGTAGTAATTTCGCAGTATGATTTATCGTTTTTATTAAAATAAGATAATAAATTCATGATGAAAAAATATTATTTATTCCTCATAAAGTGACATTTATTCTGGTATAAATTTTATTAATAAATACTATCGTAGATAGAAGATATTCACAGTCAACTTAAAGCGATTTTCGTAGTTTTTTTCGTTTAGAATAAGATTTTTTTGCTATATTAAATCATTAATACAATATCAAAATTCCGAGGCCGCTGCGAACTACAAGAGATAAAATTATCATTTTTTAATTTCATTTATGTAGAACAGTAGTTCAATCCAGGAGCTCAAAAAAGTGCCTTCACGCATTTTATGAAAATCTTTCTCTACAATTTTGGGTTTTGTTAAAAAGTTAAGCAACATTTACATAAAGCGAGGCCGCTACGAACTAGCTATGTCAATAGCTATTCTGCATTATTCATTAAGCCAAAATTGTTAATTTATCTTTGTTTCTGAGATCGAGAACGCCAAAATTGACCATTTTACACAAAAATCGCGTTCGAGATGTAATATGGCTCTTAACAATTAATTGGAATCGATTAAAATCGAAAAATCTTTACTAAACGTCTGCTGCTTTTCAGGGACTAACTGAAGTTAGATCTAGAATTAAGAGAACAAAACGACCTAACTTGTATAGTGATTTCCAAAAGGATACTGCTCGCCATCGGCTGATAAAGATACCCCATCTTTGTCAGCCGATGGCGAGCACATTAGATTGTCTATTAGAGTCAACTCTCAAATACAATGATTATATTGTACTATCAAAACATCAAATTGCGGACTTACTAAATTAAGACAGCCGTAAACGAACATCTAAATTGAATTCACAGATTAAGTACTTAGAAATATTTTACCGGTGATTATCGTTTTGCATAAAACTGTATAAAATATTCTTTTAGGGTTGATTTTGACTTGTTTCAGTACTTTTTTATTCTTTATCATATAAAGTACGTAAACTAGGGAAAACTACATCACAGCACACCAAACTATATTAATATAATATATTATGTATTTATAAGTACCCACCAATTTTTTACCCACCCACTTATTTTACATTAAATTAGAGAGGACATTTTAAAATTACATGTGACATTTCTCTAATTTATCACCTAAATGTAAGTTCTATAACTTAGCAATGTCAATTTTAAATTTAGAAAGTGTATTTACAGAATACCAAATTTTTTTTTCAAGTGGATATCAAATTTTTGTTTTAGATATAAGGTGGCACGCCAGAATTGAACCCATAATAAAAATAATCCTAAGGAGGATACAATTCGTCACACAGTGAATGATTTCTTTTTTTTTTTCCTCAGGAGAGGAGGCTGAGAATCCTCATGGATACCAATGCAACAGGCAAGCAGGGATGCGTTGATTATGTCGGACTCCTGGTGAATCGAGGCGGCTCGACCCAACAGACCTACCGACTAAACTCAGCCTAGCCTTGGCCCTACGGCTTGAACGGAATGGTGAATGAATTTGAAAGTGATGATTCATCTACTTCCTACTACCTCATCGAAATGTACGAAACACCGAGAATATTGAATCGGTAATTGAAAGGGTGAGAGAAACTCTGAATTAGTCAATTCCACGACGTTCTTAACAAATTGAGCCATCTAAGAATCAACAAGAATTCAACAAAATTTTGCAAAAAATTTACGCCCTTACAAAATTCAGCCGACGCAAGAATTAACAGCTTTAATTCTACTAACCACTTACTACGCAGAAATTTCACTTAATTTCAATTGGGCTTTACAGCAACTATCAACTTGTGCAGAATTTTATCTTTAGCGATGCAGCTTATGAACTTCGTAATCAAACAAAATTGCCGACTGTGAGCAATGAAATTCCCCTGGACTCTCATTCTGAAAGATTGTCTGGCGCACATTTCGAGCTGGGACCACGATTGATCCTTAATCTTTTGAGAAGGAGATCGGTGCAGTTGTAAATGTGGATTGTGACCGTTACCCGCATATCGTTTAGATTTTCTTTGGTCGAAATTGAAAGATCACAATGTAACAAACGTCTGGCTTAAACAAGAAATAGTCAATTTATTGAAATAAAACTACAACAGGTTCCCGATATCAAGATTATATGAAACTCCAAAATCCAAAAACTGTAGAGAAACTGTTATCTCAAAATGTTATAAAAAAAATATATCTCTTCTATCCATGCTACCATATGAAGCTGTGGTCATTTAAATAATGTAATTTTGAGAGATACCTCCTTTAGAACATTTCAGAACACTGCAGAAAACGTCTTGCTAGTGCGGTAAAGGTAACATGGTACCTAAATGGTAACACGTCACTACAAGGTGTGATCAGAAAGTATGGTGAATGAATTTTTATAGCAGCAACAAAAGTAATGCTACCAGCAGTAGTAACATATTTCAACTTGTCAACTGTCAGGGTCACTAGAGTAAAGTTAGTTTGTGTTTTTAGATAGGATTGCTAACAACAAGTGGAATAACAGACTTAAAAATGAAAATTAATCTATTGTAAATGAAATGTTATACAGTAATTTCAAAAACTGATCTGATTTTTAAAACTACAACCACATTATTGGATTTATGCAAAGTTCCTTAAATCCAATAATTTAGATAAAAATAACACATCTGTATTATTATACCATACAATAGGGTCAAAAATAAATTTTAGAAAGTAATCAGATATGGCAAACCTCGAGTCTATGTATCGAGTCTGATATTGATGAGCTCAAATAGTTAGTAAAAAAAATTAAGAATCAATTACATGTTTCTATATATATAGATTTGTCTTATACTTACAATCTTGTAAATACTGACCAATCTAATTATTGTAAAACCAAGCAAAATCAGAAAAATCATATAATATATAATCTACATACAAGTAGGATATAGATAGAGGATGAATTAGGCTTTGATTCCACAAAAAATGTGCATTGGCATAGTTTTTGTAGCTCATATAAAAGAATTTTGCTTAAAATTATAGCTAAATTAGGTATTTCACAGTGATGACAGCATTGCTGTAGAATTGATTATTGCATGTCTAGTTACAAGTAGAATTTTTATAGCAGTTCTCATTTGAATTGCTTTTGCAACAAAATATGTATAGATCTACATTTTTAATCTTCTAATTGCATTATACTTACATTGGGATGTGCCATCAATAAACTTATATTGGCTTTACAATCTTTTAACAATGTATTTGCATATTTGTCAGTAAGATTAAAATAACCAGTGGCCAAGCGAATATATGAACCCTTAGGTGCTGATGTAAGAATGCCATGTGTTGCTTGTTCATCTTGTGTAATATTAAACTCTCCCATTTGTATTAATGGAAATATCCAAGTATCTGCTTCAGCAAATTCTTAAAAATTTGTAATGTAAGGTGAGAAATTTATCATAAAAATATATATTTCAATACATAAAATAAATATATTACCTATGCAATTTGCATTCTTGTTATTCGTCATCTTTTTCTGTTGGATGTTTTTCCATTTTTCTATAAGTTTTGTGACATTAACATTTAATTCTTTAACAATATTTTTTCTCTCCTGGGCTTTACTATACAATATTCTACCTTTTACACATTTGTTACTATATTTACTAACTTCATCTGAAATAATATGTCATTGGTGATCTTTATAAAAATAAATAAACATGAAATAACTTCAAGATGTGATACAAATAACTTACAGACATCATACCTATTAAATCACAATAAAAATTTGCTAAATCTAGATCCTCTATTACTATATAGCGATCCTGGCGTTGTTGAAAATAGTCATTAGAACAATTTGCTCCACTAAGTAGCACTGCATCATCTGCAATATACAGTTTCATATGCTGCAAGCCTATTAATTCATTATAACGTGCTGGCAATGCTTTAGACCATGCCCCTTGCAGCCGTGGTGTTTGAAATAATGTTATATTACTTTGTTCTGGAAATTCGTTTAAGAAAACTTCAAACATTGTCTGAGAATTCAATACGCCTCTTGTACCGCGTTGGTAATCTAGAAGAACATTTAACTTTAGTTTTTTCTTACTGCTCATGTTTTGTTTGATCAATGTTAACATTTTCTGTTCTAATTGACCAGTCCCTATATATAAGCTGGCAATAGAGACACGATTTTTTGCATTTAGAAATTTTTCACATAATGTATCATAAAATTGACTAGGGCTGGATAATAAACGAAGTTTTGATGCATGAACTGGGAAACAAGGTGCTATGCTATTTAACCAACTAAAATAATGTAATTGAGACGGCTTAAGCCTCGAATCGAATTTATTGTTTCTATACATAATACACGTCTTTTGATTACAGCTTTTGATAATAATAGGCTTGTATCCACTATGAACAAAGCTGATGCATTAGGTTGTATAACTATTAAGATGATCATTTAATTATGAAAAAACAAAGTTTTATAAAATAATAACTTTTGATTATTTATATTTTTTATAAAATAAAATTGCACAAAATAAGCCATAAGTCACGTGACAGCAAACACCAATTAAAAAGTGTTACGTCACCAGTGTGACCATTTCCAAAATGGAAAATCTGCCCGACACTGCCAAAAAATCTGCCAAAAATCTGCCAACGTCAACTCGAGAATATGCCAATAATATGCCATTATAATATTGCATTTGCATATGATGGGTATTAATTAATAAAACATGTATTGCGTAGGTGTTTAAATTATAATATATTTAAAAGTAATAAAATTAAAAAAATACTTTAACTCCTGTGTAGGGTATACAATTGATTTTTGATTGTTATTTTATGTGTGTAGTTATAAGTTAATATTTATTTGTTATATGGGGGTTTTTGAAATGTTAACTGGGTAGGGTAATTTGTAAAATTTTCAAAATTTCTGTTAAATAGCAGTACATTAGACTGGGAAGATGAGTATCGAATCATCTACCGACTGTGCTTTTCGTGTGTCTCGTACAAATTAAATTCATTTGCCTTTACTTGCGGGAATATCTCATTTCATCAGCCACATCCGTTACAATTGTTGGTCCATCGAGCTCGGATCATGATGAGAACACCTGGACCGGGAGTGAAGACGCGAAAGCAACTTCGAGACTTCGAAAGTGCATCGGCACAATTGGAGCGATCGACGCCATTAGCAGACGACCCGCCTCGTGATGTGAAAAGCAACATCACGATAAAGAAGACCTCCGTACCATCAGTAAGATCTTCGGCGTCATCCATTGCCAAAAGGAAGCAGCTTGAATTGGCTGCAGCGGAAGCTCGAGCCAAAATTGAGCTGGAACTCATCAGCAAGAGGCTTGAGGCGGACTTGGCAGCAGTGGACGCGGAAGACGCTACGGACAATGACGAGGCAACTCAAGCAAGCAGAAGTGTTGCAAAGGTGGAACAATGGCTCGACGATTCGAGCACAAAGGGCAAGGTTCAGCCAGTACCAGCTCACAATACGCAGCAGGTGGCTTCTTCCGATGTCAATCCCATGGTGAGTGACCTGGCGCACGCATTGGAGGGTCTATTGAGACAAAAGGCGCCGCAACATCACCACGAGGAACGTTTGCTGACTCGGTTAGCGACACCTAGAGAGCTACCCACATTTGATGGAGATTGTTTTGAGTGGCTTCATTTTAAGTGCGCTTATGAAGAATCTACCAAGCTATGCAACTTCTCAGAGTCGGAAAACTTATGGAGGTTACGCAGAGCACTGAGAGGAAGAGCAAAAGAGGCTGTCACAGACCTGCTAATTGGAAACACGCCGCCTAGCACTGTAATGGAAACGCTACAGCTTTTATTTGGCCGTCCTGACATCATCATGCAGAACGTTATGCAACAATTGAAAAAGCTGCCAGCCCTGCCTTCGCACTATCAAGGTGAGCTAATACAATTTTCAGTAAAAATTAACAATTGTGTGGCCACAGTGCAGGCATTGCAACAGAGCGATTATTTACGCAGTATTGAACTTACGAGTTTAATTGTATCTAAGTTGCCTAGTACTTTGTTTTCAAAGTGGACAGAGTACGCATATACAAATTCACAAGGCTGTGACAGGCCAAAACTTGAACTGTTGGCATTATTTTTAAAGCGCGAAACGCAAATGCTTTGTACCGTCGGATTACCCCAGCATGTACCTGAGCAACGGCGAAATGAAAAAGCGCGCCACTACAATGTGTGTACAGCTACAGCGACAAGTACGCATGATAGGTGCATATTTTGTAAAAAAACTACTCATTTGTTGACCGACTGCAGGCTATTTCGACGCTCACTTCATAAAGACAAATGGAAATTCGTCAAAGCAAACCGATTGTGTTTTTGTTGTTTGGTTGCTCGGCACGACAACAAAACATGCATAGCGCCAACATGCGATGCTGAAGGTTGTGGCATGAGACATCATCGCCTGCTACACTGGACGACGGGAATCACGCCGCTGAGGCGCGCCGCCGCCGCCGCTGCCAGCAGCGCCGCGACCGACGAGCGGCCGGGGCCAAACGACGCAGCGTCAACAGTCGCACACGTATCGGCGCGAGAAACAGGTACGGCGTTATTAAAAGTAGTGCGGGTGAAATTGTGTGGGCCCAAAGGTCAAGTGATCACGCACGCGTTATTAGACGACGCGGCGTCTGTGTCCCTAATAAGTGCAGACTTGGTGGATTACTTAGGTCTAAAAAGTGAACAATCTAGCCCAACAAAGTTCATCGATGCATTCGGCATAGAAGTGTATCATTCTGACGCCCCTATTGTTCGTGCAAAAATAAGTGCTTGCGATAGTGACATTACTAATGACATTAAGTTTCGTAAATGTAATTTAAATTTGCCTACTCAGGATTTGTCGATTATAAAAAGATTGGAGTGTAAACACCTTCTTAATATTAAAAATAAAGTGTGTAATAGTCGTATTGTGCCACAATTGTTGATAGGTGAGGATAATTATCACCTAATTGCGCCGATCGAGATTTTACATGGAGGTAGAAATGACCCGTACGCTTCACGTTGTCACCTGGGATGGTGTATACATGGCTATTGTGGTCGCACTCACTCTCAAGTAAGTAGACATGTTTTTCATTTATCACATAATAACTGCTCAACTTGTGCCACAAATGATTTCATTTCACTAAACAACATTGTAAAGCAAAGTTTCGAGTTTGAGTCCATCGGAATTTCGACTTTAACTCGTGAGAATAAGGGTCACTTACGCGCGACGCAAGTTCTTGACGAAACGTCGAGACTTATCGATGGTCAGTGGGAGGTAGGCTTACCATTTAGGGAAGATAATTTTATTTTACCCGATTCTTACCCGTCAGTATTGTCACGCTTACAGGTGCTTTTGAAAAAAATGGAAAAGGATCCGGAGTACAAGAAAAGATATAACCAAGAAATGCAAAAATTGTTCGATGAGGGTTACGCTCGAGTTTTATCCAAGGAGGAGTTGTCGAGTAAGCAGGCTTGGTATTTGCCACATTTTGGAGTACAGAACCCGAATAAACCAAATAAATTGCGACTTGTCTTCGATGCAGCCGCAAGGGTAAGTGATATTTCACTTAATGATTTGTTGCTTACTGGACCTGATTTATACAACTCATTGTTTGGAATAATGTTACAATTTCGTGAAGGCAAAATCGCCTTTATGGGCGATATTAAAGATATGTTTTTAAGAATTAAAATACGTCATGAAGACCAAAAATACTTAAGATTTTTATGGTATGATGGTGAGAAAGTCAATACTTGTTGCATGCAGAATTTAATATTCGGCGCAACATGTTCGCCTTTTGTGGCACAGTATATTAAAAATAAAAATGCTCTTAGCTATGAGTCATACTGTGACGACATTAGAATCTGTCCCGAGGCCGTAAGTGTGATTTTGAATAATCATTATATGGATGATTGTTTGTATACAACTGAGTGTGAAAGTAAGGCTATTGAGCTCATTAAAAATATTAGAGAAATTCATAAAAAAGGTGGTTTTGAAATACGTAACTGGGCTAGTAATAGCAAACCGGTTTTAGCCAGTTTACCGTCCGACGCACTCGCACAGAGCGCACTATTGTTTAAGGACGGAGCAACGAATATAACTGAGCGCACTTTAGGTTTGATGTGGTATCCAGTTGACGATACGTTTGGCTTTCAAGTTAATTTAAATCGTATTCCGAGTGAAATTTTAAACGGAACTGAACCACCTACTAAGGCTCAATTGCTTAGTATTATTATGTCAGTGTATGATATTCACGGTTTTTTATCGCCGTTTATAATAAAAAGTAAAATCATTTTGCAAAATGTTCATAGAAGTGGTGTCGATTGGAGATGCCGCATCCATTCATCGGATCATGCGGATTTTAAAACATGGCTCGATGAACTTAAGCAGCTTGAGTGTTTACGCATACCGCGCTATTATTTAAATGCTTCAGCGTGGACACCGTGCTACCCCGATTCACCAACTGATAACGGAAACAATATAGTACGCACTGAGATGCACATTTGTTGTGACGCGTCGATAAAAGCGTACGCTGCTGTTATTTATTTTCGTTTTGTTTCTTCAAATGGTAACGTATATGTTTGTTTTGTAAGTAGTAAGTGTCGTGTCACTCCTTTACGTCCCGTATCAGTTCCGAGGCTTGAACTACAAGCAGCCTTGATTGCTGCACGCTTGGCGAGGACGGTGCAAAGCGAACACAAACGAATTAAAATAGAGAATCGATATTTTTGGACAGATTCGCACACTGTACTGCAATGGATTCGCAGTGACCCTAGGACGTTTAAGCCATACGTCGCTCATAGGTTAGGTGAAATAGATGAACTAACAAACATTGATGAGTGGCGTTACATCCCCTCAAGCTTGAATATAGCCGATATAGCTACTAAACCCTTATCTTCCCCGCTTAAATATGATCATATGTGGTTTCAGGGACCCGAGTTTTTACGGCAAGCCGAGACTTTGTGGCCAAAAGACACGGTCAAGGTCAAGGTCACCGACGAGGCCAGCTGCGAGCAGAGAGTGGTACATTTGGTGTCGGTGATCAGTGTTGACGAAGGAAAATGCTTGCCAGATGAAAATAGATTTTCGTCCTGGGTGAAAATCGTACGTACCACTGCACGAGTATTATTTTTTATAAGAAAATGTCAGCGTAAAGCAGTTGAAATGAATGTTGACTTGCTTACTGTAGCAGAGCACTTGCTGATAAAGAAATGTCAAGCTCATACATTCAGTAATGAAATTTATTGCCTAAAGAATAAGCAAGCACTGCCATCAGATAGCCGATTGCGTACCTTAACACCTTATCTTGATGACTCGGGAATATTAAGAGTAGGTGGTCGAATAGACAAGGCCATGGGTGTCAGTACTACCACCACACGACCGGTGATATTAGATGGTAAGCACCGCCTTGTAAGATTGTTGGTTGACCATTACCATCGAAAGGCGATGCATGGTGCTAATGAATTTGTTGTCAATGAACTAAGGCAACAGTACTGGATCGTCCAGTTACGACCTACTGTTCGCGGAGTTGCCGCACAGTGCTTGCTCTGTAGATATCGCCGCGCTAAACCACAGCCACAGAGAATGGCGGACTTACCTGATGCACGGCTGCAGCACCATCGCCGTCCGTTTTCATACACTGGTGTGGATTTTTTCGGCCCTATGGAAATAACAGTTGGCCGACGCCGTGAAAAAAGGTACGGAATGTTATTTACTTGTCTAACTATTCGAGCGGTACATATCGAAATCACTGAGAGCCTCACTGCTGACTCTGCCATTATGGCTCTTCAGCGCATGATCGCGCGAAGAGGCGCACCTATAGTTATTTATTCAGACAATGGCACGAATCTCCGCGGTGCTGATGCTGAGCTGAAGCGGAGCATCCATGACATGAATATTGCTAAGATAGCAGAAGATGGAATTTCCCGTGGGATAACCTGGAGATTTATACCACCAGGAGCGCCCGAGATGGGTGGAGCATGGGAGCGAATGATACGAACAGTCAAACGTGCTTTAAAAACTGTTTTAAAAGAACGTGCTCCCCACCAAGAGACATTGGACACACTTATGAAAGAGGTGGAAGCATTGGTAAATAGTCGTCCTATTACCCATGTGTCTACTGACCCATTTTACCCTGAAGCGCTCACACCTAATCATTTTTTGATAGGCACGTCGTCGAATGGTCCAGCTGTGGGGAAGTACTCCGATGCCGATCTTTGTTTGCGTAGCAGATGGCGCATGGCGCAGCGGCTTACAGATTTGTTTTGGCAGCGCTGGCTTAAGGAGTACCTGCCTACGCTCCTACCGCGCCAAAAATGGACTGATGAGGTAAGCTCATTAAAGGTAGGTGATTATGTTGTCATTTGTGAGCACAATGTTGAGCGTGGGTCTTGGCGTCACGGAGTGGTGACTGCGGCCCACAGTGGCAGTGATGGTCGCGTACGGGTTGTAGATGTGCGCACGCGCACGGGTTCGCTAAGGCGTCCTGTTACACGTGTAGCATTATTGTCCTCTGCCCCCACTGGTTGAGTGTTGACTAGTCAACACTGAGGGGTGGAATTGTAGGGTATACAATTGATTTTTGATTGTTATTTTATGTGTGTAGTTATAAGTTAATATTTATTTGTTATATGGGGGTTTTTGAAATGTTAACTGGGTAGGGTAACTTGTAAAATTTTCAAAATTTCTGTTAAATAGCAGTACATTAGACTGGGAAGATGAGTCTCGAATCATCTACCGACTGTGCTTTTCGTGTGTCTCGTACAAATAAAATTCATTTGCCTTTACTTGCGGGAATATCTCATTTCATCAGCCACATCCGTTACAACTCCCGACATAAAAAAACATAAGCTACCCTTAAAAAGTTAAAACATAAGTAAATTAATCCTAAAATACCTATAAGTATAAGTATGTTTTAATATCTTTAAAAAACTTCGCATTGGGGACCGTTCCAAAACTAAAAAACTAACTATTAACAAAATTAAAATTACTAATCTGAGCAACAAACATGAATTGTACCAAATAATAATAAGTCTTAGATAAAAAAAGATGAGATAGGTAAGCGTGTGACACTAATTTATTAGGAGCGGCCCCCCAACGTGAAGTATTTTTTAAAAATTAATACATACTGTTACACAGGTACTTTAGGATTAATTTTATATTATTGTTTTTTACTTTTTAAAGGTAGCGTATGTTTTTTGTGTCGGGAGTTTTTTGAATAATTTTTAATTTAATTTTATGTATCAACATTGGCTTCGAGCTCTTCGTTTTGATTTTTGTATAAACATTTTGATAACATCTTTTTAATCATGTCTTTCGAAGGCTTAAATGAAGTACAGTCTCCCTCTTCTGTTATCCCTTCTTTAGCAGTTATTAGTGATGATATATGTTTATTTAGGAAACGGTTTCGTATTTTTGTTTTATTTAAAACTTGAGAAAATATTCTTTCACAAGAAGCATTAGACATTGGCAGACATAAAAGAGCTTTTGCAAAATTTGATATGTTACCATATTTTAGAGCTCCATTTGTATCACGCATTTTTCCAATCGCTCCCCAAAATTTAATTTATAAGTATAACTTAACTTAATATACCTAATTACTACTTACGAACAGATTAATATACTGCAGCACATTAAACGTCTAGGTTCTACGAAAGAATAAAATGGCAGATAGTTTAAAGACAAACAACAAATTGAATCTCACTCAGATACGTTAATGCGGAAATATACCTTTATTTTTCAACATTACGGTTTAAAATCATTATGGCTTACCTAAATTAAAACACAGTAAACGGGAAATCCCCGTACCATAGGAAAAAGTTGCCATCTCAATAAGAAAGTTTCCAATTGCATAATAAAAATAAAAGAAATAATAAGGCAGGTATTATAAATAGAAATAATTATTTTTCACAAAATCGGTTTTTTCTTTACATTTCCGTGAAATCTGCCATTTTCTGCCATTTTTTTGAATCGTCAACCTAATCTGCCAAGGCTAAAATTTAGGGGCTAAATCTGCCAAAATGGCAGAAATCTGCCACAAATGGTCACCCTGTACGTCACGCCGTGCGAAACGTCAAAGTCAAAATGTCATACCAAAGTGTCTTGTGGAAGTGCGAAAAAGAATGGGCATCATTCCTTCTCGCGAGTGTCAGCCACTTTTTACGTATCTGCTGATTGTTTGGCACGTATATAAATATTTTTTTGGTGTTTTTATACTTGTGCTTGTACACTGGGGCACTATGCAGTACTTGTAATACGATGAATCCATTTTTTATTAAAATAACTTCACAATACCGAATATTCCGATACTAAAACAGCTGTGTTTTGCACGGCGTGACGTCATTCAAGACGCCATGACAGTCATGAGCGTTTTTGATGACTAATGTCAAATATTTAATTAAATGCAAAATTATTCTTATAAATAAGCATATTTTTTCAAAAATAATAATTATTTTGTATAGAATAGGCATCAAGGTATATTAGTATCTAACTACTGAAATTTAGGCAACAAGCCTATTACGTATATATACGTATACTAATCTGTGATAATTACAGACAAGTAATCACAGAGTACTTTGTATAATACGGAAATGGATTAATACTAAAAAAAAACTTTTTTTTTTTAATAAAAGTTTTATGGCTTTGATTTTTTTTACCATCTAGTCAAATCTTATTTTCATTTTCTTCTATATTTGTTCAATATTCCAAATTTAGTTATCGAATCGTAATAAGCTGCTTTAGTATATTGTTCTATTTTCGATCCATCTGTGTATATCCTGCGATATCCTTTTTTATTTTTGTTTACAAAATTTAAAAACTCCTTGTTATTGGAAATTTTCTTAGAAATAATTGTAGGTATAGTAATTTGCATATCCAATGAACTTATAATTGTGGTCTATGTATTTACAAATAATTTTTAATTCATCAATATAATCAAATAGAAATAATCTATTATTTACATATAAATTCAAGAAATGTTTATTTGCTAATACTTTTAAATAATTTTTTTCAGTTAAGTAACGTATACATACATTAATTGGAGGTATGCCAGCCTCTATTTCAAGACAGTTAATAGGGGTAGAACACATTGCCCCAGTAATTATCCTAAGTCTCTTATTTTGAATAACTTCTATTTTTTTTTAGTAAATATTGACTTAAAAATTGCCCGTAAACTAACAACGCGTAATCATAATGACTTATCACTATGGATTTAAAAATTAAGTTTAGTAATTTTGGATCCATTCCCAAGGTAACACTTGCTAAGCAACGCATAATTATACATATATAATTACGCATATATTTACACTTTTTTGCATTTTTTACTTTATTAAGAAAATCATTAATAAAAACAGTTTCCTTACTAACAGATGATGATTTTTTTCTATTAAAACTTTTAACAAAATTCCATATACGACTAATCGGCGTATTTCTATCAAAACTTGAAAATAACTTTTCCCAGCTAGATGTTTTTCTCCTGTTTAATTGTACGCTTTATCAGAGCATCTAGTTTTTTGTATAATAAGTAATTTTCTATTGTAGGGTACTTCCTATAAGTAAATAATGCTAATTTGCTTTGATTAACAGCATTTGAGAAGGTCATATTCTACCTTGGTACAGTCTTGTAAGTTTTATGATTAAGGTTTTTATTTTTATGCAAAGGGACAAATTCATCTCTTAAGTCATACAAATAATCACAAAATTTGTCATAAGCAACAATAGGATTGGATTCTGATAAAATATTGTTGAAAACGTACTCAGATTTCTTTGAATATTCTAACCAATCAGCTTTTTTATAAACAAATTTTTCAAATTGTTGTTCATAATTAAATACTTCCAGACCTACATCTATTTTTGCAATAGTAGGAAAATGATAACTACCGAGTGTATCATCCGAATATACTGACTAATTTATAGAAGAAGCTAAGGTAGCAGAACAGAAAGCGATATCAATGGCAGAGGCACTTTGATTAGGACGATTTAGTGTTATTGGGTTACCATTATTTAATATGAACATATTAATTTCATCTAACATATCATATATTTGTATACCACGCGGTTTATTTGTTACACAACCAAAAGCGGTATGATGTGCATTAAAATCACCCATGACTAAAACGGGAGAGGGCAAAGATGTTACAACTTGTTTTAACATATTAATTGGAAAACAACCATTCCGAGGTAGACAGTACACATTTAGTATAGACATTGGTCCATGTCGTGTATTAATACTAATGACTATTGTTTGAATTTTATCAGTACTACGAGTGTGTATAATTATTGTATGTTTGCAGAGTATGGCAACACCACCATAGCCACTGAATAATTTTTAAAGAAGTACTAACCATTATTATATGCTATATTTTTTATAAAAAGTTCCTTTATTGTGGATAATTTTTCAGGTACATTGTTATCTTTGTTATTTCACTCAACAAGGTGTCAATTATTGCTTTTAGTATTTTATCATTATTAATCACATCACTGACAAATTCTTTATCAGATTTGTTCAATGACTTTTTCGTATGTTTATTTTGCATTGGAGAGCTAGTTACTTTAGCAAAGGACTCATTTACAGTTGGAAAAAAAGTACCGAGTGTTTGTCGGTTTACAATTTTTGATTTGTTCTCAATAATTTTCTGTTGTTTAATCGGACAAGATTTAGACACAGCAACATGCTCTCCTTTGCAATTAATGCAATGAGGCTTTTCTGTATTAGTGCAATCTTTATAATGATGTGATTGTGAGCATATTGAGCATACAACATTATGTTTACAATACTTAGTTGTATGTCCAAAAGCCAAACATTTGTAACATTGAATTACTGGTTTTATATATGTTTGTATAGGTATGTTACACAGACCATAATTAATATGAGTTGGAAGAATATTTCCAGAGAATGTAATTGAAACTGTCTGCAAACCAATTATACCGTCCAGAGTATTTTTTGTAAATCTGAACAGACAATATTTCATGTGTGGATATTAACTTATCAAATAGGTGCTTACAGCTTAAATCAGTTGGAAAAAATCTAATTACACCAATACATTCGGAAGTTGATGCTGGTATAAAGGCCTTTAGTTCATGAGATGTTAGAAAATATGTATTTGTAAGCAGCGAGTTCGCATTCTTCGGGTTGTCAAATAAAATGGCATAACGCAAAGCATTTACTCGTTTGATTTCCTTTACTCATTTTGAGTTTTACTTGTGATTTCATTAAGAAATGTAATAACAAAAAACTAAAATAATTCAAGCAGTGCGAAATCAAACCTCCCGCCTTGAAATTTCCCGCCAGAATCTCTCAATACCAATTTGAAACTAGCACAGACTACTGAGAAGATAATAGTATTCAACACAGAAGAAACTAGTATTCAACACAGATTAGGTACTACAAAACGGGATTGAGAACAGGGCTGCTAGTAGATAAAAATAAACTATACGTTTTGACGTGAATACGTCTTTAAAATTGCTTCCATAGGGACGCAAATCAAAAAATCGAATTATAACAAAATCGGGGGATACAGTTTAGTGTTGTAGCTACATATCTATCATCCCCATCCAAATTCCAATTACACCATTGGATAGCTAAAGGATCAAAGAATTTATAATGCCCAGTAGACTGTAACACATCGCGCGCGGTGGAGGGGGAGCCCCGCCAATTTGATGGCCATTTTGCTGCGTATTACCCGTTACGAGACATATTCACGTACAACAAACGGCCGTGTCCATAACACAGCCACACCCCCTTTTTTTTTATCTGTAATTATTCGAAATTTTTGCCATTTGATCGTTAATTTTTTTTGACGTTTGCAATTTTAAATTAACGCATAATAAAGAAAACCAAATTACAAATAAATATATAACGAAATACAAAATTTTTTGATTTTTTGTTTTCTGCACACTTTTTTTTTGTGTTCCTCTAAATTTGTCCATGAGTGTAGTTTTCATTATAGTTGTACCACTATCTAGTAAAGAACACCAAGTTAGTTATCATTCACAAAATATGCAACATTAACAAATACCCACACTATTTACACATATTTAATGTTTCATTTACGGTAGTGGCTTAATCAAAACATCCACTAACATTAAATCTATGGGCACATGTCTCAATTCTATTTCTTTATTATTTAATAATATATCCCGAAGAAAATGATAGTATAAATATGATACTTTTTGTTCTTGTGATAGGTATTTGTTGTTATGATATTTGTTCACTTATAATAAAGTGGATTCTGAGTATGTATATCGTCTCCTTATTATATGTAATAAAATATTAGCACATATCGGAAAAGCAATGTCATTTAAAAAACTATGAAAATAAATTCTTATTTTCAAAACTTGCCAAAAGCTTATACTTACTTAATAATGTATCCCGAAGAAAATCGGGCGAATCTAGTACGTAGTACATATATATCGATAATTCTGAGTATGTATATCGTCCCCTTATTATATGTAATAAAATATTAGCACATATCGGAATAGCAATGTCATTTAAATATTTAGAAAAATATTTAGGACAATTTCTCCAATCTGCGTCTGCAATATAAATTCAGACTTACTAGTCTTCTTGTACTTAAGGCCAAACTACGGGAACTTAACAATTGACAGGGATGAAAGTCTATATATATATATTATATATATATATATATATATATATATATATTATATATATATATATATATATATAACAACGCAAATTAAAACCCTGGCACAAAACATTTCATTGATAACAGCAAAGTAGGATATTAGCCCTCATTAAGTTCTACGTCAATAGATTTTCTTTGTTCTGGTATGCATACCTTATATTCTTAATCATTATTAGGATGGCCAATAAATATACTAAGTATATAGCAAAAAATCCAAATAAAGCATTACCACAAGAAAGACGTATTACTGTGCCTCCTACCAGTGCAATCGAAATCAAACCTTATCAACCAGAACAATGCATAATTTTTTATCAAAGTGCCTCCACTTATATTTGTCAGCTATCATAATTTTCTCTCTATAGGAACCGCTATACTTTCTGTTACTCACTAGACTGATGGTTTACTTCGCAAACAATTAATTAATAACAACTAGCTTACCTTCAGACATTATTAATTACTCTTCTGTTTTATCTTTACTGTTCGTGTTTTACTTGTATTTCATAACCTCAGTATTCCTTAAAACACACGAAAACTTAAAAAAAAATACAACAATACATAATAAAAATTTAATAATTTGTTATGGCTACAAGAGATTCCCGTCTATCTATCACAATTCCAATGAAAACACAGAGATAACCTGTTAAAATAGTTAAAATACAGGAGCCGCCACAGACGCAAACATCACCACTACTCAACCAACAGACCGCAACCAAAAGGTAAAAACCAGATCGGCAACGACATTTCCCACTTTAACTGAAATGTAGTAGCCTGGGCTTAGCGGAGCCCATGAAGCAATTTCGTCTGAATGAACCCTATCAGCCAGAGGGGACACTAAACGCATGAAAATCGACCAATAGTGCAGCTGATAATAATAGTCACCACCCCACTAAGAAACCTTTCAGCTGAACAATCAGAACATTCGAGGAGGACTATGAACAATATAATCAAACAATTTATACTGTCTCCTCCGTGGAAAGTCGTTATTAATAGCTAATTAAAAGACTATAACGATGGATCAATATTGGGTCCTCTACTGTTTCTAATATATATAAATGACCTTCCTTACTACATTACAGAATCGTGTGAGACAATATTGTTTGCAGATGACACTTCTTTACTATTCAAAGTTGATAGACAAAAGGAATGTTATGACGATGTAAATAGTGCTCTCTCGAGAGTTCTGTATTGGTTCACAACTAATAATTTGTCTTTAAATTCTAAGAAAACAAAATGTATCAAATTCTCTTTGCCCAATGTAAGGCAGGTTGATACTCGTTTAAATATGGTGATGTCATTGACTTGGTAAATAATACTAAATTCTTAGGCATTACGGTAAATTCACGACTACAGTGGGATCCACATATTGAAACTTTGGCAATCAAACTTAGTTCAGCGGCGTACGCAGTAAAAAAGATTACGACTTTTAACTAATGTTGAAACGGCAATAATTGTTTATTTCAGCTACTTTCATAGTCTTAACATTGAGAGTATTTTCCTTTTACAAAAAAGAGCGATTCGTGCTATTTACTGTTTACGGGCTAGAGAATCCCTAAAAGAATTGTTCAAATAAATTAATATTTTAACTTTAGCTAGTCAATATATATATTATAATTTAGTTTTTGTATATAGAAACTATAATAAATTCAATTAAAACAGAGATCTACATAATGTGAATACTAGAAACAAAAATAAACTTGCTGTTCCAATGTTCAAACTCCATAAAACTAGCTGTTCGTTCTTGGGGAAATGTATATCTATGTTTAACAAACTTCCGCAAAGTGTCATTGATTTGCCTTTATATAAATTTAAAATCCATAACAAAAAGACACTCATGAGTAAAGGTTATTATAAAGTAAGTGACTATTTAAATGATCACACTATTTGGGAATAGGGACACTATTCATAGAGCCATGTTTGGTAACAACATTATTTATAATATTGTATTATTTTTATATGTGTATGTAAACATAACGACTGTAATCGTATTAGGTATGATTGTATCTTATATTATATTGTATTTTTATATTATGTTATTATAATTATCAACATTGAAAAGAGGAGATAAAAAATAGACCTTCAGAGTTTCTTGCCTGTATTTCTTGAGAAGGCTCTCCCAATTTCCGAACAAATGTAGAGTCAATATTTTTTTTCCTTATTCGTACGTACGGACAAGGTTTTTGTTTTTTTTAAGCTCTTTTTTTTAGTTTTGTTTGTTTTGACGTCAATAAGTGCCTGTAAAGGTCTATGTTGAATAAAGATTATTTTGATTTTGATTTGATTTTGTGGGGACACACGCTTGCACCATTATTCCGCGGTGGGCCCTACCTTAACCTTTCTTTTAAATAGAGTCCTAGTCACGGTGATGTGAAAATTCGAACATACTGACAATCAATTTGCTGGAGAAAGTTTTGTATGTACCCAACATTAGCATGTAGACCTAAGAGCTCATTTGTCAATTTTTGAAATGATAGCTGTAAAATTATGGATTGAATACCTATCAAGTAACATCAATAATGAAAACACATTTCTCATCATTAATTTTATTTTATTTAAAAACATAATTTAAAAAATTTGGAGTCCATTGTGCGTATACAACTTCGAAAAGAAAAAGGCGACGAATAATTACTATTTACCCACGGTGGGCACAGCAGTGAGGGATAAAGACAAGTCAGGCTGGGTCTGCTCATCTAAAGTCCCTGAAGCCCAAAACTCGTGGAATCCTGGCAGTGTTACAACATGACAGTTGGTAAGAAATGAGCAAGAACCAGGATCAAGGGAACGAGGGGAAGGGGAGAGAAGGTGGTGCACCTATCCCTGGGAATACCGACAGACGGACAGATCATCCTGGACAGACATCGCCGTGTAGACCATATGTTGAGATGCGACTACTTCTTCTCCTCGGAAGGTGTAGATACAACCACAGGCTGAAAACAAACCATCGGTATAGGTACAACTCTACAGCTCACCGCTGCTGACGGGATATCGGCAACGAAGACGATGTGCTGCGTGTAGTTAGATCGAAGAACCCTAGAATAAAAAATAGAAAATAGAATCTGCGATCTAAATAAAATCAGTAATAACATTAGCGATAAATACATCAATAGAAAAATCGAGAACGCGCATTTACATGCTATGCTACACCAATTTTGTGTGTTGTGCTAGTTTCACCTTATAAGTAAAGCGAAGGAGATATTCATCAGAAGAAAGGAACGGAACTGGTACACATCCACTGTACGGAAATAAAGATACTAATAAAAATGGTAAGTTACTAACTAAATTCCTATTCCCAATAAACCTACATATTATAAACAATGACACTGAACCTATCTTTACCCAAGTCCCACGTATGTTCCACATACGTACCACTATTTATATTAATTTGGCAATATACACGACAGCGACTTTTATTAAAGAGACCATCCAGTACACCGCAGTGTGTATTAGGCTTCCGCACCACTGCAGTATGTTCCATATCGCAACTCCCATAAAACATAAATTAGCAAAGTACGCTAATACACTAATGAAAGTGAATGGTATGCGAACAAAACGCCTATCACGAACAATATTGAAGTAAAATGATTAGTATTTGTAACATTTATAAGAAGCTAGAAAGTGGCATTCCCGATATACCGAAAGATCTCAACAACAATCTCTAATGAGAGCCGGAGTTTGAAAGACAGTATAGATAACTAAGGGCACAGTATATAAATACACAAAAACTCGCAACGACTGGAACAAATACGAAGCCCCACAAAAATAAACAATAAGAGTAAGAGATTCTGACGGACGAAAGCCTGACCAATCTTCTACAATATCAAACAAAGTAAGCCCTCAGAATAAAAAAAAATATGAAGGGAAATCAATCAACGGGTGAAACTCATCTCCACTCAGCAACATCAATTCCGCACAGAGCTTACAAGCGTTCTCGGTGGACCTAGGGTTGAAGTACGAAGGAACTAGACTAGAAGTAGGACGCACAATGCCAATTATGAACTACGTTCGAAAATGTTGGAAAAATATTATGATAGAGCAATTTATCAATATTAACAAACATATTTTCAAGACGGTTTTAGTCTCTCGTAACACAAAAGTAACACACAATAAGTAAAGGATGATAGTTTTCGAGAGCTCACCAAACGGAATGTTTTCCTATTCATCCAGTGGCTCTACCATGAGCTTGTTATTGTTTTCAATAGGTATTTGACGTATAGTAAACTACAGCACTCATGTCACTTGAATATGAAAGAATAGTACAATTACGTTCCGCTAGGTTAGCTGTGGAAATTTTAATACAAACATTAACGCTGTCGATATCGTCAGCAAACGAATGTAAACTCATGGTACTCGTATCTACGCTAGGTCTAGTCTTCAACAGTCTGCAGCAATTGTCGGCCTAGAAATGACACTTTTTACCTTACAAAAATTTGTCGATTTCCATGATTATTTCATTTTTGAGTTGGCAGTGTGGACGCGGTATTAGCACTTTCGATGTGAGGCATTGTATCATATTCCAGATTCTCATAATAACATCGGGATTAAGTACTCGGTGATCGAGTGTTCAAAACGAAAGTGTGCATTGGTTTATTTAATTTTCACATGCTTCACGAGTAATTTGATTATTTCACAGTTGAAAAATCAATCAATTAAGTAAGTGGTGTGAGAAGCGGAAATAGTATTAAGTAAAATTTTTGAATATTAAATAACTTTATTTCAGAAATATTAACAGATTACAAGAAATATGTTATTTTTTTCTTATTGTGGGTAAACCAGGATGATGACGATTTTCTAACAATCCGTATTTTAAGTAAGCGGATAAGGCTCTTGTAAAACTTGATCATGCTCAATACCATAATACATTTTTTTGTCCTTAATGTAAGCCCAAGCCATTCTTTCAGAGCTGAAATAGACACCAACATCGCTATCCTTTGATAACGTTATAGCTCCAGCTGTATTATTTAAACGGTTAGTCATTCCTAAAATGAAAAATTAATTAATACATATAAAATAATCAAAGACACGCTGAGGATAACAATAAACAAATAATTCTTACCAAGGACCGCATTTTTTGTCGCTGTCGCTGCATCGACGCCTGCTTCCATTAACTTTACAATGTTATGTGCTAAGCAGTATTTTAAAATTGATTCCCCATGTCCTAAAATATTTTTTGTGACTTATTATTTTCTTTATATGTAACACTAGTACAGTCGGACTCGCGTAGCAAGATGGAGGATTTTTTTCGGTCTATTAAATGATTTACAGTTTTCGAATTTTTTTCTTTATTTATGCTATATTATATTGCTTCATGCCTAATTTAATGATTCTATATCAATATCAATCACCATATAAGTTTTGATTTCCTTAAAATATAATTTTTTATTTGTGGCGCACCTACAAATTTCTTTTTTTTTTCTTTAATTAGATATCCTTCTTGTTAAATTCCATGATTATATGTCAACAGATATTGTTCTATAGATTAGGATTCTCTTACGAGTGCATAAAAACAAAAAATATACGGATTTTGGATTTCTCCTTACTTTTATTTAGCACATAGATGACATTGCTTTATACCAAAATCTATGATTCTAGGTCAACGGGAAGTACCCAAAAGATTTTAATTTCCTTGCACGCGTTAAAATATGACTAGAAATCATTAGAAGTTTTATTTTTTCGTTGCTGCAAGGGATCGGGAAGTGTCTATAACACTGGTCTATAATCTGATGAAAAGGTCTGATTATGTAACTCTATTGCTGTCAAATTTTGATAAAAACTGACTAATAGTGCAGAACAATCACCTATATTAAGTTACAATTACACTATCGAGTTAAATGATCGGCCTACTGAGTATTTGATATTAATTTCAACTTATACCTCTACACGTTTCTGAGAAAATAGGTCTTAACATGGGTACAATAAAATGATCTTAGATTCCGCTCTTTTGGTATGGAAAACGAAACGCTAATAACAACGCAAGTAAAAATTTCAGATTACATCGGGTTTCGACACTGCTTGACTATGACAACCCGCCGAATTAAACAAAAACTTTACTGACCAAATATCTTTGGCTTAAAGTATTTTTCGATTAGGTTCTATTCTCGGTGAGTTTAAACAAAGCCTTACATTAGCTCCAACGCAACGTAACGTCAATGTAATGTAATTGGTCGATTCCTCCTCCAATAGGGAATTCGCTCAGATTTGCATAGATGAAGACACTTTGATGTGTAAAAGGATATAAGAATACTGTTTGTTCTGTCTGTCTGTTGTACCAGATAAAAAAGAAAATAACAATTGATATGTCTGACAGGAGCGTAATGAAGGGCCCTACGGGGTGAGATATTTTCTGTTTTAATTAGATAGATATAATTAGATAGGTATCCTCAGATGGTATAGTTATGACACTGATGCCAGTCTCTAGACTGCAATATTGTCTAATAAGTGCAATATTGTCAAATTGACATGTAGACTAAAATAATGCACGTAAAAGTAAAATCATTTTTCAGCAATTATACCAGTTGTTGAGACACCTCCTGTATTGTTATCTGAATAAGTACCACTACCAATCTGTGGCGTATCACCGATTCTGCCCACAGCTTTACCACTCATACCACCAGTACTTGTTGCAACAGCTATATTGCCATTAATATCGATCGCCACAGCCCCAACAGTGCCTACTTCATCCTGCAACAATTTGTGATAGTTAATTTAGTATTGTTCACACATATTTTCTACTACACTACTCAAATTATACATTAGGGATGTATAATTTGACATTAAAATAAATATAAATTTTATAAAAGTTACAAATAATATTTTTTATTTATAACTTTGCACAACACAGTACACAACCAGACACGCCTTTCTTGCTAAGGTCTAGCTGACAATGAAACAATTTATAGCCCCATTCAATATGTTTCGTACCATTACTATACATAACTAAACACTCGCTTCCTATTTTGATATCTTTTCATCTCATTCAAATATCATTACTTTCGTTTTGCGTACATTTACTTCCAATCCTTTGCTTTCTGATGCGCCATGCAGCCATGCATGTCTTACAAACTCCTACTCCGACGGTATCAAAATTATTTGATCGTCAACATATAGGAGGCACTTGACAGTTAATTCGTTCATTCTCTATTCCCTGTGATAACAGTCATTCATGAATAGATTGAACAACCTCGGCGAGGCTACATATCCCTGTCTGACACCTTTTCCGATATCAAACCAATCTGTGTGATATATTCTAATGCAAGCTCTAGAATCTTTGTATAGTGATTTCAATGACGGCGTTCAAGGCTGTTGCAGCCTCCATACTTAGATAATGTATTCAACAATTCATTCCTCCTCACTTTATCGTAGACCTTTTCCAAATCCACGAAAGCGCAATAGACTTTTTGGATTTTTGCCAAATATTTTTTGGCTATGCATCGTAAGAAAAAGACTTGGTTCATACACCCTCTTCTATTCCTAAACCCACTTGTAAATTTTCTTATCAGTTTCATTCATCACCCTTTTTATTCAAAACCTTCACATACAATTTACTCACAATGTTAAGTAGGCTAATGCTGGGGTAATTTGTAGTCTTGCTGTCACAGCACGCACGCATGCACTTGTACGCCTTCAGCATTTCAGCAGATATCCTAGCTCTAATCTCATTTTTTGTTCAACGCCATGGTTTAACTGGCAAGTTTAATAGTGAACATTATATATTTCATCAAATATCTAAAAATATATTTAGTTGCACGCTAAGCTTGCGGGAACAGTAATACAATGGTATTGTTGACAAATTCATCTATGTCGTACTGTTGGCAAAGCAAATAAATATTTTGAAACGAACACTATTATAGAAAAAAATTGACTTATTTTACTTACTCCTTTGTGATGCAAAAATTATTTAAACCTGATGGACTGGTCATTGCTTAACTGATAATTTAAAAAAAGAGTAGGGGTGGAACTGGACCTCGGACGGGAATGATACCAACAAATGGATGATCATTTAAATCGGTTCGGTAGTTCTTCAGTTATTTACAAGGGTCGTGACTAATACGACTTTGTTTCCATAATTGAATGAGCCTCTTATAATCAAAGGCGGTCATTTCACTTTTACTGTTGTTGAGATGCTATCCACTCAACTACTGAGGTCGTCCGATAATACGGCGATGATTCTTCGTTCCAACTATAAATCGACGGTTAGTTTTAAAGACGCGTTTTTTCCACGTAGTTCAAAGCAAAAATAGCGTTAGTGCGTAAAATTATCTCGAGAGAAATGGCCTATTTTGCTACTACTCGACAAATTTTAATGAGGTTAAATCTGGGATCTTTACCTAGCATTGTGAGTTCTTAATACTTTAATTATAATGCTTAAAATACAATTCTTATCTTCAAAACAGCGGCCTCAAATAGTTGAATAAAAGTTAAACAACCGGAATAACTCCAATTGATTATCACATTATAGACACTTACTTACCTCAGGTTTTCCTATTTCCGTTCTACCAAATTCTCTATGATTCAAAACTTGTTCTAAAGCATGTTTAGCATGTGGACTGATCAATGAATCTGGTGAAACTGCCTCAAACCCCTAAAAAAATAACAACAACATTAATACCTGTTTAAAGTTAAAACAATAAAATAAATCAATCATTAATAAGTGGTGTATTTTTATAATTGCAATGATAGATTTCAGTTAAACTTATGAACGAAAAAATCTTAGTAATTTCAAATAGTCATATAACGTAAGAAACATTCAAATATAAATATAACACTATATCAAGCTATCCACCTCCACTTCTCCACCAAGAGACACGAGCCAACCACATGGTAAGCCTTACGCCTTAGTCAACCACACAAGCCCAGTAGGATTGGATGATTTGCAAGTACATCTTTGAATTTATCCGCAGCTGTATATAAGTTGCCTCACAATGTTTTCTCTCACCGTGGGAGCGGCAGATAAATGTAAGTACATATAAAATACGAAAAACACTGGTACATGGCAGGACTGACCCAGGACTTCCCGCTTATAAAGCCACAGCGCCATCGTTCTCAATACTTTTATTGCAATATATATCAGTAAATATTTTTTTTTACATTAAACACTTATGCAGAAAACATTAAGGTGCTAAAAATTAGGATGCTAGTAAAAAAACGACATACATTCTCTAAAGCAAACCTCTTAGCGCCGTGACCACCCAACAAACTATGTGGAGAGTTTGTCAAAACTTTGTGAGCAATACTTATTGGATGAGCAAAGTCAGTAATCAAAGTTACTGCACCAACTTCCAAGTTTGCACCACTCATGATACTTGCTTCCATTTCTACTTCTCCATCAAGATTAAGAACAGAGCCATACCCTAAAAGTGCAGATTTCTCCTTTATTGTATATACCATACAAATCTTAATGTTAATCTATACATATAATAAGACAGTAAAAATATTTTGTCTGTACATTTAGTATTTTTGACTGAAATGGATAGAGGGGCACTTAAATAGATTATTAGAAAGCAAAAAAAAATTTTTGGATTTTTCGTCTGTCTGTCTGTCTGTATGTATGTTCACGTTTATCTCCGAAAGTACTGAACCGATTTGCTTGAAACTTTCACTATTTGCTTTGTTTTAACTCAGAATAATATCTAAACTTTGTTTCATCAAAATCGGTTCATTAAAAAAAAGTTATCGTCATTTTAATGAACTCAAGGCATGATAATATTGCGAATTATAATGTACACCATTCTTACATAAGTTACATGGGAAATTTAAAATCTAAAGACAATTCATCATCATGATACAATACAATACATACATAAGATAACGTCTTTATCCCCTGCGGGGTAGACAGAGCCACAGGTTATAAGACCCCAAAGGCCACGTTTAGCATGTTCGTGGGCAGTGAGATGGAACAGGGAACCAAAATACGATGAAACGAAACCAGTTTTTATCAAAATAATATGATAAATGCGAAAGTTTGTTTGTTTATTACCTCTTCACGCTTAATCTATACATACGAGTATAATAGAACAGAAAAAATCAGTTTCATTACGCATGTTAGTTTTTTCATAAATCACTAGATGGCGCTGTTTCATTTAATCAATTTCTACAACGCGCTATTGTAGTTTTTTCAAATACCAAAAATATTTTAATCGGTAAAATCGTATATTAATATGATTTGTGTATCAATAACATTCAACTCGAAATTTACGCAGACGAAGTCGCGGGCAACAGCTAGTTTATTAAATACTGTACACTAATTTATTTAAGCAAAAGTAAATTCACATTGTTGTGTGGGCGTTTATAATTTTACGACATGCTATAGGATAATATTAATTGATCTTCTTAAAATAGGTTCTGTTTAGGTTGTTATATATTACTTTGTTGTTGTATATTACTACTCAGACATACTATTTGAGAATCGGGGCAAATGCTGCAATACAAATGAGACAATACAGTACGGAATGCTTGGCGTAATTCGAACGAGGCACTCCAACATAAAGTGATCCTCTTTTGCCTTGTGCGCATATAGCAGACGTAAAGAGCAATCCGTGATGTTAGTGAGTTCAGTATAGTATTCTCTATATCATATAGTAGCTTCATATCAGCAACTATACAACGGTCCTCCAGAGTATGCATCTCAAAAGATACAAGTCTGCTTATAGCTATCATGCTTCTAAAGGCGATAGTTTAAACGTCAAGTGAAACAGCGCTAAACCGATTCGATATGAGCCTTATGTGTGATATAAGAAGGTGACCATAATGGTGAAGCATATTCCACAATGCTACGTACGAACGCAAAATACAATATTTTCATAGATTAATTTTATAAATGGCTTAGTAGGGTAAGGTTGCCAGTATTGGACCACATTTTTTAAAATATTAATTGCTGTTAACATTTACATAGCAGACTTGTACAAATTTGTATTGAAGTAGAAAAATCAATTACCTGTCCAGTACCATTAAAATATTTAATTGTAAGAAATCCAAAATATATCAACATTTACAAAAAAAGAAAATTTTCTTTCAATTGGACCACTTGCACCTTGATTGGAACACCAAAGTCTCTATCATTGGAACATAGGTCGAAAGTACCACCGGCTCAAACAGGAAACTCAACATTTCGAGAAAATTATTGCAAAATAATCACAAACTTTTAATTTTAAAATATGTATTTTACATCGCAAGTATTAGGGCTTTAAATTATTGAGATCAACTGACGGAGAAAAAAATCACATAGTGCTTACTAATTAAAATATTGATAATCTATATGCAATAAATTTACACAAATAAAACAAAAACAATGTATCCTATATAAAAAAAAGCAATATAACATGGCCTCTCATTCTGACAGGAAGAAAACAATAAAATCAGTCAAAATGTAACAATTTAAATTTTTTGCTTCCATAACAATGGTAACTAATAAATCAACATTGTAAAATAAAATAAAGCACCGTCTTGCAATTCGGCTCTAGCGTTCTTTCGTTTGAAAATAATAGATGTGTCACGCACTGCCCTGCTGCATTTGCACAGCAAACGTTGTCGTGCCTCTTTCACCGCTAGTTATTGAGCCAACTTGATGTTTTCCTTTTTGTGCTTACAATTTTACGTAGCTTTCTCTGTACATTTGTAAGACCAGATTCATCAACGTTATAAATATGTCTCAGTCTAAGCTCATTAATTCCGTATTTTTCAGTAACTACAATAAGCTTGTCAAAAAAATCATTGACAGTGTCTCTGATGATTGATGACGCTGTTGCTCGGTTAAATGATGTTGCTCTTGGCTGACGTAAACTGAGATCCGGATGGCGTTTCATGAAGTTGTAATACCATTTTTTGCCTGCTGTCTGTTTCGCTACATTAAATCTGTGTTTTAATCCATATTTTTCAGCATACCTAAAGGTTCTAACGTCTTTTGGTGTATAGCCAAACAAAATCGAATCCATTTCTTTTATGTGAGATACCATCAGCTTCAATTTCTGTTATAGGGGATCTTATAACAGAACCTTTTATTTGAATAATACCTTTGGCTTTTGGATTGGTATCTAGGATTCTTCTATGTAAAGTGGCCTTAGGTACCCCATAGGATTTAGCAGCAGCATTGATACCAATAGTTTTGGATGTCACAGCGTCAATAGCTAGTTTCATGCTAGTTTCATTCCATTCATAATATTTTCTTTTCTTACTTCGACTGGGGTAATTATTTTCATCCCTTTCCATTCTATCAAAAATAATAAAATTTTAATTTTATGATGTGTTGAGATCCCATCATTGGACCGGTCCAATTAAAGAAATCCAAGGGTGTCCATGGGGATGTGGAGTGGAAGGGTGGATGGTGGATGGGGTCAATGGGTCCAATGATAGCAACTGTGAACCTCGTCACTCAAATACAATTTATAAATTATATGATACACCGAGATGTTTAAAACACTATTAAGAATAACCGTACTTGAGTACTAAAACAGCTCATAATAAAACCTATGCGTTAAATAAACAAATACAATACTCGTAATTTAGTAACGCAACGTAATAAATTTGGGGAAGACGAAAGCACACAAAATAACATACACTCACAAATTTTAAGACAGGCAGTGTTGACGATTGCGTATTATATATATCCCAACAGGGTTGTAGTTAATTCAACATTAGGAAAGTTAAAATCGCCCAATATTAAATAATCAGCCGACTTATTATCTTCTACGGGACTACGGTTGTCCAACCATGTGTGTTGCTCTCGATCCTGGTAGGTAAACGCAGATGACATAAAGGTCGCGGGGTGCGCTTCGCTCACGAGCTCGAATCACGACGTGAGGCGAGGGCAGCGCGCACGCGGCTAGGTGAGTCGACAACATGACACCCCCACTGACAGCCCGCCTCCTTCTACGAGATGAAGCTTTCGCAGAAGGAGGCGACAGCCTCCCATCCCACCTCGCCGCGGAGCATAGCCACGACCACGCTCGGCAGCGAGAGGTCGCTGCTTCCCAGCGCAACGGTTACTTCGTTGCGCTGTTGTTGCCACGCCGAGCACACTGCCAGTGTGTGCTCAGGTACGTGTCGTTGGGAGCACCGCAGTGGTGACACCGCGGCGTCATCTCCCGACGTGCGACCTTGTGCAGGTAGTGGCCGAAGCAATGCCATGCCCAGTCAGTACCTGCACCATGCGAAACAAGAGGCTGCCCTGCGGGCGCCCAACCCACTCCTCCAACACCGGACGAATGGCTTCAATCGTCCGGTGGCCGGCAGCTGGGAAGGCGAGCGCCTCACCTCACCGGTGCAGAGCCTTCCTCTGCACCCGGGCACGGACTCGCTGACCGTGCGATAGGCTCGCACGGCCCTGGTAGTGATGACCCTCTGCGGACTTCGCAAGAGGGCCACCGCGCGGGGGGAGAGGCACTTCGCCCACACCGGGGCTCCGTAGAGTGCCATCGACCGTATCACCCCATGATACAGCCGACGACACGCCGATCCTGCCCCTCAAACGTTAGGGAGGACCCGCCCGAGTGCGGCTGCAGCGGCGATCAGCCGTGGAGCGAGGAGCTTGAAATGCTCCTCGAAACTCAATCGGGAGTCCAGCACCAGGCCGAGGTACTTGATGTGTGCCTCGACCGGTATACGGACTCCCTCCACTCGGACGCGAAGCCCCGTTTTGTCGAGGGCCACGTCCAGACCCAGGACGCGGATGCGTCGGACCACTAGCGACGCGGTGACCGACGCACGGTCGGCCGCTTCTTCCCCGATTTTTCCCTTCGCCACGACCAGCGTGTCGTCGGCGAAGCAGACCTCGCAGGACCCAATTGTACCCCAGGTTCCATAGCAGCGGACCCAATACGGAACCCTGGGGCACACCCGCCGCCATTCTCCACGTATGGACGCCACCGTCCGGCCCCTCGTACAGGACTGACCTGCCTTGCAGACAGTCCTCCACAAGGGCGCGGAGGTACGGAGGCACTCCATGGAATTTGAGTGCCTCCTTTATGCTCTCTTAGGAGGCTGTTGAAGACGTTGCGGATGTCCAACGACACCGCAAAGACAGCCTCACCCCTGGCTGTGGCCCCCTCAGTCCACCTCTTGAGAAGGGCCACGGCGTCCATCGTGAACCGATCGGTCCGGAAGCTGAACTGTTTCTCCGACAGATTTTTTCCTAGCGAGGATTTTTTCCAAGCACTTCCCGGACTCGACAAGCAGCACCACTGGTCGGTACCCAGCCGGGGAGTCCGCGGGGCGGCTCTCCTTTCGGAGCAAGCACAGCCTGCCTTCCACCGGCTGGGAAAGCAGCCTGTAGCGATGCTCAAATTTAGCAGCCCGCTCCTCCAGGTGTCCCAAGGCGAGGGCCAGAACCGGCGACGGTACACCACCCGGCCCCGGCGCCTTCTTGCGCCGGAGCCTGTCCCTCACCATGTCAATTTCTTCGTCCGACACGGGAGGGACCACTACCGCGGTAGCCTCCGGAGGAGCCTCCGGACCATTCTGGAATGCAATAGCAATTCCGCGAATGCTACGGGAATTTTAAGAAGTATTTTTAAAACACATCAAAAATAACACTAGTAACAGTAATTTTGTATAGGTTTAAGCCGTAGCAAAAGCGATAAATAATAGTTATTTATTATACAAGAGTGGAAAGTTCCTTTTTAACCGCGTGCTCGATTTGGATGACCGAGCAAGCGAAGGATTCTAAAGTTGAATCACGAGCGCAGCGAGTGATTCTAAATTAGAATCTGAGCGTCAGCGAGGGAAACAAACGAGCACAAGGTGAAAAATCTTTCCACTCGAGTGCAATACGTAACTTTTCATCCACCTCAGCGAGGAAATGACAAAATGAAAGAAAACAATTTATAATGACAAATTATATTAAGCAATAAAACGTGAAAAACTAGAATGGCGCGAAGCACGCAAATAAAACAAAGAAACCAAGAAGGTTCCAAATTTAAATTTTTCACAATTTAAAAAGTTCTAATCATAAATTGCCACCATAGAGGTTACATTAAATAGGTTTAATGACGTTTTGAATTTACAATTATATGAGTACTCATTATATGTGATATTCTAAATTCAAATCTACTTTGCGCTCAGCGAATAAAATAGAATTTTCCAGCCAGATTTCGAAGCGTAAAATTACACTTTCCGAGGTGGTGGGATGAAAAATAAATATATCCAGAGTAGCAAATACGTGTATGTGAAAGTGTTGTTTGTGCAGTATGTTGAGTGAAGTGGTGTATGCAGTTATAATAAAGGTTGGCAACTTAAAATATCTCTGACATTAATGCATATTGACAAAAAAAAAACTTGTCGTGCTTTTGCTTGTTGGATAGCTCCCAGGTGCACCAGCATTTTACAGCTGCTGCAATCTAAACATCCATTTGAAATAGATCGCTAACGAATTTTGTATTGTTACCACTCATCTATACTATTTACACAATTCCATAAGGACTTGTTCCTCTGATATTATTGATATTTAAGAGTCAAATAGACTAAGCTGTAATTCAATCTTATGTAACAATAGAAGTGCAAATTACTGCCACTATTTAAGCATCACAGATTAGGATTTACTAATTATTACGTAAACTAATTTCGTTACTTAAGAATACGTTGATAACTGTATTGGCAGCAGATATACGAAGATCAAATAATGTTATCCAAAAACATAGGTTCCGAACTATTCCATATAATTAAAATAATTAAGTCCAAGTTATTGGACATATACATAGTAAAGATGTTATGCAAGCGTTACTTCTCCCGACTCATTTGTAATATCCATGACTGGCTGCCGCGTAAGCCATATTGGATAAATTTACTTTGTCTGCAATGCGATGTCGAGATACGCCTTAAAAATTATAACAAGTCGTCACAATTTAACAAAAATATTATTTTATTATAATTAAAATAATATGAAACTAGTACCTGCATTAAAGTAGTCGTCTTTTTCCATAGAAACCACAGCAGCTTCAACTGCATCTAAGGCACTGCCACCCTTATCTAGTACTTGATAACCTGAATCAACAGCCAACTTAACGCCATTGAGTTTTCCCTGTACTCTACTACTCGGAATATCTCCCGCTCCGCCATGGACAATAATAATCGGCTGCATGACTAACGACATACATAGATACTAAATGAAGTTATTAAAGAAAATATACAATTTATATTACGCGATAAAAACATAAAAATATTTGATGATAATATCTACACTATCTTTTGTATAAAGTAGATTAACAACTTATTTGAAATATGATAAATTTATGGATATGACATGAATCGTGAAAGAAAATAATTCTGTGATTAGCTATGGCTATAAATAGAATGATACCTAAATATATTCAGAAAAAAACCATTCAAACGTAGATACGATGAGACATAGATACACCAAATCGGCAAAATTTCGTATACAGGCACGGACTGATAAAAAAAGAGGTCAACAAAATCCCAAGATGCCGAAATAGCCGACGCACCGTGGTTACTTAAGTCATTAGAGCTCCACGAACTTCATCACATGTCAACCATCAAAGAACAAGTGGCTCTAGCTGTAGCAAAATATAAACTATCAACCAAACAATCCAAAGGTCAGTTAATACTTAAGAGAATTCGTCATCTGAAAAATAGACGTAATATTTAAAGATAGAGTCAGCACATATAAGTGAGCGAAAAAGCATTAGCAAAAAGCAGGTACATGTTAGGTTCGATCCAATATCTCCCAAATCATCTGATTTGCAGACCAATGCTGAATAGACGCACCGACTTAATTTACATATATGAAAAATCTTCAACAAGTTGTGTAACGTAATAATAGTATACTAATCTGTAAACGTAATAGCTCAAAGTTTTGAAAAAGTAAGAATTAAAGATATAAAATGTCTAAACAAGATCTTTCGTCCAGTTTATAAGGTACTTATCAAATTTATTTATATCCACTAGTTTATATCCCAATCAATTAAAAAGTGCAATAATAAAAATTCTATATAAAAAAGGGTAACTACTATGAGTAATAAAAAATATAGGTCCATAGCTATATTATCAGTTATTATCAAATTTATTTATTTCCACTAGTTTATATCCCAATCAATTAAAAGTGCAATAATAAAAATTCTATATAAAAAAGGGTAGCTACTATGAGTAATATAAACTATAAGTCCATAGCTATATTATCAGTTATCAATAACATTGTATAAAAAGGAATCATAGGCAAAATTGTACATTTTTAGTAAAATACTCTATGTTAACATCTCACCAATATGGATGGAGCTTGGTTGTAACAATAACAGGGCTTAGTATTTTCTCTGAATTTATTAATGAAAGCAGAAATAATGGCAACCAAGTAATAGCATATTTTATAGATTATAAAAAGGTTTTTCATACCTTGTATTAAGAATTATTGCTACATGCATTGCATTAACAAGGGATCAAAACCTACACAACTGATCGAAAGATGCGATACTATGAACAGAACTGGGGAAGATGCTATGTGTACCTAGATGTACCAACTACATAATGTTGGTTAATAGTGAAGTCAATGTGAAAAGTTTACATTTATGCTAATGACATGTGCATATTACTTCATCAGAAAATATTTTCTAATGGAAACAATAACAGTATTATATAGAATCTTCAGAAAACTAAGTGCACCTGATTTCCTGTGGGAAGGGGCACATATGTATATGAATTAAAATAAAGTAAGCTACAAATGTATGTACATATATAGATCATGTAGAGTTATATAAATATTGGGGCCTTGTAGTTAATAAAAAAATTAATAATAAAGTTGCACATAAATGTACTAAGAATTAAATTAAAATTAATTATTCATAGTACATTAAAAAACATTTTTTACTGTGTACTATGCTCTAGCAGAATCATGTATCAGCTATGCTGTTGTGCTCTATGACCGTACCTACAGCACCCATATAAAACAGAGATACATAACCTTCAAAACAGATTTTTAAAGTGTAACGTCTATACTATTAGAATATTCAGGAAATTTCTCGGAACTTGCAATTATATGTAAAGTTTTAATCTTCTTACGTCTATACTATTAGGATGTTCTAGAATTTTCTCAGGTCTCGCAATTATAAGTAAATTCTTATCTTTTAATGCAAATCTGCCCATCTGCTAGTTTTCAAGCTACGCTCATGCCATCTACGCATCTGAATTTCTACAATAAATCGTGTCATGCATGTATAGAGTTCAAGTATGGGAATATTGAACACCTCTAAGATAGTCGGCATGGATTGCCCTAGGAAAGTGCTCGCTACACCCAACTTGTATGTAGGATACACTGGGGGTACTCCCCCACAGCACTGCCGTTAGTGTTAAGCGAGCTGGACAGAGGTGATCTATTAACACCCAAGCCCAACACAACTTTGTGTTGATTCCATTGGGAATCGCGTATAGTATTATTGTATGTGCAAATGGGTTGTATTCTGTCTGTAATGTGTACTGTAGGAGTACTGTAAGTGTTATGCTTGATATGCTGAGGACTACGCAAATGCTATTAGCTTTAAATCATAATCTATTGGAAAACTAATAGATGGACGGATATATTTATTACTTTATAGACTGATTTGCATGTATCATTGACTTCTCTGTTGCTACCTACCTATGTATGTTTAAATATGAGTCTTTGGTGTAACTACAAATAAGAATGTCTCAACTTTACCTTGGAATAATATATTATTTTCAATTTAACTGTGTACAAATACGTTTAACACTTATAAATCATCTTATATTATGTAGTCTTGTTGTATCACTAAATTGCACTGTTTTGGTTTATAACTTTCACTTTTAGCACTTTTATTGGACTGAACACTTGTAATTTACTTTTCTCTTTACTTTTTGCTGTATATTTGTTATAATTTCTTAATAATTTTTATTATTTTCGACGATTTCTCTTGGTTTGTTAGGAACATTCTAGATTTTGACAACGTATGACAACAGTCAGACGTGACGTCACATAATTCCAAATGTCTAAATTTAAATATATTTATTATTTTTTATGCCATGTTGGACTCCTTTTTATGAATTTTATGTCATAATTTTAAATTTTTGTATTTAGTTTCGAACATCATATCTGGCTATTATAAAAGGCGGTCCAGGGTCTCTAGATGGACATTCTACTTCTACTTCTGATTCTACAAACAACCTTCTATACTACCTTAAGCTCTCTATGAAGAGTCTTCAACTCAGAAAGTACTGCGTGAAAAACTCTGCTACATACTACATCAAAAGAACCACGTACTATTGCTGCCATTTCGAGCCTCCTACGTTCTCTGCCTGCCTGCCTGCTGCTGCATCCCTACCTGTCTGCTGCGGAATACCTGCCAGCCTGCCGCTGAATACCTGCCTGCCTGCTGCTGTATACTTGCCAGCCTACCGATACTTGGTCTGCCTAGAACCTGGTACCGCCTTCCTTTCTTTCCCCTTCTCTACCATTTTATTATTGTAATTTTAATTTATTTCTTAAGTTTGGGCCGTGCTGTTTTAATAATTCTTTTAATATATTAGTCTCTTGTATTTATCTTTTTCTTATTATTCCTTTTTGCTCCGTAGCCTTCCGCTACGTGACAAAAGTATTTAATGAATAAAAAAAGTAAAGGAAATAATTTAAAAAGATAATTATAGACTATAAAAATACAAAAATACTAGCCATCTGTTGGATGGCATTGACTAATTTGTGCTGCTTAGTGATATTTAGCAGTAGTTTTGTTTTGCAGTTGTATAATACAGAGTCAATTAGTTAATAAATAGTATGTAAGTGCACTTAAAACATTAATTGACTAAGCATGTTTATTTGCCAACAAAGGCTAATATAAAGAAAAACAACTATATCTGAAACGTAAGGTCACATACATTTGCAGTACAATGAAAGACGGTAGCCATTGCAAGTAACGAAATGTATGACACAACCAGATAAACCAAGCATAGGTTAGGTTAGGGATCATGACAACACAGTGAACAGATGAGAAAATTTAAAACTCGGAGTCTAATTATTTATATGAACATATGTAAGCAAGTCTATCAATATAGTGTGAAATTCAAAGAAGCTTTCTCAACTAAACTTCCATTACTCCTAAAAAAACTAACATCAGATAATAATATACTAAAATCTAATTTAACCAACATTTCAATAGACCAACCCAATAACAATACAACCCAACTCAAAATATACCTATTAGTGTCACACCTGATATTAAACAATAAACAAATAAGAAATATTGAATTAATACATAATTATCAATTTTCAATTCAATTTCAATTTGTTGATGGCTAATAGTTTTTGTTATAAAAACATTTTTTTTTTTTTTTTTTAATTAAAAGTTTTACGGCTTTGGTTTTTTTTAACCATCTAGCCAAATCTTATTTTCATTTTCTTTTATATTTGTCTAATATTCTTATATTTGTCCAATAGTATTAGTGATATATTTAAAAACGACTCCATATGTTTCTGTGTTCTTCAAAATAGATGGCAAAAGGCGGGGAATTTCGTCTTTTTTGTAAATCTTTTGTAAGCCATCTATTAAGAGTAATCTTGACAGATTGAATGCAGAGCAATAAAGAAATATATGATCTAGGGTTCCATTTTCCTGACCACAATATTCACATAAATCTGAGTTTATTAAATTAAGTCTTCTCAGATGAGCACCAAATTTACAATGTCCCATTCGTAGTCTATTTAAAGTTGTGATGTATTTCCTTGACGGGGAATGTAGTTTAAAGTACCATGGTCTTGTGGGAATTTCTTCTTGAATACTTGCATACCATTTCCCTTTATTCTGTTTCGTACTCTCCTCATGTTTCATTCCAATGTTTAAACATTCGAGTTTTCAAAGCAGAATTAAAGTCAGTCATTGGAACTGGTGGCGTAACATAATGGGAACCATAGTTATTAGTATGAGGTACTTGAATTTTCATTAATTTATCAACGGTTTCATTTCCTGAAATTCCACTGTGAGATGGAACCCATAAAAATTCCACTTGCATATCTTGATTATTAAATATATATTCTCTTATTTTATTAATGTATAAATTGTTTTTATAACTTATATGGCAATGTTCCAAACACGTTAATACACTCAATGAATCTGTTATTATTAAAAAATTATTGTTACCAGCAATTCCTTTTATGTACTGTAATGCTACAAATATTGCGTATGCCTCTGCTGTAAATATTGAAGCATTTACGTTTAGCGTAAAACATCTTCCAAATTTAGTTAACGAATCGTAATAAGCTGCTTTAGTATATTGTTCTGTTTTCGATCCATCTGTGTATATCCTGCGATATCCTTTTTTATTATAGTTTACAAAATTTAAAAACGTGTTATTGGAAATTTTCTTGGAAATAATTGTAGGTATAGTAATTTGTATATCCAATGAACTCAAATCCCATTTATAATTGTGGTCTATGTATTTACAAATATGTTTTAATTCATCAATATAATCAAATCGAAATAATCTATTATTTACATATAAATTCAATAAATGTTTATTTGCTAATACTTTTAAATAAAATTTTTCAGTTAAGTAACGTATACGTACATTAATTGGAGGTATGCCAGCCTCTATTTCAAGAGAGTTAATAGGGGTAGAACACATTGCCCCAGTAATTATCCTAAGTCCCTTATTTTGAATAACTTCTAATTTTTTTAGTAAATATTGACTTAAAAATTGCCCGTAAACTAACAACGCGTAATCATAATGACTTCTCACTATAGATTTAAAAATTAAGTTTAGTAATTTTGGATCCATTCCCCAGGTAACACTTGCTAAGCAACGCATAATATTTACACTTTTTTGCATTTTTTGGATGATATTCAAAACATGGGACTTAAAAGTTAGCTTTGAATCAAATATTACACCTAAAAATTTTTTTTCCTTGACTAATTTAATATTTACAGAATTATATTTAACAGATACATTTAAGTTATCATAATAATCAACTTTACTACTAAATATTTGAATACAACTTTTATGAGGATTAATGTTCAGCTTTAAATAATTCTTATAATATGTACATAAAGAGCTTAATGCTTCATTTAAGTTATTGACTGCTTGTGACAAGTTACAATGTTTGGCATACAATATAATATCATCTGCATATTGTAATAAAGTTATATTATCACTAGACACGTATTTACGAATCAGTGAAGTATACAAATTATATAACAATGGTGACAAAGTAGCTCCTTGCATTACACCTTTATGTGTCTTTCCAGGTCCATAATAAGATTGATTATGCTTGATAAATACCGTCCGTGAATTAAAGAAATTAAAAATCCATTTACAAACTTTACCTGGTACATTAAAGCCGTGAAGAATTTTAACTAAAATATTTAAATTGATATTATCAAACGCTCCAGAAACGTCAAGAAAAGAACAAATCATATAACTATTTGTTAGAATGGTGTTCTGTATATCTCCACAAAATTTAACTAGGCTATCGGTGGTGCTATGACCTTTTCTAAATCCAAACTGTTCACATGGAATGATTAATCTTGATTCAGCATAGAGTTCAAGTCTACTTTTTAACATATTCTCAAATATTTTGCCAACACAAGAGGATAACGATATTGGCCTATAAGATTCAGCCAACTTTGGATCTTTTTCTGGTTTTAGAATTGGTACAACTGCAACGGATTTCCAAGAATTAGGAATAACATTTTGATGCCATAAGTTATTAAATATTGTAAGCAAAATATTTTTGGCAGATCGATGTAGTTGCTTTATCAAAATGTAAGGTATATTATCCAAGCCTGGAGTAGTATCCTTCCTACTAGTTATTGAAAAATTTAATTCATGAATGGAAAATGGAAGATTCAAATGTGCGTTAAGTTCATCATTTTCAAAAATAAAGCTAAGATCTTCTGTATCTTCGGAAAGATCATTTGAAACCACTTTATTAAGAAAATCATTATAAAACAATTTTCCTTACTAACAGACGATGATTTTTTTCTATTAAAACTTTTAACAAAATTCCATATACGACTAATCGGCGTATTTCTATCAAAACTTGAACACAACTTTTCCCAGCTAGATTTTTTCTCCTGTTTAATTGTACGCTTTTTCATAGCATCTAGTTTTTTGTATAATAAGTAATTTTCTATTGTAGGGTACTTCCTATAAGTAAACAATGCTAATTTGCTTTGATTAACAGCATTTGAGCAGTTCATATTCCACCATGGTACAGTCTTGTAAGTTTTATGATTAGGGTTTTTATTTTTATGCAAAGGTACAAATTCATCTCTTAACTCATACAAATAATCACAAAATTTGTCATAAGCAACAATAGGATTGGGTTCTAATAAAATATTGTTGAAAATGTACTCAGATTTCTTTGAATATTCTAACCAATCAGCTTTTTTATAAAGAAATTTTTCAAATTGTTGTTCATAATTAAATACTTCCAGACCTACATCCACGTTTGCAATAGTAGGAAAATGATAACTACCGAGTGTATCATCCGAATATACTGACCAATTTATAGAAGAAGCTAAAGTAGCAGAACAGAAAGCGATATCAATGGCAGAGGCACTTTGATTAGGACGATTTAGCGTTGTTGGGTTACCATTATTTAATATGAACATATTAATTTCATCTAACATATCATATATTTGTATACCACGCGGTTTATTTGTTACACAACCAAAAGCGGTATGATGTGCATTAAAATCACCCATGACTAAAACGGGAGAGGGCAAAGATGTTACTACTTGTTTTAACACATTAATTGGAAAACGACCATTCCGAGGTGGACAGTACACATTTAGTATTGACATTGGTCCATGTCGTGTATTAATACTAATAGCTATTGTTTGAATTTTATCAGTACTACGAGTGTGTATAATTGTACTAATTATTGTATGTTTGCAGAGTATGGCAACACCACCATAGCCACTTACACAGTCTTTACGTAAAATATTATAACCTTTAAAATTTATGTTATCTGTGGGCTTAAGCCAAGTTTCATTTAATAAACAAATATCCACATTTTCGACTGCTAAAATATTTTCTAAAAGAGCTTTTTTCGATTTTAAACTTTGAATATTGTGTTGAATAATTTTTAAAGAAGTACTATCCATTATTATATGCTATATTTTTTATAAAAATTTCCTTTATTGTGGATGAATTTACAGGTACATTGATATCTTTGTTATTTAAACTCAACAAGGTGTCAATTATTGCTTTTAGTATTTTATCATTATTAATCACATCACTGACAAATTCTTTATCAGATTTGTTCAATGACTTTTTCATATGTTTATTCTGCATTGGAGAGCTAGTTACTTTAGCAAAGGACTCATTTACAGTTGGAAAAAAAGCACCGAGTGTTTGTCGGTTTACAATTTTTGATTTGTTCTCAATAATTTTCTGTTGTTTAATCGGACAAGATTTAGACACAGCAATATGCTCTCCTTTGCAATTAATGCAATGAGGCTTTTCTGTATTAGTGCAATCTTTATAATGATGTGATTGTGAGCATATTGAGCACACAACATTATGTTTACAATACTTAGTTGTATGTCCAAAAGCCAAACATTTGTAACATTGAATAACTGGTTTTATATATGTTTGTACAGGTATGTTACACAGACCATAATTAATATGAGTTGGAAGAATATTTCCAGAGAATGTAATTGAAACGGTCTGCAAACCAATTATACCATCCGGAGTCTTTTTTGTAAATCTGCGAACAGACAATATTTCATGTGTGGATATTAACTTATCAAATAGGTGCTTACAGCTTAAATCAGTTGGAATAAATCTAATTACACCAATACATTCGGAAGTTGATGCTGGTATAAAGGCCTTTAGTTCATGAGATGTTAGAAAATATGTATTTGTAAGCAGCGAGTTTGCATTCTTCGGGTTGTCAAATAAAATGGCATAACGCAAAGCATTTACTCGTTTGATTTCCTTTATTCCTTTATTATATCTGCTGAATATATTATTGAGGTAAATGGGGTCTTTATTACCAAATTTGACAGATTCATTGTTACTCTCTATATATACAGGAAAGATAATACCTGGTGCATTCTCAGGATAACTTCGAATATGGTTTTGTTTGAAATATGGAGCTAACAAATCTTCATCTTCCTCAGAATGGGCAGAATCAATAGGTGCTTGTGCTTTTCTTTTTTTCTTTGTTGTTCCACCACTATCCAAACTCATTTTTGAGTTTTACTTGTGATTTCATTAAGAAATGTAATAGCAAAAAACTAAAATAATTTAAGCAGTGATAAATCAAACCTCCCGCCTTGAAATTTCCCGCCAGAATCTCTGTAAAATTTTGCCAGCGTCAAAATTGAGTTATTTTCTTCCCACTAGGGAAAGGCAAAGGCTCTGTGCCATACAGCCAGGTTTTAAAGAAACAGCAACTCAAACATTTCCCTTACCCATTTTAACCACAGATCAGTATACTATTTTCACAGATTATTAAAATGAATTAATATTCATCTTGACTTGGATCGTAAAATAAAAACCAGTTTTTCAATTTGACGCCCAAATTTCAAAATTCACCTTATATAATAACCGATAACCTCAAATCCTTTGTATACGACATGTGCATCGTGCGTCTGGCCTTAACTTCGGACAGTATATAGCATCCGGCACTGAAATAGTTTCTAAGAAATTGGTCATCCTTTAAAGTCCGCAAATTTTCCACCTCTCGGCAACTATTGAATTACCACAAGGTCTAAAGAAGTTGCTGTACAGAATACCGTTATCATTTCCGTTCATGCGAAATATTGAATAAGTATGAGGTTAAATCATAAACAAAAAATTAATTCATATTACAAATTATCGACGTTATTACACATACAAGGGTACTTCTGTATGGACTTAACCGTTTTTTTCCCCAGTGGCAGGGAGGAAGCAGTGAATCCTCACAGTGGCCGTCTTAACAACCCCTTGGTGCTTGGACGACCTCACACCGGATACCACCCGCGCCCGGTCCACGGCGGATGGTTATGTTGGACTGTAGCAGAAGGCCAGCCTACCAACTAAACAATGCCTAATGCATTTGGCCGGGCAGAAAGCCTGGGGCCCTATGTGCTTTATCGGAGTGCTCGCCCTCTCAGAGGAGGGGACGAAGCAGGAAGGCGACGAAGCAGGAGGAAAATATTGTATTTAATTGTTGTTATTGATATGTTATATCTCTGATTTTTTCTGTTTATCTGTAAAAGACAGTTTTACTTATTGTGTGTGTGTGTGTGTTTGTAGATCAAATAAAGATTCTATCTATCTATCAGTACTTAACCGAAGTGCCACCATATATACAAAACACGTATCCGAATATTCGTTAAAACCATTCGAATATAACTCTGATTATTCACATTAAAAAAAATGTTTAAGTATATTTTATTTAATGAAAATTTTATTGAATCCGTTTTTCGTTCTGAGCGATTATTCAAGACCTTTTTTTGGCGTTGTTTTTAAGCGCGTCTTAGGTAGAAACAGGGAGTGATGCGGCGGGCACGTCGGGCGTACCATAGGAAATCACGGGGAGGCGACGGGTAGCGAGGCGTCCTCCTTCCTGCCACATCTCGGTGCCCAACGGTGCAATCTCTCACCATCTTAGAAGTTGACTTCGCGCGTTTGGTTTTTTCAATGTTTTTTCTGTGATTAGACTATTATTATTTAGACTGTTTCTACTCTTTCTGTCGACACTGGTTTTTATTTGACTCCAGAAGCACAAAAGAATATCACTAAGAAAAAAACTGCACGATAATTATGGATAATATACATTTGACGCACACACACACAAACATATCATTTGATGCAAATTGACAGGCCACCTACGCAAACTCAGAAGAAAGCAGATATAGTGGCGTGACTGCAGTCATGGCGTCGAGGCTAGGATGGAGTTACTGAATTGCGTCAAAATAAACCCACAACAACACGATATGTCATCGATGAATCAGCAAAACAGTATGGACATAAAATTCGGACCCTACCATATCATTGCCAATATAATGCAATTGAATCAATTTGGGCTTAAAAAAGGTTTGTATATTTTTTTTGTTATAAGTTACCTACATAAGCAAAGTGTAAAACTGAATTTTATTAATTTCAAAGTAGCAGATAACCCTAAAAACCCTTGTTGTCTTTGTTTGAATAATAATGTATTTTTCTCTTTTAAAGGCTATGCAATACGTCACAACACCAAGCTATTCTCACTGAAAAAATACGACCATTTTTGAAGGAAGCATGCACTTACGTCAAAAAGAGATATCCTACTGTTGAGGTTGAATATCAACCATAGATTTATATTGTCAAAAATGAAATGTTGTTGTCTTGTCTTCTAAACTAATGTGATGTGAAATTGTTGAATTTAAAAAAAAATACTGTTTTCTTTAATGATGACCATATAATAAATAATTACTGTGTGCTCTGGTTTTTATATTTCACATTTCCGTTATGATAACTTCATAAAAAAATTCATAATAACTAATATTAATGTAGATGACGATGACGATAGCTCTAGATATTGCAGTGAAAGTGAATAAAATACATTACTATTTTTTTTTGTTTGCTTTTATTTTACTTTTCCTACATATATCATTTAGAAAGAATAAGAAATTAATAGTTCCTTGAGAGACGAAAATCTTAGCAATCCATGGATTCACCGTGCGGGTGCCGGGTCCACAGAACCCAGAAAGTGTTCTGTGGCCGGGTCCATCGTGTGACAAGAGAGAAACTCCGAGCAGCTCCCGGGACTTGCGACGCGGGTGTAGGTTTAAGGGGGCCCCCTTTCGATGCGCATCAACGCTCACCTTCACTGCTCGTGTTTCCCACTCTGCCGAGCCAGACTTGATAGGAGCCTGCGAGTGCTGCCTTTGATACTCTCTCTAGAGTAGAATTAATTGCTCTCGACAGGCCAAGGACTTTTAGTAAGTTGTATAGAGATTTTGCTGGTATACCTCTCGCTCCAACTTCTACCGCGTATAATTTGACCGTAAAGTCATTTTTAGTTAAGTATTTCGTTAGTGAGATCGTCGTATTTATTTGTTTTTATCGCGTGATCTTTGGGTATATTCGTTTCCCATGGAACTGTAAGCTCTACAAGTATTATATGTTTAGTGTGTCTAGAGAAAAGGAAACTGTCTGGTCTAGATGAGGAAACACACACATCCTCTGGGATTTTGTAATGCTTTTCATACGTGTCCATTAAAATAGTCCGGTCAGGGGCAGAGGCTAGGATTGACAATGGTTTGCTCTTTGAGTTGTTAGTTGAGCCTTCTTTAACAAACTTAATTTGTTTTTTGTCTGTGGTCAGTCCTTTTCGGGCTCTAGCTATTGAAAGACTTACTGCTTCACGTATGATATCATGGCGACGTGAATAATTACCCCTATCTAGGAGCACCTTACAACCTACCAATAGATGCCTAGCTGTACCTATTGCCTCACCACAATTAAAACAAGATTTTTCGGAGGCTTTCCCCCATCTTACTAGATTGCTCTGGTCAGGGAGGGTCAGTTGGAAGGCATTGAGATAGAATTTTAATAGGGCAGGAGACCAATCATACAGCAAGGTGCGCCACTTCAGGGCTAACGGGATGCAGAATTCACCTATAGTTAACCACTAATTTTACATTTCTAAATTCATTGTGTGCACTCTATAACTATAATTTTCATCTTGTCGTAGAAACGATTTTATTATATCCTGGTCCTTCTTTACACTCCTTGCACCCAGCCCGACTCTATCAGTCTGTGCTCCTGTCATAAATTGTTTGGTGAACTGAAGTCTCGACTCGAGTTCTTCGGCACTTTTGTCTCTTGGGAGTGACGTGATAATATCATCCTTGGATTTTTTCAAGACATGTCTTTTGGTTACTCTAAGGTGGTTGTAGAGTTCTGATGGTTTTTTCAATTTCATCCCGAAACTATTTTCATCCCTAAATAAAGTTGAGGGATCAGCTGCGTGTGCTAGCCCAAGCCAAGACTTCAATATCTTTATCACCTTTGCATCTAATTTTGCCAGGAGGGTTTTACCAATACAAGGAAAGGCCAGGTCAGCCGTGACACAAGATAATTGTCATATATCCAAGCTTTTTTAATATTGCCTAAAGGCTGTTGGTCTACCTTATTAAGGTCATTTAGGAAATTATCGACTATTATCTCGAGAGATGGTGCACGTCCTTTATAATCTATCTACCAAGGAACTTGAAGGGCACTGCTTCTGCAATGGTGGTTACACATTGTACCCCTATTGATAGTCCCGGATCGTATGAGGTATATTTAGTATTTCGTCTTCCAAGACAGAGACAGTGGCATTTAGTTGGTTTTGTCCTTAGTCCGTTAGTCCACGAACAGAACTCATCTATCTCACTTAACAGTTTCTGACATTGTTTGGGACTTCGGGTCAGTATTGCAAGATCGTCTGCAAAAGCTAGGATGGATTCTGTGAATTTGTTATTATATTTAAACCGATAGCCCCATTTCTTTTCATGAATTGTTAATTTGTCTATTAAAATATTGATAACTATATTGAACATTATAGGGGACAGACAGCAGCCTTGGAATAGTCCTACATTATAATTTAAAAGTTTTGAGTAGGTCTTGTTAAAAGCTATAGTGAATTTTAATTGTGAATAATATGACATGATAATGTCAATAACTATGGTGGGAAAGTTATAACATGTCAAACCATTAGTTCATGTTGTACTGAACCAAATGCATTTTCAAGGTCTATCCAGCAGACTGTTATTTGCCTCTCATGTGTTCTGGCATCTTTTAGACTTTCCGCTAGTAAAGTATTGTGTTCCAGGCAGCCAGAAATACCGGGCAGGAACCCTTTCTGGTGATCGGACCTGAAATACCTATTATTAATCATAAATTGTGTCATTTTTTATTGCAATATGCTAAAGAAATTTTTGGAAATTGTATTGGTTAGTGCTATCGGTCTAGTATCTTTTGGATCTGTTACTTCATCTTTTTTTGGGATGAGAACAAAAATTGAGTTACCGAATGATGTTGGTATTTGCTTTCTTGACCAGATTTTATTGAATATATTTAAGAGATGCTTACGAACTGATGGATATTTTTTGTATACTATATAGGGGATGCCATCGGGGCCTGGAGCTGACTTGGTTGTTTTTCTCTTAATTTGATCGTTTATTTCCTCAAGTGTAGGTGGATTAATTTGGAAATTAACGTGAGGTTGGTTAGGTTTTTTGGTGCTTTGGGTCTTAATAATGTGTCATGCTCTTCGGCACTTCATATGTACTTTCCTTTTTTTTTGTTCATTGAAAATGTTTTTCGAGTATTGAAAAAGGGTTTTTGTCAAAGTCTACTTCGTGTCTCACTTTGTTAAGATTATCGCGATTCTCATTGATTTGTAATGATATTCCTTGAATTAATTTAAGGATTGATCTTAAAGCCCTGGACAGATGACTTAGATAATATTATCGCCCATGGTCTTGGCTTTTCGAAGTTGCTTTATTAACTCTCTTTTCTTTCTTCGCATTTTCGATTTAAAAGTATTTTCCTTGTTATGTCGAGCATAGAACAATTTAAAATAAACGAAAATTTTTATTTACGTAAATAGGCGTTTATTGTAAGCAGCGGCTTTCCAATACTAATCTTTATCTCAAAGTAACCAAGACCTGAGATCTTTATTAATTGTAGGCTTATTATTCAAATTTATTTCATTTTATGAAAGAGTGTCAAAGCCTAGAACAGTGCTGTGAACTCACATGTCTTTATGTGTTCTACAGATTGCATTTCAGTGAGTGTTCTCAAAATTCGCACAGTATAATTCTCCACTATTAGACAATGCGACGTGGTGCAGGTTTATATATATATATATGGTTGAAATTCCACTCGTTGAAATAGTTTTTCTGTATCCGTGTTTCCAATTAAATATAATTTGAGGATTTTAATGGCAATACTGATGAAGAAAGACGCTAGTATAACAGTACAATTTATTTGTGATGTGATATGTTGACATCCAAACAGATTACTCACCTGATACTTAACGTTAGTATCTATAGTTCATGCGACACCTGTGAGATTCGTAGCATATCAACACCTATAAACACCAGTGTGGTTGTCTCCCATCCAAGCTTCAGGCCCTCGGTCAAGGCTCAGACTGAGTTTAGTCCATAAGTCATACCGGTCGGACCTCTCTGGCCAGTATGGAGTACGACAAGAGCATCGTAGCACTTGCCGTTGCAGGGGTATCCTGGACATATTTCGTGCTCCTTGTGAAGATTCTCTTCTGAGGGACACCCATAGAATTGATGACACCCCAGGCAAATCCTATTAAGAAAAAATATTTTAGAGAGCGAAATTCTTTAAATCCATCTGAGTGAAAAAGAAAAAATCTAAAATTGACGAATAGAATATATGACTTTACCTTTTAACGAGAATTAAAAACAAAATAAAAAAAATTACCAGAGAAAAATGGCGGCCTTGTTCTTGTTACACTAATTTGCTCCGCAAGAATGTCTGAATTAAATCTGCTATATAGAGTAATATTGTGATGTCTCACAATAAAAAAATACAATAATGTCGACGCCTGTATCGAATCGTAAATATGGAGCTCAAAAAGTGCGCCTTACTAGTAAGTTAAAATTAATGTCACATCTAATTTTCGTAATATTCGTTGTATTTACGTATTTACATAAATAATTTTATTATTTTGTTTTAGTCCTGTGTGCAAGAAATTTGGTCCGCCGGGATCTTTTTCGTAAGTCTATATTTGACTGTAGCTTTTGATAACACAATAGGAAGTGGAGGTTTTCACTAACTTAATTCTTATCAACAATTAAAATAGAAAACTGTTTCAAAATTATTTATGAAATGCAACAGACAAAAATCAAATTTTGATAACTTTTAACGATACTGACCCATTTTTTGTTATCATGTTAAGAAAATATTAATATTTACCAAATTACTTCTATTTTGTGGTAGAATCCTTCTTAATTAAGGATTTCATCTATAACTTCATTAAGGTGGCCAGTGCTTCACATTCTATTAACGCAATCTTTATCCTATAAAAGGGAAACTGTCTTCTGGCACAACTGTAAAACACCACTACAAAACAGTGATACTGTAAAATATCTAGGAGAGCACTTTGATCAGCATTTAACATGGAAACAGCATATAAGGCATAAGAGGGAGGAACTGTAACTGAAATACAAAAATTGGTACTGGTTAATATGATGTAACACCAAACTATAAATAATAAGCTCTTGACTTACAAATCAATACTGAAGCCACTATGGTCATCCTCTATTTGGTTCTGGAGAAGCATCTATGAATATAATGTATTGATGTTTCAAAGAATATAGAATTACCAGATCATCATATCCACCATCATCACCAGAGGGTGATGCTAGAAGTGGACACAGTGAAAGAAGAAATATGATATAAAATACAAAAAATTGTCAATTGGCTTCAAAGGCACATAGCAAAGGTTAAAAAGAAGGAACCTTCTCCTATAAGAATGATACTTTTCAATCTCAGTAGAGGCCTGACATGCAATGATATAATCATCATCAATACATCTGTTAATAGTGGATCTGATTGTAGATAAATGCCAAATTAGTAAAAGTATTAAAAACTCTTGTTAACTGTAGTCTCTACTTATTGTTTTTAATATTTTTTAAGGTCGCAAAATAGGCTGCTTAATAAGCCATCATAATTTCTCTTTACAGGCTTACCAGACCCATTTGCGAAAGTATCTGTAGATGGTAGTGGCCAAGTTTACTCAACAAATGCTGTAAAAGCCACCTTAGACCCAAAATGGAATACACATTATGATTTGTATCTTACAAAAGGAGATGGTATCACTATAAGGTAATCTTTTATGGAATATGTTAGTAAATGAAACACCAAAATTCTAAGTATAGGACAAACTCCATATAGCAAAGTTCTATTTAATTAAAATCTCTTTAAAACATAGAATTGGCTAATATTTGTTTGGTTTATATTGTTATCCTGGTATTGATACACTCCTTATAGCATAACAAGCACTCTCAATAGCGAATCAATATATCCCTATTTAGACCCCAACAAACATTTATTTGACTGATTTCTTCAAACACATCACTGATATACCTAGTCTTAAGTCATAGAAATGTGTTAATTTATTGCTTAACACTGGACTTACTGTCGTCTTATTGCTATGGGGTTAACTTTTGGTATTAGTATTCTTAGTTGCATATGAATTTTCAAATGTTTATTAATGAAAAATTGTAATTAATTTGCAAGATAGAAAAGGGAAATAAAAAATTGATTTTGCTATACATTTTGGATTCAGTCCATCTACTGTGTCTATCATTTGGAGAAACAAAGATTTGGATCACACAATTTTGATGTGGTTTCGTAAGCAGCATCAGAATAGGCATATTGCTTATCTCGAGACCTAGCTAAGGCAGTGAAATTTGCTGAACAGCTTAGCCTAAATGATTTTTAAGCATCAGGATTGTTTGGATATTTTAAATAATGTCACTGTATCAATTACACTCTCACTCTTCTTCTTATTCTGTAAGGAGCGTTCAAGCTTTTGTTTATGATCATAATTATACACAAATACCGTGAATAAATATGTTAAACATATAGTTGCGTAATATTTTAATTTCAATAAAATCTTTCTTTTTAATTTTATAGTGAAAATAGAATGCTTGATGTATCGAAACAAAAAAAACTAATTTTTTATGCGTCTTTTTAACTATTTTTTGTCCAAATTCTGTGTGCATTTGTAGTTGATAATGGATAAGAATTTATCCATTATAATCCCATGGATTTTTCATTGTTTTAATATAAATTTTATATGACTTTAGTGTTTGGAATCAAAGAAAAGTGCACAAAAGACAAGGGTCAGGATTTCTTGGCTGTGTTAGAATTCAACCATCTACTGTCAACAAATTGAAAGATACTGGATGTAAGTATTAATGGAATAAACATTATCTGTTACTATTTTGGTATTTGAAGCCTTATACTTACCACTGCTTAACAGGGAGTCCTTTGATGAGGAGTTAATTGGCCCCTTGAACACATGTATCACACTGATAAATGTGTTGTGTATTGTATTAATGTGCCTGAGATCCACGAGAAGATGGAACACAATGTATTATAAGTTCAGTGAATATTTATGTTATTTTTCAGATAAGTGTTTTAACATTGGAACCTATGAGAAATTTCAGTCAAATTTTAGTCATATATTATTTTAGTTTATTTTATTTAGTTAATTTATTAAGAGATGTCCACTGCTGGACTTAGTCCTTCCCCAAAGATATTCTTATCAATCAGTCCTGTGTTGCTAGCCTTCCTGTGATCTTCACTAAATAATTTGTCTTTATTTCCTGCTATATGCATACAATTGAAGATATTTCTGACCCAATGGCTGTCAGTCAATATAACCTACATTGTAAGGGTCATAATACTCCAGATTATGTCTGTGGCCTTGGTTTTTCTGCTTGGATTTTGGGTTCAAATCACTCAATGAAAATAACCACCTTTGGGTGACTTTATGTATCTATTTATATCTCATTTAAGTAACCTGTTTTTGATGTATGTTATCACTGGTAACATGGATTTGCAAAAGACATTTGTCTGTGTCTGAAATTGTTAACCTGAAAATATGCTGTATAACTTTCGTGATAAATCTCAGCTAAGTTGAACCGTTTGGAATTTGACCCTTCCTAGTTTGACTATTTGCTCCAGGGTAAACATCCATCACAGAACTGGGTGCTACAAATAATTTCCATGTTATGCATTTTATAGAAAAAGATTTCCATGGTGACAGCCATGACCATGATGTCATCCACAAAACAAAGGTGTGTCATGTATGTATCATACCTTTGATATTGCTGCCCTAACCTCAATTGTCCACCACATTAATAATATTCTGTATTTCTGTTCTGTTACTGTGATCTGGTACTTATGTTCATAATTGATTGTTTTGCTTACCTACAAAAATCTGTCACTTTTTCAGATCAATGCTTGGAGCTTTGTGAAGATGGATCTGGCGAGACTTGTGGTGTGCGAGGGCAAGTTATAGTATCACTCCTGTCTCGAGATGGCACTAGAGGAGAACCAGCTTCTGCTGCTGGGGAAGGATCTCCATTAGCAGTAGTTGGCCCTGCTGGAGATGTTCGACCTCCTAGAGACCCAACTATTAATGCTAATTCTCCACCAGTGTCACTACCACCCCCTTGGGAAGAGAGATTTACACCTAGTGGCAGGTATTGTATATTGTTATTGTATATCTTTTATTTTGTAGCATTTTGAGCATCACAATATCAGGCTTGTTGAAAACAATAATCCGTGGTAATAGAATGGTTGTAATAAGTAGTAGTAGCCAGTTTTAAGTATTTGCACTGGAATGTACTTATAGTACTGCATGTCAGACTCGAGAAAGCCATTGATGATGATCCTGGCCACTAAATTGTGCCTGTGTTTTTTTGCAATTGTAGTTGTTTACAAAATGACTGACTCTCCGGGAAGTTGTCACTCATACTGTCCATCAGAATATATTTCCTATAGTTGTTTGACAAAATTGCATGTCAGTTCAATGCGATCGCTTAAGGATCACTATTATAATTATTGAAACATGGGAATAGTAGCAATGTGTTAATAAAATATTCTACAATTGTTAGATAAGTAACTATCATATAATCGGTCAATAATAATATAGACATTTAGAGAAAGAGGTAAATTGTTTTTTAGTTTTATCTATCTTGCCACTTCCTTTTTTAGTATATATTTGTATTTATTGTATACTCACTTTTGTCCACATGTGTTGTCTGTCTTGGAATATTTTACGGCTTACCAGCACTATAACACGAACACACTCGCACAATGCAACCGCTTCGCAAGACTGCTCGTGAAGTAGGCGCGTGAGGTAACTAATACTTTAGTCAATACTACTACATAACGCTTCTAAGATTCAGGCTAGCGTTTTGCAGTAATGTATCGTGTCTTCACTCCATTATAATTTTATTTATTTAAACATTTTTCCACAACATTAAAAAAATCTACAAATGGAGAAATTAATGCCAAGGGCATTCTGTCCAAGTCAACCAATAGCGTGCAAAAATATTGATTGATTTATTGAGTGCAAATGTATGAAAGGGATACAAATATAAAAAAAGCAGCAACAACTACATTAACGGAAAAGAACACGAATAAAATAAGTAGGTAAATATAAATACATACACAAATATACAAACATAGGTTTAAAGATTCTTTATTTCTCAAAAAAAGACATAACAAAAAGTAAGTGATTTACTTGAGAATAAAATTAACTGTTTTACAATAATTTACAAACATCGTTCGCGCTAGTGTATGAGCTGAACATTGTATTAACTTTCTTGTTTACTTACATTGATTTATATTTCAATTTAACATTTCACATTCTTAAAAACATAATCACCAATACTCCTTTTAAACGACAATTCACATTCAGTGTTTTTTATTGATGGCGGTAACTTGTTAAATATCTGTACTCCCTCAAAAGTGAACATTCGTTTGCCATAATTAGTTCGTATTGTGGGTAGAACCAAAAAACTGCCGCGCCGAGTTGTGCGTTTCGGCGAGCGTCGTGTTTTCAGTATTGAGGTGTGGATGGTTTTATTCAATACTTTACACATGAGCAAGCAAGTGTGATATGTAAATAATTGTTTTAAGTTCATAAGACCTGTTTCAGCATATATTTTAGAGGTAGGTGTGAGGTATGGATAGTGAAAGAGTAATTTTATTATTTTATTTTGTGATATCTGTAATTCTGACATTTTTGTTTTTGAAACATTGCCCCATATTTCTATGAGATAAATTAAGTGAGACTTGACAAGAGAGTTGTAAATATTGTATCTTATTGTTCGTGGAATACAACGTGCTATAGGTCGTAGTGACCCCATTAAAGAGGATATTTTTTTTTAATATAGTCAATATGTATGTTCCATGATAAATGGGTATCAATATGTAAGCCGAGATATTTCTCGTGTGTTTTTTGTTGCAATGGTATACTATTTATTGTAGAAGGAATATATATAGGGATAGGTTTATTTTTTGCTTTGAAAATTACATAAGATGTCTTTGACACGTTTATTGTCAGAAGATTTTGCTGAAACCATGAAGATAGGGCATGAAGATCTCTCTGAGCGTGCGAAATTAAGTTGTTAATGGACGATCCAAAGTAGAACATGCATCGTCTGCATATAAGGTCACTTGACCGTGTAACCCTATCGAAACTATGTCATTGATGTAAATTGAAAATAACAAGGGTCCTAATATGGATCCTTGGGGTATACCATAATAAACAGGGAGAGATTTGCTTTGAAACTTATCTATTTTTACGATTTGATAGCGATCACTGAGGTATGAAATTAGCATTCTTAGTGCACTACCGCCAACGCCTGTATTTTCAAGCTTTTTTAACAGGATTTTATGACTTACGGTATCAAATGCTTTTTTCAAATCAATAAAAACACCCAAGGCAATGTTTTTTTTGTCAATATTTTGTTGAATTTTAGTTACTAAGTCGAGAGTTGCAGCTACTGTGTTACTTTTAGGTCGAAAGCCAAATTGTCTATCAGTAATAAAAACAAATAGAATCGAGATAATTTTCTAAGCGCTTATGTATCACTTTTTCTAAGATTTTTGATAGCACTGGTAGGACTGAGATAGGACGGTAATTGCCTGGATCTGTTCTTATTCCCGCTTTGTAAATTGGAGTCACTTTAGCTTGTTTGAGTGAATTTGGAAAGTGGCCTTAGCCATCAAGATATTAATGGATTTAGTTATGCTGCCCACAATTAAGCGTTTAATGCATTTCAAACTTTTGGTACTAATACCGTCCAATCCTGTACTAGAGTTCGGATCAAGGCCGTCGATAATGCCTACTATACTATACTATAACATACATGCACATATATGGATATACATACATATATATGTATGTATAAGATAAATAATTATATACATATTATAATAAAAGTATTATTTTAAGTAATGGACTCAAAAAACAGCTTTCATGCAAGATTCTTGAATTTTATATAATATTTTAAACCAATCTAACGTTTAGAGGCATGTCATTTCATTGGCGAATTGTGGACACTGTGAAAGAAGCTGAAACAAAACCAGACATGTGTGTAGGGATCTCGAAAATATGTTTAGAGCCATTATTTAGGTTTAAGTGCATGACAATCACCAAGCCAACTCACAACTCTATACTACACTTCTCAAATAGTCGGGAGTCTTCTGGTCATTAATAATGCGTCGTAAGAGTTGGGAAACTAACCTTAAATTTCTTAGTGGACGAATATGGCCAAATTTACAAAGGCCGTAAATATAGCGAATGCAATGTTTTAACAAACGACCCAATTTATTAAGCAGAAGCTTGTTGCCATCAGTGAGTGCAACATACATCAGCATCATCAGCAATAGGAGAGGGGAGAGAATACCACCTCCAGGTACACCAGCGGTGAGCTCGCACCATTTCGAAAGACTGATTATAACAATCTGCTGGCGACTCTGAGGATAAGAGCGGAACCAACGGCAAGCAGAAGCATATATCCCTAGGCAAATATCTCGAGGAGGATGTCGTGAACTGTATTAAAAGCGTTTGAAAAATCAATTAGTACTAAAACAATGACCTTGATTCCTCCATACCAACCCGTATGTGTTCCAATACTTTAAGCAAGGCTGTAGCCGCCCGGCCCGATCACCCGGTCGGAACCCGGACTGAGGAGGTTACTGGAGTAAACAAAAGATGAAAGCTGTTAGTAAACTATAGATAGGAAGGGCGAAATATACGGAAGTTAATAAATAATTAATTAAAATGGTAATTGAATCAATGAGGTATTTTGATATGTGCATCAGCATGGTGCGACCGCTGTCGTGACAACCTACAGCCTACTTGATCGATCGTAGTGCTTTCTCTATCTCAGCCTGCGAAACCAGAGCATACGAGAACTCATTAGAGGTGGGAGACTTAGTGGCCGAAATACAAGAAATAGTAGTCATTTTAATCGAGTTAAGAATACAATGTGTTTTAGAGAAGTGTAAATTTAATTTGTTTTAAGAAAAAAAGGTTGTCTAACTGATGTGCTGCATTATTACGAACACCTAGAATTTTGAGGAGTATCCAGGCGTCTCCGGTAGTTGCGATGATTCCAGATTGTTGTTGTGTGTACATAATATAACCTACTATGTTTCATGTTAAAGCGCATTTGCATGTAAATAATTAATATTTTAAATATCTAAATCATCTTGCATCCAATTCTATTATGTATGGCCGGTGTGGTGAAATGCAATAGAAAAGAAAACTTTTTTGACATCTCGATAAAAGGATTTCAGTGTATATTTTATTTGTCGCCTCGTATAAAGAGTCCTACCGCATTCCAGTGCATTTAAAATTTTTTTTTTCTTCGTAGGTTTATCTCAAAGTGGAGTTGGAATCGGTATCTTTCTCTCTCGGCGAAATACACTTGATTAGACTCGTATCTTCAACCCATAAGCCACGGAACCCATAGAATTGCATACAACCTGGTAGCTAAGGAGAGATCAAACTAATTCTCTATAATATTTTATTTTTAATTATTTTATCCATACTTTGGTATTGTGTCATAAATAACGATAGTTTTAACAGATTTTCTCACCTGAGTCATATTAATTGATTTGATTGCTGCTGAGTACTAACCACGCTATAATGTAAGTCATTATTTGGAAATTGTTTAACATTATTTGTAAAAGAATTTGAGTTCAGCAATGAACAGAAGCTTAAAGCTATCTAAGATATCGCGTTTAAATTATTTTAAAAATAAACATCATTGACACACAGTATGAATCACAGACTCGGAAACGAGCCGTACTAGTTATGTGCTCGAACAACAAGATTTAAAAAAGCTTTAAATGAAACGCTATTTAATTTTTATTGACTTTTTTATTAATACATATTTAATAATAATATTCACTCGCAGGCAAATATATGAAATCATTTACTTGAAATTGATTTCTTACGATCTTGAATATTAAATAACTAGTTAATAATAATACAAATTTCACCAATTTGGAAAGTAAAATAGTTAAATTGATCAATATATTTAAGATTGTAACATAATATTTAAGGAGCTGTGATCAAGTGAAGTAATTAAGCGGATTAAGTGAAGAAGTTATGAGAACAAGGAAAAATGAAAATTATTAATTAATTTTTATGTGATCTTTAAATTCAAATATTTTATGCTCCCTCCTCCAACCGAAATAACTGCTTGAAGACGATTCTTTCTTCGAAGACAATTGACCTGAATCAGCTTATGAATATTGCGCGATACCTTTCCACTACTCCATAAAAGTCAATTTCATCTTCTTCACACTTGACACGGCACAAGATTTCTGGAATGAAAATCTGTACTGAGCGCTGCCAAGATCATAAGTAGGAAGTCGTCCCGCATAGGGAGTAACATGTTTCAGGAGAATATCGGAAATATAGTGGTCTGAAGTTAGATTATCTCCGCTTCTCTTGCCAGGAACAAAAACAAGATCCGTTTTAATAACAAAAGAAATGCCGGCCTACATCGTACACGAATTGCTCCCATGAGCTATTGTCTCAGCGCAATGACTTGTGCAAATCGCTCCCCAGGCTGCCTGTAGACACTTCCTAACTAATTGAAGGCGTGCTTCTCGATGAGCTACCCTCAGCTTTTCACATTCGAGTGCTTAAGTCTTCGACGTATTATCCACTCACTGACAGCCACGCCACAAATATTTCTAAGAAAAATTCCTGTCGAATATGCACCAGCGCTGTCCACATCTTATTTCGGAATAAAGCCACCAGTAAAAATAACGAATTGTCTGTTTCATACAAACAAAAAAAAATTTTTGTAGGTAGCTAACTAGGTAACCTGAAAATTTATCGCGGTGGGAAACGTATATTATTACGCTTTATAGTAGTGATGTCTTCGTTTAGCGTTTCAATATAAACGCTTTTAATTTCATTTTCTGTAACCCATTGTAGTAACAAAGAAAAAGTATTTGTCTAAATCAAAAAAATATTTAATCTATACTTATAATAAATCTGTAGAGAAGTCAATTCTGTACATTAAATATATTTAAAAAATTACTAGCAAAGGGTGATAAGGGATCGTTAGTGATCCCAAAAATGCAATCAGTAAAATTTTTGTCTGTCTGTCTGTCTGTCTGTATGTTCAGGCATCACGTAAAAAACTAACGGTTCGATTTCGATGAAACTTGGTATAATTATACCTTATTATCCTGAGCATAAAATAGGATACTTTTTATCCTGGAAAAATACGTAGAAAAAAAAAATCTTAATTTTCAGTTTTATTCATTGACGTTATTCTGTAGAACCGCGAACACACAGTGGATTCAGCGCCGTAGCCTGTAGCGCCGAAAGTCGGATTTGGCTTGAACCGTTTGCGACACAAGCGGGCGGGAGTAAATGGCTTGGTGGTTAGTGTGTGTGTGCGTGTGCGTGTACGTGTGCGTGTACGTGTGCGTGTGCGTGCAGTGGTACAAGGGGCGCGTGCGGCGGCGCGCGTACTGCGCCGTGCGCGGCGCGGCCGTGGTGCTGCAGGCGGCGTGGCGCGGCTTAATACTATAATATAATAATACTTAATCTCCTTAATTAAGTATTATAGGCCTAGCCGTATGTGGGTCCAATAGATATTTATTTGATGTCATTGTCAGAGTTACTCAAAATGGACAAATAAACCATCCACGCGAAGACCGACATCCGCGCGACGGAGTCGCGGGCACAGCTAGTGTTTAATAAAATTTATGAATTACATGTGTACAATAAAGGTCAAAAAAATAATATTGGTATAATCAACATATCACATATAAAAAAAAGGATTTGGATTAAATTATGAAAAGTAAATAATTAAGAAAAGGTTAATATAATAGGCTCTGTTGCAGGTATAATATTCAGTGATTTATATTATTAATTGAAAAATATAAATATAACTCAAAACAATAACCAGGGTCAAAAAATATAAGATCATGCAATTATACACCACAAACGCCAAAATCAAGCTATCCATGTGTCGATTGAATTTGCTCGCGTTCGTATTGACAGTCACACTCACGCATCGATAGCTCGGGTTGTTGGGCCAGTTCGAGCGTAGCGCAACAGCAATAGATTCATAAATTTCCTATATTTTAGTTCTCTTGCGATAGCAGTGAAGTTATAATATTTTGGTTCTTAATGAACAGAATTTTCAGGCCGTATTATGTAAATCACGCACTTCGTCGCACGCAATGGGATCGGCCGTCATTTGACTCAGGCCCTGCATCGCCAGCAATAAGTTCACCGCCGTCTTCACCGTCACCTCCCGATGTGGGTTCGCCGGGTACTACGATCTCACCATCATCCCCGTCGTCACCTGCATCTGCTCCTGATGTGAACGCGAATACGTCTATATCCTTAAGGTAAATCTGCAACCTCTACAAGATATGATATTTTATTAAATTATAACATAATAAGATGTAAAGTCCCTTATTAGTTACATGCCAATTAGTTATAAGGTATGGAACTCTCCATTTAAGCTTACAAAAACCTGTGTTTGAAGATACCATAAATAAATATACATAAGTAACAGTATACTTATTTAATAACATATTTAGCCTGTTTTGCTGTAATAGTATCTAGCCTGCTCTGCGCATAATTATGAAATTATATGCAAAACTGGCTAGATTTTTATATCCAAAATATTTTTTTTTCCCAAACAACACTGAGATATGACTTTAACTCACATACTAAATTTTATATACAGTACTACATTATATTAATATTGTTATGAAAGTAGAATATTATGAAATATAAATAAACACGTGACATTCGCTTCTAGGCCAGAACCACAACCGCAAACTGCAGTACGATCACGACAGGTCAGCACAGCTGAAACACCCTCCACTCCCTATTCACTGTCATCACCTACGAATCTTGCTACTCCTATAGCAGCGGCCGATCTTCCCCCTGGATATGGTATGTTAATTGTTCGATACAACAAATTTTTATAACACTACCAAATGTTTCAGTATTCTCTGATTGATGTGAAGTAAGACCTGTATTTCTAGAAAGTTGTTGAGTAATGAATTTAGTTTTAAGATCAGAATTTTAAGGGCATACAGCAGTATAACGAGTAATTTGTTCATCAATTATTTTAGATTAAGATATCAGATATATTAAGAAAATAAATCAGATCACTAATTAGTCAATTCATATATATTTAACTCTGAATTACCGAATCACTTGTTTACAAAAATAGATTCTTTTGTAATTACATTTCATGTCAATTAGTATATATACAAAACCATTTTTTTATGATACAGGTAATTTATTATATATTTGAATAGCAGATACAAAAGTGTTTTTTCTGGATATCTGAGAATTTACATATGGGTCTATATCATGATATCTACTCATCCGTGTCTTTCTCACTCTAGACTCTAGTATCAAAGTGTTGTCAACATTGATAGAATTTGCCCAGAATGTTATGCTGTAGAGCGTTGAATATTTATATTCACATAACAGGCACTCAATGCCACCTCCTCGGAGAATTTATCAACTAATACTGACAAAGCATAACAGAAACAACAAATTCTATTACTTAGGTTTTTATGTGATATTTCCAATTTTAGTGAGTATCTACTTTCAATCCGAAAAATGTTGAGTGCTAAATTTTGGTTACATTAGTGTCATTTAGCATTATATTAGTTTTCTGCAAGTTTAAGGAGTTTAGCCAAGTGGTTATTTTTTTTTAATATTAGGTATATGGTTGATTCATAGTCATGTTCATATCGTAATCCTTCACAAACAGAACAAACGCGTCATCAGCAAACATCACACACAATTTATTGTAAATTTTAGGGAGTTCATTACCATATATCAAAAATAATAGTACTCCCAAGACACTGCCCTGTTGTACGTCCACAGTGGTAAATTGAGGTTTTGATTCAGTTGATAGAAGATAATTAGTTTCACCATCCATAGAAGTGACTAACATAAGATTCCTAGATCTGTTTTTGAGATAGTTGGGTTTTTATCTGCAGTTAGCCGCACGATTGGGACATTGTGCGTCCTGTGCTGGTTGACTTCTCTCTTACTGCAACCATCCCCAATCTTCCCAGAATGCTAGAAGCTTCTTGGGGCTTCTGGGAGTGGAGAAATTTTCGTTCGAAACATCGGCTTCAGTTTCATTGTTGGTCTTAGAGCCGTCTATGTAAATCCTGACATCATTTGTGCTAGAGCTATCCTTCTGCAGTGATTTTGATTTTGTGTCTTTATAATTATAAAATAACCCGAAAATAGGGGTAGAATTTCACCCTGGAAGAAGTATTATCGTGAATAACTCGAGTACTATGAAAGATATAGCAATATAGTAAACGGTGATATGTAGAGGAAAACTAGCTCCTGCCGATTACCTATAATTAAACAGGCGCTTTCTGTACGGTATATCCTTCCGAGGGGGGCCTAAACTCAGACATTTTGACGCGTGGAAACAACGCCCAAAAATAGCGAGTCTCCCCCTTCCCAGTACGGATTACGACGGGGAATATACATAAAAGCGGACAACTGCCGGAAGTACCACAGAACGCTCATGAAGACCCTGCCTGGCCGAGCGAACCGAATAAATACTAGCGTTTCAATTGTCCCTGGACCAACTCGTCGCAGTTCGGGATCCTTCTCAATCCCAGCAATAGCGAAGTGCGCCGTCGCGCACACTATTTATTTGTCTATTTTGAGTTGTGCATAATTTTATTTTATACTAGCGGACCCGACAGACTTATGGCCGTTTTCACCAACCTTGTCTTAGCTTAGGTGACTCCTAAGAGACATGCTGTCTCACTCTTTTCAGTTAATATAAAAAGTGACAGCATGTCACTTAGGAGTCACCTAAGCTAAGACAAGGTTGGTGAAAACGGCCATTAGTCCTGTCAAAAGTTTTTTGTTCCTACTTATTTTATAGTCAGAGAGCCGTCACCCTGGTGGTGGTTAAAAAATAATTTATTGCAAAAAAGGTTCAAATGAACTATTACATTTTGTGACTATTCGGTGTACGTTTTAGTTAGAAAACGTTTGTATGGGAAAAATGGGCTATTTTTAGGGTATTTCCGATAATTATTCGAATTTTTCTCCGTAAAACCATCCTTGAACTTCAACGAACATTTGAAAAAATAATTGGCCTTACCAACACATTTTGCGATTCATTTTTATATATAAGAAGATTATAGAGCTATTGATATCTTTGTGACTTTAAATTTTATATTTGTCTGACATCAATAAGTGCCTGTAAAGGGCTGTGGTTATTTTGGTTTTATTTTTGATAATAACTACTTTATTTGTGCATGTATTTTTTTCATATAACAAAAATTGCAAAATGTAAAAATATATTTTTTAACTTGACATACATTCATAAAATCAGTATTACTTCAATTAGTTAGTATTTTAATAAAAACATAAATATTCAGTTGTTGGGAAATCTCTATAATGTGAAATATAATCTCAAATATCAGTCTCTTTTGATTCGTTTATTACAATAGATTGATTATTTGTTAAATATATAATACTTTTTCAGTACTTTTTCTTATAACTATATTTTCACTAATAGCACACGCACTTTGTACAGAAATGCGGACGACAGCCCAAGGCCAGGTGTATTTCTACAACCGAGCGAGCGGCCGGTCCACGTGGCACGACCCTCGAGTGCCCCAGCACTTGAGGCACTGCGCCGCGGCCGCGACCGCGGGGCCGCTGCCGCCGGGCTGGGAGATGAGGCACGCTCCGTCCGGCCGGCCCTATTTTGTGGATCACAATAACCGCACCACGCAATTTACTGACCCCCGCTTGCAGCTCTCTGCGCGGCCGGTATGTATTTATGATACACATAACATCCATCCTTTACGATGAATAACATAGTTAATTATCAGTATTGTGCCATTTTTTTAAGGGGGGGAAATGCGACCTTATGCACCATGACACACCGCGCTGGCATGGTGCGGCCGTGTTTGGGGCTCTCCGATCATAGAGGACCGGCCTACCCACTAAACCCCCCCCCCCCCAGTTCTCTAGGCCCATACGGGGCACATGGCGGTGTGCGCTTTCGCGATTCGACTGCCAATCAGTACTGTGCCTTTTTTTTTGTTCCCCTGAGGAAAATGTATTAAATTGCATACCCTTTTGCGTTATGTGGGGCTCTCCTCCCCAGAAACCCACTAAAAACCTCAGGGATGGCCTTCCTCAGGCATGTAGGGAGCCCCCGGGAACACCAATCAGTACTGTGCCTACATAAGCAATCCTTAAGACGACCTCCATAGTGGAGTGGTTAGTATACTGGTTTCAAGGTATTGCCACCTCTGAGGTTGATGAATGAAAAATGGTCGAGCATTTTTACCTTACTCATGGTTGTTATTATATATTTCTATTAAAAATATTTATATACATATATAAATAAATGTATTTGCACTATACACTATATATGTACATATATGCCTACCCGTTACCCTTGATCCCATAACACAAGCCTGACAGAGATTACTTTGGGCTAGGCTAATTGGTTTAAGTGTAAGAAATATTTTAATAAATATTATTTTTAACTTAAGTGGAATATGTGAGCCCAAAGCTCCTTGTTAGGAGACTTTAATAGATGGGTAGGAGACGAGCGTATAGTGAGGTTGGTATTAGCACAGACCACTAACTGGCAGCCGAATATGTGACTTGTTTGAGCACTGGCGACGTCGAGTACACAAACCCGGGGATAGTATGTTAGAGAATAAAAGTATAGAAATTGCAAGAAGGATGTGTGAAAGAGGAGCACACGAGAAAATCAACAATGGAATTAAATTAAATGAGGGTAATGACAATGTGGATTGGACGGCAAGGGTTTGGACACGACACAATAGATGGACGAAAGACGATTGGTAGGGCTAGCAACGTTCTAGAACAAACAAAGTTGGACCAAATATGTATATCACCATTTAAAGAAAGACAATGAAAGTATTAATGAAAATCAGGAGAGATAGGGAAAGTATGTATTACCTACCATGGGAAAGAGGCGTGAGTACATGTATATTTACGCTTGCACTTTTCTGTCTGAAGATTACCTAGGATTAACCTAGTTCAGGCAAATGTAAATGAAACCTTATATCTTTATAATACTGTTATAAACGTATTGTGCTATAATAACAATGCATAAACATTTTATTTCATACTAGCATAGCTAAAATAAAATTAGCACAAAAAACTGAATTATTAGTGTGGACTACTGAAACACTATATCTGGGTTTAAATGAAAACAAAAAATATCTCTAAATAACTTTAAAAAATGTCACTTGAGTTTTAACTTATTTAGAGTAGTAACTTATTTAAATTTCGTTGATAAATTAACTTGCACTAATGCGCATGGACATAAATAATCAGAACGCCGCCTTTTGCACGAGTTAATTTTATTTTAGAAATAAAAGACTGCTTTATAAAATATCTAAGTACCTAAAATGAGTGTAATGAATTAAACTGCATAAATATGATCAAAATAATATTTATAGACAGTGCAAAGAGACGCCACGCCTGCTCCCCTACCAGCCAGCTCGCCAATATCGCCGTCTGGTGGCGCGCCGACCACCAGCGAGCCATCGGATGGCGACGCGCTCCCCAAGTACAAGCGGGACCTCGCTGCCAAGGCGCGGGTGCTACGCGCAGAGTTGCAGGCGCTGCAGCCCCAGACTGGTCACTGCAGGATAGAGGTGAGCTGTCTGTGATACCACGAGCGACCCATTAGAAATCGGAAAACAAATGTTTCTCACCTGATTTACAGTTTGTGTTTTAGCTCGAATCTCCATAAATTTTTTACGCCTTTTTCACAAATAGTTAGTAATGGTTTTTATTTCAATCACAGATAATATAATGAATTATTTTCCCGAATTGAATAACACTTTATTTAACAACGGCTTATACTGTTATCCTGCTGTTGATGTAGACAACATTATCGCCTAGTCGCATTGTTGTTGTTGCCACTTGCGCGTGTGCGACACGAAGCGAGTACGACTGTGCTACAAGCTACAAGTATGAGCGAAAGCGTAGGCGCTCGCTCTGTTGCCCGACTATAATATTAACCTTTCTCACAAGGAAATAAAGTTACTATTTGTATATTTCTTAAAGTAATTTTACTAATCCCAAATTCATAATTTTGTATCTTCGCTCGTATGACAATTAGACTCATTTTGATTTCCAGTGTGATTTGATATAACAATTAGATAAACTGTTGCTGGCTTGCTGGTGCCTAACCTGTTGTCTTGATTTTTTTAGTCACGCATTATTTGCTGTTGGGCGATCGCGCGTATGCAAATTAAATTATTCGTTGCAATAAGTAAATAATGTAAACATTGAATGTAAATTATGTAAATATTGAATGTAAATAACAAATTATGTACAGAAGATTATATTGATTAAGTAATTAGTTTTAAATTATTTTAATTACTGCCTAATATTCTGACAGTCCTAAGCCATATCATTGTTAAGAATAACTAAGCTAGCTATAATAACAATAACAATCGTACTCAACAACATTTGTCAAAACAGCAATATAACAGGATAACAGACAACAGTTTACAATAATAGTTATAGGAAAATAACATAACAGTGTTATTCATTGTTACAAAACAGTTGTTATTGCCATCACTGCATGTTGATGTATCTTCAAAAATAATAAGCGCTGGTCATATAATACATAATATAATACAACAGTATTATATTATACTGTTGGTTCTACAATATTTCTCAGTTAAAAGAGTACTCTTATTATATGTATATAGAATTAAAAAATCTTTCATTTACCCAATCTGCTAATTATAAATACACAAGGATAATCAAACACGGTGGCGGTTTTAAAAGATAAGATAAAAAATAAAGGCATGGTAAAAGTCGTCCAATAGCGTCAAATGCTTCCTTAGCGAATAACGTATATCCGTTTTAGACTTTGGCCAGTAAATAGTCAGTATTTAAACCCGGTATTATTGTTTATAAGAAAGTCTCAAACAAACGTAACACCAGTCAAAACAATCTATCCCTTAATAATATGTATGAAATTGATTGAATCAATGCTACTTCATTGCAGTCCTGTTATTGGAAATAAGCGATATGTCACTAAAAATATTAATTATAACTATTGATAGGCTAACTATGAACAATCCTTACTAAAACTACAATAAAATTTTTGATTTTAATACTTTTTTGTTATGGATAATGTTTGTCCATAATGTAATATTGAATTTGCATTTGTGTAATGCAATTTATATTGTTATACTAATAAATAATAAATCGTTGAACATATTGTTACCCTATTTATTTGTTATTTCAAAATAAAAACTATTGCGGTGAAGTATCTTACATAATGTCAAGAAACATTGGTAGCTATTTCGTACTAATTACTAATAATTACTACGAGATCATATGACTCGCCTTGTTAAAAACTGCGTCAAGCTCTACTAACATCTAATTTCACAAACTCCACACCTATGTGGCATGCTCGTTTTTACGAACGCGGAGAAAACGCAAATTTCACGGTTACTGTCAACAGCGTATTCGTGTATTAAATTCGGAATAACTTATCACAGTCCCATTTAACTTTGCTACAGTAACAGAACTGGGATAAAAAATAATTAATAATGCAGGTGTCGCGTAATGAAGTGTTGGAAGAATCGTATAGACTCGTGATGAAACTGCGCGGCAAGGAACTGCGTAAGCGTTTGCTGGTGAAGTTCCGCGGTGAAGAGGGGCTCGATTACGGCGGGGTGGCGCGCGAGTGGCTACACCTGTTGGGCAGGGAGCTATTCAACCCACACTATGGACTGTTCCAGTACGCTAACGCCGGTGATGATCGATATGCGCTTCAGATCAACGCAGACTCTGGGGTATGAAATCTATTATACAACTAACAGATTTTTCGAATGACACATTAGCGAGTATGGTGTTTGACAGTGCATTTTCGCAAGTAGCTCCACTGGGACACACCCGTAGCAACTGCAGGGTCGTTATTATATTACACGGGTGCATACTAAATAAGGGTCAAATCAGAGGAACTGGTGGTGGTTTGATTCGAACTTAAGGCTTTTCAAGGGAAAGACTATTCTTGATTATCACGCATTACAAATGAATATCAAACCTCCTTATAACTCAAAGTTCACTACAGATAAAATCCTTGACGAGATGAGTTTTATTCATAACTGGTCAAATCTTTACAGGTGAATCCGGAGCACCTTTCGTACTTTCATTTTGCGGGTCGCATCTTGGGTGTTGCGTTGTTTCACGGGCACCAGTTAGATGCAGCGTTCACCGCGCCTTTCTATAAGCAGCTGTTGGGTAGACCCATCACACTGCGGGACATTCGCGACGTGGATCCTGAACTACATCGCTCCTTGTCATGGATGCTGTAAGTATAATATTGTAAAATCTTTATTATAACCAGAATAGTCTCTTTATATTGTGCATTATTTCGTGTAAACCATATTAATTAATTTGATATATATGATTTTAAAGTGGAATTTTAAGCACAATGAAGGATTCAAAGTTTCCTTGAAGTTACCTTATAATGGTGTTGCTCCCGAAGAAAACACAACATTTTACCATTATCTATGTGAATTCGGTAATTTGTTTTCATTCATTCATTCATTTTATTTTCGAATTTAAAACCACGTGCGTCTTTCTATTTATTATATCTATTTTGGTAAGTTACAGGGAACAGAAGTGATCAAAAAATTAGGTTTGGTTTAGCTATTCTATGGGCTCTTTCCATCTTTAAATAAATAACATAACTTAGGAAGTTACAAAATCATTAATTTTGAATAATCCAGCTTAAAAAAAACTTTGTTATAAGTCCTTTAATCTACCTAGGCATTCAGTTAATAAATTACTGGACCAAATATTACGCATTTAAAACCAATTAAAATTCGAATTGGAATATGATTTTCTATGTGAAAGTTTTACAAAACTATTCTATAGACGTAACTGGGTGTTTCGAGACATATTTCAATATGTTATGGTTAAAAACAGTGTATATAATTTACCATAATTTTAATACTATTGTTTTTCGAATAAAACGTGATTTAAAACATTAAATGATTAAGAAAATATTATTCATTTCACATATCTTAAGAGAAAAGCCGCAAAAAGCGAAATCTCAAACAATAGTTAGGATAACAGACTGCTGTTAAATTTCTCGTTAGAAATCGCTCATTGTTCTTGTCCGTTGCCAGAGAGAACAGCATAGCTGGAGTCATAGACACGACGTTCTCGGTGGAGTGTTCGTCGTTCGGCGCGGTGCGCAGTGTTGAACTTCGGCCCGGCGGCGCGACAGTGCCCGTCACGGACGGCAACAAGCGCGAGTACGTACGCTTGTACGTGGCGCACCGGTTTACACGTGGCGCCGAGCGGCAGTGGCTGGCGTTGCAGCGCGGATTAGCTGACGTCATCCCACCCCAGCTGCTGAGGCCGCTCGCCCCCCGCGACTTGCACCCTCTGCTCGCCGGCCGCGCCGACTTGGATGTTGCCGACTGGCGGAAACATACACGGCTCAAACACGTCACACCCGATGCTCCCCTTGTCACTTGGTTTTGGGAGATCGTCGAAGACTTTGACGCTGAGATGCGTGCGCGCCTACTGCAATTCGTGACAGGATCCCGACGAGTCCCACTCGCTGGGTTCCGCGCTCTCCAAGGTTCCACGGGTGCCGCAGCTCCCAGACTGTTTACACTTCACCTAGTAGCGGACGCATCCCCCGACTCTCTACCTAAAGCGCATACCTGCTTCAACAGACTCGATCTTCCCCCATATCCCAATAAAGAGAAGCTCCATGATAAACTGAAACAAGCTGTCCTTGAAACTGCAGGGTTTGCCGTCGAATGATATCGCGTTATTAACTAAACTGCCAGATAAAATGTTTCGGTTGTAAACGTGAACATAATTAAATGGAAATACTTAATGATGCCGTCATTACTCGGTTGTAAGAGATTGTCAAGTATGTCGGGTTGGTGATAACAGAAGTTACAATATTCTACTCCCTCGCTATAACCAAAATTTACCGATAACAATTTTACAGTCTAAAACTAACCCCGAAAGCCCAGTTTCACTAGAAATGAAGCTAGGTTCACCGAACTGTGGCTTTGCGTATAGGTGATACATTCACATTATTCATAATTGTGACTGATGATGATGATGATATCAATAACCAACAATTTTTTCTATCTGCTTTATAACGTGAAGTGTAAAGAAGATAGATAGCTTACAGAAAATGAATCGACAAACAATGGTACATTAACTAATTTAGATTTATGTATTTATTTCATTTTTTTTAATCTTATTATTTATATTGGTTTTCTTTCTTTTCAATTTTAACAACAATTTTTTGAGATGTATATGATAAAAGTCAATATAGCAGAAAATCTATATTTAGTAAGAAAAAGGTTGTATGTGTTGTTGCAAGTGTTACATGGTTGCAACTTAATTATGTAATTAATTTACCTCGGACAAAAGAATATTTCATGTCAGTGATTTACAGGATTATGAATTATATGTAAATATATACGATTGACTGACAAAAAGCATGACAAAACTGATATTAATATTGTTTGGATTGTTATAAGATGGTTTAACCAATTATTCAGTGTAATTTCTTGTTATACACAGTTAATGGTATGATGTTACCCAAAGTTGGTAAAGTGTAGCATGGTGTTGGTTGCACAATAGATCAATGCACATTTCTTATGTAGATATATAATAAATAACCATATTTTATTTTTGGAACTATATCGCGCTCAAATAAATAAGACCTCATTTTGTGTCCTTTGTAAAATCCAGTTTTATTTGAGTGGCTATGTGTGTCATAAACAATCAATATTGGTCTTCCTTGTAATTTTGTTCATTAACGAAAAAATCAATTTCTGTATAAATTCGCACGCATATTATTATCGTTAGGAATATTACACTATTGTGTATCGTGTACAAAATATCGATATTTTTATAATTACATAATTATATTTATTCAGTACAAATATGTTAAAAGATGAATTTATACAAAATATGGTATTGCTTAAAATGTATATCATGTTCGTGAAGTTCTAGTGGTAATTGCTCACTTCGTCGGTGCCTTATAATCACAATGTAAATAAATATTTTTTCATCTAAAGATACATACTATTTTGTGGACAATCTACTTGTTAATATATTATGTTATTTTTATTTATGACTGAATATTCCACTATAATTACAAGACATTTTATGTTAAGATTACTGTATATGTCATAAATGTATATATTATGAATTGACCTGAGCTAGATTTGATATTTAAAACCATGGCTTCCTCTTCATCGTGATACCATCTTGTTCTATCAATGGCTCTAGATAGAATAATGAGTAATTCTTTGTGTCACTGAATGTAATGCATATTGAAAAATTTTTTTAATTCTCTTTGTACACAGCAGCGAATTGAACACCATCCTATATAAATTGTGACAAGTCCCCAACGAAAATGAATTAGATATACTTTGCAATTAAGATGAAATTTTCAAGTAATTATTTTTTTAAACATAATTTGGAATTAAATATATTTTTATATAAATAGCTTTCAACCTGTGTAAAAATATATAAGATTATTTTTGTATTTAAAATGTGACATCACTGAATAGTGAAATTTTCAGTTCTATGTGAATTCATGTTGTATCAATGTCTATTTTGACTAAAGTATTTTAATAAATAATACTATATTAGTAATAATGTTAATTTAATGTACACTCGTCATGTGACATATACAAAGATTCTTATATTTAAAATTAACTAGTACAATAATGTCAAAAATGGGGACTTGCTTGAACTTCTGGTTAATTCGATGAAAGACGTCTTAAATAAATAAGTACCTACAATGCTTAAATATAAAACCTTAAATATAGAAAGAACGTGATGAATAACGAATGTAGTTATCCTAATGCATTGAATTGTTAATTTAATATTGTGGCACATATAACCCGACGGTCTTCATTTATTATAATTATGTGATACATTACAAAATATAGACAACATGATATCTATTCACACTCTTACTTCCTTGAATGTAAAATCGCCCGTCTTTTATTGACAATATTTACGTAAGAACAGTATATTATATTACAGTTAATTTATTTTAGATGCATAAATTTTATCAAAGCACCAGTACAGTCATGAGGAATAAAACTTGTACTGCACACTGGTAGAACAAGTTGTGGCATGGCAGGAGTAAGCCAAAACAAGTATGAGTGCCTTTTTATGTTAAGTGTAATTTTACATAGATTTCTAAATATGACTGTCTAGATTAAATATTTTAAGAAATTAACATTATTTAAAAATATATTATTTTCACAAAAAGGTATGTCAGTTTTTTATCACCTATATACCATAAGATATCGAGTAAATTGTTGGCCAGTCAATCAATTTGTCATTTTCTGTTATTAAATAAATTGTGTATACTGTATGCAGTCATGCCAGAGTTGTGGTAAAAAATAAATGATTTGATGTTTTTACTTTATAATTATGTTAAGTACAGGCTGTTTTCAAATCCACATTGGACAAGCGTGCTCGACTAAAACCCTGGTCGCCCTAACAATTAGGATCACGATCTCTCGGTGGGGACGATATAAGCTGTGATGATAACGGGCTGCTTACAAAAAAAAACCTATTACTACAATTTTCACTATCGTAAATCAATAAATAATGAAGATTTTAATCCACGCTTATAACGCCATCTAAAGTCTGTTTCAAATACGATGATACGTCTGACATATCTATAGAACGTAAATGTTTGCGTTTAAGGAAAGACTTCGATAAAAATACAGATTTAAATAATTAAACACTTAAAACTGTACATTAATAACGATTTAATATCATTCACGATATTGCTTATATCGGTTTGGCAAAAATTCATGTACAATTTTTTTTATGTTAATAAATATGAGACTTATGTAATTAAGTTAAAAAAAACGATCTTTAAAACGAGAGATGTGACTTAGGTTTAATATTTATTATATACTTGCGAATAATCGAAACTCCAAAGATAAGAATAGGTAGTGTTATATTCGTTCAACTTTTATTGTGTATGAAAAATTGTACCGGCAATATAATCGAAGTTCAGAATTTACAAAACTAACACATTAATATTTATTTAATTAACAAACACAAAAAATACGAGGCGTTGACGATATCGAGTCGTAGTCGTAATTGTATTCGACTCTTCACCCCGGGTCAGCCTCGGCCGTGTGCAGCTTGCAGTGCATGCTTGGAGTGTTTCGCGCCCCGTGGTAAATTGAATCTGAAAAATGTAATAAGAAAAAACCAAAGAACTGATTATAGCTGATTGGGGTAGGGATATCCACATTGACATAGTTATATAGATCAACAGCTAATTATTGCTGTTGGATTTTCAGACAGTGACGAAACGATGGCAGAAAGTGATATTGGTTGGGTTGTAATGTATTAGATTAATCCATTAAATAGTTTTTGTTTGTTTAATTACATTATACTAATTATCTAATTTAGTAGGTAGTTTAATATATTTATACAATAAATATATAATACAAATATTATATAATTAAATTTAATTATATTTTAGTCTAATTATTAGAAAACTAACTTCTCAAAAAGTAAATATATAAAATATCATTTAAAATTAATTCCCCCCTCAGGAAACTGACTTGAATATTCATATATCTACACTAGAAATAACGAAAATGTATACTGTATATTTAGTCTTATACAATACTAGCTTTCCGCCCGCGGCTTCGCCCGCGTTATATTCGAATTTCCCACAGGAAGGATATGTTTTAACAATACTGCCATACAACCTTTTACCCCCTCCTTTCAACCTTTTACAACCCTTTTCTGCTTTAAAAGGTAGCCTCTGTCCGTTCTCAGCCTCTAGACTATCTGTGTACCAAATTTCAATTAAATTGGTTCAGTAGTTTTAACAATATTTCCATACAACCTATTATCCCTCCTTTCAACCTTTTACAACCCTTTACAACCTTTTTTGCATGAAAAAGTAGCCTATGTCTTTTCTCGGGCTCTAGACTATCTGTGTACCAAATTTCATTTAAATCAGTTCAGTAGTTATGGCGGAAAGCGGAACAGACAGTCAGAGTTACTTTCGAGTTTCGCTAATGAAAGCAGAACCTAGTAAAAAGTGCCACATATACTGTTTAGACTTGGAACAAATAAACTAATTTAATCCAAAATATGATTAAGGTACAAATGCTCGCAACTTACACATTTTTTTTATACATGTAAGAAAAGTCCCGGGCCTAACAAAGAAAACACGTTTTTTTTGTCAAAATTAGCTTTATTCATCAACGTAATCTCCATCAAGAGCAACGCAATCATTCGAGCGCCGCTTGAACATTTCAATACCACTTTTGTAGAACGATTTATCTTTTGCCTCAAAATAGCGATAGTTTCAGCGATAACCTCTTCATTCGTATGAAATTTCTTACCGTCGAGCAATTTTTTAGGTCTGTGAACAGCCAGTAGTCGCTGGGAGCTAAATCTGGCGAATACGGTGGATGTGAGAGCAATTCGAAGTTCAATAGGGTACTTCCCTCTATATTAGAAAAGATCTAAAAGCATATAACTATGATAACTTATGCATTAAATAGTCGGAACCATCATGTTTAAGTACATAAAATAACAAAAATAATATAAAAATTAGTTTCAAAGTATTCACTTTTTTAATCTATACGTAAAACAAGAGCGAAACATAGGCCGCCATGTCGTGACGTCATAAGGTACTGTAAACTTATGCGTGTCAATGTCATTATGAATCATAGTACGTATATTCTGAGTTAAAACAAAGCAAATAGTGAAAGTTTCAAGCAAATCGGTTCAGTACTTTCGGAGATAAACGTGAACAAACATACAGACAGACAGACAGACAAAAAATTCCAAAAAATTTTTTTTGCTTTCTAATAATCTATTTAAGTGCCCCTCTATCCATTTCAGTCAAAAATACTAAATGCACAGACAAAATATTTTTACTGTCTTATTATATGTATCAATTACTGTCTTATTATATGTATAGAATATATATATTATCATGCCTTGAGTTCATTAAAATAACGATAACTTTTTTTTTAATGAACCGATTTTGATGAAACAAAGTTTAGATATTATTCTGAGTTAAAACAAAGCAAATAGTGAAAGTTTCAAGCAAATCGGTTCAGTACTTTCGGAGATAAACGTGAACAAACATACAGACAGACAGACAAAAAATTCCAAAAATTTTTTTTTGCTTTCTAATAATCTATTTAAGTGCCCCTCTATCCATTTCAGTCAAAAATACTAAATGTACAGACAAAATATTTTTACTGTCTTATTATATGTATATAGATTAACTTTAAGTACCGACGTGGGGCCTGAGAGGCCGCGGCAGGTTGACAAGTTGTTAGTTTTAACCGCTTCCCCGCGCAGGTGAGCCCCGTGCTCGTCAGTAGCTGCGAGTTTAGTTGCGCCGACGCCGTTAAGTGTGGTAGCAGTGCCGGCGAACACAATTTCGGTAAGTTATGTTGTTTTGAAATTACGACGCGGCCTCTCAGGCCCGACGTCGGTACTAACGTTAGTTTTTTGTTTGGGTCATGAATGAAATTAAATGCTTAACCGTGTTTTCAGAAATCTACCGGATAATTTGAAGAAGGATGTACCAGGTGTTAAGTGAAAATGTCTAGATAATCTGTGGCGTAAAAAGAAAAAAATGATTGATTTGTTATATCTATGCTCTCTCTTCCGCCGAGTCTTGTGATTAATAAAACTGCGTTATACTCTAAAAATTAGTTTATATTTACAATCCAGGCACTAATCACAATAAAATAATAACTCAAGATCAGAGGTTATGGGCCCAGGAGCTTTGCCATAAGAAAAGTAGGTAAGATAACCATAAAAATTAGTAAAAGTGCCATAAAAATTGTTAGGCGTGTTGAGCAAAAAAAAGTGTAAGACGCGTGGATAATGGCCGACGAATTCAAAGAATCATTGTCCAAAATAGAGATTTTGGACGAAAATGCGTCATTTCAAATGTGGAAATTTCAATTACTTATATTGTTTGATGCAAAAGGATTATCCAGTATAATAAATGGTAATTTTGATGAAAAAAATGATGGCGATAAAACTCGCAAAGACGCCATGACAAAAAACATTATCCTACAAACAATAAATAAAAAATACATTCCAATGCTTTATAATTGCCAAAATGCAAAAGAAATGTTTGACAAATTATGTGATTTGTTTGAGGGAAACGAAGAACGGAATAAAATGCATTTGATGCAAGAATATTACAACTACAAATTCACAAAAGATTGTACAATGTCAGAAAATTTCACTAAACTAGAAAATATAGTGTACAGGTTAAAGAAGTTGGATATAAAATTTGATGACAAAATGATCGAGTCGAAAATAATGACATCTCTTGATGAAAGCTATCAAAGTTTCATTACAGCATGGGAGTCCACTTCATTGACAGATAGGACATTGAAAAACTTGCAGATTAGATTGATCAGCGAGGAAGATAGAAGGAAGGTTACTTCAGTACCAGTCGCTCTAGCTGCACCATCAGTGAATAAAGTCGGTAAACAATTTAAAAACTTTACTAAGAATACTAAAAGTTCTTTTGTTTGTTTTATATGTAATAAACCTGGTCATTATGCAAGAGATTGTAGAAACTGTTGTTCGATTTGTAAAAAAAGTAACCATAGAGATAAAAATTGTTTCTTTAAAAATAAGTCAAGTAATACTGTAAAAAATAAAAATACTGTAGCACTTTTATCTTTACATGATGCAAAATTAAAATCGGAAACATTTGTTATTGATTCTGGGTGCACAGTGCACATGGTAAACAATGAAAATATTTTAACAAACATTCAAAGTGATTGCACTAAAATAGGTATAGCTAAACAAAATAACAATATGATTGCAAAATGTAAAGGCGATTTCATAGGAACTAGTTGTACTGTAAAAGATATACTGTGTGTACCAGATCTAACACGTAATTTGTTATCTGTTTCAGCAATAACTAATAATGGAGGTTCTGTGTACTTCAAAGGTGATAGTGTTGAGGTCTGTAGCAAGGGAACAGTAATAAAAGGAAACAAAGAATCAACCGGGTTATATACAATAAAATTGTTAAATAGTGAGAATGAAGAGTCGTTGCTTACTCATAAAAATAAAGATTGTTCAGCTGCTATGTGGCATAAAAAGTTAGGTCATCCTGGAAAACATGTTATGAAGATAATAACAACAGTCGCAGATGGCATAAAAATAGAAAATATGAGTGAGGAAGAAATAAAGTTACTCGATTGTTGTGAAATATGTATTAAAGCAAAGCAGACAAGACTACCATTTAAAAGTGAGAGAAAGAGAGCCAATAGATTGTTAGAAATTATACACACAGACGTATGTGGACCTTTAGAGGTGGCAACATGGGACGGCAAGTACTATTTTCTCACAGTTATGGATGATTATAGTCATTACACAAAAGTTTACCCACTAAAAAATAAAAATGAGGTGCCGTACCATATAAAATGTTTTGTGGAAGAAGCAGAGAGAGAAAAGAATCATAAAGTTTCAATGATTAGGTGTGATAACGGTGGTGAATATACCAGCAACACGTTCAGGTCTTGGTGTGAACAAAAAGGAATTAGATTTGATTATAGTGTACCATATACACCTCAACATAACGGTAAGGCTGAGCGCCTTAACCGAACTATAATGGAAAAGGTCAGATGTTTACTTTATAATGCAGATATGCACAAGGAAATGTGGGGTGAAGCCTTGTATTGCAGTGTTTATCTAATAAATAGATTACCAAGTGAAAGTATAAATAATAAAACTCCTTTCGAGTTATGGAATCAAAGGAAGCCTAATCTATCAAATGTACAAGAATTTGGTTGTTATGCTTATTCCAAAGTATTAACGCCATTACAAAAACTTGATTCAAGAAGTAGAAAATATTTAATGATCGGATATGCCAATAACGGTTATAGATTGTGGGATTATGTAAAAAGGAAAGTTGTAGTTATGCGTGATGTAATATTTCAAAATAAAACACAAGATATTCAATGTGAAAAATTGATTAGTACTAAAAAAGACATTACAGTAGATGAAAACTCTAACTACAGTATGGAAAGTGATGAAGAACTTCAGGAGTCCTTGGAGATTGATGCTGAAGATACTTTTGAACTCCAGTGTGAAGAACCTGAAACAGAAAGAGAAGAATTAACACAAAGTTGCAGTGAAAATAGTACATTAGATGTGGCAGAAAATATACTTACAGATAATTGTAGAACTAGAAGCGGCAGAATGGTTAAGCTACCAGAGAAGTATAAAGACTATGGGCTACTTACCTATGAAGAAGTAATTTTGACACCTGAAAAAGAAAAATGGAAGAAAGCAATAAATGAAGAGTTGGAATCAATGAAAGAAAATAAAGTGTGGAAATTGGTAAATAAAAGTGAAGCCGATGGTCATAGAATATTGTCAAATAGATGGGTGTTTCGTGTTAAGGATGATGGAACACATAAAGCGAGATTGGTAGTACGTGGTAACGAGCAATCTGAAACAGACTTTGATGAAATATTCAGTCCAGTAGCATCTCAAAGTGCTATAAAATCATTATTTGCTTTGGCTGCTGCTAAAAATTATAATATTATGACATTTGACATCAAGACTGCATTTCTTTATGGACAGTTACAAGAAAATGAAGAAATTTACATGCAAATACCATTAGGAGTAAAAGAAGAGAAGAATAAAGTATGCAAATTAATAAAATCAATGTATGGATTAAAACAATCACCAAAAAGATGGAATGAGAAGTTTTTAAGTATAATGTTACAATGTGGTTTGACTCAAACACGTAATGAACCATGTATTCTCAAGAACGAAGATTGTTCTATAATATTGGCTATATACGTTGATGACGGTTTGATAATAGGGAAGAATAGAGAAGATATAAGAAAGTTCTTGTTAAAATTAAATGACGTATTTCAAGTTAAAATTACTGAAAAACCAAGTTCATTTTTAGGAATGGAAATAAAAGAAAACAGTGAAGGAATATATTTAACTCAAACAGCATATACAAAATTTATTTTACAAAAGTATAACATGGAAAATTGCAAACCAGTTCTAACACCGTGTCAAAGCCAAGATGAAAATCATTCTAAAGAACAAGAAAAACTTAAGTATCCTTATAGAGAAGCGATAGGAAGTCTACTTTATTTATCAACTAGAACGCGCCCTGACATAGCATATGCAGTAAGTATTGCTAGTCGGAAAATGGAAAATCCAGAATACAAGGATGTAATAGCTGTGAAGAGGATCTTTAGATATTTAAAGGGAACCTTAGGAGAGGGTCTATATTACAAGAAAAACATTGATTTAAAAATGTCAGTCTTTTGTGATGCAGATTATGCCGGTGATCAAGAGACCAGACGCAGTACAACAGGATACGTGATCATGTTGGGAGAGGGACCAGTAGCTTGGTGTTCCAGGAAGCAACCTATTATTGCTTTATCCTCAACGGAGGCTGAGTTTATATCTGCTGCTGAATGCTGCAAAGAAACTATGTTCCTGAAATCCTTGCTTCTCGACCTCAGCACTAAAATCGATGTTGTATACAGAATTGACAACCAAAGTGCCATTCATTTAATTAAAAATGGTGTATTTAATAAAAGATCAAAGCATATAGATGTCAGATTTCACTATATTCATGATTTGTACCTTAAAAATGAATTTACTATACAGTATTGTCCTACAGATTGTCAAACAGCAGATTTGTTAACGAAATCATTAGATAAAATTAAATTTAATAAACATAAGAATTGCTTAGTAAAAAAATTGTAATTGTGATTGTGAGTTTCATTGTTTGTTATATTTAAAATGTAGAAGTAAAGCTAAAAATATGTTGTAATAAACTATTCATTCTTATTACACTATAAAAAAAAAAAAAATGTATTTTGTATGTAACTGTAACTTAAAATTGCAAATTAAAAAAATTGATTTAATTTTGTAATTATTTTTTTTAGATAAAAAGAAAACATGTTTAGTTTAAATAAGTAAGCGGGTATTATAATTTCTTTATAAACTTAAAAATAATACAAGTAACATTTTTTTTGAGTTCAAGTTTGGATTAAAATATAAGTAATGTATAAGATTAGATAATTAAAAAAATTGTTAAATTTGTGTTTGAATATTGTAGTTAAAAAAAAAAAAAATATGTAAAATTTACTGATGTGTAATTTTCAAAAATTGTTTAGTTATCTTTTTAGTTATCTTCAAGTATAATAAATTGTTAATTTTTGAAAATTAGGAGAGGGTGTTAAGTGAAAATGTCTAGATAATCTGTGGCGTAAAAAGAAAAAAATGATTGATTTGTATATCTATGCTCTCTCTTCCGCCGAGTCTTGTGATTAATAAAACTGCGTTATACTCTAAAAATTAGTTTATATTTACAATCCAGGCACTAATCACAATAAAATAATAACTCAAGATCAGACCAGGGACATCATGGGTAAACGTAGTTTACCTACGATGAATTACGTTTTTCCAAAAGACCACGGCGTCCTATAAATCTCTTGGAATGAAAATAACGCGCGTTGATTGAGACTGCTTGCAGAAGACTCCAGCGGAAGTCGGAGTAGAATGATATGGAGAAGATTACGTACCAGAAATCAGCGATCATGAACAGGTACTGATACTGATATATCTGATACTGAAAACTACAACTCAGCCATTACTTCAGACGGAAAATATTTCCTGTCGTCGTCGGATGACGAAGATATTTTAGTTTAAGAGTTATTTTAGAAGAAAAAATTTATATAAGTGGTCAAATCCCTCCTAACCGGTCTTCAGTGAGAACACCACAACATAATATTATTTTATGATACCCACTTCGAAGTTGACAGAAAGTGATGGAAAGGATCCGTATAGTATATGGAAACAATTTATAGATGATGACATATTATTAGAGGTAATGACCAGAACTAACTCTAAGTTGTCAGAATATAGATCAGAATATGCAAATCCAAATCGAGCAGAATTACAAAATGTGGATATAATTGAATTGCATGCACTGTTACTCATGTAAAAAACATGTTTGTTTACAGTGCGCTAAACAAATCTGCCCTAATTGTGAGTAACTTTGTTGTTGGACATGTTTTTATTTTATGAAAACAATTTAAGTTTAATTTTTTTTTGAATAGATATAACCTTTAAGTTTAAGAAAAAAGTCTATTTCATGGTTCCTAAGAAGTATTATTTTTTTAATTATTTTTATTTCGGGAAGTGCCATTTTTAAGTTTAGAATCGGAGCCAATGATTAAAGATCATATAATTTCAAAGTTTAATAAAGTTGATTATAATAATTGTCTTTGTTTTCATTTATAGATCCCAAATTAAGAATAAAACTTAAAAATAGACGTCTATTGTACATATTTTCCATACCACTCAGTGTTTAATATGCGGCCTCTCAGGCCCCACGTCGGTACTAGTGATACAAAAAAAACACGTCGGTAGTTGAAGGTTAAAATGAATCGGATAATGTGTTGGTAAGCGCATAACTCAACAACGCCTGGTCCAATTTGGCCAATTCTTTTTTTAAATGTTCGTTGATGTTTAAGGATGGATGGAGAAAAATTCGAATAATTATTGGAGAAATCCTATGACAGCCCCTTTTTTCCCATACACACGTTTTCTAACTAAAACGTACAATCAATTTGATCACTCACTGTTGTCTCAGCAATATAAGTGTATTCCTATATCTAAGAATCAATTTGCGCTTTAATAACGCTATATAAAGTTTAATAATATCTATCAAAACAGTGCGTTGGGGCACAGAATAATGGTTGGAGGACTTAATGTCACTTTCCAAAATTGAATAGTCACAAAATATAATAGTCTGGCTAACGAAAGTTTGCCCCAGAATTATGGCGGCAAATTTAAAAAATACATGACGTGACTAAAATTATACTATGAAAATTGGAATAACCTACTTTGATACTTGGTAATTCATTATTAAAAATATCATATATATTGACAGTATAAGAACATTATGTTAGGGAAATAAAGAAACAGAATTTATAAATTTTACCAGGTTTATTACGGGATTTTAAGGTTTTATTGATCTGGTATGAGTGTTGGTATATGAGGTAAATACGGGTGGAATCCGTAAATAAATAGAGAAATAAAATACGATAGTATTCCATACATAATAACTTTGTTTTATTCATCATAATCAAAATTAGATTCTAACACTTCAATGCCAAAAGATTCATCACTGTCACTAGTATCGCTGTCTTTAACATTTATAATAAAACTTTCTAAATTTTCTTCTGTTATTTTAACACGTTCTTTATATTAATTTCCAACCTGTCTTCCAATCCTGTGAACTTACGTTTTCAAATGAATCTTTAATTATTTCTTCTAATGCAGCTGTAGTAACTGCAATATTTTTGCTAGCCACTTTACGTTTTGCCAAACTCCACACAAGCTCAATCGCATTTAAATCACAATGGTAGGGTGCTCAACACCTGGAGCTTCGAGGAGCATTTCGTGCGGTTGGTCCCCCGAGCCAAAAGGGTGGCGGGCGCATTGCATCGCCTGCTGCCCAATCTCGGGGGACCGAGGGATGGAGTCCGCCGCCTGTACGAGGGCGTCGTGCGATCCGTGGCCATGTATGGGGCTCCCGTGTGGTCGCAAGACTGCGCGAGGTCCCCCCGCTGCAGAGCTCTGCTACGGAGCCTGCAGCGGATAATGGCCATACGGATCGTACGAGGCTACCGTACAATCTCGTACGAGGCGGCGACAGTTCTGGGACGCTCCCCCCATTCGACATCCTGGCCGACATGTACGCGGCGACGTATGCGTCGCGGCGTGTCGACCGGGGGGGCGATGGGGGGAGCGCCCTGGAACCCGCGCACGAAGTGCCTAAGCGGGAGTGGCACCGACGGATTGTGGCGGCCTGGCGTGCGCAGCTCGAATTACGGATCTGCGCGCGCCAGCGGGCCGTCGGTGCCGTACTCCCGCACCTCGAAGCTTGGCTCAACGGGAAGGAGGAGGTCACCTACCGATTGACTCAGATACTCACCGGGCACGGCTGCTTCGGTGAGTATCTGTGTCGAATAGGACGGGAGGGATCGACACATTGTCACAACTGCGCATCCGACCTCGACTCGGCCCAGCTCACGCTGGCGGAGTGCCCCGCGTGGGCCTCCGAGCGCCGAGTCTTGGTCGCAGAGATCGGGCGAGATCTGTCTCCGCCGGCATTGATTGCGGCAATGCTGGCGGACGAGGGAGGTTGGAGGGCTGTGGCCTCCTTCTGTGAAGCAGTAATGCTCCAGAAGGAGGCCGCCGAGCGGAGTCGGGAGATGGCCGATCCCGCTCGAAGGAGGCGGCGCCGGGCTCGGTAGCACAGCTGCGGCGCCGCCGCGGGTCGCCGGCGGCGCGAGGAAGTCGCGACCGCTACGGCGACCCGGGATGGACCACGCCCCTTCCGTGGCCGGGGGGCGTCGTCGGTGGAGGGGACCGGGGGAGGTGGTAGCTTCCCCGAGGAGGGCTCCCCTCTAGAGAGGGGAGCGGAGGCTGGGGGTTCCTGGAAGTGGCCTTTGTGTTCCCGGGGGCTCCCTACATGCCTGAGGAAGGCCATCCCTGAGGTTTTTAGTGGGTAGGCCTCCCCCTTCTGGGGAGGAGAGCCCCACATAACCCCGGCTCGCCACAGCCGGGGTATGCAATTTAATGCATTTTCCTCAGGGGAACAAAAAAAAAAAAAAAAAAAGGTGCTCAACACCTCATGACCACATTGATTTAAAATTTTATATATCGGATCAGGCGTATTTCGTTTTACAATACACAACAGCTCTGCTTTCGTGTGGTAGTCCTCATATTGAATTCCATTATCACGAAGCCACTCTCTTATATTACTTTTACGCGTTTGTGTATTAGGAACCTTATTTATAATTACCGAATGGTAACTATCATTATCCATTATGATTACACTTGGTTCTTCCAAATTTGGTATGAGTTTTCTTTGAGCCATTTATTAATATTTACAGCATTGCTTTCTGCAGTTTGCCTTCAGCACGTTTTCCTGCTATAGTTCTTAAAAATCTATGTCTCCAAGCAGATATGTCATAGCGTTCTATTAACACAACACGCTCATTTTTATTCTTTTTAAATTCATAGCCATTGGCTAATAAATAATAACAAGCGGCGCAGAGTTTCTCTGCGTCCGTCAAAATCAATACTTTCTTTTAACTCCACCAACAGTGTCTCAGTGTAGGAATTTGTTTTTTAATAATATAAAATTCGTTTATCTTGTTACGCATAGCATCTATGTCAAGGTAACCTAGATAGGTTAGACACGGTAAGTTTCCGTGGACGTTTCTTCCCCGGGGTACTCTAGACACCTTCATTTACTGCACCTTCCCTTTTTACTCTCTTTAGTGTTCTGACACTCACTTCTGCAAAGAAGAAATACAAAATATGTAATTAATTCTTGCTATTAGTAGGTAAAAATGCAAAGGCTTTTTTTGGCATAATTACAAAACATAAGTGTATAGTAAAAACTTACGAGTCATTGAAGCTATTTCTTCTAAGTACTGATTCTGGGTTATTATCCTATCTTTCTGCTCTATTTCAGAGAGATATTCAATAGTTCTTACTATTTTATCAACTCCTTCGACATCTTGCAGATTCTCTGTTAACACGTTAAGTGCGAAGCGAGGCCTAAATCACCCCTGATGCAACTTCCCTGTGGTGCGGCAAGCAAAAACGTGAATTTCTCTGTCGTGCGAATGGCATAGCTTTGGTTTGGTCCAGTGTAGGAAAGAGATAAATATATATTTGAGATGCGCTAATGGTTCCGGACTCGGTGGTATACCTACCTTGGTACCGGATGTCTTAGGCCTCGTGCCGCACTGAATTAATATAATTTTAATGCAGTGCGAAACGAGGCTAAAACGTCCCATATCTTCCCTGACCTCGTACCGCACCGAACGCGAGCTTCCCGCGACCATTGTTGTGCATCATGTCGATTGGAGAGCACGTCCTTTTACAGCGCCGAACATGTCTAAAGCCCGAGGCAGAATAAATAGGACAGTTTCTTTTCTACTTCTGGTTGCCTTTTTTTCTATTCTGTGAACCGCATTAAGATTTTCATATACAAATAGATAGATAAACCTTATGCATATACCGTGATCCATTATTTTCCAATAATAAGTCTGTAATAGGTGCCTCTTAATGGTATAGAATGGAACGCTTCGTGCGCGAGTCCGACTCGCACTTGGCCGGTTTCTTTTTTCTTATATAATATTATATAATCTTATATATAATATTTCTTTTTTCTTATATAATATAATAATTATACGGTTACTGATTATATAAAAGACATGAATGCTTGGACTTAATGTTTCTTAGTTCCACCAGGCATTGCCATGAACCTTTGTAATTATACTTGTACCTATAAGTTGACTTTTGTATGACTTGGTAACGATATATATTTTTGTAAATGTCGTTGCTTCTGTAAAAGTTATAGAGTTTCTTGCGCCCGTTCTTCTCTATAACTAAAAGAAGTCCGAATGGGTAGTAGGGAAAAAAAAAATTTGGACTATTCAAAAGAGCATATCTAATTGCCTACTTGAAATAAATATTTTGACTTTGACTTTGACTTTGACTTTATGGCGCCTTCAAGCACAATTTAGATTATTTAAAAAAAATGTATCCTTTGATAGCTTTGTGTTGTTTTGCCAGGTTTTGCCCTTAAAACGATCTAATGAGATATAATTGAACAAAATCGGTCAAGTCGTTGCGTAGTTAAGACAGTTTAAAAACGTCGATATTATTTTTCCCATCACTAATCTCAGCGGAAATTTGCCCTATTTCAGTGCGTTACGAGGTGTATAAGATCCCATATTTTGTTTTGCTAATAATTCCTAAACTAGCCATCAGATCCCGGGGTGACGGTGGATTAGGGTTCATCAATTCACTGTCTATTTCAATAAGGACCAAAATTCTCATTTATCTTTGATTTCGCGCCAGAAAATGGATTTTAGTCTGTAAAAGGAGGTGGGGTCTAATAGACCGCGTGTCGCCCTAACGTCTGGTCACGGTACGGGCCGATTATACCTCGTGCCGCAGGAACGGAAAGTATGCAAAAATTGGTGCCGCAGCTAACGTGTTAAAGAAAGTTAATCGTTTTAAAATTACCAACAAAAATACAACATAAATTAATAATGAAATACGTAAAACATAGGGTGATGTTATTAAAATGAATACGTTGACTGATGCGATGTACGAATGAATATAACTAGTTTTATTCAATACGAAGAAGCGTAAGTAACTTATTTGTAAGGATACGTAAATTATAAATCAAAATTTTATTATAGTATCAAAATAATATTGTCTACTAACCAATGAAAAAAATTGACGTTGACGTTCATACAGAGTTGCTATATAAAAAGTTCGCAAATAATTCGAGGGCCTACTTTCCATTATTTATTATACTCCATTCTTTTAGATGTTGTTCTTCAGTTTTTTTTTTTACAGCCAGTTATTGACCTAAGCCTGTGGAATGGGGAGCAGTGGCCCCAGTCCATACAAACTAGTGTTTGAGCCCCTCCTAGCCAGTTCATCCGCTGCATCGTTGCCAAGTGAATTGCTCTGTCCTTTTATCCGTTGCAAAGTTACCCGGTTTGTGCAAGCACAAACATAGTTTGAAGTATGTCAAGACATAGTTTGAAGTGTATTATAACACTCCAAAATGACATATTGATATTATTGCTTTGGAGAGCTTGGAGGATAGATGTGCTGTCGGAGATAATCTTGATATTTAGATCATATGAGAAGACACCGGCTCTAGTTCCATTGCTGATCTTGGGAGTCGTCTGTGTAAATCCCGACTTCATTTGAGCTATCCTTCAGCAGTGATTTGGATTTTGTGTCTTTTATCAAAGACCATGTGGCATGGTCATTTTTTCCAGGCTTCAATCTAAGACTGTGCTTTTCTTAGGTTATCTTTATTGAAGAGGTTGAAATTTTGACTTTGGTAGGTTGAGAAAAAGAAAATATGTTTGGCATTAAGATTTTGATAGTTGTATTGGAAATTGTAGTGCGAGGGTTTTTGTAATCTTTTAAGTTGAGTTTTTATCTTATATATAAATAGAGATATTATGAAGAATAAAATGTGTATGTAAATTTCATCCCCTACAATAGTCTTTCCATAGCCCCTGTGATCTGAGCCTTAAAGCGGCCGCGTTTGCCTCTTCTTGTATAACAAGATCTAGAAATCTCAAGTGTAAGAGATACTCTAGGGCAACCGAGGGTGTGGCTCTCATGCATCCAGTGGTCGATACAGAAGCTTCGATTTTGCTGTGATCAGTTGAGTTCTGGGCCACCATACTACTGATCCATATGTTATTAGATAGTTTTATGACTGGTTTATAACCAAATAATATTATTTTGGTGTAAGTTTTTTTTGTTCCCCAGAGGAAAATGCATTATAGACATTGAAATGAGGATTATAGACAATAGTAATATACTAGATACTGTTAACGAGCTCACGGTGATTCGAAACGACTTTTTAATTGTTGACATCGATATAATCGTCAATCGGAACACATCCTAATTGGAATATTTTGAACCTGTGTTTAGAACATACGTAGTATCTCTAAGTAGTCTGAATCCCACGCTCCATTCAAATTTTATTGAGAAAAACAGACTGCTTTAGACCAATTTATAATTTTATCATTTCTACCGTTGGTGACATTTGAACAAATGAGTTTGATATTGAGCAATTTGAGCAATAAACAACGCAATAAGACAGATCAAGAGAAGAGATCAAGTTATAATATTTGAGCAACAAAACATTGAGATATATCATCATTAATATATCACAGAGAAGACGATGGCTGCATGGGCTTAGTACCCTTTGCCTTACCCTAAAAGGGGATAATTTACCAAAAAAAAATCTAAGTAGTCTGTGGTTTAGAACAAACATTGCTCTGTCATATTGTTTTGGAAATTGGGATAAATGGTTAGTTGTGTGTGGCTATCTTGGATCTATTAATATGATAAATATTATTTCCTAAATGTCTTATTTTACGTCTTTTAATTAATTTACTGGCAGCATTCTTTATAATTGTTCTTGACTTACACAGTTATAGATCGATGTATTATTTAGAATCTCAATCTAAGGAAATATTTAACGGTGTTTACCAGTCTAAATTCGTTTAGTGATGAAAATATTGTTATAAGTGAGCTTTGATTGTGATACTACAGTTCATTGTGTGTGGTGACATAGACATAATAAAGAACAATGCCAACCAGTGCAGTATACCAGCCAACAACGGTGACATATGAGCAGCAGCCTAACAACCAGCGATGGAACTGTCCTATGAGTTACTTCTCACATCGTGTGACAAGCACTCTTAATAGAGCCAACTGTATCAGAATTGGATTATGTTTACTTGGAAGCACTCTATTTATTGTTGGTGAGTCTATTTTCAAAATTTCAAGTCATGTGCTATGTTATTTTAACTAATTCTGATTCTTATATTATACACTATATTATTGTAACAATATAAAAAGAAAAAATGAATTCAATTTTAAAGATAATCCATTAATTTAAGAGTAAAAAGAGGTTTCCCAATGTTTTATCTATAACTCTGCTATTTTTTTAACTACCTTCAAAATTCTCAATGCAAAGTTTTTACTTTGCCAATTATTATGCACTGATTTAATTAAAATGTTATAAATATAAACAAAAGTCTTAATTCTCTATTTTCAAAGTCTCCTCTTTTAAAATTCTCAGATTATCTTGTATCTTTCTAAATATGTAGCTTTCCAAATCATTGGGCTGAGCTGCCTCTGTATACTGGTATAGAAAAATCTTTCGGAAATGTGAAAGTATTGTGAAATGCTTGTCTACTGACTTTGAAAGAGTGGGAATTTGGTATCATTTACACTGCAGTCACTACAGTCTATTCTGCATTAGAAGCTCCAGCCGGATTCCAAGATAGTGTTGAGTTAAACAATATTCTTTGTTGGGCACATGCCTCTGCTAATAAAGCAACCATAAGAAGGCTATGTCAATACCCAATCCTTTGAAATAGAGGAAGAATTGTTACAGTTGTTTATAATTTTAAAATACATTCACCCAATGAAATTTTATGTTCAGACTGAAGCTTCAGTCTTCGATGATGTTGCTAGCTTCTATACTAGAAGCCACCACTAATATGAGCCTCTTTCTATTTTATTCTCTAGGTGTGTTGAAGAGAGCATTTGTGATATTCATTCTTCTTGTTGTTTACAATATTTATTATTTTTTCCAAGATTCAGCAGCTATTCAGCAGATACTTGTCTGTCTGCATTGCATGCTGTTTTATTAATGAAAATCCAAGTTTAACTATTATAAGTTAAGAAATGTAAGATGCAGGAAACCATGATTATCATATAAGATATAGTTTCGGGACGTAACGCGACGTATATTACGTAGTATGTAAGTATTTTATGGCCTGCCTAAAATACACAAAAGCAACATACTACTGAGACCAATCGTGAGTCAGATTGATTCACCCACTTACGATTTGGCGAAGCACGTTGCTGGACTGTTGCAACCGTTAGTTGGGAATACATCGGCATTTGTGAAAGATTCATATCATTTCAAAGAGAACCTGGTGACATTATGGTGAGTTTCGACGTTGAGTCGCTCTTTACAAGTGTCCTATTAAAGGATTGCCTTGAGGTCATTAGGGGTAAACTTTGCGATCATGAACTACCAAGAGAATATATTGTTCTAATCGAAAACTGCTTAGACGGAAACTACCTCTTGTTTAGAGAACAGTACTACCTTCAGATAGATGGCGTAGCCATGGGAAGTCCTGTAGCACCTGTGATTGCCAACATCTGGATGGAACATTTTGAACACACGGCGTTAGCAAGTGGACCTTTTACTGTAAAACTCTGGAAGAGGTACATGGTTGATATTTTTTGTATCATAAATGGAGGTCAGAAAGAAGTGGAACAATATTTACTACATCTAAACTCAATCCATCCGAAAGTCAAGTTTACCTATGAGATGGAAAAGAACAGATCCTTAGCTTTCCTAGACGTACTAGTTATGGTGAGGAATGATGGCACACTGGCTCACTCTGTATACAGAAAACCTACACACACTGACAGATACTTACACGCTTCCTCACATCACCATCCTCGACATTTGCTCTCAGTAAAACATCTCTTACCAATAGCTCTCATAACTTGTGTGGCCCTGAACATTTACAAGCAGAGCTGACTCATGTTCAGGAAGTACTAAGAATGAATGGATATAAGGTGTCAAATAAAGCGAGAAAGGGTGAGAAGCGGGAAAGACGTACAGAAGTCACTCGCCAAGTAGTAGTTTTACCATATATAAAAGGCATAACGGACAAAATTGGAACAATACTCAAAAAATACTCCATTAAGACTGTATTTACTCCATTGTGCAAAATGTCAAAATTACTGCGAACACTAAAGGATGTCATCCCATTTCAAACTCCGGGTGTATATAAAATCGATTGCAGCTGTGCTAGTTCGTATATAGGACAAACAAAGCGGTCAATAGCTGAACGTGTTAAAGAACATATCTCAGTGATCAAAAATCGACTGACAAATAAATCTGCAGTGGCTGAACATTTACTTAAATGTGGGGGTTAATCACTGGATGGAGTTACATAATCCAAAAATCCTCTCCAATGATCGCTACTATCATACAAGAATAGTTTGTGAAGCGATTGAGATAAAGAAACATAAGAATTTCAATCGGGATGATAGATTCAAATTATCATCAGCGTGGAATCCAGTGATAAACAAATGTACGCCGCGTACTGTGCCGTCAGAATCAAAAACAAACCCTGATACCGTCAGTGTAGTGTGCCGAAGTGACATTAATACTGATAATATGTGGGTAGAAGAAGAACTACGAGCCCGCCTGAGCAGACGACGCCCCGCGCCAGTCAGCTCGTGACCACGGCTAGTGCAACCTAGCCGTAACGTCGAGCAGTAAGTAGTACTTACATACTACGTAATATACGTCGCGTTACGTCCCGAAACTATATCTTATATGTACAATGCAACGCGAAAGTTTAAAATCTTAAACCATGATTATCTTTTTAAATTTAGATAAAAAAGATATAGATTTTTTCCAAGTTTCTACTTTTATTCTCCTTTCTACTTTCCTAACATGGTTGTTTATTTTTAAAAAGACCAATTTTCCTAAATACACCTATTCATCCACATATTCTGTAATTATTTGTCAATAATGATGGGTTTACTGTAACTGTTTGAAATCATTTTTGATTTGAATTTGTATGCTTTTTGTATTTAATATTAAAAGTATAAAGTCTATTATATCTTCAATTTCTTATTATATTATTCATAACCTTTTTACTAAATAGTATGCCCATCCATTCAGCTGGAAAGGTAGTCTTCTAGTGGCATATCCAGTACCATAATTTGTTTTAATCCATCTGGGAACACCTTCTGTGTCCATTCCTCTTTTTGTGGTGTTGCAATTTTCTATTTTTACAGATGAATTGTGTATTATTTATCAATAATATGGACATATTAACTCTTATCACAAACGGCATTCCTCAATGTTGTGTCTACCTATCTTTTATCTTTTCATTAGTTCATTGTTATATTGAAAGAAAGTGAAGTTGACAATATTTAATTGTTCCAGTCTTACCAAAGGCTCCCTTTATATCAATGTAGGCACTAGCAAATTCATTTGATTCCTAGTGCTGTCCCAATCTTACCTATGAGCTGGTGAAGTGCAGTCTTGGTGCTTTTCCCTGGACAGTAGGCATGTTCGTGACTGTCAGATTTCTTTTCCCGTCACTGCATAAATATCATATTCACTGTAATAATTCGAGTTAAAAACATTAATTGACTGTCGGTTTTATGCTAATGATTTGGGGCCGTAAAACGAAACAGATTTGTAGAAAGTAGGTCTTTGCAGATTTTGCCTTTAATCATAAAAGAAAATAAGAGATAAGTGTTTGAGTTTATAACGTTACATATATTAGATTTGTTTGAAGATTGAAAGTATTTAGTATCTGAGTTACTGATGCTGAGTTGAAAAAAGTTGAATGAACTGACAAATAAAATGCAACAATTATTTAGTGCTGGCATACATAGTCTGTCATCTTCATTAACTAACCTATAACACGAGGAACGAACATGATAATAGTGAGTCGATTTAAAGAATAAAATTAAAGATTTTCTACATGATTCATCTCACTGACCAAAAGTTACCCATAATAACAAAAGTGAGGCAAAATATAAGTATTGTACGACTATCTATCCACAAATGCGGATCTCGATCGTTTACTAGCTAAAATATTTAATAGAGAAGCTAGATTAGCAAAACTTTATTGATACATAAAGGACAAATATCGTCAAAAGTTAACATGCCAAGTTCACGTAAAGACTAATCAGCATGGCCTCACTGTTACTGATTCACATCAAATTTCAGAACTATTTGGATCAACAGTAATAATAATTGTTTATTCAAAATCTTGTGTATTACTGTTACACAGTAAACATTATTGGGTTATCATTTATTATTATTATATATAATTATTTTTATATATAATTATTATCAATCCTTGACATCAAAACTAGTAAAAACCTTATTTTCGGCGTCAGTGATTCTTCGACATTTTCAAAGTTTATTACATTATATTAGGTATAACATATTTTCTAACGCGTCTTTTACGCAGAGAATAAAGACGCTCTTAGGGTTAACAGATGTAGTCTAAAGTCTAATCAGATTACATTAACATGTAGCTGAGTACAATTCTCAAATTTTTATCTCTCTTAATCTCAGTTATAATGTCTGATTCAAGATTCTGTACATTACACAAATTTACTGAAAACAATTTAGAAGTCATCAAAACAAATGAATACATGCAAAATAGTTAACTATAGCTAGATAATAAAGTATAATATATAGTTATATATAAAATATTATACTAGATAATAAAATATTATACACTTATACATATAATAGGTGCGGTAGGGTACCATACATAAGACGTAGTCAGTGGTACGTTGAATGAAGAGAAACTGTGTCTTTACGTTACATAGAATTTTATTGTCAATATTAAGAATCCACCTTTAATGGCAAATCGCATAAAAAAGAAATTTACAATCCTTTAATTATCTAATCCAATTAACAATGCATGATTTTTAGTCAATGCCTCTGGGATATAAAATACTCCAATCCAAAATGGTAATCAGAAACATCCTGAATTTTTTGATAAATAACACGCAAGCCTTATAATAAACTGCATAAGTATTATGTTAGCTAATAACATGTTTATTTTTTACTATTACGCCAATGTAGACTTTATGAACATCCAATTCATAGCTATTTGTTGCTAAGTAATCGTAATAGTAATATGAGCTCGGTAGATTGCAATGGTATCGCTTACAAGTACGCGTAGTAAACCAACAGTGGTTTTGGTATTGAGTGACCGGTCAGCCACGCTGTGGCACATGCCGCACCGCGTGGGGGCCGTAGCTCAATGTTTATTCACGCAGCGAACAGTGAGTCATTGGTGTGGGTGTCAATTCTAACACAAAAGACAGTTTCTGTTTTATGACATATACGGAACACGAATCTTTAATTATACCATATTATAATTAAAGATTATAATGTAATTAATCAATGTTGACATTAGACTGATGCTACCGTGTTAAACTTAGCATGCCTTCCTAGTCTGGCAAGTTTTTGATGATATGGGATTAGTTTGTAGCTAGGTATATTGCGTTGATCTTTTAGTTTGAGAATTAGTAAAAACATTACACGCGAACATAGCAATAAATATATATACACATCGATTAATTGTCTGCAAACCGAGAATGACCTCTCGATAGCTGTTACGTGATCTTATCGTTGACCAAATATAGAAATGGAAATATTTAGACAAGCACCAAAACATGACTCCTGTGTTAATTGTACCGCAGTTACAATTTTAAACGATGAATGAGTTCATTTATGTACTAGAATAACCATGATGGCTACATGTTCATTGAGTATAATCAACGGTGATTCAGTTAAATACGGTATGGAAGTAATTCATAAAATTTAAAACTGTTACTTTCATGCTTATAATATACCGTGCTATATAATATAGTTTATTTTAATCGAATTTAATTGATAAAATATAATTATTTTAAGATGCCTTTCTTCAATTGATGTTACTAAAATTAGTTTACAAAGTATTTTGTGCTTTATAACAACAAATATTTTGCTCTGATCATTTTGATTTCAAAAAAAAATATTTTAAAGACAAATGAGGTTTTTCATATAGTGGAATACACATTTTTACTTGAAAATGTCCTTTGACAATAAGCATTACAAAGATTCGCTTAACGTCTACACGGTTTTAATATTGAATTTGTAGATAGGTTCACGTCTGTACTAGTCTAGCTGTTTGGAAGGAACAGGCGGCGAGTCGTTGAAGGTCGACAAACTCTGAGGTGCCCAGACCAGACAAACACGCCGCTCAAGTAGTTTCCGTAATCGGCTCAACTTTTTGTGGCACTACTGCTCAGAGTCCAGATTCTTGCATCTATGTATCAATATTATAAATGAAATTATACATTTATGTATACGCAGGGTAATGCTTTGCTTATACCTCCGTTATAAAACAGCATTTAAATTTAAACAAATCTACTTGATACCACAAAAAATTGGAGTTCAGACCCAAATATTGACATTTCTTCATTATTCTATAGAAATTAAAAAAATATATTGTTACATTATATTTTTGTATAAATCCTTGTTTGTATTTCTGTTTCTTGTTTTTGTATTGAGTATGAAGAAATTATTCTTGAACATCAACCCCATCTGTATGATGTCTTAAAGTTAATATTGTTATTTTTTTCCTATTTTAGATAGTTGAATTTCTGGTTAAGGCAAGAAATTTATGTTATATATTATATACTAGACATTTATTTTAGTAAATATACATATATTTCACAATGTGAAGAAAACTGATTTTTTTCTATAACTCAGCATATGTAGTAATCATTATTCCCACAGTAAAAAACAAGATTCACTGTAGAAATATTTATATCTAATTAATTTCTTCTCTACTTACAATGTAATATTTATTTTACCATTATTATTTTTAATTATAAAATTAAATATTAGGTATATGCTATTCATCGGTTATTATTTAAAAAATTTAAAATTTTAGTTTATAATTTAACTTGTGTGCTGACATATTTACATTTTTTATAAATATATGACGTTAGGATATAAAACTGATTATAAATCAATTTTGGCCACATAAAACAAAGACTTGGATCCACATAGTCTTAACAGTTAATGTTTATGAGTGGGTGTTAATTGTGTCGGACTGGCCTAAGATGTGAGTGAAAGCGCACCAATGATTCACCGAACAGCCTACCAACCTTTCGCTTCCGCTGCGGTGACGCTCCATTTTCGCAATTCTCCAGGGAAGTTACAATCGTTAACAATCAACTTTTAGAAGTGCGCAATTTTGGTATATTGGAATACCGACAACTCATTCCACATGTAAAACGTTTTTGATTTTTATACCTATTTTTATACTTGCGGCCGCCATTACCCAATAATTGACACATTAGTTTAATTAAAATCTATTTTACAACTTACAACTAATAGGGAGGCTCTAACCTCTGGCTGCAGTGTTAAGTATTTTCTTTCTTATTAGTTCTGATTTCAAATGGTTTTAAGATGTCGCAGTTGTAAAAGTAGTGTTGCGCCTCGAATCAATACTTATTCTTGAACGTCGGAAACAATCGGAAACCTTCGTGTATATATTGGAAGCGATTCGAACTTTCTAGAAGGTTGTGGAAAGTTCAAGAAATTTGTAGAATATTCGAGAAAAATACCGAGCCTTGTGTCGGTAGCACCTTCTAGCCTGAAATAACGGAGTCCAAGATAATAGATAATAATCTTTATACAATACATCTATTTAGTCCGGTCAAAAATAGACATTCAAAATTACATTAATTAGCAACCAGCTAAAATTTGGCATGAATGTTGGGAACCCTATTACACACAATTTGTCAATTATCCACATGACTCCAGCGTGTGGAAAAAAAATATATTCAAGGTCAAATGTTGCAAAAATCGGCTTTTTGAGTTTTCCGGCTAAACGGTAAGTGTTATCATAAAAATAGATGAGACAAAAATTGTTCATCATACAATTATCTATAAAAATTGTACCTACACTTTTTTTCTTAAGAATTGTTCCTACACTTTTTTTCTTAAGAATTACCATTTCGGAGATATAGCGATGCAAAAAGTTGAAAACGTTGTGTTACTCATAATTTATACACACGTTTCCGCGCCACCCGTGAGGTAGTGTACATAGCGCGATTTTTTTAAGTGTTTCGCCAGTAGGCCTATTCCACGATCTATTGTGGTTCTGTTAAGTTAAAAAGCTATTGTATTAAATTGAAAATGGTACTACTGTAATAACATGAGCGGTGTAAGAAATGAGTAATTTGAGAAAAGAGTAATCAGACGAATAATCGTATGATTACTCTTCTAATGGAACATAATCCATAAGAAAGTTCGGAATCCTAAATATTGTTTTAACTTTATTGTTAAAACAATGACTAATACCTATGACTAATCGAATCATTGGATTATATATCCGACACTTAAGAGAGAGATCATAAGAACAGAACGCAAAGAAAAAATATCCGCTACATTCGTTTTCAACTGATTTTGCATTTTAATATACATACATCCATGGTTCTATATTAGATCTAGAATAACCCAATTTTAGTAAACATTCACTCTCTCTTGAAGATTGTTTAAGGACAGATAGCCTTTATTTACTTTAGTACTTGAACTAGTTTTCATTCGCCAGAAAAATTCTGGTATTTGCACATAAATAGTTTCTTCCAGAGCACCACTCAGGTAGGCGGTGGTTACATCTATAACGTATATTATAGGTGCCAGATCAGTCAGTGCCAAAAGTAACCTTAAAGTACAACTTTAAGGTTACTTTTATTTGTTTTTTTTTTTTACTACAGGACAAAAAATTTCTGTCATACTTTTTACCACCCATCGACCCATCTACTTTACGAAACTTCGAAGTACTGTTAAACTCGCTAATATCCACCAAAAATTGAGTGAAAGACCCATACCTAAAATTAGACAGCGTTCGTACAAACGTTAGCAATGTTTTACTTATATTGAATAAAGTTTTACATTCATGTTACTCAAATGGCAGGATTAGTATTATTATTGTTATACTGTAGATATTACTACAACAATATTCAGTAACCCTACCAATAAAAATAAATTTTTATTTGCACTAATAAATAATTTCAGTAATTGCAATGACCTGTTTTGTGGAAACTTCTAACTAAAACTCTTCCAAAATTTGCAGTTGATCTCTAAATATTGCGTGACTGGCATCATAAACAAACAGCTTAGTCTTCAGTCTATTTTCGTAAATTTACTTACAACTCATTTGAATACTCTTTGTTAGCCGGCCGTAGCAAATGCGTAAAACGTCATTAGGTCAGCAGAGAAGGGAGTAATCCACGTTCACTTTATATTGAATATTAGGTACTGCGCATTTGGTTGTATATGCAATTTTAACATTCTTTTTATTGTAATTACACGGCTATTTTTAGATACGACCAATTCTACTGGAAGAAAATAATCAATAATTTCTACAATTCTCTGTGTTCAATTCTTTGTGTTCAATGGGGTGGACATATTTTAATTTATTTTGAATTACTGTGACACATCGTACACATTGTGAAGACCTATTGCACTATATTATTGCATTTAGTGTTTTGCTACAAATGTTGCTTTTCCGTTAGATTTGAATTTTTAATTTTAACCGTTACAACATAAGGTTAACCTATACAAATGATATCGGTCGATATAGGCCGAAAAATTTTCATATAACCCAATGGTTTGTACGATAATTCAAGTTATGATCAAATATGGTGAAGATTGTAGACAGGCGTTGGACGCAAGAAGCGCAGCACTGATTAAGAGTGGAGATCCTTGGAGGAGCCTATGTCTAAATATGATGTGACGTAAACAAATTCACGTATTATATATATCTCTGATTTTATATACTCTAATTATTTTAATATCTCCAATAAATACTTTTACCGATTGCAAAGGCTTAAATATTGTAATATGTAACGTTTTCCTGCTATCGATGTATTTTAAAAAAAGTTTCCTGTTCAGCGTTAATATACCATAGGAAACTAATAAATACATAAGTAATAAAGTTCGTTATAGTATACCAATGATGTCCACGCATGGTCAGTTTCAGTACAACTGTTGCCGAATAGTTCACTCCTTGTATACATCCGCAGCCAGAAGCCACTATTGCAAGAGTTCACCGTAATCCTGGGCCCTTAGATAAAGTTAATAGTATAATTTGCGTTCAATTCATTAGGATATCTAACATCAATGTATGAAAATAATTCCAAATTACGGAATCTAAATATATTTCGTTCTAACAACTACTTATCTCGAATGTTTTTTGAGTGTTATTTGGGTACAGGCCCTGATATGGTTATAGACTACATGTCAACAAACTTGAGCAGACATTCTTCCCACGTATATCTCAATAGCCAGGCGAAGGAATTATACTAATAATGTTTCACCGAGAAGGATAACTTGTTATAAAATTACACCCTTAAGTCATTAATTACTATTTATTCTAGAACCAGTTATCATTCAACACAGTGCTAGGGCTAGTGTTTAAAAATGATATTTGCAGATCTAAATATTAAAATTGCTCATTTCATCCTGTTTAGCATCTAAATACCAGACATTATGATACATTTCGAAAAGGTGCGAGTTCCCCGCTGGTGTATCTAAAGGTGGTATTTTCTTCTCTCTCCTATTCGCTCTATACATTAATTACCTCACTAATATCTTCAGCTGTTCTTACCATCTGTATGTCGATGACCACCAGCTTTAGCATTCTACTGCTGTAGCTGACATTGATACAGCTGTATCAGTAGTCAACTTGAACCTGGCAATGATACTAGAATGGTCCGTCAGTCATGGTATTATAGTGAATCCTGGGAAATCTCAGACAATTGTCTTAGGTAGCCTTCGGCAATTACCTTAATTCCATTCGTATCGAAGAATCTAGGTTTAAAAAGGATCAATATCTGATGTGGAATGCTCATATCGATAACGTGTGCAACAGGGTCAGAGGTACTCTACGCTCATTGTATTATTAATTTCCTTGTGCTAAAATTAAATTGATAAAATCTCTTCTTTACCGACGAACGATCCCAAGGGTCACGACTATTTGAGAATGCTTGGTAATTCTCATGTACTTAAATATCTATGTTCTAGCTCTTAACACATTTTCGAGATTCCTACCTTCAAGTTTGGTTTTATTTCTGATACCTTCACAGTGTCCGCAATTTGCCAATTGCCAATGGAATAAGTTACCTCCAAACGTTAGATTGATTGTAAATAGATCAAAATTTCAAGAATCTTCCACGAAAGTTGTTTTACAATAGACAGACAATAATTTTATGTTAAATTATGTATGTGTGTGTGTGTATTTTTATTTAAATACTTATTTTATTCGTGTTCCTTTCTGTTAGAGCGAGAATGTCCGTTGTGCAAAAACGTTTTAATAAATAAACAACTAAAATGAAAACCATTCTAACCACAGAACACAGAAAGAGGTTAGAATGGCGAACATGCATCGTTTGTACGGGAGCCGCTGTCGCCAGTTTAAGAAGCCAGCGCTGCGTCTGTAAAGTCACGCATAACCAATCAGGAGCAGTACGCATCGCGCGATAACGAACTGAACCAATCACAGCACTGCACTCACCAGATTCAAATAATTCCGTCTAAAAACGATATTATTACCTTAGTGATTGACAAAAATGAAAAATTATCGATATAAAATGTCGATAGCAAATTTAATATTACAAATATTTTCAATACTGAAAACGAAATATTACATTCATGTAGGTATTTAAAATTTAATAATTAATTTAATTGTATATACCTATACTATAATGATGAAACAAACTTATTAAGTGAAATAGATGTAGGTTGGAAGCAAACTATATTTCTGTAAATCTTGTTTCCATAACAAACATATACAGGCACTTTTATATGTGTGCGATAGGACATTTTTCCGACATGTTCATACATTTTGCGATTTTGCAGTGGCTATCTTTTCACAATTTTATAATTTATTATGCCCTAGCTATCTGTAATATCATTCATTTAATACATTTACATATAGTATGCCCAAATTCAATAATAGTTTTTATATATTTAACGTATTTAACATGTATTTGGACATATTAATAATATTTCCACGGTCGCACACACCGATTAATTCGTTTAATAAAAGTATAATTTAAATTTAATTAAAACTTAAATAAATACTTCAACAATCTTCCAACAAATGTTCGAGTTTATCACACAATCATTTATTCCTACCAGAATATTAAAAAAATATATTTATCGATAAAACATAATGCGTACGTTTTTTGGTAAGCACAGCACTATGGCCTTTTACTACGTTTATTGCTGTTATTCAAATGCGTCGCTACCGAATTCAGTGTACTACATTACGCGCTCTGAGTAATGTAATTAGACGCATGCGCGTACATAGCCGGCAATGTATATTTTTTAGAAAAATATTATGTGTCTTATCGTTACGATCAAGCTTTGATAATTTTTTTGTAAAACGTTAGTTATTACGATCAAATTTGCTATTTACCGATGAAAAGATATTCCATCTTTAGCTACACTTGAGACCTGACTTCTTGCTTTGCAGGTAATTACAGCACAAGTAGGCATTTTCATTAATAAACGCGCAGCACTTCGTAAAACACTCTCCGTGATCACTCGTGACTGACTAAGCAACGCGTTCGCATTATTGGCCACAGTCATGATCATTTGATCATAACTGTGGCTCGCGTGCCACGCCTACATAGCCGTTCTAATCTCTTTCTGTGTTCTGTGATTCTAACTTACTATCGTTAATCTTATAATTTTCTTCGGAATTTCTATGATCTACTAGCTATCATAGTTAAAACTTAGTTTCACGCTATAAAACCATTTTTCTTTTATTAAATAAATGTGTCTATGTTTAATATCGTTTTAGGTCTCGCGTTGATGATAGCTGGAGGCGTTCAGCACTCCAATACACCAGCGTCGGATTCACCTGAAACACAAGACAGCGGCGTCGGCACTCTCATTGCGGGCGGAGTCCTGTTTTGTCTGGGAGTCATGTTTGCTGGTGAGTAATTTGCTAATGTTTCATTAAAGCGTAAAATAAAAATTCTATGCCGTCAATGAAATAGATTTATACATTTTCTATATCCTATCTACATTACATAACTCACAAAAAATACAAATTATTAACTTACGCAATCAGATACATTAATTTCCACCGAACCGATGTTGACAACAATTTTGTTGCGTAACTCAAAATGTTTACGGTCAGCGTGAAAGTGATGGATACTGCGTAAACATCTACAGTCTTCAGATCGATATCTCCCAATTCAACAAATTATCATAGACTCTGACCGTATCAGTTCACAATGTTAGGTGCTCAAACTGAATCGTCCTATATGTACGCACGTAAATACGAAGGCAATTTATTGTTTTTCAAAGAATTGTCCGCGATATTTAATACACTTTTTCTTCAAACCAGTTATTAAAACTCTCCGAAACACTCCGAAGTAGTTAATATGGCCGATTTGTATGAATCTGCTTCTTCGAGTGAAGGTGGTCCAAAAATCGCGATAACGCAAGAGAATATTCAACGCCGAGCACCTAATTTTCGAAAATCGTCATGTCACCGTGAAATAAGAAATCCGTGGGCATTTCTGGGACCACTGTCCAAAAAATCCTTCACGAAGATCTTTGCGTAAGAAAGTTGATCTCCCGTTGGATACCACATTTGCTTAGCGACGACCAAAAAACAGCTCGTGTTTTGTTTTTTTAGTTGCCAAATACTGTATTAGACCAATCAAAGTCTCAAAAAAACTTTATTTAAACTAGTTCGAAGTATGTCTGTGGATTTTAGTCAAATATAATTCTTGATGTTATGTGTACTCGTATCCGTACACTACATGTAGTGTAAGGTGATACCTGATTGTTTTGTATATATAACGATAGACAAATTTTTTTATGCCATATCATTTCAATTGCTCAATAACCTATGGCCTGGGAAATATTATATTAAATATTTTGTGTAATCATTGAGCAGCAGTCGGCACGGCACGCAACGTGTGACTGTCCAGTACGGCGCATTAGCCATAAATTTAATGAGTTTGGTCACGTCGCTGTACAAACGTCACTGAATGGTGTTTCCGTTTTAAACGGAAGCAACCAGTGTCAATCATTCCCCGTCGTACGCGATGATGGAAAAATATATAATTATATTCATTTTATCGCATAACATTAGAGACACAACAAATTCAAAATATTAAGCATTTTGTTGAAATACTACATTTGTTAACTTTCCACCATAATAAAAATAGTTTCTGGTGTAAGTTTAATAACTTGATGAAATAATTTTCATAAATAGAAAGAAACAATAAGTACTATGCGTCACAATTTGCACGTGTTGAACTCGTAGGATATCATATAGAATGCTGCTAATCCTGTTACCATAAGTACTTTATTTCTTTTAAGAACGGAAAATGTTTATGATGATGTCTATTACAAATCAATTCTTTAAAGAGTTCTTTTATTTAACAGAAAATGTTATCTGTACCATATTTATAGATCATGAATCTTTAAACTAATTACAGACACGGTGGAATATAAGTATGACAGCAAACTATTTCAGTGATAATGTTCAATATCTATATACCTTTTTGTATTTTTCATACAAGTTAACATTTTATTATTATAAATAATATACACCCCTTGACTAAACAATGGGTACATATGCAATTTTAGAAACAAAGCAACAATAACATTACGTGCATTTCTGAGAGGTTATTGATATCACTATATATATTGACAGTGGCGTGCACAGAGTTTTTAGACAGGATAGGCAAAAAAATGGTGCTATCCAAAAATATTCACAGCATATTCGTTTAGGTTCGTCGTCGTTTCTGTATAACATATGGATGTGATGCTGATGGTGATGAGCTAGTGCCACCTCAAATATACATAAATTTACTGATTTTATAAACATATCAATTTGTGCATATTTGAAGTGGGCTTTCGGCCGGCGCGTTTGTCTTGTGTTTGCGAAATTAATACTAAGAATCTAACAGCAAAAAAGTTGGTCGTGTTTTGTGCGTGTACGTTATTTTTTTGTATTTACTTGTAAATTAAATCAACGCGTCTATCTTTCGATATAAATTTTTGTAGTACGCTATCGTAAAAGTTAGACACGCGTTTTATTGCTGTAAGAAGATCTTTTTCTATAAATATTACGGAAAGATCTGTAAGTCGTTCCTGGCCTTGCGTATTTCTCAAATAAGTGTGTATACGTTTTAGCGACGAAAAGGACCTTTCGGTTGAAGCACTGCTCGCGGGAACCGTAACAATTAATTTTGCCAAGCGCAGTACTTCGGGAAAAACTGTATTTATTTTCGTAAAAATGTTCTATAATTTTGTAAATACTTAGGTCTCTTAATTCGGTGGCTTTAATTGAGCTCATTTATAAGGCGTTCTAAGTTAAAATTAAATGATTTAAGTATAAACATCTACAAATTGTGTTACTAATTTAACCGGAAAATTGTAATTCAAAAAATCTTAACTGTTTTAAATCTTCATAACGGTCCCTACATTCACTTGATATATTGTCTATAATTTCAATAAAAATAGTAATAATTTTGGGTCTACAACATTACGTTTCCGTTTTGGCGGTCCTGTTATACTTTTTACGCGTTCAAAAATGATTTCAAACCTAGATTTGAATGTATTCAAAAACGATTCGAATTCTTTTATTTTTTTACGCAATAAATTACATCCAACGTCTTTTTTTGCATACGAGGGCTGCTACTTAAGTACCCGGAATCTGGGATTTCAACATTTTTAAACGCAATATATGACCTCCATGGTAAAATTCGTTCTTTTTTTAAAATACTGGCCGCTATTTTTTTTTCCTTATGTACGTTCCGTATAGCCCAGACTTGGCACCTAATGATTTCTATTTATTTCCAAATGTAAAGAATAAATTACGTAGTCAACGATTTTCGACCCGTGATGATGCCGTCGACGACGCCTTCAAACAGCACGTTTCAGAGATACCGCAGTCAGAGTGGAAAAAATGCTATAAAAATTGGTTTCAACGTATGCAAAAGTGTATCGATCATCGCGGAGAATACTTTGAAAAACAATAAACCCATATTTAGCCATATACGTTTGTTTAATTTTTTTATTCCGGATACATAAGTAGCAGCCCTCGTAATTTCGTATAGGATATCGGTTTCCGCGAATATTTCGTTAAATACATGAAATAAAAATTGAAATTCAAACTCTTTTAAATTACATAGAAAATATGAAGCTTGACTTAAAGTCTCGCCATCCCAAGAGCTTTCGTTTTCTAGGATATCCTCAAATAAATCAATTAAACTAGTAAAAGAATTGAAAATTACATTTACAGTACGCGAATTATAAGTCCAACGAGTGACAGCAACGCGAGGTACGAGGTTTTTTATAACAGCCATTTTATTGTAATGGTTTTGCCTTTTGGTACTATTATTAAAGAAATTGGCTAATGTTGTTATTAGATTGAAAAAACGTTTAGTTTCAGGAATACGTTCACACGATTTGGAAAGTACTAAATTGAGGACATGGGCGGAACACCAGATGTATGCAGCAAGAGGACATTGCATTCCAACTTTCATCATCATCACAGCGACAAAATTAGTAGTAGCGATTTGTTGTTTTATTGTGTCGATCATTACCGACGCAACACTAAATAAGGTCATTTTGAATTCGATTTGATAAACCCGTAAATGAGCTAGTACTATTCTGTAAATGATTTTCTAAAACCCCGTCGTATTTCGCGAGCAAATTCGAAGACGAAGCAGATTCGTCATGTCCACGAAAAGCGAACTCTTGTGTCCCCAAAAAGCAAACAATGTCAATAAGTCGCTGAAAAATATTTCGGTTCCGATCGACTTTTGCGTTATCAATATCAATTTGAATCTGAGAATTTAAACGCGTCTCAATACGATTTTTTCCAAAGGTGTGATATTTAAATGAAGCTTCTAAATGCTTTTCCGATTGCTCGTGTTTTATGCCCCGGTACCAAATTTATGAATATCTATGTAACCGGCGTCAATCTAGACCGATTTATTGTTACAAAATAATAAACAAGGGAAACAGAACAATCGATTACTGTGTGTGCAACCCGTGAGCCAATTATATGAATCATATTGTTTTATATTGAATTTACGGGTAATTTTACCTTTAATTTGTAATAATTGCAAATTAGGTGTACACCGGCCTTTTCCCAGAAGTAGCTAGGTGTTCCCGGGGGCTCCCTACATGCCCGAGGATGGCCATCCCTGAGGTTTTTAGTGGGTAGGCCTCCCCTTTCTGGGGAGGAGAGCCCCACAAAGCCGCCGGCTCGCCACAGCCGGGGTATGCAATTTAATGCATTTTCCTCAGGGGGAACAAAAAAAAAAGGTGTACACCGGCCTTTCGCGATTGTTTTTTATCACTGAAAGATAGTTTTCAAAACGCATCACTTTTTATTTACACACACACCACCTGAACAACTTTCACAATGAAAAATTTCCATTTATCTAACATTATCACAGTTAAAAAACAAACACTGCTAACACAAAACGAATCAAAACAAACAATAACAATGGCGACGTCTGAATTCATAGAAACAGTAAAATAATACGGCCAAAATACGAAGCGCCAATCTATAAGCAACTTGATGTTTCTAAGCCGGCCGTGTTCGTTTGGCAACGTTCGAAATGAGACAATGTCTTCTTGTAGCGTTTGTGTGCGGCATTTTTGCCATGTGTGACAAATATTCATAGGAACGCAACATAAGACATATTGGCATGATTACGAGTCCATCTGAATGCATGTGTGCAAATCCAGGCATACAGTTTTAGTGTCTATGCCGTTGTAGCGCTAGTGCAGCGCAAGGAACATCACACTATAACATTGCTTTGTTTGCGTTGCATATTTATAGTGGTACCAACGGTAACTGACAGATGGCGCGGTTTAAGTTTTAATGATTTCTTTTTTATTGACAGAAATTAACTCGTAGATAAGTATATGTAAAAATGAAATATTAAGATAAATAATTTACTTAGGGTCCATATAGACAATGGACTGCACGCCACTGTATATTCTTCTTCTTCTTCTTTTGGGTTTGATGGCGGTGCCCATAGGATTTCGCCAACCTCGAGTTTTTTTTGCTTAGAATACTTTTTTTAATTAAAGTATGCGCAACTCATGTTATTATCCAGGCCGTGAAAGTACAAGTGAATGCAAAATTAAAATTAAACAAGACAAATAAAATACAATATACCCTGTTCGCTGTCTATAAAGAAATATATAAAAAAGTTAAAGAGCGGAAACCAAATCAGAGAATAAAAAGATACCAATTAAAGTTTAATACGATTGTAGAATAAATAATGACAAAGAATATTGATGAAGGGTGAATTAACATAAGAAAGAAGAGAGTTAAATTGACACGGCTTAGGGATATAAGGGGGAATGACATCATACAAAGAATATGAATATTTTGTACAATCGAAAAATATATGATCAGTCGAACCTTCGTCCACTGTATATTGACTAGGTTAAATATTTAAAAATCCTTTAAATATTCGAAACAAATTTCTTTGTTAGTCCTAATCCTGGTCCATTCATTCATCCATAAAATCAAAATCAAAATAATCTTTATTCAACATAGACCTTTACAGGCACTTATTGACGTCAACAGACAAAACAAAAAAAAATAAAGCTTAAAAAAAACAAAACAAAAACCTTGTCCGTACGTACGAATAAGGAAAAAAAGAAAAATAAATAATTGACTCGACACCTGTTCGGAAATTGGGAGAGCCTTCTCGAGAAGAACAGGCAAGAAACTCTGAAGGTCTATTTTTTATCTCCTCTTTACAATGTTAATAATTATAATAATATAATATAAAAATACAATATAGTATAAGATACAATCATACATAATACGATTACAGTCGTATGTATGTTTACATACACATATAAAAATAATACAATATTATAAATAATGTTGTTACCAAACATGGCTCTATGAATAGTGTCCCTATTCCCAAATACTGTGATCATTTAGATAGTCACTTACTTTATAATAACCTTTACTCATGAGTGTCTTTTTGATATGGATTTTAAATTTATATAAAGGCAAATCAATGACACTTTGCGGAAGTTTGTTAAATATAGATATACATTTCCCCAAGAACGAACAGCTAGTTTTATGGAGTCTGAACATTGGAACGGCAAGTTTATTTTTGTTTCTAGTATTCACATTATGTAGATCACTGTTTTTATTGAATTTATTATAGTTTCCATATTTACAAAAACTAAATTATCATATATATATTGACTAGCTAAAGTTAAAATATTAATTTCTTTGAACAATTCTTTTAGGGATTCTCTAGCTCGTAAACAGTAAATAGCACGAATCGCTCTTTTTTGTAATAGGAAAATACTCTCAATGTTAGCCGCAGATCCCCATAGCAGCAGTCCATAGGACATAACACTATGAAAGTAGCTGAAATAAACAATTCTTGCCGTTTCAACATTAGTTAAAAGTCTAATCTTTTTTACTGCGTACGCCGCTGAACTAAGTTTGATTGCCAAAGTTTCAATATGTGGATCCCACTGTAGTCGTGAATCTAACGTAATGCCTAAGAATTTAGTATTATTTACCAAGTCAATGACATCACCATTCATATTTAAACGAGTATCAACCTGCCTTACATTGGGCAAAGAGAATTTGATACATTTTGTTTTCTTAGAATTTAAAGACAAATTATTAGTTGTGAACCAATACAGAACTCTCGAGAGAGCACTATTTACATCGTCATAACATTTCTTTTGTCTATCAACTTTGAATAGAACATACAAACTTTCATTAATAGAATTTATAATATTAGTAGGGATGTTTCTATTGAAATAAATCGAGCACCTCTTTTGGAAATGTGTATTACTGTAAACATAGTTTAGGTAATTATGGAGAAATAGTTGTCAAATTTATAAAAATGTGATTTTACACAAACATAAATTATTTTATTAGGTATAGGAGGTTGGGCTTGGACTTCGAGGTGGGGAAGCGGCAAGGAGGCCCCTACCAGCGGCGCAGCGGCACTTACCGCTCTCAACCCCTCCACTGATCCACTGGTGGCAGCGCAGTACGCCCCAGTCAGGGATGCCCCGCCCGCTCCGGACGACGAAATGCGCAACCTCATGGATAACAAGGAGTGGTACGTGCTGAACAGTTACAACTCTCCAAACTGAGACTATTGGTTGCGAGATTATAACTCGTGCAGTCAAGAGTCTCATTCTATATTCTAATTACGTTAGGCTGTTTACAGTAACTGGCATTATTTTAATTGTCTTTGTAGTTGCAGTAGGTTGAGACTCGGCGGTGTTCAATTCATGTGGCACATATTAACACTGTTACAATTACATTCATAAGTTGGTAAACTCACCTAATTTGTTTAAACATATAAACAACATTACCAAAAATTTTATATAGGTTCCTTTTAATGTGCGAAACATTAAAATATTTTTCTTTTATTTGAATTGAATACACAAAAAACAACTAAATTAGTAATAATACCGACTGTCGAATGTTTTATATTGACTTATTTTAATGTGATCAAAATTATTTACATTGATCACGAATATTATATGTATAGAATAGAATATTATGGATGTATTTTTAATCAATATTCAGTTGTAGAACATCTATTATAGTTGAGACAGTTCCTTAGTTATTGAGGAGTGCAGGTAATGTTCACTTCTCACCTTTGGCCTTATCATCACTTGCAATTAGTTGAAGTGGAAGTCAATCCTCCTTTTGATATGTTTAATAAACGTTCTTAAATCGATAAATGGAGACTATGCCAGGCTCGTCTGCCGATACTTTAGCAGACGACTCTGGCTAATTTTCGCGGTTCTTGGTCTCTAGTATCATAGGTGGGGTTCCCATTCGTTTGTAAAGATTCCCTACCCTCCTGAAGGGAGAAAAACGGCAGTGCGCCGTTTGGCTTGACTATGACCTGGTGGGAAGTATAAGTTATGGCAGTGAAATTAATGGGTAGAATAACTGTATACCTTAGTATGTTTAATTGAAAATATAGTACACAGCGATTTCGCTTAGTGAGCAACCCACTTGAAGTAGCTCTTCGCATCTACGCCTCACACTGGAAACGTTTTTACCCTGATAATAAAATTACAAGCGTCTAATAGCGTACTCTGAGAAGGTTAGCGATTAAATGACTCCAAATTTTTTTACACCTGTTACCATTAACCGTAGATTAGGCGAACAGGTCTAATTACTTACTATTTATTAGTCATGCAACACCACAAGGGTGACAAAAGAGTCAGTAGGCAGGCAACTCAGAGTTAGTCGGTATCGACGCCACCCAAGCGTTTCGTTACAGCAGCATGTGTGCCTAAATTAATCGTATTATGATGAACATAGGTACGGCCACAGCACCACGTCAAGCTTTACATTTGCACTAACGAAATCCACCGCTATTACGACCTATATGAGCTGGGTCAAGGTCAATATGTTTAGTCTGACGTGTGTACATGCCCGTTTGCCATCTATGTATTATTTAAATATACGTGACGTAGTGTTCCATATTACGCAATGCTACTGATAACGAAACTATAACGATGTCGTGCGTGTTTTCCGCGTTAAACGCTATGTCGTGACTGTTTAATTCTATTGTACCGCATAGAAATTGACACAAACTCTATAGCAGTAGTTCTCTAGCGAGGTGGTTCGATAGTTCAATTAATTTCATTAAGTGAACTTTTAACTCTACTTCATGCAGTTACAGACACATACCATGTGAATTGCATGATTCCTTGAGACGAATTTTTGAAACAATAGAAAACCAATTCGAATTCGAAATCGTGAGATTCGTATACGAATTACCGAATTCACTTTTTCGGAACTTTCATTTCGTGCGTTATGCAACGAGTGGTTCAACCCACTCGTTTTTGATTTCTACTGTAGAATATCCAATGCTGAAGTGACGTTGACAGTTATAAATTTACTCTAGTTAATGTAAAGCTATATAATAATAAGTGAATAGGTACATAATAATAAGTGAATATTGTTTGAGTACATATATTTTAATTTTTGTTGTTGTGATTTTTAATTTTTCTGCGTGAAACAATCTAATTAAGAATGTGTTTTTAATGACAACACTTAATTCGAGTCTATAAAATTGTAAGCAGTAGAAAATAATTTCGCGCACGATTTGTATTCGTATTCGAATTCCAAATTCACGTCTAATGATTCAAAAATACGTCTCCTGGACCTTTAGAAACTCTACGAGTAGCCTCTCTTTTACGTAACTACAGTGCCAACTTTAATTTGATGTATGCTTAACAACCATTTCTAATTTAGTGAGCAGATTAATTCCATGGACCATATTTCTGAAACTGAGCTGACAACACAATCGATAGTAATACACGTCTGGTTCGATTTATCAAAACACACTTCGAACGACTTATAGTCTTAGCTTTCCGCCTGTGTTAATTAGGTTTCCGCGTTTCGCGGGCCGCCTGGCTCCGGGGCACGATGACGTCGATCTGCGACGTCTCCATGCCCCGAGTCAGGCCGCCCCGGCGGCGCTCTGCGTACTGGTGGAACGAGGAGATTGCGCGGCTACGAGTCGTTGTAGTAGCCGCGCGCCGCCAGTACCTCAGAGCCCGCCTAAGACAGCAAGCCTCAGTCGACGAAGTCCTGAGTGCCAGAAGCCATCGCCGACGCCAAGGCGCGGTCCTGGCGCCAGCTGTTTGGGGGACTGGATAGGGACCCATGGGGGCGCCCGTACCGGATGGTACTGGGTAAGCTCCGACCGTGGGTCCCTCCGCAGACGGAGACCCTGGACCCTCTCGTCGTGGGAAGAGCGGTGGATACGCTCTTCCCGAGGGTCCGGGACAGTCCCCCCGCCGCCCCGTCGCCCGGCCCTTGGTCGGATGACCTCCGGGTGACGGAGAGCGAGCTCGCCGGGGCCGTTTCGCGGCTCTCTGCGCGCAACACTGCCCCGGGACCGGATGGGGTCCCGGGAAAGGTGCTAGCGCTGGCGCTCAGGGCGTTAGGGAGCACGGTGAGACAGCTCTTCACGAGCTGTCTCCGCGAGGGCGTGTTTCCCGTTGACTGGAAGTCGGCCAGGTTGGTGCTCCTCAGGAAGGAGGAAGGACCGGCGACGTTCCATCTTCGTTCCGTCCGATCTGCTTGCTGAACGAGGCGGGGAAACTCTTTGAGAGGGTTATCTCCGCTCGTATCAGCGAGCACCTGTCGCGCGCGGGTCCTGACCTATCGGACTGCCAATTTGGATTCCGGCGGGGGCGATCAACGCTGGACGCCATCCAGCGTGTTCGTTCCCTGTCGGAGTCCGCAGTCCGATCGGGGGGGGTGGCGTTGGCGGTGTCGTTAGACATCGTCAACGCCTTCGGCACCCTCCCCTGGCAGGCCATTAGGGAGGCGCTCGTATACCACGAGCTGCCTCCCTACCTGCGGGCAGTGGTCGGGGACTATCTGCGCGACAGGACGATCGGCGTGATGGGACGGGACGGGATGGAAACGTCGAGGAGGGTCGAATGCGGCGTTCCGCAGGGGTCGGTGTTGGGACCCCTGCTATGGAACCTCGCATACGACGCGGTCCTTCGCACCAGCCTCCTCGCGGCGTGAGTGTCGTCTGCTACGCTGACGACACTCTCGTCGTGACGACTGGGCCGACTTCGAGCCGGTGCTCAGGCTTGCCGAGCTTGGGGTGGCATGTGTCGTGCGGGCGATCCGCCAGCTGGGTTTACAAATAGCGCCTCACAAAACCGAGGCGCTATGGTTCCATGGCCTTCCGAGGCGCCGGGAACCACCCAGTTGCCGGATCCGGGTGGGTGACGCGGTGGTCCCGGTGGGGCCGTACATAAAGTACCTGGGCCTCACCCTGGACCGCCGCTGGAGCTTCGAGGAGCATTTCGTGCGGTTGGTCCCCCGAGCCAAAAGGGTGGCGGGCGCATTGCATCGCCTGCTGCCCAATCTCGGGGGACCGTGGGATGGAGTCCGCCGCCTGTACGAGGGCGTCGTGCGATCCGTGGCCATGTATGGGGCTCCCGTGTGGTCGCAAGACTGCGCGAGGTCCCCCGCTGCAGAGCTCTGCTACGGAGCTTGCAGCGGATAATGGCCATACGGATCGTACGAGGCTACCGTACAATCTCGTACGAGGCGGCGACAGTTCTGGGACGCTCCCCCCCATTCGACATCCTGGCCGACATGTACGCGGCGACGTATGCGTCGCGGCGTGTCGGCCGGGGGGGCGATGGGGGAGCGCCCTGGAACCCGCGCACGAAGTGCCTAAGCGGGAGTGGCACCGACGGATTGTGGCGGCCTGGCGTGCGCAGCTCGAATTACGGATCTGCGCGCGCCAGCGGGCCGTCGGTGCCGTACTCCCGCACCTCGAAGCTTGGCTCAACGGGAAGGAGGAGGTCACCTACCGATTGACTCAGATACTCACCGGGCACGGCTGCTTCGGTGAGTGTCTGTGTCGAATAGGACGGGAGGGATCGACACATTGTCACCACTGCGCATCCGACCTCGACTCGGCCCAGCACACGCTGGCGGAGTGCCCCGCGTGGGCCTCCGAGCGCCGAGTCTTGGTCGCAGAGATCGGGCGAGATCTGTCTCCGCCGGCATTGATTGCGGCAATGCTGGCGGACGAGGGAGGTTGGAGGGCTGTGGCCTCCTTCCGTGAAGCAGTAATGCTCCAGAAGGAGGCCGCCGAGCGGGGTCGGGAGATGGCCGATCCCGCTCGAAGGAGGCGGCGCCGGGCTCGGTAGCACAGCTGCGGCGCCGCCGCGGGTCGCCGGCGGGCGCGAGGAAGTCGCGACCGCTACGGCGACCCGGGATGGACCACGCCCCTTCCGTGGCCGGGGGGCGTCGTCGGTGGAGGGGACCGGGAGGTGATAGCTTCCCCCGAGGAGGGCTCCCCTCTAGAGAGGGGAGCGGAGGCTGGGGGTTCCCGGAAGTGGCCTTTGTGTTCCCGGGGGCTCCCTACATGCCTGAGGAAGGCCATCCCTGAGGTTTTTAGTGGGTAGGCCTCCCCCTTCTGGGGAGGAGAGCCCCACATAACCCCGGCTCGCCACAGCCGGGGTATGCAATTTAATGCATTTTCCTCAGGGGAACAAAAAAAAAAAAAAAAAAAAAAGGTTTCCGCGTTAAGCAAAATAAAAATAACAAAACACCGGTAGCACTCGGGAGTGCCGGCAGAAGTGAAAACTTCAATATTAACGTTGTGTTTATTTATAAGTACAAAAGTACTATCATTTATGAGGTAGAATACAATGTTTATTTATTGCGCTAAACGGAGCAGCACACTCAGGCACGGTAGAAAGAGTGGGAGATACTAGTTCCTCTCTCTTCCCCTCGATCTTACGCTTTTTCGATCAGCATCACGTGACCCTGACACGAGTTTGGAAGTTTTTACCCATACAAAAAGTGCTCAGCGCCGCTAAAGAAGTTTTCACTTCAAAAATGTTCCCTTTTTTTTATTTGTGTCCTTTACCAGTCTCCACACAAACCCATCCTCTATAGAAATAGTACATTACTGCAGCGGCCAGCAATAGAGGCAGTGATGGACGAACGTGTACATGTGGGCGAGGCGAAGCCGAGCCACACATACGTAAGTCCATCAATGCTTAGTGGCCAAGGCTTGTATAGTGGTTTTTTCAAATAATGGGCGGAAATTAAAACTAAGTAGTAACAAGCAGAACTTTTATTTGAAAATACAGTTATTGAATGTACAATTATTGAAATGTAAAGTGGACTTTTCAAACTCAATGACCAACAATGAACAAAACGCGCGCGTGCGTGATTTTCACGCGCCAAAGGATTCGTTTGTTTTTTTTTTTTTCAATATAAATCAACAGTTTTTTTTGCAAACCTGTTTGATATTTAAATAAAACTCTGATAAGTTGCCTCCTTTGTTTGCCATTTTTCGGAGCAACAAATCGTTCCATTTTTAAAATTCACAATAGATATGAATTTATTTGGCCGCTAAAACACGACAGATATCGATTTTCATCCATTTTTTCCGCTGCTCGCATGTATTTGGCTAGTACAGCAATTTCGATTTATCTCGAAGAAGGTTGTCAAAATAATGCTTAAATTTCCAAGCATGTTTGAGAAAGAAAATGATATTTAATAGAATCTACATAATATAAGTATTTGTTGCAGTCTCAGCAGTGCCGAGGAAAGCGACAAGATGCTGGACGGGCGACCGTCAGTCGCGTAAGTTATGGCATTTTGGCGAGCTTAACGAGCGTGTCACTCGGCCACGTATCTTCAGCGGGGATTGTAACGGAGCTCTGCAGCAAGGCACCAAGCAAAACATCAGAAAAATAGTCAGTTCGCTTCGAAAATTCAAATGTAAATTACTCTTTGCCGTTATTCTCATCATGGAACTAATAGTCAATTAGTGAAATATCGGAATCCAACTTTGTATTTCAATCTGTTTTAAAGGATTCATTCACAATTAACTATGTTATTTTTGAGTCGTTATTGCTAAATTGGATGTTTACCGAATAGTCTGAAACGAATGGTTTATATCTGTTATACTAGTATTACGTCGACGTTACCTTGTTTTCTTTTGGGTTAGTTGTGGCATGAAATAAACCCAAACAAATGTAAAAAATATAAATTATATATTACAGTACAATACGAAACCATTTACAATGCCCAGTGGAGATCCGTAATAATTTTACAAGTAATAAAATGTCCCCCTAAATTAATGCGATTGAGCAGCACCGTGTAGTTATAAACACTAAGTATATTTATTTTGTTATGTAACATTTTATCCTATAACGGCCAAACTCGAATAATATTGTGGCTGCTTCATCGTGTGACTTCATGTCCGTAACGAGTAATAGTTTAAGGTGTCGCATATAATGGTACAAAAGTTAAGAGTTGCCTGTAGTGTACGTCGAGGTGACATTTTGCCTGTGTTCTGGTTAATTTCAAAACCCACTATTTATTAGTTTTATCTTGTTTAAGGCAATAATATTATATAAACATATATGCTGAATCATAAAAAATCCCCTTTGAAATCTTCATGTCTCGATATCTAGTATCTATTTCAATTTCGTTTTAAACAACTCTTTTTACTCTTACCATATATGAATCCACTACTTACATATTTATATAGTTTTTGTACTCGCAACATATCTATCGTTACATTTTATAAGATAATTTTGGGTTGAAGACCTCAAGTTCACAATTTAACCACAATCGTTTTTGGTAACTGTTAAAGATTCAAATAATTTTGAGTCTTCATCAGGTTTCTAAGGAAAAAAACAACGATTAATTACTGTTTTGTCAATCGCTACATTATTAGCACAATTTTTGTGTGTTAGTATGTATCACTTTAGGTTTTAATTTTAAAGCTATCAAGCCTCTAAGAAATAAAATATAGGTGAATTTGTCTTAATTAATTAATTAACAGTAATTATTAAAAGACAAGTGGCCAAATTATCGTCCAGAATAGATTAGGTGTTTGTGGATATTTCAATGTATTTTAATAGGATATTTAATATCACACATTTCCCTAATTTAGTAGCTAAAAAGATCACAATTATCAAACAATTCTAAATAGAAATAAAATCTTTTCATTTATTAAAATACAGACGAAAATTTAATAAAAGCATGTTAGTTATAGTACTGTAACTTTAACAAATTCTTTTAAAATTTATTTTGATACCGTCCCTTTTATAGGTTAAGCTTAAGTACACGTAATCATAGACTCTAATATTTTCAAGTATTATGTAGTTTTGTTTCCTAGGATTTGATTGGAATGTATAGCATTTAATAATGGTATATTATATATTACCAAGATATTATGATGAATCTTAGCAGATGCTCTCTTAATATAATCTCCATAATTCAATTTATTTTGTTCATACAATAAACATGCTTAATGAGTAGTTCAAATTAATATAAAATATTATAAATATTCTTAAAATAATCAAAATATTTAAATATGTTAAAAGTTTTATTTTATTTACAGAAAACTAATCCATAAATTTACTATTTCTCATCTAAACTTTGTTTACACTGAAATTACAATAAAATTTTATTTATTAAGTAATCTTCATATTATTAATATATTATAGTTACTTCATATTTGTATGGTTTTAAAAATATGGAAATTTATTACTTACATTTGAAAACATTATGTACTTATACAATTTTATTTGCTAACTATAGTAATAAATGTAATCTAAAATAAATTGGTTTTTATTTTGTGGTGTACGTATTTAATAAGTTTAATATGATCACTTTGATTTATGTTATTTTTACTGCAACTTTTGAATCAAAGTTTTGAAATCGATTTATGATCATATTCGCTCTGAAACACTGTTTTCCTGATGAAATTATTATATTATTATTATATTTTCGTAATAATTAATATAGATTTATTAAATTTAAACATCTTAATAAATACAAATAGTGAGTTAAAGTTGTTAAATTCTAATTTGATATATAGTGAACACAATTTGTTTATTAAAATTGAAAAGAAAAAGTAAATAATGTTGTAAATAGTTATTTTTCTACTTTAAAATAAATGATGTTTTGAGCGCGGCAGTGAGCGAGTAAGAGGTGCTTAGCGGCGATCTTGTAGGGTGGCGAACCGGACGATTGCCCGGGATCTCGTTCTCGCAGGGCCCATGTGTAAAAACTCAAGTATATTTAATACTCAAATATATTTAATACTCACAGAAAACCGGCGTAAAATAGCGCTAAAATATCGGCGTAAAATAGCGTAAAGTTTCGCCGAGTGAGTGAGGGTACCGGAGGCCCAACCCCCCCCCCCCCTTCCCTTATTCCCTTTTAAAATATTTAAAAAATAGAGATTTCTTAATATTTTTATTTAATATATTTCATTTTGATTCTTAATTATCTACTAACATTATAACATAACGGTAAATTAAAGTTTGATATCTATATTCGTTCATTCAAAACAATTCGAAAATTCGCTATATAGTACTTGATCATCACGCTTCGAAACAGTTGAAGATCGGGTCTCGGATCGGAGGAATCCCCGAGTTTTATTTCGTTCGTGAACTTTTGTCACCTTAGAATTATTTTACATGCATTTTTGTAACTCATTACAAAATTGTTACTGTACCGAAACTATCTTTCAATTTTATTAAATATTAAAACATGGTCGTGGCATTCTCACTGAGGATAGTAAATGCTGGGCGCTGGGCGTCTTGCCAACCAGTTCAGGAGACGTATTTGTGAATCCATTATACGTGAATTTGGAATTCGAATACGAATACAAATCGTGCGCGAAATTATTTTCTACTGCTTACAATTTTATAGATTTTTGAATCATTCGAATTCAGTGTTGTCATTAAGAACAAATTCTTAATTAAATTCCGTTTCACGCAGAAAAATTCAAAACCACAACAACAAAAACAACAATCCGGCGATGACTCACGCGTGAATCGGATCACTGTCAAGGTCACGTCAGCGTTGGATATTCTACTAGTAGAAATCAAAAACGAGTGGTTTGAACCACACGTTGCACAACGCACGAAATGAAAATTCAGAAATAGTGAATTCGGTAATTCGTATACGAATCTCACGATTTCGAATGCGAATTGGTTTTCTATTGTTTCAAAAATTCGTCTCCAGTGCATTACTTCACGCCGTTAAAAATATATAGTGTAAATCGTAGTCGAAATGTCCTATTGTGAAATACTATCGTGCAGAAAGCATATGGGAAGTAAAAATATGTCACTTGGAAGTACCACCGACAAGTGAGTTCTTAACCCTGTAGCCTGATTAACGAAAGTGATTTTTATTAAATATTACTGTTTGTTTGAGGGTCTAGTCTAGATCAGTGATTCCCAAAGTGATCTATATCGACCCTTAAGGGTCTATGACAACCTGCAAGGGTCTACGTGAACGAAAAAAAAATGGGAGTCCATGAATGAAAATGGGGGTCTACGATAATGGATCTCAACTTACATTATACTATCTTCTAATATAAAAAAAACATAGCAAAGGGTCTACGACACAGAAAAATTAGGGTACCTCTGGTCTAGATGAAGGGTTAAATGGCTAAAAATCACAATATTTATTTAGAAAAAAAAACAGGTATCAATTTTGATACTTAAGGCATTGGAAATCACATATATATGCATGAAATAATGCGAAACATTGTTTTTTTTTATTATCGCATATAGACATTACACTTTTTACAGAACTAAGAGAGGTAAGTTTCCAACAATTATTAAATATATGTACACTTTTTCTAGAATCCATAAATATATTTTCATGACGAATACAATCGTAACGCACGTCAGTAGAGGGTAGTACTTGTACACCCGTCCAGGGTCTTTTAGAAGGTACTGTAGTATGTTGTCGACTGTTGGGACTGGGTCTTCCCCTTTTATTTTTTTAAATTTTAATTGGAAAGATACATATACAACAGTAAAATACGTACTGCCAACCCTTAAAAAAAAAGTAATAGTAATGTGAACATTTGGTTTTATAAGATTGGTATCAAAATTGAAACTCTAGGTTATAAGGGTTAATATATTTAATTTACTGTCTCAACAACTAGTAACTAGTGCGTATAGCACGCACTACAGATTTTGATAGTTTATATTACAATTAAATAAAATATGAAATTTATGTAAAATAAGTTATGTACTGCGTTGAAAATACAGCACCAAACATAATAAATAGGTTCTACCTTACTACATAATTCAAGTTCGCTATCTTTCATAAGTTTTATCTTCATTTTAGTTACTCATGACCAAAGAAATCTGGTCGAACGCTATTGGGAAATTGAATTGGTTTCCTACCAAGTACCATATTGTAGGAAGGTCACAAAGTTGGTCAAAGATCATTCATACGTTTGTTTAAGAGTCGCCAGGACTTTATTAGTGTATCTCAGATAAACTAATGATTATGAATTCGTCGGGCACTACAACTAAGAAGAAGGTTATTATTATTATATTACAAAACTAGAGTTTCTAGTAGTATATTTTTTACGGGAAGTATACCTGCAGCTTTAGTTTGGCATCATAGTCCACACTTCGTATACATTTAAAAGCATTCCGACTGATGCTACGTTGACTTTATAAAAGTAACAAAGTATCAGTAACAAGATTCAAAGAAATTAGTGATAAGCGAACTTTTAAAGCAATGCAGCGACTTGCAAATATCTATGACAGTAGGAGAATCATGTCACGATGAATATAAATTGTACGAAGAACTGAATATGTTCATCCATGTGTATGCAGGAAACTAAAAAACGACATCATCTCGGTGCTGAAATGCATAATAACGCCACCATACCTGTTACAATTGACTCTGCTGAAAAGTGTATTTCGATGTTTGAAATAAGTAAAACATATTTGAGGCCATAAAAGATACGCTTTCAGTGCTTGTATTCTTTCAAACAAAAAAGTCTAGGCCGTTTGTTATTTGCTTTAATTAAGATTTTAATCTTAGTAAAAGTCGCAATCATTAATTTTAAAATGTATTATTGTGTATTTGATAACTTTAACTTAAACTGTAATCATTGCCTGTTTGATCTATATTGAATTGATTACAGGCACACATTGAATGAGCGACACTTGACATGATGAAATCAATCTTATTTTTTATTACGGACAGCATCTGGACTTTTCCAGATCGATTTTTTGTTGACAGTTCTTTACTTTGAAAAAAGTGATCTTTCAATTATTTTTTAGTACTTTTTACCTCGATTCAATAATATTTAAATGTTAGTTATGATCTTTTGAATTAAATATGAACTGTGATTCCGATTTTATAAAATTACATGAAGGTAACTAAAGTTGTTTATTGTCTTACTGTTATTCTAGCCCAGGACTTTGTGTAAAAACTAGATAAATAGAGAAATTTAAAATACAACATTTTATAATATTTATTATGTTATGATCAAAAATATCACGTGCCTATATGGTATATAAAAGTTATAATACATGGCATAATAGTAAATCGACTTAAATCTATTCAGTCTATGTTGGAGCGACGCCACCAAGGAACACCAGACTCGTCTTCACTAATGCTCACGGTGGGCCTAAAACAAAGGAAAACCGGAAATTATTATATTTTATAATGAAGCAGACATCGTGGCGTGTCATCGTTTAAAATGTTTAAATATCAAACAAATATGAATTATAAACGGTATATACCCATACCGGAAACTAAAGCCTGGTATTCGTGAAATCATTAACATGTTTTTTTTATTATAAACGTGGGGTTTCATTAGTAAAATGTCAAAATCACAATTTTTTATTTAGTTTTAATAAAATCTTATTTAAATGTTATATATTATGAATATATAACATTTAAATAAGATATAGTTTTTTATTGATTTAGCGAAATTTCTTTGAATACATTATAAGTAGTGTCGTGGTCCGTGTATGAGACATTGGAGACGTGAGACTGAGACGGGATTGATTTTCTCCCGTTTGCCGATTTCATTGCGTTGGATTTTGAGTATTTATTATTTTATTGGCATTAGCCAATGTCTGCGCGCCGCCGCCGACGCGACGGTAGCACTTTAACAACTGTACTGTCACTTGTATGTGATGTCAAATCTATAAATATAAATTAATGTCACTTTTCGTTGTAATTTTATAACTCAAGAACGGGCTCACCTATCCAAATTAAATGTTTGGGCTTTATTCGGACTATTTAGTTTGGTTTAGAAGTTTGCATAAAATCGGTCGAGCGGTCTTTGCGGTTGAGCGGTCACATTTTTTGTAACAAATGGATTCAATAAATGACGGATAATTTTGTTAATGAGGATTTTTGTCATATTGAAACTTTTTGATATGATGAGGATTATACTGTCTAATTTAACTTTTTTCAGTGTTGACAGTACAAGCATTTTGTTTTGTCATTCATGCGGTCATTTTATTTTGGACGTGCTTCGATTAAAGCAAATTGTCCGCGATTATTTGTTTATCCAAATGTTTTTTGTTTACATTATACAATAATTTTTGTTTGAATAAATGAATTTTATTTTTTTAATTATTTCACTTTATACGAAACGAACTAGCGAAACACGTACCGGGCCGAGAGTTGTCGTTAACAATATTTACCGTTTTAACCCTAAGAACGATGCTCATGAAAATCAAACTTTATATAATGTGGTTACGTTTTTATTATTTAATTTAAACTTCAGATCATCAATATTGAAATACGTTTAATATATATGTTACCTAGTTGTTTTGTAGAGTTTGCTTTACTCTTTTTTTTTTTTGGGAAATGCATTAAGTTGCATACCCCGGCTGTGGCGAGCCGGCGGTTATGTGGGGGTCTGGGGTTAGGGATGGCCTTCCTCAGGCATGTAGGGAGCCTCCGGGAACACCAAGCTACTTCCGGGAACCCCCAGCCTCCGCTCCCCCGCCGATACAGGGGAGCCCTCCTCGGGGGAGGCTACAATACTTCCCCCGATCTCCACCACCGACGACGCCCCCTGGCCACGGAAGGGGCGTGGTCCCTCCCGGGTCGCCGCATCCGCGGGCGCGTTTTCCTCGCCCGCCCGCCGGCGACCCGCGGCGGCGCCGCAGCTGTACTAACGAGCCCGGCGCCGCCTCCTTCGAGCGGGATCGGCCATCTCCCGACCCCGCCCTCCAACCTCCCTCGTCCACCAGCATTGCCGCAATCAATGCCGGCGGAGACAGATCTCGCCCAATCTTTGCGATCAAGACTCGGCGCTCGGAGGCCTACTCGGGGTCGGATGCGCAGTGGTGGCAATGTGTCGATCCCTCCCGTCCTATTCGGCACAGATACTCACCGAAGCAGCCGTGCCCAGTGAGTATCTGAGTCAATTGGTAGGTGACCTCCTCCATCCCGTGGAGCCAAGCTTCGAGGTGCGGCAGTATGGCAGCGACGGCCCGCTGGCGCGCGCAGATCCGTAATTCGAGCTGCGGTGAGAACCGTCGCCGCCTCGTACGAGATAGTACGGTAGCCTCGTACGATCCGTATGGCCATTATCCGCTGCAGGCTCCGTAGCAGAGCTTTACAGCGGGGGGACCTCGCGCAGTCTTGCGACCACACGGGAACCCCATACATGACCACGGATCGCACGACGCCCTCGTACAGGCGGCGAACTCCATCCCTCGGTCCCCGAGATTGGGCAGCAGGCGATGCAATGCGCCCGCCACCCTTTTGGCTCGGGGGACCAACCGCACGAAATGCTCCTCGAAGCTCCAGGGTGAGGCCCAGGTACTTGATGTACGGCCCCACCGGGACCACCGCGTCACCCACCCGGATCCGGCAGCTGGGTGGTTCCCGGCGCCTCGGAAGGCCGTGGAACCATAGCGCCTCGGTTTTGTGAGGCGCTATTTCTAAACCCAGCCGGCGGATCGCCCGCACGACGAAGTCGGCCCCAGTCGTCACGGCGTGAGTGTCGTCAGCGTAGCAGACGACACTCACGCCATGAGGCAGGCTGGTGCGAAGGACTGCGTCGTATGCGAGTTTGCTTTACTCTACCTATAAACAGTAAATAAATTTCCTATAGGTTTCAAAAATTTATTAATGAATGAATAGGCGAATTATTATAGTTGTTTAAACCTCTTACCTGTATACTTGGCTATGAGGTAGCGTTGAAGTCAAGATGGGACGAGCTATGGCCGATGCTTCCTGTAAAAATATGTTATTTGTGATTTACAAAATTAATTCAGATTTATGCAATCACTTCAGACATTTTGTATTTTAAGTACTAAGCCCCTGGATTTAGTATTAAATATTTCCCTACGATTAATTTTAGTGTTGTCAGCTATAAGTAACAATATCAATATAATGTAAATTGACATTTCCTAACTTTGTTATTGAGATATTTTGATGCTTAGTAGCATGTACGCTTGACATTAAATCTATGGTCTGTGTGGACAGGTTCATGTATTGAGCACATACCCCACTAAAGTCATATATGAAAGGAATAATAATCGCCACACATCTGGGATTGGCACTGATAACAACCAGGTCTGGCGCTAACTAAATTAGTACTGACTAAACATTGGATAGGTGCGATTATGCGAAATTGTGTTGGTGATATTATTACAAAAATGACTAAAATATTACTTCTATTCATTCATATAGAATAAAAGGACTTCTACAACAAATTGAATTACTTTTCAAAGATAAATAATACAAACAGTTGAAAAATTGAATTGTATTTAAACTACGATTTTTAATTCGAGTCAGTAAAATGACAAGTGCAACTGTCACTGATACAAAAAAGGGTGACCCACTACAACCCACTACAATAGTGATGTTCGGCAATCAATAGATTTAGACATTTAGTCATGCTTTATTTTATTAGGTATCAAAGCGTTTTTTTATTGTAAATATGTAATACATACCATATTAAATAATATGATTTGTGACACATGACACTGGAAATGTCATTTTACTGACTCGAATTAAAAATCGAACTTTAATGAGAATTTAAGTTGAGCTATTTTAGTTTAGTCTGCGTTCCGTTTAATGCCAACAGCATTGTAAGCGCCGTGAACACCGATAGCTACTTCGATATGTTTGTCGGATTTACAACACTGTTGACGTTATTTCATTTGGTATTTCAGTGTGTTTATTTAAATTCTCGCGTCCGCTGACATATCGTCGTTCATATTGCAATTTGTTCTATGTCAAAAATTGGTATTTTTTTATTATTATTGAGGTATGCTTAGATAATAATTCTGAGCGCGACCGAAAGACGAACGCAATATAGTTATGAAACGTTAGTTAAAAATATTTTAGTGTTATAATAGTTTTTTTTTCAGTACACAGTTTTTTTACTCTCCTGTAAACTTGTCATTTCTGACATAGATCTAATTGCAATATGAACGACGATATATAATCTAAAAAACATAAGTACCTAATCTCTGCACAATCTAAGAAACCTGTTTGGACAGATATTACCCTCAGACAAAATATTATAATTTAATGACAAACGATGACAGTTATCAAAACGGGCTTCTTAGATTGTGATGACTATAGTTTATACATTTTTTTAAACAAAATAAATTTTTGTTACACTTGGATTTTTTTCTAATAATTAAAAATCTTTATAGATATAGGTTTATGTGCCGAAATCTTTTTTCGTGAATAATTAGTAGTTAAACTGATGCATCACTACAAAATAATTAATTGTATTGAGAGTTACTTTCATTCTCTCGAATTTATTTATTTATTTTTGCACACACATACATTAAAAGTAAAATAGATTTATAACATTGAGCAAAAGGTACTGCATATTTCCCTAAGAAATTTCTTCCTGCAGACCCGGACTTGAATATTGACGTTTCCTTTATTAGTTATTGTCATTCTTTTGATCATGGAGTATTTTTTATAACTTCAAAACGTCGCCCATAACCAACTCCCAATAACCACAATATTGTGTTTCTAAATTATTTTCCAATACTTTATATAATCAATACTAGTCTTCGTATTTAGTAAGAAATGTTAAAAAAAAAATACAATTTCGTTACATTATCTTTTGCACTCATATCACAAATTATTAATAATGGGGGCATGTTATATATATAAGTTGATAAAAATAGATGACTAAGCATTGTAATTCCAACTGAGTAAAGCATAGCTCAATCAAAAGCAAATCTTTATTCGACATCACAACTCATATCCGTCCTACCGAGCTTACCATAACTATGTTAGAGCGATTAGACTTCAATACATGTGCAATTTGCTTTCATTTACAAAATTGTTAGCACTTAAAATTAAATAAAAGGGGGCCTTCTCGCCTAATAGAGCCGATGTACAAATTTATTTTTATTGAATTTAGTCTAAAATAAGCTGATGAGCTCAATTATGATATATTTAATTTGGAATGATGTTATGTGTGTAGAATATTTATGAGGTATTTTAGATAAAATTTTAAACAATTATTTAATTTGAATCCTACAATTTAAAATTAGCATTCAGTTTGATTTTTTTACGTGGCACATACAAAGAATATATCTTGAGATTTAAAAAATGTACTGCTAAGGTTTCTTTCAAGTTATCAATTCATTATTTATTTGCAGTTAGCATTCCTGTTGTTACGGCATGAAGCTTCGACACGAATAGTAAAGGTACACAATACCTGTATGGCCTGCATTGGTATATGCATATTCATTCTCATTTTGCGCTGACGCATTTCTCGACGTACACAACACTGTACTCCCAGAAGCACACCGCAAACGCAAGAAGACAAGAATCCTAAAATATATAACAACTTTATAAATACGTTTTCGAACTATATAAAATATGCTTAAACAAATTAATATTTAGATAGTTTATAACAACTAAAGTCTGTTTTGATAAATATCATCCACTTGTTTATCTGTCATAATGTCATAGTTTTAGTCATTAGACAGCTAAACTATGAAAATGACACCTGTCAAGATGGACTTTTTAGCACTACAATAATGCTTCTCCATAAGTAGTCTAACAATAGGTATACATAATAAGTAGCGTTGTTAAGCTCATCTTATTGTATTTAATACTAATTTAAGGAGTGACATTAATTTTATTTTGTTTTAATGGTTTGGATCGCCCTATTCAGAACTATTTTTATTACCTAGTCTAGTGGTTCTTAATTGTTAATCACGAGGGACCTCAGTTGACAAAATGTCTGCGTTGCCATAGACCATCTTGTTGGATTAGAGATAATATGCAAAAAATCTAATACGAACAAGTTTCTAAACTTTTGCTATTTGGTTACATTTAGGTCTTAAAATACACATAAAATTCTTTAACCACAACCACAGTTTTTGTATGTAATATTTACATTAAATTTGGGTGAAATTTCTTGTGATTGCATAAACTTTACTAGTTTCTGAATCTTACGTTCACCGCTACTCAAAGCATGTCGGTAGCGGCATCGAACGGATTTCGATGCTTGTTTTTAATAATTATAAGTGCTGAGAAGCCCTGTTCGCATAGATATATTGATGAAAATAAAGATAGGACGCATATAGCAATGTCATTTAGTTTAATCTTTACCAAATTGCCTTTCGGCTCCAAAAACTTATTCTTGATTTGAATGTATCTTGTTATTTATTTATCTTTTATTATTTATTTATTTTTACTGCAATCTCGACTCGCCCCAACGAGGAAGTGGAAGCATAATATGAGGATATATTTCATGCAATACATGCTCCCACAACTCATTACACGGTGGTCCTGACCTAAAAATGGACCTGGAGACGTCCGGATGGCTTGAGAAAAAGTGAGATTTACTTCATAGTATTGACTAAGCCTCAATTATTCAATGACGTCTCAGTGATCAATTCGCATATTACAAGCGAGCACTGCTTGTAATATGCGAATTGAACTAATTGGTAAAAAGCATCTCAACGTAAAAGTAGAACAATTACAATTGATGAAGTCTACGCTTCGTCCTGAAGCCAACCAGATCCAAACCCCGAACTCTAACTCCATTTGCAAAATCACTTCGATTGCCTAGAGAACTGCACTTATGTGGACACATATAATAACAGGGTTGTGTAAGCTATCCATACAGCAGATTGCATTTTTCAGACCCTACTATACCAAGAAAGAAGCAAGGTCTCAGAACTGCATCTCAGTAAACTGATCTCGAAGTCTTTGACTAGCGACATACGCCGAAGTACGCGAAATTATTTTTATACTACATAAAAAAGCAATTCGTGCTATATATAAACTGAAATGAAGGGATTCATGTTAATCAATTTATGTTCATAAGAGCCATAGCACTTTTGATAAAAATTTACAAATTTATAAGTTAAACACAAGCAATAAAAACAACCTAGTGGCTCATTACTGGGAAATGAGTATAACTTTTCACAAGTTCCACAAAGTGTGTAAAATCAATTGTCAAAAATACTCTTACAATAAAAATAATTTGGTTGAGCTTCCTGATCTAAAAGCTTTCTCCAACTTAGAGCTTTGTCTTTTTCGATTTAGTTGCTTTTAGATTAAGATAACTGCTTTAAATGTAGGTTGCAAGATATACCTCTATACGAACATTCCAGATAAAATAAAAGATTGGTAAATATATTTAATTTCAATATCAAACCTCTAGCAACCTATATGATTTGGAAATGTGTCTATCTAAATGATCACACTAATTGGGAATAGGGACACTATTCATAGAGCCATGTTTGGTAACAACATTATTTATAATATTGTATTATTTTTGTGTGTATGTAAACATACATACGACTGTAATCGTATTAGGTATGATTGTATCTTATATTATATTGTATTTTTTATATTATATTATTATAATTATTAACATTGAAAAGAGGAGATAAAAAATAGACCTTCAGAGTTTCTTGCCTGTTCTTCTCGAGAAGGCTCTCCCAATTTCCGAACAGGTGTAGAGTCAATATTTTTTTTTATTCGTACGTCAATAAGTGCCTGTAAAGGTCTATGTTGAATAAAGATTATTTTGATTTGATTTGATTTAATGTGACGAAAGAGGATTTTTTATAGTAAATAAGTGATCTAAATTTCAATACATAATTAAAATAAACCTTCATTGTTTTGTTTATGTCATACAAGTAGGTACTGTGGATAATAATTCGCACCTTAAATTTCGTTTATTTTCGTCACATTGCCAAATGATATAAGTTGCTAGAGAAATGAAATTTTAGGTGCGAATTATTATCCAAAATCCAAAATATAGAACATACTCTTAGGAAGATTGAATTATTAGGTGTTCGCTTTGCGCTAGCTCTTTCCACCCTCGCTGTTTCCCCGTACCGCACTCCTAGATTATTATGACCACGTACGCCCAACCGTCACGGTCGCTAATGTAACTGCCTGTTATTTTGGTTTTTATTAATATACTAGCTGACCCGGTGAACTTCGTACCGCCTAATTATTGGAGGCATATTTAGTAAGTCACAAACACACGACACAATACTTTTTTAATTTTATTGGAATTTGTTGCTTTTAGATTTTTAGAATATTAAAGAATTATAGTGTAGGTGCACAGCAAAGAGGCGTTTACATTTCAAGTGACATTTTACCATAGACAATAGGTTGGCACCCATCAAATATGTCAACACATTAATTATTTTTATATTTTGAAATTTAAATACACGATATTATAAGCAAAGTTGATATTATGTTGTCGATTCAAAAGTCTTGTTTTAATGCGTTCTTCAATTCGAGTGGAACTGAGAGTACAAATACCGTCAAATGTTTGACAGAAAGTAAGTGATCAACTTTTATATGGGAAAATGAAATTGTCGTCTTACTCTATCTTACTCGCAATTTTTCCTTATTTGCTCACCGTTTAGACCTACCCTGGACTACGACAAACATTTTAAAACCAAAATCAGCTCAATCGGCCCAGCCGTTCTCGAGTTTTAGCGAGACTAACGAACAGCAATTGATTTTTATATATATAGATTGTTACTGTTATTAATGTGCACTTCGCCGTTATGATTTTACGACCGGTTTTTGTTAACAACTGTTATATTATTTTTATGTGTAGTTGGATATCGAATCATGTTTTAGTGAAAAGGCGGTATAGTGCAAAACGGAAGTATTCAAGTTATTATTAACAAGTAAAGTTAAATGGCTTTCTTAAATATACATATATGTATATCGCCAAAAATCATTTAAAAGACGAGCATTAATAGTTGCCGTTGTATTTCAGACAGATTTAAACAAGCATGTAAGAACTACAATATAGTACCTACTGAATAAATAATGTCGAATCCAATTAAATTTACATTTTAAATAGCTTACCTATGTATACTAATACGCCTAAGTCACCATTACGGTTAGTACGACGCAGCACAATACCCGCAATGCTCAATGAAATTCCTGTCAATATTCCCACAACAAATATAACCTGAAACAAATAATAAACAAAAATAAAAATTATGTTTATTAATAACCAATTATTGGTAAATCTTTTCACCTAATGTATAATATAAATATACTTTGTATTTGTTATTGGATATAAATTGAATTTTAGACGAGAATGAGACATTTTCTGAAAACAAAAATCTTCGTTTATTTAATAACAGATGGCGTTTTTGTTCCAAAACCAGTACAAATTATACCTATTGATTTGTCACGAAACATCCTCCATCCATAAATTTGATCACTTATTATATATATTTTTTTAATAAATGTATTTGATTAAAAATTTAACCTAATCAAAATTGTTTTTAGTTAATATAAAATATATTAAATGATGAAATCATGAACATCTCGTTAATATAACCCTCGTGAAATCCTTGTCTTTTCACCAAGAATCAATCACACCATTATGTTGAAGCCGGCGTCGCAAGCGGGACGGAGCGCAGTCCTTATGTGCGGCAAAGATTGAAGTGACACACTGAGCAGCAATCTCAAGAGAGCGCGGCAGAGCGTAACCACCAGAGCATCCGTGCCACTTTGTTTCATGTACTTATCATTATAATTATTAACTAAACAATGTATCGTACATACTATGCTATCGTACATATATGGGTAGGTTCTAAGTTTATTAATTTCTCGTCATCTCTAATTCAAGTGCGCAAACTCTTGTGGTCGATGTGATATTTTATTGGATATCTATGTATAAAAATTTGCATTCAAATATGCTTAATAACATTTCACTATCATTCTACATCTTAATCTTCTGCCGCTGCATTTCGGTAATTATTTTTATTTATTTTATTCAGTTACTTTTTAGATTAGATACTGAATATAACGACATTATTTATGGCAATTCATCGGTTGTTACATCCGGTTGGCAAGAGCCCGCCGAATTAATATAGACATTATTTAATATACATGGGCTGCCTTTTAAGTTGTATCTATAGAGCACTCCCTGTGCTATGTGTATATTTCGCTCCTTTTAGTCAATATAGTGACGATATTCGTGGCGAGACAAAAAGATGATGTTTTTACGTATCAATACGCCGATGATTTTGTATTTCAATCAACTTGTACATATTAAAAGACGCCCGATCCAAATTATAAAGATCTTCATATTTGTTTAAAAATTATAAGTGAACATATTTTTATATTTGGATATTCTAACGGAATTTCAGAAAGAATCAAGTTGACTTACTAGACGTACTAGATTATATTAGTAAAATTCTACCTGCGATAGATAATATTTAGTATTATTATATTAAATAATAGTATTAATTATGTGGTGATATTGTCAATTAACTGCATAAAGCATGTTAGGGTTCCACCCTTACACTTAAACAAAATTAATTCGTTTATAGCTTGTTTTAGAAGTAGAATGGATTACAGCAGTTTTCTATGTGATGTTGGCCCTAAAAAACAATGACATAAATTAGATGTTGTGCAGATTATAAGTGATTTATCAAATTAATAGATGTGCTTCAGACTGAGACTGGAATACGAGTTCGCTTGCGTGAGGAGCAAGTAGTTAGCTATTAGCTGGCAAGTACTGGCTTAAATGTAAATCTTTTATAAACCATCAAATAATAGAACTGCTTGATAATTTGTTTTAAGTCAGAGACGCTTTTGGATAATTGAGATTTGTATGTAGTCACCATCATAAGTAGCTTAAGAGCCATATTACATCTCGAACCTATATAATTGGTAACTAATAGGTTTTTTTCTAATCTGACCTATTTTTAATTTAAAACTAAAATCGTCTTTTGCTAAATAACATATTAGGTAATATTTAATAAACATTATTTTTAACAATATCACCTGTCCTATTTATAATATCATCTTCATATTATGTGTTTCTTCATATACGATATATATAGCAATAACGAATTATTCCATAAAAATATAAATATAAAAATTTTGGGAAAAGTATCAAAATCGCTTAGTCGTAGCGTCAACACAGTATTTTGGACGTGTGACCTTCAATGAGTTGTCGGGACGCTTCGAAATACCTAATCTCGCAGAATGAAGAATTATAATAGGCCTCTTAACACCGTGTCACAATAAACCAATACTATGTGACAATATACAGTTCGATGTTTGTTGAGTGGAGAAAACCAGGTTAAAAATCCGCAATTCCCTGCTGTTGGGGACCGTGGCAGCAGGTGGCCTTCGGGTGGTGGGCGGTGTACAGTCCACCAGCTAACGCTAACCTGGGGTACCTCTCGACCCCCCAGCGTAAATAGGGTTACCTGTATGCAGGGGGCACCGCCTGGGTGGACATTTTCATCCCCCATTCTCGTGGGAATAACAATGAATTCCAATTTTTCCTTTAATAAAAATGTGACGGGTCGTAGGAGAGAAAGGCTCAGTGAGAGGAGTTCTTCCAGGTCCTCCTCACTTATTGTGAAGTCGAGGCCTGGAGCGGGCTCCGGCGTAGCGGAGGAAGCGGCACCGCCGCGAACATTAAGCCCAGCGGAGACGATAGATGCCATGCTCATCGGAATTGGTAAGGTCGATGATGTCGTTTCCCGAGTCCATTTGTGCGGGGGATGCGTCCAAATCTGACGGCGCGTCTACGAAGCGGAATCGGAAGATCCAAAGGAGGAAGAAGAGAGGATCTTCAGACATACTCTCGGAGGAGTGCAGCAGCGAGTCTACTGCCAAGAACACCTTGCGGGCCTCGCAGCTGGCTCGCAGCCGCGGACGTGGCAGCCCACCGACTACTGGCCAGTATGTCGGTCTGGCGCAAGCCAAGAGGGAGCTGGCTGCGGCTGAACGGTTAGAGGAACAGGCGCGATTCGGTTGCGGAGGCGGAGAGAAAGGCGTATGAGACCCGGTCTCGCTACTATTAGGCCAGGGTCTCCGCCGGGATGGGCTCCACCGCGGAACGAAGGAGAGATCAGCACTAGAACTGGAGGAGGTGGTGAGGACTGACTGCCAAATAATTTTGGATGTGGCAAAAAGACCTCACGGGCCTAGGGATAGAGAAGATAGGTCTGCGCAAGACCCTTGCCGGCGCCAGATTACTCGAGATCCCTGGCGGCGAGGCGGCGGAGAAAGCCGAGAGGCTGGCCTCCAAACTGGAGGAAGTCTTAGGTGAAGACGCGAGGATCGTCCGGCCCACGAAGTGCGTAGAGGTGCGCATCTCGGGACGGGACGACTCTGTAACGAGTACGGAGCTGGCCGAAACCATAGCCGCAAAGGGCGGCTGTGGCGTAGGCCAGATGTCCATAGGGACGATTTGTATTGGTCCAGTTGGTCTAGGCACCGTTTTTGTGCGGTGTCCAGTCGCTGCAGCCCGGACGATCTCGGAGGGGAGGCTCCTCGTAGGCTGGAATTCGGCCCTGGTCAGGGTACTGGAGGCCCGCCCATTGTGGTGCTTCCGGTGCCTTGGCATGGGCCACGTAGGCGAGAGGTGCCCCTCCGAGATCGACCGGAGCAGCTTTTGTCGTTGGTGTTGCCAGGAGGGCCACTAGGGCTCCGAATGCTCATCGGAGCATCGGAGCAAAGTTATGACTCTTTTGCCAAGTGAGTGGTTGATTGTACTTCTGAGTATTATCCCAATTTAATGTTATATTAAATAATAGTAGTTAAGTAGTATTCTATACAAATAAATTTTAAAATTGTAGTGTCTGTTTGTAATATTAAAATAACCACTTTCTACTACATGCATATGAATGTATATACAGTACACATACCAAAATACATATTTTAAAAATTTTTGTCTGTCTGTCTGTTTGTTCCAGCTATCTCTGGAACGGCTGGACCGATTTGGACGGGACTTTCACTCGCAGATAGCTTATGTAATAAGGAGTAACTTAGGCTACTTTTAGAATAACTAACAAAAAAAACGGGCACAGCTAGTTACTAATAAACTTACTTATTTAGAATATAATTTATTTACCTGCAAAATATAGTAGCACACATATTCAAATCCTGGGCAATGGCCACCACAAGCACCAATGATAGGTATCTCTGGACTCACAGAGGGAACTGGGGACCTAGTCACACTTTGAGACTCATCAGATACTGGGAGAGGAAACGAGGGTGCACATTGTGAAAACATATATGTTTCAGAAGAAATATGAGATGGAATTTTTTCATCTTGATAATTTGGGGAAGGTTGATAACTGGCTTGATAAATTGGGGAAGGAGGACCATAATCCCTTTCTATTCCATTTCGATGTGAATTCTGAAAATGACAATCAATGAAATTATAACTTGTACCTGGAATAATTTTGTATATTAAAAATATGACATGTTGAAACAAATGTGCAGTTCACGTACATGATAAGCAGTATCAGAGTTAGAACTTTCTGTCCCTGGCATTTGGTATCCAGGCATATTGATATTTTCAGTCCATGGACATTTATATCTTTGTTGAGAAACTGATGAAAATTGCTGCTCACTACGAGGAACAACTGTTGTTTGATAGGGGTGGATAATTCTCTGTGTAAATTGTTGTGTAAACATAGTTTTCTATAGTTTCTTACCTGTAACTACAAAATATTAATTTGGTGGTTTCTGAAAGACGAATTAATTGCGAAATACATAATGAAAGTGTTAGTTACCTCATTGTTCTATGTTTGTAGAGTGAAAGTAATACACAGTTTATAAATAAGGGAAATAAATAAACAATACATTGTTAAATATTGATTCTTCTATAAACACAAATAAACAATTTTTTTTAATTTTATGACCTGGTAACCATAGAATACATTTACGCCTTTAAGTCATAACAAAAACTTTGGGTAATCTATGGTCATAACTTATTTGGAACAAACACAGATTAGGAAACAAATAAACAATAGGCCACTTCACTACAGTTAAAGCATATACTACGGTCTGTGTATACTACAGACTAGTTAGGGAACAATGTACTTTATTATACTCTTCAATACAATAACAAAGACTAGATCCCGGGTACGGTCCACAATCAGCCAGCAGTGCAAAGCACTTTCTAATTTTTGTAAATTGTGTGTATTGTATGTATTTTGTAAAATGTTAAGAATCATGTTAACATTTTAGTCGCTATTTATTTTTATATTCATATTTTCTAATTTATTTACTGTATCTATAAAATATATGTATCTTTATGTACGTTACTTTCTTCATGTTTATATTTTTTAGTAATAATTCTATATGGTAATCATTTCACAGTTTCTATCAGATTTATGGCACATGAACATTTTTTATACCAAAACGGTGGTAAACAGCCTTAAGGAAAGAAAAGAAAAGTTATTTGCATTAATAATAACAATGTGTATTGTATAGTATAACAAAAAACTGAATAAAGCCTTATAAAGTCAATGCCATCTCATTACAAGGTTATTTTTTTATAAAATAGATGTACTAGCAGAACCTTTTTTGGTAGAATCTTTATTACAAACACAAACAAAGTAGGTAGACTTAATAAAATTGCTTTTAATAATTATTATAGAATGACAACGTTTGGTAGAATGGTGCGGCTCCTAATAACAACCTTTTGGTCTCCTAGCAATGATACAACCATAGAGTTGAGTTGCCGTCGCCACATCACCCCCCCACGGAGAAAAAGAAACAAAAAAAAAGTAAAGAAAAAAATATTATAACAAAAACTAAATATCTAAAACGTCACGGAATTTAACTTTCCTACCGGAACTAGTAGTAACAGGAAGGGGTGTAGGCAAATGTTGTTCTAGCAATAGCTGCGCCGGTGGAGAAATTTTGCAAGAGGTTGATTCACTTGGATCCGATTCGCATGAATCGAGGGCCTCAAAATGTGCCGGCTTAACCCGGTCAATACTAACGGTAGCCTCACGACCGTTAATATTAATAGTAAGGGTTTTGTTACCTTTTCCAATAATAGGGTAGGGGCCTAGTCGGTGCCGTACTTCCGCACCTTGAAGGTTGGCTCCACGGGAAGGAGGAGGTCAAATACCGATTGACTCAGATACTCACCGGGCACGGCTGCTTCGGTGAGTATCTGTGTCGAATAGGACGGGAGGGATCGACACATTGCCACCACTGCGCATCCGACCTTGACTCGGCCCAGCACACGCTGGCGGAGTGCCCCGCGTGGGCCTCCGAGCGCCGAGTCTTGGTCGCAGAGATCGGGCGAGATCTGTCTCCGCCGGCATTGATTGCGGCAATGCTGGCGGACGAGGGAGGTTGGAGGGCTGTGGCCTCCTTCTGTGAAGCAGTAATGCTCCAGAAGGAGGCCGCCGAGCGGGGTCGGGAGATGGCCGATCCCGCTCGTAGAAGGCGGCGCCGGGCTCAGTAGCACAGCTGCGGTGCCGCCGCGGGTCGCCGGCGGGCGCGAGGAAGTCGTGACTGCTACGGCAACCCGGGATGGACCACGCCCCTTCCGTGGCCGGGGGGCGTCGTCGGTGGAGGAGACCCCCTCTAGGCAGGGGAGCGGAGGCTGGGGGTTCCCAGAAGTGGCTTGATGTTCCCGGGGGCTCCCTACATGCCTGAGGAAGGCCATCCCTGAGGTTTTTAGTGGGTAGGCCTCCCCCTTCTGGGGAGGAGAGCCCCACATAACCGCCAGCTCGCCACAGCCGGGGTATGCAATTTAATGCATTTTCCTCAGGGAAACAAAAAAAAAAAGTTTACAATGGACGACGTACCGTGAAACAATAATTGATTGCCGTGTGTGATGCGAAGCAGGGACAGGACGCAATTGTCTCATGTGGCTTCTAAGATCGGAGATGAAGTCGGCTGGATGAACAGTATTGTTAGGCTTATCAGAAGGTACTATAAACTCTCCAAGCAAACGAAGAGGTTCCTCGTAGACGAGTTCGGCGGAAAAAACTTTCAAGTCTGCTTTGAGCTCATACCGAGAAGAACCAGTGGAAGAGCTTTCGTCCACGATGATGAATGACACATCAATGACGCCTTGAGCTGATGATGCATAGGCTCAACCATGCCGTTGGCACATGGATGGTAACTGGTGGTATGTATCCTTTGTTGTTTGCTGGCACGTACCATGTCAGCAAACTCTTTTTGTGCGGCGCGTAATTTCAAAGGTGCGAGACGGCGTGGCTTGGCGGTAAGAGGAGGACCGTCTGTTGTGATGATGTAATGCATAGCATGCTTCGGCTCCTCAGGTGCACCAGGTGGTCGTGTAATGCTGGGAAACTTTGCGAGAATAGCGGAGTACTGCGATTCCGGAAGTGAAATTAACTTCACACTAGGTTGGCTAACTGCAGAAGTTACTGCAAAAGCAAACAGTCCCGTCTTACCATCACGAAATACCACATTCTACGTCGGCTATAACGAAATTCCACCTGAAGTCGCGCCTAAGCCCGAGATTCAGGTTTAATTGCACCAATCCGGTTTTGATTTTGGTACCATTTGCTGCGACCAAATCATAAGGTTGAGATTGACAACCAGCATAACCTTTGACATACTTAACTGTTGTGTTCCAAAAACACAAATCAGAACCGGTATCCACCAAAAATTTCTGTTGAGTATACCGATCCGTAACAAAAAGCCGACGACTACTAGCGATCGGTAGTCGCCATTAAAGAGCGCCCTCTGAGTTTTCCGAAGACGTCTGGTTACGAGACGGACTAGATCAGACGGACTAGACAAGGAGGAACGCATTTGCGCGCCTTATTAGCTGACCGGTTATGATAAAAACAAAGGGTTGAATCGCGCGAGCGTGAATGGCTACGTCGTTGAACATAATTGCGGTTCTGTGATCGACTGCGACTATTAATATTACTGGAAGATAATGACGCTACAATGCGCGTTAAATCATCGATCTTCTTATTAAGCTCCCGAATTTGTTCATCAGTATGCACTGGAGCTGATGCGCATGGAGAAAGATTAGTAACTGCCGATGTGGTGAAAGGAGCTGGCTGAGAATTTATTTCCACCAACTGGTTAGCCAACTCGCTCAAATCCGACAATTTATCCAGGCGTTGTGCAGTAAGGACAGTCTGTAAAAACCGCTGTAAACGACTCATCCAGATTGTTTTTAAAATGTCCTCAGGAAATGCCATCCGCCAAAGATTTAAGGTGACGGTAAAAAGAGGATGGTTTCCTGTCACCGATTTGCTCCTTCTCTAACAAATAACGAATCTTTTCTTCGTGTGAAACCGAAAAACGCGAAATAACAGCATTTTTTAACGAGTTGTACGGATTTACATCGGGAGGCTGAAGAATAATATCTTCAACTTCTCGAGTCCAAGTGGTATCGAGTTGAGCGATAGCATAGTAAAACTTTGTAGTTTGATTGGTTATGTGATAAATTTCAAACTGAGCCTCCAAACTTGCGAACCAGAGTGCAGGACGATCCTTGCAAAAGGGTGGCGTTCTAATGGTTACGCGATTAACAGTTGCCTCACTAGCACCAGAAAATGGTTCGGAACTATTTTTACTATTGTCGGTCATTTCAAAAACAAAGTTGAAACTGTTTAATTGACTGTTGAACCAAACTAGCAGAGTGGAGTGGGGTAGCGGCGTGCAACTCATCTAAGAACTATAATAATTACAATAATATAAAAAATAAATTGATTACAAAAACACAAAATATCCACACAACAAAAAATGTTTTCAAATGTTCGTAGAAATCACGATGAGTGAGCACGTCGCTATGTGAAAAACACGTAGTAGTGAATCCTCCAGTTAAAAAGCAACCGTAGATGCGCGGCAGATGTCGACCAAACAAAATTGAATCTCTGACCTTATGTGTATTGCTTCTGCGCCTTAATACTTATAATACCCGATCAGTAACAGCACCAGTACTTCGTTGCGGAATGTAAAAAGACGCTGTGGTCTGTATGCTGTACCGATAGCAAAACAAGAGCCATTTAGTATGGTTGTAATCCACATCTGTTCAATGTCTGTAGAATGAGCTCCTTCATATCTAACATGCACTCCTTGCTTGATATAAAAGGCAACGCCACCCCCACGTCCACCTCGCATATGCAAGGGTCGCGGAGTATTACGTATACGGTAACCAGGTATCACAGGCGCTCGTGCCTCTTGACCTGCGGGAAGCCAAGTCTCATTAATTGCCACAACATCGGCATTAAAACGGTTCATGGCCATTATAAAATCATCATGGCCAGTACATAAGGAGCCTGCATTAAATAGGCCAACTGTAAAATTCTTATTAACGGGCATCCCTACACAATAAGAAAATGGTTATACACAGAAACACGAAAATGAAAAACAAACAAATATTCAATGAAAAAGCATCTATCATGCGGCGGCTAGCAAAGCAAATAACACCCACAGAACAAATCCCAAGCGCCAGCGTTTGATTTGTCTGACAAGAAGTTTGGCAATTATAAGAATCAATAAGCAGAAGCAATGCCAAATAGTTAAAATAAATTTTAAATAAGAGAACATTTGTAATAATTGATATAATTTTAAATATTGTAATAGTTATATTTAGTAATAGCAATAATTGTTTCATTAAGATAATTTGTACAATAGAAACTTCAAAGTGCAACAGCAATTGTATGACAATTACAAACGCATTCAAGAACAGAAAATCTAAAAATGGTTGGCGCTGTGAGGCAGCACTATGCAAAAAGTGACAGAGTAAATAAACAAATAGAATACGGAAACAAACTTGTAGTATGCTTAAAGCCAAAGCAAAACGAGCAGCCACAGCGAACCAGCAATGTCGTAACTGCTTTATAATAACAAGGAGCAAGCAATACACATGCAATCCCAACAAAAAACAAAAAGAACAAGTAAGTGTCAAACAGACTTGAAAACAAGACAATATTAAGACAAATGTAACATTGTTAAAATAAGAACAAATAAAGGCACAAGTTAACCGACGCATAAACAATTATATAGTTAATGAGCATATGAATAAGTCGATTAACCTTATTCTTAAACTGTTTATCAAAACATGTAGTTGTACATTATATAACAAAGGTAAAAATACATAAATTCGAAAATTATTAAAACTAAGTATAATAATTAATAAAGTAAATAATTTTATGTTATTATAATATAATAATAAGAGGATTTTTTTGTTAAATAAACGAATTTGATTGATAATTGTATTTTTTTTGTCATCTACCGCTTTTAGGTACAAATCTACCGACTTTAGTTGACAATTCTACCGATTTCGTTCATCGACGTTCGAGACCACTGCCATGTCTCTGCTGATGTCTGTCCCTATCGTCCGAATTAGTATACTAATCTGTGGTCCGGATAGTACACTAATCTGTGATCGTCCGACGAAAATAAAATTGACAACAACAATCATATCCATCCATCTTTGATTGATAGTTGTGTTCTCAAGTATTGTGTGATTTTGGCAACTTCTTTACTTATTAATATGTGATTTTGACGAAACTGAAATCAAACCTAAAAGTAGTTCCATGGTTTGATAGATGAATCAAGTTTTTATTTTCCATCCTTTAATCTATCAAAGTCAAGAAATTATTCAACGAATAATCAAGATAAATCAAAAGAATTTGTATTAAGGAATACCAATATCATCAGTTAAGAAAAGTAAATTAATTTTGATGTTATGTAGTGCCGTTGAATGTTTTACATTTGGTACTACACATAGCTTGTACCTACTGAATAGAATCATTTCATTTACGGGACATGAAATTATATTTCATAAATAATATTTGATACTCTAAATTATGATAAATGTGGATAGTAATATGAATCCATTAGAAGATAAAGAACATCACAAACCATCAGCAAATAATTTTTGCAGAGATTTTATTCGTCGATGTTGCACTCGTGAAAATTGTAGATTTATTCATGAAGTTCCTCCAATTCCATACCTAAAAGAAATATTTCGTTTCTGCCACGATTTCCAAAATAATGGATGTTTTAGGCATAACTGTAAATTTATTCATAGCACTGTGGAAGATGAAGAGAAGTTTTATTTCACAGGAGTATTCCCCAAAGATCCACGAAATGATCGTGTATGTCAAGCATATATACAAGGAGCTTGCTCTAATCTAGACTGTAAACTTGTGCATCCACCAGATGTTGTTGACAATGAAATTGTTCCTTTTGTTGCATCTGTGCCACCACCTACATTCAATAGACCACCTCCCACTATTAAGGATGAGGATTCTCCCCCAGAAGCAAAATTTAGAAGATTCACGTATGAAGAGTGTAATTTAGACAAGCAAGTATTATCTGAATCACATTTATGCTCTAATTGTAAATGTTTAGAACACAAAGTAAAGTTATTACATGACAATATTAGTATTTTGTTAAAGAAAGTAGCAGATTTGACTGAAAAGAATGTCCAATTGACATCAATGAATGAATTTTTATTAGAACAAACTGCTTCAGTTCGAAGTGATCAACCTTGTGTTATTACTTCAAGACATGGCACTTCAGCTCCAGTGTCGCTTGCCACTGTCAGAATGACGCCTGTAGTGAGTCTAGCAGGAGCATTGCCTACATTGGTTCCAGCTGCAGCAACACCAAACATCACTTTAGCTCCTGCTGCTTCTCAAGCCCAATTGCTTACTCCAGCTCCACAAATATTAACTGTCAGCACTACACAACAACTTGTGGGTAATTCTGGAGCTCTTATTGTTACAAGTGCTGGGGCACAGCAACTGATGCAAGTTAGTGATTCTGGCACACTCATGGGTGGAGGACAAACTGTAGTGGCTGTTACACCTGCACAACTTACATTGGCTCCCACTGCGCCACAACTGATGAGTAATGCATCTCAAACAACAGTTCAGCAATTAGTACAGCAAACTGCTCTTCAACAACAAGTTGTATCTCAACATCAAGCTCCACAATTTGCTGCTCAACAAACAGCCGTTCAACATTTGGCTGCAGCTCAGCAATCTGCACAGCATTTAGCAGCTCAACAGTCAGCCCAACATCTAGCAGCACAGCAATCAGCTCAACATTTAGCAGCTCAGCAATCAGTTCAACATCTGGCTGCTCAGCAATCAGCACAACATTTGGCTGTGCAACAATCTGCTCAACATTTAGCTGCAGCTCAGCAATCAGCTCAACAATTGGCTGCTGCAGCCCAACAATCAGCTCAACAGATTGTGGCTCAACAATCAGCACAACAGCTAGCAGCTCAGCAATCTGCTCAACAGCAACTTGTTCCATCTGCCCAACAGCTAGTTCATCAGACATCTACACAACAAATCACAATCTCTAGTACTAGTCAACCAATGGCATTGCCTAATTCGCAAGCACAGCCCATTACATTCCCTATTATATCGCAAAGCATATTGCCTCACTAAAATTAAGAAGCTATTATACTATTACTATTTGATTTAGCAACATTTGTGATGTTATTGGAAGATATAGAAGCTAGCCATAAGTATAAGTAAGATTAATTTGAAACAATAGTATTAATGAAACATTGTTACTTTTTGGATAGAAAATACAGATATAAGCCTTTATGTATTATAATAGATTGTTATCTGGCAGACTAATTTTCATTTTAAAACATGTCCATTGTGCCTTTGATATACTGCAATAAAAATGCCATCTAATTATAAGAGATTTTATTTACCATCTTTGTTGTTTAGAAACATTGTCATTAACAGTAGTCTGAAAGTGATTGATCATCTTTTTACCTACTAAAACAATATATACATAAAGAGACCATATGACCCCTTTTAAACAGGAAGGTCACTTTTCTCAGCCACTGACCTCAGGCAAAATAGTCTCGTTTTTGAAATATATTGTCCTATGTATTTGCTTCAACTTTCCGCATGGTTGGTTGGTTGTATGCAGCCAGGCATTGTCACAAGGGAAAACCACTTCCTGATTCCTCCAGCAGCTGACAGTAGTAAGCAGCATTAAAGGTATGTCGTTCATAGAGAAAGTCGACAAGTAAAACCTCGAAAAAAAGATTGCAAGGACCTTTCCAGTAGACACATGAGTTTTGGCTTTGGCCCTTACCCCACTCCACTCCATGTTTACTTGAAAAAGTTTTTGTATCAGTCGTATACTTGGATTTTCTTCAGGCATGTCTCCCCTTATTGGGCTTGCAGTCATCTTAAGATTTCGACCGGTTTTATGCCTTCAGTGGTGTAGTGGAGTGATTAGTACACCAGTTTCAAAGTTTCGCCATCTGTCTCGGATTCGAATCCCGGCATTTGTATCTTAGTCATGTTTGTATAATATATATTTTTACTTAGACCACTTTCAAGGTGTCACCATCTCTGAGGTCCCGGGTTCGAGTCCCGTAGGGCAGATGTTTGCATGATGAATGCAAGCATTTGTACCTTAGTCATGGTTGTTATAATATATTTCTACCAAATTGATTTATATCCGTTACCCCAGATTCCAAAACACAAGCTTTACAGAGATTACTTTGGGCTGGGCTAATTGGTGTAAGTGTAAACAATGTTTATTTATTTTTTTATTATTATTTTTATGAAAAAATTTAAAATATATATGTTTCAGTTTCAGAGCTTATTTTGGGTGAGGCTGATTGGTATAAATGTAAGAAATATTTATTTATTGCACGTTGTTGCATTTATTGATTCGTTGCACAACGCTATGGTGCATCTTTCACTCATGGTGATGCTAACTGAGGAACCGAGAGAAGAGCGCCGAACGTTGGCTAACTAATCACATAATATCACCATGTACTACGCACGCCCAGCCGTCTGAGACTCTACTTCCTAACCGCTTGAATCACCTTCATATGATGAGAGTTCAGAATAATAATATAGTCCGCACATACGATTTCACGCAATTTAACCTAAGTCATAAATGAAGCACTACGCCGGGTAGCGCTATACTGTTCAAGGTTAACGCATTTTAAACGTATTTCTGTTTATTTACTACTTTAATATTTAATAATAAAATATGGCCAAATACATCGGGTAAGATATAAAAGTAATTCAACAGATGTATATTTTTTGACGTTATTCTAAATTAAACGTGGATTTTAAGTTTCAACATGGTTATTGTATCTCTACTATATGGGTATCGCATGATGGGGCTCTTTTTTTCTTCGACGTGTTTTTATCAATGTTACTAGAATTAAGCTGTATAAAATGTTTATAGTAAATATATTTTACTCCTATTTTTTCTTATACTCGTAACATATTTTATTTCAAATTCTTTTAAAGGTTTGTGCTGACGATATATTGATGACCGATCGAGAAGAATGTTGAAACTTTGGAGCTCAGAAAAATAGAAAAAGTATTTATTGTACAACATAACAATAATTTTAAAATGTCCCCACCTTTTGAGGAAGTAATTTCGTAGTGATAGCCCCATTTCACCTTATATTTTGTATCTCACGTAAGTGACTTCACACAACGGTGTCATTTATACTTCATTTTAATTGTCGCTCCAAATACGTAACTGTTTCTATGCGTTATTATTCTGAGGATGGGGGTGTGTAGCAAACTTTCGCAGTAACATTCATCAATCTCAAATAGATGTTTGATGGCTCAAAAACGAAGAATAAAAATAACAAGAATTATGATTCATAACTACCTGCCGGTTCTGGTTGGATTTCAGCGAGTGGGACGCTCACTAACTAAGGGGCGGATGGCTTTTGTAACGTACTCTTTAAGAGGCTATTACACTTTCCTAAATTCAGAATCATGAATCATAAAACGGAAAAGTATAATTTCATCGAGGAAGGTAGCCTCCGTTTTCAGGAAAGAATTGTTTCATACATCCTATATTAACTTTACATTCCACGACTTTATTTTCATCTCAAAAAATACATAATATGTACGTATCATATTCTTGCATGTTTCATACAATCATACCTGAATAGATATATACTTATTAATATTTTTTGATGTGACATGCAAGATAGGGTCAATCTGTACTACATATTACAAGGGTGCGTTTTTATATTCGCGGAAAAACGGGGTTGGAAGGAGAATTAGTCTTTGAGCTATCGTCATCCAAGCAACATAATCGGGAGTGAAAAGTGAAATATGTAAAAAATCGAATATCGTGCCGTAATATTGTTCCCTACCAAGCAAGGAAAATCAGTTCCAATCATACTGAATGAGAAGTCATCGGTTTACGGCGACTCTTGCCCAGGCAAAACCATTTAATAAATACAAGGAAAGGAATCGCTTGAAGACGACCCAAGGCCGGGCAGAAGCATCGAGGTGACCACGCCAGAATTTATCTAAAATATCGAAAAAATTGTTCTCGAGGATGTTCGACTAAAGTAGAAACAACTAGCACAAATTGTTGGAGTATTCGATACAACCATTTTTAAAATCTTGTATGATCGCTCATCGCAACTGTCTTATGGGACTCAGAAGGAATATTATTAATCGATTATAAAGATAAGGGTGTTTCTATAACCGGAGAATACTACGCTTCAATATTAGAGCGATTAAAATAAGTTATTAAAGAGAAAAGACGGGGGAAATTGACGAGAGGTGTGTTGCTTTTGCACGACAACGCGCCCATCCACAAGAGCCGCATTGTATTGGCTGCCCTGCATAAGGTGGATGATCCAAAATGTATTTTGGGTCATCAGTATCCTGGCCCCCAGTGAGATTATTACCTGTTCCCATAAATGAAAAAAGAGCTGCGGTGTAAGAAATTCACCACCGATAGTGAAGTCAAGGAGGCAGTTTCGGCGTATTTTGAAGATAAAAACAAAACATTTTTTTATGAGGGTATAAATAAATTAATTGAAAGATCTGATAAATGAATCCGATTTGCAGGTAAATTAATGAAAAGGAAAAATAATTTGGTATTTTATTTGTACCTTATATACCCCTTTCCGCGAATATAAAAACGCTCCCTCGTATGTACAGTAAAAATGAAATATAACTTTTTTTCAGCACTATTTCTGGAACGACTTAAAACAGTTCGTGTCTTTGTTGCCGCAATCGGCGTTTGCCGCGTTCGTCGGTGGAGGAGATCGGGGGAGGTATTGAAGCCTTCTCCGAGGAGGGGCATGCTCCTGCCGATGCAGGGGATGGAGGGGCATCCCCTGCATCGGCAGGCGAGCGGAGCCTGGGGTTCCCGGAAGTCGGTTATCGTTCCCGGGGGCTCCCTACATGCCTGAGGAAGGCCATCCAGGATGTTTTTAGCGGATAGTGTTCCTTGGGCGCCCGACGGCGCGGGCGCGCACGTGCGTTGCGCGCACGCGGTGGCGCGAGCTCGGGATGCGATCCGTTCAGTGTCGCTACCCTTAGGGCAGCGACGTCCATAAACGGAAGTTTTACCTGGTAAAAAAAAGGTAGACGCCATTTGGATCGATTTTTTAAACATACATATTATTTTGTTATTTCCTATGAGACTGGCCATGCGCTATAGAGTTTATTCAGGCAGAGTGTAATGCAGTCAGGATTAGGAGGTTCAGTCGATGATTTTTGTCCACATTTTAATATTATACAAAGCTATGACATAGCTAACACGATTCTGTTTAATGTATTTAAATACTGACAACGTAAAAATGAGTTCATTTTTTATACGTGCTGACCACATCTGTTAATTCATAGTTTACTTACTAGACTATAATGTTCAAATTCAAATGAACTGAACTCGGAATCACGAATGATAATTTCAGTAAGGTGTAATACTCTCATTAGTTTCGCATTATAATAGTAATAAAGATGATACATAACACCATTTCCTTTAAGAAAATAATTATGTATTTCTTCTCTTCCACCGAAACAACTGATGTCCACGTTGATCCATCACAGGCGTTAATACCCGATCTGTAACCGGCTGGGCTGCCCAGCGGTGAAATTGGACTTAACAGTTCCCGAGTTGGACATCGAAGCGGTTTAGCGGCTCTGCCCTGCTTCTCGCCCGGCGAGGGTCACAAACGTGTCGAGTAACCATCGACACATATTCCACCTCATAAAAAAGGTAATTAGACGAAGAAATGCCGAATGCATAAAATAGAAGTTATAGTGAAATGGTAAATATATAAAATAATATAATGTTTTTTTTTAATCATTTTCAAGCCAATAATTTAATTAGATCATTACGACGGCGACAACCAAATTACTTTTAAAATAGATAATACCCTATCCTTAATCTCATGACGTGTTTGAGACGGACTAATTTAACAATAAAATTCGTTTAAACCTTTTCAATATATTCTATCCGGTAACAAAATCAATAATAGTAAAAAAATCAGGGAATATTTACTACACTTTATTAATTTAAATAAACATTATGTCATAATTGTATATTTTATTAACATACAAGTAAATTGTATAAATAAAAAAGTACAAAAGGTAAGTTGAACATACATACATACATACACTCACGCCTTTTTCCCACGGGGGTAGGCAGAGATTACGTCTTTCCGTAATCTCAAGTTGAACATCATACACTTTAATTGATAAACACCTCATCACAAATAACTAATTAACATTTGGTCATTTAGTTTATCATGGAGTTGTTTTGAATAGTTACAATATACATCGAAAGCCTTACTACTTGAGTAATATTGTGATATCGTAATCTACACCTGCCAACTTTTATTTCTAAAATAATGTACAATTTATAAATATATCAATAACAAAAAATAACTCTACAATCACGTTTGCTTACAACTAACAAATATTAATAACATTATAGTACATTGTATTTTCTAACATGTTAGAATATGACGTATTTTTAATATATCTGGTTGAGATGTTTTGTATCAATTATCGTTATATAAAAAGGAAGGATTTACATATTATTTATGTCAATGTATAATTCAAAATAATATACATTATCCTAACGAGACCATTTGGCACAAAACATTTTTGGAAGCTATGATCTATGATAATCGAATCACACAGAACAAACAAAACACTGCGACGATCTAATTATAGTCGAATTAACCGTCTAACTATCCTCTTTGATTTGTTAAAACTCTTCTGCAAAATAACATTACTTGTGTGATCCCATTTGTATGTGGCAGGGTTGAATCGGCATGTATTCGAGACACACGACGGTAAACGAATATAGCAGTTGATGGGTTGGAGTCATCATTTTAAAGTTTTTGTTATTGTGAAAAGAAGTCTTCTAACATTCAAAGTTAAAAATTTACTAATTAGTTTAATATCTACTGACATGTGTATAAAAGTTTCATAAGTTTGGCTGTATTGCATAGCATTTACCCAACGTGTTTACTTTTCTTCCATATTTAAACGCATAGGATTATCTATAATGTCAATATTATCACTTTGACACTGTAAATATGAAGGCAGTCTACCTTGTCTTTCACCCTTGATTTTGTGTATTTTTGAACGATGACCTTGCAGTATTTTTCTGGAAATAATAATAGTAATTTTGTTATTAATTATTGATTTCGGAACATTCCTACTACCCAATAATGTGAGATCTTGAAGATTTAATGTTGCCACGTGCCAATGTGATTTTCGTGACTCAAATTTCTTATGTACAGTCAGCAACACGTCAAGCTTTATAGTTAAACTACGATAACTGCCACTGTTATGAAACCTATCTCAAGATCAGTAACAAAAGTCGGACGTATTGCTGAATTTAATTTATACTACCCCCCTACTATGAAGTGAAAACATGGTAAAACAATCTGCACATAAAAGAAATCATTATTAACATCAATTCAGCTAATAGGCATCCACTACTGATCAGACAGAGACTTCACCACCTACTGTAGAGATCGTCGGGGAAGGCCTATGCCTTCCCCGACGATCTGCAATGGGATCCCCATTTGATGTAATGTGGAACCCGCAGAATGCAGACAACAAATATAACAATAGTGATGAAATTTAACTGCGTAATGCAGTAAAGGTAAAGGATAATTAAAATAATTACACGCCCGAGAGATGTGTTGGCACACCTGATATTTTGATATCACCTGACAAAAATAAAAAACACTTTATAAGTGTTTTTGTGACAGTTCGTCACGGATATTGACGCTCACACAAACATGATTACTTATTTATAGTTGATACGAATTTAGATATAAAAAAGTTTACATACCTCATTTATTTTGTTCTCTACTCGATCATTCAATGTAACTAAGTAGCTACGTTGAATTTTCCTTTTATAAGAACAGTTTTCAATAACAGTAACGATGGGACTACCCCGGTATCAAGATTAAAAATTCAAATAGTGTACTTAATGTAAAAAGATACAAAAGAAATAAATGAAATACTTACTTAGTATTAAACTTTTTGTAACAAATATCACATTCAACAGTTCCTTGCCTGAGGTGTATGTCTTTTATATGCCTCTTCATGTCGTGCTGGTAGGAGAATGCTCTTTCGCAGTATGAACACTGAAAAAAATTAATTATGTAAAGGTGAAAATTGAATAGCTTTCCCGGAAAAATATGTATATAAACTGAATAATACAGAACCGAGGTGCGAGAAGACTCAAAATCACGCAAAAGAGAAATTATTATGTTGATAGCTCAGAGATTTTTGCATAATCAAATCAGAAATAAATGTTTCTAGTTTATGTTTAATAGGAGGACAGATTGTAAAATTGAGGCCTAATCATGAAATCAAACCATACTTCTATGCAATTATCGATGTAATTTCTAGTCTTCACACCAGTTTTAAGAAAATTGACCGAGTTTTCAACATAATGTCTACCGCTGCTTCAACCTCTGTATTATTCTAAAATTTCAGTTTCCCCACATTTTTATTGTTTACTGATAAAATCCATTAATTCCAAATCAGGTGAATAAGGATGGGGTATTAACTGAAATTCACATTTGTAGATTTCCACCATATATTCCAGCGACATGTAACACGTGCATTATCCTGATTAAAGAGAACTTTCTTGGTAAATATTCTAAGTATTTCTTACTGTAGTTGGTCGCGTAAACGACGTAATAGCCTACAATATTTGTATTTTTGTTATTGTATGTAATCAGAATTTATAGTATTTATATATATATATATATATATATATATATATATATATATATATATATATATATATATATATATATATATATATATATATATATATATATATATATATATAGTTTGCAGTTAGTCAACTTCACTATTCATTTTGCATTGCTGAATACTGACGCCAGTTGTGAAATTAAAATGTGCTCTAGCTTTTTTTAAGAGGCGGAGATCCACTGCTTAGATTGCTATTTTGTCTCTGGCATATATGGTGATAAATACACGCCCTGTCCATGATTAAAAAGTCTTGAGGATCTGTTTTGTACAGCTTCAAAAAATCGCAGGACTATGTAAGTAGAGTATGCACCTTTCAACTGAAACCTTATTTCATCGTAGAACCTAACGCGCTGATATCTTCAAATTAATTCGATGATCTTCTTAAATCTGTTTAGGCGTCACTAATTTAGTTCTAGTAAATGACAACAACTAAATTAGTAACGAGACATCATTGCAAGAAAATGGGGACCAAATAAAATATTATTGTTGGTCCTCTATTGTTAGCAACGACGCACAGGTAGTCTGACAATTTGAAGTAAGATAATTTCAATTACCATTACAGCTTCAGATCAAGGTTAATTATCTTTATATAGTATGTAAAAAATCTATATTTACCTTATACGGTCGCGTTGTGCTATGAACATGTCTCATATGTTTTGCCAAATTACTGGCAGTTGTTGTGGATTTAGGGCATTGACTGCATTTAAATGGTTTGTCTGCCATGTGGGATCGTTTATGCACTTTTAGCAAATCAATTGTACGACCCTGATATGGGCATTCGTCACATTTAAAGGGAAATATATTTTCATGTGTACTCCTGAAATAAGCGGTCGACATGTATTAATTTATGAATGCATATGTTTAAATAATTTTTTTAAGATCGCCATCTAAACGCTCACTTTTTTTAATGATTAATGATAGTTTCAGAACCAAATAATAAATGGAATCGATCTATGTTTTAATGTGTTCATAGTTACGAAAATAAATTTGATTCTCTTTTCCTGCTGTAAATAAAATTCTATCAATGTAACAAAAACATTTTAATCAGCATAGAGACACGCAAAACGTATCATAAGATATAAATATGCTAATTAGATAGTTACTTGTTGGGTGTTTTCATCGATAGGACACTGCTGCAAATACTATTACATTATCTATTCAATTTTTATACGAACTATGGCTGGTCAATACAATACCTCCATATCACATATAGAAGCAACTGCACACCAACATTTAAAGATCCACTTCTGCACATTACAATATTTTTTTTATTATGGATCAATAATCAATAAAGAAGTGGTCAGAAGTACCCGCAATCGTCGAGCATGTATGAGGAATGTTATGAAAGTAGATGAAGCGAAAGAGATATGTAAATACCGTAGCAAGTGGAAAGACGTAATCTCTGCCTACCCCCGTGGGAAAAAGGCGTGAGTGTATGTATGTATGTATGTATGTAATCAATAATATGGCTTTTACGATCTTGCAAGCAAAGGATCCCGATTGATTTCCGCCTTCTTAACAAACAAGGCCAACATAACCACTTTACACAATATACCTTCTTCAAATGTTTATTAGATTTAATTATATTTTAATGTTTTTTAAACATGCTCTAAAATATTAATTAGAAATTGATTCATATTAACAAACATTTTTTAAATATCAATATAAAATGTATGTAGACCAACAATTAAAGAGGATCAAATATTATTGTTGCATACCTAATATAATTATTATGTTACCTTGGATGCAGTCCATTTTTGATTTAACAACTTTCTTTCTTTATAATATTAGTGAGCATAGTATAGATTCATGTAACAACACTGTAGACAAAGTAATGTATATCAAGATAAAATATTAAAGCATAGATCGTTTTTCGATTCGTTTTTAAATGTGTGCATTTACAAAGAACATTAAAGCAATTGAATCAATATTGGCTACATTTAGTACTGAAATGAATTGAGAAACATACATGTGAACTAGAAGGTTGGCATTTGAATGTGCAGTTTTTCCACAGATATCACATAGAAATCTTTTTTTTGTTTCTTTCTCTGACGTCTTTATTTCTTTCGTCTTTTCAGAGGAGCATTTGCTTATGTGATAGTTGTAGTTTTCCTGTTGGGAAAATAAACAGAAATGTCCGAGTGATAATATAGGGAAATTTAATATCTTTCTAGAAATAACAACGAGAAACCATTTTATCATACATCAACGATCACAGCAAAATAACAACTTTAATGACATACATGCTACTCCAAAGCCAGAAGACTTCTACAACTTCTGGGCTAGAATGTGAGATCAATCAGTTCAAAACAACAGCATAACAAACTGGATACAACAAGAAACTGTGAACAACGAAACAAGGATACAAGAAATGTTTTTGAACAAATACATTTACCTAAGTACAAACTTCTTCTGTAACTTACACAACTGGAAAGTTATGGGTTCAGACCTTATTCACAGTTACTGGCACAGAAAAATAAGTATTCAAGACTGTCTTCACAGTCACATTAACAAATTTTATAATGATAGAATCATTATAAAATTTTCACACACTATACAAAATACCTATAGATCACGATCTTAACATTACATTTAGAAACACTTAATTAAATACTCACATGTTACATATGAGATATAATACACAAACATATAGACAAAAATAATATTTTAGTTGAACAAACAAAAAGGTTTCCGTATGTTTAGCCAAGGAAGTGAGGAAAAATTAATTATAATAGATTTTAGTATTCTCGTAGTAAGAGAGTTCAGAAAGTAAAATCGGAGTTATTCAGAATGTATACAATACAATATATATGTGATTACAAAAAAGCTTATGTCAGTCCCTTATTCTTGGTTATTACATGTGCTACAAATGTACAAAATCCACCAGCAATCAATTACTCTTGAAAACAATCACGACCAATTGGACAACCAAACTCGAACTGACCACCTAGACATTAACAAGAAATCTTACTATAAATCCTCCCTTAAATATACCCAACTCAAACACAGTTAGATATACATAAAATGTACAGACATTAACTGCCAAATTGATGTTACTGAATATTTAAGTCATCTACTCTACCTTTAAGACATAACATTGTTTGCTAATAAAGAATACCACCTCATTCGACTGGCTGAAAACCAAACAATTAAGTAATGATATTAAAATGGATTTTGGCATAGTCAAATGCTAAATTAATTTCACCCAAGCTAGACATAACTATCAATACATGCTACACACTGGAGAACAAATAACACCACTATAGTCTAGTCACAAACAATTTATTTTTTCTCAGGAGAGGAGGCTGAGAATCCATCATGCAAGTAGAGATTCGGTGATTATGTCAGACTCCTGGTGAATCGAGGTGACTCGACCCAACAGATCTACCGACTAAACTCAGCCTAAGCCTTTGGTCCTAATGACCCTACTGGCTTGAAGTGATAGAGGGCCTAACCTCAGGAGAGGTACGGTTAGCGCTGCCCCATGGAGAGGGCATAAGCACTAGAAGAGGCACGGTACACCAAAGTGGGGCCGGCCTATGTTGACAGAGAACCTACTCGTGGCTAAGCAGAAGGCTGCCGATTAGGGGATGACAAAAGAGGCGACGGTTCAGACGCCGCCGCTTGCAGGTCTTGAAGGTCCTGCGGGAGTTGCTTAGGGGGATCGCTAAGGACGTGTCGCGGTGTACGTATCCTCTGCCGATATTGACTGTTGCCTAATGATAGGCTCGCGGAAGGCGGTGTTGACGGGACAAGTTAATAGAGCGCTATCTGACTCTCAGAATTATTTAACTGCGATTGGCTAGTAACAAATCCTAAAGCGCTGTACTCATTAGTCTACTTATACTTTCCATTCTGGGCAGATGTGCTCTTATGTGTAACTGTATGCTCAAATTGTAACCTGGCTTGTGTATTTAGTTGTGTCCACATTGTTTTCTTGGAGAATGAAATACTAGATTTGATATTTTTTTACAAGGACAAGATTTTAAAGAAAATGAATAATGCTGGCAGTTTGCGCATTATAAAAAATTTGGGAAACGATAAATTGTTACTTATTTGGTACTTACCGATTCATCAAATTCATTTTTGCATATTGGACAATTCCATAATGTGATTTCCGAGAAGACTGGGGATGGAAAATTATAACATTCATCACTATCACATTCAATAATCTTCTCAGATTTACAAACTTTTGTTTCTGTAAAAAAGATATTAAATCAGTGTAATACTATAATCATTTAGTGTAATTGAACTTTTAAGATTGTATCATAGATAGCTTTTAAGTACCTGTTTTTACTGAAATTTCTTCCAAATGTCTATTGTTTTTCTGACATAAATCTCTGAACACAATACACCCATTTAATAATTGAAGGCAGCGTTGACACATTTGATTAGAACGGTTTGAAGATTCGTTTATCTTTAACACATCAAATTATTCGCCATTAGTTTATAAAAGTGTATTTTATAAAGACTACAAGAATAATAAATTGTAAGTTCTTCAATATGGAACGTCTTTTCTGCACGTTCATAAGTAAGCTTACGATAATATTTTCTTCTCAATACCACTTGTATGCGAACGATCTTCAAATTTATAGACACACTGATATTGACAATTTGAATTCTACTATTTTGTTAATTAATCAAGATCTTCTTTTGATACAGGAATCAACCAAATTCCTGTCTTATAGTTAATCCTAAAAAATCTCAAGCTATGATCGTGGCATGTTGTGATGGTGGTGGAAAAACTTTTAAATAAGCAATTTCAGAAATTCTATATTTATATATTATGGGTGTATCTAATATTTTTTTATGATATTTATTTCAATAATATATATAAATATGGTGCTTCTATAATTTATATTTTAAAATAGTTATAAATAAATATTGTTCATCCGGTGACCCCGCAAATTTTTTGAATCTCACTAAACCATCTAAGGCTCGCTGGAAGAAATCTCTCTTAGAGATAAGTCGCTTTTGGACCAATTGACTTGGTACCTGGTAGTATTTTTTATTTTATTTTATTGTAACTTTCTTTTATTGTGTGTAATAAAGAGTTTATATATTTTCCAAAGATTTTTCTTTGATATTTCAAAGTTTTTATTGAAGTATGTAACATGTTAGTGATTAAAATTCTTGTTTGGATATCCATGTATCAAGAGCAAGTCCAGCCAAGATAAGTCGTAAATAAGTAAGAAACCCAGAGAAGCTAATACTGTGAAACAAAAAAGTTAGTGATGGGACCATCTTTTTTAGTATATGTTCAAAATGTATTAGAATTTACATAAATTTTTATTTTTTTTATTTTAGATTTGTCAGGCTGTGACATCTCTTAAATGTTTGAAACGGTTAGATAAATTTTGACTTTCTTTCAAATGTTTTTCTGAAATAACAGAAGAATCATCTGATTTAAGAATATGGCATGCTTATGGCATGCTTGTTGGTTGTTTTTACGTTGCAAGCTGAATAATACTATAAAATAATAATACTATAAAACGGGTTCTTGTATAAGAAATCCGACAAAAGAAAAATTTTAATGGAACGTAGTGATATAGCCTTGTCTCGCTGTGAATGTTTAAGGCAAGCGAAGAAAATAAAAGACTGGTCGAATGTTGTTTTCACAGATGAAACTTGGCTCAATGCCAATCTTTCCATATCAAAAGGTTGGACTGATGATACTGCTGCTTCTACTTCTGCAGTGCCAATGGGGAAAGGGGGACCCCTCATCATTTGCCATGCGGGAACTACAAAGGGATTTATATCAGATACTCTGTTAGCGTTCAAATCAAAAAAACAGGAGACTATCATGAGGACATGAATGCGACGTGTATGAAAAGTGGTTCAGAGAAATGCTTACATCACTTGAAGAGCCATCAACAATATTTATTGATAATGCACCCTATCACTCTCGCCAAATTAATAAAATGCCAACACAGGCCAACAAAAAACACGAAATTATAAACTGGCTTCGTGATAATGGGGCCTACTAAAAGTAGAGTTATTTAAAATATTTAAAAGTAAAAAGCAGCTAAAACTATATCTCATCAGCGAAATGGCAGCAGAATAATGGGCATGTTGTAATTAGAATTCCTCCGTACCACTGTCAATATAATCCAATTGAAATGATATGGGCACAAGTCAATGGACATGCTGCAAGAAACAATACAACTCCTCCCTTCACAGCAAATAAAATGCTCGAACTTTTAAAAAACGCATGTGCGTCTCATTAGCCTGAAAACTGGGCGAGTGTCGTCAACAAGATAAAAAATATAATATTCTCTGATGGGGATTGGGAAATTGAATTTGACAACATACCTACACAAGAGTAATAATAAACACTGCAGATGATTCAAGCGACGATTCGAGTTCGTATGAAGAATCGAGATTCGTTATAATAAAACAATATTAAAATATTTTGGTTGTTTTATTTTATGTTATAGGTATGATGAGAAGATTATATCTCCCTGATACAATTTTAACGTGTTTGTCTTACTTACTCTCAGAGTAAATAGAACTGGAGTAGGCATCAGTCAAATTTCTCGAACAAATTTTCTGTCATATCTTGCGGGGGGCGAGGTTACTACTACACTCTAAACCAGCACACATAAACAGAAAATTTTAACGTTTTTACAAATGCACACATGGACACATGACATACAATTTTGAAATTCACGCACACAAACCTTAAAAAAGTACGTTGACGTTCTATTCGAACACAAAAATGTAAAAGTGTGGGAAGTAACGAGACATCACCCAAAAGAATGATATCGATAAATCGCTTTCGTTCAATGAATGAATGTTAACTTGGCGTTAATATTTCAACATAATTAAAATATCATGCTTCGACATTTAGTATGTAGTCAATATAAAATTGACAGATATCGAAGGTTAATAAAATACTTATACTTAGTAGTTTATTATAGTAAATTATAACATCTAATAATTTTACCTAATTTTTGTGTCTTTTTAACTGCATATTTGTTATTTGGTAGGATATTAAGGTAAAAATACGAATTTTGTTGCATGAGAAGCTACAGAAGTCCTATTAAACCGGAAAATAAAATAAGTTTTATTGACACCAAGTTGCGGATACAAAAAAATTGTATTTTTACGTCAAAATTAGATACTGCAACACCGACATTGTTATAATAACATTAAAAATGCGTTTTCTAAAAGAAATATTTTATTGAAAAACACGTTTTGATACACACTATAAAAATAATTGAGTTTTTTGACACGGGATTGACAGTTAGTTCTTTTATTCCCATGTATGTCATTATAATAATTAAATTAGTTTAATCGTATTAAATACAACTAAATATCAGATAGGGATCTTAAAAATACTTTAACAATCAACAATATCTCTTAAACGAAATTTTTTGATTTTTATCCTTAATATGTTAGCAATAATTTTGAGTAATTTTTTTTGCAGATTTATATTGGGTTATAATATTATAATATTTTGTGAACCCCCATGCTCCGGTCACTGATGTAATTAATATTACATCATTAGGTAATTTTTCGACTGCACCTTTTAGTGTATTATAATCCGAGACGTCATTATTAAACAATATTAAATAAAGCGTACTTATTTTCTGTTTACTCACTTTGTTTGTCAATTATATTTTATTATTCAATAAGATTTAAGCATAATATTTTTAATTAATGTCAATTATTCCATTCATTCATTCATTCCTATTTACTCGTAAAACCAAAATATCGATATAGTTGCATCCCTATTTCAAGTGTGAAAATCAATTAGGGCTGCTGATTAAAAAAGATAATATTTTTTAACTAAAATTTTTAAGATGATGTTGGCGCTAGTTTACAGATGCTTACCTTAAGCATGGCTGTTATTCCTTTAACAAAATTACACTCACAAAGTAAGTGTTACTATTTTATTACTGCTATTTTTATAAACAAAAATAACATACAATGAGATTAACAGTGACAGATTGAGTAATTCGCGATAGATAAAAAAACTATTGCAAATGTCCTTCTCATACATCTTTTTGATTTCTATAATATAGAAACCGCTAATAGAAACAAAACTTGTTACTTAACTGTTATTCTATCAAGGCACCTTCACCATTTGGTATTGTACAAAAAGTGTATGTCTCGATAGAATAACAGCAGTGTGCTACTTGATTTATCATCTATACTTGATTTGAAGGGAAGTTTGAGTTTAGTTCATTTTTACATTATTGATTGTTTTAAATAATGCACCTATAAAAATATTTAATTTAAATGGTATAATTGTTAGTACATCGTTATGTATAGAACTGTTAAAGTATCAAAAAATAGTAAAATTGTGTATTATTGTAACAAGGCATCGGCAATTTAAGACAGCAGAGTACCAAATGATGCTGTTACTGATTAAATTAATACCTACCAGATTAGAAAATTGTTATATGAACTATACAAATTCTATATGTCAAATGTCATAATTAATTGAAATATGATAATGTTCAACCCTAGCTCACGCACTCCCCACGAGACTATATGACGTCAGACCGCACTCCTCACGAGACTATATGACGTTAAATTTGAATTTGCAGAATTGTAAAACATGAAATTATGAATTAAATAATCAATAAATCTTAAAAATAATACTTGCAAATGAAAGGTGACACCATCTTTTTGCATACTTGACGTGTTAGACTTCTTTTTACACGAAAAAACAGCACAAATAGGCATTTTAGTGGGAGCTCTGTTCGCCGCGACATGCACAATGTTGTGTGACAGCCCATAAGGCAGCTCAACTAGTTTTATATAACGTACAAGATTCCGAGTCTTATGCTTTGGCAGAGGGGAATGTTAGACAATGTCATCTCCTGTCTTGGTTACTTTGAGTACTTACTTGACTTAACTGCAAATAGGTGTAATCGATTATTTTCGATTCATTAGTTTGCACCGAATACTTTTGATCCTGTCACTAGATGCGATAGAATGTAACTCTTTTTATAACGGAAATGAATTATCACTTATATTTTATGAATAGAGCTATTTACGGCATATTAATGTAGTTAATGGGTAATAATTAAGATGTATAAATATTATTGGGCAGTTTATATATTTCTTTTTTCACTCCTTTCAAAGTTAATAATTGCATATAATGAAACAGTTACATTCTAAAACATGTGTCAAAGTAAAATAAAGGGTTGGAACGAGTATAATGGTAAAAATCAAAGTGGCAGTATCAAAATTATTAATTATTATTATTAAATATTAATTATTTGGTTACTCTGAATCAAACACAACAACTGGGAACTTGAATCAAAAACAGCTAAATGCAATTTTGTGATATGAAACTATAGAGGGTATATTATTCTTAATATTTCTTTCCATGAAAACTTGGTTATTATAAAATATAGACAATTGTTAGGAACATTAATTAACAAAAAATATTTTTTGTTACTTTCTTAAAATTGTGGTTTTATAGGCCTCAAATGTGGTTCTTTTATGAACACAAATAATTTACATTAGTAGGTATACGTTGAATATATTCTTAATTTAACATATAAAATAATAAAATTGCCATATAATATAAGGTCCCTAGCAAAATAATCTTTATATTAATGTTGAAAAGTGTAATATTATGTCATTTACAAGGGGGAAAAAACCTTATTTTCATGTATATAACATTAATAATATACCCTTAAAAAGAGTTAATGAGGTGAGAGACTTAGGTTTAATTGTTGACGATAAACTGAGTTTTAATTCCCATATAACCTCAATTGTTGCAAGGGCTTATCGGATGCTGGGCTTCGTGTTGAGAATGGGTAAGGAGTTTAAGAAAGCTTCAACACTTGTACTGCTCTATAATTGTTTTGTTCGTTCAGTGCTTGAGTATGGTTCAGTCATTTGGAATCCCCAGTATAAACATTATGTTAAATTAATTGAGTCCATTAATCGTAAATTTTTTAAACACATGAAATTCAAGTGTTATAAGACAAACCAGCCCGTCCCTAATTCTATGTCTTCTCTAGCATTACGTCGCGCCGAAAGAGACCAATTATTTCTTTATAAATTGATTAATAATCATTTAGATTCGCCATTCCTTTTAAGCAATATTTCATTTAGATGTCCTAGACTAAGTTCTAGAAGTAATAACGTTTTTCATGTTCCAACCACAAGAACAAGATATGTTAGAAATATGTTTCTCATCCGCGCATGCCAAGCTTATAATGAATTTTACCAAGATGTTGATATTTTTGGCTTAAGCTTGCAGAGATTTAGAAACAACATTCATGATGTCTCAAAGCAACTTAATATTCATGATAGTTAAATTTTGTTTAAGCTAAGTGTAAAATTGTTATTTAAGATTACTTTAAAGTGGCTTAGATATTGTGCCTAATTTTGTTAGTATGTTTAATTGGATTTTAGAGTAGTTTTTATTTGTTTATAACTAATGTAGAAGCAATGTTTAAACGCTTGTTTATAACTGTTTGTACTTGTATTTTGCTCGAGCCGTTTAATTGTACTAGCTTTTCTGTGAACACTTTACTGGTTTCTGTGTAATTATCTGTGTAGTAACTATATTTGTCACTTTTAACTGTTTGTGTTCCAAATAAAATAAAATAAAAAAAAAAAAAAATAAATAAAAAAATATTTAATGGAAACTTACTGTAACACCTGAAAAATTTTTTATTTCTTCAGGAAGACACGGGTAAAGAATATTGTCAAATATTGGTATATTTCCTGCTGCTTCATTACATATTCTGCATTTAATTTTCTTCTTCTGTAGTGTTAGCCTAAAAAATGTTTACATTTTAAAATATCAACCACATTAGCTAACATAATTAATGTATATTTGTTAATAATAACAAATGGGGTTTCTACTTTGATGGCTTGCAATATTTATTTGATACATTTAGTTCTAGCTGAAACATTTAAATTCAAAGACAACGAAAGGGCAATGGGGAGAGCAATGCTCGGAGTTTTAGTGCATCAATGAAACAGAAATAATGAAGCCTGTAGAAGAACCAGGGTCACCGATGTAGCTACAGGAATTGCAAACCTTAAGTGGCAGTGTGCATCACGTATTGCTCGCCAGACTAACCTAGTCTAGTCTTGAAACTTAGCATTAGTAAACCTATCAGATAGTGGACCGATGATCAAGAAAATATCATAAAAAGGCGTTTGATGTTAGCTACGCAACAGGACCTATCGGTGTGGAAATCTTTGGGGTAGATCTATGGCCAACAGTTACCGTTTCTCGTCTAAAATAAATAATGATATACTTATATGTGATCAAAATAAGTAAGGTAATACATACACTTTCTTTTTTTTCTTCATATTTTTCTGTAAGGCTTTAGTAAATAACATTGATTTAATTATAAGTAAAGAAGCCATAAATAGTTCTAATGTTGTAAGTTTGATAGTTCTTTTATAACAAATCGAATTGAGTTCATTTTTTATAAATACATAATTATAACGGAGTTATTTTGCGGTCTAAAATGTCACTGTCAGTCAGAAACAATAACAAAACAATAAAAGTTATACAATATGGACCGAATTAAGGTAATATACGGTTTTGGTACTTTTATTGGCGGCTTAAGCTGTTTTTACCAAATTTCTCGTTTGTGGACTAAGATAAAGTATCATTCGCGTTCGATTCGATATCGTCAAAATTACGACGTCCGTCGTACGTCAAAACAAACTACGGCGAAATAGATACATTACAAGTAAACGACGCACCTATTCAAACATGACAGAAAAAGAAAATCTAAGCATGATGAAATAGCTCTACCTAACCTATATTCAACTGTATAGCGATACATCTAAAAATTATATTCGACATTACATCCCCGAGCATCGCCGTGAAGAAGTATTCAGAAGCATACATAACGTCAGTCATTCCAAAATACTTTTGGTCATCAATAAACGCTGATAACGGGAAATGCCAGAAATGCAAGTTACAAAGACAAACGTTCTCCAACATATCGAAATTCTCACCAACCAAACGATTTCAACACGTACACACCGACAAAGTTAGACCCCTCTCTGTAGCTTGCCAAGGACATCGTTATCTTGTCACTATGATCGACAGAATAACTAAATGGCGCGAAATAGTACCTACTGATAATATAAGCGCTGAGACGATAGCCGATAATGAGGCGCGCATAGTTTAATTAAAAAAAGTATTCTAAGCAAAAAAACTCGAGGTTGGCGAAATCCACCGCCGCCATCAAACCCAAAAGAAGAAGAAGAAGAAGATAGCCGATGCATTTTTTTAACAGCCGATTTTTTTGCCCACGCATTCATGCTATCAATCAACTATGAAAAATTATTCAATTAATTAAACTATAACTATTGTGTGTATAACGTTGCGAAGCTTATAGTAGTTTTCACCACCTCGTCAGTCTATGAGAAAGTCTGACTTCATATATTTTTTACATGTACAAAAACGTGCGACCATCACATTGTAATATATATAATAAAAAGAATAAAACTAAAATTACGGCTAGTTCGTTTTTAAGGAAGAAGCAAACTATAAAAGACTTAGCTGTATGGGTTTAACTTTTCCTATATACATATATAGGGCGAAATATAAAAAAGGTTCTATGACATTGACAATAGTTATGTCTTGAGAAGTCTGTGTCAGTCAAATCAAAGTAACAATTTATTTACAAATTTCACAAAACAGTAAGAATTTAAATAAGTTAAAGCTAGATTTTTTATAGTAGACATTTTCCTTTTCTCGGTGAGAAAAATCTTGAATAATATCAGATGCCATTGTCAAATATTGGATTCGAACGTGATTTTTTAAAATAAATGTAACACAAAAATTAAAATGTCAATTTTTATCACCAAATCTATCTTGTCGAAACTTAACACTAAAATTGAGTATCCCACCTGCAATATTCTTAAAGAAGATAACTCAGATGTATCCAACCCCTGGTTAAATATTGCTGATATTAGGTTAGTAGCTACTTAGTTTTTATATCACTTATGGAGACTTCCGTGGATTATAATATTTTATATATTAAACCGACTCTATTCCATCATTAATTAGATTTCTACAGCAAATAATAAATGTTATACTTTCATACAAATGTAGTCCAAAACTTGTTTCAATGCATTGTTGAAACACACTTAATTCACTAGTATTTCTAAGGCAAAGGCAATGTTGCTTGCTGCATCACTTAATATGTACATTTACAGCTATGTACTGGTGCACCTATATTAATGCATGTAGTTGCAGACACCACTCTCACCAAACTGTTTTTGGCTTCATCAGTATTTTAGAAAATTTCATAGATGGAAATAATTGTGATTGAAAATGTCATAGTATGGAAATAGGTATAAGGTCTTTTCATAGTACATAGTAAGTTTGCCATTAATGGGCAAACAATGTTGGGGTAATCAGTGCACTAGTAATTTAGTTTAGTATTGTTATAAAATATTTTTTTAATTTCAGTAAATCAGGAGGATCTTTGGCTCACAGTTCAATTTGCAGAATATGTGCTAAAAATGGATGTGTATCTATAAAAGAGAGAATCAATGGCTATGACATTATGACTGCTATAGGTAGCATTACAAATGTTATTGTAAGTATATTGATATTTTAACTTATAGAATTGTTTTTTAACTGATTAAATAAATATCACATCTGCTTATAGTTGCAAAGACTGATTGCATGAATAGTAAAAAAAAAAACTGATTAACTTGGAGAATAATTTTTAAAAAGAATCGATATTGATCTAACTCATGGTGGTGATGACTGTAGTGTTGGAATACATTCAAATTCTTTCTTTTAGTTCTCTGTTTTAGTTCTTTAGTAATATGTAATACAGTTTCCTTTGCACTGAGTCACAAGCTGAGGCACATGAGTTTAGCTTTTCAATTAGGAAAATATATAATTTAGTTGCATATAGTTTATACCTTGATTTTTTTGTCATGAATTGCATGATTTCTAAAACAATCACATTAATCTTTAAGGTTAAAAGTACAGTTACAGGAAAATTTTTATTCCTAACATTAAAGCTTAAAATTTCATTCTATATGGGTGGTCTAGTTATTATCATATCAACTTATAGAATAGACACAAACTGTTGGACATTATTATTATTACTCGTGCTCCGAATAGGTAGTTTAATTTTATGTACTTGTAAAAAGAAAGTCAATGTAAGAGTAACATGGATAAACCTAAAATTTTCTGTTTTTATTTGGTATTCATTTCTTTACGCTTTTTATGTAAAATTTTATGTTTACTACTTATTATTACAACAATGAGCTAAAAGATGAAATACTATTTTGAAAGTTCAATATAATATTTATACAATCTCTGAAAATAGTAAGTTCCCAGGCATATCCATACTATTGATGTCACAAAATCGCAAGTACATAAAATTAAACCTATTCCGATCACTAGTTATTACATAAGTATTCCATATAAATGTCTATATACTACTATAAATAAAGTATTTATAAAATCAAACCTGTAATATAATTCAGATTCCTTTTAGTGGTTTCAATCTACCAATCCTTACTAATATTATAAATGTGAAAGTAAGTCTGTCTATCGTCCTTTCACATCAACAATACTATACCAATTTAAATTAAATGTACAAATGTTTTATTTTATGTGAAAAAAGGCTGTAAGGGGTTAAAATAGGGGATGAAAGTACGGCGTATTTAGTCTTTTTATTAAATATAATTAAATCTGAAATATAAAGTTTGTAAAAGTAAGGGATGAAAGATTTTGTTTGAATTGGTTTGGAAATTATTGAATCGATTTTGATAAAAGTGAGTTTTCATCAGGTCTTAAACAATCGTAGCAACTAGGATCCTAGTATCGTAGCAAGTGGAGAGAAGTGGTCTCTGCCTACCCCATTGGGAACAAGGCGTGACATATATGTATGTATGTAAACAATTCTTATAGTTTGAGACCTGGTGAAGGACATAGACAAATGTTTACCATGGGTATAAAATATATTTTACCTGTGGTACAATCTGATGAAACCAACTAGCCGGGTTTGGTTGCAATTAGGAATTGGTATGGTTAGAGATCCAGGAAAGAACATAAGATAATTTTTTCCATAGGAAAATATATCCTGCCTGAGAATCCAATATAATGCGGGCAAAGTTGCAGGCATAAAGCTATTTAAATTAAATTTTGAAGAAAAATTGTTCAGGCTTAAAGATTATTGCATACAACATCAAGACGCCTTTCTCTGTCTGCAGCTTCATGAGCAGACTGTCCATGTGATAGATCTATTGCAAACACTTTAGAGCCTATATTTTGCAGGATGTTTTTACTGAATATTATTTTTAGATCAATGCTGAGGATTCTTTGCCGAAGTATATTTGTAATGATTGTCTGGAAATGTTGCGAGTTGCGATAAATTTCAAAGTCAAATGTGAAGAAGGGGACAGAAAATTTAGACGAATGTTACATCCAATGGGTAGGTATTTATAAATTTTGTAATATAGCAACCACAGTACTGTTGACTGTTTGTTATCAAGTCGGAGATATGGTTGTGAAATTATTGATAGTAGAAGAATGATTTTCAACATTAGTTAGCTAAGGCCGATCTATAAACAAAAATGAATATGAAATAGATCAACAATTGATGTTTATGGATTTTTTTTGAATCATCCCTTTCATTGGTTATAGCCTATTAAGGTAGGTGCACTTTTAAATATACAGGTGTAAACAGTATATCTTTGCCCCATAGATATGGTGAGTTTTGCATCTTTGGTTTAAGCATTTATAATTGGCAAAATATTTTAGATTCAATGTGTAGAAAAACATTCCGAGGCTACCTGCATAGACTTGTAAAGAAACTTGAAAAATTTATAGTGAGGTTGACATGCCATAAAGATGTTGCCATAAAGACTCAACCTGAACAACTCGGTAGGGTAGGCCTGTCAGTAGTGATGTTTATATCTGCTATAGAAGTAATAAAATTTTTCTTGTGTCAATCTGCAATCAATATTCAATAAGCAAATATTTTTCGAGGCGTTGTCCGGTATAGTGTGACCTGCTAGGGCACCAAAAATTTTCTTATATTTTGTTTTTCCACAGATTGTTTTCTGTTAAGGCGTTTTTGGTGATTCCACATAGTTAAGCTTGCTGCAAGTATTTATGGATGAGTTTCCAGCTGTTTTTGATATCTTTATATTAATTTTGTTTTTATTTAATTCAACTGGAATTTTATACAGATTGGGGGTTACTTCAGATACATTTATTTAGAAAGTTCTATTTTCAAGGCAGCATTTATTTTAGAAAGGTGACCATCATGCCAGACTATGCCAGAAACTTGCTGTATGTCCAAAAAAGCAGCTGAATATTTCTCCTATATTTTTTGAAGCAACTTATCTGTGTACTTTTTCTATTAGTGTTGTTGTCAATAGGATAGGTGGGAATTATATTACCACTCTCTAAATAGGAATGATTCTTTTTATATTTGTGATAACTTCTAAAGGTTGGGGAAATGTTGCACTCTTGGTATTTTATTATAAAGAATTTTAGGAAAACTAGAACTCTTCTTGGAAGTTTGGCCAAGATTTCTTTAGTAATTAATATTATGACTTGGAGCTTTTTTTTATTAATAACCCTTCAACATATCTTTCTTATACAGATACAGAACTTTTCATAGGCGAAGGCTACACGTTAAGTATTTACTGTGGTCCATCAGTATTTACCATGGAACGTGGTAAATACTGACAGTGTAGCCTAGAGTACTGATGGATGTCAATATTTATGTCAAGATCTTGACACTATAAAAATTGCAGAATCTGACACATGTCACATTGAAGATTGTCCTGGGCTACTACCTGTTAATTCGCTTAGCATCTTATGTCAAAACATCAGAAGTGTTAACTGTAACATGTCTGGATTACACACACTCATAGCTCGATCCAATATAAACTGGGACATTGTAATTCTAACTGAGTGTTGGCTTCGTAGCTGTCCGCTTGTTCCCACTATTGACGGCTTTACTAGTTTTAAAACATCTAATAATTTAACTCAAAATGAAGGAGTAGTAGTTTACTGTCCTAAATCTTTAAATTGTAGTATTTTTGAACCCTCTTTTCATAATGCTAACTGTCTTGTTATATGTATAGGAAACCATACTGCCATTATAGCTATTTATAGATCACCTGCAGTGTCTGATGTAAATAAGTTTCTAGAGTCTCTTAATGAAACACTACTAGGACTATCATCTTATTTAACTGTGGCCATTGTGGGGGATATAAACATCGATATTGCGCAGGGGTCTACGGACTCTCGGTCTCAAATCTATCTGAATCTTTTAGCATATCATGGTATTTTGCCGGCGCATACATTCATTACCCATTACAAAACTTGTCTTGATCACGTCATGTTACGAACTAAGAAACCAGCTTATTGTTATGTCGCTCATACATCCCTAACTGACCATGACACAATTCTTTTGTTTTTGACTTCGCAAACTTCTACAAAATCTAGTATTTCAAGTACTTTCAAAAAAATTGATTATAACAGTTTAGACACAGCAATTCAAAACATTCACTTCGAAAAAGTTTTCGAATTCAAAGATGTCAATCTGGCTGTTCATTACCTAGTAGATGTTTTGAATCAAATAATTTCTCTTCATACTCATAACAAAAAGCTGCCAAAACGCAAGCAGATCTTGAAACCGTGGATTACTCCAGGTCTGCTGAGGTGTATGAAAAACCGCGACAACCTTCACAAAAAGTGCAAATTATTCCCTAACAATGTAACCTACAAATTGACGTACAGGCGCTACAGAAATTATTGTAATAATATATTAAAGAAAACTAAAACTGAATACGAGAAAAGTGTGATCGCTAGTGCTAAGTTTAATAACAAAAAGTTGTGGAATTTGATTAAGACTTTTACAAACACCTCTAAATCTAAGCTATCGGCTGATTCACTTATCTCCCCAAATAGTGCTCAACAATCGATAAATGAGGTTAATTCTTACTTTTCTTCCATAGGTTGCGAATTAGCGAATAAAATTTCACCTAATCCTTCCATCTGTTCCTTGCCTGAAAGGGTTGATAGTTCTTTTGTTCTTCTTCCTACAGATGAATCTGAAGTCGAAACGTTAATACTAAACATGAAGAAATCCTCTGTAACTGGCTTAGATAATATAAGCGCTGATTTCATTAAACGCTATAAAGAATACTTAGTCGGCCCGCTCACTTATATCTTTAACCTCTCTTTCTCAACTGGTGTTTTTCCTTCACATTTCAAGAAAGCCATTGTAGTTCCGGTACATAAGACTGGAAGTAGAAATGACGTAAGTAATTACCGACCTATATCTCTACTCCCAGCTTTGTCAAAATTATTAGAAAGATTACTTAACTCTCGCTTGGTGAAATATCTTGAAAATAATTCACTCCTATCACGCTCGCAGTATGGTTTTCGTGCTGGAAGGTCTTGTGATATGGCTGTTCATGAACTTAGCGATTTTATAGTAAACAAATTGGACTCTCATTTTAAGCCATTAGCAATTTTCCTTGACCTGGCCAAGGCGTTCGATACTGTGTCGATTCCTGTCTTGGTAAGCAAACTGGAAAGGATAGGCATTCGGGGAATCCAACTGAAACTTTTCGATGACTACCTTAAAAACCGATCCCAATGCGTAAAAATCAATAACTGGCAAAGTATCTTCTACCTCATTTCGTATGGTGTACCACAAGGAAGCATTTTAGGGCCTACTTTATTCCTTGTTTACATTAACGATTTATGTAATATTTTATTAGATCACGGAAGAATATTTACCTTCGCTGATGACACAGCATTGGTTTTCGCTTCATCTTCTTGGACTGATACTTATCGGCTGGCACAAGTAGGACTTAATAAGATTGTTAATTGGCTTAATCAAAATTTATTAACTTTAAACATTGACAAGACCAAATATGTTGCGTTTCGTTTATCCCACAGAAATGTTCCTATCGATACATTGGCCTTGCGAGTACACTCTTCAAGTTGCTTGTCTTCTGTATGTTTTTGTCCCCTACTAAAAAAGTCATGTAGTGTTAAGTATTTAGGTGTTATCCTTGATGAGTGCTTAAGCTTCAAACCTCATATTGAATTTTTAACTTCCCGTGTTCGAAAACTAATTTATGTTTTTAGGGGCCTAAGACATATTGCTGACCACTCGGTTCTTACATCTGTATATTTAGCACTATGTCAATCTATTTTAACTTATTGTGTTGGAACGTGGGGTGGTGCTGCTAAATCTTATCTCATTGAGTTAGAACGAGCCCAAAGAGCGGTTTTGAAAACAGGGTGGTCTCTACCTTACAGATATCCCACTGTTGAACTATATAGGAAATGCAATGTTTTAACTGTACGCCATCTTTTTATCCTACAAGTGTTAATGAAAAAACATTCATCTGTTGAATATAATCCTGGGGAATTTGAAAATGTCAGAAGGAAACATGTTGTTTGTGATTCTGTCTGGTTTAATTTAAAACATACTCGTAGGTTTTTTTGTTTCCTAGGATCGTATTTATATAATAAAATTAACTGTAAATTGCACATATATCACCTACCCAATTTTGAAGCCAAGCGAGTCCTTATTGATTGGCTTAAAAACCTTAGCTATAAAGAAACTGAATCTCTCTTAGAGGAAGCCTTGGGTCGTTAAGTCTGTTTAAAACCATCTAATATTTACAAAATGTCACTTAACTCCTTTCCAATCTCGCAATTCATTCATTCTCGCAATAATATATATGTTTTATGTAAACCCTAAGTTAATTTATTTAAGTACCTATATATTTATATATGGTTATTAATTAACTATGTATATCTTTTACTTTACCTAATTTTTATTTTTTTGTTTTAAGTGTTGATTGTTATTTCCGTTTAAGATTCGAATTTGATTTCTGGTTTAAATTGTTATGGGATGAGGGAGCCTGGAGATCTGTAGAGCAGGTTTATCCTTTTTCAGACTCCAGACTCTCACATTAAGGTAGTGATTATGTTATTGCTAATGTCAACTTTTTTGTAATTTATGACAACCTTTATGTGTGAGTAAATAAAGATTATTTATTATTATTATTATTATTATTATTATTATTTATCACCAAATATCTAGATTTCTTAATTCCGGAGTGATGGTCCATCGGACCGTGGTAAATACTGATCGTGTAGTCTCGCGTCAGTGTTTATCACGTCAGTACCACCTCTCCACCGCGAGCGCAGGTTTCGGTCCCTACTACTAAGGATCAATTAATGTTAAGGGAATTTATTTTATATTTAGAATCTCTATCGGATCTCTCTCTCTAGAATCTCTATCTCTACCGGAACTATGGGATACTTCCTCAAGTTCATATAAAAATAATATTAAAAGAGGAGAAGCTTTAGGAAAACTTTTGGATATCTATAAAAAAATAAAAACCGATGCCACGATAGAGGATGTGACAAAAAAAATACTTTACGGTCGAACTACAGGAAGGAGTTAAAAAAAATAGTGGTATCAAAACGATCAGGATCGAGCACCGATGCTGTTTATCAGCCAAAATCGTGGGTGTTCCACGTGTTGCACTTTTTAAACAAAACAGAATAGCCAGTTTTTGTAATCCTCCATTTCATTTTGAAACTTTATATCGGATAATAAATTTAAATGAGTGTATTTTTCTCTTTTTTGAAGCCATTCTTTCATCCATTTCTTTCTTTTTATTTTTCTTCTCAAAGTTTTTGCCATAATAATAGCGACACAAGCTTTATTTTTCGTAATTTGTGGATCCATTGCGTAAAAACGTTTGCACAGTACGCGAAAGAACTCGATACTGACGTGATAAATACTGAACGTGTAGACTGCGTCCGTGTTCCATCAGTACGGAATGTGGTCTATTATTATGGATCACATTCCGTACCACAATAAATACTGAACGTGTAGCCTTCGCCATATGCAGATATTCATAAATTTTAGGGTAATTACATTTTAGAGGTGTATAACAACACAACATCAGTACGACAGCGCGTCACTTCTGCACCTCGCCTCTAAGTTGACGTGTGAACAGAGAATTACTTCTATAATATTTTTATTTTCCAAAAAATAAGTAATTCGTTAGAGTAGTTGAGGGCAAACACTTAACGAATCTAATCACCTACTTAATAATCGTGTTTTTAGTTAGATCAGTTTTTACATAATACCTTAAGTTTTTTAAATTGTGTTTATATAATTGAAATATGTACATATTGGCGTTTCTTGCAGGTGATCCGTCGTTTAGTTGTTATCCTTATTCAAAACATGACTTTCAATCGATATTAAATAAAATGAGACGTAGGAAACAAAAAATGGAAAAACAAAAACAAATAATGAGACAAAAGAAGCAAGAACAAATACATGCAAAGTTGACAGGAAAAGTGAAACAATTCAAATGCTCTCCTTGTGACCTGACATTTCTCAACAAGGTATGTTGTTTACCTAACAGTAAATGGATATCGTCGCTCATGGATATATATGCAAAAGTTTATGGTCATGGTCACAGCTCTGTGACTGCTTACGGGGAGAGACATGGTCTGTTTGAGTCTCCTTTGAAATATTGTAGCGCTTGGAAGAAATGAATACTGAAACCAAACTGACTTGGAAAAGTAGAATTATTCTTAAATTAATTTAGATTGATCAAAATTGGGTTTGAGGATTTTCGTGTACTTGAGGAGCAACACTTAACACAAAATTAAATCCTCATCTTTAGACCATGAAGCAAAATTAACCTTGGTTTTCTTAAAATCCTCACAATAACACATAGGGTCACAAAAAATCAATGTTGATCGATAGGAAATAGTATGAGGGAGCTAGTAGACAGATTGCTGCCACGTAATACAGGTGACTTCTGACAGATGCAAAAAGTTGACTTGTATCAATTGTAAACATGTCTTCAGAGTACTCTTCGTCAACGAACCAATAGAGAATTTATGGATCCATGCGAAATTTGCGATTCGTCGAGGATCAACAAGGCTCAGATGATATTTGCGAGCTTCTGTCTAGTGGAGCAAACAGTATTTAAAACGCGACCGAATTTGTGTTTCGTAAAGCGTTGGTCGTTGACTAAGAGAGAAATCCCAGTTTGCTTAGTTTAGGACGCTAAACTTGACGTTTAGCTATTGTCACACAGGACATTGTGTTCATCATGTTTGTTCATCATTATAATTTGTAAGTTCTTGTTATATGTTTAAATATGTCTGGATAACATAAAATGGTCAAGTAACAATTAAACATATGTTCAGTCTGTTCTATTACAGATCCACTGCTCAACTCTTTGTAAACGAGAAAGTGGTGTTGAGGCGATACTAATTTGCCTTTGCGGAAAGACGCAAGCAATTTATTTTTTTTGTACAACCTCATTAAACTAATCTTTAGGTATCTTGCTGAGACTTCGCAAATAAATTTTCCATATCTATACGCAGGTGCAGTTAGTTGCGCACCAAAGAGAGCGACAGTGCATGCGGCGGGCGTGCGATGTCTGTGGGCAGCTAGTGCTTAACATTAGGCAGCACATGAGACATATTCACAAGCAGAATATTCTCCACAAATGTCCTACTTGCGGCAAAGGATTTCCAGTAGTAGCGCGATTAAAAACCCACATGTATGTATAATGTGTATTTCTGGCATAGTGGTTCAGGGCAAGTTGCAAGCCTTATGTGGTAACCCTTATTTCCGTAATCATACACATATTTCTACATCTTAATAACACTTAATTCCCTGTCACTACTGTTACTCTCAAATTTCCTATATTACATAATATATTCATCTTGTCATAGCACACATCCATCTTTTATATATAATAACTTTTTTATATATAGTTGACACCGATTTTTTTTTAAATTTGAATATTCAATATTCAGATTTTATTATTGTTTCATGTTCTAGAAGTTTTCATGAAAAGTACATTTGAACATAGCGTCTGTCTCTGTTGTAGGGTGGTTCACACGAACACATTCAACTTCTTCTGCGATATATGCCCGTACAAATGCAAGCTTAAGCATTACTTGGTGACGCACATGCGGACGCACACAGGGGAGAAGCCTTACAAGTGCACGGAATGTACTTCCACTTTTGTCAATGTCTCCAACCTGAACAAGCACAAATTAATACACCAAGAAAAACAGTATAAGGTAATTTAAGTGACATTAAATATTTTACATTACTTATAGATGAGAGGTTGCCTAGCTTTAAACATTGTAAATTAGGCATTAACATTTTTTATCTATATATTTATTCTACTTTTTACTCAAAAAATGTTTCGAAAAACGTTAATTTTTCTGTACATAAGTGCGTTTAAAGTAAGTTTTTACAATACGATTTTTATAAGTGCGGTTAAATGAATATTAAATTTGGAACAAAGTTGAGGTTTAATTTCTAATAGGACAGATCCGTGTTCCGCGACCAAAGAAATGAAAAATTATTGTGTGAATACTGCTATATACCTATGGAGGTTAAAAATGTTTAAATAATAGTAGAACGCGAATAATAGAAATATATAAAATTATTTTTTTGCTGCAGATATAACTATTGTGTACAGATTATTTAATTAAGTTAGAATATATTTTTCTCATTTAATTGTAAAAAATGTCATGTAAATTTAAATTTGACCCTTAAAAATATTAGGTACAAATAATGTAATTCTGAAGTTTAATAATTTTTGCTTAATATTTGCACTAAGAAATCTACCACTATTAAGGGCCTTATAAGAACTGTCTCAAGATTAATGTTTCAGGCTGTGTGTACTTTATATGCCTCATTTTGTTAGAAAATTTAGTATTCCATTCTAAAAATTTTCGTACGATCTTGTGGTATAACATTGTTTTACTATATTATGACAAATTCAATCAACTATTTATGTTTACAACAATAATTTATCAAATGTTTACTATTACATTACGTATTACTATTACATTATAAATACACAATTTAAAAAATATGACTAATCAGCCAAATATCGGATTTGGTTACTTTAATCAAAATCTTTTCAGTTGTTTTGTCACGTGAAATCGTAATGGACTGACAGTTAGTTTGATACTACTTTTGATTTAATACGGACCTTTCACACTTGACCGTTTCTGTTCTCAGTGCGCGCATTGTGATAAAATATTCCGAACAATATCAACGATGAGAGAGCATCATGGAGTTGCACATATGAACATAAAACACACATGCAGCTATTGTGGACGCGATTTCTGTTACAGGTATTATATTAATTTATTGTCTTTTTATGTCCCAGAGCCTAAATCTTAATCATTATTTTACCTCCACTATTCAAATGATCAAGATGGTGGTTTGTAACCACTTAATGTAATCATTAAGTGGTTACAAACCACCATCTTGATTATTTTCCAAACAGAGAGCATAATTAGCGGTCAGTCGCGTCATATTGATATAGTACTTATAGGATATATAGCCAAGATTTATTTAGAAAAACATGTTAAGACACACACAATATAAGTATGTTTTTTAAATCGTCGTAAAAATGTAAATGGCTGAAAGCAACAGGAAACTCAGGATATCATGTGCATCATCTTCATTACCCATTTAACTACCTGGGTACATTAATTTAGTTAACCTAAATCTAAATCAAATCAAAATAAATTCGCGATTACTACGGTGGTAAAAAAATTTGCCTCCAAAGCTCACTGTCCTTCCTCCTTGTCCTTACCATCCTTTTAAACTTGTAAATGTAAAAAATACCAAATACAATTACGATAGCGCTTCAAAATTACTCTAAACTATTAAAATACCATTGACTATTGAAAGCGTCGTGGTTAGGCATTGTCGACCGAGGAATATCCTGTTCCACTATGCTTGCAAACTAGGTCTTCATTCACAACAGAGTTTCTAACTCGACTCACTCCCACGTTAGTTCCATACATCGCACTAGTAGAACAAGATTGCGAAGGTAACGGGCTTCTTCTCGCCACCAGCCCCTACATGGCGAGATTTTTTTCCCTCTGGAGAGGAGAGGCTAAGAATACTCATGGATACCATTGCAATCAAGTGGAGTCCGACATAATCACATGTCGGACTCCAAACGGATGGAGACGCCTCGACAAGAATGACCAATCGGCTCGACCAATGAATGGCTCGTTGACTATTCTGGCCGAGAGATACCCTTGAGGTAATGCCTAACCGACAGAAATCACGTGATTTCATTCGCGTGAAAGTAGAATTTTTCAATCTTAATTGAAACAAAATAACAAAATCAACAAATTACTTGGACGACGATTAAAATTATCTTTTTTTTTCCATAAAAATAAAAAAACTTTCTTGTCACTCGCGACGACTTAATACGAATTTTATTATTTCCGAAACTAGAAACCTGCGTACACCACAAAAACTTGATCATATTCTTTGATTTCATCTGCCAATTCCTTCGAATTAAAGTATAAACTCAACTAGGGTGATCGCCATCCGTATATATCCGTATCCATACGGAGACCCCTTTCTTCCTTTGTACACATTATCGAACGTAATTAATCAGTTGATACGTTATAAAAAGATTGGACTAAATCACAGATAGGAAGGTGAAGGAATATGGAAAAAATGCAAGGAATAGTTTTTATGGTGATTGATATCATTAAAAATATGACAAAAGCCTTAGAGCAGTGGTTCCCAACGGGGGCGATATCGCCCCCCAGTGGGCGCTGCAGACTTTTTGGGGGGCGGTAGCGGATTCAGAAACAAATGATAAGCAGTCAAGAAAGAGGAATGTTGAAATAAAAATGATTTCATAAGGGTTAATAAGCAGATTTAAATTAGCATTAATAATAATACTAATAATTAGAATAATTTCTTTTAGTTCAGAATAGAAGTATATGACTTGTCCTCGCAGGTTGATAAGCGAACGCGCGATGTTCATACAAAATAACATGTTTCGACATGTTCGCACGTAGACAAGTTGAATCATGCACGAAATTAAACGTATAAAAGCAACAGCTCTAAGAATGTTTTGTTAGTTAGTTGTATGTGCTTGGCCATTGATTTTTCTTTATTATTAATTTTGTATTTGTTATTGTATTGCATTTCTTATTTATATTGTGATTTTATTTCTTATTGATTCTGTGTTTATATTTAAAAGTTTAATAAACAATTTTATTGTACATTTGGTAGTCGTTTAATAAATTTCTACTTCATCATTCCTTTAAATTTTAAAATAAAATTTAGACATTAATTGAAGTTAAAGCTAAATACAGATCAATTGGGAGGGTACAGATGATATTCAAATAAACTAACTACTTTGGACTAACCAGTGACTGGGGGGAGGGGGGAGGTGAAATTTTTGTTCTCTTCTATAGGTGGCGGTGGTCCAGAAAAGGTTGGGAACCACTGCCTTAGAGAATTAAAGTTAACGGACAAAAACTAGTAATATTTTTATTACACATGCCTGTTTTCAATACAGATCTGATCTCCGGAAACATGAAATAAGGACCCACAATCGAACGAAACGCGCGTACAAGGGCGCCGAGCCGACGTATAAGCAGGTAGAGCGACTAGAGAAGACTCAAGACAGTGTGAACCCTGTGGATAAGTGGCGCCCTCCGGAGATCATGCTACCGCATCCCCCGCCCGCTCAGGCCAACTATATAGACCAGGGCAAGCAGTTCCTACAGGCGGGACAGGCTTACTTTCCTGGTGTTGCTGGCTTGATTAACCAACCTCAGATGAGTATGAAAATTTAACATATTTCATTACAGACATACCAACTGACAACCCCAACAAATGGACATCGACTCTAGTCATTTCGAGTCACTGAAATGTTAATGTATGTATAAACAATTTAATTAAAATACAATTTGGTAATCATTTGTGATTAAATGATTTGAATTTTGTTATGACTTTTGTCGGGCTCCATTTGTTGGTGGTATTAAAGATTAGCTTTTTCTTAATACCCAAACTAGTTACCCGCCCTGACTTCGTATGTCTGCAATGTGTTTTTCTCTTCTACATTATGCTCTTCTACATATAAATATTTTGAATTATTTTATCAATTGCTGAAAGTTACGTTAAAATCCGTTGGGTTGGCGTTCTGCCTTTTAAGTTGTGTCGTTTGCCAACCTCCAGTCATCCTCCATTCTTCAATTATAAAAGAAAACATTGTTTTTGCATCTATTTGAATTTAGAATTCCAAAACAAAAGAATGTTTTCAGATCGGCCGAATAGTTTTATTGTGACAAGTCGGTTTGAAAATGGAAATGTCCAAGGAAAATTTTCGCGCGATAATTTTCTACAACTTTTAAAGAGGATTATCGCGGCGTCAGTGCTTTGAGGAGATAGTGATGCAGCACCATGTCTTGGGACTATAGAACGCTGGTATTTAGAATTTCAACGTGGGCAGTCTAGCATCAGTGACAAGCTATGTGAAGGTTGTAGAAAAACCGCCATAACGCAAGAGATTATCGAAGCCATGCGGCAATTCAGGGACCACTGTCCAGAAAATCCTACACGAAGAAACGCCTTACGTGGCGTAAGAAAGTTGATCTTCCGTTGGATACCACATTTGCTTAGCGACGACCAATAGCAGCCCGTGTTAGTTGATGTCGCAAAACTCTGACGACGGTGTGACGTGGTGGTCGTGACGAGTCTTGGATATATGCTTACGATTCAGATTCTAAGCAGCAGTCTATTGTCTGGGTCTTCCAAGATGAGCTAAAACCAACCACGGTCATACGCTCACGGAACACTTCGAATAGGGTGCCTCCTTTGCGGCAAAGGGTGGTCACAACGCCACTATTGAGATCTACTAGAGATCGCAAGACGGTTAACGCTGACTGTATGTAAAATGTCGGAATTTTAGACTTACAGCTCTGACTTAAGCCCTAACGATCTTTTTACTTTCCCCAAAATTAAGCAGTCTTCGTGGTGAACGAAAAAGCTGTTGATGCATACTAATCGCCTATTTTGACTACCCCCACTTCGGAGTGGAATAAATGTTTTAATAACTGCTTTGAACGTATGCAAAAGTGTGTTAAATATTGCGGAGATTGTTTTGAAAAACAATAAATGGTAATGATTATTACCATTTATTTTAATATCAATAGATTTATTAGATTGTCTATATCTATATTTATTTCAAACGACACAACTTAAAAGGCAGCCCTCGTAAAAGATCTAAGTGTACAAACAGAGGAAGCGGACTCTATTTTATACTGTGTAAAGAAGAGATAATAATATTATTATTAAATAATTTCCATCGCTAGAATATACGCTCCTACTCCTAACTTATTGTATCACTCCATTTGACAATTTAAAGTTTACATGGAAATCAGTAACATATACAGGGCGGAAATGATAAGTATGTTTAGACAATTATTAAAAAAAAACAACATATTGCTAAACTGTAAAGTGATATGAAAGTCTGGAAAAGATTTTTTTAAAACGTCGCCCCACACTAGGATTTTTATCTTCTGTCGTGTGTGTAGTCACAAACAGAAATCTCACACGCACACACACCCAGACCAGAACAAATTTTTGTAGGTCATACAAAATATCTGTCTCGTGTGGGAATTGAATCCGCGACTCGTTGCGTAGAAGCCGATTACTTGAGCACTGCGCTAAAATTGTCGAATTGGTTAGAATTTATATTGTTGCAATTGTTTTAGATTTACTTATACCACCGTTTATTCATTAGGTATATTTAGACGAATTCAATGTTGTTCTGGTAAAATTACAATATAAATATATTACTTTTTTTAATCAATAAGAGTTCTAAAAATAGTGTTTTGGTGGACTTTCCTTAGAAACTTTCGAATCGAAGATATTGTCAATTTTATAGGAAAAATCAGTTACTACTCACTCACTCACTTCACTGTACATGTTCATCCGAATTATACAATACAATGACACAAATATCATTGACTTGATATACTACAGTACATTAACATATAAAACTTTTGTAAATCTTACGTGTTAAATTAAAAGAAACCTTTTATGGGTCTTGTTGTAATAAAAACATTATCTATTATGATATTGTGACGTATGACGTTTTTTTAATAAATAACATCGGTAATAAACTCGTACACCTATTATATGTTCTTCGTAAATGTAAACTATTGCAAAAGTATAATTTCTGATCACATGAAATTTTTTTCAGTGTTTTTATATCATATCAAGCAATTTCATATTTATTGATTCGAGTTTTTTCAATGCGTGGGTGTTTATTTAGTTCATTATCGCACATTTTTTGGGGAGAAACATATTGATATTTATTTATGTATATTGTTTTTATTTCAGCTCAACAAACAGTGGACATTTTGTAAGTAAACTTATTAATCAGTATAATTTTGTTATTTTAGGTTTTTCTTAATGAAATCGTTTATGATTACAGTCCTGATTTGGGAATGAAAAAAGATGAAGTCAACATCTACGATGCGCATCAGCAGTCTATTGGATACTTTACTTAGTTGAAGTACCAGTTAGTGTCATATACATAATACCTAGATAATTTTAGTATGGAGCGTTTTGTTTATGAAATAAAGTATATTTTTGAAAATTGTTTATTATTTTTACTATTGACAAGTCAACATTGTTTTAGCTTAGGATAATTCTAAGTGGTATATCATTTCTTGCTTTATGTTACTAGGGCGTAGTGGTTTCCCTTCTCCTTAGGAGCATCTGACAAATTACATATGATATTGAAAAAACGAACACTTCAATAGTACATGGTAGGATCGAACCCCAGATGTACCGATTAGAAGATTCGAGAGTGCGGCGCGACGGACATTTATTAAAAAGTTTTGTATTTATATTATTTTTAAATTAAATAAATATAGATACAAAATTTATAATTAAAATAAATTTACTGAGGCAGGAGCTAGCTAGTGCTGTGGTGCTGACAATAACTTTGGTTAATTACACTTGACACTACCTACCTATAACACCTACTACAATCGCTATGTATGTATTTATACCTACTCGTAATGTCCTTTAACAAACTAATAAAATCAAGAAATGACTTGTACAACTTGTTAAAAATATGTGCATATATACATGCATAACTAGTCTAAAATTGTCTTCATTTTTATAGCAATATCCCATTTTTTTTGGACGGACCTATGCTGAAGCCTCAGATGGCTATGTTCAGCTTTGCAATGCGTGTTTGTGGAAGGCATATGAACAAAAGGTTCGACGCCTTGCGACCGGCGACTGTTCCGGAGTCGTTAGGGTCGAAACTAAGGAGGCGACGCAACTTCAGCGCGCTGTCTAGTGGCTCGGATCGCCAAGATCGCCGTTTAGTAGAGGGTGAGAATCTACTTGGTACGTGACGGTGCCGGGTATATGTTTGACGAAGGATGTGTGGCTCGGGTCGTCGCGCTCGTGTGAGCGAGAGACGTGGGTGTGTGGCGTGAGAGACGACGCGGTTGGTGGCCGGCGGAAGGGATTCGTTAGCGCGGGTGATGGTGCTCGGGCGGAGTATGACAATAATTCCAACATGTCTACATTAAATTAATGTATTTCTTTACTTACATCTCGTGAAGGCAGCAATGGAAAAGCTATATTTATTACCTGAAATTTATTAATTGAGCCATTTTAGAAGGGAAATAAAAAAGGTCATTATTATCGACACTATATATTTGAATATGTTTGAGTAGAATATAATATGTAAATTACAATGTTTCATTGAAATTATTTGTTTGTTTACTTACTTTTCGTAATGACAGCCAGCAATTTGACAATTCAAAGTCCGCCTCAGTTGTAGCCCATTGTTGGCGCTGTCATCGTACACGGTGCCAATATGACATCTGTTTTTCTTATTGGAACTTGAAACAATTTGTTTGAGTCGACACATAAATCGGAATAATCTTAATCGATTTAGTTTTTTCTACATTTTGATCAATATTTATTCATATAGCGCAAATTGTATTGTGATTTTTCTTATGTTCCGTCTTTCTGCTAACAGTTCTTGACAAAGACTCTTCGCGCCGCGGTCACATACAGGTGGACTTTGAGACCCGTAATTTACTAATCGAACGACGCCACAGCTTGAGTGAAGCCTACCATCTGTGCCAGTCAAGTTTTCGGAGTGTACGAAAGTCTTTTTTAAATATTATAATTTTATTTTAAACTATCTACACTAGCGCTGTTGATTTTTATTTAATTCTAACTTAAGTAGGTTGCCGATTTGGAGGTGCTAATGCATCACCAACTTGAATCTATCATCAGGTAAGTTCGGCAGCAAGCTTATCGGTGCTTCGTGATACTGTTCAAGTTCTGCTGAGTTTGGTCTCTTATGGCCAAATACTGAAACGCCTGTTAAATATTTAACGGCTTCTCATAAAATTAAGCAGCTCCTAAACTCGTATTTCGCATACTCAAAAGCAATAGATAAGCAGCTGTTAATTTTGGAGAGTATCACAAATTAAGTCGCATTTAAGACCAACTCAAATGAATATTCGAATACGCAACTCAACGCTGTCACTCAAATCAGTTGTCAAATCGTCTTGAGACGTCGTTAAATGTGAGAGTGGCCGCGTTGAACGTTATTAACTTGCTTATATCCCCGAAAAGGGATATTATAATGTCTGTGTCATCGTTATCGTCTCTTTCGGATAGTGAAGAAATACCTAGAGCTCTTTGTTTTCAAGTATATATTGATATCTGGAAGTGGGATCCTTACTAAAACTCCAATAATTTAACCCAAGGTGTTAAAAAAATGATCTGAAAAAATCCTTACGTCCCGTGCGCTGCGAAAACTATTGATGATAGAACAAAATCATTTACTACGACTCAATTATCTACAAAAGTGTCGCGACAACATATGTCTAAATATTATAGTTATGTCACAGTAAGCGGTTTTTTATTCTAAAAACTTAATTTATATGCCGCCGCTGGAGTATGTGTGTGTGTGTATGTACCCGTGCGAAGCCGGGGCGGGCCGCTAGTTAAAAATAAATTGACATGAATGGACATATAAGTTGTGCCTGAGCGTTTTATTAATAAATCATCCGGTACAAGTAGGTACTATCAATCACAAGATCTCACTTCTTTAATACAATATTATACAATTTATGTTTCATATTTAATTATTTACGTACCTTTTGATTACTTCTAAAAGTATTTCTATCAACTGGTGTATAATTTGAGCCGCGTTTCTTTTTGATATTTTCCATTGTTATAGATATCTTGTAATGAATTGACAGTAATGAATTTTTGCATAGAATGACTGCGTGATTCTATTAATAACTATAGTCAGAATTTTAATTAGATTCCAGATTTGACAGTTTCAGTGTTGCAACCTTATGACATGTACTAAATAGTGACGTTGCGAAATTATTAGATATGGCAATGGAATATTTCCGGATAGATTCTTCTCGTTTATAATTGGACGTAGTTAAGCATAGTCCTTTTAAGTTATGAGCGTTTTCAAACGCTTACAGTAGTTTCTCTAATACAATGGTACATTTTTAATTATAGTTTGTACTTTATTGAATCTAGAGTTTATATTTTAATTTTTGTTATTTTAGTTTTGAAGATTAATTACCGATCCGAGACTTTTCTTTTATAATTGTGTGTAAAATAAATAAAAAAATGTGATCATGAAGGAACATAACAAATAAAGCAGATAATGTAATATGGTAATAATTTATTTTATAAATTGTCGCCGTCATTGCTATCGCTGTCACTTTCTGTAACATTTATTATAAATGTGTCTGTGATATTGTCAATTAACATATCTAGCCTACTCATTTTTTCCTTTTCTTTGACAACATGGGATACACATTTAGTCCATTCGGTAGCAGTAATTTTTTAAATGCCTTCTTGAAATAAATTTCTCACGTCTGTCAATTTGAATGTTTTATTGTTTTGGGCTACATGCCCTTTTACCTGCGCCCATATCAATTCGATAGGGTTTAGCTCGCAATGGTAAGGGGGGAGTCTTATACCGTGATCCCATGTTCTGCTGCCATTTCGTCTACAGCGTACTTATTGAAAGACACGTTATTATGTGGAATTAGTTTTAAAAGCGTAGCTTTTACCATATCTGGTTCGTAAGGAATATTATTATTTAAAAGCCAATCTTGAATGGCAGCTTTTTTCCAGCTCATTTTTGGTGCAGTTTCCAATTTTCGGGAGTGGTAAGGTGCCATCACCACAATTGAGTTTGGTCTTAATTTTGGTAAGACTCCAGCAAACCGATTATTACCGATTGTTTACCGATTTTTGTGACATCACTACACTATTATATATGGTATCATTATTTCACAAAATGACAGTAGCTAATGTCAAATCTGGAATCGAATTAAAATTCAGACTATAGGATCAACGTTTGAAGTATTGCAGTTAATGGAATGGATAAATTGATATTTTAACTAACACGTTTTAAAGTAATACATTTTAATATTATATGTAATAAAAAATATAGTCTTGTCATAAATATTGTAAAAAAGAAAAATCTTAGTGTATACAGTTATAAATGTGTAATGTCATATTACACGTATCATAAAAAACGTAGTAAAAAAGGAATCGCTTAGATTTTTTCAGCAGTTTTTGCAATTTTTAAGGATATTGATATACATGTATTACATTATTATTTGGTGGCTAGTAAATATGTTTGTAAAAGTGTTAATAACACAATCTACATATAAAATAAAACATTTATTGTATTGATAAATGAATAAAGCACTTCGTTCCTCAAATATTTATATAATATTTATCACTATATAAATATATAGTATAAATATATAGGATAACTAAATAGTTATACAGCTCTAAATCTAAGTATTGGACTAATTAGACTGATATTTTGCTTAAAAGTAGCCAATAGCTTGCTGGGCTTCGTAAATTTTTACGTCGTCTTTTTTCATTCCAATATCTGGACTGAAAAATAAATATTTGTAAGAATAAATTAAATCAATAAATTACACACGTTCAGAAATTTAGGTGGATTTCCAATACATTCTTACTTACAAACTTATTTCCACAGTTTGTTGAACTGAAACAAAAAATACAAAAAACATGAATAAATATCTTCATTATTTATATAGAAGCTTATAACTAAAGCCAAAAAAGTTAACAAATATTTTTCATTGTTATTTATTTTTCTATTTCATTAATCAACATTTATTTTATAAACTATTCATAATTAGCCCTATTTTACTACAACACGATACGTGGCATACCTATTGGTGGTTGGTGGATCATGCCGTTGACATCGGTGAAGTAGGTTTGTCCCGCCTGCAGGAACTCCTTGCCTTGGTCTATGAAGGTGGCCTGTGCGGGAGGCGGCGGTTGCAGTATGATCTCTTCCGTGCGCCACTTATCCATGGGGTCCACATCGTCGTGCGCCTTCGCCATCGCCAGTCGTTCCACCTGCTTGTATGTCGGCTCAGCGCCTTTGTATTCGCGTTTCAAACGATTGTGATTCCTTATTTCGTGCTTCCGGAGGTCCGATCTGAATTATATTGAAATTAAAACAAAATAATATGATATACTTCCATGTAAGTAAATTAGGATTACTTAATACAGGGCATGAAACCATATCACAAATATGAATTCCTACAGGTCGTTTGATTAAGATATCTCCAAAATAGGCAACTGTTCTGCCAACAATAAGAAGAGTAGGTACATTTGACTCGTTTTGTTGATTATTAAGAATCTACTTACAGGAATAAATATCTTTGTGATACGGTTGACAGATTCTAATAAAGCTCAACATAAATACTGGCCGGCAACACCGTTACATACAACTAACTGCCTCCAGCCAATATTAACCACCAGAGAGATAGTTTTAAGGCTACAAAACTGAAGTGATGTTGTTGTTAGCTCCCAAACTGTGCGAAATTAACTGCAAATTTGGAATAAGGTTGTTTTACTAACAAACAACAACAACAAACAACCTAATACTAAATTTCAAATCAAGTCAAATCAAACATTTATTCTTCAAATAAGATTTTACAATCACTTGAATGTCAAAGATGCTACGCCATTGGTTCACAAGTCTACGGCGGGAGACCTTGTACTGGAAAGAACCAGCAAGAAAATCGGCAAGGGCAATTTTTTTTTCTCTCTGTATCATTACAGAATAGTCAGTTGGAAACCAGCTTCAGATACATAGTCTGAACCCAACCTCCGATACAAGTTAAAACAACAAACAAATATATATATATATATATATATATATATATATATATATATATATATATTTTTTTATAGCATAGGGCAGCAAACGAGCAAACGGATCACCTGATGGTAAGCGATAACCGTTGCCCATGGACACCCGCAACACCAGAGGAGTCACAGATGCGTTGCCGGCCTTTTAAAAGGGAATAGGGGGAATAAGGGGAATAGAGGGGAATAAGGGGGGTTGGGCCTCCGGTACCCTCACTCACTCGGCGAAACACAGCGCAAGCGCTATTTTACGCCGGTTTTCTGTGAGGCCGTGGTATCACTCCGGTCGAGCCGGCCCAATTCGTGCCGAAGCATGGCTCTCCCACGGTAGAATTTCCGTCACAAGAGTCATATTGCATTAAACAAATCTGATATGTATATGTCCGGTTCAAAACAAAAATATTATTTATTATAGAATCATTAAAATTATATATCGCAAAAGGTGATGGTCAAAATTTGTATGGAAGGTGGGCCTGAGTAATGTGCAGCGACGAAACTTTACCAGAGAAGAGTATAAATTGTTGTAGATCATCTGGATAAAGAGTAGATTTTAAATATCTTCCGTTTTTTTGTAATTAATAATTTAAATTATTTAATACTAGCAAGTTGATGGAATCTTTTTTTTTAGTTTTTTTTTTCTTTTTATTAATTTGCGCAAGACATGCTGTCAAAGTCGCATTGACAGCGGACGAGTGTCATCATTGGTCACAGACTATGTACATTCAGGGTGTTAATTCAGTAACACAACATGTCTAGAACTTCGTGAATTTATAATTACTAAATTACATTTCTTTTGTTAACTATATAACCATTTTTCAATAAGATTTAAATAAATTATCATTTTATATACTTAATTAAAACAATTTAACCACGTTTTAGGAAGTGTTTACTTGAATATCTAGGTACTTTCAAACATCATTTACAGAAAAACGGGGGATTTAAAAAAAATATAATAAATTGTAAATTGATGAACATAAAATTACCTATCGATTGATATCTTACGTCTCTGCACATGATTGAGGCACACTTTTTGTCCATGTCCTTTACATCCAAGCATGTTTAATCATTCAGGAAATTAAATATCGTAAAAATTACATCCAAGCATTTCTATCATTCAAGAAATCATTGACCTTGTTTCATTAGAGTATTTTTAATATGTGCTTTAAATTTATGAAATGGTAAAGCAGTAATCTTTTCTGGAAGTGTGTTATAAAAAGTTACACATTTCCCTAAGAATGAACCTCATGTTTTTTGAAGCCTGTACGTTGGAACGGCAAGTTTATTTTTATTTCTAGTGTTTAAATGATGAATTTTAAAATTTGTATTAAGTGTATCGTAGTTGTTATAAACATAGTATATTAAATTTTCATAAATATATTGACACGCTAATGTCATTATATTTATATCCTTAAATAAATCTCTGAGTGATTCTCTCTGTTTTATATTATAGATAGCGCGAATTGCTCTTTTTTGGAGCACGAAAATACTTTCAATATTCGCCGCATATCCCCACAATAGTATGCGATACGTCATGACACTATGAAATACCTGAAATAGACCAATCTTGCCGTTTCAACGTTAGTCAGTTGTCGTACTTTATACATAGCATATGAAGCAGAACTAATGGCCGTTTTCACCAACCCTGTCTTAGCTTAGGTGACTCCTAAGAGACATGCTGTCTCACTCTTTTCAGTTAATACAAAAAGTGACAGCATGTCACTTAGGAGTCACCTAAGCTAAGACAGGGTTGGTGAAAACGGCCGTAAGTCTGCTTGCCAAGGTCTCAATATGGGGTGCCCATTGCAATCGAGAGCCGAGTGAAATACCCAAAAATTTAGTACTGTCAGTTTCATAATTCATTTTCACAATATTGTTCACTGATCTTACATTAGGCAAAGAAAATTTAACACATTTAGTTTTATTTGTGTTAAGTGATAAGTTATTCATTGTGAACCAGTGCAATACTTTAGATAGTATGCTATTCACAACGTCAGTATTTGCATCTCCCCTGTCAACCTTAAATATTAATGAAGTATCATTAATATTTAAGGTTGACAGGGGCATTTGCAGCGTGTTACAATTTTTTTTGACAATGTTATTAACAAATAACACTTTTCACCCCTTTTCAACCCTTTCCTTACATCCCAGAGCGTTGCAAAATCACAGGGTAAGTTATTTTATCTTCTTTAAAAAACCCTTAAAATTTTAGTGAGTTACTAATTTCTTTCAGGTTTGACACTTTAATGACTGGACTATAAGGCCTGTTACAAGAAGGGTAAGAGTATACTGTAGTTCCAGCAATACTGAAACGCTGAGGTGAGTTTAGGAAGTTCATCCATACAACGGATTAACAGTTATGGTATGGGCGAGTATTATGAAGAACGGCGAACTGAGCTCGTTTTTGTAAATGTAAACATGAAAGCTAAAATTACGTTGATGATGTTCTTAGGCCTTATGTCCCTCCGTTTGCACAAACCCTTGCCTCTGATTTTAAGTTAATACATGACAATGCACGTTCTCATACAGCTTTGCGGATGAGGCGAGTACTTCGCAACAAAAAACATTAGGGTGTTACCCTGACCTGGACAATCGCTCGACAGACCTGAAGCCCATTGAGCATGTATGCTCCAGAGATGTGTTTGAGAGGACCTGGACGGCATGACAAAAACTAAACAGTTATAGAGTTTACAAAAATTTCTTTGAGTGCAATTCGCTAACATAGAATATATCATTAACAATCTCATCGATAGCATGAATAATGGTCGACAAATTTTAAACAACCGAGGAGATCACACTTTTTATTACATTATAGAATTCTTTTATAATAAATTGATCTTGGTTAACATTTTATTTTGTTTTAAAGCGTTTAGTTTCTTAGATGCTTTAGATATATTGGTTCGTCTTTTATAATGTGTGTATTCAGCACACACGAGTGCTTGTTTTGTGCTTAAATTGACGAGTACAATTAAAGCAACATGGCTGTTTCTAACACTGTATTTACTTTGTTTTGATTACTGGTTCTCTTAACCTTTCGCCGCTGGTTAATTTTCATCCATAGAATAAATGGATATCTAGCGGTAGATGAGAATTAAAGGGACGGAAACCTATACTCCATCCAATAACCACCGCGGTGGAGCCGCATCACCTTGGACCAGTCAAAATACTTTTGTATACATGTGAATCATGTACCTGCATGATCAGTCTAGCTGGTAGTAGTATGCTGTGGCAAAACGCGCTAAACAGTAAATATACAACATATTTTTATGGTATTTAAAGGCAGAAAATTTACTTATATACATACTTATCATTATATTTAAATAGATTAGAAACTTAACATTTTTATTTACATAAGATCAAATTTAATGATATGTAAATTATGTTGCCCAGTGTTTGAGGACTTATTATGTATTTGCTACTTGTTCATTGCACGTTTAATATAAACCAAAAGAACGTTAAAGATCCGGATAAAGAATAAGCATCATGCTGTTCCTCCAATATCACCAGAAACATTTATAGCACTTTTCTGCGCAGGATTTTTTTTGGGGGCATAACAAATTACGATAATAAATTATTTGTATTATTTAGTTTATACCAAATGTAGTTTAACATTATCTCAGAAAATTATTTAATAGGCCCCTTTTAATCCAAATGCCTATTGCTTGCAGTTTTTTGTGACAAAGATTTTATATATGTAAATTCTGTTTTCTGGAATGAAATTTCTTCGGAATGTGAACAGAGAAAAGAAAATTGTATCATCAGGGAGCAAAATAATAATTAGCTGTGATTTCTCTTGACCTTGTGACTTGTTTTTCAGCCCTTAAAATATTCTTATTATTTATAAGAAAAATTATTTATGTTATAGAAATGACACGGTCTTATTGAATTGAAACGCAGACTTTAATTTTATGGACATGTTTAACAGCAGTGGCGTTACCCATATATGTGAAATTATATTGTTTGACAACTGGTTGATATTTTTTAAGAATATGAAGAATGCCAAACTAGAAATACTTTTCGCATAAATAACATAAAAATTATCTTTTCAATAGGTATATCCCTGTGTTAAAAGTAAATTGCAAAATTAATGTTCACCGATACGTACTTGTAGCAGAAATCCCGTCCGCAATAAACGCACGTGTGTTTTATATTCATATGTGTAACGTCGTGGTGATCCCTTAGAGCTGTGTTCGTCCGGAATGCTTTATCACATAATGTGCACTAAAAATCAATAAATAAATTTAATGTGATATTAGGATACAATAAATAATAGGTACAGCCCGCGCGAATTGACATAATAACTGGTTCGAAAAATCCTCCGCTTTGCCGCAGCGCCCCACAAAGCCAGTATGTTACCGTTATATTTCCTTGAGACTTCTGTTGAGTTTGCGTTCGTTCGTTGCGCTCATTGCGATTTTGTTATAATTGGACTTTTGCTTATAATTTTTTTTAATTAAGTAAAGAAAAATACATTATTTCGGACTGTATACTGGTCGGACAACTTCGGCCGGTATGGAGCCCGACATAATCACTAAGGCACTTGTCGTCACGGTGGTATTCTAAGTATGCTTAGTACTCCTCGTGAGCATTCTCAGCTTCTCTCTCTCCTGAGAAAAAAACAAGAAAAGTGCTCACAAAGTTCGAGAATGCAAAAAAAGGTTAGAATTGTAAATTGCGGCTTATCTTAAAGCACCAATTGGGGCACAGATTTAAAAGCAAGAATGCTCGACTTACTTTAATACAAAACCTGACATCGCTTCTTGGAGCGCCGCAGGTAGCGCTGTGGTAAATGAAAGAAAATAACAGAAAAAGAGCTGACAAAAACTGGTGACATACTTAGACGAGATATAGATACATTCTCAGTAAACAGTGAATAAATGGTGGCAAAATAGCAGTGATGTTAGCATAAAAAACACTTCCGGCCGACGCTGGCGACATAAACGGATTATCTCTGGGGCTGAGTTACTAAATGTAAAAGCAAAACAGGCGATTACCATAATGAAATGTAGACCAACAATTTTGTAAAGTGGCTCAATGAAAATTTGTCACGGAACTTGCTTCTAAATATCATAGTTGTAATTGATAATGCCCCGTATAACTCAACCATGTCTGAAAAATCCGTAACAGTTATCATAAGTTAATGTATTATGATACTCTAGTATGAACTTTGATTTGTTTAAATATTCGTAGTACATATAATATTCTTGAATCTTGATCCTAACATTTACATGTAATGGCAACATTCACATTAATAATATATACTGAACTCCTTCATCAACAAATCATGGAGCCTTCCTCTTATTATTATGTACGTGCACTTAGACACTTACACACATCTACTACCAGACGCCAATATCTACGCCTATGACGCCAGTCATCATGTTACAATCTACACTATAATGTCAGTCATCCAGTTAAACCGTTAATTGTCACATGTGCAAGCAAAATAAGTATTTAACAATAGTCGTTCGAGCCAGGTGTCATTTTAATTCGCACAGGTTGTACAAGATGGGTCTATCTATCTAGATACATCTATTTTAAAAAGAATACAGGAGTAGTCCGCTAGTGATATAGGTCGTTTGTGATATTAGGCTATAGTAACCATTGAATGGAGACTACCTGAAAAAAAAAACAAAGTTTGTAAAGCAGTTGATAGCTAGGTGCTTTTTGATATACTATATCGCAGTCAACTGGTTAAAATAGCCGTTCAATCAAATAGCTAGCCCTTTGACTGAACAACGCCATTCAACCATACGTCTAGCTTAATAATTGAATATTTGAGTCGCTCAAAACGTTCACACTACAGCTGAGTCAAAAGCCGCCGTCTAATTTAATTAGTTCAGCGCTCACCACCGCAGCGCTAGGTGCGTTTTGTTTTCAATATGGCATCAACTAGCCGTGGTTTGTGATTGTTTCAAGATATTTTTCGGAAAGTAATAGTAAAATATACGTTACACGTGTTATTAAAGACATAGAAATTATGAGGTCACTTACGAGTGATACGAATCAAAATTTAAACAAATATTCGAGGAGAAATTGCGGGATTATGAAATGATTCTTGTTTCGTAAATTTTTGAGTTTGTAATTTTTTGCTTGGTGCAATAAACAATATTATGATTAATAATTTGTTTTTCATTTTTGGTTATTTCATCAAACTTTTGGTCACCTACAAAGTCTTCCTATTCTCTCAAATTAAATACTAAACTAATGGTCACCTTAGTTAATTTGCCATTTTACCAGTTGGCTAAGCGTCGTGTAGCTGTAATGTTGAACGTTGCAATCAACAAGTCGGCTAAACGACGACGATATAGTTGTGTGATTGAATGACGTTGTTCAGTCAAAGGGCTAGGTGTTTGATTGAACGGCTATTTTAACCAGTTGGCTGCGACATATACGCCATATTGATAACAAAACTAGCACCGTGATGCCGGTTATAAAAGTAATTAAATACTAGTTGTCTTTGATTCAGCTATGATATTATTATTACTTAATATACATGCGTCTATTAAGTAATAGTAATGTCATAGCTGTCCATTGTTTAATAACAGGTAAAATAAAGTAAAACATAACTATTTCAACCAGTCGTCTTCGCCAAATACTTTATGATGGAAAAATAAGCCATCATAAAGATTTTTTTCTATTTAAGTATACCAGTTACGACATGGGAAGCTTCAAAAAAAGAGCGTATACATTCATGAAAGGCCGGCAACGCGCTGATGATACCTCTGGTGTTGTTTGTGCTATGGGCGGCGGTGATCACTTACCATCAGGTGACCCGTTGGCTCGTTTGCCTGCTCTAATATAAAAAAAATGAAAAATAAAAAACCTGGGAAATCAAATGTCTTGGAGATTTGTTATTGAAATAGCTTTTTATAGGGAAATAATGATTCCAAAAAACAAATTATCTCCAGCAATTTGCGGCCGATTACAATACTAATATAGCTCCGTTATAATTAATTTCCGACAATGAAATCATAATCATAAAAAAAATATATCTTATTTAACAATTAAATTACAATGATATTTACAGTAAAATGTTAACTGTTTCCCTAATATATATGTATAAAAAAATACAAATAAAAGATCTTCAAATAAAATACAACTACATCTCAGAACAGTATTTTCAGTATAACGTTATGGTTAAATGAGTGCCACTGTCTATAAAATTTGATAGGTAATTTATTTATAATTTATTATCATTATTAGGTAATTAAAGATAAAAATGACGAAGGATTGTTTTAGGTAGAACGTCACTTAAGCAGGTATTCTATCAATCAACAAAAATATATATTTTTTGTAGATTACAGTATTTTGATCGATCATATCATCTTTTTTATTCACACAAAAGTAGTCGGTCCTTTAGTTTTTTTAGCCAGTAGGTATTTTAGGTAGTAATTACAGTAATAATATTTTAAGTATAATTCTTAGTAACCATTCCTATTAAAATTAATTTTCCTTACCTTAAACTGTTTTTCTTGGTGTGTCAGTTTGTGTTTATTCAAGTTCGAGGGATTGACAAATGTGGCTTGGCATTGAGCACATTTGTATGGTTTCTCTCCTGTGTGTGTTCGCATGTGCATCACTAAGTAGTATTTGTGCTTACACTTGTAGGGGCATAGGTCGCAGAAGTAATTGAATGTATTCATATGGACAAGCCTTTGAACACAATGAAATCCACAATTAATAAATGACATTTAAGAAGTATCATTTATATAATCATTAAATAATAAGTAACATTAATGTAATCTTGAATTTCAAATGATCTAAATATGTCATATAATTAGTACATTATTTGTTACAAGTTACAAAATAAACCTACATATGGTTTTTCAATCGAGCAATAATTGGGAATTCTTTGCCGCAGGTAGTACACTTGTGGAGAATTTTTTGTTTGTGTATATGCCTCTTATGCTGCCCAATACTTAATACCAGTTGCCCGCAGATATCACATGCCCGCCGCATGCACTGTCGCTCTCTTTGGTGAGCCACTAGCTGCTCCTGACCAGTGAATTAATAATGTATTATTCTCAGAAATATTTACAGATATATTGGAGTACAAAAATTTCTGATCTCAACTTGGTAGTGTCACACAAATATTTGACCATCTAATTAAACACTATAAAACTAAGTTAAATATAAATAAGATAAGGTTCTACTCTAATACGACTTTTTCGTGCTCTTAAGGTTACTCGACAATGGAATGCGCATGGGCAGCGGACGTGACATATGACATTTCAGTTAGAAGAAAATAATTTATTGCTTTATATGATAAGCGGTACGTGTGTACGGTGTGTATCTCAAAGAGTCATCTAAATATATATTTATTCCAATTAAAGTGGAATGGGACAAAAGGTTAGCTCTTACACATGGCACTAGCATGAATTGGTACACAGTTGGGTCTAAGAAATATGGAACAGGAGCAGAAATATACTGTAATAAGAGATATCCGGTAGCATGGGCAGGTTGGCTACTGTATTACAGGCAGAAAGCTATCGTGGCGAAATATCAGTGACATATAAGGCACTGTCGTCTGACAAGGTGTGGAATCCAGATTATTCAAAAAAATATAATAAAATAATTTATTAAATTATAATTCATGGAATCCAGACTAGTAAAAAATACCATTAATGTACTGAACAAACTAGGATATAACAACATAGTACATCTAGTCTATAGCAGGGTATAAAGGTTTCATTGTAAACAGGGCCGATTACCTGACAAGAAAAGATTTGGGATTCTTTTCTTTTCAACAAATGGCTCCGAAGCCATTTGTTGGAGTAATGACAAAAAAAGTCAGTACAGGCGAAAGAGTTTAATGCATAATGCAAAGAAGTCACCAAGAAGAATGGGCCATTCAAAAAGGACGACTCACATCAAGCTGGACAACTTGCTCAGATTTGCATGGAACGTAAGCAGAGCACAAATTAGTTTAATAGTCGGTGTTTTTACTGGGCGTGTAGGCAGCAGGATCTTAAGTTCATAAAATATGTAAGCTTTGTAAGGAAGAAAAGGAGAGCATGGAACATATACTGTGCCCCTACGATACTCTAGCCTGCAGAAGGTAAGGCTGACAAGAATTGGATACCCTACACTAGCCTATCGCTGCCAAAGAACATTTTTAAGAACTTGGGCACTATCGACTGAGCTGCAGGTGGTGATGGCTACACGGACTGATAAGAGGGGACAGTACAAAAGATCCTTGATGGGTCAACGTGCTAAGGTTCTTCGTTGGAATCTAAGATAAGATAGAAGGTTACTGCCACTTATCAGTAAACAATTCTTTGCTAAATTTGTCTAAAATTTTATTGCAAATTTTAAGTATGAAACTTAGCAGTTTGTTCTAAGCCCTGGCACATAATTACCATCCTTCTTATGATGCATGAACTAGCAGTAAAACCGCGAAACAATTAAAACCACTGTCTATTTTTTGGAGGGATATGGAAGCGATTGCTTAAACACTACCAGTATCGCCGACAAAAGTATAATTTATTCTGTGGTTATCTATCTATATCAACTATTATCAACTTCAGTATACAGTATCACAATATCTCAAAAAAATCATGGTTATTAAAGATTGGATGATAGTTGTAGGATGGATAGATTTATAGATCCGTAAAAAATATTATTTCCCCTCAGATTAATATTTAATACAGTTCTTATGACTTTAAATACAAGGTAACTACAAATTAGCTACTTGTAAATAAACTAAAATAACAGTAATAGTTTTATTATGAGACATTTGACAAACTTTTTCCGCTGTTAAGTGTAATTTAAACATTTTTTGACATTCTACACATAATTCTGTTGTTAAAACAATGTTCCTTTAATCATCAAATCAACTTAATTTACTCATCAAAATAATTTACCTTATTTGGAAAAGTCAAATCACAAGAAGAGCATTTAAACTGTTTTACTTTTCCAATTAATTTTTCTTGCCTTTGTTCATGCTTCTTTTGCCGAATCAGTTCTCTCTCCATTAGCAACTTTTGTTTTTTCCTTTTCATTTTATTTAATATTGATTGAAAATCATGCTTAGAATATGGATATGATGAAAATGATGGGTCTCCTGCAAACATAATGAATTTGAAACACAATCTTACAACCTATTAAGATTTCTTCTTAATAAACTATCATAAAACATAAATACCCATTGGTTGCAATAATCTTCTAAATCTTCGGTCTCCTTCTTCACATTTTATTTTGAAATCCACAGCAACTCTTAACATTTCCAGACAATCATTACAAATATATTTAGGTAATGAGTCAGCAGTAGTAATCTAAAAACAAATATATACATTTATATATGTATATATATTGTAGTTTATAGTAAAATTTATCTATGTAATGTATTTTATAGTAATAGCATTATTTGCAATGTTAATAAAAAAATGTACATAGTCATTTTAGAATTAATTAAAAAATATAACTATTTAAATATATGTCAAAATTATAATAATAAATATTTCTCCATAGAACTCAAATAAAAGTATAACACATTAATTGTATGAATTAAGTTATTCTTCTTCTTACTTTGGTTTGTACTAATTTAATATTGATAGAACTTACAGTAACATTTGTGATGCTGCATATTGCAGTCATAATATCAAAACAATTGACTTTTTCCTTTATTGATATTGCTCCATTTCTAGCGCATATTCTGCAAATTAGACTTTTTGCCAAAGATCCATTTGTTTTACTGAAATAAAGGAAATTTGTAAAAGGCTGCTATTGTGTCGAGTACATTACACAACGTATACGTAATCAAAAATGTAAAAAGTAATGTAAAAGTTCTAATTGGTTTACAATCATTAGTTAAACTAATGAATGATATTAAACTAAATTTAAGTTGAATCTATTTAGTATAATAATGCCTTTTAATATTCAATAGCGTAAACAGAGAATAGTGATTATTCAATATTTAGATAATCACACATATAAGGAATAAGTTTTAGATTTAGTAATAAGAAAATTTTGGATGTACAAGTGGTGGGTTTTATGAATAGAAGGGTGTTTACGGACCAGAGGGGCTATCGCACTAATAAATCGCAACCGAAACGCAACCGAACCGTTTGGCTTAACCAATCCGAACGCCACAATATCACGTCATCTGTTCGATGACGTGATATTCTAGCTCTCGGATTGGTTGAGTGGAACGATTTGGTTTCGTTTCAGCTGCGATTTGTTAGTGCGATTGCCCCCCAGCGCCCTTACCGCCTAACTCAAAGCGATGCGATCGACGATTGTGATAGCGAGTCACTTGAAATCGCTTTGAATTGACCACACAAAAAGGTATATTTGCCTTTTTGCAGTTTGGACTGGTCCGGACCATATAATGAAAGAATAAAGTGAGACTTAAACTGAACGATCACTTTTGGAACATCGAGATGTTACCTGAGTTGACACTACGAGTTTTTACTATGAGTGTCTTCTACGAGAAATAGTTGACTGTCAATAATATAAATCAATGCCATTAAGTCATACCTATTGTTCGGGATAGAATATGTTGGAGAATGATCGGGAAGATATATGTCGGAATATAACAGATTAGAATAATTTAATGTAATACGGCGAATTAATGTTTAGATAGATAAGATATATGTATAAGCGTAGCATAGGAAATGAATAAAGGAAATAGAGTAGGTTCGATAGTTATAAGGGTATGCCCTTATGACTATCATATCAATCTAAGATATCAAAATATATTAACATACCTACGTGCTATGTATGATATAGCACGTAGGAATGTTAATATATTTTGATTGAAAACCTTAAAATAAGGTATAATAATAAGAAATAAAGAATATATGAATTAGCGTAATATATTAATTACCCATTGAACATATAGTTGAATTCAGGCATATTATATGCCAATATATTAAACATATAGCATAATAAACAAATAAAGCATAAATAATAGAAGGCAAACACCGCGAGATAGCAATTTTATTGATAGAGTCATATAAGTGTCCTATAGCACATATAAAGCGCTTGTAATGTATGTTACGGTCGTAATGTATTCTCGGTGGTCGCTGGTTGATATATAGTAATTGTGCTCGAGCATATGCCCTAGAGAGAAGGGACTTAACTCCCATAGGTAATTTGTGGGAGCTAAAATAAGCCGAAAATAGGGATAGAAATTCACCCTGGAAGACGTATTATCGGGAATAACTCGCGCACTATTAAAGATATAGCGATATAGTAAACGGCGATATATAGAGGAAAACAGCTCCTGCAGATTACCCTATAAACATAAAGAATGAAAATAAAAAAAAAAACTTGTAATAAATAAGGATTCATTGTATGATTAAAGGGATAAAATAAAGGTCAAAAGGGTTAAACAGGCGCTTTCTGTATGGTCAAAACTCAGACATTTTAGCGCGTCGAAACGGCGCCCAAAAACGGGAATAAATAGCGAGTCCCCTTCCCGCTACGGATTACGACGGGAAACATACAGAAGCGGACGACTGCCGGAAGTACCACAAAAAGTTCCTGAAGACCCTGCCTGGACGAGTGAACCGAACAAACACGGGCGATTCAATTCTTCCTGGACCAACCCCTTGCATTTCGGGATTCTTCTCAATCCCAGCAGTAGCGAAGTGTGTTGTTGCGCATACATATAGTAATGTAATGTTTATAAACCAGAACAAAAGGAAACTGTCTTGTTTTTTTTTCTTTTCACACCAAAACCATTGATCGTTTTGATGGAAATTTGGCAAATAAGTGATTCGGTTTTATGGTGATTAATACTCCTATATAAATTGTTAACTAGTTTTATTCTAATCTACATTTTTAATTTAAAATAAAAACCGTATTTTGCTAAATAACATATTAGGAAATATAATAAACTATATTTTTGACAAATATCATCTGTCCTGTTTATAATATCAATATCATCTTCATATACGATAATATATGGCGATAACGAATCATTCCATAAAATTATAAATATAAAATTTTTGGGAAAAGTATCAAAATCGCTTAGTCGTAGCGTCAATAGGTACAGTATTGTGGACGTGTTCGAAATACCTAATCTTGCAGAATGAAGAATTGTAATATGGCTCTTACATACGTTTTTTTTTCATAATGTTTTTATCATGAAAAAACGCAAGCATATTTTATTTGTTACCAATCAATTAAACGTTTTTAAAAACTAATTAGACATTATTAAGGAACTTTCACTATTGCTAATTATCATGCAAAAGTTGAATACATAACGAAGTCCCTACTTAACATTTTTGAATTTAACAAAAAATACAATAGTGTATTTAAGTAGATTAGCTCAAAACTGAATAAGCCTTTAGTCAAGAGGTTTCTTTATTTTTCTTATGTAATTGTATTAGTCAAAGTTTCAACTAAAACTTAAGGTTTCGTTAGTCAAATATAAAAAAATAATCATGTTGTCGGAAATAAAGACAATATTAGTGGTAGCTTAGTGGTAGCTCCCAAATCCATAAATGATCATGCGCTCAATAGCTATCAACTGTCAAATCATTGTGAAAGCGATTTTTAAAAGTGGATGGTACGATAATTCAAATATGATGTTTAAGTGAGAGCTCAACCGATAGCGATCGCATCGCTTTACGTTGGACGGTAGGGCCCCTGGTTTTGTCAATCAAAAAATCAAGTCTATTGTGGTTTCAGGAAATGTAAGGAGGGGTGAATTGTGGAAAACATCAGTAATAGTGTCCAGCCTGATGCAAGCACTGAAATAACAATATAAAAATTCCAGTCTGCGTTAGGATAAAAGGGGCGAACAAAGATTGGTGTGGTATCACAAAAGTTGTCAGACAGGATGTGTAGCCGCCCCTGGTTTTGTCAATCAAAAAATCAAGTCTATTGTGGTTTCAGGAAATGTAAGGAGGGGTGAATTGTGGAAAACATCAGTATATAGTGTCCAGCCTGATGCAAGCACTGAAATAACAATATAAAAATTTCAGTCTGCGTTAGGATAAAAGGGGCGAACAAAGATTGGTGTGGTATCACAAAAGTTGTCAGACAGGATGTGTAGCCGCATATCATGACGTTTATATTGGGATTTATATAGGGATTTAATCAAATTTTAAACAATTTGAGAAATTATGATAGTGGTTAGGTAAACTAGAAGTTTTATCCACATAAAGAATAGGTGGAATGTTTTCTGTTTTCTAATCATCAGAGTATCATATGCACAGAATCTTTCATAATAACACAGTTCACATTCAATGCATTCAATTTTACCAATTGCACAATGGTTGGAAGAAAAGAAGCAGGAGACTCTGCATTCCACATATCTTCTTTCAACCATTTTGTAATAATTTAAGCAATCTTGACCATATTCATGCAAAACAAAACATTCTACAAAATTATCCCAAAACTGTGAGGTGTTGTTGTAAAATAATGAGACTATTACAAAACTTTTTATTTTAAATCGCTTTTTCTTTCACAGCTTCAACATACTGAAATCTTGTCCCTTTTGATGCAGATTTGACCTTAGGAAACTTACACTGGGATGTTGTACATACAATGCAGAATGGGCTGGTGCATTGTCTTAATAGAGTGACTTGTTCTTCCACATTTCAGGTTTTTTTTTGTTATTCCTTCATGAAGTTGAGCAAGAACCTCAAGGTTGATTAATAGTTTGCCCTTCTGGAACCCAGTGAAGGTACAGAATCCCAATTGTCATCGCTTTGAATATTGATTTGCTCAGTTCAGCTTTTTTAGTCTTGGTAGAGTTTGAGAGGTGCTTTGATTTAGAATCTTAGATGATTTAAAATCTTAGATTCGTCACACAATATTTTCAGTAGCTCTTTTTTCATGTTTTATGTGAAATTTCAAGATGAGTCATTGCTCTATTGCTCAACTATTACACATCATTTTCCAGCGAAATTAAACAACATCTCTTATATAAACGAAGGCCACAGTCAGATTAGTTTGTTTACAGACATAGGAGGCACCTCATTAGAAAGAGAAGGCTTCATGCAATTGGTGAAACAAGTATCTAAGTCATACTTATTCTGTGGAAGCATCAGTCTCGTTATTTTATAGCTATAACTTGTGCTTATACACCATAACCTCTGACAATTTATTTAACCATTCAAACTAAATACATGTACATGACATCATACCGAGTGCATGCATTATACCAGTGGTTCCCAACCTTTTCTGGACCACAGCCCCCTAAAGAAGAGAACAAAAATTTCACCGCCCCCCTCCCCCCAGTCACTGGTTAGTCCAAAATAGTTAGTTTTATTTGAATATCATCTGTACCCTCCCAATTGATCTGTATTCAGCTTTAACTTCAATTAATGCTTTAACTTTAATTAATGTGTAAATTTTATTTTAAAATTTAGAGGAATGATGAAGTAGAAATTTATTAAACGACTACCAAATGTACAATAAAATTGTTTATTAAACTTTTAAATATAAACACAGAATCAATAAGAACTACAATCACAATAGAAATAAGAAATGCAATACAATAACAAATACAAAATTAATAATAAAGAAAAATCAATGGCCAAGCACATACAACTAACTAACAAAACATTCTCTGAGCTGTTGTTTTTATACGTTTCATTTCGTGCAGATTCAACTTGTCTACGTGCGAACATGTCGAAACATGTTATTTTGTATGTACATCGCGCGTTCACTTATTAACGTGTTATCAAAGTACAAGAGTCATATACTTCTATTTTGAACTAAAAGAAATTATTATAATAATTAGTATTATTATTAAGGCTAATTTAAATCTGCTTATTAACCCTTATTAAATCATTTTTATTTCATCATTCCTCTTTCTTGACTGCTTATCATTTGCTTCTGAATCTGCTACCGCCCCCCAAAATGTCTACACCGCCCACTGGGGGGCAATATCGCCCTCGTTGGGAATCACTGCATTATACCAATCAACACAGCAAAAGTACAAATAAGCACGAAAATTTGATGGTGGTAAATGGAAAAGTGACTATGGGCAGGTTCTTAAGGCTTAACACTCATAAATTCATGAGTATTTAAAATATTGTTATTCATTTTAAAGATTTTTGGTAACATGGTGGCTACTGGTCATTGGGAATTTACATCTTATGTTATATGTTGGCTATAAGTTAGCAATCACATTTTCTATTAGTGGCTGTAACCACTTAGCATCTGGTGAGTTGTTTGTTTGTTTATCAATATATCACATTAAAAAACTCAAAAATGTTACATATAGACTATTTTATTGACTATATGTAAATTTTTAACTCTAGTTTCCATTTTAGACTTACAGTAATATAATTCCTGGTAAAATCTCAAGACAATTTATTGTAATTCTAACATTGTTTGTGTTTCAAAGACTAAAGATATAGAAATTTTTTACTTGTAAATATGCAATTTCTGTGAGTTGGTAGAGAGGACTGAATACCAGGCAGTATAATATCAATTAAAGTGTAATTCCAAGGAGATATAAGTATAATCAAATCTTGACTACACATAATGGTTGAGAATAATCACAAGAAAGGGTTTTCTATGTTGAAATACTAAGCTCTTAGCTTGATATTAACACATATAAAATTAAAAATATTATTTTCTCATTGATATTAATAAGTTGCTGATTGTTTATGTTGATCATTTTGTGTTCTTTTTTTAGTAAAATTTATTTATGTTGAAGTTGGTTTTAAAATTTTTGAGACACATATTATAATTGATCTGAGTTTTTTTATTAGATTGATAAATAGATCAATCTAATAAAATAACTCTCTTAAGTAAGAGAAATAAGTATGACTATTTTCTTATAGAGAAAGATTTGCATTAATAGTTGTTTATTTATTAATTAATAATGATATAATGGAATAAGTAGCTAGTTATTAATGATAAAATAATTGTGTACAACCCTACATAATATTGGTGTGACTATCATAAAGGTCTACTTACCATATATCAGCAATACTTGGCCAAGATGGCTCAGAAGTATAGAGTTCATCTTCTTTAAAAATATTGCATGATGGATACTCAATTTTATTGTTAAATTTTGACAACATACACTTGGTTACAAAGACTGCCATCTTTCTAATATTGTATTCTTTTGTTTACTTGGAATTACATGGCAAGTATAATAATCACATTACTTCTATCTATCATATTATTTATCATATCATATCATTTTACGACAAATCATAAAAACTATTTTTTTTAAGACTATTTTATACCATTTTTATTAACATCTTAATTTTTTTATTAGATTTCCCATTCTGAGAAGGCAATAGGTATGATGTTCATACAGCCAATTTTTTGCTTATTAGTCGTGCTATTTTTGATTTTTTCATTTTTCAAAACATTTATTTTTTACGTTTTAAAACCTATACCTAATAATTTCAAACTCAGACAACCGTGAATTACGGAGCTTCCAGCATGTGGTGGCAGTATTTTATGTTTTCGTATATTGCCAAAAGTTTACGGTCATAAGGAAAATACTTACGCTGAGTTGGGCTTGACTTGCCATACGCCATTTTGACACTGCTCCAATGCTGCTCTTATTACAATATCGGAAGCATTAGTCGTTTAGGATAGTTGTAGGTACGTCGCAATCAGGGTGTGACAGCAGTGTAGCATTGCAAAGATCCTGCTTAGACTGCTCGAATACTGTCAGAGCTGGTCCCTTGATATCCACAGGATATAACGCTTTGACAGAGCTTTTCAAACATTCCACCATTTTCAATAATTTGAGGAAACCAAGAAAGAATCATTCTAATTTATAAGAAAGTGAAAAATCTGATGTGGATAACTATCGGCCGATTTCCATACTTTCGTGTTTCGTAAATTATTTGAATGTCTGATGTAAATGGCCTGCGAAATATTTTCTATAAGTTAACACTAAAAGAATATGTAGGTACAGTACATCCCTAAATACCACATATTCAATCGACGGTGTTAATCTTTTGATAGTGGAGAAGTCAAAAGATTTAGGAGTCTCATAGCACTGTAAATTGAATATATATATTCACGTGAATGGAATTTTAAGCAATGCAGTTTGTATGTTAGGATTCCTAAAATGAAACTCAAAAGAGTATCCTAATTAGGATTAGGAGTTTCTTAATCCTATATCCGCTCAACGAAATACATATTCCAACCAACTAAAGCAACCAATATTTGAAGCTTATTATTAATACTTTTAAATACATTCCCAAACAACGGAGAGAAGCAAAAGTAATATTTCTACCAATAACAAACCTACACACAAGCAAAATCTTTCATAACAACGTCATAAGAGCCAAGGTGTCATAAAATACTCCAGTCATACAAACACAAACGGGGTAACAAACTTTGCGACGTACGAAAGAACACAGCAACAGTCTTAGGTATGAGGGGTATGTGTATGACACTTCACGTTTGTTTCTTGATTCTTACGATAAAGCCGAATACGAGTAAGCGGCTCTGATGGATTGTCTCAAACAAGAAACAAAGGCCATTAGTAGCGGGCTTATACAAGCTTCAAAGTTTTGATTTGACAATTTTCTGCGAGGCAAAGATTAATACATGTTTAGGTCGTGTTTAATGATTCCCCAACAATTTTATTATCTCAATTTTTATAACGAATTTATCAAACCCATATTTAGGGCAATATATGATATCCTACAAACAACGAAACGAAATATTATATCAGTTAATATATTGTAAGAAGATCCACGCTATTATTAAGATAATGACGTAACTTTTTACAAAATACTAGATGCTTAAGGCTCTGACTTAATTTATGCAAAAGAAGCTCAACTAATATTTAATAGATATATATATATATATATATATATATATATATATAATATATATATATATATATATATATATATATATATATATTATATAGGGTAATTTGAAAAACATGTGTTCACTCGTCGACTGTAAATGAGAATTGAAGTCGCCACGAAGCCTCCGAGCTCGAGATCGCTCGGATAAATTCGGTTGCTGTCGCTCGAACGCTACATAGCACACGTAGCTCCATCTGTTTTTCGTCAGCGATAACACGCAAAAATGTCGGACAACAATGCCGCTTTTATACCCTCTGTAAGCATATTTTTTTAGTATCTTCTACAATATTGTATAGGTACTGAGAAATCTTTATGATGGAATTGACTTGCAATTTGATTGACTCTAGTCTACCTTAGGATTATCAAACTCTAAGATTACATTAATTGTTTCGTAAACGTTAACCACTTAAATTCAAATCATAAGACGATTTCGCGCTCCTATTCCCTATTCGTTAGTTTGGTATTGCACGTGAAGATATTCTTTGAACAGTTTAAAAACAGCCAATAGGCAGAGCGCTAAACCTGTCGCTCATACGTTTCGTCCAATCAAAACCCTGCAACCGCGGTGCTGTGTCGCCGCCTGGGGCGAAAGAAGAAGTGTTGTAACATTTTTGTATTGTAAGGACATCTTTGATAGAGGCACTCGTTACCGTTTAAACTGTTAAAAATCAGTAGTTTCAAAGTGAAAACTATTTTGTGTGAACTCCTAAACAAAACACTAAGACAATCGTGAACTTCATCGTCCACCAAAAAGGAAGAAAGCTGGAATACAAAAGGAAGAAAGTATCTTAAAATATAGACTGGACGGCGCGCCGTTAAATAAAACGAAAATTGGATAAACGTAAGTTCTTATTGTCTGTTGGAGCTGTCTCAGTTATTTTCACGCTGCAGTATCTTTTCTTTTTTTTTTTAATCGTAACTGCCACCCAAATGTGCGAAGGTACAACAACCGCGCACATTAATATTATAATGTAGGTAACTGACTTTGCAACTACTACTTATAACTTTATAGTTTTATAAGTACTAGTAAAAGATAAGTTTTATTAGTATAATTGTAGCACTGTTTTATTATTAATTGAAAAGATGCTTAGTCTTACACCGATATACTTTTTTTTTTTTTTTTTATACTACAACTGGGAACGCCTAACCCCAATTTAAGATAAATAAAAAATAATAAAAAATAGGCGGTTGACCCTAGGCGTTGGGTGTGGATATATAAGTGGACTGTATTTAATTTTTGTTTAGATAATATTATATGTATTAAAGATTTTGTAGTAAATAAGGCCTAATAAACATCTCAGAGAAACAAAAAATGGAAAATAGGAAAAGATGTAAATGGATTACGTGTCAGATAGATAACGAGAAAGGAATGCGCGCTTACCCCACGTGCCTCATGTATTCTCCTCGAGATATCTCGTTCTCTGCAGATCAGCCCATCAGCCAGGGAAGGTTGGATTCACAATTTTTTGAGTCTCAAACACATACACTATACACAAACAGGCGTATTGCACTTATCAATCAACAATTCTATGCGACGTGATGCGAGTCGACGTAGTCAAATCAACGATATGTCAACGACTGACTTTTCAAACAGACCATATACTGAAGTTCTTGCAAAAGAGACATATCATCGTCTAGCGCGCATGTGAGAAAAGGATGGGAGATGTGGAAGGATGAGATGTCTTAAACCTTTTACAAGTACCCACAAAAATTAAAAATATTTATGAACTTTACAATACCCAACATCCCCCCGGCCTTGAAGAAACCCTTCAAAAAAAACAAAAAGAATAAAATTAACGGGGGTGAGGGGTAGCTAAATTTAAGCTGCGGATTTAATATAAATATATCTGTTAAAACTAAACTAATACAAAAATATATAAAAAAAAAGTAAACAAAAAAAGGTTAAAGTGGTAAGTACCTACTGAGTAGGAAGCGGACATAACCGCACAACTGGTCGCTTATACGTTCCCGACTTAGTTTTTACCTCCGCAACGCGAGTGACTCCATCCCTACCAGGATATACATTGGTAACAATTCCTAATGGCCACTGTAAAGGGGGAGCATTATCTACGTTTAATAACACCACGGTACCGACTGTTATGGGCTTAGACGGAGTATTCCATTTTTCTCTTTGTTGGAGATTATGTAAATACTCTGTCTTGAATCGTTTCCAATACGATTGGACGAGTGAATCTAGTAAAGAGAAACGAGACAGTAAGTTTGTTCGTTCCTCAGATAAATCAGCTGCGGGTAAACATTCCAAACGAGAGCTAGGCAAAAAAATGCGCGGGAGTAAGCGCCAGTGGCTCTGAAGGATCAGAGCTTAAAATATAAAGCGGGCGGCTATTGAGTACTGCTTCAATTTGTGCAAGTACTGTTATCATCTCCTCATATGTAAGGATTTGATTTCCGATTGTACGAAATAAAAGGGACTTAGCACTCTTAACATTTGCTTCCCATATACCACCAAAATGGCTAGCTGTGGGAGGGTTCATTTGCCACGTTATGCGATTTTTTGCAAGTTCCCTACTGAAAGTTTGATAATATTCAGCGGTTTTCAAAAATTCGTAAAGGTCATTAAAATATGCTTTCGAAGATACAAAGTTCGTTCCATTGTCGCTGTAAAGGAAGCTACAGGGACCACGTCTGGATAAAAATCTTTTAAATGCATCAATAAAAGAAGCTGAAGTTAAACTATAAACTAATTCGATGTGAACCGCTTTTGTTACAAGGCAAATAAAAATACAAATATATGCCTTAACGCTTTGAATCCCACGTTTGCGATACGGAGTAACATACAGTGGACCTGCATAGTCTACGCCCGTGTGTACAAATGCCTTGCATTGCTCTAATCTACATTTAGGTAAATTAGCCATAGGCGGGAATGTAGGTTTCGGGTTAGTGCGAAAACAATCGTTACATTTGTGTATGTACTGTCTAACAAGACGCCTAGCGGTAATAATCCAGTACTTGGATCTCAATATAGAAATTAACAATTGCGGTCCGGCATGACAATTGTGGCGGTGATAATATTCAATAATCAATTTAACAATTTGCCCCTGTCCAGGTAATAAAACGGGATGTTTAGAACAATAGTCTAATGTCGAGTTCGACAATCGACCTCCGACGCGTAAAATACCATCACTATCTAGAAAAGGAAACAATTTGCGTAGTTTTGCTGTACATGGTAGGCCCTTAGAAATATTTTTAATATCGTCCGAAAAATATTGATGTTGTAGAGCACGAATAATTTTTATTTCAGCGGTATCTAAATCAATAGCGGTAATTATTTTTCTACGAGGTAATTTTTTCATAAATCTTAGCAAATAAACAGTAGATTTTAATAACTTTTGCCACGTGGAACAATTTTCAGCCAACATCAATAATGGATTATTAATGTCCGTGTATTTACATATATGCGAAGCGGTTTTTTCCTCCGGCATTGACGAGCGATTAGGAGAAAATATTTGTATGGGCCAATCATGCACTGGCAATGAAAGCCAAGACGGTCCATGAAACCAAAGATCATGCTGTATGAGCTGTAAGGGTGTGAGCCCACGTGACACACAGTCAGCGGGGTTTTGAATGCCAGCAATATGATATAAATTCTTTGGTGAAATATTATCCTGAATGTGTGAAATGCGGTTAGCAATATAAGTATTAAATCTATGAGGCGAAGCAATAGACCAACAAAGGGCAACTTCGGAGTCTGAAAACGCGTATATGTTATCAATCTTATGTCGCAAACTTAAAGTATCGTAAACAGTTTTAAGAAGTCGCGACATTAATAGTATCCCGTTCAATTCTAAGCGGGCAAGAGTAATCTTAGGTTTAATGGAAGCGACTCGCGATTTCGAACATACGAGTGAAATAATAGGCGGTTGATTACCATTTACAACATGTAAATAAATAACGCAGCCGTAGGCGGATTCACTCGCATCTGAAAACGCAACCAAAGAAACAACAGAACCAGTTTCCATACCTAAATGACGAGGAAATGATAAATTCGATATTTGCGGTAATTCCAACAAATATTGTTGCCACAATTTAATTATACGAGTAGGAGGTACATCGTCCCAATCTAGATTTAAGAGCCATAGTTCTTTTATAATTAATTTAGCAAAAAGAATAATAGGGCCCACGAGTCCAAGGACATCGTATAAGCGTGCGGTGGCGGATAAAATGGCGCGTTTTGTACAAACTGGCGGAGGACTAGAAATTTCAAATATAAAATGGTCTTGAGCTGGCAACCAACGCAAACCCAAAATCTTAAAATCATTTCCATCGTCAAAGGAAATAAGTTCAGACTGACGGTGCGATTCCGGTATGTGCTCGAGCAGCTCTAACGAGTTAGAGGTCCACTTCACTAAATCAAAACCACCAGTTTTGAAAAGTTGGATTAACTCTGTTGCTGTCTTAACTGCTTCCTCGAGTGAGGAAGCAGAAGAAGCCAGATCATCCATATAGATGTCTCTTTCTAGCACGGCTGCCGCATTCGGATAATTATGCTGTTCATCGCTAGCAAGTTTTCGTAGCGTGCGGAGCGCCAAAAATGGAGAAGAGCGAAGTCCAAATGTCACTCGAGTGAACTCGAAAATCTCAAGCGGATTTGTATCAGAAAATCTATACAAGATTCTTTGATATTTGCGATGCGGAGCATTTGTATAAATACATAAATACATTTGTTTGACATCTGCAAAAAATGCAATGCGAAAAACGCGAACGTTTAAAAGGATGTGAAAAATATCAGCTTGTAAATTACACCCTGTATACAATATGTCATTTAAAGACAATCCTGTATCAGTTTTCGCGCTGCCATCCAGCACAGGGCGGACCTTAGTGGTGGCCTTGTCATAGCGAAGAACTGGGTGGTGCGGTAAATAAAATCCAGGAGTTGAAAATGCATCAGCAGTGGTGCGGGTTAAAATACCCTTATCCAGGTATTCACGAATGATTTCGTCATAATTGACCTTTAAATCAAGATCCTTGGAAAACCTTTTTTCTAAAAGTAAAAAACGTTTTTTAGCGGTATTATAAGAATTTCCTAAATTATTAGGATTTTCTTTAAACGGAAGATCAACAGAATAGCTGCCGTCGGAATTACGAACAGTGGTAGCTTCATAAATTGACTCACACTGTTGATCATCCGGGCTCAAAAATGACCGCGAGGGTATCTCCTCGATTGCCCAAAATTTTTCGACAATTTGTTCCAGCGGGTCAGAAGAAAACACACATAAGGCGCGAGTAGCGGGTTGCGGGGAAATAATAGGAGCGTCACCCAAAATTAGGTAACCCAAGGTCGTTTCAAGGGCAGAGGGAATACCAATAGAATTACTTTTAATACAACCGGAAAGTAAAATTTCACAATAAAGTTTTACACCCAAGAGAATGTCTATAGGACCAGGTTGTGAAAACTCTTCATCAGCAAGCGGTAAGTTACGAATAAATTCAATGGATGATGTATCCACACAAGTGTCTGGTAGCTGTGACGTAATGTGTTTCACAACCATGGGCTGTATAGAATATTCGCAGTGATCATCAAAACGAGATGAAAATTTAAGTGAAGTAACACCCATAATTCTTTGCGAAGCTCCACCGATACCTTGAACTTCTGAAAAGCGAGTTTGATTATAAATAGGCAGCGATAATCGCTTACAACAAGATGCGGAAATATAATCACTTTGAGAGCCAGGATCTACTAGACATCTCAAGTAGTGAGTGCGATTAAAAGAATCAATAACTTTTATTTTTGCGGTGCCTAACAACGTAGTAGTTTTACAACGATTTAATCGATCGTACGACACTGTACAAATCGATGCGTTACTATTACTTATCGGCTTACTACCTGAAGCAAGGGAATGAGTCATATTTGACTGCGACTGGACCGGTTGACTACGAGTAATAGGGTGCGGCGAGCCATGAGCGGTAGCGGTTTCAATACAAGCGGGGTCACTAATCAATGAAGTAACATTACAATTAGATTTATTATTTTGCGGGGAGTTAAAATGCAATAATGAGTGATGCCGCATAGAACAATGAGAACAATTATGTTTTGAAATACAAGAAAATATTTTATGTTTTACACTCAAACAATTGTTACAAAAATTATTTAATTTAATGAAGTTATATCTTTCATGCGGTGTCAATTTCATAAAGGATTCACAACTATATAAATGTTCATGTAGTTTATTATGACACAATGCGCATTTATTGCTTACAGTGGCACCATGCCCTAAGTCCGTGTTTACAAAAGATTTAGACAACGGCTTAGGTATATGTTTATTATGCCGCTGTTGCACATTATCGATAGATTTAATATTAACAGAACGAGACAAAACTTTACTTTGCTCTTTAACAAATTCAATTAATTGACAATATGAAGGTATTTTATTTTTACGATAGGTAATTTCAAATAACTTTACCGTATCTGCGTCCAATTTTTGCAAGGCCAAATGTAGGAATATAAAATCGGTTAATTATTAATTTTTAGTTGTTTTAAGGCTTCTATGGAAGAGTTAAAATTGTTAATAAATGAATCGAGTCCATTTGAACTAGAAAACGTTAGCGGCTTAAAGTGTAACAATTGATTTAAATAAGTAAGGTAAACGCTGGTAATGTCGTCAGTGTACCAGTACCCGTCAGTTTGTAGAAAAAGCACAATATTTTTATTCTGCTAATATTAAACTTTAATCTTTTTGTGGCAACATTTTCGCAATAGTTTGCTGTATAATTTAAATGGCAGCACTAAGGTAAGTTAGAAATGGCGTCAGTGTAACAGGAAAAAGAAAAGGAGTCCTCGCATATTTTTGTAATTTTATAAGTGCAGCGACTGAATTCACGACAGACCACCCCACGTTGGATTACACTTTTACCAGTATCTGTCAGTAGTTTGGCAAGTACGATTATTATCCGAAATAGCTAAGTGTTGAATCTAACAGGTTTTAACCTCAAAGTTGATATTATTAATCGATTTTAATAATTTTTTGTGCTTGACAGTAATTGGTTCATATAAATCCCGCCGTGACCCAGTGGCCGTCAATAATCGTACTATTTTGACGACAATTGGGACTAGCATGTTACGCTGCACCAATTAACGTCATCATTGCTTTTAAAACATGATATGACTTGAAATATTAGGTTTGGCTGTAACTGCATGGATCAGTTTAAAATTAACAGTAATTTTAAATTACTGGTTATGTCATTAAAGTGCTTCAAATATTATAAGTTTGCTTTTTCAATGTTTTTGTGTTGTGTGTCGAGTACTGGGGTGTCGAGTATTGGGACATGGGAGTAATACAAGGAGATTTCGCTAGATATTGTAAAACTCTTTTAAAAATAGTCATTATTAAATAGTTCTTAACATTTTGTTTGCAATGTTTAAAACTTATTCTTAATTATGGTAAAACTTTTCGGTAATCATAAATTTACATTAGATATCAGTTGCATTTGAAATAAAGCAAGTATTGCCTTAATGATGGGATACGGATTAATTAATAATACTACATACTACTCTATGTTACGGAAGGGCGGAAGGTCCATCATAATTTGTCGAGTAGTGTATTTTTTCTCTTCTCGTTTTTAACTTTGATATAATAGTGAAAACACATAAAGGACATTATTCTTTAAGAGCGGAAAATTAATGTGCCAGCCAATGAAATCATGACATGTCACTACTGAACAGAAATGCAATTCCAATATTATAATTAATACTTTATTAACCATCTATAATTTTCATACTTCAGATATCAGATGAGAAGATTGTTCTATATAATTCTATACCACAACAGTAAAAATAACAGCCAAGGACTAGCGTTGCTTTTTATACAGTTACAGTGTAAACTATAGTTTTTTCTCTAATTATTAGTAATGAACTTGTAAAGGAAGTTGCGTTCAGACTATCTAATGACAGTTCCGTAAGAATAAAGGGAGAAAAAAATAGCCCTTGATGGCTTTGTTGCTGTGGTTCTTTCCAGCCCAAGGCTAACGAAAGCCGTATTGCCGGTCGCTAATTAGCTGGTGCTCTTCTAGGTACCGTAGAAGGCAGGTGTTAATGACCTTCTCCATAATTTTGGAGAGTAAGGACGTTATCGCGATTGGCCTGTAATTTGACGGGTCGGATCGGTCACCTTTTTTGGGGATTGGGTGGACGTGGGCGATCTTCCACGAAGATGGAACCCTTTTCTGCTGATAAGAAAGACGGTAAAGTCGCGTTAATACGGGGGTCAATTCAGGGGCACACGTCTTTAGCACCACTGCAGGATGCCATCTGGCCCACTTGACTTATGTACGTTCAGGAGCTTGAGTTCCGGCCTGACCGCGCGCTGTGTAATGCGGATTTCCGGTAATGAACTTTCAACCGAGGGATGGTAGGTGGTGTGGCTCCTTCATCGTCCATAGTCGAGTTGGAGGCAAAGAGGCCACCTGGCCTTCTCTCTTGCGCTGTGGGCAGGACTATTATCGGCTGCTCGCAGTGGTGGGAGACTGGACTGGCAGAAGTTCTGTTGCGCAGCTTTGGCGAGCGACCAGAAAGCACGGCTCCCACTGGGATAGCTTCCTAACCGCTCGCCAATCCTGGCCACGTGTTCCGCCTTGGCTTCAGCAATAGCTTTCCTGTTGGATCTGGATGCGGCATTGTACTTTCGCTTTTTCTCGGCAAGTCCGGATCCCGACTTTTTCTGGCGTTGTTCCAGGCGTTGAAAGCAGATTGCTTGCGGTATGCAGTCCTCCTGCAGGCATTATTATACCAGGGACGACTGCAGCCCCCAACAGAAACAGTGGCGCTGGGAATGAATTCTTTCATTCCTCAACACTGTCTCCGTGACGCAATCTGCGCAAATGTCGGGATCTGCGGATGAAAAGCAAAGCTGCTTCCAGGGAATAGGATCCGAAGAATTTCCGGAGTCCATCCCAGTCTGCTGACTTATACCGCCAGACTGTACGACTGTTAGTCGTAGATACGCGATGGGGTTGCGCAAGTCTGGCGGAGCTACGAACAAGGCAGTGATCGGATGATCCGAGAGGAGCCTCGACCACAACCTTGTATCCGCTAGGTCGTGTATTCAGCAGTAGATCCAGCAGGGAAACTTGATGGCTCTCTATGTCTGGAATACGGGTGGGCTGTACAACCAGTTGAGAGAGACCATAGGCCGAAGCCATGTTGAAGACAGTTCTACCCGGGAGGTCAGTGGTTCTGGACTTCAACCACTCTTTATGATGAGCATTAAAGTCACCAAGAACCACCACCTCCGCAGATGGATACTGCTCCAAGGCTCGGTCAATCCCCTCTTGGACGTGCTCAATAAGCTGAACTGACCCTATTTCACTGGCATGGGATCTGTAAAGGCACGCGTAGATTCGGGTAAGACCCCCATGGTCCACGCGTAGCCACAGTAACGACCGATGCTCGAGGCCCCGAAGGCGGCGACAGCAAATATCGCCCCGGACGTATACGCACACTCCGGCTTTACGTAGGAAAGTGTGTTCCAGTTCGTAGCCCGGGTATTTTAAGTACGAAACATCGTCCGGCGCACATATTTGCGTCTCCGTTAAGAAGAGCAAGGCAGGCCGAGCCGTCTCGAGATGGTGGTGGACGTCATCGAGATTACTGTGTAGGCCCCTGATGTTGCAGAAATCCATTTTAATTGTGGATTGGGTGTCCGCCGTAAAAACATGCTTCTTCTTATTGGCCTTCATATTTATAAGTTTTTGGGAAAGGGTCAAATGTGGGGAGGGTCCGGGCGGTAGACAAAGAAAGGGCAGATTACAGTACACAGTGAGAGAGTGGGTTGTGTGAGGAGCTGACACGCGACACGGAAGGGCCCCCGGTGCCCCCCGAATGCAGTCGACGGGATCTACTTCCGGTCTCCTACTCCGGCACGACGACCGCATGACGGGATTTTCGCCGGTTGTGTGGGACAGCCTCCCAGGTAGGATATTCCTGGGTTCGGGTCCCCTACTGACTGGCAGGTGGCCGACGGTAACCATTTCCACCAGGTCTTCCTGTACCGCGTGTCAACCCGTCACGCCCAACAAACTCACTGAGACCAAACACTCCGCCGGCCTCGAATACCGCCGCGATTCCTCACCACAAGAGGTATAGGAGGGGCGCATGAAGGAGCGGCTGTTTCTACCTTTCAATCGAAACGCGTGATTGCTTCACGACCGAAATGGGCAGAATGGTGGTACCAACCCGCACAGACCCGGAAATTATAAAGCTATCCTTATTAGAACCGAGCCTTACCACAACTGTAATAGGAGGGAGGAGGAAGGAGAGGACATCGATGCCACGGAGGTTAGGGGCAAATGGCATCGAAGGCTCGAGAAGTCGGGATCACGTACCCGAGCTGTCTATAGAGCAACCGGAGAGGTTATAATTAGACAACCTCTCTGACTATTGTATATACTTGAATATGGCCTATGTTCAGCAATAAACATGTATTGGCTTAAATGATGACAAATGAAGATGACATAATGATTAGGCTTAAATGATAACAAATGAAGATGAAAATATTACTATTGAAAATTATGGTAGATGAAGTTAACTTAGATCTTTATTCTCAGTGACATAGAGTTCAAATTTATCACAGAAAATTGACGAGCTCTCGGACATTTTGACGATGATTGGGACAAATCTGACGGATACTGGTACAAATGGCTCAATTTCAATATAAATATTTATAATAATTTCTTCTTGCCTCACCTACTTAATCGCATATATTAACAAGAAAGAATATTAAATTCTGTACATATTAGTGTAATAGTAACATCCATAATTATAATACTGTCTATGTGACATGATTGCAAACACAGCTTAGTTCAGAAACTGACGAGTATTGGGGGTTTTACCTTAGATGCAAGTGATCGGGGATCGTCATACTTCTGTATGAGCGCTTCCCAAATAACAATGTAATTTTCAGCGGTTGGAGCCAGTCCTGCGCAAACACATGACGCCTGACCAGTCAATTTACCAACTAAGTAAAATACTTTTTCACTGTTAGTGAGCAATGCGTTATCGTGTATCATGTTTTTAAATTGTTGGTAAAACAAAGGCCATTTTTTAACATCTCCATCAAACGACATCAAGTCGATAGGTGGAAGGCGTGGATTTGAATTTTTAAAAGAAGATTGCGGGACAGGTCTCTCACTTTTATTTTCGAGTAAAACCTGTTTGATAAAACAATACATTTCTTCAAATACTAACCAAGAACTATAATCGACCTCTGTATCTGGATTTAGTTGTAAGTTTAACATATTATAGGAATCTAAAACTGTTTGATATTCACTACGCAATGTATCAATATTCAAGGCACTAGAACAAAAGGAATTGTAAAGATCAGAGTTTTCAGTTGCCTTTTGTGCAAGATCAAAAATATTTTCTACGCGCTTGAATAAAACATCTCGTTTAACAAGATATAAAGTTAATTGATTTTTATTAGTACTTATATCCGACATATCTGTATCGAAAAGATTTGCATCAATGCTTTTTCTTTTTGATTTAACCATTTTTAATTTTAGTAATACCTAGATATTTTGTTACTATAATATATGTAATGATGCAGTTAATTAATAATGCGGGTTATACTACCTATAAGAAAATGAATGAAGATTCTTAGGTAAGTATTTCTATTATTTATGCGGCGTACCTAAGTATATGTATTTAACAAATAAATAGGTAGTGAGAAATAATAGTTTAGAATTTATTATTTGAGGTAATAAAAAAGTGCGAGTTAACAAAACAATGTAGTGCGTAATATAAATATTATAAAGTGCGGGTGACGAACGTTGAGTGCTAAGTATGCAATTACGCAATATACAGTTAGCGGGCCTAGTTAGCTGAGGGACGAACAAACAACTTGAATAAAATGAACAAAAATGGCGGGTGAAATATGTGAAATAACGATACGCCTGTGTTGTACTATGTAATGCGGAGCGGAAATAAAAACTAAAATAAATAAATAAATGTCGATGCGGGTGAAACAAAAGAAGTTAAAGACAAATTATTTACTTATAAATTACCTAGTACAGTGACCGTGCGTTATAACTACTTTACTCAGTGGTTATATATAAGTACCAAATTATGATTTAAATATTTCAAGCTATGGTTTTATTCGGCCGAAGTGACCAAATTAAAATGGGAACGCCTAACCCCAATTTAAGATAAATAAAAAATAATAAAAAATAGGCGGTTGACCCTAGGCGTTGGGTGTGGATATATAAGTGGACTGTATTTAATTTTTGTTTAGATAATATTATATGTGTTAAAGATTTTGTAGTAAATAAGGCCTAATAAACATCTCAGAGAAACAAAAAATGGAAAATAGGAAAAGATGTAAATGGATTACGTGTCAGATAGATAACGAGAAAGGAATGCGCGCTTACCCCACGTGCCTCATGTATTCTCCTCGAGATATCTCGTTCTCTGCAGATCAGCCCATCAGCCAGGGAAGGTTGGATTCACAGTTTTTTGAGTCTCAAACACATACACTATACACAAACAGGCGTATTGCACTTATCAATCAACAATTCTATGCGACGTGATGCGAGTCGACGTAGTCAAATCAACGATATGTCAACGACTGACTTTGCAAACAGACCATATACTGAAGTTCTTGCAAAAGAGACATATCATCGTCCAGCGCGCATGTGAGAAAAGGATGGGAGATGTGGAAGGATGAGATGTCTTAAACCTTTTACAAGTACCCACAAAATTAAAAATATTTATGAACTTTACAATACCCAACAACAACGGTAGCAAAAAGGCTTACGGCCTGCCTGATGGTAAGCAGTCACCGTCGCCTATGGACGCCTGCAACACTAGGGGCATCACAAACGCTTTGCCGACCTTTTTAAAAACCTATTTACTCCCTTTTTGAAGAACCCCATACTGTAATCCCCTGGGAAAGCCTCAGCAGGGAGCTCGTTCCACAATCGGAGCGTGCGCGGAAGGAAATTACGTTTTTAAATTACGTTTTATTTACGTAAAGTAATATATTCTTTGGACAATGGAAACATAAACATAAACGAAGAAAAATAAGCACATATATAAAATATACATATAGTAATATAATATAAACATATAATAAATAGATACATAAGGTGATGACAATGTGATGTTTATGGCGGGTTCCTAACTAGCGCTTGAAAGTTGCTTCAGCCGTTTAAATGTATGAACAGAGAGGCTCTGTTAAAGTACAGAGCAGATGACGCTTGAGCAGCAGAAAGGAGTTGAGCAGGAAGTTTGTGTAACATTTGGGGAGTGTCTGACACACGGACGAAGAGAAAGAGAGGAGGAAGGCAGCATCAAACAAGTTTGAAAGTATTGTGGTGAGCTCGGGTGTTTTAGTACTTTGTATAGCGTAGAGAAGATGTGTATATTTCAACACTATCGGATTGAAGGCCATATCAGCTCAGAGCGACAGGGAAAAATGCGATCGTATTTCTTAAACTAAAAAATAAATCCGATAGCCATGTTTTGCAGTCGCTCAAACTTATTAAGTAGTTCTTTATTTAAATCTATAAAATAAACAACGGAATAGTATATGGTAGGAAGTGAAAGAGTTTGCGCAAGTATATTTCTAGCGGGAAAGGGTAAAAAGGATTGGAGTCGTTTGACAGAGCGAATTGTGAACTACACATGCTTACTCATCTTATCGATTTGAAGTTTCCAAAACATATTGTATACTATTATTAGTCTCAGATGTTTTACTGTGCAAGTATAACCATTAAAATTGATTGATACATTTTCTAATTAGTCATGGTTCTAAAATGATTATTGATTGGATTTTTACGTTAGGTATTAATTTTATTACAGGTAATGTGTCGATACTGGAGTCTTTTCTCTATAAAACATGTCTTTGTTTATTGGTTAGACATCAGTCACTATTTATAAAAATATTACCTTGGTAGTCAGGGGGCATAATAACAAATTCATTCTAATTTATGTCACATGACGCACTTTATACAGACCGCGTCACTTGAATAGTCTCACTCCCATTTGTTGTTTATCCAGTTCTATGAGAGTTCTATTAGTCACGTGATAGCCTCAGTAAAATAAAACTCAGAAAAATATTATTTTAATTTAATTTCAATAATTTGTATATTTCAATTACTTTTAATAACGTCGAAAATTCGATCGGGAATAGAATCGACGACGAGCAAATGTAATTTTGATTCTAATTATTCCATGTTCTATGAATTTCTTGTATAATATCTGCGTTGTTATTACACGCTTTTTATTGACTTACTCTGTCCGTTTGTTTGTTTCTTTGTTTGTCATGATCAAATCTTGTAATCGATTTTTCGACCACTTCTACTGCTCCAATCGAGCTCAAATTTTTTTTACATGTGTATTCTAGATGACAATACAATATTCAATCATTTTCGAATCATAAAAATACATAATTATGTTGTAATAAATTAAAAACTTTTTAATATGAGAAAAAATCCAATGTCGATGATGTAAATTTTTGATATGTCAATATTAAACATTTTCACTGCTCCAAATACATTTTTATCATTTATTACAAGATTATTAATAATATCATTTAATAATAATGTAGAAAAAATTTTCCCCATCCGTTCCAAGACTTTGAATATATAAAGAGTGATTGGTTCAATGAAGCAAACAGATAGAATTTGATATAATGCATATGTTTAATTCTAATACTACATTTTCTGAACAATTATGTACATTTCTTTATGTTTGTTATAATAATCACGAGACTAAAAAGTAGTAAATAAAAAAAAAAATTAAAAAAACTTTTTAAAAAACACGCTTTTTACGCAAAGACTAAAAAACGTTTGAAAAAACTTTTGTTTGTTATAAAGACTAAAAAACATTTGATCTAAAAAGTAGTAAATAAAAAACAATAAAAAAAAACTTTTTAAAAAACACGCTTTTATTAAAAAGACTAAAAACCGATCTAAAAACTTGAAAATAAAAATAAAGTCACGCTTTTAGAAAATTTGGGTACATATCAAGAAAAATTTCTGATGACAAAAAGAAATGTAACTCAGTCTATAAAATTTAGCAAAATTAGTCCAAGAACTCAATGACTATAAAAGCGTGGGGTGTTCAAAATTAAACATTACTCATTTAATGGTCTTAACATTTACACCCCACGCTTTTATAGTCATTGAGTTCTTGGACTAATTTGCTAAATTTTATAGACAAATTTTTGAGTTACATTTCTTTTTGTCATCAGAAATTTTTCTTGATATGTACCCAAATTTTCTAAAAGCGTGACTTTATTTTTATTTTCAAGTTTTTAGATCGGTTTTTAGTGTTTTTAATAAAAGCGTGTTTTTTAAAAAGTTTTTTTTATTTTTTTTTTATTTACTACTTTTTAGATCAAATGTTTTTTAGTCTTTATAACAAACAAAAGTTTTTTCAAACGTTTTTTAGTCTTTGCGTAAAAAGCGTGTTTTTTAAAAAGTTTTTTTTAATTAAAATAGCGTCCATCGGCAAATAACTGGCGAGATAGATAGCCCCAAACATTTTCGATGATATTCAAGTCTGGAGAGTTCGATTGCCAATCTAAAACTTTAACTTTATTTTGATTAAACCAATTTTTTCATGTGAAGTATGCGACGGGGCATTGTCTTGTTGAAAAAATCACTTTCTCTTTTTAACAACATTACGAATCTCTTTTAGTTTTCTTCAAGAAGGTTTATATACAGTTTAGAAGTTTGTTTTCCTTTATTAATAGAAATACTGATTATGCCCTGATAAGAAATCGCACACCAGGAGACCTATTTTTGAATTACGAATGCGACTTCGAAATCACGGATGTGACTAATAATCACCGATTTTCAATCATTCTTATTTTTGAATATCACTGATGTGACTACCTTAGTCACAGGTGTGATTTCATTACGAGTGCCCTCACCCACTCGTAATCAAGTCATACTTGTGGAAATGTTTTGTTTGATTTTTTTTTTATGAATGTAGCACATATATTACATATATATATATATTATTATAAACCTCTATATACCTATATATATATATATATATATATATATATATATATATATATATATATATATATATATATATATATACCTATATATATATATATATATATAATATATATATATATTATATATATATATTATATATATATATATATATATAATAACTATAATGGTTAAGCCGGCAATAACCGGCAGCGGCTACATTCTGCGTGGAACCGAACTCTTACATTTATGTGTGTACTTTATCTATGTTGGCAGCTCTGCGATCGACTTTCAAAAAATGGATGTTTAGGAATCCGTGACCTCAAAGTCACCGCTGACTATTTAGTCAGCGGTGATTTTGAAATCGCATTCGTAATTCAAAAATAGGTCTCCAGACCATTACGGAACCACCGCCTGAATGACGACGTGATAAAATTTTCTCTTCTTTCTCAAATCATGAAAATAATATGAATACCAATTTGTACCATCTAAATGATTTTTTTTTTCGTCGGTAAAAACGATATTATACCACTGATCAGTCCAGGAGACCTATTTTTGAATTACGAATGCGATTTCGAAATCACCGCTGACTAAATAGTCAGCGGTGACTTTGAGATCACGGATTCCTGAACATTCAATTTTTGAAAGTCGATCGCAGAGCTGCCAACATAGATAAAGTACACACATAAATGTTCGGTTCCACGCAGAATGTAGCCGCTGCCGGCTTAACCATTATGGTTATTATATATATATACAAATATATATAAAGGTATATATATATAATAACCGCAATATATATAATATATGTGCTACATTCATGTATGTATATTGTATATATAGACTAAAAAATCAAACAAAACACAGATAACATTTCCACAAGTATGACTTGATTACGAGTGGGTGAGGGCACTCGTAATGAAATCACACCTGTGACTAAGGTAGTCACATCAGTGATATTCAAAAATAAGAATTATTGAAAATCGCTGATTATTAGTCACATCGGTGATTTCGAAATCACATGCGTAATTCAAAAATAGGTCTCCTGGACAAATGTATTCTAGCAAACGATAATCGGGCCTTTCCATGTTTCTCGCACAAACGGGGTTTCTTTTTCATTTTTCTCCGTTTGATGTCTGATGAAGAGTTTATTATGCGTCGCACTGCAGATAATGAAGCACTGGTTTGCTATTTGCCCCACTGTCTTCGAAGAATTAGATGTTGCACGTAAAATAAGTCGGCGTTCACGTAACGATGTAGACAATTTTGTGCGACCTTTATAATTTTTTCCATAATTTCTTTTTAATTCTTCACCTCGTTAAAAGATTAATTTCAATAAAGTAAATTCAATTCAGCAAAGTTCAAAAATATTGTGTTAATATATCAATTCTGTTAAAGAATATTTACGCAAAATTTGAATTAGATCGACCAAAGTATCACGTTGACCCACACAAGATATTTTTCACCGGGGGGAGAATTCTGAAAAATCCTTTCGTTCGTTTCGTTATATACATAGAAAATAATTAAAAAAAGTCAATTTTAGCTGGACTATTTGTAACTAATATATTAGGTTTAACTATTTTTAACTTTGCACTACTTCTATTTTAACTGGAATAAATATTAATTCCTTCTAGAATACAGAATTTTAATTTAAATAGCTAAGATTTATGAGCTCAGCTCATATGCCCACTACTTTAGGCGTATACTATGACAACGACGAGCAAATCTATTAGGTTGGCGGTCGCGTCGTTTTCCGATACGTAAGTGAGCCTCTAATGGATAGCTGTTGCCAAGTTTTACTATATACCTATAAATATTGAAGACACTACAAGAAAATTGAAAGTCCTGTTTCTTTTAGTTATACTTTGTCGTGCTAAGTGCAATTATTAGTATTGAAAAAATTCACAGACCTGCTGAAGTATTGGTTTTTCAAAGGATCCTAAAGTAATCCCTTCATCTTTTTGAACTAGCCAATATAACGATGCCGCGCAATCCTAAAGTTGCTCGAATACATAATACAACATTCCATTCCAATTAGATGATAAAAAAATTTAAATATTCCTTGGAGCAATTTTACATAGTAATTTTTTATTCAGAATCAAATTCAAATTATCTTAATTCCAGATCATTACTTAAGAATAATAAGGCTTCATTAAATGATGACAGCTTAAAATCTTACCGCGCCGCCACGTAATTGAAGCTCTTTAATGAAGCTCGTAAATTCTGTCATTTCTAAACATTTAATATAGGTATGACAAATGATCTTCAGATCTGACTGTCCGATCTACAAAGACAACGCGGTGGTCCATGGATGATGAATCGGGCGAAACGGACAATATCTCACTGTAACAATAATGTTTGACGAATCACATAAATCCTGCGATTTCTATACCCATCACGTGTATATTAGAGCTACAACTCAGATTAGGGGGAAAGTTTCTTTGTGTAGTAATAACATGAGACCATTGTTGTAGACATTTTATGAGAAATCTAATCAAAGATATCAACCAGTGGTTTGGGACATATAATCTAATATCCCACTGAAGCGATACAGCTTCTTAGATCTTGATTTCTTTTGAATCTGATCCCGAAGACATTTTAGTTGGAGAACATAGACATTTTGGTATAGGAACTGAAACACTTATCGGATATATCGATTGTATATATAGAAGACATTTTTCGAAATCTGTCTAAATTTTGTTATAACAAAGGATATATATATTTATATATATAAAAAAATCCAGTGTTGAAAAGTGACTACAGTACCCAAAAGAAAAGTATCTACCAATTAGTAGTGATATCATTTTTGCTGGATTATATGTTTTAAGGTACGCTAATTTCAAAAATAACTCTCTATCACGTACAATCTTTTTACAAAATAAATTAAAAAATAATTAGAAATATCAACTATTTATCACAACAAACAAACAGCATAATGTGTACCAAAACCTATCAACAATTATTTTTCTTATTTAAATTTATACCGAAGTTTATGTTTACTCTTTTTCCTTGTGAAACCTTTTCTTCTTTTTTTGATGCTTCTCCGAATTCGTTTTTAGTTCCCTTCTTTGGTGTCTCGCTTAAGCATCCAACAGTAGTCCGCTAACATACTGACATCGCATCGACCTTGGTAGCGTCATGCGATATCACGTACATCCTGCAGTCTTTCGCCTTATTCTTTACTGTAGATATCCAAGTTTTCTGAAAAATATTAAATGAAATGAAAAGAAGTGAACTTTTAAACTCATCTTACATCTTTGAGCTTTATACGCTGTCAGCATGCGCTGTACAACAGTTTTATATTCGGGATCCTTAGTATTGCCCAAGAACTTCTACTACATTTTTGAAAGAATCCCATGCTTCTTTTTCGATTTCTGCCATAGACTCAGGTAATTTTATTTCCGCCGCCAAACAGCAGGGTTCGCTTTGCTGTGTTCCGGCGTGAAGGGTAAGATAGGCAGTGAAATTACTGGGTACTGTGACTTTACATCTTATGTCACAAGTTGGCAACGTACACTGTGGTTCTTATGAGCTTTGCAGATTTGCTGCGAATCTCGTGGGAACCACATGTACTATAGGCGACTGTTACCACTTACCATCAGGTGGGCAGCCTGCTTGTTTGTCAACTTTAGCAATAAAAAAAAAAAAAAGGTAAGAAGGGATCAGATAAAAGTTTTCTTATATCGGGGCCAGTGAAAATTCTTACTTTTAATTTTGCTTCAGACAATTTCGGGAACTTGGAACATACTCGTATATATGTAAAACAACTCCCATCTTTTTACAATGATTTTACGAACTGCTTAATTAGTCCCAATTTTATATGAAGCGGTGGCAGCTAACCTTTTCTGGCAGAAGCAAAGTGGTTTTTATAACGTTTTTCTCGCACGGAGTTAAACCGTGTTTTGGTAGCCAGTCAGTTGTTGTCCAGTGTTGCTCTCTGGCTTTACTGTCCCGCAAACATAGAAAACAAGGATGTTTTGTATAGCCTGACTGTTGATCCAAGAACAATGTTAGTATTTTAAAATCTGCACAAACCATCCATCGGTGTTATTTGATTTTCTCAAGAATCGTAGCTAAGTCATTGTAGTTTTCTTCCATATGAACTGAGTGTCCAATTGGAAGAGATCCAAATACATTTCCATTATGCAGCAAGACTGCTTTGAGGCTAGTTTTGGATGAATCAATTAACAAGCGCCATTCTGATGAATTATATTCTATTTCAAAACATTTCATGAGCCCACGAACATCATTACAATAAACCAAATTTCCCTCTTTAGTGAAATACTAAGTAATTTCTCTCTCTCGATGTCTGTACCAGGAAAATAAGGTACCAAATGATAAAAGGTTTTGTTTTTTAGTCTTGAAGCTAGCAATTCGGCCGCATCTTTTGAAAGACCCAAGTCTCTGACTAGGTCATTGAGCTCAATCTGAGAGAAAAGTTGAGGTCAACTGAAAAATCTGAGCTAGATTCGTCCTGGGGAGCAAATATTTCTGAGTCACTTGCATCACTCAGGATGTCATCCAAACGTGGGCGCGGAACTGATATTTCAGACCTATGGGACACCTGACGAATAGCTGAATCAAAGTTAGGGTAAGATATTTTTTTCTTATTTTTCGTATTAAATCCTTTCACGTCTATCGAATAGAAATAGCAGTCGGCTATGTGATTATATCATAGGAATGCCAACACGAAATGCAGTTTTCTTACTCTTAAACCACAAGCGCAGATCAGTATTCATTTGACGTAATCAAAATAAATCTTCTTCACAAAATCACTTATATTTCTTTGTTGACTTTATTGATTTTATATAACAGAAGTTGTCCGGAGAAATTACAGAACCTCTATGAGCCATAACACATTTATAGAAACAAGAGCACAGTTGCGGTTGTATGCTGGATGCCAACTAAGTGTGGCAAGGGCAAGACAGGCTCACTAGATAATGAAATTAGCTTCTTGGAACATGATTAATCCAATTGCAACACGCTGAAACATGTTCATGATCACTCTGATCAATCGAACTTGACCTGCTTAGACACGATAATAAATGTAACCGACTGCCTGACACCAGACATTCTTTATCCCCTCCCCTTTACTACATTATTTACGTCCATTATTTTTTTTTATTCCCAGACAAATAACTAATAAAATTAGGGTAAGAATTCTAAATTTTAATTAAATTTGAAGCTTATAACATAAAATACTATATTTTAACAAAACAAGAATTTTATATTTGTGTCAAATTGAGTCAAAATATAAAATTTGGTCTCATACTATAGAATGATCTAAATATAATCCTATTAACTATAACTTATAGGTTAAATGTTAACGTTATACGTTTGGAATTGACAAGGTGGCAAGGAGGCGAACCTATTAGAAAATTGTCAGATATTGATAAGGGTCAGTACTTCAGTGCAATTATTTCTTGTCGAAATAAAATCGTCTAATGTCGGTACGGTGATGGGCTAGATGTAGTCTTGTTCGTTGTGTTATTTTTAAATTAGTTTTGTGGAGTAATATCCTAATTTATTATACTAAAATAATTATTTAAATTTTATCATAGTTACCTTATCTAAATAACATCAAAGATCTAATTGATTAAAGGTTTTTATTCAATTAGGTATTTTTCTATAACAGAAAAAGATATTTTATTTATACTATAAACGGTCAATTTAAGTAATTATGATCTCATAACAATTAAAGTTGACGTCGCTATTATGTTACATAAATTAAATTTAAAACTATCTATGTCTGAATTATAGGTAAATTCTACATAAAGTAAAATGAAACATTAAAATAAAACTAAATTATAACTTAAAAATCGCCCAAATCGCCATTAATCGGCAATGTGCTTAGAAGCCTGGCAGCCACGTTGTATGGCAATGATCCCCTGTGCCAGATATGATACACCTCACGTGTCGATTTACTTAGCTTGCGGCTGCATTCTTTAAAGACTATAGGCACTTTGTCCCCAGTGTCACAGAGTCTCGACCCCAAAAGACTCTGCATCAAAAAATATGCAGCAGAGCCAGTCTTAATAATGATGTCATAAAGATGGGACTGCGCTAGAGTGTCAGGACACATGCGTCCCAAACTAGTGGTGGTCCCATCTTCCATGTTACTAGGGTCATAGCATCGGGTTTCTTACAGTCGTCATGGGTGAGGCCGGTCGCTTCTAGAATAGCGGGTACTCCCGCGCTGGTCAAGGCCTTATGTATGACGTCGTTAAGGCTGACATGACGGGAGCCATACCCTGCGCTTTTGCTGCAGGAGAGTCCGTGACCCAGTTGATCAACTGGGTCACCACAGGGATAGCGATCTAGGACTACACGGGTCACTCCCAGGCAAAGAGCGACCGATAGGCGGAATGTGGTGTATTCAAAAAAGGTTCATAGATGTGTGGATAGAAGGTAATAATAAAAACTCATAAATATATAGCAAAATAAAAATATTGATTTATTTTTGTAAATCGAGTGACTTTTTTTAAAATTGAATTCAAATGAAAAGAAAGTTTTCGTTTTATTTAAATTCTATTATCAAAACACTAAACGCTTTCATTCATTAATTGTAACATTTTTTTATATAGGAAGTATACATGTAAATGTTATTTCTACGTTATAATATTTCATAGATGATTGTATTCTGTTTATATATAAAAAAAAAATTAGTAAATACTGTCTTAAATAGGAGTTTGTGCGCACTTTGGACAGCAATAAGTGAACTACTTACTATTGTTGATGAATTGAACTTAAAAAGCTAAAAAATTACTTGACCTCAGTAGTAGTATCTTATTACGATATAGCTATTTTACAGAAGATAGTACTGGTAAATGTTTAAAATCGACACGACAATTTAACAAAAGAACAAATTTACTTAGGACTCAAATTTTGCTATATCCTTTTAAAGTTTTTTTTATGTTTGTTATGCAAAACATTTTTCTATGTCGCAATTTATTCAATGATGTTATTCAGCCAAAACAGGCATATAAAGCACAAATTGCCAGCTAACCAGGAAAGATTGATGATAGCGTTTGTGTGTTTACGATACGACGGTTATAAGAAAACCGGGTCAAGATTTTATATATATACTTTTGCATTGGCTCATCATAAATATATTTGGGACAACAGCATATAAGGTAGAGGTATAGGTAGACTTAAAAGATACTCGATACCTAGACTGACCAGAAATGTATAACGTTTCTTTCTTGTCAATCTAGTAATCTCCAGTAATAAGTCTAGTAATTAGTAATACAATGGAAGTGTGCATCAAAATTAGTTTGAAGGAAAATAATGCTTTGGAGGAATATATTCTACTGTCAAAAAGGCAGTTAACTGCCTTTATCTTATTCTTATCTGCCTTAAAATGCTATAAAGGTTGTTAAAAATATCGCAGTTTTAAGCTAAAATAAGACGTAAACGGTAATATAAAGAAACCGACATTTTTATTTCATTCAGAATGCAGAGGATTCGTGACAAGTGGTAGTATTATTCTTTTTTCTGGCACAACTTGCAGAAACTAGTTTCTCTCGACGAAAAGCTATTGCTCTTTGCGCCGCCATTAGCACGACCCTTCGGATGAAGCTTGACCTTTGTCGACGAGTGCTCGCTCTACTTTGAACGGGTGCTTATAGAGCTGGATATGTGTAGATACGCTTAATAAAGTAGGTAAGAAAGTTATTAAAGAATAATAGTTTTATTTTTGTCTCTTTACCGTGTTTCATAAACAGTATTCGTAGGAAATGATTATGGACTACTATTATAAAATAAAGGTGCTGGTTAATCATTTATTTTTAAAATTTTGCAAAATATTATCCATATACTATACTTTATCGATAATTCTTGTTTAGACGTAAAGCACACCCCACGCCAACTTATTAGCCTAAAGATATTAAGTACCCATCGAAAGACACGAATCACACCAGCCACAGGCACATTGTACATTGGCTCTACAAACTGATAATGAACGCACTAAAGAGTAAACTACTTCAGGTCAGTACCACTGATAGTGAAAATTTCTCAGCCAAGCCTGATTTGGTCTGTCCCATGTATTCTAAGGAGGATAAAATGTGCTATAGATTATAATAATGTATCTAACATCAAATCCTAATCCTATTCAAAACTGCAAATATTCGACATCTGCTTCAGGGACTAAAATTTAAATACGTTTAAAGGAAAGTCAGGTGCATCGAATCGGCACTACATATTGTGGTCACCAAATTAAAATCAGCTACTTATCGCTTAAATTTTAAGTACCTTCATCATCGAAACAATATAAGTAAAATAGTAGCCACCATGCCCTGCAAAAACAATGTAGAACCAGCAATAATTAAATGGATCACCGAGGTGGTAAGTAAAATTACTCAAATAGTGAAGAACAATATAATTCTTGTTAATAAAAGTACCTATATCGAACACTTTCTTTTTTTTTTTTTTTTCCCCCCTGAGGAAAATGCATTAAATTGCATACCCCGGCTGTGGCGGGCCGGCGGTTATGTGGGGCTCTCCTCCCCAGAAGGGGGAGGCCTACCCACTAAAAACCTCAGGGATGGCCTTCCTCAGGCATGTAGGGAGCCCCCGGGAACATCAAGCCACTTCCAGGAACCCCCAGCCTTCGCTCCCCGCCGATACAGGGGAGCCCTCCTCGGGGTAGGCTCGCTACCTCCCCCGGTCTCCTCCACCGACGACGCCCCCCGGCCACGGAAGGGGCGTGGTCCATCCCGGGTCGCCGTAGCGGTCGCGACTCCCTCGCGCCCGCCGGCGACCCGCGGCGGCGCCGCAGCTGTGCTACCGAGCCCGGCGCCGCCTTCTTCGAGCGGGATCGGCCATTTCCCGACCCCGCTCGGCAGCCTCCTTCTGGAGCATCACTGCTTCACAGAAGGAGGCCACAGCCCTCCAACCTCCCTCGTCCGCCAGCATTGCCGCAATCAATGCCGGCGGAGACAGATCTCGCCCGATCTCTGCGACCAAGACTCGGCGCTCGGAGGCCCACGCGGGACACTCCGCCAGCGTGTGCTGGGCCGAGTCGAGGTCGGATGCGCAGTGGTGGCAATGTGTCGATCCCTCCCGTCTTATTCGACACAGATACTCACCGAAGCAGCCGTGCCCGGTGAGTACCTGAGTCAACCGGTAGGTGACCTCCTCCTTCCCGTGGAGCCAAGCTTCGAGGTGCGGGAGTACGGCACCGACGGCCCGCTGGCGCGCGCAGATCCGTAATTCGAGCTGCGCACGCCAGGCCGCCACAATCCGTCGGTGCCACTCCCGCTTAGTCACTTCGTGCGCGGGTTCCGGGGCGCTCCCCCCATCGCCCCCCCGGCCGACACGCCGCGACGCATACGTCGCCGCGTACATGTCGGCCAGGATGTCGAATGGGGGGGAGCGTCCCAGAACTGTCGCCGCCTCGTACGAGATTGTACGGTAGCCTCGTACGATCCGTATGGCCATTATCCGCTGTAGGCTCCGTAGCAGAGCTCTGCAGCGGGGGGACCTCGCGCAGTCTTGCGACCACACGGGAGCCCCATACATGGCCACGGATCGCACGACGCCCTCGTACAGGCGACGAACTCCATCCCTACCTATATCGAACACTTAATTTCAAAAACTGCATACGAGATACATATACTACATTGATTCATTTTCAATACACGAGTGGAAGCCGTAAATAAAAAAGAAGTTTACAAGATTAATGATGATACATATATTTAATTTGTAAATTGCGTTAATCTGTAAATATCAATGTACATAGGTTGAAGTATGACTCACACTACTGACTATCGACAGGGTTGTCGTATAATATAGTGAAATTTTATTTGCTCTCGGGCTGAGAAAACAAACAATCGTATTTATGAGGTGCGATCGTGATAAAATAAACTAGCGTAGGATCTGTTCAAATATATGAAATGGTTCAATAAGAAAATTTATTTGTTTATTTCGTGAGATTGAAATGCTTTTTATATTTCTTTAGTTAATGTTTTCATTGTCTTTAAAATTATTGGGTCTGGTACAGATATATTTTATGTGGGTATCAATGTATCTAGTGATTATAAAAATCACATTTTTATTTTATTGCTGGTGGTAAACGAGTAAATGAGTCATCTCATGTTAAGTGGTAACCATCGCTCATAGACATCTGCATTGCCTACCTGACCCTTCAACCTCCCATTAACCATCAACCATCCTGGTTTTACGGGCCGAAACAGCGGAAGATGCGCGCGGAACCTGTATACAGCACTTTTCGTGACTCTTATGGCTATATTGGCAGCACTTAGGGCAGCATACGGCCGTATTGAAATCTTCCACGCGACAGGATTCTCAGCCAATGTACAGCCGTCCTTTGTTCACAAGGACCCTCCGGAGTTCTGGCGTACACGCAATCACCATGGCGGTTTAACCCATCCTGCTTTTTCGAAATGCCCGCCTACAGCTGTCAATCATCTCTCTCTATGATCCAATCTATCTGCTTCTTAAAATTCTGGCTATATACTGCCGCCAACCATGGAGGCGATATAGCCAGAATTTTAAGAATTTTTTATCTCTAACTAATCCGGAGATTAGTTAGAGATTTTTCTCCTCTAGATCCCGAATAACAACTATACTCCGTTTGTTTAGGTAATTAACTAAAGGTAAACAATAAAAATGGCGGCGTTCAGGGATTTTCAACCTTTTATTACAATTTTTATTTGTATTTTGAGGTGTATAAAAACTACATTGCATTACAAATTATTTATTACGTAACAACATAATTGTAATCAAAAGTAATAACTACTACATTCATTTTATTAGTCTGAGTCAGACTCAAAGTCAGATGAACTTTCACCAACACTAATTATAAAGCGATCACTGATGTCATCAGTGATCCTATCTAAAGTGAACATCTTTTGTTCTTCTTTAATTACGTGATCCTCACAGCTTTTCCAGTTCTCTGCAGTTTTACTTTTTAATTTAGTAGGGTTATTTTAACTATGAATTTACAAGAAATGTTTTGAACACCAGTCTTTTTAGGTTCTTTACAGTAGTCACACCTTGCAATACTTGTGTGAAACTATTATAATCTAAGTTATTTATTATTTTTAAACTAAATAAATAATATTTACTGTTTAAAATTAAACGAGGTAGTTATATATAGGAAGATATAATAGTAATTATTATGTTTAAATGAACCAATAATTTGTTTTGGTTACATTTTATCTCGGAATAAAAAGTGGACCTATAAAAGAAACCTTTTTATGATTTGTTTACATTTAGTTAATTACCTAAACAAACGGAGTATAGTGGTTACCGACCCTTCAATTTGCATGCCTTCATAGCAGGGCTTCATAGTTGGGCAGGGCCACCTTTAGTTTAGTAAAGTCCGGATGTGGATGACTACGCCAGTGTTCAGTTAGCTGATTCTGGTGTCACTTTAAATGTCATTAAAAGGCAGGTTGGAAGTCAAGTAAAATAGTTGAAGTCTACATAGAGTTGTGTTAGGTTGATAATAAAACTACGATATCATACAAAGTAATAGAAATGATAAATTTGCATTCTACCTCCATAACCCAGTTTGTACTTCCAAAGATTATCCAGTGCAATCCAAATGAACAATTAATAATATCTCCGACATTGATGAGCTGAAAAATTCTTTCTTTACCTCTAAATAATTGTTCTAATGTTACTATAAACATGAAATAAATGTTTGTTGTTGATTTATATAAAATAAAATTATTTGTCTCATATTCGTAATGGAACCTATAGATTAGAATAATTTTTGTATACAACGAACTCGAAATATAGGCGCTATAAGCGTCCCCATCTTGAGAATAAATAATAAGTCACTTTCGCCCCTCGGGAAACAATGTATTATTAAAAGCTTTGTTTGAAGTAGAACATATTTTTTCAACTTTCTGTAACTCCTGGAGACCTATTTTTGAATTACGAATGCGATTTCGAAATCACCGATGTGACTAATAATCACCGATTTTCAATAATTCTTATTTTTGAATATCACTGATGTGACTACCTTAGTCACAGGTGTGATTTCATTACGAGTGCCCTCACCCACTCGTAATCAAGTCATACTTGTGGAAATGTTATCTGTGTTTTGTTTGATTTTTCAGTCTATATATATATATGAATGTAGCTTATATATATATATATATATATATATAATATATATAAGCTACATTCATATATACATGTATGTATATATTATAGGTATATAAAGGTTTATTTGCATATATATATATATATATATATATATATATATAATAACCGCAACGGTTAAGCCGGCAATAACCGGCAGCGATTACATTCATATATACATATATATATACCTATATATATTAAACCTTTATATACCTATAATATATACATACATATATATATGAATGTAGCATATATTAATATATATAATAACCATAATGGTTAAGCCGACAATAATCGGCAGCGGCTACGTTCTGCGTGGAACCGAACTCTTACATTTATGTGTGTACTTTATCTATGTTGCAGCTCTGCGATCGACTTTCAAAAATTGGATTTTTAGGAATCCGTGACCTCAAAGTCACCGCTGACTATTTAGTCAGCGGTGATTTCGAAATCGCATTCGTAATTCAAAAATAGGTCTCCTGGTATTACGCAACATACACCTGCACACATGATATTATATCTTTAAAAAGAATATCGCAAAGCTACAACTAAAAATAAAATTAAAGAAAAAAAAACCTTTTTAAAAACAAGCTTTTATTATTTGTTTATAAAATGAACTAAAAAGTTAAAAATAAATTATTAACACTAAAACTTTCACCATACATAATTATCAATCTCGTCCCCCCTCTTTATCATAGTCCCCATTTATAAATAAAAGCGTGTTACATTTAATACAACACAACATTTTCCTCAAGCTATCACAATGTAACACGCTTTTATTTATAAAGGGACTATGATTAAAGGGGGGACGAGATTGAATAATTATGTTATGGTGAAAAGTTTTAGTGTTAATAATTTATTTTTAACTTTTTAGTTCATTTTATTTTTAACTTTTTAGTTCATTTTATAAATATTATGTATTATAATTAGAAATAAATATCTAAGCATAGCATTCCATTGATTTATTATTTTTTTACAATGTCAAAAGTAATCTAGGTCACGTCAAATACAATTTATGTCACAACTCATGAGAAAGAGGTATGTATATATCAGCCCTCGACCCCAATGGAGTTCATGCTACCAAGGGCGCTGGAAGAAGCTGGTCTACGTGCCGCCTCCAAGTTTCGCCAGAGTCCATCGTACCTCGTAGTGAAGCTGGCCGAGCTGTCGGGCTATCCGCCCAAATTCCCACTTGTTGAGACCATTGTAGTTGCGGGCCTGTACTCTTTCACCAGTAACAAATCGCCTTACAGTTTCGACATCACCAAGTATTTGCTGTCGTTCACGTTTAGGTTTCGAAATCATTGCTCGTAGTCTCGTCCGTACTTCTCTCCCAAACATCAATTGGTAAGGTGATTTACTATCTCTAATAGGAGTACGGCGTAAGCAATGCTTGATCTGTATAAGCTTGTCTATTAGATCACCCCTCTCCCCCGCCATGCTGCGCAGAGCCCTTTTGACTGTTTGGACGTATCGTTCTGCTTGTCCGTTGGTGGCAGGGTGGTAAGGTGCAGATGTTCTGTGTATTATGCCTTGATCTGCGAGGAAGGTTTTAAATAATTGGGATGTAAATTGCCGGCCATTGTCTGAGACAAGTAAGGTTGGAATACCAAACGTACAAAATACTTCCTTTAATTTAGATATGCACCATGAACTGGTGATCGTCTTGGTAGGTATTATTTCTACCCACTTACTATATGCATCCACTAGAATGAATAAGTATGTGCCCAATATTGGGCCTGCGAAATCAATGTGGATTCTTTCCCAGGCCTCTGATGCTTCTTCCCAATGGTGAAGTGAAGCCTTTCTGGGTTCATTTTGTTGTAATCTGCAAGATCTGCATTCTTTGACCTTGTTTTCGATATCTAGATCAATTCCTTTCCAATAAACGAAACTACGGGCTAGTAATTTCATTTTCACTATCCCCATGTGGCCAGCATGCAGTTCATCTAATACGTGCGTACGTAAAGTTTGCGGTATTAATATCCGAGTTCCTTTTAATATGCAGTCACCCTGTAACGTTAATTCGTTATCATTATAGCCAAAATGTTTAACAGTCTGTCCGGTTTTTAAGGCTCCCAACAAGTTTCTCAATTCGTTGTCTTTCCTTGTTTCTTCTTCAATCTTATCGGGATTGATTTCCAATGTATGTATTTGAGCCAATTGAAATAAAGAATGTTGATCTTCAGGTTGTTCATATGTGTTTGCTATGGGAAATCTTGATAAATAGTCTGCATTCGAATTTAGCATTGATTTTCTGTATTCTATTTCATAATTAAATCCAGACAAAAAGTGAGCATAGTGGAAAAGCCTCATAGTACTCATTGCAGGGAGAGTCTTGTACGGGTGAAAAATAGCTGTGAGGGGCTTATGATCTGTAATCAAAGTAAATCTACGCCCATAACAATAATGAAAGAATTTTTTTAAGCCCCAGTAGATAGCCGTGGCTTCTTTGTCAATTTGGCTGTATTTTTTTTCTGTTTCATTAAGTGTTCGCGACGCAAAGGCAATGGGCCGTTCTGTACCATCAGGAAGTCGATGAGATAATACTGCCCCAAGTCCAGTCGGCGATGCATCGGTTGCCAAAATCAGTGGTTTTGCGGGGTCAAAGTGTATAAGTACTCTGTTGCTCATAATTTCTTCTTTGATTTTTTTGAAACTATCTTCACATTCTGCTGTCCAGGTGAATTTGGAAGTTTTCTTCAATAGACTGTTCAAGGGGTGTGTAAGGGTAGCTAAATTAGGAATGAATTTATTGTAGTAATTTGACATACCCAAAAATGTTCTTAATTTACTGACATTATTTGGCCTTTCTGTATTCGCAATAGCTTTTGTTTTGTCTTGGTTCTTGTGTAAACCATCTTTGTCTATTACATGACCAAGGTAATTAATACTTTTCTTGAAAAATTGACATTTATCTCTATTAACTTTCAAATTATTTTCTTTTAACTTTTCCAAAACCGATTTGAGTCTTTCTAAAACTTCTATATCTGTGGTCCCCTGTACTATTATATCGTCAAAAAAACATTTAACGCCTTTCATTCCCTGTAGCAACTTATCCATGAACTTCTGCCATAATTTGGAGCCACCTTAACCCCAAACATTAACCTGTTTACCTTATAGGTCCCTTTGTGAGTGCTCAACGTTTGTAGTAAAGCGCTTTCATCGTCCATTTCTATGTTAAGATATGCTTGACAAATGTCAAGTGTACAAAATATTTGACCACCATTCATTTCAGAAAAGATATCTTCAATTATTGGTATAGGGTAGTTGTCATCTTTAATCGCTTTGTTCAATGTAATTTTATAGTCTGCGCATAGACGAATGCTTCCATTGGGTTTGACAATAGGAACAATGGGTGTACCCCAATCTGCTTGGTCTACTTTTGTAATAACATTTTCTGATACCAATCGTTCTATTTCTTTATCTACCTTGCCTTTTAACGCGTAAGGGATCCTTCTTGGTTTTATAAAAATTGGTTCTATATTTTCTTTTAAACTTAGGTGGGCTTTGAAGTTAGGAATTTTTCCAAGATTAGGACTGAAAACGGTAGTGGAGTACTCTTGTAATATTTTGTCCAGTTCTTCAAGTGGATTTACAGTATCAATTTTTCTGATATCTGCTAGTTCAATGTTTAATTCTTTCATCCAGCTTCTTCCGAAAATTGTGTCCACGTCTTTGTTGATAATGTAAAGTTTCCCCGTAAATGACTGTGATTTGTATGTACATTTGACAAATACCATTCCAGTTGGTTTAATCAATTCCCCTGTATATGTTTTCATTTTAATGTTAGTTTTAAATATTTTCTTGTTAATATCTAATTTCTTATAATTTTTGAGAGACATCGACGATAATGTAGCACCTGTATCGAATTCCATTTTTACTTTCTTATTTTCAATCTTTACGGTAATTACATATTTTTCAGAGAATTCATTGTGTACTACGTTAATGTCGCAGATATCTTCCTCAGTACTTGAGTCATTGGTTTCATCATCGATTTGGTTAGTAACTGGCTTTCTTTGCAGACACACTCTTCCTAAGTGTCCCTTTTTCTGACATTTGAAACATATGTCATTAATAGCACCACAGTTATTAGCCTTATGATCTCCTTTACCACATCTGAAACAACTTCCCTTCAAGTCTTTTAATGTCATAGGTTTATTATAATTTTTTTTTTCAATTCGTTTGGCCTGTGCAGTTGATGCTGTATGTACAGCAAAGTTACTGTTATTTCTTGTTTCTGTGTTGATTGCATTGCTTTCTATTTTACTCATTTCCATAGTTGTTGCCATTTGAACAAGTTTAGAGAAATCCAATGCTTGTCGGGTTTGTAAGAGCTTCATTCTTATTTCATTATCTTTTAGTCCTCGTATAATTTGTAATATCAAGAACTTTTCGGCTATAGTTTTTGAACAATTCACACATTGGAACTCGCAATTAGTGGTTAGTTTCTTAAGTTCAGCTGCATAAACTGGTATTGTCTCATGTTCTCCTTGCAACCTTGAAATGAATTTGTGTTGTAAAGACCAAGTACTTGGTTTTGGATCTATATACTCGTCTAGTAATTTCGTAAGCGTCTCGTACTCCATCTTTGTTGGTTCTTCTGGCGAGCATAAGTCGCAGAGTTTTTCATGTAATTCTGGTGATAGTGTCGATAAAAGAGTGTAAACTTTCATTTCAGCATTGGTAATTTTGTTCATAAGGAAGAAAACATTGAGTCTTTTTTTGAAATTTTGAAAAGTTTCCTTTTCTTGAAATGGTTGGAAGTTTAGTTTTGGTAATTTTTCACTACAAGTCTCATTATCGAAAGTTTGTCTTATTAAGGTAGACGACGTTCCAGGTTGGCATTCGTTTGAGTTGCGTAATGTCATATATTTTGTTCTAACTATTGTGTACAATTCTTCAAAATCAAATCGATATTGAATTTCTTCTTCTAAATTATCTTCGTCAGTATCTAGTTCTATATCTTTTTGTAAATTTTGTAGTTTTTGTAGTGTATCGTGTAGAGAATTTAATCTTGAATCGATTTCTTCATTTTGTAGAAATTGTAATTTACTTACGTGATTTTCTGCTCTTGTAAGTAATCCTCGTAAAGATGCGCGTACTTTTTTTAATTTCTTAATATTTTCCGACATCTCGTCGCCAATTTATTATGTATTATAATTAGAAATAAATATCTAAGCATAGCATTCCATTGATTTATTATTTTTTACAATGTCAAAAGTAATCTAGGTCACGTCAAATACAATTTATGTCACAACTCATGAGAAAGAGGTATGTATATATCAATAAACACATAATAAAACTTGTTTTAAAAAGGTTTTTTTTCTTTAATTTTATTTTTAACTTTTTAGTACCTCTACAGGCCTTGCTGAGAACAAGCCCTTTCATTTGATACCATATTGTAGGAACGAATAAAAGAAAATTATCCGCCATTTTTGGTGTTCCACCGTATTGAATTAAGAGAAGTAATTACATTGGTCAGCAATTATAAAATTTGGCGAGCCACCCAAAAGCAGCATTTAAATAATTTGATCAGCATACAAAGATTTTGTTTGCAATAAAAAAAACAGGCAGCAATTCTTGTTCCGCAACTAATTTTGATAATGGTCAAAAATTAAATCATACATAGGCAGCCAACAATAACATGAGTCTGCATAATAAACATTCAGTCCGCAAAATAACTACTTGAGCGGCAAGATTTCATGATTGAGCGGCAGAAAAACATGTCTATAAGCAGTATATTTGATTGGTATGTTAGGTTAGGTTAGGTTAGGTTTTTTTTTTTTTTTTTATAATAAAGTTTACACCTGCAGACTCTTTGGTCCGCACTTTTTTTTATTTTGGTTAGGTTAGGTTAGGTTAGGTTAGGCATGACAAATAAAGTATTTTTGCTACTCTTATATGCAGCACAAAATGCATTTTTTTGCTTACACTCTGAGTGCTTACCAAAATTTTATTAAACATGAGCAGCTGATTGCAGCTTATATAATTAATATGCTGTACAAAAATAATTACAGCCATCCAGAATGACATAAATTGCTGATTGATTTTGAAATGTTTGCTGACCATGAGTTGCTGACCAATTAGCTATTTCTGCTCACCGATTATATTTTTCTGCTCACAGAAATAACAATACTATGCTAACCATTTAATTGACACCCTTGAATTAAGAATGACGTCACATTGTTTTTTTCTAGTTATTCTTGGCAAGCCCTTTTATTTGATACCCATATTGTAGGAGTGCATTAAAAATAATTGGTCCGCCATATTGGATACGCTGCCATGTTGGATTTAGAATGACGTCACATTATTTTTCTAGTTATTCTTGGCAAGCCCTTTTATTTGATACCCATATTGTAGGAGTGCATTAAAAATAATAGGTCCGCCATATTGGATACGCCGCCATGTTGGATTTAGAATGACGGCACATAGTTAATCATGCATTGTCATCCGAACTAAACGTGTATACCAAATTTCAGCTCAATCGGAAACCGGGAAGTGGATCAAATTTAAGTTGCAAGATTTGATTACAGACAGACAACGGGACAGGTGAAAGTAAATAAAAGCTTGAAAAATGCTTGAAATTCACTACGAATTTGACCAGAATGTTCATATTCTTAGGCACATGAGTGTCATAGTTATATCGAAATAAGTCAATAAGTTTTGAAGCGGCTTTTACTGTAAGAGTTACTATGTCATGCACTCGGAAAAGATTTCGCAAGGCCAACACAGTAGGTATGTTATTCATGTTTTAATTTATTGTCAAGAATACTCCCTAAAATTAAGGTTATTTCAATTAATTAATTTTTATTTCAGTTTAATTAATTTTAATAAGAACAATTTATGGTGTTTTTTTGTAACATGCATACAATGATATGACGTGATATGTACGACGTCTGGTATGCCATTATATTTTTCAAAAACCTTCACAATATGAATGTTTCTACCTTATTCACCTTATTGGTCCCGTGGCATTTATTTTATTTGTAATGTTCTAATTATCGCTTCGTGTAAAATATTTTGAATCGCTAGGAGTTATAATATTGACAATAAATATGTTTTTATTTGCGCAATTAGGTTAATTTGTGAATACACGGTACATAAGACGCTTCAAGCAAGTTAGTAACCTGCACAGTGATATTTTATTATATCCACCAGAATTATATTTAGAGTATATTTGGAATCTGGCCATATAAAATATTGAATTATGATCTTACGATATTTACACGAAAAAAATATTGTTTAATAAAAGTTTCCTACATTTTGTAATATTTCTAATTATTCTGTTATTATTTTTGTACAGATCCATCCACCTGCTTTGTGCAGGTGGATGGATCTGTTCTGGATCAACTTCTTTACTTTATTATTATCAGATTCTGATAATGGTTCTTCATTGCGTTCGTCTTCAGGGCTCTTTGTTACATTTCTTTTGTTGTATTTTAGAGACTTTTGAATAAATCTTGAAAAAACTGAGGTGTCGGCTGATTTTATATTTGCTTCGTGGACATTAAAAAAATATTCAATACAATATGAAATTGCGGAAGTCCGTTGTTTTGTTACTTGCTCTGGATGAAAATAAACATTAGACGTAAGTTATATAATTATTAATTTTATTAATTTCGATGATTTATTGTTACTTGGAAAATTATGTTTCTAGGATTGGTATGGTTGATAATAAGGTGTAGGTACTTTTCTATTTACAATTTGCCCGATATATCATATTTTTAGTAATAAAAGTGACTATTATTATATTTTATAGCAGAAATTAATAACAGTTACATTATTATCATACCCTTTAAAATAATTCATGTAGAACCACTTTATTATTGAATTATATAAATAAAAACATATACGACAAGAAGACGCAAACATGAAAGCTCTTAAATATTAGTTTTGAGGTAATAGAAAAATAAATAATTTACAAAATATAATAACAGAGTGCATAATGTAAGATTTAGTTTGCAATGATCGCGCAGCTATGCTACAGCCATTACATACCGCGGTAATAAAATACTACCTATAATTTAATATAAAACTTATATAATTCTTAATTCTGCTACGACTAATTAACTTGTTGTTTCAAGTACGATAGGTAAAAAATCCAAGTGAATAATTGGATGGAGTACATCGAAGCTCATAATAATAATCTAGTTAAGCAAATTAAATTGAGCTCTAATTACTAATACTCGTATAGAGCTGAATATGGTTACTTGGTCAGAACACTATTCTAAATCCTATACCATTCAATAGACAGTTCACATTGTATAATAAAAAAATATTTTTGTATTTTACCAAAAATCTGAGCGAGCAGAATTGGCCACATAGGCTACTGTAGGCATACTGTAAGATAAATATATATTAGCAATTGTCAATAAATTTTAAAAATATTCTCAAATAACTTATTATGACTTAGTGGTATTAGAGTCAACATGAAATGTTTAAGGTACAGGTACCATTTGTGTTCGAATCAGTTTATGTGAAATTTATAAAGAAAAAATTAATTTCAAATAAATAAATATAAACACATTAACAAAATCATCTCACGAGTTTAATTATAGTGCAAATCGATATAATGAGTAGCTAATTTCTCCCGACAATAATGGGAACACAAATGGAAGACAACCGAGAGACCCTACAAAACAAAAGCTTGATGAGGTTCGTTAACATACAAACATTGTTTCGTTGGAATTTCACAACGTAAACACGTATTGTATAATTGGCAACTATAATAAACCTGAATCCTTATTTTTTGATCATTAAAATAAATTGATCATGTCGATTTAAGAACTTCGGGTTATTGGTCTCGGCACCGGTTTGCTTATTGGGAGATTCGGTATCAATTAATCTATTTGCCAATACGTTTTTCGTTTTTAGAATTCCATATGTACATTTATTTAACACTCTTACGTTAAAGTAAATCACAGTTGTGAGGCAACTTACATACACCTGGAAACCTATTTTTGAATTACGAATACGACTTCGAAATCACCGATGTGACTAATAATTACCGAATTTCAATAATTTGTATTTTTGAATATCACTTATGTGACTACCTTAGTCACGAATGTGATTTCATTACGAGTGCCCTTGACCACTCGTAATCAAGTCATACTTGTGGAAATGTTATGTGTTTTGTTTAGAGAACATATTGACAAGAGTCTGAAGTTGATGTGTTGATTATTCAGTCTATATATATATATATATATGAATGGAGCATTTATATATATAATAACCGCAATGGTTAAGCCGGCAATAACCGGCAGCGGCTACATTTATATATATATATAATATATATATATATATATATATATATATATATATATTATATATATATATATATATATATATATATATATATATATATATATATATATATATATACCTATATATTATATATAATAAACATAATGGTTAAGCTGGCAATAACCGGCAGCGGCTACATTCTGAGTGGAACCGAACTCTTACATTTGTGTGTGTACTTTATCTATGTTGGCAGCTCTGCGATCGACTTTCAAAAATTGAATGAATAGGAATCCGTGATCTCAAAGTCACCGCTGACTATTTAGTCAGCGGTGACTTCGAAGTCGCATTCGTAATCAAAAATAGGTCTCCTGTGATGAATGAAGGTATAAGCGAATTCGACTAATTCGTATTGCGTCCGCGTGGTTGACAAGTCTTAATTGCCTTAACTTAGTTGAGGAAGGCTCGTGGCCCAATCGGTGGGGACGTATACCTATGATGATGATGATAATGTCTATTAATTATAGTAAGAGTTATTGTATTACTTTAATCTGACAGTAGTTGCTTTAAATTAGATAAAATATTAGATTAGAGCTTTCCAGGGTCTATAATTATATTTCCACTAGCTGACCTGTGTCCGTTGGGCATAATATTTATAATCTCCGAAGCGAGCACGAACGCGAACCGAAGTAAACCCGAAGCCATCGCGTCCGCTGCCCGTTTTTTCTCCGACTCACTTTGCAAAACGGACTACCACGTAAAAGCCTTTTTATTTTTCTGTTTTTCTTATAACCTATGACACTCAGCAATAATGTACCTTTCTATTGGTGAAAGAATTTTAAAATCGGTTCAGTAGATCCCGAGATTACCCCTTACAATTTAACAAACACACAAACTTTACTTCTTTATAATTAGCATAGATTATGAATTTAATCAATTCAGTTTTGATATGATTTGAATATTTAATATCTTCAAACAAAAATTTGTATATGTTACTTGTGTATTTAAACAAACTTATAATTATACTAGGTATCGTGTTCGAGATAAATGTAATAATATCATCATTAATACTGCTTTTCATAGGTAATAATCTCTTTAGATGATAAGTGTATCATCCAGCAACCCTCGTACGGAGTGTCGTACGAGGGCTGCCTTTAAGTTATTCGTTTGCCAACCTCCTGCAATTATAAAAAAAATATTGCTTTTCATCTTTTTGAATTTAGAATTCGAAAACAAAAATATGTTTTTGATTGGCCGAATAGTTTTATTGTATTGTATATTCAAAGGTGACAAGTCTGTTGTTAAAATGAAAATGTGTAATGAAAATTTCCGTGCGATAATTTTTTACAACTTTTAAAGAGGATTATCGTGACGTCAGTGCTTTAAGGAGATCACTTCTGGATTTAGTGATGCAGCACCATTTCTTAGGACTATAGAACGCTGGTATTTCGAATTTCAACGTAGGCTGTCTCGTCTCAGTGACAAGCCACGTGAAAGTCGTCCAAAAACTGTCATGACTCAGAATATCGAAGCCGTGCGGCAGTTAATCCTCGAAGACCGTCATGTGACATATCGTGAAATAGAGGTATCCGTGGGTATTTCAGGGACTACTCTCCAAAAATCTTACACGAAGAACTTGGCATAAGAAAGTTAATCTCCCGTTGGATACCACATTTGCTTAGCGACGACCAAAAAGCAGCCCGTGTTAGTTGGTGTCGCAAAACTCTGCAGCGATTCAACTGAGAAGAGTCAAAGTATGTTTATGATATGGTTTAGTGGTGACGAGTTATGGATATATGCTTACGATAGTGGAACCGAGTAGAATCACAGGTTCATTAATATTAGAATATTTAAAAACATTAATTGGGTTAGGTTAAGTTAGGTAGGTATGTGTGAGGTTTGTGTATCTGAAATTTTATGAAATATACACTAGGTCATATTGTCTATATTGCTACACCCAAGAGCGTATGGTAACACTTATAATGTCCTCGTTTAAGCATTCAAGTAGACTTCAACTTAACATGACATGCTTAAATCGCGTAACGGCAGAACCTTAGTAGCTTCTTTTATGACTTTCTTATGCTGACGAACCTTACTGCGTAGATTCCCGATGTAAGAAAATATAATATTTTTTGGAAGTCGTGGAAGTTGACTTTATTGTATTTGTGACTTAGCACGCTATAAGTTAAGTGCTAAGTCAGTTAATATAATATGGTAATGAATATGTGTTTAGTAATAGACAATAATAATAAAATACAATTTTAAATGTTAATTAATTACTTTAAATTGATTCAGAATTTATTTATACCACACGAATATTTTAGGAGTTATCCCGGATTAAGTGAAGGGGTTAGAAAAACAAGGAAAACTAATGAACGAAGAAAATAACACATGAATTATTAATAATTTTATACGGCATTGAAATTAAGCTTCAATATTTAGTGTTTCCTTCTCTAGCCTCAATAACTGCTCGAATACGATTCTTTGTTTAGGTTAATCAGCCTCTGAATCGATTCTTGCGGTATACTTTCTCTGTACTCTATCAAATACGATTTCAGCTTATTAACACTTAACAGGATTTTCGGAACGAACCCTCTGTTCATTTCACACGTGTTCAATGGAATTCAAGTTCAGACTGACAGCTGGGCAATCCCAATGTGGGGACACCGACTTCTTTTTACTGTGGTACTCAGTTGTGGTGTGGGAGGTAGTAACAACGATCGTTATTGTGCATTACCGATACATCCCGTTTAGGTAGCCACAAATTTTGGAGGGCTGTGGCCTCCTTCTGTGAAGCAGTAATGCTCCAGAAGGAGGCCACCGAGCGGGGTCGGGAGATGGCCGATCCCGCTCGAAGGAGGCGGCGCCGGGCTCGGTAGCACAGCTGCGGCGCCGCCGCGGGTCGCCGGCGGGCGCGAGGAAGTCGCGACCGCTACGGCGACCCGGGATGGACCACGCCCCTTCCGTGGCCGGGGGCGTCGTCGGTGGAGGGGACCGGGGGAGGTGATAGCTTCCCCGAGGAGGGCTCCCCTCTAGAGAGGGGAGCGGAGGCTGGGGGTTCCCGGAAGTGGCCTTTGTGTTCCCAGGGGCTCCCTACATGCCTGAGGAAGGCCATCCCTGAGGTTTTTAGTGGGTAGGCCTCCCCCTTCTGGGGAGGAGAGCCCCACATAACCCCGGCTCGCCACAGCCGGGGTATGCAATTTAATGCATTTTCCTCAGGGGAACAAAAAAAAAAAAAAAAAGGTAGCCACAAATTAGAGCAAAATCAGAAATGTAGCAGTCTTAAGTTAGACCACCTCCTCCCTCGCCAGGCACAAAACAAGTTCCGTTTTACTGTCGCAAGAAATACCAACCCACATCATACACGAATATGCCCAATTTTGTATAGGTAACTACTAGTTAGTTTCCTACGGAACATAACAACCTGGAAATTGAACTTGAAATGGACATTTTCTTCTTTATTACCCATTGTATATTAAACATTTTATGTAAATGAGTTATAAAATGTAATGAGTTATACCGAAGATAAAATAGCGTTTGCTAAAACTGAAACGGAATGAACAATAGAATAAGAATACAAATAAGATTACACATGTACAAAACTGTTAAAATTATAATGTAGGTACAATCAACAAATTACATATAAAAAAGAAAGATTTGGATTAAATTATAAAAAGTAAATATTTCATTTTAAAATAGGTATTAGTGATTATATTACTAATTGAAACACATTAACGGTTTATCTCTCACAACGCAAAGTCAAGCAAAGAATAAGTCCAGTAAAGAAAAGTCAGGGTAAAAAAATATAAGATCCTGCAAATATACGAAACAAACAAATATCAAGTTACTTATCATTAAAATCTGCGAATACAAAGTCATTGTCAAAGTAGCCGAGTCGGCGCGGCAGCGTCGACCGCGTAGACAGGTCACGCACGTATCGACAGTCCTACTCACACATCGATAGCTCGATCGAGGGCCAGCGCTAGTCCGAGCGTAGCGCGACGGCAATGGATTTCGTAAATACCTATTATTCAATGCCCGCAGTGTTCCTTCTTACTGGATTTACGATAAGTGGGGACTTGCCACTCACTAACTGGGACCCCAAAAAGATCAATATTAGTGTAAACAGCTAAGGGTGTAGAGGTCTGTCTGTGGTAGCGATCGAGACATCAGACATATTTATTATTATTATTAAAACCTTCACAATTTGAGAAGTCCGTTTTGACAAATGTCATCCCTATAATTTACCAAAATCTTATATAGTCCAGTCACTTTAGGAAAAAAAAGGGGTCAACCTCGGAATTTGAGATAATAAGCTGGAAACTCGTGTGCAGCTTTATTTTGGCGTTCTAAAAGTTGTCTCAAAAGTCTCATATTATCTAGTGTCTGCGTCGTTTTAATATCATTAGCAGCTCATAAATTTTTAGGTTCCCATAATGAGCATACTATAAATTACCGTATTTTAAGCCTTAGTTAACTATATTGAGTCATTACGGATTAGTTAAGTTCAGATACACATTCTTGGCAGGCCTTAGTAAATTCATATAAAATGATACGGCTTTTTTTGATAGGGCACTTAGTTGATTAGATGATATAATGAATTTATATTGATAAGTTATTCGAGGTCAAAGGTCACGAAAATCGTTTTTTGCAATTATCTCCGTTTTTATGGTTCTAATCACTTCAACACCTATTATGAAAATTGAAAATAAAAAAAATTGTTTCAACTTTTTTTTATACGCTCAACCCTTTTCGAGATAGAGGGCGGAGAGCACCCTACGCTCAGGCATACATACTGTAATGTATTATTAATAGACAAACTACTATAATGACAGCTGTCAAAAGGGGCTTTTTATATTGTGAAAATTTTAGTTTTGCTTCGTACACATAGTATGAATCTAGAAGTAATATAAAAAATATTGTTGGAGTTGTGGTTAAAGAGGGAAGTTAACAATTTAGAGAAAAACAACATTTTCGCGAAGGCAAGCTTTCGAATATTTATTTCGGTGTCGACGCTGATGTTGGTTCCTTAAAATGTTATTTAATTTGTTTATGCTGGTATATTGAATTATTGGTATCACATTTTAGATTATGAGCTTAACTCAATTTATTCTTCGCCTTTCAGAATTATACTCTTACAATGGTCGGGAACAAAATATTACGATAAAGGACTTTGTAGAAACGAACTCCGAACTTTTGATTGCTTTGCCACAAATTATTTGATTACTACAACTTTACGGCTATTCGAGGTGCGATGCAAAGGAAGGAAATAAATTAATTAATGGGAAGTGAGAAAATGTGTTGATTAAGAACCAAAAATTTGAATTTAGTTTGTTAGTTGGTTCGAGTGATTTCACTCAGGGTCGGACTGGGCCGGAAGAGCCCGTTGGCTGATCGCAATCCCGAGGCCCGAGACATCTTTTTTGTACGACGCATAGTTTCCGAGACATGCACGTGGGTAACCGTAGCACAGGGGGCCCGCGCAGCGTTGCCCCTGTGCTACGTGTCCTGCCGCATGCCCCGCAACCCAGGCCCGTGGGGGCCCACGCAGGCTGGGGCCCGGCTGGCAAATGCCAGCTCGACTGTATGGCCAGTCCGACGCTGATTTCACTAGACACAACGGTCATGTAAAATTTTGTAACTTTCAAAATATTCTCTCTATTTAGAAGAAGATAGAAGAAAATTTAATTTTTAATTTTTTTAATGCCTATATGCCTTATTTCGAGCACATAGATAAATTGTTGTATTAAACAATGGATTGCTTTCATTAATTTCATGTATTATTCTTATTGTAATATACAAATGCTGTTAAGTAAATAAAACATCTCGAAGTTGAATTAATAAAAAAAAACACTTATAGCAAGCCTTAAATAAAAACACTAGTCCACAGTTTTATTTGTTTCGATATCCTTGTAGCCGAAATAATTTTAGACTAAGACTGTAATGAAAACATCTTACAATTGGTTGAAATCGGTGTTTCATAACAGGCTTTCTGATTTATTGACAGGCGATCGATTAAACGTTTCGTCGAATAACAACTATCCCGTATTAGATTGCAACTAATTTTGTCTAATGGATAATTGGATAATTTGTGTATGAAATTCACATCTAAAAACTCCTAAGCAAGATCTAGTTAAAGCAAGATTTTAACATAATGATGACTTTAAGCATACCTGAATTGTATGCCGAAACAATGTTGGTCTAATTCTGTGACTTTTTTTTTTTTTTTTTAATTTATTAAGGAACAGCAAACAGCTCCAAAATACAAATAAACATAAAACATTACACAAAAGTTGGCAATATTGTAGCCCACAACGCTATCCACGTGTTAGTTAATAATAATGTTTTCCAAAAACACAGTCACGAGCCGCTGTATAATACTAACAGTAAAAAAATAAAATAAATTTCAAGTGTTACAAAGTGGAACAGAAATTTAAAATAAAATAAAATAAAAACTATATACTACTTAAACAACTAAAATAACACATAACATTATAAAGAGATTAAAAACCCTGCAGTTCATTGAGGACAGACTTTTTAAAACTATTCATATTACCACAAAATAAATCTATATCTTTAAAAGAATCGTTATAATTGTGCATCATTCGACGGAGTGGCACGCGCAGACCGGCGCGGCGCGCCGGTCTGCGCGTGCCACTCCGTTAGTGCCGGCGTTAGTGCGACATGTGCCAGTGGCGAAAAGACGGAGACGGAGACTTCAACAAAGTTTGGACCAAGGCTATGTTAACCTTAACGTTCGCGTCAGTAGGTAGATACTGTTAAGGATTGTATACCTATAGATAAACGTCAAAGGTAACCTAATGTACGGCCTGGATAGCATTTGCGGCTAAAGGTGTTATCAGGTGTCTTTTATTTGAGGACTTTGGTAGTTCATCGTCATGTCGTTCATATGGTTATTATAACAACTGAGTATGTGAAAATATTATCTACGTCAGCATTTAAATGTATACTACAGAAATTTGAAAACATTTTTAAGTTAACCAGTAACCCAAATACTTCAATTTATTTCTCCATGCTAGTTTTAGATGATTAAGTGGCAAATCTGCAGTTACTATGTTACCACATGCTACGCACACGAATTAAAGACTTTAGGGTTGAGGTACTGCGGTAGACTGGTATTATGCTGACAATATGCCACATAATTAACCCGAACGCTGCCCAACAGAGTCAATATCTTTCTTGGAGTTGCATCTCTTAGTTTGACTTTTTATTCCAGTTAAATATACTCTTTATCTACTTCTAGTATAGAGTCTTCAACCTTCACAAGAGTGGGTGCTACAAAATGGAATTCGACATATTTAATAAATAAATAAATAAAAGCATGATTAATAAATAAATAAATAATTTTTGTCCTATCTTGTTCATACTTAATACATAATACACACTTGTCGGAAAACGTAGGAAAGCTATTATCAAAACAAAGGCAAGTCATATTTTCGTCGTTGATCTTTATGCCCAGTCATCTCCAGTCCAAAAGTTTAAACACGTCCTCCATCGCCGCTGTGAAATAGTTTCAGCGATGCCACATCGCCCTGTCTCACACCGAGTTGGAAGATATTGTTCTCGTGTTGAAGGCGGTCGGACATTGTGACATTTTCGTTTAGTGACTGCAACATTTGTATATATCTATTGCTAACATCACAAGCATCAATCATAGAAATCCTCTTCAGATACAAAAAAAAACCATTTACAAAAATAAAATTTAAGTATAAGCAAGATTTGGTTGTAAAAACAAAATAAGTAACTAAAATAAACAATTATACAGATTAAAATTAACAACATAATATACTATTAGAGTTTTCTCTATAGTAGACAAATATTTTTATAAGTAAGCTAGTAGCAAACATTAAGTAAGTAGGTACATTTGGAGAATATAAAGGTTTGTACTCAAAAGTACGTCAAATTGAAAATTATCTAACGAGTAAAATTTCACGACGTACCTATGTATTATACATCAATTCACTATGTATACAAAATATACTTGTATCCAATTTAAACTGTTAGCAAATGATCGGTTAAATTTATATCACATCTTTTACAGATATTCCAAATTACAGACAAGTGGGAGGGAAATAAGATGACAAATTGATAGCTCTCGATCAATTCGCAGTTAGCACGCGTCACGTAAGATTAAGTTAATCGCGGTTCGGATCGTTTCAAATGTGTAGATATTTTTTTTAAATAGCAGATTTTTAACCATTGATTGGTTTTAGTATAACTGCCATTTTGTAACGCCAGAGTGATCTTATATTCATAGAATTTTCAGTTTTATATGCATTTATACCAGAATAATTGTTTATTTATAGGGAATAAAGGTTTCAAAATTATTATGCATGAATTTATTATCCTATTTTAATAAAAACCATAAACATTACTGCAAACTGACTACAAAATGTGATGCACAGGCCGCCCGAACTATTATGATTCGACCGACCTACTCTAGAAACTGTATGGCAAGTAGTGCAGTGTAGTTTAGGTAATTTAAATTTTTAATAAACATCATTTATTTCATTTAAAATATCATCTTCATATAATGTTTTTTCACCCTACTAGATCTATAGCACTATAAAAATGTCCAGATATACGAACGAATTAGTGTTGTCGAGAAGGTTTCGATATACCTAATGTCGTAGAATAAAGATTTGTATTAGGGCTCTGAAGTAGTAGCAGAAATATCATAAATAGCACTATCGAAACTACATGTCGAAGAAACGTACAACGATACGTAAATTATTACCATTATCTATGCCCATTATTGAATTGTAATTGTTTTTACACGCTTTTTTATAATTAAAATTAGCTGTCTTACTTACTTTATCAGATTTGTAGAAAAGAAATTGCAGCCTTTATTTAATAGAAAAAAAACAAAACTTGAAAATCCAAGTGTTTTTTTTTAATATATTAATGTGATGCATGTATAGAATTCAAGTAGGGTGATAGCACCATTGATCGACACATTATGAGAGTTATCCACTTTACGAACAAATAAAAAAAAGTGTATTTGTGAGGATATGACCCTGCCGATGACGGGCCCGTAATCTCACTCTGGAACAGGACGTTGAATCCCGGCAACAAAACCAATAATGGTACCAAATAGCGGACTTACTGGAAAACAGCAGGTCGTTCCACTGTGTGTGGATGAGATGCTTTGGTAGCTCCTGAAATCTGATAAACGGATGGTTGTTGAGGCGGGCACGCGGTCAAGCGCGCCAGGTACCCGAAAGAATAGTTAGCAATGATCTAGTTTAATCCGTATCTTTACAGAATTATACAATACATACACCATAATGATTTGATTAATATTTAATGTATTTTTTTACTGTTTAGTTATTATTTTCTGACAGTTCAACATTAACGTACCGTGCGCGATTCGAACAAATATTACAATCCATTGTACTAGCACACCTATAACTAGTCAACTTCGAACCACACCGCGTACTGGCGGGTATTTTGAAATAACATGAATAGTGAACAGTATTCAAAATAGGAAATTCTTTTTATGCAACCATGGTGAAAAAATAGTCAATAAACATTAAAATTAAAAGAAGTTCTTGTGCGGGTTTCATTTAATAATCATACAGTGAGACTTCAAGTCATGAATGCAAAAAATGCATGAACCAAGGTAAGGAAACAATACAATTGGAAAACAAAACTCACAAAACACATCATCAATCTACCCACATGTTTTTGAGATCGAAATGTTTATTAAAATAAGCCTTTAATTTCATATTTTTATAAACGGAGTTAATGAGGCGGCATGTATACTTGTAGCTATTTCTTATGTCAGAGTTACCAAAACGGTTGTTTATTAAATATTACGTGATGAATAAACCACTCACCTGTAGACTTTATCACGTTCCTGGAACGATGCCAACTAGGGTAGGCCAACGAATTATTGGGGTACAATTATACGGCTCCCTGGACTGGAAGTAACATGGCTGAACTATTTAATTCACTTCCTAATAGGATGGAAACTGATTGTGGAAATTGAGTGCCCTATTTAAATTTGCCTTTAATTTGGAAAGTAATCTAAAGTTATATAGAGTTAGAAGTTTTGGTTCTAGCATTTGCTGTCTACTATTCATGACTCGTGCTTTTATATATGTACTCGTAGTTGTGCTATAAAAGAAGTGGACTACTTCATTGACAGTAAGTGGCTAACGAGGTCCTTCATGAGTCATCATGAATTTGATCACAAGAAGCCCATGTAGCCATCCATGCCATCCATCCAGCCATGAAGCCATCTTCACTAGCTTTGTAATGAAGTTATTTCTGATAATGCTGGAATAGAAATATTGGAATGCCCATGAAATGTCAGGTTAACAAAAGAACGTGTAAAAACATAAAATTCACTCTAATTAAATCCGCAAAGTTGTTTCATTTGAAAGTTAAACTTTAAACTACACACTAGTCACACTTATTATTTTCTTTCAAAGACCTCATAATAATGAAGGGGATAATATTAATTAATTGAAAGATTAATTAATAAAAGTATGTTTTTATTAAACATACTTGTTCGACTGGACAGAGGGAATGTAAGTTCGCACCTTATTATTCTAAGACCTAGCATAAATTTGCGAAGAGTGGATCCATATTACACCTACACTTAACTTATCGGAGACAATATATCTTTTTATAAAACAAACCACAACGAGAATCCGGTCACCTACCTTCTCAACGTATCCTAATTTCAATATTATTGCTTCCAATATTACGTGTAATAAATAAAATTGTGTTATGTCAAGTGCTAATGTTGCTACTTTGATGCAAGGATTTGTAATTAACTGTGTGAATGAAAAAAAAATGTGGCATAGAGTCCGGGTCATTTAGATCAGGAGGTATGAGTACGATGCGGGTTAAGACCAGGAGATAAGTTCTTTCTGATCATAAAGTTACACAAACGTGAAAACGCAAAGTATAATATACAGGAAAGTGGAAAGTTTCAATGGGGCAGCCAAGGGAGGTACCTTAATTGTTGCAGCTACAAGAAATTGGCCTTAGAAGACTATCCATAAATTTAAAAAAAAAATCATTCCCATTCACAAATTTTCAAAAAAATGTACGGTTAGCAAGAAAATTTGCATTGCCTGTTTCGTATACCTACTGATCAAAAAGTTCTATGGGACCAACTGAGGTTTCAGTACTAGAAAAGTCACAAATCAAAAAAACTTTAATTTGATTTGAGGATAGTTTGAAACCTGAGGTAGGACATAAGATAATTTTTAACAAGCGAAAAATAATTCTATTGGGAATTCGGGTATAATGCGGGCAAAGCCAGGTGCTCAAAGCAGTTGCCTACATAAAAAAAAACTTATGAATTGTATGCAATATTCGGTTAATTAATAAGATTGTATGTAATATTAGGTTATAATTAATATGTATATTTTATTCGAAACGTTATTTCTACATCGTTGTAGATGTGTCATTAGGAAATGAAATGGGGTCTCGACGTGCCACAAGCGACACCATTCAGAACGATACACTTCGCACACAAAAGCCTTTGCACTGGAGTTACACTTCAGTGTCGACAGATTTGTAAATAACAGAACGGACATCTTGGCTATCTGCCATTGTCTTTTAAAATATATTTTTTCACACAAGATTATTAACTTCAAAAGTTAAGGACATATAATAAAATAAAGAATTTTAAACAGATTATTAATTTCGAATAAAAGTATCAGTCGCAAAGAACTATAAATATAGACGAATGTACCATAACCATCAAATCAGAATTAATTAATTCACGATTAATTCAGCTACTTTCAGGCTTTTAATCTTAAAAGCCTGAAAGTAGCTGAACTATAGGACCTCCTTTTGTGAAACGTTAACTACTATTGCTCCTGGTTGACAATCTTTATTTATTATCTATCTAGATAAAATCATTCAGATGAATTATGTTACATAGGAACTTGAAAAATAAACTTGTAAGGCACCAATTTATAAAATACCATGCCACAGCGGGGTTAGTAATCTGAATATAAAGTTTATAGACAGCACATCTAAGCTGTAGCAAGCAATACTATCAATTCTGTCCTTTATATATTGGTATTACATATTGGAATGTCATAATACAGTACAATCTAACTTTGCAATGGATAAAAGGATACAGAAACTCGTTTGATAAGCGCGCACGAACCGACCATATGAACTGACCAGGAGGGGTTCAAACACGAAAGAACTTCTACTACCTATTCCATAGGCACAGATAAAAGCTGGCTGCGAACAAAAACTTTAGAAAAACATATAAAAGAATGGACCCCCATTGAGAGATGCATGCAAAGAAGCTTACGCTTTTGCCCGTTCTGTCCCCCTTTAGTTTTATAAGCTAAAGGGGGACAGATTCCCAAAAGGCATAAGAGCCATAACTGGAAATTGTCCGCTGAACAGACATCTATTCACAATAGGTGTAGGCTTTATGTAGGGTTGCATGGAGGCAGAGGAACCACCTAATGCAATGCAGAAGCGTGGTCGGTCAACGGTCAAAACTTCTTCACTCCGCAGCATGACTACCGGAAGCATGGCGAAGTTTCAGATTGCTTGTATTGCAATATCATGAGTGCTAACAGGACTCTCCAGTTTACAAACAATACAGTTCTTTGATCAGCGGGTCAAATTTCCCTGTTTTCCGAAGACAAACACCATATGATTAAATAAAAGCATTGTGTAAAATTTCATGCGCCGCTCATACTTGAAATTGATTGTTACGTGCCAGTCGCTGGAAATTCAATCTATGTTAATAATTCACCCCAGTGACCGCATAGCCGGCGGCATAAATCTTATATACATATAGCAAAGTCGCATTAGTTACATGATTCATGAACGATTAAAATGATTTTAATCACGATCTGTTTGTTGAATTTATCTACGTCATCAATATAAGACTATTCAAATATTAGACAAAGTAGGAAAAAAATACCAAAGAAATATATTTGTTTCTTATAATAAATACCTATGTTGATTTCCGTCATTGATTGTTAGACGATACAAAGGTTTTCCGTTCAGCTAGTTACATAATCTATTCACTACACGTGTGAAAATAATTATTAGAATCCGAAATCAAAGATTCGATAATTAATAATGATATGTACATGAATTTAACATTTTGTCTATAGAATGCAAATATTCTTCTTATACTTTGGTATAAAAAATATTTATCGTAGAACAATTACATGGTGTTGATTCGCTATTTAATCACAGCTTCACAATTATAAAACAGCATCTATCGGTGACATCATTTTCAGCGATACAGTTCTCAAACTGCCCTTGGACATTGACTGATCTCTTCTCTCTTTAATCCTCCGCAAATAATGCTGTCTTCGGTTGTTGACTTGGATTTAGCCTGTACTCATCAAAACAATGGTAGCTATAGTATTCTTATTATTATTTATATTATTCATTCGATAAACGACATCTACATGATATGTTGGAGGAACCGGTTCAGCTCCAAACGAGTCGATAATTTTTCTTGCCTTATATTTATACAATTATTTAGTATTGCACTTATTAAAATGCACTTTATATAAAAAAAAGTGATTAATAGTGCTCGGTGGCCGAATTGATGAAGGCAACACCGTATGTTGAAACCTTATGTTTCAAAATATACTAATGTGTCGAAATTTTTTTCTTATACTTTTTACAATTATACCTGTAGTTGTCATTTTACGGTACGGTTATTAAGGTTTGCGAAAATTCGTGCCAACTATTAAAGGACACGGATTAACCGAGGCAAGCTTCCACAACCTTGTGTTTGTCCTTGCATTTGTCCACAACTGCGCAGTCTTCCAGATAAACTTTCAACAACAAGCAGTTATGAACTCAAGTCTAAAGTGCCAGTTTCAGGACGGAGGGCAGATTTCATCAGTCGATATCTTCCAGGTTTTACGTTAATATAGATAGAGACACATCAAGTGTCTCTAACTATTCGGTGAACGTTACATGAATTTATTATTGAGACATTACTAAATAGAAGACTTGATTAATCTATCTTATATCTTGTCCTTCTATTCTAACTTACACTTTTTATAATCAATAACAGTGAATGGATGTATGGTATTTATTATATTAGTAAAGTTTATGACTAATTAAGATAACACCACCCTGACATATACTATATTATGATTGAATGATTAAATGTTGTCTGGAAGAGATTGCTGTTAACGATAAGATCGTTTTTGTTCACATTATTTTAAGATATTATGTTGATGCTCTGTTTTGTTTGCAATAAAGAATTTGACTATTACATAGAAAGAAAATATGAAAAATGAATACGAAATAAATCCGGGAAATCTCATATTCATAAGAAACAATAAGGACGGCGTGGTAACATGTTCACGCACAATATTTTTAGTCCCAACCTTGAATTTAGTCGAACATTCGAATATTGCTATACATCCACAGTCGAAAGAGCGAAAAACCAGGCTGAGTATCTCGTAATCTGTATATTTCGAGTGGCATGCCCTACTTGTACAATTCACCAATATCGATCATTGGGTTTAACGTTTTCAAATTCTAAGCACGTATTTGCCTGCCTAAGGCGATAGAAGTGGATTTAAGGTATTTAGCTTGATAAGGCTTGGTAAAAGGACGACTGAAGATATTTTTTTTTTGATTTGATTTACTAGAAGGACTTTTAGGAGGTAGACTCTGTACCAGGTCGTCTGCATGGGTACCTCCGTCTTACCTATTTCCGCCGCCAAACAGCAGGGTTCGCTTTGCTGTGTTCCGGCGTGAGGGGTAAGATAGGCAGTGAAATTACTGGGTACTGTGACTTTACATCTTATGTCACAAGTTGGCAACGTACACTGTGGTTCTTATGAGGTTTGCAGATTTGCTGCGAATCTCGTGGGAACCACATGTACTATAGGCGAATGTTAGAAATAAAAAAAAAAATTGAAGTTCTTAGATTTCCATTTAATTATAAACTTCTATCTATTTCCTAAAATATATGTAAAATAGGCAATAAAACCATAATTGCACTAATCCTTATCTTAGTGGTGTGTACGTTATATGTGTTCGTGGCATGTCCTGAGTACATTCATTTTTTGATTTATTTATATCTGAATTTTAAGATTTCCGAAGGTCCTTTAAATTATATGTACTTTTTCTATTTCGATTCGTCGTACGTTATTGATTTTTGTAACTATGTAATATTACGCCTCATTTATTTATTACAATACGACGAATATTATATTTTTAATTAATTGATTTTAAAAGACGATACATAATAATATAACATGCAATTTAATTGTTAACCAAATATATATTGTCTAGTAAAACTTTTAATTAGTGTTGTTTAAATGTTTGTTTGATGTGTAGTTCAGTCACAGTCTTGCTTACTGCAGGCTTACGGATTTGATCTAGTCGAGCTGAATACTTGTCTAAGTGCTTCTGCAGGTATTCAACCAATACATAGAATGGAGAATGACACTCACCCTCTACCTTAATCTGCCGTATTCACTCACCCTCTAAAGGGATGAAATAATGATCCAAAGTTTGTATGGAGAAACGATATTCCCCATAATATTTCATTTGAAACTCCACAGAAGTACTCCTATTGATAAAATGCTGGTTTCGTATTTATAAACAAACTAATGCAGTGCACGTCTGACTTGCAAAGACAAATTCACAACAAAGTTACATTTTTGGTAAATAGGAATAAGACCAACATTACTCATAATTTTATTTGCAGAGCTTTAGTATTGATAGCATAACCTGTGGAAAATATTTTTTTATTAATTTTTATAGTCACTCAAAAGTTGGGGAAATGATAAATGTGATATATGTAGAAGAATACAAACCTTTAACTGGGCTCGAAATCATTTGTATGGCATGGTATTGGCAATTATAAGTTGGCAGACAGGGAGCAGTACATATGACCAAAAGATTAAAAGAGTTCGTTCGAGACATATTGATGTGTACCCTTATTCAAATTGAGAAGTTGGTAGCTTATTCAAATTGAGGTGAGAACATTAACTAAGGAGCCATTATATGATTTCACTCTTTCTACTTGATATACGAGACAGTTTGTTTGTTTATACAATGATAAGATGCGTTATCCATTATTATTACATGTGGTTTAGTAGTACAAACGATTCTTCAAATTTTTCATAATTCATTTCATCTTATAGATTTAAAAGCCAATAAACAACTAGGTACAAATTCTTTGGCGGTCCTTATATTGATTATGATGATGGCCAACCTTTGTATATGTGCCATTTGATCAGACAGTAATTTGTAGTTTTATAGTGTGTCGCTAATGAACCGTACTAATGTGAAATGGTTATTTTCCAAACAAAAATTATTATTGATACAACTAATGCCACAGGTAAAAATTCCGATGATAATTTGTACAGACCTTTCTCTGTTTTGTGTTTGAATAGTATTTTTTGTTCTAATCTAATTATAAAAGTTATAAAATTTGTATTTTCATTATTGTTGACAAAAAGAGGAGTCATCGAAGAAAACTAAATAAAAAATTTCAATAAACTTACACAAAACAAAAAGATTGTTAGAAATATTTTACTCAGTGCCCTAACTCTATTGAAGATCGCTAGGTACCTTTTAGGCGCGTAACAGGGTCGTGAACTAAGCCAGGATTGGAATTGTAATTTCAACCGTCGTCGCGTTAGAATTAACGTATTCCCTTGAGTTATGAGATAAAAGCTTTTATTGATGAGCAACTATCGAGTGTATCGAAGAATATTTAACACTTAACATGTTCCGGTATATTTCGTGAAAATTATAGTTTCCTCGCAAACATAATTTTTTAAGGATCATTTTAGAAGGTCTAAATCTGTGTCGATAGTATCTTAATTCACTGACGTTGAACTATTGTAACATGTGGTTGAAACGTGTATATTGCAATCTTAAATTAAAAAGTTTACTTCCATGATTAATATCGTATAAAACTTGAATAATCGTATGTACAATTCATAATAATATAATTATTATTATTAAAAAAAAAGAAACACGGCTGTCAAATTTACCGAATAAGCCTTATTTTATTTCATTAGTCTAAACTTTAACATACAACAAAATGTTAATGTCAATACATTAAAATGTGTGTAAAAGCTTATTGGATTTAAAGTGATTACTCGGTCATGATGTAAGAAAACCAGAATACCAGCTGAAGCAATGAACACTCAAATGCCACCCTTATCTGTATTACTGAAGGCTACGAGCGCATTGAATAAAACACAAATAAGCGTCTCGATGAGTGACATGAACAGGAACGCGACACCGCTGCCACGTCCACCTGCGCGACATGAACGTCCCCCGCTATCGCCACACTTGAGTTCTACGAAGCAATCTACTCCAAAACAGGCTGCCACTACCGCAACTGAAGTAATGCATGACAATTGTATGCGTCTAATGTTATTATGGGGCTACAGAGAGAGAAATCACACGGACTGTATATCATGAAAGAATGCTGCTTCAACCGATCGTAACCGTGTCTGCTCAACGATGTATTTCATCAGCTTCGCTTGGAGACACTTTCTATTACCGCCACATCTTCCTTGACGCGAGGTCTCTTTGCTGCACTTGTTATCCCAATTTCGTATGCAATACTGTTATATGAGGTAACAAAGGTAGCGCGGGATGACCGCGTAGTCGAAGAGGGAGATGAAATTAATATGAATGTAATTAACCAAGAGAAAAAGGTTGGCACTCTTAAAACTAAAAGGGACAGGCCCTAGGGTCGATCCTTCCATGTGCCAATGTGTTTTTCGTTTATAGAATTTCATATGTACATTTATCTGATGCTCCTACTAGAGATGTGTCAATCTTTACAGAAACAACTCAGTGAGTCGTTTCTTTTAAGTGATTCACTGATTCAAATCTCTAACAGCGCTTAAAATAAATCATTCGCTCAACTGCATGTCGGTTTCAATCGGCACGCGGTGCTCGCACGATTGAGATATGTAAATAGTTGAGAGTCGGAGCGCTTCGGATCAGGTCGCTCAATTGCATCTTCGTTTCATTCGATATGCAACGCTTATTTGCAGTATATTAATCCATTTGTATCAGTGACTCTGAACCGATTAAATCGGTTCAGAGTCACTGTTACAAATGATGCAAATGAATCACTTTACTGATTCGAATCATTGTACTGATCCAGATCCAAATGATCCAATCTCAACAAAGATACGTTTTTTCTATCATTAGCTCTTACGGTGAAATCAAACGTCGTGAGGCAACCTGCATACTCGTACATCTGCAAAGACATTTTAAAGATGTGTGTAATTAACCAATCCGCACCGAGTCAGGGTGGTTGACTAAGGCCCTAATCGCCTTAACATAGTTATGGTAGGCTCAAGCTTCTCAGTGAAGACGTAATTGAGCTGTGAAGATGTAAGGAATATCTTATTTGCTGCTCCTAGCTCCTGTAATTCTATCCAGTGCCACATGTAATAGTCATTATTTACACTTCTACACTAATATTATAAAGAGGAAAGATGTGTATTTTTGTATGTAACGAATATACTCAAAAACTACTGGACCGATTTTAATAATTCTTTTTTCATTGGAAAGCTACATTATCACTAAGTAACATAGACTATATTTATTACTATAGAAATCTTTAGAAATTCTTATTAAAAACAACCGAAGGTGTAAAAAAATTTGCCATAAAATGTCTTTCATCGCAAACGCGTGCGAAGCCGGGACGGGCCGCTAGTACTGAATAAACCAGTAATAGCGCGTTGCAGTTGATCTTGCTTCTCACGTACTTTCTTATAATTCAGTTGTTTCTGTTTAATTAGAAAAATGACAACCATTTTTGTAATAAGTATAGAAAAACCTTTATAACAGCGTTTTTATGTCAACAACACGTGTACGAAATTATAGGTTTCTTAGCTTTATTACTTTTTTCTACGTAGAAGATTGAAAAGCGGATTTTGAATTTTTTGATACTTGTTCAAAAGTTTGACATTACCTAGCTCACAAGTCACAACAACATTTGAGTTCTCCAAAGCCATAATAAAGGGTTCCTATTTGGAAGTTGATTTCATGATCTGTTCAAAAAAATAGCGGCAATTACCTTTCTTGTATCTTATAGATCTAGCGCGCTACTTATCACTGCATTTAAATATACCAATCTGTGCTTCAAATATTAACGAGGGTTCGTCTCTGGCTGTTTTTACGCGACCGTTCGTGTGTTATAGCAGACCCATCTAAAGATAAAATAAATTTTTGCCTAAGACTTCTAATCTTTTGCTGCCCAAATTTTTTTGGTAGTTTTATCATTTACTGAGTTTCCCTCAAGAAACTTCAACAACAACAAAAGAATGTGTCAACAATGCGCGCATTTTAAAATAAAATTTTCAACCTAATTATTATAAATGAAAAGTAAAATGTAAAAAAAGTAGAAAGCAAAGTAATGTAGAGTTTAGATTTCAATAAAAATAATGATTATAGTACAACAAAGAGAAGTGTTTCAAAAAATTGGGAGAGCGTTTTTGAGAAGAGCAGAAAGAAACTCTAAGGGTCTATTTTTAAACTCCTCTTTTCAACTGTTATTTACTATATTATATTACAATGAGATGTAATATACATAATACAATCATAATGTACATCCAAAATAAATTATTTATTTAAATTATTGAAAGTAATTATATCATGAAAGTTAAAAATCTTCTTTAAAATCCAAGCTTTCTTATTAGTGCATTACCATTAACTAATTCAAGATCTTGGTTCTTCACATATCTTCCCTATTATCCATATTAACTTCTGATATGTTAGATAACTAAAGTAACATGGCGCAGATAAACAAACATATAAAAACAACACAAGAAAATACAGAAATCTCGTGAAAAATTTGATTCAAATGTGAAAAATTAAATACACGCCAAGCACTAAAAATAAATAATAACAAGTAGTTTATTTAGTAAATAAGTAATCACTACACTGAATCACCAAACACGTCAGGCAGAACAAGGCAATGTTGGCAATTTCAGGGCTAGTTAGTAAATGAAACCGGTCTCGCAGTTCACTTTTGATGTCCTGACGTAATTGCTTTGCGAATAATATTGGACGTTATCTTGTTAGATAACAAAGCACATTGAGTGTTCAGACTTCAGCAATATAAAACTGAACTTAATATCTTACACGTCCATGGTTGGTAGATATTGATGAAGATATCCTTGACATTAATGTAATATACATTGAGAGCAACGTAATAAGTACATATTGTTGATTAGACACAAAAGAAAAATAAACAACAAGGTACAAAGATACTTTTAGCTTTAAATGAGCTCTAACGTCAACTTAATAAGTTGTAAACACTTACGAGGAAAATATTTAACTATTTTCTGACTTTTATGCATTTACTATATAATTGTTAAGCTGGATATTTGTATTATTAAATTATTAGAAAATATTAACAAATAAATATAATATCTTAGACTGAAAATCGTTTGTCAAAGTACACTAGTATTTTTTCAACAAATAACTTAAACATGTTGTTCATATTTAAAACTATAATACTGTTGATTGTGGAAAATAACTACAATTAAACTAATTAATATACAGTATTATTTATATATACATTCCGTGGTACTAATAACACATTATTTAATACTTCATTGTCACAGCGGCGACACAGGGGATGTAATCAGGCTGAAGGGGCTGGTCAACGGAGCAAACAAAGACAGGCTAGTCGTTTCTGAGCTTGCCTAGCGAGAGGTTACATATAGCGAGAGGATACATTTAACTTGTATCTACCAAGATTACAACTAACTAAAGATAACTAACTAAGTGAAAGATATTCACGGCACTTCAAAGTTTTAGGGTGAGTAACATCGATATTATTTGCTTCTAATTATCATAAATTAATATTATATAACTTATTAGATAAAAAATTGTAATTAATTTGAAAGGCAAAACAATAAATTAGAGTAATTATTATAGCACATATCGCCATACCTAGTTCAATTTTTTGTGTATATTTGTAATCTTTCACAACGGACCGAAAATATTTTCAACTTGTACCAATTCTGAGTATGTGGTTCGTTTTTACGCTTTGTAATCAACTCAAATGATTACGTCACTGATTCAATGTTGATACAATAACTCTTACTTATTTTACCTTAATAACTATTAAAAATAAGTTCGCTTCAGTTGCTTTTCTTCCATTTGCTGCCGAGGTATCACACAATACATATCTATTGAAAACTTGTGAAACAACAAAGGAGTAAGTTTTATAGTTCTAAATTTAATAACAATAATAACTTTACAGCATATTCTTTATCTTATATGTATATTGATTTTCACATTTTTATGTTTTTTAATGTCAAATTAAAATAAATAATAAAAAAATATATAATCAGAAACATAACTCTATTTTAGCGCTGTAAGGCAGCCCCATTATTGATTGATCGTAAAAAGTGGCTAAAGTACTTTCTCCGAAGCGAGATATAGGAACAAACAACAGGCAGGCTTCGTAAAGGGTAGATTCTGGCGGGAACTTTGAATGAAAGTAGTCAACTTTTATTTTCGCTTGAAGATTTAATTTTTATTTTAGTAGTTTTTATTTGTTTTTCGTGTACATTTGCAAAAAAAATCATTTAAAAAAAATTCGTGCAATAAAAATTATTCGTTACAAGCTTGTAAATAAGATGGGCGGGGATTTATTCCCCAGCCCTGGGGAACCTTCCCGAAAAAGAGCATTCCAACCGGAGGGACAGGACAAGGAAAAATGTAGTAAGGTTTTCTATATTCCATTTTTTAAACCGTCATATAAGAGACTCTTTCCAGATCTTCCAATTAATGAATATAAAGTTTTTATTGAAAGCACGAATGGAGACAAAATTGGCAATAAAAGCCCTACTTATCTTAATAATATTTTTGCGAGGGAAATAAAAGGGGTGACCGCAATGCATCGGGTTAACGCGAAAAAAAATGCAATTATATTTAAGCAAGCGATCACAGCGAATAATTTTATTAATAATGGAACATTCCTAGAAACATATATTTTATTAAGGCATACATACCAGCGAAAGAAATGGAAAAGACCGGCGTTATAAGGTTTGTACCAACAAATATTTCTAACAAAGAATTATACACAAAGTTAACTTCAAAATTTGAAATAATTGTTGTTCGAAGATTTATGAAGAAAATTGGAGAAGAACTATTACCCCTGCAAACTGTAAACATTACTTTCTTGTCAAGCAGCTTACCTGACACTGTTCAATTTGACTTATTTTCGTACAGAGTATCAGAAAATATTCCACCATTACTCCAATGTTTTAGATGTTTTAAATATAATCATTCGGCTAAAGTATGTGCTAATAAACAAAGGTGTTCAATTTGCTCTGGAGATCATCATTATAAAGATTGTAACATTCCAAAAGAAATAAATTGTATTAATTGTGGAGGGCCGCATTTAGCTATTGATAAGTCATGTCCAGTTAAAATTCAAAAATAATTAGAGAAAAAATCTAAAGTAACGTATGCATCTGTTGTAGAAACTAAGACAAAACCAACTTCTTCAGATTTCCCAACTTTGTACTCACAAAAAATGTATGTAATATTCTTCCTGTAAATACTATAAGTAAGCCACAACAAAATGAAATTGTAAATAATTCGTCATTTGTACAAAATCTAATTAACAATAAAGATGTAATTGCTGCTTTAGTTAAAACTTCAGTAGAGTTGGGAAATAAAAAAGATGATACACAAATTACGCACGCATCTATTCAAGAAAAGTTATTAAAAAATCTTTCATAATGGATAGGTCTCCTCTCTATCAATTACGACTAATGCAACTCAATATACAAAGTATTAAAAACAAAATTCCATTGTTAAACTCGTTTTTGCGTAATAATGATATACATATATGTTTATTAAGTGAAACTTGATTAAAGGATAATCAACAAATCAAAATTTCGGGCTATAATGTTTATTGTAGAAATACTAATAATGGCCATGGAGGTGTTGCAATCCTAATAAAAAATACAATAAAACACAAACTTCTGAACTCTTTCTTTTCACAAGATATACAATCTGTTGCAATATCGGTCGAAACTATAAGGGGAAACCTAACAGTACTATGTGTCTACTGCCCACCAAATAGTCATAATATACGTCTTCAAAGACTAGCAAATAGTATTAATAATTTACCGTCGCCGATAATTGTTTCAGGTGATTTTAATGCACACCATGTTGCCTTTGGATGTTTATCAACCAAGGGGCGTGGTTAAAATTTGTATAATATTATAGATTTTGCTGATATGTGTATATTAAACAATGGTTCTTTTACTACTGTTTCATACCTAAGACGGAGTCCGTCTGCCATAGATGTTACTTTTATAAGCTCAGAATTGGCACCATATTGTGATTGGTTTGTCCATGATGATCCCTTAGGTAGTGATAACTATCCCACCATTACGTCCATATCTATGACGCCTGTTCAATACGAATATCTCCCTCCAACTGACAGATTTTTATACAAAAAGGGTAATTGGAAGAAATTCCACGAAATGTCGGAAATTATATTTCGTAATTTTCATATCAGTTCAACTAACACTTTATAAACTTACAATGACTTTTGCTCATTAATTGATCAATTAAAAATAGAATGTATCCCTAACTTCTGTAAGTTGTCTAATTACAAAGCAAGACCTCCTTGTCTGTGAAAAGCTAATAAAAGCTAATAACCTATTACGAATTAATATATGCAATTGAAATTATAATCGTCACATACATAATGTTAAATTGTTAAAAACTCCTATTAATCATTCATGTCATTTAAAAATTTATGTCAATAATCAAATTATATAATTAATTTCCTAAAATAGTATATAAACATTTCAATAATATTAGTAAAATAGGCAATCAATAAATCAATAATTACAATATGTCATTTAAATATTCTTTGGTGGTATAGTAACATTTTTCTTTTAACCATGTAGTCAATTTTTTCTTGAAATGATTACAGTTTTCAATAATTTTAATAGCATTAGGCAATTTATTATATATAAAAATCAACATATTATATGCATTTACTTTAAATAAGTAAGTGTGACAAGGAGGCTGATAAATTAAGTGTCTGTATTAATTCCTTGTATGTCTATCATTTACTTCCACACGTTTTTGGAAGTGTTCGGGGTTATTTTTAACAAAGACACAAGACACATCTGATTGGCTTGATTTCGCTCGTATACTTTGAAAATAACTCTTTTGCCAGTACTTTTTAATCAATTTTTACTTAATTATTATTATTACATAAATTTAAGTAAAATTAAAAAGGTAATGTGAATATTGAAGATAAAATCCAGCATTAATAATGTATAAGCAATATACATACTAACATAAATAAAGTACGTATTAAACCACAACCTAGCATTAGGTACTCGTTAAATCCCAGTAGCATTCTTGTTCAAAGAAGTTGCTAAATATATTTGGACACATTTTCAGTACTATACATAATATTTTGTGAAAATTTGGAAAGTGGCACAGTGGCACAAGTGGCATTTGGTAAAATGTGGACAGAGTAGAGATTAGTGTATTCTATTAACAAACACTGCAATATTACGTAATAAAGCAATATTTTAATTGATAATATATTTTTTCTTTTCTTTCCCCTGAGGAAAATGCATTAAGTTGCATACCCCGGCTGTGGCGAGCCGGCGGTTATGTGGGGCTCTCCTCCCCAGAAGGGGGAGGCCTACCCACTAAAAACCTCAGGGATGGCTTTCCTCAGGCATGTAGGGAGCCCCCGGGAACACCAAGCAACTTCCGGGAACCCCCAGCCTCCACTCCCCCGCCGATACAGGGGAGCCCTCCTCGGGGGAGGCTACAATACCTCCCCTGATCTCCACCACCGACGACGCCCCCCGGCCACGGAAGGGGCGTGCTCCCTCCCGAGTCGCCGTATCTGCGGGCGCGAATTCCTCGCGCCCGCCAGCGACCCGCGGCAACGCCGCAGCTGTGCTACCGAGCCCGGCGCCGCCTCCTTCGAGCGGGATCGGCCATCTCCCGACCCCGCTCGGCGGCCTCCTTCTGGAGCATCACTGCTTCACAGAAGGAGGCTACAGCCCTCCATCCTCCCTCGACCGCCAGCATTGCCGCAATCAATGCCGCAATCACGCGGGGCCAGCGTGTGCTGGGCGGAGTCGAGGTCGGATGCGCAGTGGTGGCAATGTGTCGATCCCTCCCGTCCTATTCGACACAGATACTCACCGAAGCAGCCGTGCCCGGTGAGTAAATGAGAAGGTGACCTCCTCCTTCCCGTGGATTGCTTCACAGCCTAGTACTTAGTAATGCTGGGCTAGAATATCTTAAGCGAACAGAAAGAATATGAATTACATTTGTAGAAAATTGAGTAAGTCGTCGACAGTTTCATAATCATACAGTAATAAATACGCCACGTTTGCGCATACTACATACGTACTATTCAAATATTAAGCTTATGATTTACAAATGTATGCTGCAATTAACTTGATGTCGGTACTTGTATGTGACACAACACTTATACCATTCTAATTTCAATCCGAAAACGATTTGGTGGCCCAAGCTGTGCTATTTTCGCTTGCTGGTTTTTTTTTATAGTATAGGGAAGCAAACTAGCAAACGGATCACCTGATGGTAAGCGATAACCATTGCTCATGAAACACCAGAGGAGTCACAAATGCCTTGCCGGCCTTTTAAATGAGAATATACTCTTTATTTTATTTTTTGATTTTGATACTGTATCTAGTGTAATATCTTTTGCACTTAATAAGCTGGCTTTGAAGTCATATATTCAGGAAAAAACTGCTAGAGAAAATCAGAGAAAACGATATAAGAATGGTGGTCAATTTGACTGTAAATCAAATTCAAATTATGCAGTACATGGACATGTTTGTCTCGGGTAAGAATACATACATACATATATGTCACGCCTTGTTCCCTATGGAGTAGGCAGAGACCACCTCTCTCCACTTGCTACGATCCTGGCACACTTCTCTTGCTTCCTCCACTTTCATGAGCGTCTTCATGCATGCTCGTCGGTTGCGAGTACTCTTGACCCGACCTTTCTTTAGGATATCTTCGATTTGATAGAGATATGTCCGCCTAGGTCGACCTGCACCGATTCGTCCTATCATTCTTACCTTGTGTATCTCTTTCGTTAATCTTCCTTCATTCATTCTTTCAACATGGCCGAACCATCTAAGCATGCCTTTCTCTATCTTTGTCACTACATCTTCAACTACGAATATAAATACAAAAGATTTATAAAATATAATTAAAAAATAATAAAAATAATTTAGATTACCTGTTACGCTATTTATCAGATTTAATCATAGAATATATTTAATGTTAGGTCAGTCGCAATAAATAATATGGCCCATATTAAAGCCAGGCTTATCATAAGTAAGAGAATCGTTTAGGATCATTGTCATTTTATGGGGGTCGGTCGATTTTCTTAGCCAAACATAATTAACATTCACAGAGTGAATAAAATGTTTATATTACAATAATAATTAATTATCATTTTATAGAACTACAAAGCGTAATTTGAACGTTAAATTATCATTTGTTTAGTTAAATTAATTGTCAAATATCTAATCAAGTACAAGATCTTTTTCTGTCATATGCTTATAGTAAGCTATTTCATAAATAAATAATTTTACACGTAAATTTGTTTAAAGAAGCTTCCTAAATGTTAATTCCGAAGGCAAAAGTAATTGTCAGTATAATTTATCTCATAAAATGATACACTTCATGGACAAGCGTGACATTCCAATTCCCGGAGTTATTGCAATGTTTCTAACAAGACATCTGTAGAATCTCTGGGGAAATACCCATCCTATTCAAAATGTAGCGTTTCCAAATATTGGCTCATCGTGATTGACCCTGTGAACAGATTAATAAAGATGACAATTCCGATTCTGCCGGCTGGAAATGTTTGCTTATACCACAATAAAAAACGTTTTAACGTTTTCGTAGATATACATTAAAGACGCCTTTTTGCGTTGTATAAATCCATAAAGCAATGTTCAGTATTCGGAATATCTGTAGTACCTATTCTCAGAATTCTATACTGAGTCAAAATCTTAAACGACACAAATTTTTTTGATGAAATTATTTAATAAGCTTTATTAAGGTTTATAATTTATGTTAGGTTACACAATAACATTTATTAAGAAGAACATTCTGGTTGCTCTTACACAAACAAGTTATTGTTTGAAATATCAAGTGGTCGACCCTTGATTGAACCACCAGCTGCTGTACTCTTGATCACGTATTTAGCGGCATGACTTGTTTTACGATTAATTTGTTCGTTGGATGACTTTATGACATAACGTCAGCCGTCAATTAAAATTTTAAGGAATCTGGGGGCACTGCAGTGCCCCCGCCAAGTCGAGCGCGTAGCTAAAACTGCCGTACCATCCTTATCTTATCTATTTGAGAACCTCTGGATAAGACCAGAACGCAGAAATTTTCGTAATCCAGTAAGTTATAATCACATACTTGATTATATTTCTATTTGTTAATAATTTGGTGTATAAAGTATGTTAATATGTATGTGCTTTAAAGAATGTCTTAGTGGTCTCAGTACAAATATTTTTTTTTTACGATTGGTTCTACGAGTGAAAATTATCGCTCGCTATCACTCGTCTTAATTATGCATCTAATCTTTTTAGATATTTTACATGTCATTTTTCCTCTTTTTTCATTGTTATTGGCATATTATATTGTCTTATTATATTACGAATGGTCATTATGGCTTTTAGTTTTGTATTGTATTTATTATTAAAAATACAAAACAGTTTTGTTGTGAATATATGTATACAATTTCGGCCCTGCACTAGATTTGTGAGAATAATGTGTATAGTTCAGTCAGTAATATGTGAAACGTTACATTTGCACTACGAATACGGCGGCTATTGCAAGTTATATAAGAGTTGTTCCAATGTTAGCATGTCGAGTGTGACACGTTGTTGTGTGTACCACAGAACACAGAAACAGCCCCCCTAGACAAAATGCCTTTCTATTTGCGTTTTCTATAATAGATAACATAAAAAATGTATGGAACTGACATTTCCAGTAGATACGTCACGTGACTTGATGACGCTGATAGAAAATTCGCAGACAAGATACTAACTGTGTTTCTATTCTATCGCTCGTCTGTGTTCTATTTTGACAGTAGAAGGGTTCTATACAAATTCATAGACAAAATGTAGTTTGTGACGTAAAAAATAGATACGGTTCTATTCTATTTCTACTCAACAAAGCAATTGCTCATACCAATAGATTGGTGATAGATTGTTTGTTTGTTGTTTTAAAACAGTGTGTTTTTGCCAAATTATTCCTAAAAATGCAGACAGACAAGAGTTACTTTTGCAATTATAATAATAGTATGGATCTTTAATTTGATAAACTTTTTATATAATCTTGATTGTATAAATATTAATATTATGTCATTTTGAAACAACCGTAAGTAAACAAAGCTAATTTGAATTCAATACTGACACTTAGATTAAATCAAAAACTTTTGATTTAATCTAAGTACATACTGACACTCGCTTTTGTAATGATTAATTGTAAATCTCATACTTACCTCTAAATAAATGTCTACGCAACGATTTTTAATTTCAAATCCAAAGTTTGTTTAATTTTGTCCTAATTAATGTAGGTAAATAATTGTGAAGTACGCACGTTTGAAATGTTTTGAAGTTCCTCCTAATGGCATTTTTTCTCTTTAAGCAAAGGAACTTAAGGCGAAACACGGTAGATTATTTTCTATTTCTATTCTATTTTCTACTGTCACGGTAGACACAGCCATTCTATCAGTAGATACACTTTGTCTAGCATTTTTCGATAGAAAACGCTTAGTCTATTATAATAGTAGAAATAGAATAGAAAAGACGCGCGTGCATTTTGTCTAGGGCTACAGAACACAGAAAGAGATTAGAACGGCTATGTAGGCGTGGCACGCGAGCCACAGTTATGATCAAATGATCATGACTGTGGCCAATAATGCGAACGCGTTGCTTAGTCAGTCACGAGTGATCACGGAGAGTGTTTTACGAAGTGCTGCGCGTTTATTAATGAAAATGCCTACTTGTGCTGTAATTACCTGCAAAGCAAGAAGTCAGGTCTCAAGTGTAGCTAAAGATGGAATATCTTTTCATCGGTAAATAGCAAATTTGATCGTAATAACTAACGTTTTACAAAAAAATTATCAAAGCTTGATCGTAACGATAAGACACATAAAATTTTTCTAAAAAATATACATTGCCGGCTATGTACGCGCATGCGTCTAATTACATTACTCAGAGCGCGTAATGTAGTACACTGAATTCGGTAGCGACGCATTTGAATAACACCAATAAACGTAGTAAAAGGCCATAGTGCTGTGCTTACCAAAAAACGTACGCATTATGTTTTATCGATAAATATATTTTTTTAATATTCTGGTAGGAATAAATGATTGTGTGATAAACTCGAACATTTGTTGGAAGATTGTTGAAGTATTTATTTAAGTTTTAATTAAATTTAAATTATACTTTTATTAAACGAATTAATCGGTGTGTGCGACCGTGGAAATATTATTAATATGTCCAAATACATGTTAAATACGTTAAATATATAAAAACTATTATTGAATTTGGGCATACTATATGTAAATGTATTAAATGAATGATATTACAGATAGCTAGGGCATAATAAATTATAAATTGTGAAAAGATAGCCACTGCAAAATCGCAAAATGTATGAACATGTCGGAAAAATGTCCTATCGCACACATATAAAAGTGCCTGTATATGTTTGTTATGGAAACAAGATTTACAGAAATATAGTTTGCTTCCAACCTACATCTATTTCACTTAATAAGTTTGTTTCATCATTATAGTATAGGTATATACAATTAAATTAATTATTAAATTTTAAATACCTACATGAATGTAATATTTCGTTTTCAGTATTGAAAATATTTGTAATATTAAATTGCTATCGACATTTTATATCGATAATTTTTCATTTTTGTCAATCACTAAGGTAATAATATCGTTTTTAGACGGAATTATTTGAATCTGGTGAGTGCAGTGCTGTGATTGGTTCAGTTCGTTATCGCGCGATGCGTACTGCTCCTGATTGGTTATGCGTGACTTTACAGACGCAGCGCTGGCTTCTTAAACTGGCGACAGCGGCTCCCGTACAAACGATGCATGTTCGCCATTCTAACCTCTTTCTGTGTTCTGTGGTGTGTACGGTCTTGGTTTTGTTTAAAAGGTACTGTTATTCATTATTGCAGCTTTCTTGCGGAATCTATTGTACAGCCGCGTTAATAATGTAACGGATTGTATACTTGTGAACGGATAGCTTTGTCTATATATTATTGTCTACAAGTATAAATATTCCTTCTAAATATTTCATACACTTTTGCCATTTACTAGTTCATTTTATTTTTTAATGTAACTGTCCTTAGCTTTAGTATTGTCTTTTATTTGCACGAGCACTATATATTGATATTAAAACAACTTTAAACGGATTTATTTCGAATGCTATCCAGAATTCGTGGTCATGCGGTGACTGAAATGTAATAGTGAAGATAAAAAAGTAAAAAGAAATATTTAACTACCTTCATCTCATATATTTATGTGATCCATTAGTTAGTTACACAGTAGGATACAGTTTGCGTTACAACGCACCGCGGCATGTCGGTCGGGGGAGCGACGGGGGGAGTCCCCCGGCACCAGCGCACGGAATGCACAGACGGGAGTTGCACCGACGGGCCGAGAGGGCCTGGCGTGCGCAGCTGGAGCGTGGGGGCTGCGTGCGTCAGCGCGCCGTCGGTGCGATACTCCCGCACTTCAAAGCTTGGCTCTGCGGGAGGGCGGAAGTCACCTACCGCTTGACCACAGAACACAGAAAGAGGTTAGAATGGCGAACATGCATCGTTTGTACGGGAGCCGCTGTCGCCAGTTTAAGAAGCCAGCGCTACGTCTGTAAATTCACGCATAACCAATCAGGAGAAGTACGCATCGCGCGATAACGAACTGAACCAATCACAGCACTGCACTCACCAGATTCAAATAATTCCATCTAAAAACGATATTATTACCTTAGTGATTGACAAAAATGAAAAATTATCGATATAAAATGTCGATAGCAAATTTAATATTACAAATATTTTCAATACTGAAAACGAAATATTACATTCATGTAGGTATTTAAAATTTAATAATTAATTTAATTGTATATACCTATACTATAATGATGAAACAAACTTATTAAGTGAAATAGATGTAGGTTGGAAGCAAAGTAAACTATATTTCTGTAAATCTTGTTTCCATAACAAACATACACAGGCACTTTTATATGTGTGCGATAGGTCATTTTTCCGACATGTTCATACATTTTGCGATTTTGCAGTGGCTATCTTTTCCCAATTTTATAATTTATTATGCCCTAGCTATCTGTAATATCATTCATTTCATACATTTACATATAGTATGCCCAAATTCAATAATAGTATTTAACGTATTTTCGCTAAAATCTTATACTCAATCTCAATCTCTTTTATTGCTTACGCTACTATCTCTGTCTAAGGGTTTTTAATCAATATATGTATTATTATTACATACTATATGTTTTCTTCCTGCTATGGGAACCTATTCTATATACTTTATTTATTTCCTAAGCTAAAACTTATCTTTATTTATCAACTATGCTTAGTGCTATTCTTACTATTATTCCGCCGTTTAATATGTTTTATTACTATCTTAATTCTATTATTTTATACATTTTTATTTATTAACTATTCTATCCCGAACACATATTATAAATTAATTTGATGATAATCTTGAATCAGTAATTTTTTTCTCTTTTTTTGATATACCGTACATATACATGGGCCAAACTGGAACATGTTCTTTCAGTGTAAAATATCATAAATTTTTTAAATAACAGCAAAAAGCAAGAAGCCTGTTTCGCCGTTTTCACCTACTAAGACCCCTTAAGTGGTGCCTTGCAGCCATTCGTAATAAATTAGCGCAATCGAAGTTGACGTCTGTCAATCGGAGCCATAATTGCGACAGCTATTCACAATTCGAGAATATATACCAAAATATTAATTAAAACTTAAATAAATACTTGAACAATCTTCCAACAAATGTTCGACTTTATCACACAATCATTTATTCCTACCAGAATATTAAAAAAATATATTTATCGATAAAACATAATGCGTACGTTTTTAGGTAAGCACAGCACTATGGCCTTTTACTACGCTTATTGCTGTTATTCAAATGCGTCGCTACCGAATTCAGTGTACTACATTACGCGCTGTGAGTAATGTAATTAGACGCATGCGCGTACATAGCCGGCAATGTATATTTTTTAGAAAAATATTATGTGTCTTATCGTTACGATCAAGCTTTGATAATTTTTTTGTAAAACGTTAGTTATTACGATCAAATTTGCTATTTACCGATGAAAAGATATTCCATCTTTAGCTACACTTGAGACCTGACTTCTTGCTTTGCAGGTAATTACAGCACAAGTAGGCATTTTCATTAATAAACGCGCAGCACTTCGTAAAACACTCTCCGTGATCACTCGTGACTGACTAAGCAACGCGTTCGCATTATTGGCCACAGTCATGATCATTTGATCATAACTGTGGCTCGCGTGCCACGCCTACATAGCCGTTCTAACCTCTTTCTGTGTTCTGTGCGCTTGACTCAGATACTCACCGGACATGGTTGTTTCGGTGAGTATCTGAGTCGAATAGGGAGGGAGGACACGACACGATGCCACCATTGCGCATCCGACCTCGAACGCCGAGTCTTGGTCGAAGAGATCGGGCAAGATCTGTCTCGCCAGCGTTGATTGCGGCAATGCTGGCGGATGAGGGAGGTTGGAGGGCTGTGGTCTCCTTCTGTGAAGCGGTGATGCTCCAGAAGGAGGCCGCCGAGCGGGATCGGGAGATGCCCAATCCCGCTCGAAGAAGGCCGCCTCGAGCCAGATAGCCTGGCCTGAGGCGCCGCCACGGGTCGCTGGCGGGCGCGACGCAGTTCGTGGAGGCGACCCGGGAGGGACCTCACCCCCGGATGGACGGGGGGTGACGTCGTAGGAGGTTGGAGGGGAGGAGGCGGCAAGATCACTCCTCTCCGAGAAGGCCTCCCCTAACGCACCCAGGGGTGCAAAGGCCGGGGGTCCTCTGATGCGACACTCGATCCTGAGGGCCCCCTGCAACGCCTGAGGATGGCCATCGCGAAGGTTTTTAGTGGGTAGGCCTCCCCCTTCTGGGGAGGAGAGCCCCACATAACCACCGGCTCTCCGCAGCCGGGGTATGCAATTCAATGCATTTTCCTTAGCGGAACAAAAAAAAAAAAAAAAGGATACAGTTTGCGTGGAACGTTTTTGAGTCTGTTGCTTTTCGTAAGGATAATTAGGAGCTGGACTTAGGTTTGATTGCGAGCACTGATTTTCAGTTTATAATAAAACGTCACACGCAAACTTTAGGCTATTAAGAAATAAATTGAAACTATTTTTAATTATTTCATATATTTTGTATACTGAGTGATTTTTTTGAAGATAGAGATATTACTATAAATATTCTTTAATTTGCTAAGTTATCGAAGTTGAATACGGGTTAAACGAAATTAATAATTAAACCTATTAGTATTATAAAGTTGTTTAGTTTTAAGTTATGAAGTTATAAGAATAATGAAGTTTTTGATATAATTAATTCACTTATTACGTATATATTTAGGTTTTAGATCTAAATATTTTTAGGATGAACAAAAACTTAATCACTTTTTTTACAATGACGATTAATTCAAAGACAGTTATGTCGGAAATTAGCTTTTGAGATAATAAATTGTAGCCATTGTTAAGTGTGGGGCTCTACTAAACGCATTTATCTTCCCCTTAACTTTGATCGTACTTGCTATTGACAGGGGTAAAGAAAGGAGCTGTGTCGCTGAATTTGGATGTGGGTATCAGGTGTAAAGCGTAATCACTCTAAATATAAAAGCCTTCTGCCGTACGTTGGTCAGCGCTCAGGGGAGTTTATAATAAATCAAATTTTCTTTTGGTATCGAGTTCGATAATAACATTTTTCTATAAACCAGTAAACAGATATTGTTTATTCAAATTAAAGGACTTCGAAATGACTTCAGTCAGGTTAAAATATTTTAGGGAATTTAATAAAATGTACATAGCTTTATATTTGCCTGTGTAAAGATACATCTGTGTAAACACTAGAAATTTATAAAACCTTAAGTGCAAAATACAATGTATGTACCTTAAAACTTAAAATAAAGTGGATTATTTTCAATAATTTAAAAAGAGTAATGCAAACAGTGCAAAGACAAAGATATGTAGGTATTATTACAATACGATTTAGATATACGGGTACATTCAATACGAATTGCTTTATTTGCTAGTACTAAGCCATGACTGTATACTGAAATCTTTATTCAAATAATAACTGTTCACTGTGAATGTACCAGATTCTACGCTTGGCTCTTGTGAATGTCGCGATCAATATTCGAAATACACCTACCTATTTGTTTTTGTTTAAAGTTTGGGCTTCGTGCGCTTTCTTGTGTATTCAAATTAGCATTTAGTTATGCAATATGATATGGGGCAGATGTCAAGATTTCTATTTCATTTTTAACATGTACAAAAATAGTATAATTATTTATATTTATATTATTAGTATAAATATCAATTATAGGGTGAATCTTTTAATAACTAAAATCCTAAGTAATAGGACTAATCATAAGGTCACTCTTCTACATAATATTTTTCTTTTATCTTCTGGTTGTGACATTTCATTATATGAAATCCGAAATAGAAGAGTTATATACAAATTCTTACCAACTCTAATAGGTAATGCGCTTCTAGCAACCAGCGTTATCCTGTGCTCCTCAATCATCGATTCACCTTATCTAATAGGGAAGCTAGCTTATGTACAATTTTTCTGTATTTATTTGCTTGTCAGTCAAGAACCATTGTTCATTAAATGCCGTCAATTTTGCGAGAAATGAGCCATACCCTCTAACACTTAAGGTGTGAAATTCTTCAGACTTTATCTTTACAATTTTTTTTATATTTACAAAGTTATCATGAAGATACAAGTGTATTCATTTATCCATTTAAGTGAGAGTGCTTTAACTCCATGGAGTAAAACTTGGAACTGCGAAAAGATTTTAATACTCACTACCTTTTCTATTAACGAAATATCAACGGTGTCCTTCGTTATCACGGTGCGCGTACCTTTTAGCATCCCTTCACCCGTCACTGCAGTATATTTCTTCAGTATCGTCTGAAACGGATCTAGTTTATCACAATTTGGTTTCAGTTTCATGATTCCAGGTACGTGCAGACCAGCATTGCCAGACGTCCCGATTATTTTTATTCTAAAGACGAAATTAACGATAGAGTAATCTGATATAAATATTATTTTTTTGTTAAAATACATTTTCTATGGCTACTTTTGCTATCTATTGTCACCTAAACGTAATTTTTAAGTCAAATGAAAGGATAAATATTTGTAAACCTTTGATTATATACGATTGTTTACTACATCCCGCTTCTGACGGAAGAATCCCACTATTTTTTACTGAAAAAGTAGGTACCAAAGTCCCGACTTGACAAAAAAAACAACTGGCAACGCTGGTGCAGACTCAGGAATGAACTCCTAGTTGCGGTGATTCCAAATACGAACACAAATTACGAACCCTTAATAACAAAATGTAAAATAAATACGCCCAACAATTTCTAAGATCTGAAATACGTAATAATATATTACGTATTTGCTTCTGTTGTAAATTTTCTCTAAAGGTTTACCAAAGACGTAAAACGATTAATTTTCTTTGTTAGCCTTTGAGCGTATTTAAATGACTTCAGACTTGATCAGATCCAGTGAATGAAGACGACTAGGAGGTTCGCCAACATAATCAATCAGCAAAGTTTCCCTTTAATTTAAAACAGTATGTTTAGGTACAGTTACTTGCTTAATAAGAAGGGTTTTGTTTTGATGAGGTTACAATTTCATACAACTTGCTAAACAATATGTAACTGACATGAATAGTACACATTTAATTAAAATGCATTTTCTCTCACATGGGTCACTTTTGATTTGATTATTTCATCTTTAAGAAATATGTGTGTATTACATCATTTCATTTCCGTTGTATAACTCATGTAAAAAAATTAAATACACAGAACTGTCATGTACAGAGATGGGATTCATAGTACAAAAGCTATATACTGGCGATTATTTAGTAACTATTAGAGATTTCCAGAAACTTTAAACTGATATTGAAATGCTGTCATCCCATAATTAATATCACATCAATAAATTTTCTTAAATAAATAAAAAAAAATCGTATATTTTGACATATGTGATAAATGTTTATTTAATTGAAACCCTGATATTGATTAATTAAACGAGCACAAAAGCAATATGCCTCTAAAACAATTTTTAAAAATACGTATTGTTTGGTATAATACAATATCTGATAACTTTCGAATAGTTTTGTTAAAATTTTGTTGATTATATGATTTAGAAGTATTATATATATTTACCAATTTTTGTACTTACTCAAACCTAAGTAGGGTAAAATATACATAATTTTACACACGGTCAATAAGTCCTAAAAAGGTTGTTTGATAATATTATTATAAATTCACCTACATACTCATCTTCAACTTCAACAGTCAACTCGATACTTTTCTTGCTTTATGTTCGAGGTTTATATTGTGATTTATATTTTCATTCAAAACAAAGATCTATTTCTGCGATTACTTCACCATCCGAATCAAAGTTCTTGCATTGGAGAGTTTATTTTAGGCCTGCAAACCGCCAGTAATCACTAGACTCTAAGAATAAGCTGGGAGGCAAATTAGTTGGAAGTCGTTTATTATGGCGCAACGTAATGTTGGATATTTAACAACCGTCGTGATAGTCGTGAAAGATCACATTTTTACGTAAAGTACGTGCCTAAAATCCTATGTAACATTAAATTTAGATATTTGATATGATACATACATACATATACATATATGTCACGCCTTGTTCCCAATGGGGTAGGCAGAGACCACCTCTCTCCACTTGCTACGATCCAGGTATACCAGGTATCCAGGTAAACCTTACCCGTAGATTTTCGTATTTAGACTGCTTGAAGCAACGTTCCCTCCTACCGCACTCTATTCTGTATTAATTACGTCACACTCCAAGTGATTCATAAATTCATCGGTATAGAATTATCGTCCATATTTGCTGTAATAAATAAGTGGTATTTTTGTCAGCAAAATAAATCCTTTACCAAATTAATTATTAATAACTAGTAATACGTCTCGTTATTATTACCTGCTTATAGGGTTGTAGTACAAAATAATTGCTATACTCCGTTTGTTTAGGTAATTAACTAAAGGTAAACAATAAAAATGGCGGCGTTCAGGGATTTTCAACCTTTTATTACAATGTTTATTTGTATATTGAGGTGTATAAAAACTACATTGCATTACAAATTATTTATTACGTAACAACATAATTGTAATCAAAATTAATAACTACTACATTCATTACAACAACAAAATACAAACAATAACAAAATAAGAAAACAGTAAAGAAACTCCAAAATGCGACGAAAGTAAAGCGTTAAGCGAACCGTGAAATGACAATGACACGAAACGAATGGCGTCTGGTAACCCGGATAATTGAAATTACAGTTAAACGTGTTGCCGCTCTATCGTGCAGGTTTACTTTTTAATTTAGTAGGGTTATTTTAACTATGAATTTACAAGGAATGTTTTGAACACCAGTCTTTTTAGGTTCTTTACAGTAGTCACACCTTGCAATACTTGTGTGAAACTATTATAATCTAAGTTATTTATTATTTTTAAACTAAATAAATAATATTTACTGTTTAAAATTAAATGAGGTAGTTATATATAGAAAGATATAATAGTAATTATTATGTTTAAATGAACCAATAATTTGTTTTGGTTACATTTTATCTCGGAATAAAAAGTGGACCTATAAAAGAAACCTTTTTATGATTTGTTTACATTTAGTTAATTACCTAAACAAACGGAGTATAGGTAATGAACCTAATAAATCCATCCCTATAATACTTAATACAACACAACATTTTCCTCAAGCTATCACAATGTAACACGCTTTTATTTATAAATGGGGACAATGATAAAGAGGGGGGACGAGATTGAATAATTATTTATGGTGAAAAGTTTTAGTATTAATAATTTATTTTTAACTTTTTAGTTCATTTTATTTTTAACTTTTTAGTTCATTTTATAAACAAATAATAAAAGCTTGTTTTTAAAAAGGTTTTTTTTTCTTTAATTTTATTTTTAACTTTTTAGTACCTCTACAGGCTTGCTGAGAACAAGCCCTTTCATTTGATACCCATATAGTAGGAACGAATAAAAGAAAATTATCCGCCATTTTTGGTGTTCCGCCGTATTGGATTAAGAGTGACGTAACATTATTTTTTTCTAGTTATTCTTGGCAAGCCCTTTTATTTGATACCCATATTGTAGGAGTGCATTAAAAATAATTGGTCCGCCATATTGGATACACCGCCATGTTGGATTTAGAATGACGTCACATTATTTTTTTCTAGTTATTCTTGGCAAGCCCATTTATTTGATACCCATATTGTAGGAGTGCATTAACCCCACGGGGTATTGCGCAGGTCTTCAAGGATCACTTTGCTGTCATGCCGCTTATCTCTGACTCGTTGGAGATGCTCAACGCTGGGAATAAGTGCTCTTACAGTTGTTCCCGTCTGGAAATAATATTCACTGCCAAAGACGTGTATGGTGCCATTAAATGCATGTCACGAGGAAAGTCTCCAGGGCACGATGGGCTCAGCATTGAGCATCTCCAGCATGCAGGACCACACCTATCGCGCGTGTTGGCCATGTTTTATACACTCTGCCTGGGGCACTCATACCTACCTAAAGATCTGATGAGAACGATCGTTGTCCCTTTAATTAAAAATAAGGCTGGTGACGCCACGGATAAAAGTAATTACCGGCCCATTTCTCTGGTAACGGTCTTGGCGAAGGTATATGACAGCATGCTGAATTCGCACTTAAACAATTATTTCACAGCACATGATAATCAATTCGGTTTCCGAAAAGGACTCTCTACAGAAAGTGCAATTGCGTGTTTAAAGCATGCTGTCAAGTATTACACGAAGCGAAGCACCCCTGTCTATGCTAGTTTTCTAGATATGTCTCGGGCGTTTGATTTGGTTGCTTACAATATTTTATGGGATAAGCTTAAAAAGTTAAAATTACCTGCTGAACTTATCAGTATCCTACAGTATTGGTATGGGAACCAGGTCAACAGCGTGAAATGGGCTGGCATGATGTCAGATTCATATGGGTTGGAATGTGGTGTGAGGCAGGGAGGGTTGAGTTCTCCAACACTTTTCAACTTATATATCAATGACCTAGTCGAGGAGCTCAGCAGCAGCCATGTCGGATGTCACATCGATAGGGTATGTTTTAATAATATTGGTTATGCAGACGACATGGTGCTGCTGAGTGCTTCGATCGGGGGCCTTAGGGAACTTATGGACATTTGTGAGCGGTATGTAAAAAGCCATGGGCTAAAATATAATGCTAAGAAAAGCGAACTTATGGTATTTACGGCTGGATCAAAACAGCCGGCGAACGTGCCTGCCGTACTTTTGGACGGGATAGCCTTGAAGCGGGTACAGCAATTTAAATACTTAGGACATATTATAACCGAGGACCTGAAAGATGATAAAGATATTCAGCGTGAAAGAAGGGCATTGTCAGTAAGAGCAAATGTCATAGCCCGCAGGTTTGCTCGGTGCTCAACAGAAGTAAAAATAACATTGTTTCGAGCCTACTGTACATCGTTCTATACCAGCAGCCTGTGGGTTGATTATAGACGCGGGGCTTACAATGCCCTTCGTGTGCAATACAATAATGCTTTTAGGATACTGCTTCGGCTGCCTCGGCGCTGTAGCGCGTCTGGCATGTTCGCTGAAGCCAGAGTAGATTGCTTTCCCACAACTATGCGCAAGCGAGTGACATCTATGGCGCGCAGGACCCGAGACAGCCGAAACAGCCTCCTGTCAGTCATAGCGGAGAGGATGGACGGCCCGTTCTTGAAACACTGGATGTTCGTTCATGCACCCGTGTCTCGAGAACGAGTATGGCAATATTAATATATTTAAATGGACATTATAATTATTTAGATTTAATTTTATTATGTAATTTTATGGATTTATAATCTGAAATAAAATTAAATTAATTATTATTAAAAATAATTGGTCCGCCATATTGGATACGCCGCCATGTTGGATTTAGAATGACGTCACACAGTTAATCATGCATTGTCATCCGAACTAAACGTGTATACCAAATTTCAGCTCAATCGGAAACCGGGAAGTGGATCAAATTTAAGTTGCAAGATTTGATTACAGAACGACAGACAACGGGACAGGTGAAAGTAAATAAAAGCTTGTATTAAAAAGCTTGTAAAAACGTTAGCTACCTATTTTGGAAGAAAGCCTTATTTTAGGAACATAATTATGTAATTAATTTTTTTATGGTGTGCATAAAGAGACAATCTATAAAAAGTGGTCTTGCTATAATTACTTACTTTTGGTGATTTGTATCTTTGATTAAATCTGTAAGTTCCAACCATAGACTTTTTGTTAATGAATTACTCAACGCAATTTTAAAAATTTCATAACATAAATGACAAAGTTTAATATTTTATTTATATTACGATGAATTAAATAATACAAAGTTAAAACCTTATGTCATCGATTCCGATTTCTATATATATAAAACAAACTCGTGTTAGTTATATCACATTAAACTCAATAACGACTGAAACAATTTTAAACCGAACCAAGTTGGCAATCCATACATACTCGTAGAACATTAGACAACCTTTTGAAATGTAAAATTAGATATTTGCATATCAACAGATTGTCTAATGTTCTATGTATGAAATGGTAACTTGACTTGTTAACTTTGAAATCTTGGTAATATTTCATTAACATAACATGCGTCAAGATTTTAAGTTAATATTGATTAAGAATTTACATCAAAATTATTCAGTCCCTATCGCTGTAATTGCGCGATTCTAATTCAATTTGAAATTAGTACACTGTGTTTATCAAAGTAGTAGTTAGTATAACACAATCTCCTCTGATTTTTGACGTGAAACGTCTTTAAAATCGCGCCGAATCATACGGGTACCAGGTTCAAAAAGTGGACCGTAACGAAAAGGTCTATATCATCGTACCTTAATAATTAAAAAAACTATTAGTCTTAGAAACAAAAATATGGTGTGAATATTTCACTTATATAGTCAGCTCGCTGTTGTGACATTGAGTTTTTTTATTAAAATACTTAAAACACCGTCAATCTTGTTTATATTTCAATCTTTTTTTTTAACGTATTCGAATTAAAAACGTAGCTTTTAGAAACACCTTCCAAAATCAACGATATAGACTAACTACAAAATGGCACAAGTATTGAATTTATTAATTACAATCAAATATTTAATACTTTCAGAATAGAATCCCATTTTTGATATTATTGATTTCTTGATTGATCAATGTCGCGTGAGTTTGTTTTGGTATATAGAATTTAGGCTTTAATATATTTTTCACCGTTGTTTTCAAAAGGCATTACGAAATGAGTCTGTACTTAATCATAATCGCAAGTAGATCACTTTTTGAGGTGGTTCTGGAGACCTATTTTTGAATTACGAATGCGATTTCGAAATCACCGCTGACTAAATAGTCCAATTTTTGAAAGTCGATCGCAGAGCTCCCAACATAGATAAAGTACAATAAAGTACATACATAAATTGTAAGAATACGGTCCACGCAGAATGTAGCCGCTGCCGGTTATTGCCGGCTTAACCATTATGGTTATTATATATATATACATATACATATATATATAACATATATATATATATATATATTATATATATATATATATATATATATATATATATATATAATATATATAATATATATATATATATATAATATGATATATATATATATATATATATATATATTATATATATAATATTATTATATTTTTATAATATATGTGCTACATTCATTATTATATATATTGTTAGAGAATTCTCCATTGCCCGGCCCCTCTACTCAGTGACGTCACAACCGGTGGCGCAATCGCAAGCCCCGCCAGACAACAGCTCGCCTCGACCGCCACTCTTTGCTACGGGTTCGTGCGCAACGGACGTGCGATTGGTGTCCTATAGATAATTAACCATTCCGTGTTCTAATTGATTTCAGTTCGGTAAATCGTATATAGGTTGTTTCGGTTGTTATTTTCTTAAAAATTACCCTTACTTTTAAATTGTTAAGATCAGAAGCGGGATAGGATCTGCGTGATTCTATCTGGTTTTTGGTGTTGGTTGAATTTTATTGCAGAAATGGTGGATAGTGAAAGACGTGAGACTACTCGTAGCAGGAGTCGCAAGCCACGTCACGTTTCGCGCCGTAACCGCACCCCGATCCTCGACAGTCGGCTGCGGCGCGAGATGGACGCGATGCTCGCCCGCCTCAGAGTATTGGAGGCTCGGACTTTGACCCCAGTTTACATAATATCGAGACTTGGTGTGAGGAGGTAGATCGCGCAAAGCAATTAAACAATTGGAGCGATCATGAGTGTCTATCTCGTATAGGTAACTATTTAAGGGGCGATGCACGTACGTGGTTGAACGAGTGGGTGACGAGCGAACGCACTTGGACCAACTTTAAAAAGGAGTTTAAGCCTTTGTGTCCCAGACTCCGGATATCGCTAACATTTTGTTCGAAGTAATGAGTACAACTCGGACAATTACCCTACTTATGCCGATTATGCTCGTCGCTCACTGCTGCGATTGCGTATAGTGCGGGGTCTTTCTGATTAATTGATTTCAGCGATAGTAATACGTGGTGTAACAGACCCCAAATACGGGCGTCGGCTACAAACGCTAAGCTTTTGCTCAATGACTTGGTCGAGTTTTCTCTGTTTACGTAAAACCGAACGCAAATAAAAGTGTACTGCGTACTAATGCTCACCTAACTCATTATTCGAAGAGTAAGTCGATTTCTAATTTTACTCCGAGAAAAGGTAAGTTTGAGGACGGCAAGTGTTTTACGTGTGGGTTATCGGGGCATAGGCAAGCTAATTGTACTAAGAGAGTAGCGAATGAAACTACCGCCAATACTAGTGCCAGTTCAAATTCCAAACCTGTCTTTATGCCGACTAAGTCTGAACCTTGTTCTTTTTGCAAAAAGATTGGTCACAAAGTTGACACATGTTTTGCTAAACAAAAATCTCTGATCTGATCTGAGGTCCATAATAAAAATAACGTGAATTTTTGTCGCGAAAATGAATCTACCCTCAGTAGTGATGGAGTTGTAGCCGTTATACAGGGGGTACCTGTTGATGTTTTAATCGATAGTGGCTCGACCATATCGCTTATTTCGTCTAATTTACTTAGGCATTTCAATTGTGTACGTAAACCTGCTTTCCGCGTACTTAAGGGCTTGGGTAGTCAGGAACTTGAAAGCATACGTGACGCTATCAATTGAATTGTGGGCTTTTCGATTAATTTAAAAAGGTGTGCTTTTCTGTGTACGAAAATTGAATACCTTGGCAGAAGCATTAGCGAAGGTCAGGTTAGACCGAGCCATGCTAAAGTAAAGGCCCTAACTGATGCACCGTTTGATACCCCTCATATGGACGTTTGGTCCATTGCCGGAATCGAATGGCTACCGCCATGTTCTTATAGTTGTTGACGCAAACGGCCGCAGAACATATGATTCGGAGGCGCGGCGGCGTGCGGCACTGGCGCTTCGTGCTGGCGCAACAACGTGGCCGCACAGCGCGACCAGCTGCTGCACGCGCTGGTCTGCGCCGGCGACATTGTGGCCATAGTTTAGCCCCGACATTGTGGCTATTGTTTCGCCCCGACATTGTGGCTATTGTTTTGCCCCGACATTGTGGCTATTGTTTTGCCCCGACATTGTGGCTATTGTTTCGCCCCGACATCGTGGCTATTGTTTAGCCCCGACATTGTGGCTATTGTTTCGCTCCGACATTGTGGCCATAGTTTAGCCCCGACATTGTGGCTATTGTTTAGCCCCGACATTGTGGCTATTGTTTCGCCCCGACATTGTGGCTATTGTTTTGCCACGACATTGTGGCTATTGTTTCGCCCCGACATCGTGGCTATTGTTTTGCCCCGACATTGTGGCGAACCCGCGCGCGCGCCTCGATAATGCGGCTTGTTCTACGCTCCGATACGCTTGCGATCTGGTTAGAGTGGATGGGCTACAAAGTAACAAAAAAAAAATAAATAAACAATGGAACAAGAAGACCAGGCTGCGGTGAACAGAGATGCCCAGACCGGAGAGAACCTGGCTGACGAGGACGTTCAGCTGTCAGGAGAGGCCGTGTTAGAGAATTCTCCATTGCCCGGCCCCTCTACTCAGTGACGTCACAACCGGTGGCGCAATCGCAAGCCCCGCCAGACAACAGCTCGCCTCGACGCCACTCTAGAGTAAAAATTTTCTTTGGCCACTCTTTGCTACGGGTTCGTGCGCAACGGACGTGCGATTGGTGTCCTATAGATAATTAACCATTCCGTGTTCTAATTGATTTCAGTTCGGTAAATCGTATATAGGTTGTTTCGGTTGTTATTTTCTTAAAAATTACCCTTACTTTTAAATTGTTAAGAATATTGTATATATAGACTTAAAAATCAAACAAAACACAGATAACATTTCCACAAGTATGACTTGATTACGAGTGGGTGAGGGCACTCGTAATGAAATCACATCTGTGACTAAGGTAGTCACATCAGTGATATTCAAAAATAAGAATTATTGTGCCTTTCTTTAAAACTAACTAACAAAATTAAACAGAACGATCAGGATTTTGGTCTATAATGAACTTTTAACATAGGATATGTTGAAAAGTTTTATCTAGGTATTATCTCGGTTTATTTAAAATTATAGCCATTATAGTATATGAAATATATAATATAGGTATTTTTTACTCTTTTGGTTTCCAAACTCTAGCAATTTAAATGAGATTTTCTTTTTTTTTCACTTAAATAATATTATAATAGCTAAACACCAAAATTAAACAGAGCCGAGAGACTAACAACGAAATAAGTCTAACAACACGTAATCTTTTCTGTCAACACAAAAAAGTGTTTGTAAAAATACTTATTTCTTTTGTATGTTTTCATAAAATCAGAATTAATACTATGTAGCATGCCGTGTCCGCTATTTATGATGGTTTATTGAGGAATGTAAATAAATACATTTATCGCTAGGGTAAGATAATAATAAGTCATTAGATTTCCCAACCCAAACTGAGTGATCATTAGATTGTAATACGATCGTGACTCTCAGCATTACGACTGGCGCTCAACGCCACTGGCTTCATGCCAAGTTCAGATTTCTGTGATTGGTTTTTCGTAAAGCCTTTTCTGATTTCAAACAAGTATGTAATATCACAGAAGCTAGTTTGGGAAATATTTTTTAATATTAAATATTACGTTAAAATACTTATTGAAGATTATTTTTAGTTAACAAGCGTGTCTTGCTATTTTTAAGTCTTGATAGATATTTTCTTCAGATAATATATACGATATGCCGCAGATTTTTGAGGGCGTCGTAAATGTACGTAAATAACACTTACTAAAATCATATTAGAAATTTTAAGCAATATTGTAATTCGGGATTCGGAATTCCAAAGTTTTAATTTTGATGTCTTATTTTAATTCGATTTTACGAGTAATAAGGATAGGTAAATTTACTATTGAAGTAATTAAGTAATAACTACTTAATTGCTTATTAGAATTTATTTGTACTAGCATTAAAAATAATTATGATTTGATTTGGAAACCCTGTTATATATGTAAAATATGTCGGCTTCATCTGCATCTCCGTTGTAATGGCAATTTTACGTTGTAGCCAAAATGGTAGCATGCGGCCTGTTGAGATGATTTTTCACGCGAATTCTATTGTGGATATTAAATGAGATTACAAATAAGTGTTGAACCCTTGTCTCATCTTTGTGCGAATTTGAATTAAACGAGTGTGGCCTGCTAATATTTAGGTTGTATTCATGTTTACATTGTTGAGAAATAGTATTGAAAGTTATCTGTTATGTTATATTTCTCTTTAACTCGATAGTGATGATAGATATTTGAAAGATACAAAATGATGTTAAAATGTACGGTTATGATCTGAAACGAATGTTTACCGCAGGTGAAAGAGTTTGAGTATCTAGTATTTATGTTTACAAGAAATGGTAAGTATGAGTCTGACATTGAAAGAAGAGAAAATGCAGGAAACAAAGGAATGGCTTCACTGTCAATTATCTCTTGTAAAAAAAGACGCGTCTGGCTGTGCATACAGTCACGCTGGTTCCTACGCTTATATATGGGAGAGAATGCTAGGTGTGGTAAAAGATGGATAAAATACATAATAATGCAGTGGAAGACGAAGGAAAGGGAGATTTAAGGGGAATGGCTGGAGTGACGATAAGGGATAAATTAAGAAAAATAGTGTGATAAGATAAATGTACGGTGTGAAAGATGTTATGACAAAAATCTAGAAAGGAATACTTGATGGTTTAGGCAAGTAGAAAGGATGGACGGAAGACTATTGACGAAAAAAAAAATATGGCCTATGTAAATGTCCCAGTTGGTATGGGATGATTTAGACGAATATACATATTTTGTACAAATAGATAATATACTGAAGGAAGGTTAAGTCAAAAGTACCCGTAACCGACGAGCGTACATGAAGTATTAATGAAAGTCGCGGAAGTTAATGAAAATGTTTGTATCGTAGCAAGTGGAAAACTGTGATCTCTGTCTATCCCCATGGAAATGAGGATATATATAATATATATATATATAATATTATATATATTATATATAATATATATATATATATATGTATGTATGTAAATATACCTTGCTAGCTTTCTAAATATTCCTTGTTAAAATTAATAAAAAATATAGTGTTTAAAAAGTTTGTGCAACAATATGTAAATTAAATATTATAAGTTTCTTGTGTATTTTTTTACAGTGTTGTCTCTTTGTGAACAGACTTACTTACCAAAGATTTAAATAACAATTAAAACCAAGTCAGTTCCATAGATGTTTTATATTTCAATATGAACTAAATAGTTCCTAAATTGGTAGATGTATTTGGGTAACACTATAATAATAATTATTAGGAGTAAAAAAATAATCACCAAATCAAATTAATATTTACACGAAAACTCAAAACATTCGTTTTAAGTTTATATATATTACATTAAAATATTTAAGTTCCCATTTTGTCTGATGACTTTTTGGCATCTTGTAGGTACCTACTTTTTCTGTTACGTGGATGACACGGCTCTCACCGCCAGGGGGGAGACATGATAGTAGTAGTGCCTAAGGTTTGCCTCTGTTTTCCCATACTAATCTTGGAAGATTAACGCGTGAACTGCAGTTGCACTTCAGTGCATTGACGCGTTTGAACTCAGACTAATGGCGGGTTGCCTTAAAATTGAGGACTTACTTTTTCACAGGCTCCGAAAAGGAGGCCAATATAAAAAATGTACGCGGACAATTCACGGATTGTCTTTCTTATTTGCCTAAAATATTTATAAATGTAACTTTTCATATTTCATTGAACTCTTTTTTTTAAGAGGGGAAATACACCTTTTTCACCGTGACACCGCGCTAGCTAGGCGCGGCCGTGTGTGGGGCTCACCGGTCTGACAGGACCGGCCTACCCACTAAAACCCCCCTGAGTTCTGTAGGCCCATGCGGGGCACATGGCGGGGTGCGCTTTCGCGATTCTACCGCCATGCATGCCGGCTCGACCTAGGTCTGGTCGAGCCAACGGCCAAGGGAGGGACTGTCCGAGAACCCCTGGACAGTCCCCCAGACGAAGAGACAACACCATTTTTTTTACCGCGTTTTGCTACCGCGCACGCAGCCTCGCGGATATTACATTGAACCCATCATTTCATTAATAATTTTAACATACTATTACGACAATTATTTTTCCCACCTATTACCAAATGATTAAATAACGTACAGTTGGTACAATTATCGTCAAACTTTATATTAGCGCTATAAAAACCACCACTGTTACGAACGAATAAGAGTCTAAAGTCTCAAGGTCAACATGTGACGTGTTGCGTGACTTATGTAATAAAATTTAAAAAAACCTGTAAATAAACCATAGACGACAAGAGTAAATCATCGAGGAAGTTAAATAAACCATTCAGTAAGTAATCTTGCTTCACAATAATTTCGTCTCTAATTTGTAATATGTAGTTCTACATAGGTACAATACTTAATCTTGTTAATTACTTAACAGTTCGCTTGTAAGAAAGTTCTTGCTGTTCTAATATAGTTTCGGACTCGCGCATGAAGGGTTCTGTACCATTTGTATAATGTAGCAAAGTTTGTATAGGAGCCATACTTAAGAACTAATGTTTGTTTTATTTTAATTTAGTTTTTTATTTTTAATTTGAATATATAACTAAATATTCTGTGATATTTCAAACGTCTGCCTGTTGCCGTTACCGAAATCACATTTATTGTATGGGAGTACCCTAACATATATATTGTATTCTGTTTTTCGTTGTTATGTTTATATATTTGTTTTTGTTATAGCAACATCAGAAACACATTATTGGTGAAAATTTTAACAGTCTTACTATTACGGCTTATGATATACAGCCTGGTGACAGATGGACTGACAGCAGAGTCTTAGTAATAGGGTCCCGTTATATCATTAGGGTACGGAACCCTTTTTTTTTTGTTCCCCTGAGGAAGATGCATTAAATTGCATACCCCGTCTGTGGCGAGTCGGCGGTTAGGTGGGGCTCTCCTCCCCAGAAGGGAGAGGCCTACCCACTAAACACCTCAGGTATGGCCTTCCTCAGGAATGTAGGGAGCCCCCGGGAACGCGAAGCGACTTCCGGGAACCCCCAGCCTCCGATCCCCTGCCTACAGGAGAGCCCTCCTCGGGGTAGGCTACACTCCCCGATCTCCTCCACCGACGACGCCCCCCGGCCACGGAAGGGGCGTGGTCCATCCCGGGTCGCCGTATCCGCGGGCGCGACTTCCTCGCGCCCGCCGGCGACCCGCGGCGGCGCCGCAGCTGTGCTACCGAGCCCGGCGCCGCCGCATTGTTCGAGCGGGATCGGCCATCTCCCGACCTCGCTCGGCGGCCTCCTTCTGGAGCATCACTGCTTCACAGAAGGAGGCCACAGCCCTCCAACCTACCTTGTCCGCCAGCATTGCCGCAATCAATGCCGGCGGAGGGTACGGAACCCTAAAAATATATATAAAATTATTTATAAAAAAGAGGTTAACGAATGAGATGATAAAATACAATTTCATAAGAACGAAGGGTTTTAAACATAAAGATGTTTCTACTAAGTACCTTCTATTTGATGAACACAACGGTGATTGGCGACTTTATCAACCACTAAAATCTCCAATACTGTTTATAAGGTGTCAGTGATTGTGCCGCTAATGAGCAAGACCATAAATTTGTTATACACTAACATAAATAGATCTAGGATCGAGACATAAGCACATTTAAGTGTTTTTAGAGAAATACCTAAACATATGTTTTAAAATAATTAAAATTATTTCTCATTGTAAGAATGTAATCAAGAAAACCTTTTTCATAATTACTAACTTTGTAAATTTATGATTCAAAATCTTGATTAAATGTCTACCCGCTTAATCTAATCATTCAAATAGTTTGCCCACTTGGAAACTGTATGAGACAATGTGAAATAGTGATGGCATTAACATTAGTTTAATGGTACTCATAAGTTAGGAGGCCCGGGATTTATCTTACAACGTACAGAATTGAAAAGGTGTGACGGCGAGCAATTTGCCCTGGAACAACATAGTTGATCAAGGTTTAACCGTCGCCGTCGTAACTTATTTAATATACACTCGTGACCCTCGGTGGTGGCGGATATGAGCCGTAATAATTGCTCATAAGTAGAATGAAATACGTATCTCTACAGCTTATTTGTATGTGCATAATGTAATGTATTTTTGATAAAACTATATTATATACATTAGGCATTAATCTTATGTCTATGTTTGACCCATCCAAAGGTGTTAAATATCTCCATATAGCGGACAAAGGTAGAAGGGTCAACGCCTTGAAGCAATAGAAATTAATAGACATAAGATTAATGCCCGAATTTTAAATGATCAGACATGTTTGTCAACGTCACCCTTATTAAATTATTTTCATTTGGGACAGGAATAATAATGTAGTAATTGTTTGTAACCTATTAGTTAATAATCTTTAATGAGCATTTTAAACAACATACTAATCTTAATATTGATATTTAATTACTTATGACATTGAACCACCCTGACATTGATAATTTTATTTTTAATAACTTGACATGCCCACATAAAATCTTAATATTGAATCAATTGTGACATTGCACTATTTAAATTATTATTCATTTGGACATACGGAATTTGACTGCACTGTGACATAGTTTGGTATTTTTGTTCAATTGAGATAATAATTTTTTAAATCTTAAGTATATGTATAATAATTTTTTAAATCTTTGTCCTTTTAGAAATAAATTTGAGTTTATTGTCTGACGATGATGTTCCGAAACCGGTCACAATAAATATAAAATATTATATAGTAGTGGAACTAGTGAAAAGTAGTGTTTTATTAAGATCATTTAAAAAAAATGTCTAAAAGGAAAAATCAAGCAGAACTACATACAGGTTTATTTTTTATGAATGAGAGCTTTTGAGAGCTTAAGTATATATGTCTATCTATGAGCACTGAGAATTCAATATCATAAAAAGAAAAACAATTTTTAACGCAGAACGTCACAGATCCATATGGCGCTTCATCCAGCACTGACTGTACGTGCAAATGAAGGAAATTGAAAAAAAATATGAGATGTATTATTATTATTACGAAGATTAAAAGTAAATAAAAGCAAATATGAAAATTTCTAAAAATATATTATTTTGTACTACGTTTTAAAATGCGCGCCACTCGGTGCAAACGCGGTCTTGTCAAACTTAACGTCATTCACGGTCTTCATTAATTTATTTTTTATATTATTGCTTAAAGATCTAGATGTTTAAGGTACCATTGTAAACAATTTTTTTTTTCTTTTTATACAGGTAATACTAGCATTTTATCATAAAAAAAATGCATTATTTCTTCCTACGTACAAACGGTTAATTTATTATTAACGGTTATCTTTAAAAACATTTAAAAAATGTCTAATTATCACATTACGCAAACAATATATTCAAAGCTGAAAGTATTTTTATTTCTAGAGCGAGTTGACCTTTCATTTCTAATACAATATTTAAGACACAATTTGTATTAGTCATAAAATTGAGGTATATGTGAGTTATATTTAACTACATTCTGTTATTTCTATCAAAAAATAAAAATATTATAACCTCAAAATTTTATTGAAAAACAATAACATATATATTTTATTCAAATAATTATAAAGAAATACGTGTTTTTTTCTGTAGTGAATTTTTAATGATCTCACAATAAACTATCTACTATCTGACCCGGCCATCGTAAAAATCTTCGTTGCACTTGGCTGCGGCTTCCTGAACATGATTCGTATGAGAAACGCTGGCTATGTTAGGTTATCTAGTAAAATATACAGGTTGATGCATCCTGATAAATAAGTTAAAAAGCGTTTCAGTCTTTCATGACCTAAAATTTAATTATCCCAAATCTCCTGCTTTGGAAGCTCGCCAGTTCATAGCTTTCACAAGTGAGTGAAGTACCTACTTAAAAAAGAAATTTAAGAAGGTTTTATCGTCTTTCGTGCGTCATATTTTATTAAGTGCTATCGATTACTAAACAACTTTCTGCATTTGGTTAGTATAAATTGGTTTTTTTTGTAGTATTTTCATCATAAAACAAATAGTATAATTAGAAAATGGCTAACCACAAATATTGTTGCAATTAAAAATAAACAAAATGTTACATTTTGTTTTAAAGTCTACAATTTTAAACGGTTTTTTATATTAATGTTCATTATGTTTTGCCAGTTTCGCGCCAATCGGTTTTCAATATTTTTGTGATACCTACTTATTAAAATGTAGTGAGATGATGATATAAAAGAACCAAATCCTGTTAAAAAACAGAAAATTTATCTCGTGAGATGGAGATAGCACCTAAAAGTAAGCGTAAGTTTAGGAGTCAGGCATTTAGGCACAAAACTGAATGTTATATGAAACAGAAAACATATGTACAATATAATTATTAGAGTATACAAAATGCTTGCAGCAGTGTAAGCTACGTATGGTTTATTTTAATTACTGAAATCTAACACTCAAAAGTGACTATGTATTTTAGTAGCCTATAGAAAAGAAACAGCACACGGAAATCTACATTTCCCTGCTATCTTACGGTAAAGGATTGTTAGAGTGCTATTATGGTTTAACTTCAGGTGAGGGATATAATATAATTCAGATAAAGATGTATAAAACAGAACAATTCATTTTTATCTAAAAACATATAATTTGACTTATTTTTCCAGGCAGATATTGTGATCTGTAAGGTAATAGTCATGGTAAACAAAAAAGTGTTTTTCAACACCATTGCTCGTAACTGGTATGTAAGTACACCAATTTTAGTTTCACAAGGTATCATATTACCAACTTATATTATCTTTGGTAAATCAAATTCGATTACCGCACAGTTTGGTAATCAAAAGTTTATAGATTCGTAAAGAAAATTTTATTTATAAGAAAAAAAATAGGAACCAAAGAGAATTTATATGCAAAATGCTGAAACATTTCTGTAAATTAAATAAATTTGGTGTTTAGAAACACTTTATTTAAAGATATATAATTATAAAAACCTTATTCAAAATTACAACTATATTATTTTATTATTATATTACGTCCTTCATTAGGCGCAGTGGAGCCGGCTCACCTTGCTTGGTCTAGGGCATGCCCGGGAGTAGATCCACCATCTTCTCTATCTTCACAGAGACAGTGGGACGAGCCGCTCTGCTTACGTACTCAGAGCGATCTTTTAAGTTCCGCTGTAGGCGCTGCTGACCGTGCTCGTCTCCTAGCGTCCTTCCAAGTGGAGTCCGGATACAAGCCCTTCCTTCAGCCAGTATCGGGACGCTGCTTGACAGGAACACGATATCCCTCGTTGTCTCGCTTAGACTTGGCATCAAGACCAATCACCCCCATCGCTGTCGCTTTTTAAGGATTTGACGAAGAGACTCGCCGAGGTGACGGGTGATCAAAAGGCTGGCAGTTATCTCGGTCAACGTATTAGCCTCGCCATCCAACGGGGAAATGCTGCCAGCCTTTTGGGCACCATCCCTGACGGCAGCACTGGAGGTGAAGTTATTTTTATTTTGTAAATTTGTATATTTTATATCTAGTAATTTTTAGTCGTTAAGTAGTTTTAACATGAAAGTAAACCATGAAGAAATTTAAAAGAATATATTTATTTTGTAAAAATTATAGAATTTGCAGTTTTGGCTGTATAAGCGTCGTCGGTACCTTATAGTCTTTCGCGCACAAAATTACAATGAAAAAGTAAACGCGCCATTTTTCAATTTTCAGTACTATTTTGCAAGTAGATATTTTGCATTGTTTCTTTTATTAAGATTTTTATATCAAAAATATCATCAAGCGATGAAATTGATTGTACGAATGAAATAATAACGGATATTTCAGAAATGACTGGCGGTGAAGGTGGAAATCCAACATATAATTTTTATAATTGTACTTTCACAAATTGTTTTTTTTTTTTAAATTATTTACCAATAAAGTTTGTATTCATTACTCGCAATGGTGTTGAAAAACGTCGTATAACACTCGTGAGCTGTTAAAAATTACATTCTCGGCTGAATATTATCTGAATATGTCAGTCTCGAACGTTATTTTCCACATTACTCACTTTTATTATAATGTACTATATCTTAATGAGTTTATTATAGCTTCGTCTAAAACAAAATATGTGTATATAAAGCAAGTTTCTATATTTATACATTTAATGTACGTACATATTTACAGTGCGTAGAATAGATTTATTTTTTTATTGATTTTACTTTTGATAATTGATATCTAGTTATTAACTACATAAATACAAATAATATTATATATCTATAGATAAAAATAGATAAAATCATTGTTTATAAACAATGATTATTAATGCGTTCATAGGGATGTGACGAACTTATCGCCCTCGTATGTACCCTATATATACCGCTATAGGGCTTCATGAGACAGATAAATTTTTAGCGAAAGTTATGGTTAAAGTATCTCAACACCTTAGAAATAAATGGAAAGTACCTACAGATCCTATAATGAGAGGTAATTTGTAGCTAATAACCTGAAATATTCAATGTACCTAATATTTATAGATTTAAAATAATGAGCCGTAAAGCCATAAATAACGACACAGAAAATGAAACTCTTACCATGTCTTCTATCTGACTGAGGAGTTAATAACGATAGTTATATAATTATTTCCATAAATATTCACAAAGGAATTCCTTTTAAAGGCCCATTATACATCTAATACGAGTCCAAAAGCGGTCGGGCAACATACGTACCTACCACGCAAAACCTTTGGGATGGACGGCAGTAGCTTAATTGGTTCTGCGGACCGTTGTTAGTGTGCCTCGAGTCTATTATGAATGGTCAGAAGCATTGTTTAACCGCACGTTACCCTTAGTAAGTAATGTTGGGTTTACATGTTGTTCTCCATGTGAAATGGTCTTGTGACGAAACGCACCGGTCTTTGAAATTAATTCTCAGATTCTATAAATCTGAGAACTAATTTCGAACTAGTTGTCGAGAATACATATTTATCATGAGTATTCATTTTAATATCGATACAAACAATAAATTTACACAAACACTATATTTGTTATCTAAATGCACCTTAATATGACGTATAACCAAACATTATTATCGACCAAGAGAGTTAGATGATTTTTTTTTTATTTTATATATTTAAACTTTTTGCAACACATTCATAATAAAGTGTACAAATGGCAGATTTAATGGCAGAGGCATTCTCTACCAGTCAACCTGCAAAATGTGCTAACAACTGTGGACGGTTTATATAAGGTGCTACTTTATATACATACTTGTATTCTTTGGCATGACCGATATAACGCGGACATAACCGCAGCTGAAAATCTAATTAACAATAAAATCATGTTGTAAATACAATTCACCTTCAATAGATTGCAGGGTGTGTAAAATCGTGGATGAACAGGGATGAGTTAACACTCATATTACACTCACAGGCATATTTAACCGCCCACCGTTATTTCTCTTCACCCTGTTTGTTTACGTTGACTATGGCTTATGCGCTCTTTTATTTTTTGTCAAGTGGGTACTTCAGCAATAAAATAAACACGTATACCCTCATTTTGTTGCATAAGATTGTGTCACCGAATCATTTTTCGAATTTAGTCGTTGTTAGACATTATTAGCGTTGCGTCACAGAATAATCAATCCTTGTTTCTTTTTGCCGTAGTGGATCAATATTATTCAATTTGACTTTAAAGTGATTGTTCATAGTTTTTAAATCTAAAAAATGCCGCTGGATGCGACTGGTGCAGCCAGGGCAGTGGCTTTGACCGATGCTGGGAACAGTCAACGACGCATCGCTCGTACACTCGGTGTACCTCGAACCAACGGTACGGGATGCTATCAGACGATTTCGGGAGACTGGTTCGTACACCCGAAGACCAGGTCAAGGTCGACATCGCTGCACTTCAGCTCGAGATGACAGGTTCGTTGTCAGTAATGTCCTAAGAAATCGGATTTGCACCGCTACTGAAGCTCGTACGTGGCTTTTTGAGGTGAGAAATGTGAGTGTTAGTGAACGTACAATAAGACGAAGACTGGCAGGAAGAAATCTGAGAGCTTTTCGCCCAACTCGAGTGCCAGAACTGCTCCCTCAGCACCGTAGAGCTAGACTTGGTTTTGCGAGAGAACATGCTGTCTGGACTATGGAGGAATGGAAGGATGTACTGTTTTCAAATGAGAGTAGAATAGCCTTAAGAGGTCCAGATGGACGTCAGCGTGTCTACAGGCGCCAGAATGAAAGGTTTGCTCCATGCGCTATAACCAACAGTGGGTTACCAAGGAGGGTCCATAATGGTTTGGGGAGGTATCTCTTACGAGGCTCGTACCGATCTTGTTGTATTTCACAGAGGCAGTGTGAACGCTCAAAGGTACGTGGAGGAAGTTCTTCAAGAACATGTCGTACCTTTCGCGCCATTTATTGGACATAACTTCAGACTAATGTATGACAATGCACGTTGCCATACGGCAAGATCAGTCACTGATTATCTTAATGAGGTCGGGATTCAAGTTCTACCTTGGCCTGCACGCAGTCCCGACCTCAATCCAATTGAAAACATTTGGGACAAGCTAAAAAGGCGCATACGAGCAAGAGTACCAGCACCTACGACCTTGAGGGAGCTCAAGACGGCTGCGATAGAGGAGTGGCACAATATTCCCCAATCGGACATCCAGGACATTATGGATGGATTACCAAACCGGCTCCAAGAAGTCATTAGAGCGGCGGCAACACCCATTATTAAAATATTATAAAAAAAAATTAAAACATGTTTTTTCAAAATTTAAGTCAAAATTTAAAATTACCAATTTTGACAAAATTTCGTTCAAAATCGTTTTCTTTTGTGTACTCGTGAATAAACAACGTGATTTAAGTCTTATTGTCTTTAAGTTTACCTTGATGATTGTTTTCAACTTATCATCCCATGAAATTTGGGCTAAAATCCTGAATTTCCGCAAATTCAACGAAAAACGAGGTGGGCGGTTAATTGTGTCTGTGAGTGTACGAGTATAACAAACACCTCAAACTTTGAAGTTTAGTTTTAATCGTCGCAAAATTACCATAAATCTTCTAGTTGGTTGCTAAATATATTTAGCAGATTCATCTTAAAGCTGGAAAACAGGTATCATGTACTTTTAAATTTACCTTAATTTCTTGATTACAGTAGAGGTACCAAAGAATTTCAATAATAAGAACCACGAGGCTTTATGGATCATTATTCACCATCAATCACCCATTGCTGGATATCGTACACGGCTTCCACAACGATCTCCACACTAGTCGGTCCTGCGCTACTAGCGTCCAGCTCCTTCCTGCGATCTTTACTAGATCGTCTGTCCGTTTTGTGAGAGGCCTTGCAACGGTTCGGTGTCCGGCTTAAACCCTCTATTTAAGGTTCGCAAAACTTCGGGCTATGTCGGTGACCCTGGTCCTTTTGCTGATTTTACCATTTCTGATAATAACTTACATTTCCAAATACCTACTTCAATAAAATAATACAAGTGGTATGCACAGTATACCAACATCGCATTAGTACTCCGAAACTGACTGTATCAATGTCAATACCCTGATATTGATGATTAATATAAATTATTTACCCTTTTTTTCGGGGGATAATGCTCCTTATGTACCTTGTCACCGCGCTGGCTAGGCGCGGCCGTGTGTGGGGCTCTCCGGTAGAGGACCGGTCTACCCACTAAAAACCCCCCAGTGTCCTTCCAACCCATATCGGGGCTCGTGGCGGGGTGCGCTTTCGCGATTCTACCACCACACGCCCACAAATTATGTACCCTATAGTAGAACTCGTTAATCATCAATTATTCGGTTAGAGAGAAGTCACGTGTCGTTGCTGAAGGTGAAGTAATGTAATTTAAATATTTCAGATTAGTAATCAACTGTACTACGAATTACTTTAGATATTGAAACCCTTTCTATAATAATATCACTTAGAAAGTTATATGATTAAATTGAGCACAAGGAAAGGTTTATTTGCTTATAATATGTAGAGGTCTAGTTAGAGTAAACAACTAAGTTTGATCTTTTGTATTATGTTGTTTCATGAAAATAAATGTTTATTTTTGGCACGTATTTTTCTTCAACAGCATAAAGTTATGTGTATATCACATAACCAGCTAATTTACAAAATATAAAAATATATATACTATTTACTTCGAATTCTTGGACAGTGAAACTATACATCAGATGTATAATTAATTTCCATTTATTTTCTTTGGATCCAAGTTTTACATCCCATTTACTGATATTAATAATGAGCCCCATTAGATATTTATATGAATCCCAGTTATAATCTAGATTAAACAATCAAATATAAAAACTTAACGTTCAAAAACCCCAACAAACACCACCCTAGAAGCAATTGTTTCAATGCAAACTATGATATTAATTAAGTTTGATTTCAGAATATTTTTACGATTTATATTGTATCGAATACAGTATTTTTTTATAAATAACACTATGTTAATATCAAGAAAGAAAATAAGGTGACAAGAGGCATTTACAAATATTCAAGACATATTGAACTACGAGTATTTAATTCCATCAGGAAACATTATATATATATCACAATTATTATAGAATCGTGGTAATTGGTAATATTATAAAAATATCTGAAACTACGACCAGAAAGGTTTATTTATCATATTTTTTCGATTATTAACTGTGTCGGTGTATACTAAAGTAACACAACCAAACTCTATTTCACTGCACCTGTGAACTAATACATAAAACATTTCAATTAAATTATACATGCGGTAACTGCTCTAGTGCTGGCAACTTGTTCACTACAGACGCTAGACGGTGCTACTAAACAGAATATCTACGTTGAACAAAGGGGAAACTTGCATTATAAATATCTATTTATATATATATATATATATATATATATATTATATTCTTGATTCACTATTAAATAAAACTAGAATACTAATCTATAAATTTTACTGGAATTATTATGAAATAATAACACATAAAAAAGAACCAAAAAGTAAAAATTTACAGTTTTATTAAATAACTATTGTTAAATGGCATTATGCGTGGCTGTAATAAATAGTATATCATGCTATAACACATAAAATATAATTTTATAATAAATTATAATTTTTATATAATTTGCTAAAGTAACATTATTTATTAAAAGTATCCTGGGATCTATTAATTCTATCCTTACCCATTTTCCTCATAATTGCGCCGGAAGTTTTTGTATACTTAATTGATTTCAAGAACTGATGAAGAAACGATTGCTATAAACAGTTATTACAGCGCGCGATGGAACAACTACAACTCAAAATAGTCTGTATTTAGATTCAACTTGATGAAATGCTTTTTTGAATCACTTATTATCCATTTATCCCTTTTTTAGTTGTTTATTAAAAATATATATATGAATTAAACAATTTTATCACCAAATGTACATTCACAATGTAATATCATATGTTGCAGTTATTATAACATTCAGAATATTATTTGTTTATTTGAATTGAAGGATTTATATATTCATTTCAATAATTCAACTCTCATCATGTTTTCTTAACAGTAACTTCAACTTTATATTAAATTATTAAAAAGGCCAATTATTATCACTTGTGTAAATTTGTTATAAAGAGTTAAAAACAATTGCTTTTCGAAAGAAAGAGCACTAAAAGAAAGCTACAGATCATCGGCTTAAAAGTTCCCAAGTCCCGTTAAAAGCATACTTTGTAATAAAAAGCAACATACAAATAGAAATTAAAGTTCCAGCCGTTCCAAAGTTCAAACCGTTCCAGCTTCATAAACAAATATTTGAAAAATTAAGCTAAAATGGAACGTTATATTAATACAGCGGCTGTTAAAACTATACCAACACGAATTCATCTTAAAAATATTTTAAAGCTTATATGCATAACCAATATTAAATATTTATGTTGGTTTAATGCGAACACTTTAGAATACCTTCCGTAAAAGGGCTCGCTCGGTAGAATCTGTGACACACTAACTTAATATTCGGAGCATGTCTTGTAGGACCGTTAGCCCCGTCATTCTTCATTATCCATCCACAATATCTACAGATACGAAGAGGGAAATATTTATTACCGCGCCTCTCATGTTTCATGCCGTGAAACGGCACGTGTTGGTATGTGTGGCGGGTGATATAACGATTTGTTATTACGTATATAAGTACGTTGTCTTTATTCTCGAGTTTTCGAAAAACACCTTGTTTCGTTTTTTAGTAGTATATTATGTTCATGTAACTTTTTAGTAGATAGGTACGTGATTTTCAATCATAAATAATCCTAGCAGTACCTAATATATTTCAACGGAATACATATAATACAAAATTCAAATTACTTATATTCAAATATAATATTACGTTCATGTAACTTTTCAGTAGATAGGTACGTGATTTTCAATCATAAATAATCCTAGCCTAATATATTTCAACGGAATACATATAGTACAAAATTCAAATTACTTTCTTCCAGACAATAATAAAATAAAATGATAAAAATATTTTTGAAATTTCGTACTTCTTACAAAAAATAGGAATCGGTACACGATCGCTTCGTTCTCCCTCCGTTATACCTACCCCTTTTTCTTAGGAACGAGTGGAGGTTTGATAACTCCGTTAAAACTGAAACCCTTGAAGTATTCAACAACTAAATACCGAATACAATTTACTTTCAGAGGTTATTAGACCTTTCTAAATTTAGCATCCACAATTCCGAGTACGATATAGGACGAGAGTCACCAAAGCTACCGAGCTACCGTTTTCTGAGTCAGAGTTCTGAATCAGGTGTTAAGGACAAATTGTAATTTAAGACATAATATATAGATTATGTACTACTTATGTAAAAATATGATTTGTGACAATGACGATTTGAATATTGTGGTCCAGTAAATAGGCTCATTGAAAACTAAGGTGTGGCATAGCACGTACAACTCGGAAATGAACTCACTTTAACATTATCAATATTTAAATACTTAAAACATTATCGTGTTAGTAACAATATTCATAACTTAACTCAATAACGATTAACCGATCCAAGTGATCATATTAATCATATCTGTCAATAATAGAAGAAAAACTAGTTAAATATTAGAAATACAAGACATTTTTTATGCATAGTTTTCTGATGATTAATGTATGTCCAACTGTATGTCAACTCGCGAGTGAAATTATAGACTAATTTATTATTATTTTTAGAATCCTGAAAATAGATACTAAAACTAACATCGTTTTCATAAAAGAAAACAAAGTATGGAGTTTTATTACAAATTATAATTTCTCTCTATAGAACATGCGCCTTTCACAGTTTTGTATCCGTTGTTTACACGATTCCCTCAGGGCTTGAAATATCTTGTCGAGATAAAACTTGGCCTTTGACACTTTTCGGCCTTCCAATTATCCCTATGCATAAAATCTGTATTGCGGCGAAAATTAGAGTTTGTTGACAGTGAAGACCGATTTCAAGGAACTGGAGTGTTGTTACATAATTACGGTGTTCAATTTTCACGGTGGTTTTTAATGGAAGTTGGTGTTGTCAGATATTATTTTATAACTTCATTATATATATGAAACGCCTTATTATTTATTTTTCACTCTCGTGGACCGTGCCTTTCTCTTCTTTTTAATATATGTATAATAAATATTTTTCTTCTTTTCAATCATATAATTTTAAAGACATGTTGTCACATTTATTTTCGAAATTCGAAATTAACAACTTGCAATTACTACATTTATAAAATTTGTGATATTCGAATCACTAAATCACTAAAAATACGTTGATATCAAGCTCGACCCCAGACTTTCCTATTCGAATACCAAGTGCCGAAACGACAACGCTACTATGCTCCCGTTCATTCATCGTGGTGCATAATTCCGTGATATATTTGCATCGTACCTTTGTCAGTAATTATAGTGGTGAAATAGGTACTTAAATCCAAACTAAAGTAGCTAGAAAGCAATTCTTTCTTTTATTTAAATACACTATGTACTGTAGTGATATTAGCTGTGAGTATGTTAATTAGTTTTTGTGATAAAAAAAAACAGGTTTTATGTTCACATAAGAACTTTAAATTGTTGTCATTTTATTTCTGTTTTACTTCCAATATTTAAATTGTTTATGTTATATTTACTATTGATAGACTTCCTTGCGTTTACAGAACTGCCACAATTTAAACCCAAAATGCAAAAAATCGAATATTGAAGTTGGCGATTAGTAACACATATTGTAAAGTTGTCAGCTGTTCTTATCCGTTAACTCAGCAAGACTTACTTCACAAATCTTTAGAATTCTCTTTAAATATTAAAAACTTTACTGAATTAAATTAAGCATTAAATTTTAAATACAAATTTTGTGATACTGACTATCGTTTAATTAATAGTAAACTATAAAATATAAATTAAAATACGGTATTTTTAGTAATTTGTCGTTAGAAGAGTGTGTGTCTAAATTCTATTCACTTTTGAATAACCTCATTGTTAAATACATCCCTGGTAAATTCAGGTCTCGATGATGACATGATTTAATGCATAATGACTAATTTGTTATGTCGCAAGACAGATTGTCAAATTAAATAATTATACCTGTTCATTCAGAATTTTAGATAACGACTTTCTAAGCACTCAGAAATTGAGAATTGAAGTGAAATAATGATTATGTATGAAATGAATGATTCCAATATCTAAATAATTTAGATATTGGAGTCATTCCATCCCACTGGTATTCTCTACTTTTTAACATAAAGACTATTTTAGAGTATGTAAAGAACTGAAATCTAGAACTCAACATCGTAACTGTATCTCCATAAATCAATAGCAATTTCGGGACGCCAGTCTTGCATTGACGTCTATATGTCAATGCGCAAGCACCTTACTTCCTTCTGATAAATGATGTTTTTTGGGTGGCCCGGCAAGTCTCATTTAACGGCGAAATGATAGATTTCATGCGGTCGTGCTGTGACTTATCAAAATACAAAATGCGTATTTTTAGATAATCAAATTTTTACGAAAATAAATTTTCACAGTAAAATTTAGAGTTAGAATCATTTCAAATGATATAAAGAGTTGTTGTTATTGTAACCATAGCCAAACAGGTGTTTTCATCTTAGTAGAATTAAATATTGTGTTATTATTATTTGAGCTGAAATATATTATTATTATTATTATTTAAAGCTTCTTTTATTCCATGCAAAAAATATGGTACAATAATATTATTAATAATATAGTTAATTTTAGATTACAAGTTATAGATTAATTATAGTTTCGATAAAATTATAGTTCACATTAGATTTTAGCTGAAATATATACAAGATAATATTCCTTAAACAATATTTTCTGATGCATTCAGTTTGAAAGCTTTTGTTCAGCTGACGGTAAATTTTTATTTGTCATAAAAGGCTCGCTATTTGTTGATCACATTTTAGATTCAGGAGATCTATTTTTGAATTACGAATGCGATTTCAAAATCACCGCTGACTATTTAGTCACCCACTCGTAATCAAGTCGTACTTGTGGAAATGTTATCTGTGTTTTGTTTGATTTTTCAGCCTATATATACAATATACATTTATGAATGTAGCACTTTATATATATAATATTATATATATATATATTATATATATATATATATATATATATATATATATAATATATATATATGTACCGGGCATCGACTACATTCATATATATTAATATATATGTATATAATAACCGCAATGGTTAAGCCGGCAATAACCGGCAGCGACTACATTCTGCGTGGAACCGAACTCTTACATTATGTTGTGTGTACTTTGTCTATGTTGGCAGCTCTGCGATCGACTTTCAAAAATTGGATGTTTACGAAGCCGTGACCTCAAAGTCACCGCTGACTATTTAGTCAGGGGTGATTTCGAAATCGCATTCGTAATTCAAAAATAGGTCTCCAGGTCTATTTTTGAATGAATGAAATGAATTGATTTCATTTCATTGCTCTTATTGACTGCAAGTGCTGAGTTATATTATATACACATATATGTGGATTTTGTATCATCGTCTTCATGAATTCTGCATTTATATTCATAAGGGGAGTCGGTGTAATATGTAGAATATCGTGTGATTACTTACGACTTTAGATTATCATGATATTCTTACGTACCTATTCTCTAACATAAATATTCTAACATAATTTCTTCTTCTATATCTGAATGCAATCCTACATGAGTTTTGATATTTACTTACATATTGAAACCAAAGAATCAAATTTCGATCATTGTTACAAAACAAAAAAAAAATATTTCCGAATATAAATATTCATAGTGTACGTTTTAATTAAATGGGATGTCCAATGATTAAAAAGTAATAAACCAAGCGCCTACGTAGGTACTCGGGAGCATTTGCTTGATATTTAAATTCTGTTGATTAAATTTCAAATATGAATAGGCCTGTACCCTCCAAACAGAAATTTATAGATAAAAATAAGAACTGATTAATTCTATTTCTTATATTTCTAAATAAACAAGCAATTGTTTTATTGTTTGTTAAAAAGTTGGTTCATTATTAAAACCTATTTCATTCTTTTAAAGCTGAAATTACATATTTATATGAAGGATTTATCTGGTATACCCCTCGCATCTATCTAACACCTATATAGAAGAAAAAGAATTGAGTGATAATGTTAATAAATGATGATAAACAATTTCAAAAGGTGGTAAATAAAATAATTTTATAAATTGTTTTTAAACTCTTTTCAGTTAGTGCGTATTTGTCGCAACGAGCTGCTCAAACCCCTTTAATCGTGTCACGAAGCGTTTCAGGAAGAAATGCTGGTATACGAATGAAAAAGTCCCGCCGTTGCAAAACACGATAATATTCCTCCGCACTCGTACATGGCGAGGGTCGGGCGCGGCGTCCCGGGAGCTCAGTCTCCGTCAGTCGACCCCGGCGAGCGTGAGGGGCCGCTTCTTCCCGTCTCGTCACCAACTTCTCACGGATCGGAATTGTGCAGAAATCGTAACGATACGCCTGATAGACTCCCGTCGACGTGGTGAAACGCTCCGACCTACAAAGCTTTGCCCGAATTGCGGACTATGTTTGCAAACATCTAAAGACCATTTCTTTTATAAAGGTATGTTAACATGTTTAATTACAGGCTTGACCTAGTATATATATATATATATATATACATATTATATATATATATATATATATATAATATATATATATATATATATATATATATATATATAATTTAGCGGTATTTTTAACAGGGTATATAATCCCTAGTAATATTTTGAAGGATTTAACGTTCAACAAATTTTTCTTATCTAGAGTGGTGGTTAAAATATTTTTTTCCACAATTAATCGCATACCGTATACGAAATATACTAGAATATACATCTCTTGTACAAATATTAATGCACTATTACAAGAACGTTAAAATCTTAGTCTAAGTATTCGTTATAGATAACATAAGTTGTCTTCTAAAAACTAATAATCATTATATAAGTTATACAATTTATTACATTCTTGTAAAGATAAAAAGAATTGCTGTGCTAATCTGGATTAGGCATTAAGTGATTAAGCGGTAAAACCACTGGCTGTTACCATCTAATTCCGAATGGAAACTTTACGAATTGTCTTGAATAAACACCCGCTAAAGGCAACTCCTATTTGAATCCGGTAAGACGTTAAGATTACTTCGAGGTCGCTCCCAACTGCTCATAAAGAAAAATTTACTATACCTACAGACATACTATTTTATATCGACAATTCCACCATTATCTTGGCAACATAATTATTATTACTCTAGTGCTACACAGATACGAAACTCTCAATGTAAACAACTGTTATATTATAATATATTTTTATTTATATAAAAAATAAAACAAACACTTAACTTCGGAAACATTTTCAAATGTTTAAATTATGACTGCTAATATTGTTTATTGCAGTCTGGCATGGCGTGTGATCAACAATGAACACCGTGTTTATAAGGTTATTGTAATTTAAAACTACTACTTTACTATATTTTATATTCATAAAATTCTGCTGTTATTTAAGAATATAATTTTGAAATATTTATAATTGAGTATTAGTTTTAGCATTTTGCTTATTGTTTATCGCTTTTCAGTCACTAAAATGTTATCTTTATTAAACGTTAAAACTTTATTTAATTGAATACTTTCAGTACATTTAGCTTAGATAGGCGGACATAATTCCGAAGGCATGATAATGCCTTCGGAATTAAGTCCGCCTATGCCAGTTAAGATTTTTGCAGTATGCAAAGAAACTCAAGGGTGAATAAAATGAATAAAACAATAGTATGATGATAATAAAATAATACTAATTAATAATTATTATTTTTATTTATTTATTTAAGCCCTAAAGACATATTACAATATACAGAAACATTAACATATAAATGGCTTATAATTTATCACGGTTGTTTAGTCCCCTGACTTTTAAGCTACATAGGTCAAGCCTGTATTACAAAAGTCAGTTGTTCGGTAACAGAAATAGCATTTATAAACTCACTAGCTTTCCGCCCGCGGCTTCGCCCGCGTTATATTCGAATTTCCCACAGGAAGGATATGTTTTAACAATACTGCCATACAACCTTTCACCCCCTCCTTTCAACCTTTTACAACCCTTTTCTGCTTTAAAAGGTAGCCTCTGTCCTTTCTCAGCCTCTAGACTATCTGTGTACCAAATTTCATTTAAATCGGTTCAGTAGTTTTAACAATATTTCCATACAACCAATAATCCCTCCTTTCAACCTTTTACAACCCTTTACAACCTTTTTTGCATGAAAAAGTAGCCTATGTCCTTTCTCAGGCTCCAGACTATCTGTGTACCAAATTTCATTTAAATCGGTTCAGTAGTTTTGGTGTGAAAGCGGAACAGACAGACAGACAGACAGAGTTACTTTCGCATTTATAATATTAGTATGTATGTATGTATAGTATGGCACAAAACAATGAGCTTTTCCACAAATACTATTTTCACAGTACTTTTGATTAAAATTTCACCGTCTTCAATTTTCACAGATGACACTCCAGTTTTATTTATTTGAGTTCATTAAAATGACGATAACTTTTTTTTTAATGAACCGATTTTGATGAAACAAAGTTTAGATATTATTCTGAGTTAAAACAAAGCAAATAGTGAAAGTTTCAAGCAAATCGGTTCAGTACTTTCGGAGATAAACGTGAACATACATACAGACAGACAGACAAAAAATTCCAAAAATTTTTTTTTGCTTTCTAATAATCTATTTAAGTGCCCCTCTATCCATTTCAGTCAAAAATACTAAATGTACAGACAAAATATTTTTACTGTCTTATTATATGTATAGATGTACGGTGTAATAATCATGACACGGAACATCTGAGTCTTAAGAGTAAAATAATAATAATAGAAAAATTGTAATAGAAAATATTTTAAACAGACATTCTTTTCATTTTTATAGTATGTGTGTGTTAGATATGTAGATGATACATTTTGTGTTTCTGTGTTGTGTGTGTCTGTTCCTGTGTTGTGTGTGTGTAAACCTGTAAACTTATAAAGTTATAAACTCACAGCGATACCGAGAAAGCTTTAATGTGTTATATTATGATTTTTCCAGTCTCAACGTAGGTTTGCGTCTGTAACCACGGTGTTAACTTGTTTTTCATGTCATATTTATTAAGCACTAACGGACCCGATAGACTTCGTCCTGTCAAAAAGATTTGGAAAGTGGCAGTTTTTTGTTCCTACTTATTTTATAGATAATTAAATGTAAAAAAGCAGTTATAGTGACGTAACCACAATAGTTAGACATATGATCTCGCGAAGTTTTTTGTAGATGTTGATATATTCTATAATATTGTCGACCATTATTTTGTTGTATCATTAATACTCTTCGCAGCGTATGCGATAAAAGACATTTTATGGCTAATTTTTTTACACCTTCGGTTGGTTTTAATAAAAATTTCTAAAGATTTCTATAGTAATCTAGTACTAAATATAGCCTATTTTTAGTTACTCAGTGATAATGTAGTTACCTAATGAAAAAATAATTATTAAAATCGGTCTAGTACTTTTTGAGTTTATTCGTTACATACAAAAATACAAATCTTTTTTCCTCTTTATAATAGTAGTGTAGATGTAGATATACATCTTTAAATGTAAGTTAATCTTATTATAAAGTCTGCAACAACTGTTTGGACTTGACTGTGTATGTATGTCTATAATTATACCCAAATATCTGATGACTTCAACTCTTGTCACGGTAGTACAGTTACATGTGATCCAGTGTAAGCATCTGACTGACCGGTACTAGAAGTATTATAAAAATTTGTGAAATATATAAATAGTATAGTATAGAGTAATATTTTATTATATAGAAAGATAATATACTTGGAATCAGGGGCTACGTGGAAAGGAAAACGTAAGGAAACAATTATAAAAATATAAATGTTTATATTTCACGACAAGTTTCAAATATTACAAATTGACACACACCTACAAAGACTTTTATTGCTGACAGAAAAGGTTTATCAATAAAAGTTTCCTTTAAACAAATTACTAAATACTAATTTATACAACGGAAGAAATCGTACGAAATTCTCAATCCTTTTCATAGGTTCCTTTTGTAGAATGGAACAATCAAACAATCAAGCCTACTTAATACTCCGTGAAAACTCTAGAGGGCACTATCAATCAAAGTGTAAGTATGTACTCGAACAAAACATTGACAAACCAAAAACTTCATTATAAAAAATAGGTTTTTTTGATTGAAGGTATTCATTGACTAAAAAATAAAAGTTTTTTGATTGAAAGTATGTATTCATTCCACCCTCAATCAAACAACTTGAGATAAAAGACAAGCCCATTAGATTCCCATTAGATTAGATTTCTTAAGTTTTCAAATGTATGACGTGACAAAGGTTGTTCAGTATGTCTGATATCTCTATTAGATAGATATTACTCGTATGAACATATTGAACAGTAATGATGCCATTATTTATCTTTTCTTATATAAAATAATACCTTTATATCTAAATGCTTCATTCTTTTTAACTGTTCATGAGAGTTACAAGTTTTGATAGCAGATTGGTTGTCCTCATAAATAATCACAGAATTATTGTCAAAATAAATTTAGTTCTAACGCCACTGTATTTTGCTTTTTCGAGGACCAAGATACTAAGTTACCGTAAACTTGTAGACAGAAACCTGAAGTAGATTTTCTATCTATTGAATCTCCCCAACTAGCATCAGCATAGCTCGCTAATTGATTTGCATTAACATTTTTTGTGGTATACTAACTTATATTCAATAGTTCCCCGAATATATCGAAAAATGCGTTTTAAGCATGTCCACAAATTGCTACAAGCACAGTATTGAAATCGCGACAAAAAGGTTATGCTAGAACATAAATCTGGCCTAATGCCAATCATAGCTTACATTATACATCCAATTACTTGTCTACATCTATGTTCCAATTCAGTATTTTCCGACTTATCCTTTCTTAAACTTGACAAGTCAAAGTTGGATCCATAGATGTAGCGACACTGTGGCAATCTGACATTTGAAATTTATCTAAAACAATCTTAAGATACTGTGCTTGGTTCAATGACGTAGTACGGTTTCAAGATTTTGTTCTATATTTATACCAAGGTAGAAACTAGCAAGACCCAAGTCTTTACTTTTAAAAACGGATTTCATGCTTTTTATTACGTCACGAACCATTAGTCCAAACCCAGTACAGAGCAAATCGTCTACAAATACTAGTAGATAAACTTTACTATTTTCACTTGTAAAATAATAAAGACAATGATCGCTTTTGGTTCTAATAAAACTTTGACTTACATAAACTAATTGAATTGTTTTTACTGTAGCCATTTTAACTACTGGTGAGTAGACATCGCAATAATCTAACCCTTTTTTAAATTAAGCTTCTAGCTACTAACCTAGCTTTATACAAATTAATCTCACCTTCTTTATTACGCTTGATCTTAAATACCCATTTTGTATCAACAATCATCATCTTATTTTTTCGGTCGGTTTTTCATAAATGACCACGTGTCATTTTCAGCTAATGCTCCCATTTCTACCTGCATTGCTTGTTCCCATTTTTTCTGCATGTCGTGATGAGCCTATTTTAAGCTAGTAGGCTCTTCAGGATCAATTGCCATGAAACACTTCTATGATGTTGCGGTCTAATTCCAGAGATAGACATCATAGACAGCGTAGACATCGAACCTTGATCTTCTTCCTGTATACTTTGGGCTGAATCATTTTCACTCTCATCAACACCTTCATTGATTATTTCATGAAGTACAGGTACAGGTTCTACAATAATAGGTGATCTGATTTCTTCAACCGAATCTGGTATTGAGTCCGATTCAATCGTTATTAGCTCTTTCTCACCTTGTATAGTGTTAGTGTTATTAGTAATACTATACATTTGGTACTATAACAATTTCCCGCTCTAAAAAGAAGTTTTTTTTTAGTATCGGATTTAATATATTTTAAAGCCTTTCGTAGTATCTCCGTAGCCAACAAACAATCCCTTTCTACTTTTGCTGTCCAGTTTTAATCGACGCTGTTTTGGGATGTGTACCCATACTTCTGTTCCGAAGATCGCTTTAAGTTGAGTGATATCAAACTTTTTATTGTACCATAATTCAAAAGGTGTCTTTTTTTCAACGGAGCTTGTGCCTGTTCTATTTAAAATGAAAACAGCAGTATTAACCGCTTCTCCCAAAACGGTTTTGTCAATGCCTTCGCTTGCATCATTGACCTGGCTGCTTGCATAACGGTTCTCATTTCTCTTTCCGTAATTTGATGAACAATGCCATAATTTTCAAACATTTCTTTTACTCATTTATTCACAAACTCTCCTCCACCGTCTGTTCGCATAGTTTTGATATTAACCCCTTGGTTTCGACATAGAGCCAGAAAAACTTTGAGCTTGACAAAACTTCCGAATTTCCTTTATTGTGTAGACTGTGCGAAAGTGGGAGTAGTGATCCTTGAGTAAAAGCAAAAATATCTCGAGCCTCCCAATGACTTTTCTTCAAGAGGGCCACATAAGTCAGCACTTATGACCTCACCTGGACTATGTGCTTTAATGGTGCTACTATGATGTGGTCTCCTGCTTTGTTTGCCTTGTACAGATGCGGCACAGAAATGAAGCTTATTACAGTTATAAGTTATATAATTAATTTCAACGCATTTTTTTACATATTCAAAGTTTTGATGGCCAAATTTGCAATGATAAATATATAAATCACATTAATTATTGCAATAATTCGATTCTGTTGTGACAGACGTAAATGCCATTGCATCTTTGTCAAAACACATTTCAAAAAGTTTACCTCCTCGCTTAGCAATGACAATAGTCTTATTGTTTTTGGTAAATTTACATCCATTGCTATCAGAGAACATATATAGGCCTTTATCTAAGGCACTAGTAACCGAGAATAAGTTCACGGTCAAATTTGGAACGTGTAAAACATTATCGAGTCTTACCAAAGACCAGTTATGCCCATCGTATGCTTTCAAGTGAACACATCCTTCTCCAATAACTTGAACCTTTGCACCATCACCTAGCTGCACCATTCTGGTGTAATTGATGGTTTTATAAATTGTCGAAATACTCCTTATTACGGCACATGTGGTGGTGCACCCGCTGTCCATAAACCAACAGCAGTTTTTCTGATCGTTTCACATCACCAGCCATTAAAGCAGTCACTTCACTTTGTACTTTCTTTTCGTCTTCGGCTTCTTTTTTGAAAAAACAGTATTTCGAAATATGACCTGTCTTTTTGTAAAAATCACACTGTTTATTTCTAAAACAGTTTTCCTTGGTGTCGCCTGATTACCACATACATGACAATTACTAGAACTCGTAATAAGAGCTGTCGGCACTTCGATGTTGGAGTTTTGTAACGTTCTTCTTCGAGCAGAAGTCTTGACGTCAATTCACTAAGTGTTTGTTTGTCTGGTGACGCAGACTCCTAAGCTCGTCGAAAATATGTATACTTCTCTGGTAGCGACATGAGAATTTTTGTAATTGTCATTTTCTCAGAGATTTCTTCACCCGCCTGTTTTAGTTTCATTTTAAGCTCTTCTATTTAGGATAGAAAGATAGATACGGAGTCTTCCTCGAACTGTAGCGTGAAAAATTTCTGCTGTAACAAATGAACGCTGACAGCAGATTCCTTGTCATATACAGTTTTTAACTTCATCCACATTTCATGAGCTGTTTCACATGATAATATATGAGTTTGAGGTCCTTGTTCCATCCTGGTGAAATAATAGATTGGGCTCTGGCATCTTCTTTTACCCATGCTGATCTCTCAGCATCGTGTACGGGTTCTTTTCTTATCACCCGATACGATATCGTAAAGATCCAGTCCTTTTAAGATGATCCTTGTTTCGAACATTCATGTCGACCAGTTTTGTCCTGTGAATTTCGTTACGCTGGTAGTGGTCGATGCCATGTTCAATTTTCCTTGCCGTGTCCGCAGTACGACCCGACGTCAAACGCCGTTTTAATTAAATGTCGATACAAACGTTTTATTTACTTTCCTTTACGAACGTGATTACGGCCCATAACCATACGGAATCAGGGGCTACGTGGAAAGGAAAACGTAAGGAAACAGTTATAAAAATATAAATGTTTTATATTTCACGACAAGCTTCAAATATTACAAATTGGCACACACATACAAAGACTTTTATTGCTGACAGAAAAGGTTTATATTAAATCATAAACAACAAATATAAGTTATAAATTCATATAAAATACACGAACATGTTAATCCAATAAACTAATATATACATATTTTACTACTGAATCGTACGATGTTCAAAACAAATTATACAGCCTACTTCCTCAATTTGTTTTTGAACCTCAGCTTACTTGTAGACTTTCTAACGTCAAAAGATATTTCATGGGAAGGACATAGATTGTACCAGAATGGAGCAAAATAATATTTCAATAGAACGAAAAATTAGTTTTAACGAACGAATGATATACTTTCTCCTTATCACCCTCGATGAGAAAACAGGAAATTGTTTAAAAATCTGAAAAGAACTTAATGTTATCTGGAATTGGTCAGATTTACTACTGTCAAATACCTTTTTTGATCTTCTTTTTTTGTCGATAATATCCTTAATTGTATTCTCCAAATCTATTATTCATCCTTGCCTCATATACACTCTCATTCGTTGCCTGTTGCATTCACTGATTGGCTTTTATAGCAGATCAAGGTTTTCCCTCTCAAAAATCGCATCCCTTACATCCTTATAAAATATAGAATGGTCGTGAAAAAAGCTATTTTCTGTCATTGCATTCTCCACGATTTGCAAAGGAATTGCCTGTCCACCTAGGCAGAGGCCTGCACACCTAAGTAAAGCAAAGTCCTCATTGGCGTGCACTTATTCCTAGGTTCACCCGGTTCGACTAAGTAGGTATGTCACTAACCACGCATCCATGGCACTGCAACCCTACATCGGCAAGAGTATGAAGAAAAATAAGAGATATGTTAATGTTTATATTTTAAAGGGATAACGTAATTAGGATTATACGGTACGGATTGTACTACTCACTCAGAATGGGAGGAAAGTGGGTTAGTAGTAGCTCCGGCAGTCCGAGGTCGTATATCCAATACTCCATCACATTTACCGGGCAGGTAAATGATAAAGATAGTGATGTGGTAGTGATTTGCTTTCTCTAATTACAAATTATAATATCATCTCCTATATTCACTATGTGAAACACTCTTGAACTAACAGCATCCTTTTTTTTTGCTGAGGAAATTATTACATTAAATTATCATAACATTATCCAAACGTTCCTACAATGTTTTCTGCAGTATCAGTAAAAATATAAGATTTTTTTTCTATTATAAACTTGATATCCAACGCGACAAATAAGTTGCTGGAACAAATTATCTTTTCTTGTAAAATTGTGCTAGTTACAACCATATAATTGGCAGTATATAGCAGGCGAAATATTGTCGAGTCGCGTTCCATGTCACGCTTATGTTACGTGCTAAAATGGAGAGAATTATGTCAAGCAGTCCAAGACAATTTCTTCTTTACAAAGTACAGTTGAACACTATTGTTTTAGGAAATAAAAATAAATTATTTTGAACACAGAAATTAACACATACTTTTTTTTCTGACTCACGACATACGCCGATTTAATTCTGAATATATTAGAGAGGCCAAAGAGTGCAATAAAGGCTCCTTTGTATTTGCAAAAGATCTGTGACTTGAACAGAGTCCGCAGACGAAGCTGAAGATAGAGAACGACAGAGTTGTCACATCCCTATCGCAGCTTATGGCCGAGATCTAATGATTCAATGAAACACCTTTAGGTGACGTCATGACTACCTGCGATTAAGGCCTCAAACTGTAGAGGTATAACAGCATTTCATTCCAACATTTCCCTAAAACACCCTCCAGGTGATTGTATGGTACTGTTTTGCAAAAGGGTGATAGAACTTAGCTGAAGACGTATACACTCGACACGCGCATAAACTGTTTCTAAAAGTCATTACGAATCGTCTCGCGTGCAGGTATGATGTCTTTGAATCTCCCGAACAAGCATGATTCCGAAAAGATTTCAATACCTTAGACCACATATACTGAAGCAAGTTATACAAAAGACCTGTTAAAAAAGTTAACCTGCTTATATGTTTGGTGTTTGAAGACTATAAGAAAGCTTTAGATAACGTTGAAATTTAAGTCGTGCTTTAGTCTCTCTAAACGTGCCATATATTGTGTCACGTGGACGTTGCAGTCACTACACTGAATTGCCAAAATATCAGTCAGGTTTCAGGACCAGAACTCGAAATATGGCTCCAGCGAGATTTAAATATAGTGAAGTGATATCGTCGAAACAGTTCACAGCTGCACTGGAGAATATATTTTGACTTTTGAACAAAGAGAACTGAGGAACAATATCATCGGCACGAAGTTGACATACCTTCCATTGACATACTGATCATATCGTTGTCATGGCCGACACCAGTACACAAAATGCTCAAAGATGGAAGCAGATTACGGTTGGCCATTTAGCTTCTGATCTAAATTCTGGTGAGGTACTACCATTACCATTTTACTCTGAACTTTCGGACCTCATTTCAATTTTTTTTATATATATAAAAAACAAATCAAGATGAATTTTTTTTGAGACCCATTTCATTATTTATGACCTATATCGAAAAACCGTTTAAATTTAGACTAATAATTCTATAGTCTATAAAGACCTTACACCACGTACAATAAAATGTTTGTTTTAAAACGTTATTTACGGTTATTTCTATGTCTATATTATTTTACAACAAATCAACACAATTTTATATCTTACGATTAAAGCCATATCCGTAGTCTCAATGGTAACTTATTTATTTTTTATTTGAAATATATTTGACAGCATAAGTACACATTTATGTTTGAAAGCTTTTTGTCTTGATCAACCTGATGGTAAGTGACGATAAGGCTAATAAAGATAATATATTGATCTACAGGTGATTTTTGACATTTTAGGCTGTATTCACGTTTATTTCAACAAATATTGATAACACAAATTGTCACAGTCAAATTATAACCAAATAAATATTATATATGTTGTAGTTTTGAGAATACGAGTCTTAATTTTAAAAAAAAAATGTAGTGAAGAATCTCTTTTAGGTCTTACATTTTTATATTATATAGAAGAGGTGCCACCAATTTAAATAATACTGATAATGACCGAAAAATATTTTTTTTACCATGAAATTTATATAATTAACACATAATCAATTAATGTTATTTTAAGTTTCTATCCTTTGTTCTTTACTTGACATATGAACTTCAACTTTCGTGTTCATGCTTATATCAGATGACACAATTGTTAATCTCTCTTTTGAATAAGTCTGCATAACACCTTGTTTCTGAAAAGAATAAGATTTTTTTAGATAACATCCCTAGTTTTATTACATAAATGCTTTTGTTTACTTAACAATTTAAGAATTGAATTATTATTCAATATTAACTCTTAAATTGTTATCTAATATATATAAATCTCATGTCACAATGTTTGTGCTCAATGAACTCCTAAACTACTTAACCGATTATAATAAAATTCGCACACCATGTGCAGTTCGATCCAACTTGAGAGATAGGATAGTTTAAATCTCAAATTATCATCATCATCATCAATTTTAAAAATTCTTTCACCAATAGAAAGCCACATTATTGCGGAGTGTCATCATCATCATCATCATCATCATCATCATCATCATCATCATCATCATCATCAGCGGACGGCGCGCGATGGCTTCGGGTTTAATTCAGTTCGCTTTCGTGCTCGCTTCGGGGATTATTAATATTATGCCCAACGAAGTGGGCGCGGGTCAGCTAGTTGTTTATAATTCCCACAAGTGAACTCGTCTGTATACCTTCTTTTAGTATATACGACTGAACTTATGCAATCCAACAGTCATTAGAAATTTTAACGATGCACTTACAATACCATATTTTGAAATCTTTTTATGTTACTTAACTTTTTTGTATACTGTCTACATGCAAATACAGAATAATAAAATCTTCCCACAACGTTAATACTAAAACAACACTGTTATACTTAACAACTGTAAATAATGTCCATACATTTAAATATATACTTGATGAAAGCGGAGTTTACAAATACCACGTCTGAACTTGAATGCTTACTACGGCATGAATTGTGTACACGTTTGGTGTTAAGGCAATAATGGAATTAGGGTAACATCTACGTCTTAATAGTTCAAGGCAACCAATATTACTATTGATTACTGTTAGAATGTTCTACTTATGCGTGTTACCATTAAGAATATATTTGCTCATGTAAAGAAATATGAACCTAAGGCTATTCAAAATATTCCCCTTAGGTTTAGTTCAGCGTAATATCCTTAATTTAATGCTAGAAGGCCACATGCGAATTATTAGTAATCTTTAATAATGCTGCTCTGTATTTATTATGTTATCAAATCTCGATCACGCTAAAGTATTATTCAATATTCTATGTATCTTTTTTTTTTGTTGCTCTTGGTCAGACCTTAGTAAGTGGACATCGTTCATGGATATTTGCAAATCCAAAGAGCAAAGATTTAGTCAAGTTATTAAGTCTCGTTTAAAATAGAATATATCGTAACGTTCAGGTGACACCATAGCTGACAGCTATACCAGAGTTTGTTGCTCTTGGTCAGACCTACCTCAAAGTAAGTGGACATCGTTCATGGATATCTGCAAATCCAAAGAGCAAAGATTTAGTCAAGTTATTAAGCCTCGTTTAAAATAGAATATATCGTAACGATCAGGTGACACCATAGCTGAAAGCTATACCAGAGTTTGCACGTACTTTTATGAAATTAGTACTGAAAAGTAACTGAGCTCAACCAAATCTTTTCCTGATGGGACGAGTAAACTTTCTTGTGGGGCAGATTGGTGGTAGAAAAATGAAAAAATAATAAAAATAAAATACGACATTGCAAACAGTTTCTCAGAGTCTGAGATTAAAGAGCCTAGGAAGAAAGCACAGAAAACCAAATTCCCTTTGGTGCTATAAAGACTCTCTTACCTCGTTCGAGATTTGAAGCGTTGCCTAGTAACAAATGAACATAGAATTTTGGTAACAAGAATGTCAAACAATTAATTTTTACAAAGAGAAAATATATTTTACTTATTTTTACAATTTCTTTCTTTTTTCATTTTTATCGGAAGCAATTTGGATCACAATCGATCCCAAACAAAGATCCCCAATAAAATAACCACAAAAATAAATTATAAGACAAACTCCAATTTTAAACAATTATATGAAATTTTAATCTGGTACCTGTATACTCGTACTACACTGTTGGAAAATTTGACAGTGTGTCTCGTCTAATTAACTCCGATGTATCATCATTAGAACACAAATTTAAACTTATATTGAATATATTATTGAAATAATAACTCAATTATATTATTAAATATATACGACTGTATATCTTTATTAATATAACTAACTACACCGACTTATAGTTACTCACTGTTTTCTTAGGAAACGTATGATGGTATTTACTCCCGACTCAGTCATGCATAATTTTCGTTTAAGAAGCAATCTGTCTGAAAGCATATTAGTTAGTTTTGATATTTTACTGTGTATAGGTTTAGACAGTCTTTAAATGATTGTAATACAATTATACTTCTACTAAATCTTTCTTTTATCTTCCATATAATAAGTATTTTACGACCCCTGCTCACTGTCACACTCAGACATGTAATTAATGTAGATTTGGGTCGCAGAAATGCTTCTTTCTTTCAAGATCTCTGTACAAAGATACGTATATTGTCAATTGATCTGCGCGGCCTTGTGTGTCACCTTGATAGGTAGCGATTCGTTGTAGTTGTCTTACATTGGACTTCTAGACAAAAATACGTTTTGTTGTTCCGTCTGATTCTGTTTAGTAGCTATGTTTATGGTGCTTCTTTTACGGTAACTAATAACGAATTGTCTTGTGGGGTATGTTATATAAATGTTTTTTGCTGAAAATAATTGTGTCTGAAAGAATGTGGAATCAAAATTATATAACAAAACATTTCATAAACAAAAGAGATGTGTTCAGACCAAGACAATAATTTGAAAGTATTTTAACATAACTGGTGCTTTGTATTCTTATTCTACTAATAGCAAAAGAATTTATTACGAAATAAAATTGCTATAATGTTTATTATTTATTTTTGTCATTATTGTTAATTTTAAGCTCTGTAAGTGATTTAGGGCATAGAAAGGGTGATTATTTCGTGAAATTTCAATTAGGTTACAATGTATCTGTGTTATTTAATTTTAGTAGTGCAAAAGTGTTAAGTATATAAATAATGAGCTTATAAAAAATATATATACGACAAAACTATATCTGAAGGAAAAATCCATAAATATTTTAAGAAAATTAATAAGATTCTTAACTACCTCTAATTAGTCTGGCTTTAAATACTGTTACATAAGAACTTTTTTTTACTCTTAATTATCATCTTATCTTCCATTATTACATTAGAATTGCGCTACCGTGACCATGTTCTAGAAGTCGTCCTCAGATCAATGTAAATTGGAGTATTACAGGAAGGTACTGTTCCAGCTGCTTCACTGTACGCTGTGAAGTGAAGCAGCTGGAACAGCTGGACATGTTCTCGTGTGGTGCAGAATGCTCCTAGAAGCAGCTCATTATTACACATGTTCACAATAACTTCACAATAGGGTTCTAGTAATCATATGTGAAGAAGTTAATCTCTCTAAAACCTCTAATAATAATTAAAATCCAATGAAACCTCATTAGAAAATAAACAGTCTTATCGCGAGAAATTAAATATCAAAGTAGGAATTTAAAACGTATAACAAAAAAACAAGTTCCGTGTTTATCCTTGATATACAGGCATACCTATATCGGTACAGTTAAAATCCCTACAGTTAAAGGGAGCAGTGGATCGATCAAAACGCCTTCTATCTCGATGTTCCGATTAAACACATAGAATTATCCTATTTATTGATGAAAAAATGGTGGAATTAATAAATATGTAAAGTAATGTGAAAAATTTTACGAGAATAATTTTAATTAGAAAGTACATGGCTTATCTAGTAAATAGTTTTAAATTGAAAAAATGTATAGAAATCGCTAGATTATGAAATTAGAAGGAAAAAGAACAAACAAAGAAACAAGAAAAACCCAGAAAAAGAGAAACCAAATACCTAATGTTGTAAATGCCTAATATTATTGTACTATTATCACCAAAGATAGCATATTAGATAAAGATGTATAATAATAGAGCACAAACAGGTATCTGTAATGGAGGCTCATAACAAGAGTAATGTTTGACAATAAGATGCCAGGAAAAGTAAAAGTAGAATATAAAAAATTATTCCGAAGGAATTTTGCAATCGGCTCTTATTTTTTCTTCTTATTTTTTTAAATTATCTGCGCATTCATTTACAATTTATCTTCTTTTATATTTTAATCTTGTAGGTAATCCTATGACTACACATCACATATATCTAATTTTTAAAAGAGTTTGGAAGCATTATACTTAAATAAAGTATTCTGAAAGCAACGCATTCAAAAATTCATAAAGCGTTTGTAAACTATCTTATTAAATAAAGCTATTACTTTCCGTTACCAAAACCCAGATTCATGAATATTGGCCTAATTAAAGCTTTGCAGAATTCGCAGAACTTTTATGAAGGGTTATTGTGACCTACAAGCGGTTCAATGCATTTATAACACAAACAAGTAGGTCATCCAAGAAAATATAGAAACAGTATTACGTTTATCAACATAACTATTATCCAAATTAAAACTTCATAAAAGATATATTTTTTATACATTTTGGTGGGACCTATATTTTTTATAATACAATAAGAAACAAGGTATACACTATCAAAATAATCTTAATTCAACATAAGCCTGTACAGGCAATTATTTACGTCAAACAAATGTACAATTTTCAAAAGAGTGCATATTTTTTTGGATTAACAATCAATTTATTTTTAATACTTCACCATTCGCTGGCTTAGCAATTACTTAGACAGAACAATCACAATGATTGTTCTTTCGAAAATCCTGACAGATTTTCCTAGATTAATAACGGCAATAGGCGAATAATAATTCTTAGTAGCTCTTCTGATTTCGTGAGTATCATTATTGAAGTGTCTCTGGCATTGATCGCTTCGCAACTCTTTTCCTACCACACAGTATAAACAATTTGCTGCAATGTTTCATATCTGAGATGCATACATCTGTGCTTGAAGGATTGAAACAAAGTTACATAGACATCACTATCAGATTCGGGAGCGGCTAATGGGATCACATTCAATGTTTTCAAAATTCATTTATGTCTCGTCGGCACTAAGTTGTGCTTATTTAACTTAGTTCCCACTTTTCGAAATGTATCCATCGCCCTTAATGAACTTTTTGACTCTACTGGTAATTGATCTCGCACGAAATTTTGCTTTATCGAGGAGAAGGCGGTTACAACTGCTAAAAAACTTGAGGTAAAAAAGCGCTAGAGCAATATCTGATACTGCACAAAACTCAAGTCCGTGCATGAAATACTGCAGAGAGCTTTCGTATGAGTAGTGACTCTGTTAAATACCTGCTAATTTTGACTTAGAAGCGCCACAGCGCTGAGTTTGATTGGTGTTGACACTTTAACTTATTAATCTTAACTTAGCTTTTATGTCGCTCGAAACAGGGGCGATTTTCGTAGTGTAAATATTATGATTGATGTATTATTAACCATACAACGAAAACAAAGAAAATCTTAGATATAAATAATTTGGCAACACTATCGCCGAAATCCTTCAATCTTACTTATATAAGCTGCGAGGAATGCTGTGTTATATATCATCTTGGTGAAAATTGTTAATATGCCCAATTTGCAGAGAATGACAATACGGCATCAATCATTATTACTAAAAGCCCCTTATCTACATTCACTTCTTTTATGCTTTTGTGCTATTATGTGATCTAGTTAGGTTACTGAATGTTTCATTTTATTAATGGAAACTTTTTTAGTATTTATATTTCTGTGGTTATATTTACGGTTTGTGTAAAGTTAGAATTTTATGTCAATCAAACAAAGGTAATTTGCAAAATCAACATTTCCATTAAACTGAGCACACAATTTATTCTGATATATACTAAGTACCTATTACATCAATCACAGTGAAGCTAAGACGAAAGAAGATAGTGCTAATTCGCTGAACTGCTGACTATGTTTGCAAGCCGTTTTAATAAGGCTTTATGAATATTGTAATTGCAATAGCCTAGAACTCAATGTTAAAAGTGTTAAGTGATCACTTACACAAGAAAGCGTAGTGTTGTATCTTACGAGTACCAATTTAACGGCTGCAACTTGTAACTTTCAAGATACTGTGCAGGACTGTCGTATGGTGGCTGATATGAAGTTACTATATGATATAGTGAATACTACACTGAACGGTCCCGCGCTTACATCACGGATTGCTCTTTACCCTTGCAATATGCGTACAAGGCAATAGTGCTCATTTTACGCTGGAGTGATTCGTTCGAATTACACCAAGCATTCCGTACTGTCTCATACAAACTTACAAGGATAGATTAATGATACCGATATTTTCTTTATGACTCGCAACTAATTCATAAACAGTATTTTAAAGCATTTGCCCTGGTTCTCAAGTAGTATGTCTGAGTAGTAACGTACATATACATTTTTGCACACGCAATCTCGTCCATATCCTTATATGATTCTTAGTACCTATGTTCTTTTCTGAATGATTAGATTTGTTTTGTCTGAACTGTCGTTATAATTCTATATTTAATGTTATTGTTATATCAATTGCGATTGCCCCTACGGAGCAAAATTCTAATTCCTAAATTTATTTATGCTGTATAGTTTACTAGATATATACATCAATAAATAATTACGATGACTGGGAAAATTATATCCCTCTTTCTGTTTGACTTCAAATACCATCGACCACTTTAAATCTATATTAGTTACATATCAAAGAATGGCCAATATCCAATATTATAGTATAAACTTTTCTCGCCGTTTGGTCATACCAGAAAGTATGATTCTACTACATAATACAATATATAAAAAAAAATTAAAAAAAACTTTTTAAAAAACACGCTTTTATTAAAAAGACTAAAAGCCGATCTAAAAACTTGAAAATAAAAATAAAGTCACGCTTTTAGAAAATTTGGGTACATATCAAGAAAAATTTCTGATGACAAAAAGAAATGTAACTCAAAAATTTGTCTATAAAATTTAGCAAATTAGTCCAAGAACTCAATGACTATAAAAGCGTGGGGTGTAAATGTTAAGACCATTAAATGAGTAATGTTTAATTTTGAACACCCCACGCTTTTATAGTCATTGAGTTCTTGGACTAATTTGCTAAATTTTATAGACAAATTTTTGAGTTACATTTCTTTTTGTCATCAGAAATTTTTCTTGATATGTACCCAAATTTTCTAAAAGCGTGACTTTATTTTTATTTTCAAGTTTTTAGATCGGCTTTTAGTCTTTTTAATAAAAGCGTGTTTTTTAAAAAGTTTTTTTTAATTTTTTTTTATTTACTACTTTTTAGATCAAATGTTTTTTAGTCTTTATAACAAACAAAAGTTTTTTCAAACGTTTTTTAGTCTTTGCGTAAAAAGTGTGTTTTTTAAAAAGTTTTTTTTAATTTTTTTTTTATTTACTACTTTTTAGTCTCGTGATTATTATAACAAACATAAAGAAATGTACATAATTGTTCAGAAAATGTAGTATTAGAATTAAACATATGCATTATATTGTTATTAAAAAGTTTTTAAATAGTGATATTTCTACATTATTATTAAATGATATTATTAATAATCTTGTAATAAATGATAAAAATGTATTTGGAGCAGTGAAAATGTTTAATATTGACATATCAAAAATTTACATCATCGACATTGGATTTTTTCTCATATTAAAAAGTTTTTAATTTATTACAACATAATTATGTATTTTTATGATTCGAAAATGATTGAATATTGTATTGTCATCTAGAATACACATGTAAAAAAAATTTGAGCTCGATTGGAGCAGTAGAAGTGGTCGAAAAATCGATTACAAGATTTGATCATGACAAACAAACAAACAAACGGACAGAGTAAGTCAATAAAAAGCGTGTAAAAAATGAAACAACTTCTACAGAATTTAATGTTACTGCTAGTCTAAATTAAATTACCTATGTCGCCAGTCTCAATAGTTTATGGAACAGGGATACGACAGAAGTGGACAATTTTAGAACAATCACGTCCCTACAACGATTACAATTAATGCAAAACTGTATTCGTTAATTCAAATACATTCCAAACAAACCTGCCATTAAAGATTAAACTCGTATTGATTCATTCATCCTTATACAGAAAATTTGAAAATATATATAAATATATATATAGGAATGCCACCTGAAGAATGAAGTTTGTGGCGTTATTGATAAACTAATACAGCCTGTATCACGCACAAACTACAATATAACTTTTTATAGGTAATTAGTTCGAGTTCCTTGTTCAGTCATAATGGTCATAATGGTTATATAAAAATTTATAATAGATAAGAAAGTGGTTATAGTAATGTCAAGCCTAGGTCACAATAATAAAAAAGTACTATAAGCCAAAAGACCTTTGAACTTTATGGCTTCACTATTTCAATGTACTGCGCTCCACTGACTGAAGTAGATGAATGTTAAAATTTATTTCACTTTGTTTAATAGGATGACGAGAGTGAATAAGAGGAAAAAATGAACACTTTCATACTTTTTATTTTACATGAAAGAAAATATTTCCCGTAGTAATACCACGGACCATCACATTATATATAAATGTGTATAATTTCACGCGTTTTAATCTACAGTCTTTTGTTTCAGTCACTAAAATGATTACAACAACGCGAGAAAAGCAGCTGTAAAGCGTAACAATAACGGTGTATATTTTAAAAATATACTGAAAATAATCAAGCAAGAAGAAACAAGTAAGTCGAGTCGATCTTATGAAATACTACATTTGTTTGTACATATATATACAATGGATTATATAGTATATAGTATTTTCCCTATAATTTATATAGCCAACGCATGCCTAAAGTAGATTAGTATCTATAATATTATATCTTTATATTATTAATTTTCTATAAATTTGGATAGCCGGGAAAATGTACGTGCGAAAAGGCGTGGTGGTCCTAGTCACGGTTGGGGGCGCCTCAGCGCGTGTGGCTGGGAAAATGGGAGGCTACTCTAACAAGATGGGGGGTAAGCGCTCTTATTTATATCTTATTACCTCTTCGCTTACTCAGATTAATGACAACTAATTGGCATTACGGTGTAACTACTAACCCTAATGTAAATGTTATAGTCACAAAACAAAGCATAGATAGTCAACCCTTGTTAACTTCAAAACTTGTTTTTATCGTTAACTCACAGCTCTATGTCTGTATTTACCTATGTACATATATATCTACTGTTTACAAGGACGGACTTAATTTATTTGGCATCTATGCCAGTTTATCTTAGCTATATAACATAGATGTAATTGTTTCATATTCAAATAATTTATTAGTGCGCGACTATATGTCATTAGTATTCGATTGCTGTATAGTATTTGAGTAAACATATTGATAAATACCTCATACATTACGAGAACTGACTAATATCACCACATGATTTTGAATTTAATCAGTACACTAATTTACTACTATTTCAATAATTTTATGATTTTGACAAATTACTTTGTAACAGCTAAATACTACTATAGATATACTCGTAGATGTCGGGCCGGCGACGCGAGAATGGAACGCTTGGCGAGTCTCATCTTTAACTCTTTGTTCGTGCATTTTGATTAAACAAGAATTAATCACCGAAATAACAAAAATGAAGTAAGCTGAGTTTGGTCTTAAAAAGTTCTCAGCCTCTCCTCTATTGAGGACAAAAAAAATAAACAGATATATTGCCTAGGCAAATTCACGAATCAGAACATACCTCCCATTTATGGAGACCTATTTTTAAATTACGAATGCGACTTCGAAATCACCGATGTGACTAATAATCACCGATTTTCCATAATTCTTATTTTTGAATATCACTGATGTGACTACCTTAGTCACAGATGTGATTTCATTACGAGTGCCCTCACCCACTCGTAATCAAATCATACTTGTGGAATCATATCTGTGTTTTGTTTGATTTTTCAGTCTATATATACAATATATATATATGTATATACATTCTGCGTGGAACCGAACTCTTACATTTATGTGTGTACTTTATCTTTGTTGGCAGCTCTGCGATCGACTTTCAAAAATTGGATGTTTAGGAATCCGTGACCTCAAAGTCACCGCTTACTATTTAGTCAGCGGTTATTTCGAAATCGCATTCGTAATTAAAAAATAAGTCTCCTGATTGGCTGATCCGCGCCCGTTGCAACCCATCAGATAATTAGTAAGTCATTGCGATCTAAATAACACAAACATTACATTACCAATATTATTATGAATGCAAAGTGCACTGATTTGGTTACAATTTTGTGTATTCTACACATATGTGGTATGAGAAGTATTACAACAACACAATAACATAAACCATTGCTTTCGTTAGTTCTTTCCAATGTTAAATACAAAGTTCAATGCTGTCAAATAGTACTGACTTGTATGCGCACTACCAGTACTAATAAAACGATTTATTATGAATGTAATAGAAATATATATTTTACGTTGGTACCTTTTGATTTTAGTCCCTTATTAGTAAAATATCGACTAAAATGTAAAATACACTGGTGGACAAATAAATCGAGCCACTCTTAACTCTTGAGTTCAAATGCAATTTCCTTCAAATGCATGAATACAATTTTGATGAAAGTGGTATCATTAGATAAGTAATTTTATAGGCTTTACAATAAAAGTAAATTGTATGGGGTAACACCTTAATTTGTTGAGTACGTGCCTCTAGAATGAAAAGTCAATTAAAAGAAAAAGTAAAACGTTTTAAAGATTTAATTTTTAAAAGTAAAAAAACAAAGAAATAACATCGGAAAACAATTAAAAATTAATGTTTTAATAATGTGTATTGCCGCCTCTAGCTTGGACAACTGCTTGCATCCGTGTACCCATTGATCTTATCAATTTAACAATTAAGTCTTGAGGGATGTCGTTCCATTCGTCCTCTATCGCCATTTTGAGCCCAGAAAGTGTTGAAGGAGCCGGAACCCTGGCTCGAACCCTGCGTTTTAACTCGTCCCACAGATGTTCGATGGGGTTCAAGTCAGGGCTCCGTGCTGGCCACTCCATAGCACGAATGCCAACGTCCCTAAGATACTGAGTAACAATTCTCGCTGTATGGGGTCTTGCATTATCATGCATTAGAAGCATCCCATCTTCGATATATCCTGAGTAAGGTACCACATGATCCTCAAGAATATCACGGATATATCGTTCTGCAGTCAATCCACGTGACGGAGCATTGGATTCGATGAAAACCAGCTCTGTTCGTGCTGTTAGAGAAATGCCGCCCCACACCATCACAGAGCCACCACCATATGCAACCGTTTCTTCGATACAACACTGAGCGTAACGTTCTCCAGGGCGACGATAGACTCTCTGTCTTCGATCACTTCCGTAAAGACATACCCTTGTCTCGTCAGAGAAAAGAACATGTGCCCATTGATCCAGTGTCTATTCTCTATGCTCACGAGCAAATTGAAGGCGTGCTCTGCGGTGAGCTACTGTTAATTTTGGGCCTGTTGCAGCCCGTCGAGGTGTCAAATTTCGTTCGGCCAACCTTCTCCTGACTGTACGCGCACTTATAACCACTCCACGTTCGTCACGAAGCTGTTGTTGCACCTGTACCGCGTTCAGACGCCGATTCCTCAGGACATTCAAATTGATGTATCGATCATCTGCGGAGGTTGTAGCCCGTGGCCTGCCTGTTCCTGGGCGTCGATCGAAGGCTCCAGTCTCCAGGTATCTTCTATAGACGCGCTGCACCGAAGAACGACTTATTGCGACTTAGACTTAATGCGACAGCTTGAGCAGCTTTCTGAGGCGTAGTATCCATTATTACCAAGAAAAGCAACCGCAATCTGCAGACTAATGACAGAGGAAGCAACAACGCAAAAAGCCACAAAAAAAAATTCAATCTACCGACTTTTATACACTCAAAACAAACAAAAATTTTTATGATAATACCGGCAAAATTGTGATAATTTTTTTAACGCGCATTCTACCCTCATAAGATTAATGGAAAGCGTTTGTGTTTATTATCTCCGTATTCGATATGACTTGCCCTTGCTGCCAACATAATTTTTATTTATCAAATGTACATATATTTGAAGGAAATTGCATTTGAACTTACGGGTTAAGGGTGGCTCGATTTATTTGTCCACCAGTGTATATAAATGCAAAAGGAATTGCAGAAATCGTTTAGGTAATTAAATTGTGGATCAATCGCATCTTAATTATGGAGCTTACATATAATAATTACTATAATTTTATTTACATAGAATCAGTTGTTCAGATATTACAGTTGTTCATGTATTACATGTATATGGCTTTGCCGTATTCTACCGTATTAGGTGCACAAATCGTTATGTTGATTCAAATTGACTTACATTTTATGTTTATTCAATTAATTTAATTTCTTGTTGTGTCAATAAAATCTTTCAATTCATAAAGCTATTCTCTGTTTTATATTTTTAACATGCCTATATTTGAACTCATTAAGTAGTATATTATAAAATTTGACGCAAGTATTAACATTCACATGTTATAGTCTAATTTATAGTCTAAATTAGACTATATCCATTGATATGGATCCATTGATATGAATCATGGTGGACAATAAACCGAGTTCCTTAAATAATGAACGACACGACGTATGTGGCATCATCGGCAGAAAAATGCAAAATATAAATGTACATTAACATGAAAATACTAAAAGTAAGAAGCATTCATAACAAAAATGGTAGTATTCAGCATAGTACTTAAAATGATATATAATTATTAGCTTCACTTTGAAGCTATGAACAAAAACAAAAGAAGAGGTCTAAAATGAAATAGGATACAATATTAAAATACATGAACAGTAATTACAGAGAATAAATGAACCGAAAGGAAGAGATACGAGAATGGCGTTAGAAGATACAACTACAACGTTTAGCTAGCATAATGTAATAAGTACCTTAAGACAAAGGAAGCAATATAAATTTCGGTGTGTAGGTAAAGGTAGGAGGCGATTCTATAAACTCAGAAGATAATGCCATAGGTCGACAATATGATAAATACATCAGAATTTGACAATATTGTTACCTACAAACCAACCAAATTTATAAAAATATAATTGGTATAACCTTTTATATTCCTTGAATCCCAGGTACATTTCACATAAAATGTGATTTACCTTTGTTAAACTTTTAAAAAGAAGCTTGTTACCACCCAACTAACTAAATTATTGAATAAATAAAGCAAAGAATTCATACTTTATTTAAACACAAAGGCATAACTTAGGTCTCTTAAGAAAACTAAAACAAAAATTTTTACATTCAAGCATAATTAAAGCGGCCTATTTATTTAGTATTTTTCTACGTAAAAGAATAATTAATATTATTTTAACGCCATAAATATTAAATAAATTTAATGCAAATTAAGATGAGAATTCAAATCTTATTTAGAGTAATGGGTATTAAGTCATCAACCCTTTAATCGATAACATTCCATCCAACATGGCGTGATGATTTTCAGTTCAGAATAAAAACCAACAGTTTTTCATAAGTAGATCACTGCCGAAATGACCTAAATAACATTTTTTGACATGCTTTTAATGAACAAGTAGAAACAATGTGTTGACATTCTCTTTGGATGAGGTTGTAGACAACTTTATAGACCGTATGTCAATCAATATATTTTTAATCGTTGTTATATATTTTTCCATGGTTACATACAAAATTACATTTTATATAGTTTTTTTGGCGTTTTTGTGTATTAAGTGAGCGGTAAAGAACCTATATCACGGAAATAATGGCGACCGAATTGGATCGCTCGGTACAACAAAGGCGTCATGCGCGAGCGCTATTTACTAAGTGTGGAAATAAGCTGGAAACAATCCTGAACGATGTGGACAAATCCAGACATGCTGTAAGCGCCGCATTCGAGAACTTGAAATGTAAGTTTGAATCGTTGAGTAGCCTAGAAAACAGTGTATATAACCAATGGCTGGACTTGCCGGAGCGCAAGGAGGAAGAATATGAATCCCTCATAGGTGCGACAGAAGATTATGTTGAAAGGTGGCACCTACTTCAGCAAATGTATAACGCGTATATTAAGGAAGAGGATGCCAAAACGATCGTGGATTCTTGTGATAAGAGAAGTGCTTCATCTAAAGAGAGGCTTAAACACCTATTCAAGTTACCAAAATTAGAATTGCCGAAATTTGACGGAGACGTCCGCAAATGGATACATTTTTGGGGCATGTTTCAAAAAATCTACGAAGATGACGAAATGGGTAACGATATCAAATTCCAATATCTGTCGCAATGTATGGATCCCGGATCACCAGCGCAAAAAAATATAGACAGCTACCCACCAACTGCAGCAAATTATTTAAAAGCTGTAGAACAGCTACAAGCCCGTTTTGGCCGCGACGAACTTTTGATAGAGATTTACGTGAGAGAGTTGCTATCTATTGTACTGGAACAAACAAAATCTAGAACGACAGTTTCTATTTCCGATCTCTATGATCGCCTGAAGACACAACTGCACGCTCTAGAATCCCTAGGGGTTACCAGTGACAAATATGCCGCAATGCTCCGTCCTCTCGTTGAATCAGCGCTACCAATAGAACTGCTTAAGGTATGGGAACGACAAGATAACCGATCGATTCATAGAGACCAATCTAGCACACTAGACGATCTGCTTACATTTTTGAAAAAAGAAGCTGAGAGTGAGGAGCGAATCAGACTTTCACGGAAGGACATTATACCAAATGAGCCCTCAACTTCTTGTTTCACCACAGCTACAAAAAACGTCAAGAGTAGCGCACTAAAGGTCATAAACTGCATTTTTTGTAATAGTTCGTCTCATATATCACATGAGTGTGAAGATGCGAGAAAAATGAGTTATGATGATCGTGTTAAAGCTGTCAGAATAAAGAATGCTTGCAGAATTTGCCTGCGTATAGGTCACTGGCATAAATATTGCAGGAACAGGCAAATAAAATGTACGAAATGCAGTAGACGTCACTACGCTATCATGCACTCAGCAGAACCTACAAAGGAGAATGAGACTGGAAAACTGCAGGCCACACTTTTACAATCATCAAGTGCTACAGTAATTTTACCCATTTTGGGACTTAACATAATACATAAAGGCAAAAAACTGCTGATAAGGGCCTTGCTAGACTCAGGAGCACAAAGATCTTTCCTTAGAAGAGAAATTGCCGATAAGCTTAATCTTGTGTCTATGGGCGAAGTTATAATATCACATAACTTATTCGGTGGTGTGGTAACGAAAAAAGAAAATCGTAAGTCTTACAAACTAACTCTGGTGAGCTGCGACGATAAATTTGTAACTGAAATGGAAGTATTGGAACAGCCTACTATTTGCCAAGAGTTACCTAAAGCAGATACTAATATTCTAGCTATTCTAAAACAAAAGGGAATACATATTAGTGACACACCGAATGACGACATAGATTTATTGATTGGAGCAGACAATTTGGTTCTATTATGACTGGGAAAATAGTAACTGTAAAAAATAATCTAATTGCTACAGAAACGAAGTTTGGATGGGCAGTACATGGACCTACTGGCAATGCTATGTCATGCAATGATGTGAATCTCAATGTTATTACATTTAATGTTGAAGATATGTGGAGGTTGGAAACACTCGGTATAGATGACGAAGCTAAATATAAGACACACAATGATGTACTAGATTTCTATAAAAGTACTGTACGTATTAATGAGGAAAAACGTTATGAGGTAAAACTACCCTTTAAAGATGTAGCTTTGAACTTACCTACTAACTATAAAGTGGCATTGAAGCGGTTACAATCTAATACAGCAAGACTTATCCATCTTGGAATTTTAGACGAGTACAATAAGCAGTTTATAGAGTGGGAAGAAAACTGTATTATAGAACAGACGATAAATGCTAATCCTGATCTTGGTCACTACCTACCGCATCATACAGTCCTCAAAGAAGACAGTCTTACTACAAAGATTCGTCCAGTATTTGATGCATCCTGTTGTCAAAATATAAACGGCCTGTCGTTGAACTCATGCTTAGAGAAAGGTCAGAATCTTATAGAACTTATTCCTCCTTTACTTTTGAAATTCAGAATAGGATCCATCGGTATTATATCTGACATCAAAAAGGCATTTTTACAGATTTCTTTATATCCAGAAGACAGAATCTTTGTAAAATTTTTATGGTGGAAAGATATTCATACAAGAGAGGAGATTATCACTTACCGCCACAGAAGAGTGGTGTTTGGCGTGACTACGAGTCCATTCCTTCTAATGGCAACAATAAACCACCATCTTGAGCAATATAATACAGACACATCTGCTAAACTCAAACAAAGCTTTTACTGTGACAACTGTGTAACAAGCGTCGATGATAAGAAGAGTCTTGAAAAATTCGTAAATGAAGCAAAAACGATAATGCTGGAAGGACAATTTGAGTTACGATGTTGGGTGTCTTCGGATCCAGAGATGTTCGATGAATCTGTAAAAGAAGTTTCAGTATTAGGGCTTAAATGGGATCCACATTCTGATGAACTATACTGTAAAGTACCAGATGTGAAGTATAAGAAGCTAAGAGAACTTTGCTATCTCTCGCACAAAGCATTTTTGACCCTATTGGATTTGTTTGTCTTTATACTGTAATACCAAAGATGCTAGTACAAAAATGTTGGAAGGAAGATATTGAATGGGACACTAAGCTACCAGATGATCTACAAAAAGAATCAGAGAGTTGGCTACAAAATATCGAACTTTTGAATGAGTGCCGAATTCCTAGACGTTTTACCCACGCTGATATACAAGCTTGTGATTGTACAATGCATATTTTTAGTGATGCGAGCGCCTCTGCATTTTCTGCTTGCGTCTTTTTACGAGCTGAGTATAATGGAAAAGTAACTGTACAGCTATTACTTGCCCAATCTAGAGTAACACCTACCAAATCTATCACTATGCCAAGACTCGAACTGATCGCTGCGCTTTTAGCAACGAGATTAGCAGTGGAAGCCAAGAAGGCACTAACTACCAAAGTAAAGTCTGAATACTATTGGACTGACTCCAGTATTGTGTTATCGTGGATTAAAAAAGGCTCCAATTTAAATGTATTCGTGCACAATCGTATTGAAGAAATTAGAGCAAAAACTAAAAGCCAAGACTGGCATCACATTCCTGGCAATTAAAAACCCTGCAGATCTGCCTTCGCGAGGGTGTAACGCGCTTACTTTACTAAACAGCAAATGGTGGGAAGGTCCCGCATGGCTAAAATTATCTTGTTCAGAATGGCCTCATGGAGAAGTACAGCCAGACAATGAGGAGGTTATGAAAGAAGTAAAGAAAAGTTGCCTTAGTATACAAATAGTAGAAAAGCTATCAGATAGATTAGCCTACTTCTCAAAATATACCAAGACGATAAAAATGCTAGCCTGGTGCATAAGATTTAGTAAGAATTGCCAAAGAAAATGTAAGAAAGAAATATTGATAAAAGATGCAGTTATACAAGGGAAAGAATACAGAGAAGCGGAGAAGAAATTGTTTAAATTAATTCAGTCTGAGGAATTTTCCAATATTGCAGTCACAAAGAAATCTCTGAACATGGAAATTTATGAAGACAGAGATAAACTTCTTAGAGTAAAAACTCGTTTGACCCTAACACAAGATAGTGACAGCTTTATTTCACCTATTTTGCTACCTGGATCGAACTTGACAGTTATAAGTTTAGTTAGACATTCTCATGTCTAAAACTGTCACGCTGGTGTTCAAATGTTGATAAACATTATGCGCGAAGAATATTGGATTTTGGGAATTAGACGATTAGCAAAGAAAATAATAAAAAACTGCATACCTTGTATGAAACTTAATGCAAAAATGTGTTCTGCGCCCACACCGCCACTGCCTGCCGATCGATTGAGATGTGGTCATGCCTTTGATGTAACCGGCATTGATTTGGCTGGGCCACTAATTTTACGTTCACGAGAGAAGGTGTGGATGGCCATACCAGAGCAGCACGGTTGCGGCTGCAAAACTCCAACGAGGTGGTACGGCCCGTTCAGCGGTTGTATGCTTTGGAGCTGCGGGCAGACGAGTCTGCCGTGAGTGCGCAGGGGCCGGAGGATGTTGACAATCTCTTTGGATGAGGTTGTAGACAACTTTATAGACCGTATGTCAATCAATATATTTTTAATCGTTGTTATATATTTTTCCATGGTTACATACAAAATTACATTTTATATAGTTTTTTTGGCGATTTTGTGTATTTAGTGAGCGGTAAAGAACCTATATCACGGAAACAATGTATGTGGATATTTTGTATTGAGTTGATTGTTGGCTCTTGGTGGAACTTATTATACATGTTGAATAAAACTCTTGTACTGTTCCACTAATTTTAATTAAGTATTATCGACCTGACCGGTTTCGCTTTACAGCATTTTCAAAGGTGTTAAAGTACACAGCTGTTCGTGTTTACACTTCTATCTAAAAATCAAAAAAATATAATAAAATAAAAATATGTGGATATTTGTAGGGCAATACCTACTTCCTCAACTTACCATTCCATTTCATTGTCTTAGAAATCTTCAAATGACATTCATGGGCAGATGGTGAGGTGAATTGTGGGGCTAACTTGAATAACAGGGCTAACTGGAATCCTAGCAGCTAAATGCTAGCTGATTAATTTGAATAAGAGACACTATATTAAGAACTTTTTCTTTAACAAAACGGCTGCATCGAAAATAAATCAAGGAAAAGCCGAATAACGTGAATAAAATTAAGTTTATTAAATTAAATTCATTAAGTAGCCCTAGGCATTATCGTTTATTCTATGACGACTCAGTGATTAATTCGTTGAACATTTGTAATGATTACCATTTGGAAATAGATACATTGAATGTTAACGATAATGCCGCACGGTACCGACTGATGAAGTCTAGGCTCATTATCGTTTATTCTATGACGACTCAGTGATTAATTCGTTGAACATTTGTAATGATTACCATTTGGAAATAGATACATTGAATGTTAACGAACTTTTCGAATCCGAATGACATTCAATCCGAATCGAATCCGTTCGACTCGAAAAATGCTATTCTAAAACACCGTCGGAAAGGCCACGGAAACTTTCCGTTCGGAAATTCAACCATAGAGTAACATGCATTTACCTTTACGTTTACAAAGTATGATTGAAAATGGCAGGTTTAGTAGAAAATGACACGCACCTTATTATAGTCATTATATATATTTTATAAGCATATTAAAATAACCTATATTTTTTGGGGTTTTCATAAGTGTCTTTTTTTCATAAGACCATATTATTCACGACTTCCTAGTAAAACTATCGTGATTTTAACAGTAAATAATCAGTTAATATTTACATAAGATTTACATGAACAAAATAAACAAACTTATTACATTCTATTTTACATTTACATTCCATCATTCCTTAATCAAAATCTTTTTTATCTGATGCAATTTATTAACTTACCTCTAAATGTGTTACAAAAGGCTGAAAAGCGTTGAAAATACACTCTTTTGGCCAAAACTGGAGATTCGACAAAAGTTTCCGACAACAAAAACCTCACGGAATAGTTTCCGTAAGCTAATGTTATTCGTTTCGAATCCTAATGTCGATCCGACATTTCAAAATAACTCGCCTTCGGAAAGTTCGAATCCGAACGGAAAGTGGGTTTCCGACGTTTCAAAATAACCCTACAGTCGGAAAGTTTTCGAATCCGAACGGAAAGTGGGTTTCCGACGTTTCAAAATAACCCTACAGAAGCCAGCCAGCTTCAAAAACCTGAACTCTTTCAACTACAATTGCAAAATCGCTTCGTTTGCATGGAGGACTGTACGGATGTCAATATGTATAATAAGTATGTAGCGTTGTGGAAAGTGTAATTAGGTGAGTTTCATTTTTCAGACCTCGCCATACTAAGAATGTTATTTATTAATTATAGTGAATAGCGAGTCGCGTCAAAAGGAATTGCGTCAACTTACATTCCAAGAAGCAAAATTTCGGAACTGACCCTTCAGCTAAAGGAGAAACGGCATTTAATGGATCATCAGACCTCTTAAGACGCTCGTTGATGATTAAACAAATAATTCTTGAACTTTCAGCTTCGAGACATACGCTGATTTAATACGCACCATTAATACGTTTTTAATCAAATATATCACTACTTTGCCTTTTTCGTAAAAGGCCATAGTGCACAATAAAGGCTCCAAAGCGTTCGTAAGAAACAAAGTTACACGGACAGAGTAGGCTGACTAAGCTGAGGACAGAATAGACACCAGTCGAGATCTACTATGGGCACATGAGTATTTACTCATGTGCTATGGACGTTGCAATTATTTCTGTAATTGCTGTTATTCAGGTCACAGACCCTATAGCCAAATTAACTCGATACTTCGCCGAAGTTGCAGGGACGGTCGCCCTCATGATTTGCGTACATGATTCTTGGAACTAATTAGAATTAATTATTTATTCAGGCATCATCTATACCATTGTATTATTATACGCTATAATTTTTTCTATTGTCACACCTGACAGAGTTGGTGTAATACGTACTTGTAGAAATGTGTTTTCTACGGCACAGTGCGAAACATGCTTTATCTTTTTAGTAAATTGTACGTGTTGGTTTAACGAATAACAGTTTGTTTAATTTGAAGAAAAAGTTAAATTAACTTAATTCGTTTATTAACTAAATATAATAAGTTGTTATTACGTTAAAAGAAATTAGCTAAATCCATTATTTTGTTATTATACATGTCCACTTCTATTCAGTCTTCCAAGCAAAGGAAGATAATCCAAAATATATAAAGTACAAATATCCAACCCACTTATTAAATACTTTTGTCTGTATAATAAAAAAAATATGTATGATTGTTTTGTACATGATTAATCTTATATTATTTTCTATTTATTCAGGCAAATCAACGAGCGGCATAAACGAAGAGATAATTTGGATCAGCATAAGCATGGCCATCGCGATCGCGGTACTTATCTCAATCGCACTTTGCTATATTCTAAAAGAGAAATGCTCCAAGAGGAAAGCTTATAGGGAGCAAACATGACGATACAAGGAAGAGTTTGCGAGACATGCCCTCGCAGACTCTCTGACCGACCTCGACTTCCCGTCGTACACGCTGTACCCACAATATTCCCCTGATGGCAAAGAGTACTATTATAATTTCCACCGTTTCTCATATATAAGGAACAGTTTCAAATTACCACCAAAAGATTATCCAATAAAAACGAAAGAGGAAGTATATATCAACGCGTGATCTTTTCAAAATATAATAATATATAGATATGCATGTGATGTTGTCCTTTTATTATATTATTTGTATTATTAGGAAGCTTATAATTTGTAAATATTATAAAACCGTTCTTGTATCAGATAAAATTAAATGTAATTCACTATGTAATGCATGTGATAATCTTATTTTAAGTTTTGGGTAAGAGCCGCCTACAAATATCGTTAACACTTCGACCCATTCAGATCTTCTGCTGCTGCTTCTTCTTAGCCCATAATTCTCCGCCTTCGACCCAGTAAATCATGCCCATGAGCTTAATGATGTCCTTCGAATTCCCGTTAACGTTAATCACTTGAACACTAGAGTATAGCAGTAATACCATAAGTGTTCCATGCTCTCATTTTCTTCTACCAAACAAATATAAATGAAGAAAGAGAGATAAGTCGTACAAGATATGAAGAATGGAAAATCCGTAAGGCCCGAATGCTATACCTGCTCAAATATGAAGGTTCTTGAAAGTAAATAGAATGAAAATGATTTACTGTATCCTTAAATTGTTGCAAATACAGACGATCTCAGATGAATACAATATACAGGATTGTAACAACAATGATGGATTAAAACTAATGTCTCACAGTAATGAAGATTTGGAATAAAGTGATAGACAGATGCATGATAGAGAAGACTGAAATAAACCAGAACCAATTTGAGTTTATACCCGGAAGTGGTAACAGACACTATTTTCGCATTTGTCAACGAGACCATAAAACTGGTATCGTGTTCATACATGAAAACTTTCCTTTTTTTATTTTATATAGAAGTTAGAGGGGGGGGGGGGCACTTTTTTCCACTTTGGAAGCGTCTGTCACGCAAACTATTCGGTTTAGAAAAAAAATATTTTAGAAACCTCGATATCATTTTTGAAGACCTATCCATAGATATCCCACACGTATGTGTTTGATGAATAAAAAAATTTTTGAGTTTCAGTTCTAAGTATGGGGAGCCCCCAATATTTATTATAATTTTTTATTTTTCATCAAAATCTTAATGCGGTTCATAGAATACATCTACCTACCAAGTTTCAACAGTATACCTCTTATAGTTTCGGAAAAAAATGGCTGTGACATACAAACGGACAGACGGACAAACAGACATGACGAATCTATAAGGATTTCGTTTTTTGCCATTTGTTGCAAAATTATCATTAATAAAATAAAATATACCGTGAATTTTTGTACAGTATAAAATCGAAAATACTTTAAAAAATAAAATATTAATTTAATAGTGTCGAGCGATAGTGAAGATTTTTCTTACTCATTCTTTTTTCTTGCACTCAAAGTATAATTGTCACATCGTAACTCTTTTAGTCTAAATATGTCTATGAAATATGAAATGACAGTAGGACTACATATGATTAAGGTAAAACCAAATAAATTCATGAGATGATGACTAAATATGATTTGACTGTCCACTTATTTGTTCTAAATATGATCAATGCCGTTATAGTGCCGCAGTCTCGTGGAGATTGTTATTGTTATTGATTTTTTAAATATTTTGTATAGTTTGGGATAGCACCGGTTAACAGTTTCTCCACTATAGCCACTACAGAGGAACAACCAGCCAGAGTTGTCATAGGAATGCATTAATAATTTTTTTATATATTTTTGATATGCTAATTTCTTGTAATTATTAATTGCCCTTAAAATTAATAATATGTACATAATACTAATGAAAAAGAACGTTTTGGAATGAAAATAAAAAAAGAACTTTATTCAACTAAATCATGCTGGATCGTAAGTATTGTCAATATTTATACCTAAATCTAGCTATAGCTAGACTAGACTCTACATAAAACACTGCTGTGTCTCCTTGAATAATAAACTTCTATTGCATTCCAAAGTCCTCTACACTAATCTATTTTTATACATATATTTAATATTAAAATCACTTAAAATATCTAAACTGATATTATCATAAGACACAGACAAGATCACAGGAATAAAATTATTAATAAATAGTTATTGTTGTAATGGCATCTATACAGGTAGATTTTTTTAACGATACGAAATATTTTCCTCATGGTTTCTTTATTGTATTCTGTATTTTATAGTTCGTGTTATAGTATTATATATTACATATATATATAATTGTAAGCATGAATGTGAATAGACCCATGTAGGATATACCCAACGAGTGGTATGTATTACTCGATCGATAGACCATTGTATGCGTGTGTTATAAAATATATATGAAATGTAGAAAAATCAATGTTACGTAGAATATTGTGCCAAAATGATGACTAAAATCAAAAATTAAATTAATATCTAAATTTGTATAAATAATTAGTATATGTCCAACTATTTAAATGTATTAAATGATAATGACCAATGTGTTATTTATATGTATTAAAAGATTTTACTAGAAATTAATTAAATTAAAAAGTGAACCATTTAATACATTTTGTTTCATTTGTAATATTCGGTTTATCTACCCCCATCAACCCGCACTAAGCCAGCTTACAAAACCTTCCATATTTACTTTTTAAACAGGAAAGGCCCCAAGTGCTCGTCTATGCCAGAAGCCGACGACGATGGACGATAGCATGGTGCCAGTACCAATGCTGCTAAAAATCCCCGGGCGATAAACACCTACCGTTGAACGTCGCCTTGGCATCTTATAATCTATAACGTACGTACATTGAGGCTGAGGAGAAGCTGCTGTAACTCTTATCATGATTTACACAGGATTCGCTGAAATATTGTTAGATTTTTGCAATCCGAAAAGTGGGTGAGGATCAGGACTATCATGTCCTGAAATCCGTCAATCCGTCAAGTCTCTCGTGAACAATGTTGTACAAATCGGGACTAAATCGAATAGAGTTAACTCAGAGTCAGCAAATAGTAGGTACTTGTTGAATGTCATTTTCCCAGCCCAACCGGACTTTAGCAACTCTCTATAGTGTAGTCATAGAAAACTTCAATGCAAAGGGAGATAGGGACGATTAAGAGTTGAAAAAGAGAGGGGCTCTATATCATATTCCATGGTAAAAGTCTGGATGGTGTGATTAAAAATGAGATTGACTTTACATGTCATCTCGATATTCAATACTGTCTCTGTAATTAATTTGCTCTACAAATACTCGTACAGGCAGCGATCAGCGTTCAATAACGGAGAATCTGAATATTAACTTCAAAGTGAACGCTATCTACTACTAATGTTTTTGCTCCATACAGAAATTGTTTGGATCCAAAAGTTATAAAATCCCTTTGATTGCCTGATAGATTCTATGGAAATATTCTTAAGCATATACTGGCTACGTGGTAAAAAAGTCATAATACATTTTTATATCATAAGATATCCATGGTGACGTGACATGGAACTGCAAGATTTATTTTATCATTAACCAAGATCTATTTTTGCTTTAAAAAATATGTGAAACATACGCGTCATCTTTGCGGGTGTTATTATTATTGGTATCTACTACTAAAGCAGTGTTTTTGCAGTATTTTGGTTTATATGTCGTAGTACATTTTTTTTTAAATACATTTGGTAAGATAATTCGCCAGTTAAACATTAGCCATACTTCGAAATTCAAACTTTAAAGGTGAATGAAAAAGAAGGAAGAAGAGAAGGCAAACTATTAAAAAATCATGATTTAAAATTGTAACAATCGGGAATAATTTTTATAACTTTCGTGTTCCAGCAGTGTTTCTAGAGATTAAAAATAAATTATGCGATTATGAAAATAATACAGCAAAAAACAAATTTTGTGTGTTAAAGTCTGATTTCTTATAAAATCAAGCGCTTGATGGGGACGACTACAGTGAACTATTTATGATTGAAATAATGTAATGACAACCAAGTACAGTGCAACGTCTGCACCTCTACCCGCCTATTGATCAATTAGAAACCAATGAGTATGATGTTTCCTGTTGACAGGGCTTAGGTCATAATTCCTAAAGAATAAAATTTTTTCACTGCTTAAAATAAATCTGACTCTTGAAAGACATTATACTTCATCATGAATAAATAACATAACACCCGCAAACATGACAAGTACTTTTTTTTTTACACTTACACTAATTAGCCTAGGCCAAACTAAGCTTTGTACGAGTAAGGCTTGTGCTATGAGATCTAGGGTAACGGATGTTAAACATACATATATTATACATAATTTAAATAATTTTTATGGAAATATATATCAACAACCATGACTAAGGTACAAATGCTGGCATTCATCACACAAAGATCTGCCCCCACCGGGATTTGAACCCGGGACCTAAGAGATGGCGACACCTTGAAACCGGTGTACTATCCACTCAACTATGGAGGTCGTCAAGGTGTATCTCTTTTACTTTCCAGAGCAAAAATAGAACTCACTTAATGGGAAAATAAATCTTGCAGTTAATATCGGCATCAGTAAAATTAAAATATCAACCGTCACCGTTGATATTTTATGATATGAAAATTTTATTAAAATAACAGAAGACCTATTTGTTTTTGTTTCGTTGCAGAACAGTTTTCATTTATACATCGATCTTCTCAGGAAAACAACACAACACGTTTGTTTTTTTTTATATTCCATATTATTGTTAACATATCGTTACAAATATATATAATACTAGCTGGCCCAACAGACGTTGTCCTGTCAAATGTCTCAAATGTCAAATGTCTCAAATGTCACGTTGTCTCACGTTGTCTCAAATGTTTTTAAATAAATAATTTAGCTGAAAAACAATATCTATATGACCGTATTGTGAATCTAAACCATTCTCAAGCCCCCTGGAATACACACAAAAAATTTCATCAAAATTGGTCCAGTCGTTTAGGAGGAGTTCAGTCACATACACACGCACACAAGAAATATATATATTAAGATAAGATATATATATATATATATATATATAATATATATATATATATTACGATATCAAATATCGTACGATATTTACAAAAAAGCAGTCTATAAGTCTAACGCGATGATTTTCTTACCAAAAATAAAACAATAATATTTTAAGTATTTTGTCTTTTCTGATTAAACATTCCTTCTGGGAATAATTTTCTGAAATAAATCAGTAATAAACTTTCGTTTTACATCAAATTGTCATATTCTGCCATGTTTATTGGGGTGGGACAAATTATAGACCTAGATTTGTATCTAAATCGACAATCGAATCGCTTTGCTTATGTCTATGGATGCAGAATAAATAAATCTTTTTTGTTATGCCCTCAATGCCGGCAACGGCAAAATAAATACTTTCTTTATTGTGTTTGTTAACACTATAACATGAAATCGATTCCAAACCATTCATGCTTTTGTCTTATCAAATAAAATAACGCTGCGCAAGTGGTTTAAATCAAACTGAATGTGTTGCGTTCATATTCCATTTTTATGACAGAAAATCCTGATGTATATTTACGAAATTCAATGCTAGATCTATTCTAAAAATCGATAAGAAATCTATTTTGATTTGGCGTAAATCTTCGATCTATCTCAGATCACATCCCTAGATTTGACAGTCTGTGTGTGTTAGTTTGGTATGTATATAAGCTATTTTCATGTTATAACAGAAATGTGAAATAATTTTATTTATATAGTTTTTGTACTGAGAAATGCAAAAGTAATATTATTTTTTCATAAAAACGTAAGATTAATTTTATATTTCCCATTTAAAATCGAAGTTTTATTATCTATATATCACGTGACCGAAAACACCGCCCGCCATACGTGTACCTAGTGTAACTAAAGTGTATGTTTATGTTATGTACATTTTTGTATTAAAAGTGTATTTTAAGAGAAGACTCATCAAAATAACTTGTGTACTTACATTAAAATGACCCTCACAAAGATATAAAAGAGATTTTAGAGAGTATTTTGTTGGATTTTGTCCTGCGAGTTCAAACCAAACATATCTCATAGATTCGCTATTCGGAACCTTAACATAACAAGCGTCACATTTATGTAGATTTGAGGTTAACTTGCTGTACCAGTTATTGTTATAGTTATTCGTGTTTTAAATTCTATTTTAGAAATGCCGGGTTCTAAAAGAAGATCAGAAAGAATATTTTATAGAAGAATATTGTTTTTGAGATAAAAATATTGTTGTTGTTAAAACTTATAAGAAGTTTTTTTTACTTATTTACATAACATTTTTATATAATTTTGTTAATCACTAATTGGTAGTTAATTGACAGGAAACTATTTTTCGTTATGTTTGTAGTATAATTTTCCTTTATATAAACAGTTAAGTACAACACAATTAAAACATCAACATATAATTTAACTACTGCAAGAATATTCTTTATGATAGTAATTAGTTAATTTTCTTGTTCTTGTTAATAATGTGATTATAAATTAATTTATAATCAAAATACAATTGTGAGCCTATGCCATGTCATGTACATACATGCACCATAATGTTAATTTGATTTTATTTTGAAAAGACTACTGTATAATTACATAGTTTTATTAATAATAAATATAAATATTTTTAAAAATTAAAATTCAAACCAAACATACATAAATATTTGATCTGATTTCAAAAAATAATTTCCTTTTTTTTATGTTTTTTTTTTTTGATATTTTAATGAACCAACAACCCGAATATTTGTATGCTAAACTCGGCCTTCCTGCAAATTATGGGTATTCGAGAAGACCAACTAGGTTTCTACTGTCATATCAGCAGCATAAGACTGCGGCGTTTAGGGGAAGTTTTCGCTATCAGGCAACCAAATGTTGGAACAACATCCCACCTCCCATACGGCAACTAAAGTGTAGATCCACGTTTAAAAAAAAGTTAAAAAACATGTGTTACAAAAACAAAGAACTGGTTTGCCTGATAGATATGCTGACTCTCCATTTGTATGCTGATGGCTAATTGGGAAATATGTATCTGTATGTGTATATATATGTATATGTATGTATGTGTATATGTATGTATGTGTGTATATATATATATTAATATTATCTGTCTGCATTCACGTATTGCGCTTTATTTATTAATGTAATATGTATGCTTAGGTTTGTCTGTTTCTTTCTGTGTGTCTGCTGTCTAGTTTACTTACCCTCTCAAAGGGTTTCGGCAGAATATCAGCGCTTCGCGCTATGTGAAGCACAACGCTGAGCCGAGACCTGTTTGCTACTAGGGCACAATGTTATCTAAGTATTTTTAATAATATTAGGTGTATATTTTGTGTCAAGGTTGCAAATAAAGTTATGTCTATGTCTATGTCTATGTCTATGTCTTTTTACTTTAGTTCTTAGTACTTTACTTCCAATGCATTATAAACAAATAATATAAAAAATGAAAGAATTGAAACAGATAAAAATAGCATTTGTCTGTTCAATTTATTTTTTACTATTAATGAGAAGCTGGAGAATAAATTGGCAAAAATTAAAAAAAACATTGACTCTTTGAGTTCAACCCGAGTTACATGAATTATAACTCGAGTTTTGTTTTTTCTGTGTTGGCACATCACTACTATCTTCGGCGTTTGACATTGACAGCTTTGACATTTCTGAATTGACGTCACAAACATGGCGGTCGTATTTTTGGCGCTTTTATTTTACGATAATAATTTGATCGTTTTTCCTGCTTGCTGGATAAATATTTTGCAAAAATAAAAATAACACTTGCAAACGAACATTTAAAAAAATATTTGAAAAAATAGTAGAATAGCCTATTAAACGAGAACAGCGCAAAAAAACTAATGCAAACCTTATTACTTACGACATAAAGTGTGCATTTCCTTGAAAGTATAATAACCTATAAACAAACTTATTTTCTTTATTATGTCAACATTCCCATTATGAATCTTGACAGAAGTTGGTAAGTATCATTTATTATTATTACATAACCAAATACGAGCATTTTCATCGAGACACAAAAATAATAAAATCAGTACATTTGCCCAAACTAAAATGGTCAATCTCCTTTTAAGTTTATCAACTAATATTATATTAATGATCTCGTTTTAAAAATATTGTTCTTACATACTACCACAGATTAGAACACTCTCATAATTAAATTGCTGGCTGGTCATTACCAACGGTCTTAATATATTTTTGGACGTTAAATAATTTGTGTGTAGTGTAGATAAGATGATGTTATTGTCTTTATTGATTTTGTACTCGTATCTAGCTGACCCGGCAAACTTCGTACGGCATATCTATTAATAGAGGTGTGTAATGAATACCAAAACTGATATTAAATTAAATAAAAGGTTTTCTCTCTTTTAAATAAAAATTTCTATTAAGGAAATTTTAAAAAGTTACGCTAAATTGCGTAAACAAGCTTGAAAAATTCGTAAATCTATCAATCGGAAATCCCATGTTGATTTTTCTTTACTAATCACCATCATCAATTTGATCCACCCAAAAACAGTTCTCATAAAAAATTTACAAATCTGAGATGATCTATTTTGGCAGGACTCACGAAATTATTGTCCAGTTAAATAAGTAAGTTAAACAAGAATTTAATGGCATAATCAACGTTTTGTACTCTCGAAAAATGTATTCTTCTAAAATTGAAACAGATCAAAATTCCATCGTACGCCGATAATATGTTAAGAGCACCGTAAACAGATGTAGAAAATTATGACGCTCGTTTCAACCATTTAACCTTTTGTGATTCAATATCGTCACTCACTCAGTCAGTGTGTTGAGCTGAATCGTGAGAGTTGCGTTTGCTTTTTAGCATTAAAACAACTATTGTGTAATACGATACGTCAGATAATTTGCTATAGGGTTCAGAATAGGTTATCATAATGGCGATATGTAATAGCTTAATAATAAACTAATTTAAACATTTAACAGTTTGTGACAGATCTAGTTGTGATATTTATAGAAAAAAATGACTAAATTACTTCAAGGTTTATTTTATGATGTAACCCGAAAGTATAACGGAGTTAAAACACTATATCATAAAATAACAAACGTGCCAACAGACGCAATATTGAACTTTAAGGTAATGTAATAAATCATTAAACACCGAAAATTAATTTGACATTCGTAAACATATAACAATATTTATACATGGCACATTGAAATAATTATCATTTTCTCTTTACTGACATACATTACATCAATAAAATTAAATTGTATTGAATGAATACACACGCATAAAATTGTCTGTAGAGTATTTATTTATTGTTCCTGTTACAAGTATAAGGTAAGGTTAGGTTGCCCAATAATGCTAAATAAAATCTTATATTTTTTAAATAAACAATTATTTTTATGAATATTGGTTAGATTTTACGTTAGTTCAAATTAATGTCATAATAAGTAACATAAAAAACAAACTTTTTAATTAATAATAACAATTTAGTTATTCGGGATGGATCGAACTACCCGAACATAACTTTTATACTTTATCAAATACAAGAATATTTTCTGATAATTATTCGAATACACTAAATCATATGCTGTTTACCCTTGCTAGTACAAAACTTTTAATAACATGAAAGAATTTCTATTTTTTTTCTTTATACTTTTACATAATACAATAAATTTAATATTTTAAGAGAAAATATTAATATAGCAACAATTTAAAAATTATTAACATCTCATCATCCATTGAAATCGCCTGAGTTGATTCTTTCAATACTTGGCAACACTTATATCAAGTAAAAATAATTAATATATATTATTACATACCATAGCTGCTATCAGTTTTAAGGTCAAATCAATCTTGAACTTTATAATAATGGTCTGATATGTTCAGTGTTCAGTCAGAACTGTAAAGCTGCATAATCAAGACATTATTTTGGTTTCAGTTAAATAATCCTAAAAGTTTAATACATCACACAGCAACCATGAGCACTAACCTATTAAATGGTAGCCTACGGGAGACTGACCCTCAGCTTTATGAAATAATCAAAAAAGAAAATGGACGTCAAATATCTGGCTTAGAAATGATTGCATCTGAAAACTTTACTTCGGTATCTGTATTGGAATGTTTGAGTTCATGTCTCCACAATAAATATTCAGAGGGAATGCCACACCAAAGGTATTGCTAATATTATATGCTTGATTACATATTAATAAAATAGTGTTAAATCTTAAATCTTAGATATCATAAGTAACTTATATACAAATAGAAGTATTTGTTTGATTGAATTTTAGCATATTATAATAACAAAAATATTTCATTCATTAATATTGTTTTTTTTTTTTGTTAATTATTGAGCTATTTCATCCTGATGTTGGCCCTCATAATATGCATTATATGTATTTTTATTTCTACTTACTATTTAATGAGAATACTCTTCTGCACAGTCTGAAATCATGTTGCATAATATGTTTAATATACTTACATAGATTTATTTTATATTTTCTTTGAATTTGTTATAGGCACTCTTAATAATCACATATAAAAATTATTATTTGTAGATATTATGGTGGAAATGAATATATAGATGAAATTGAAATATTGGCACAAAACCGTAGTTTACAAGCATACAGACTGAATTCAGAGGAATGGGGAGTTAATGTTCAACCCTATTCAGGTAATATTTAAAGTATTAAAGTTAACTTTTGTCTTTTCATCCTCAATTATCAAGTGGATGAATACTTGTGATTTCTTTTTGTTTAGAAAATAATGAAATGCTTCTTTATGTCTACAGGATCACCAGCAAATTTTGCAGTGTATACTGGCATTGTGGAACCTCATGGAAGAATCATGGGCCTTGATTTGCCAGATGGTGGTCACTTAACACATGGTTTCTTCACACCAACTAAGAAAATATCCGCTACATCCATCTTCTTCGAGAGTATGCCATATAAAGTATGTAAACAATATGACATTTTTTATTACTTAATTTAGTTTCTGTTGTTCAAGCTTTTTACAAATATAATATTAACAAATCATCATTATACAAGCTCTAGAGTGCAACTTTATTTTGTAATAACTAACTTGGACAATTAAGTTCATTTTATTATATGCATGATGTATGTATTGCAAGATTTTAATAAAATTAACTTGTTTACTCTATAGTGGTTGCATAAGTCATTAATATGTGAACTCTTTATCTATATATTGACATTAATATAATGAGCCTAATAATCAAATTAACAAATAAATGATAATAACAAAATAACTCTTGAAATTTATTGTTATTTAAATAAATCATTTATCAGTGTGATAAAGATCAAGATTTATTATTTATTATTTTTTTCTGTCTGTCTAGGCAACTTTCACTGCCAGGCAATAATTTGATATCTTTCAATCCCTAACAAGATTAGCAATCTATATAACTTGAAAAAAACACTGGTCTAGTACATTTTGAGAGTAAGAATTGATTAATGTAAACTCATCTTATATTGGAATATTACTATGCATGCTATTTAAATATTTCAAATTATCATAAAAACATTGTAAAGATGTATTATATTTGCATGGTACTCTCGATCTAACATACTCTTAACGTTTGATCACTATACCCTCGGAGAGACTGTATACTGATCCAAACTAAGCTTCATTATAAACTGTCACATTTGTTTACAGGTTGATCCTAAAACTGGCCTTATAGATTATGATAAGTTAGCAGAATCTGCAAAGCTGTTTAAACCACGTTTGATCATTGCCGGTATAAGCTGTTACTCAAGATGTTTGGACTACAAGAGGTTCAAACAAATTGCTGACGAAAATGGCGCGTACCTTATGGCTGACATGGCCCATGTTTCGGGACTTGTCGCTGCTGGTAAGCTTTTTTATCACGAACCATGAAGTTTTATAATCCATTACAACTGCTATGAAACTACAAACCAAGAGTGCACTTAGTCATAAATAGTTTGGTCGGTAGCTTACACTGAATGCAATCAAATCAAATTCACTGTTGCAAGTAATGCACTATGTAGACATGATGACTTCATTACTTTTGCTTTATATATTATCAATCACATATATAAACACACAAATCGCACTTGGTGCGCCTGTATTTCCATACAAGCCTGTTCAGCAAGTTTCATAAAATGGTGGTGCACTGATTGCAGGTGTAATACCAAGTCCGTTCGAGTACTGTGACATCGTAAGTACGACCACACACAAGACGTTGCGTGGTCCGCGCGCCGGCGTCATATTCTTTCGCAAGGGCGTGCGCTCGGTGAAAGCGAACGGCACCAAAGTCATGTATGACTTGGAAAGCCGCATCAATCAGGCAGTGTTTCCGGGGCTTCAAGGTGGGCCGCACAACCATGCCATAGCCGGTATTGCCACCTGCATGAACCAAGCAATGTCCACAGACTTTGTGGAGTACCAGAAACAGGCGAGTGAAACATTTTATTTCGTGCTTGTGTGTGACAGGAAATTGTATATGGTTGCAATAATGCAAATACATTAAAATGTTAATAAAAAATCAGATCCTAATGAATGTAAATAAAAAAAATATTTTAAACTAATTAATTGATAAAAAAAGATCTTAATGTTATAAAAGTGCTTTCTTTGTTGATTTTGATTTTAATATTTTTTATGTATACTGCAATGTGCCCATTGAAGCAAACAGAAATAACCATACATTTTTTGATTGCTTCTCCCATCACATCATTTTTTAAGGAACTTATCTAAGCTGGGTCGATGTTGATACATAGCATTGTTTATCGAGTTGATGTATCTGGAGATTTGCTTCGATTCTTCTTTCGATTCTAAAACGAACTTTCGTTCAAAAAAGTAGTTTTAAATGATATTTCACAAGCGAATCTAATTCTATTTCGTTTTCGATCCGGCACTATTATTTTATTATCATAGACAGTTCCGTGATTAAACAGAATAAAGAATGCTATGAACATTCCTTGAGATTATTATCTTGAAAAATAGCAAGCACTTGAACATACACTTATATATCTATGTATAATACAATAATATTTTACTATGGATGACGCATCTCCATACCATGTGACGTTTAAAAACTGACGTCTCTTTGTACGTTACATGCTTATCTTTTAACGTTTCAACTAGAGAACTTCAATTAATGTAAGACATTGTATCTACATTCTGTGCAAATAAATATGTTTAATTTGATTTTACAGAAAGTACAGTACATTTAGGAACGGAAAGATATAGCATAACGCTCGCTAAACATAGCACTGGACGGAGAAACATCTTCATTAATTCACTATTGCTATGCGACTTAATGAAATGACACCAATTGATTGAATTTAAATGGCACAGTTTCGACACTCTAGTGCGATATCCACCTTTTGTTTGTATATTAATAAAAATGGGATAAGTAAATCGCATAATTTCAAATGTAAAATTAACAACAATCTTAGAATAGTTTAATCTCGAGTTTGTAAAAAAATATGTTACTAAGTGTTTTAACAAATTGAAATACTTTTAATGTACTTTTCTATGCTCCACTCTCCCGACAAATTTATTTTATGTGTTGTGTTGATTGATTCAAAAGTCATAATATCCCATAATTTATCCAATAATTAAAATGAAATAATCCTTAACCGAATCTAATTTCTTACAAATAAACAAGTCATAAAAGACTCTCAAGTCTTTTTATACTCTTAACTTTTCTTAAATAAAGCGAAATAAAATTTTGGGTGATCATACCGGTTTTGCAAAAAAATCCTTGTACGGTATATATAGCATTTATTTTTCTTGATTACTTAGCCAAATATACTTATCAATTTCACTTCTATTTTATTCAGGTGATAAAGAATGCTCAGCGTTTGTGCAAGGGCCTCATGTCAAAGGGGTATGAAATCGCTACGGGTGGGACTGATGTGCACCTAGTGCTGGTAGATATGCGCAGCGTGGGTCTAACGGGAGCACCCGCCGAGCGTATTCTAGAACTTTGCAGCATCGCTTGCAATAAGAACACTGTACCAGGGGACAAAAGTGCGCTCAACCCAAGTGGAATAAGATTAGGTGAGGCTGAAAATGTTTAAAACGCAGAATACATGTTGACAATAATTGTTTAATAGTACCTTTCCTCTAACTGTTATAACAAATATATCGCCCAACTACAGGGTTCAAAATTAAGTTTCGTTTTATGCGACATATTTCGTAGTGTATAACTACAATGGGAATCAAAGTGAAGTAAAATTCGTTTCTATTTGGCAGTCTTGTCATTTTTTCACAGTTCCACATTGTTATCAGCATTACTGTATTACTGTTTTCAGGAACACCGGCATTAACTACCAGAGGTCTTAAAGAGGCTGATATCGATGAAGTTGTGAAATATATTGACAAATCTCTCAATATTGCCAAAGACATTGTGAAAGTATCTGGCTTGAAATTGGTGGACTTCAATAAAGCAATACACGATAATACGAATTTCAGGTCAAGGATAGAATCGCTCAAAACAGAAGTCGAAAACTTCAGTCGAACATTCCCAATGCCTGGCGTAGAGTTATGAAGTTCTTAGTAAGTAAAATAAATAATGGCATTTATAGGTAAATATTTTTTTATATCGATTAAGGCATTATTAAGAGCTGTCTCCATATCATAAATATTTATTTGAATAAATACTATAACTTTACTATATGCAATGAGTTTTTATTAAACAAATAAATTATACGCTATTTCCTTTTAAAACCCGCAACCGCAATACGCCGTAAATTCTTTTATCTACTATCATGCATAATCCTCTATAAAATAACCTATAACAATTAGCTTATTGCCAACATTAAAACTTGTTCTTACATAAGACTTCTGGTAGATGATCTACTTTCTGATGAATGTTGATATCGTTAAAAATCAAAAAAATTAAAAAATTAAATCTCCTTTAGTCAAAGGTGTTGTCAGACTCCTTCAAGCTAATGAAATGGAGCTGATTGAAAGATTTTTGTCTTTATTCGACACACAAAACATATCTTGATGTGTGTGACATACAATTTAAATTAATAAAATAGTATATTTAATAAACAATAATAAGTATTATAGCGAATTATTAGGGCTATTGATAGAAATATAAACTCGCATAAATACGAGGTAGGAAATGGAATTAAAGCCGCGGTTATTAGTTATTATATTAATATCGGATATTCGGACCAGCAAGAAAAAGTACCTGTAGTCTAGTAGTACCTAGTGGAATTAAGTAGAAGGACCACAACTGACACCAGATTTCGTGTGAAAAATAAAATATTTTATTTCCATCTTTTTTACGATAAGAGCTTGTATATTTTAAATTATTAATTTATTTAAAACTAGTGAAAATATATAGCATTGTATATCGTCGGCATTCAAAATTTTATTTTTCCCTCTTTTGGCATTTATTAATTATGCCAGATCCAAAATTTACTAAGTGACAATTTGTACGAAAATGTAATAAATAGTCAATTTTTCTTAATGTATAATGTTAAAGGTTTGCAAAGGTTGCAGATATTAATTTGATATATTTGTTTCGCTCACACGATACATCATACATTATCATAACGAGACTTATTGTCATAATATAGAGCTCTAATCTAAATCTAAAAAAATCGTAAGCTGAATTAATTATACGAACAAAAACAAAGAATTTTTTTCATTTGCTGGTTGTCTAAGTAACTCGTTCGCACAAGTCGTCTTTTGGCAGTTCTTTATTGGCGCCCGCTTGCGAACGAGTCATTTGAACAGGGACTCAATTCAAATATCCATTTAAAAAAAATGTTTTTGTTATTGATTGCTCTAGGTTTTGTGAAATGCCAGATAAGATTCCCGATGAAGATGAACACATCTTTTTGACAGCGATGCTTACATTTGAATCCAAGTGATCATCCTGATTAGGAGGATTTGATAACACTTAAGATCTAGGTACAACAACTCACATAAAAAAACATTTATTTTCGAATCTGTCATCTGAAAGAACATGCATTCCATCGCCTGATAGCAGTAATATTTTGGAGCCATTACGGAAAAAAATGGCTCAAAATTAACAGTGCATCGACTCAAAATAAAAACATTTAGATTCTTGAAAAAGTCAAAAATCTATGACATCTGTGAAAATTTCCACACATACCAAAAAATATACTGATATCATATCTTGCAATGGTTTTAGTATATTGTACAAAATCATCTCCCGTCTACTGATTTGACTCGCAGATTTATATTTTACATTACAGTAAAGCAGGGATAGATGGACTGAGCATATGCTACGTAATTTTCCACGCTCAATGCTGTAGCCTAGTTAGCTACGACGATTTTCTGGAAAGTACATGGCACAGTTAATATGGCAGTTTGGCGAGCGGCGATCAACTCCAAATTTTCGATAATATTGCTCTCCTTGACGAGCTGATCACGAATATACAAGTTTTAGAAATAGTTAACGACAAAAATCGCCGCTAGGGGGCTCTGAAGCTTTGGGTAAAAAATCCTGGTTTACGGCATATGTTGCTCTCCTTGACGAGCTGATCACGAATGTACAAGTTTTAGAAAAAGTAACGACGAAAGTTAAGTTAAGAACCCCCTAGCACTTCTTCCAATCCACCTATGAACAGTTTCAGTGATATTACCTCACCCTGTCACCTTGCTGGAGCCTTTTTAAAATAGTAGTTTAGTAATAGTGTTTTGACTTCAATTATGATGGACTTACAAGAGTTCATTACCCGGTGCCATATTGTTTATGAACTTTTTAAGTGCTTAGTGAGATTAGTTCTCATACAGGTTGAATAACAGGTGGTCGCAAAGTTGAGTAAAGGTGTCCTTAGAAGCATTCAATATCGGCTATAATCTCAAGTTTTGTATCTTAAAGAGATTTGCTAATCCATACCGTTCCTCCATTATTTTAACAGCCAGCTCTGAGATCTCACCTCTCTTGGTACGATGGAGGTCGAAATCCTATAAAGCCACCGTAAAAACAGCTTCCACAACACTGTGATTTATGTGTTCACATCAGAGTAGTCCTTCAGGTAATCGAGGCGACTTTACAATTGGAGTTGAAAGAGTTTGGGGTATTGGATCTGGGTGACTTATGGACGAAGCGTAGATTACAGTAATCGATATCACTATCAATTACTTTGAGATTTATGTGACTCTTACAAATCGATGATCACCGCTTGTATTGAACAAATTGATCACTAAATAAATACTGAAACATCATTTTGTAGGGAAACTTTTTGACTTAAGAAATAAATTACACCATTATACTCACACAATATATTATCTTTATTCTATTAGATAGTTACGCTAATTATCATATAAAACTTAATGCCAATAATTGTATGTATATTGAGACTCGTCAAATCTAATGTCTCTGGATATTGTAATTTGGTTTGTTTCTGGATTCCAGACACGATACCCATTTGGTGCATATCCAGTGAAAATCATTGTTCTAGCTCTTTTCTCAAGTTTGTCTTGTTTTGGTAAAATGTGCACCCATACCTTAGATCCAAACACTCTTAGTCTTCCTAGATCACGATTTCCAAACTTTTTCTCCGCTGGAGTCTTAAAACCAATAGCAGACGACGGACATCTATTCAACTGATAAACCGAACATCTCACTGCTTCACCCCATAGAAATTTTGGTAATTTGGTTTCAACTAATAAAGTCCTTGCGCGGTTGTAAATCGTCCTATTCATCCTTTCCGCTACTCCGTTAGATTGTGGACTGTACGGAACTGTATATTGTAAAATAATCCCTTATTTTTGCAAAATTTGTCTATTATCTCATTTTTAAACTCACCTCCATTGTCACATTTAATCTTCATAACTTTATTTCCAGTCTGTCGCTCTATTCTATTTATATCGATGGGTCCTATGTATAAGGGCCAAACTAACAATTTAGTAATTTTGAGCTTTTTATGGTAAATGCATCTTAGTAGTACAATTAATTTGATTAACTTAAAAATAGTTGTAATTTTTGCATGGAAACACGCTTTTTAATTGCAGTTTAACGGCCAATGTAGCATAAATTTAAACGTACAAGGGCCAAAGCGCAGTTCGAGACTTATACACGGGGAGATCCCGCACTTTTGTTTATGTTGTCGGCCAATTGCTGGTTAGACACTTTAACGTCAAACGGAGCAACGGCCTCGTTGAGATAACTTCAAAATTTTGTTATTGTGTTATTACGTAATATTAGTAGCTAATTTAGTAAAACATGGCGTCTAATTATTATTCTAAGTTTAGTAGAAGTCGAAATTTAGTGAATTTAGCTATAGGAAGTCAAAATAATAGTACTCAGAGTGAAGAATTAGGTTATGAAAATGAAGAATATGTCAACATAGAACCAGATAGATTTTGTCCAGATGTATAATTTATATAAAGAATGGTATGATGCAGCAAAATATGGCACCAAATGTGAGTCGTTAAGGCAGTACAGAGATATAGTAAACAAACATATTAATTTATCATTTCATCATCCCAAAAAAGACCAGTGCCCTGTTTGTCATTCTTATAAAAACGGTCCTGTAACTTCAGAGGGTAAAATAAATTTTGATAACCATATGAAAAACAAAAATTTGACTAGATCTTTAAAAGAAAAAGACCAACGTGATTCACAAAATAATGCAAAAATCTTTTGTGCTACATTCGATTTACAAAAAGTGTTGTTGTCTCCCAGTGGTGAGGTTAGTCTATTTTATTATCGCAAAAGATTAAAAGTCCATAACTTATCAGTTTTTGATATTGGGAATTTGACTGGTACTTGTTATGTGTGGAATGAACAAATTGCTATGAAGGGATCAAACGAAGTAGCTAGCTGTATTTATGACATAATGAAATTAAAAAGGAGCGAAGGGTGTGATGACTTCAGATTTTGGTCCGATAATTGCACTGGCCAAAACAGAAACAGGATTGTGTTTTTTATGTACCTTTATGCGGCTAAAGAGCTTAATATAAATATAAAACATACTTTTCTTGAGAAAGGGCATACACAAAATGAGGGGGACTCGATACACGCTACCATTGAAAGAGCTGCAAAATATAAAAGTATTTACACTCCATCTGAATGGAGCTCATTGATTCGATGGGCGAAAACAAAAGGAACTCCTTATAGCGTCATAGATGTTACTCAAAACATGATTTATGACTTCAAAAAGATGCAGACAAATGCCTGTTTTAACTGGACTAAAAACTCAGAGGGCGAAAAAATTATTTGATCCAAAATAAAGCAAATTCGAGTGAGCAGACACGAAATAAACGTTTTATTTTTATAAATGTGATTTGTCTGAAGATGCGGTTGAAAGTCACGTTAAAATCGTAAATCCGCCAGTACGAACTAGAAGGCAAATGACAGATAGATCAGAAATTCCTTTACAAGTTGCGTATCATCAATTGTTACCTATACAACCTTCCAAAAAGAAAGACTTACTTGATTTATGTCGAAAAAATATTATCCCACCATTGTACCATGGTTACTATGAAAGTTTAGTGACATCTAATGATGCCATATTAATGAATGAAAGTGATAATGAAAATTAGTATTTTTTGTATTAATGTTGAATCCTTATTATTGATCATGGCAATCAATAGATTTTTTGTAATAACGTTCTAATGAGTGTGTGAGATGATCACATGCTCACCCGATCTTTAGGATTTAGAAATGTTTTTTTTTATAATTGTTTAAGGCAAGAAGGCCAATAATTTTATATTTGTTATACTTTTAACAATTTTATTCACCATTTCCCATTAATGAGATATTATATTTTCTTATTAAATTAGGCTGAGTAATCGAATTGATCAAAAGTGATCTTAAAATAACGCGTGTTCGTTATTTTTAATTTATAAACGAATCATTATTTTCCTTTAAAAGTTAAACATAACGTACTCTTTTTTGTGTGTACGGATTCACAATCAATAAGCCTACAGGTCGTTTTTTATAACTAATAAACTTTCTTTTTTCGTATTTTTTATCTATTTTCATATGCGATTATTTTGTATAACATAAGTAATTGAAGATCTATGAATGTTCGAAAATTGTATTTAAGATTACCTACGGTTTATTATATTATTATTATATTTCTTTTAGCAAAACAACAGAGTACAAATTTTATATGCATAGTTTATGAAGACTGATTTAGTAATATTGTTGCAATAAATTAATGGAAACTTAGTATTTGTTTTATTTTTATAAACTGTTCTAACTAACAACCCGGTTACTATCTCACCAAATTTGATAACGTATAAGTACCAATGTGACATAATTTGCACAGTATGTGAATAATATGTACTTACAACAGTGAGTTATCCACATTGTATGATTATTCATCAACTTCAGAAAAAAGAAAATAAATATATTTGCATTTTTTTTAATAAGCGTGATCCGAGTATAACGGCCAATTTAACACATTGGCCTTTTTATGAAGATATTAGAGAAAAATTATTATAGAAAAAACTAACGTATAAGGGCCAATGTGCGTTTAAAAAAAAACTAAAATATATACAAATTAAATAATATAGAGTAAATAACGAATGTAATTGTCTTAGCGACCATGCAAAGTTTCATACACTTTGGTGTTACCATCTTAAAATTATACCAATTATATACTTTGGAAGCCGCTCCTGTAAAGTTATGATTTTGCACTTTGGCCCTTATACATAGGACCCATCGATATATTCAATCAACTTATCAGTAGCTTCATACTTTCTTTTTAGTAGGTATACTTTAGTAAAATGTGTAAAATCATCAATAATAGTTTGATAGTATACTTCACCGTTTATTGTAGGAATACTCACGGGACCGGAGATATCGGTATGAATAAGTTCACCAATATGTCGTGAACGTGCCTTAGGATTAGGATAAAATGGTGATCTAGTGGACTTACCTTGCATGCAGGGTTCACACGATTTTCCATTGCATGGCAGCCTCATTATACGCAAATGCTTCCTATTTGCATGTCCTAGTCGTTGATGCCACAACTTTTCATTACTGGATACCAAACATTCTGCAACATTTAACTGCATAGGTATAACATATAAGTTTCCTAACAGATTTCCAAATATTTTTTGTGTTTTATTTGTAATAGCTACATATTCTTTATTAAATTGCACATTAAAACCCTTTTCTAACAATTTCCTGACTGACAACAAGTTATGTGACAGATTTGGTACAATTAGCCCTTCAATATTTACAGACAGATTATTATATGTTACATTTAGTGTACCTCGCTTATTACACATTAAATATTGACCATTTGCAACAAAAACCTTAATTTTCCTATCTAACTCTACTACGTTTTTCATATTTTGTTCATATTCTGACCTTATTAGATGTTCCGTGGCTCCAGAGTCAACAATAAATTGTACATATTCGCTAACATTATGAGCCTTATGACAGTCTTCGCCTTCACTAAACGCTGTAAATGATATTACGTCTTGGTGTTCATCATCGGTCTGTGCTGAATTACTTGAATAACTCTCATGTTGACGCATGCCTCTTTGACTCGAGAAACTTCGAAATCTCGATGGTCCTTGATAACCTCTTGATGATCTAGATGAAGATCGGCCGCGATTTGCATAGCGATGAGTATAGGAACCTCTTTTCTTGTCACAATTCTTAATCACGTGTCCATGCTTGCCGCACCCATGACACACTATAAATACCTCTTCATTGGTACTTGGATTCTGATTTAATTTCAGCTCTGCATCTAGTAGTCTTGCCTTTATGGTTCCTATCTCTAAAGACTTATCGGTAATCATGGTCTCTATTGCTGTGATTACATTATCATACGCTGATGGAAGTGACGAAAGTAAATAGCAAGCCTGGTCCATTTTATCTACCTCTGCACCTATAGCGGATAGTTCTCCAATAGAGAATCAAATTTCAGAAAATAGTCCTGCAATTTTTCATTTGGATCGCACTTTAACATTATAAGCTGTCTTTTGAGACGTAATTTGTTACATATACTCTTCCTTTCAAAAATATCGTCTAATTTACCCATCATCTCCGCTGCTTGTTTTACAACTTTTTACGATTTCTATATATTTGTCGCTCAAACATTTTACAATTATCGATCTAGCTTTTGCGTCGCTTAATTTAATCTTTTCAGACTCACCTTGACTTTCAGTTAAGCTGCTTGCGACTCCCTTTTCTTCGAGAATCAGCTTGACTCGAAATTTCCAGATTCCAAAGTTGCAGCTCTCACCTAATCTAGGATAATTTTCTTGCGCCATAATTTTCTTTTTTTTACTTTTATTTTATATTTCTCTTCTTGTGGCGTTCAGCGCAGTGGAAGCGTATTAAAACACATGCTTAAGCTTCATGTAGTTTATTTTGCAGAGCAGATCTACATCTTATTGAAATACGCAATTTATTATATATACGAATAACATTTTATATGTTTCTATGGATACCACCAAGTACTAAGAAAGTTTAGTAAGGTGGCAGTTCCATGGACGTAATAATAAATACAAACTTAACATTTCATTGGATTTGTAATCTTTGTATTTGTGTTGCGTAATCTGGGAGAACTTCTCTTATTAATCTTTTGTCTAGATGGTTAAAAAATCCAAAGCCGTAAATCTTTTATTAAGAAAAAAATTTATTAGTCTGAGTGCGTAGTATTCTATTAGTCTGTTGGTCTGTAGAGACTTAAAAAAAGATTTTTTTTTTTTTTTTTTTAGATTCTGGCGGGAAATTTCAAGGCGGGAGGTTTGATTTATCACTGCTTAAATTATTTTAGTTTTTTGCTATTACATTTCTTAATGAAATCACAAGTAAAACTCAAAAATGAGTTTGGATAGTGGTGGAACAACAAAGAAAAAAAGAAAAGCACAAGCACCTATTGATTCTGCCCATTCTGAGGAAGATGAAGATTTGTTAGCTCCATATTTCAAACAAAACCATATTCGAAGTTATCCTGAGAATGCACCAGGTATTATCTTTCCTGTATATATAGAGAGTAACAATGAATCTGTCAAATTTGGTAATAAAGACCCCATTTACCTCAATAATATATTCAGCAGATATAATAAAGGAATAAAGGAAATCAAACGAGTAAATGCTTTGCGTTATGCCATTTTATTTGACAACCCGAAGAATGCAAACTCGCTGCTTACAAATACATATTTTCTAACATCTCATGAACTAAAGGCCTTTATACCAGCATCAACTTCCGAATGTATTGGTGTAATTAGATTTATTCCAACTGATTTAAGCTGTAAGCACCTATTTGATAAGTTAATATCCACACATGAAATATTGTCTGTTCGCAGATTTACAAAAAAGACTCCGGATGGTATAATTGGTTTGCAGACCGTTTCAATTACATTCTCTGGAAATATTCTTCCAACTCATATTAATTATGGTCTGTGTAACATACCTGTACAAACATATATAAAACCAGTTATTCAATGTTACAAATGTTTGGCTTTTGGACATACAACTAAGTATTGTAAACATAATGTTGTGTGCTCAATATGCTCACAATCACATCATTATAAAGATTGCACTAATACAGAAAAGCCTCATTGCATTAATTGCAAAGGAGAGCATATTGCTGTGTCTAAATCTTGTCCGATTAAACAACAGAAAATTATTGAGAACAAATCAAAAATTGTAAACCGACAAACACTCGGTGCTTTTTTTCCAACTGTAAATGAGTCCTTTGCTAAAGTAACTAGCTCTCCAATGCAGAATAAACATATGAAAAAGTCATTGAACAAATCTGATAAAGAATTTGTCAGTGATGTGATTAATAATGATAAAATACTAAAAGCAATAATTGACACCTTGTTGAGTTTAAATAACAAAGATATCAATGTACCTGTAAATTCATCCACAATAAAGGAAATTTTTATAAAAAATATAGCATATAATAATGGATAGTACTTCTTTAAAAATTATTCAACACAATATTCAAAGTTTAAAATCGAAAAAAGCTCTTTTAGAAAATATTTTAGCAGTCGAAAATGTGGATATTTGTTTATTAAATGAAACTTGGCTTAAGCCCACAGATAACATAAATTTTAAAGGTTATAATATTTTACGTAAAGACTGTGTAAGTGGCTATGGTGGTGTTGCCATACTCTGCAAACATACAATAATTAGTACAATTATACACACTCGTAGTACTGATAAAATTCAAACAATAGCTATTAGTATTAATACACACGACATGGACCAATGTCAATACTAAATGTGTACTGTCCACCTCGGAATGGTCGTTTTCCAATTAATGTGTTAAAACAAGTAGTAACATCTTTGCCCTCTCCCGTTTTAGTCATGGGTGATTTTAATGCACATCATACCGCTTTTGGTTGTGTAACAAATAAACCGCGTGGTATACAAATATATGATATGTTAGATGAAATTAATATGTTCATATTAAATAATGGTAACCCAACAACGCTAAATCGTCCTAATCAAAGTGCCTCTGCCATTGATATCGCTTTCTGTTCTGCTACTTTAGCTTCTTCTATAAATTGGTCAGTATATTCGGATGATACACTCGGTAGTTATCATTTTCCTACTATTGCAAACGTGGATGTAGGTCTGGAAGTATTTAATTATGAACAACAATTTGAAAAATTTCTTTATAAAAAAGCTGATTGGTTAGAATATTCAAAGAAATCTGAGTACATTTTCAACAATATTTTATTAGAACCCAATCCTATTGTTGCTTATGACAAATTTTGTGATTATTTGTATGAGTTAAGAGATGAATTTGTACCTTTGCATAAAAATAAAAACCCTAATCATAAAACTTACAAGACTGTACCATGGTGGAATATGAACTGCTCAAATGCTGTTAATCAAAGCAAATTAGCATTGTTTACTTATAGGAAGTACCCTACAATAGAAAATTACTTATTATACAAAAAACTAGATGCTATGAAAAAGCGTACAATTAAACAGGAGAAAAAATCTAGCTGGGAAAAGTTGTGTTCAAGTTTTGATAGAAATACGCCGATTAGTCGTATATGGAATTTTGTTAAAAGTTTTAATAGAAAAAAATCATCGTCTGTTAGTAAGGAAAATTGTTTTATCAATGATTTTCTTAATAAAGTGGTTTCAAATGATCTTTCCGAAGATACAGAAGATCTTAGCTTTATTTTTGAAAATGATGAACTTAACGCACATTTGAATCTTCCATTTTCCATTCATGAATTAAATTTTTCAATAACTAGTAGGAAGGATACTACTCCAGGCTTGGATAATATACCTTACATTTTGATAAAGCAACTACATCGATCTGCCAAAAATATTTTGCTTACAATATTTAATAACTTATGGCATCAAAATGTTATTCCTAATTCTTGGAAATCCGTTGCAGTTGTACCAATTCTAAAACCAGAAAAAGATCCAAAGTTGGCTGAATCTTATAGGCCAATATCGTTATCCTCTTGTGTTGGCAAAATATTTGAGAATATGTTAAAAAGTAGACTTGAACTCTATGCTGAATCAAGATTAATCATTCCATGTGAACAGTTTGGATTTAGAAAAGGTCATAGCACCACCGATAGCCTAGTTAAATTTTGTGGAGATATACAGAACACCATTCTAACAAATAGTTATATGATTTGTTCTTTTCTTGACGTTTCTGGAGCGTTTGATAATATCAATTTAAATATTTTAGTTAAAATTCTTCACGGCTTTAATGTACCAGGTAAAGTTTGTAAATGGATTTTTAATTTCTTTAATTCACGGACGGTATTTATCAAGCATAATCAATCTTATTATGGACCTGGAAAGACACATAAAGGTGTAATGCAAGGAGCTACTTTGTCACCATTGTTATATAATTTGTATACTTCACTGATTCGTAAATACGTGTCTAGTGATAATATAACTTTATTACAATATGCAGATGATATTATATTGTATGCCAAACATTGTAACTTGTCACAAGCAGTCAATAACTTAAATGAAGCATTAAGCTCTTTATGTACATACAGTCAAGCTCCTTATTCGCGCTTCCTTCATTCGCGTTTTCATTACTCGCGATCAAAAAAATGGACTCATTCTTTATACGCGCTAAAAATATTGTCATTCGCGGATCTAATAAATAGTACATGACATAAAAATAAAAAGATTAATTTGCGATTTCTTTGTCAACATTGATCCGTCTTATTTTTAAGAGGCAAATTGAAAATGCGACAGCTGCGTATCAGTCTGAATTGAAGAATCTTTTAAAACTGCCACCTGTGAAAATTACAAAATTCTTCAAACCTTAACTAATTACTTAACCTTAAGATAATGAATCAAAATATTCAAAAACTTCAATGATTTTTTTTTATGTAGTCACCTAGGAACGTATCCCTATAGTCCTAACAAAATTACCATTCTATATCACGGTTTCTGTATTCGCGGCATATTTATGGAACGTATCCCCGCGAATAAGAGTTTACTGTATTATAAGAATTATTTAAAGCTGAACATTAATCCTCATAAAAGTTGTATTCAAATTTTAGTAGTAAAGTTGATTATTATGATAACTTAAATGTATCTGTTAAATATAATTCTGTAAATATTAATTAGTCAAGGAAAAAAAATTTTTAGGTGTAATATTTGATTCAAAGCTAACTTTTAAGTCCCATGTTTTGAATATCATCCAAAAAATGCAAAAAAGTGTAAATATTATGCGTTGCTTAGCAAGTGTTACCTGGGGAATGGATCCAAAATTACTAAACTTAATTTTTAAATCTATAGTGAGAAGTCATTATGATTACGCGTTGTTAGTTTACGGGCAATTTTTAAGTCAATATTTACTAAAAAAAATAGAAGTTATTCAAAATAAGGGACTTAGGATAATTACTGGGGCAATGTGTTCTACCCCTATTAACTCTCTTGAAATAGAGGCTGGCATACCTCCAATTAATGTACGTATACGTTACTTAACTGAAAAATTTTATTTAAAAGTATTAGCAAATAAACATTTATTGAATTTATATGTAAATAATAGATTATTTCGATTTGATTATATTGATGAATTAAAACATATTTGTAAATACATAGACCACAATTATAAATGGGATTTGAGTTCATTGGATATACAAATTACTATACCTACAATTATTTCCAAGAAAATTTCCAATAACACGGAGTTTTTAAATTTTGTAAACTATAATAAAAAAGGATATCGCAGGATATACACAGATGGATCGAAAACAGAACAATATACTAAAGCAGCTTATTACGATTCGTTAACTAAATTTGGAAGATGTTTTACGCTAAACGTAAATGCTTCAATATTTACAGCAGAGGCATACGCAATATTTGTAGCATTACAGTACATAAAAGGAATTGCTGGTAACAATAATTTTTTAATAATAACAGATTCATTGAGTGTATTAACGTGTTTGGAACATTGCCATATAAGTTATAAAAACAATTTATACATTAATAAAATAAGAGAATATATATTTAATAATCAAGATATGCAAGTGGAATTTTTATGGGTTCCATCTCACAGTGGAATTTCAGGAAATGAAACCGTTGATAAATTAATGAAAATTCAAGTACCTCATACTAATAACTATGGTTCCCATTATGTTATGCCACCAGTTCCAATGACTGACTTTAATTCCGCTTTGAAAACTCGAATGTTTAAACATTGGAATGAAACATGGGAGAGTACGAAACAGAATAAAGGGAAATGGTATGCAAGTATTCAAGAAGAAATTCCCACAAGACCATGGTACTTTAAACTACATTCCCCGTCAAGGAAATACATCACAACTTTAAATAGACTACGAATGGGACATTGTAAATTTGGTGCTCATCTGAGAAGACTTAATTTAATAAACTCAGATTTATGTGAATATTGTGGTCAGGAAAATGGAACCCTAGATCATATATTTCTTTATTGCTCTGCATTCAATCTGTCAAGATTACTCTTAATAGATGGCTTACAAAAGATTTACAAAAAAGACGAAATTCCCCGCCTTTTGCCATCTATTTTGAAGAACACAGAAACATATGGAGTCGTTTTTAAATATATCACTAATACTATTGGACAAATATAAGAATATTAGACAAATATAAAAGAAAATGAAAATAAGATTTGGCTAGATGGTTAAAAAAAACCAAAGCCGTAAAACTTTTAATTAAAAAAAAAAAAAAAGAACTTAAAAAAAAAGTGGAAACATTTCGTTTTTACATTTTCTGTTTCTGTTGTACCTATTTAGGCATAAATTGGGAAATTAAACATACTAAGTTTAATATACGTAATCTACTTTATGTTCCACCCATTAATTGTATTTTAATTCTTTATGAAATATAAGGTATAAATTGTTTGTATGTCTATATCTGTCGACCTTGTGTAAATAACACATGAATATTTTGATTGGCAAAGAAACAGTGAAGTGATTAATGCAATAACACGCCTTTGACTAGAATAACATGTGCGTATTTTACATTAAGGACCCATAGTTCAAGTGTCGTGTTGTTTGATGAAAGCTTATAATAGCAAGCATATAAATATTTGTTGTATTATGTATTTTGTATTGCAAAGAAACCACCTAGACAGTAGAGTTGTTTGTCCACCATGACTATGTTTACCACATCTGGCATGGGGGCAGCTCCTCAACAAATTACTAGTCAGGTTGCTCAAAATGGCAGTACAACATTACCCAGATCCCACCATCAAAGAACAGGTGAATATAAATAAAACAAGGTTTTCCAATTTTATTAGTACAAATGAATATAAGAATTATTGTATAAGCATTTCTTTTATAGGTAGACCACCTGCAGCACCTAAATCATATGATTATCTGTTAAAAGTTCTCTTAGTTGGGGATTCAGATGTTGGAAAACAAGAAATCTTACAAGACTTGGAAGATGGTTCAGCAGACTCTCCTTTTTGCAGTGGTAGTGGTAAGTGTTTAGTCAATAACTTTATAATGTCTTAGAATTTTAATTAGTGTTGTATCTTAAACATTGATTAAAATGTAAATCTGTATAACTATTTTACATTTTATTTCAATTTTAGCATATAAAACCACAACAATTTTATTGGATGGTAAAAGAGTGAAACTGCAACTATGGGACACTTCCGGTCAAGGGCGATTTTGTACAATAATTCGCTCTTATTCTCGTGGAGCACAAGGCATCCTCCTTGTATATGATATTACAAATAAGTGGTCATTTGACAGTATAGACAGGTGGCTAGAAGAAGTTGAACAGGTAAAATGTTATTGCATAATTTTACAGCAGTTTAAATAATATATGTATCATCACATCACTGAAAATTTGCAATACAATGAATATCTAGAAATTCTGTAATTAATGTGTTTACATTAAATACATAATAATAAAATTTGTTAAATAAAATCATCCTTTACATTTTTTTTAGTTTTAATTTTTCATTCAATTAAGTTGACTCACTAATATTTAAATGTTTTATACATTGATAACATTAATTAGCTAACTGAAATCTTTATTTATTGTAGTACCAATACTGTTACAGTTTAATATAATAAATATAAGTCTATGTTTTTTACTATTAACAGTGGTACTTAGGTTCAACATTAATATCCATCAATTTCATTTCAGCATGCACCAGGGGTTCCTAAAGTACTTGTAGGTAATAGGTTACATCTTGCATTTAAACGTCAAGTCCAAGAAAGAGATGCAGAGTTATATGCAGCTAAAAATCACATGGCATTTTTTGAAGTTAGTCCACTTTGTGATTTTAACATCAGGGAAAGCTTCTGCGAGCTATCAAGAATGGCGCTACATCGAAATGGAATGGAAAGACTGTGGAGAAGCAATAAAGGTTAGTCTTACTAATGGTCCTTGGAATAGATTTATAGAATTGTGCAATTAACAGGAGTCAGAAGATTCAATATTAAGTAGATACTTAATATTGATTTAGGAGACACATGATTCAATAATATGTTATACAAACATATGCAAGTGAAGAACTATACATATTTATAAGTTGTTCTTGAGAGTCATCACAAATGTTAGTAAGTTAATCTTCAACCTTCTGAACAAGCTATAGATACGCTACATATATGTAGTGTATCAAGTCCCTGTCCCTATGCTTGTTGATTATGGACTTGTGGTTTCTCATAAATAGCCTTTATTTCTGTCAAGACCTGTAGTATTGTGGAGAAAAAAAAACCCACTCTCTTGATGCTTGGTAGATCTACACTGGAAGTTGTTTACCTGGGACAAATAGTCAAATTAAGTAGGTCCAACTTTCAGAAAAAGGTCAATTGTCACTCAGCTGGGCAGCATCAAATTACACAATATATTCTCTTGCGGCATTGCCTAAGATTAATGTTTTTGATTTCTGTAAGTTGCCAGTGATCACAAATAGAACCAAAACCTGATCATTCAAAGTGGGCTTTATAAGGAGACTCAAAGTCATCCACAAGACAATGATACATGCTATGCTTGTAGTTTCTCTGCATGATTATATACGAAGTGCTGAAATCCAAAGAACAAGGGTCACCGACATAGCCCAAAGATATGCAAACCTTAACTGGCAGTAGACAGGGCTGAATCCTTCTAGCACTAAAAGTCGCTGGGGCAGAAAAGTCTCGAGTGGTAGGCAAATTACACCATTGATTGGGTAGATCTCTCACAAGATGGGATGGAATGAAGTCACTGAATGCTAATAGGGCAGGACCAACCTGTGTCGGGATCCTTAAGGGAGACCTATGTCCAACAATACGCATCTATTGGCTGAAATTACGATGATGGATGATGAGACATACCTTCAGAATTCTGGAATCACAAAATCATTAAGATCCACAATTACAATATTGTAATTTTGTGTTATGATAAAGGTTTTACTATATATATGTGACTGATATTATATAAATTCTTCAAGTGAGAGATATTAGAATATAAATAATAATATCAATGACTTTAACAATGACTTTTATTTTCAATCGCTGGGTAAAAAATGAAACAGTCTGAAGATGAAAAAGAAAAGGCGTTGTAAAATAACTTTACAATGAACTAACTTTTAAACACTTACAAATTTACATTTGTGAAACAGACGAGAATTATAAGGATCTGTAACTTACGGTAACTGTACTATTTGTAGTTGAATCACATGTTATCATAACTACTAGATTTACATAACCTACATAAGCCACCGTAACAATGTAATAGCTGATTGAGAATAAATGTACGACTTGTGCTGTATTGCTAGCTATATTTAAGAATAAAATTAAATGTTATTTAAAAAATACGCATTTATATCTACTCTATTTGTGGAGTGGAGTGGTTGAAATTGATATTCTAAAATGTGGTACTTTACCTGTAGGCGTTATTTAAAATTTATAGTTTTTATTTTGAAATCAAATAACTCGAAAAGTACCTATTTGTATTTCATGCCTTAGACAAGCACCTAGGATTCAATCTCATATCTCCCATATACCCTTTAAATTTTATTTCGACAAACATAAAATTGATTTTATTAACTGATGACCAAATTATAATCATAAAGGAGATAATTTTTTCTTGTATGGAGAATAGGCCCACTATAAAATGTAACGTTTATTAATGAGACATACGTTAAATAATTTCTTACTAACCCTATTATAAGGAACATTAGCTTGTTTTTATCTAACGGGAATATTGAGAAATCAATTAAAACATGAAGATTAAATAACCTAAAAATTCTTAGTAGTTAGTAGCTTAATTTTGATTTGTATTCAAATTGCTTTTTACATTAATGCTATTAACAACATTTTTTAATCTTGAAAAATACAATCTTCTTTGGCCATTACCAAACGCCCGAAATACGCTACTTAGCGTATTTCGTGCGTTTCGCCAGTGCCGCAGTGCTCGCGGAGCGTCGACACGACCTCATGCATTTACGTTAAAAAAATACAGTATAAACAAACCCCTAAATCGTATTATTTTTTTGCATTCTAAATACGGGATACTGGAATGAAAACGAAATCAAGCCGTTGGAAACGTAAACACTGAATTCGGTTGAAAACAAACCTACGTCAATTGGATGTCAGTGTAGGTACCATTCTGTCGCTGTCAAAAATGATGACGATACTGGACTGACGAACTACAGTCGGGTCAATTTAATAGGCCACATTTGACATTTCATTAAAATTCCTCAACTAACCTTGTAATGGCGGACATAAAATATTCAATATTTTTTTAGTTTGGAAATGCACAAATGACCGTTGTTACAATGTTGCGTTCAGTGAAGTCTATACGTAAGTGATGTCCCTCAATAAATCGAATGAATGCAATGATTACTTGTGAAAGCATTATTCACCATGAATTAATAGTCAGTCAGTTTGACCATGAATTAATAGTATGATTGTATCTTATACTATATTGTATTATATTATTGTAATTATTTACATTGTAAAGAGGAGATAAAAAATAGACCTTCAGAGTTTCTTGCCTATTCTTCTCGAGAAGGCTCTCCCAATTTCCGAACAGGTGTCGAGTCAATTTTTTTTTTCTTTTTTTTCCTTATTCGTACGTACGGACAAGGTTTTGTTTTCTTTTTTTAAGCTTTGTTTTTTTGTTTTGTCTGTTGACGTCAATAAGTGCCTGTAAAGGTCTATGTTGAATAAAGATTATTTTGATTTTGATTTTTTTTTGAGTCAAATTTTTATTAAAATAAAACATGTTATTCTTTTGTTTTATAATAAAAAAACAATAATAACTTCTTTAACAGAGAAATAATATATTAATACAGTACCTATAAAAAAGAGTGTATTCACATTTAAAAGGCCGCCAACACATCTGTTGTTGCGGGCAGCGATAATCACTTACCATCAAGTAATCCATTTGCTCGTTTGCCTATTAAAATAAAAAAAAAAGTACTTTTCCATAATAACTGTATTCGATTCACATATGTTTGAAGTAAATATCGATTTTTTCACCATAATCGGAGTGTTTAAGCAGGTCACCTCACTATGAACAAATGTCAAATGTGGCCTATTAAATTGGCCCGACTGTAATAGTTAAAATAATTATTGAGAGTTCAATACTTTTAAATAAAATAAAATAATACACTATCCTTTATCTATTATTATATTTATATATTATTTGTATAATATTAAATCATCTTTCATTTTGATTTAAAAAACGTTAGTTCCTTTACCTCAAATGTCAAAAGTCATTACTAAGTTTAATTAATTGATTTTATCATACCCGTTTCATTTTTACTCATAATATCGTGCAATTGCTTTTAATAATAAATTGATATTTTAGAGTTCAGTAATATCAATAAACGTTGCCGTTTTCTAGTGGGCCTAAAATAAATTATCTCCTTTCATTTATGCCCTGCCCACTGCCACTCTTATGTAGTTTTAATCGTTTCTGATACGATCATACAGAAAAACGCCAAGCATTGCCTTTGAGTAAATTTGAGCCTCATTTTAAGTCCGATCGCGAGTGGCTAGGTTTCGATTCCATACGTCATCACTGGCAACACGCACGAATCAAAGACTACCTTGAGGCACTGATGTAGATGGGCCAACAATATGCCGCGTAATTTTTTGACCACTGCCCAACTGAACTGAATCCGTCGATTAACCTCTATGTGGAAATTGCACCTATCTAGTTGGGATGTTTGTCCCAGTTAAACATACTCAGCAACTCGACAATACGAGAATAAGACGATTCCATTTTCGTCATGTTCATTGTAAGACTCGCATAGGAAACTACTGAGGCCTTCGAGCACTATCTTAACTCCTCTATAGTCGCAGCCATGACTACAATAACATCAGCAAAACGAAGGTGTATCATCTTGTGGTTAAGGTTATTCTTAGTTCTCTTCAGAGAACTAAGAATAACCTTACCTTGCACAACCTTACCTTCCACACCTTGCTTCAACCTTATCGCTCCCGAGTTCTGGTCCCGAAGGGGACTAATAATGTTACATTTACGTAGAATGGCTGTAACAATTGTATGTATTGATAGTCTATCTGGCACCGCTAGAGAGACTGAAGCACGGCTCTTGTCTCGACGGAATCGAAGGCTTTCTCATAGTCGACAAACGCCAAGCATAGTGGCAGGTTAAACTCTTCGGTTTTCTATACAACCTGCCTGCCTATTTTGTCTATGGTATTGTAGCTTTTTCGGAATTCGGTTTGTTTGGGAAGTTGAAAGTCGTCAAACCTGCAGGCGAGTAGATTCGCGATGACTGGAGAACAGCTTGTGAATGTAACTCAGGATCATCAGGATGTGTCTGTAGTTCTTTAGCTGGATTCTATTTCTTTTTTCGAAGAATATTGGCACCATGGCGCTGTACCACGTTTTAAGTTTCCTTCAAGACATACGGAGTTAAAAATATTCTGTATGGCTAAGATTGAACGTAGTTCCACTGAACCCAGTGGAACTACTACAGTTAAGGGTTAAAAACTATAGCAATATACCTACGATAATAAACAGGTAATATTATTTAAGACTGACATTGTACAATCATATTAAATAAATTTATTGACATTGTAACATCGTAATTTAAGTACTTATAGTAAGATGACATTTGAAAATTAAATTGATAATAAATAACATTGTAATTTTAGGTATAGTAGATGACATTGGAAAATTAAATTGATTGGTAAAATATAACATTGAAATTTTAGGTATAGTAAATGACATCGGAAAATTAAATTGATAGATAATAAATAACATTGTTAGGTATAGTAAGATGACATAGAACATTAGATTGAAATGATATAACTGACATTCACATACCACAAGTTGGTAAGACGTGTTGTTCATTACTCATATTTATTTAATATCCATTTTTTACCATGTCTTGAGTGAATAAATATTTTTGACTTTTGACTTTTTTGACTTAGCAAAAATAATCAAGTAGACCCAAAAATTCAAAACTATAATGTATTGATTTCTATTTCCAGTACTCAGTCTCCAAGAGCTGTGTTGCCGGGCGATAGTTGCTCGCACCTCTGTGTATGGACTCGAGAGGTTGCCCCTGCCGACGACGCTGAAGTCCCATCTTAAGTCTTACGCCATCTCTGCAGCGCCAAGTCGCCTGCGTGCGCGCCCTTCCAAACATCCGCACCACCAGCGTCTCAACTGCACTGGTCGCAACTCTTGCACCATCGCCTGAGTGAACAAACCGAAGTCGGTCGTAAGGTGATTATTTTTGTGATACTAGAGGGGCCCTAGCCGCTTTGACTGATAATTCTGTTTTTTGTCAACATCAATCTTTGTTGCGTATTGTCATTTCACAAGATTCTTATTGGCAGTTTATTATACGTACTTTTGCTCGCGATTACATTCCTGTTTACATTACGGAAACTGTCACACGTAATTATTTTACACCGTATTTGTAAAATGTTTTATTAATAATCCGATTCTATTGGTCATAGCATAATGGTAAATAGTCTATAAGAGCCTTCATTAAATTGGCTAACATTACTTTTTTTTTCCAAAACAAACCAATAACTCCTGAGTTTGCGCGTTCAACCAATTAAACAAACTTTAGAACTTTTTCTTCTTATATTTTCTTTTTAAACTTTTTCTTACTAGTTTAAATAAACTGTGTTATCATTTTGTACCTACTACTGCATTAACGTCTATTATCTGTTTATTGTAATAATTTTAACAATGAATTATTGCAATAATTACTATGTCAAGTAATGTGGTTAAAAGTTACTTCCCTAACTCTAGATTGAAACTGCAATGTTGTTATTTTTTATAAGAAATATTACAACTAACAAAGCCAATCTAAGACAGATGTTCGACATCCGACCACTTCATTCGATTTTAGTTCGTAATTTTTAAAGTACTGTGTAATAATTTACATTAACCCAGCACACGCCTTACTACGCCCACTAGCACAAAATTTATCGACGTACTCGACTTTGATATGGAATAAAAACCACCAAATCTATTGTAAAATTGCTATAAATCGTAACTATATCTAAATAATGTCTAGCTCTCTAATCTAAACTATGGCCATAATTATTGCCATGGTAGTATAACCGCAGCATAAGGACTAAAATTTTACGAGAACATAAAAACCCTTTATAAGCTACCAGAAATATCAACACTAATGTAGGTTTTTATATGAATTTTAATTATATAAAGCTGTATTTTTTTATATGTGAATAATATGACATGGAATTATTGATTAAGAGAGTCTGAGGTAACTGATGTATTGATTAATGATTTATTTTTTGTATTTACACATACATTATCGCCGTGACCTAAATTTAATACTAAGCCTGCAGAGGTGTAAGTCACAATTTTCCAAATGAATTAATGGAAAATTTAAATTTAATTTATAAACTTTATAAGCAACGAGGGTCCCTCCCTTAATATATATATATATATATATATATATATATATATTTGATAGTAATACCCTTAACCTAATACCCTAATCAATTAATAATGTTATTAGACGATTGAGTTTAATGCCAAGTACTATTTCGGAATGAAATTAATATTAGACAATCCTATATTTTTAAATTTAACAAACAATGGTGCCAATTCTGTTGACAAACTACACAATTCTGAAATCAAACTAAAGCACTTTAAAGATTCCTCTTGAGCTATTGTTATACCGTTGATTCGTTGTTACACCGAACTAAATTTAGAGACCGCGTTAGATTGTAACTGAATTCGACAACGCTAAATGAAATCTTTATATTGATATAAGTCATAATTTAGAAGTAGTAAGTTATGTACAATAAAATAAGAAAATCGTTAAGTTAAAGCTAAACAAATTTTAGTCACCTGAAATATTTTTTAGTTTAGTCCATTATTTCCTGAATAAGAATTTTGACAGCACCAATACTAAACGTTAGTTTAGTTTGCGTCAACAGAATTAGCATCAATATCAACACCAAAACAGGCTGTAACTGGCAACGGATTTGTGACTAGTTCATAAATATAATAGAATTAGGTATTGTTGCTTAAAGGATACGATGTGATTGTAAGTGTTATTTACTTATAACGTCAATACTATAAGGCACTTAACTATATATATATATTTTACATTTAATGTTGACCACTAACAGAAGTCAAAGCAATACTCCACATATTTAATATAATCACGTCACGGCACCGGCTGCCTATCTGTGGACAACTTATTTCAAACTATAATACTCCACATATTTAATATAATCACGTCACGGCACCGGCTGCCTATCTGTGGACAACTTATTTCAAACTATTGTATCACTTAAAGTCATGATTCGTGAGACAAGTTTGATAAGTCAGTGACAGAGAATGGGTTACCAAGGTAGATGAAATTAAATAGGAAGTAGTAGTCTTAATAGTGTAATAGTAGCAGAATGGTTTGCTAATTCGTAATTGTTGTAGAAATTGTATAATATTTTTTTTTTTGTTAATTATATAATTCTTTCCGCGGGATATAGTATCTTGTCTGTCTATCAGAATGCTGCGTAGAGTTTTCGTCGTGAATTTAAAACTAAAATATTTAAAAATCTTTCTCATAGTTTAGACCGAACCGTAAATAAATGCTAATGGTCATTAAACCCGGTCAATCAAAATCTCGATAAGATAGCACTTTCAGATTCAACACTATCCCAATTGTTACAATGCTGGGGCAAACTGAACTGTCAAAGTAGTCTCACGGATTAGGATTTCTTCTTTAATTCCTACTTTGAACTAACCAATATATCCACTGTTTTGTGCCTTGTATAGTTGTACGTTTTTAAAGCATTATAATTTGAGTCATTCGGAGCATAATAAGCTCATAAATAAGTTCTGGCGTGTAGGAATTCACACCAAAATATTAAGAAATGATCTAAAGGAAAATTATATATTTTTACACTGATATAATATAGAGCCAAAACTATTAAGATAGTGGTACTAATAAGTATATTTATAGGAATAAATTTCCTATAAACTAACAAAAAAAAAAACAGAATTGCAACAAAGTAACAAAATCTTTTAGCCAGAGAATTGCGCAAATCAATAATTGTCCACTATTGTAAGTAAATCGGGGTTGTAAGTGTTAACTATAATTAAAAATATATTATTACTAAATTTTTATTCATATGTCATTTTATGTCTTACAATTTTTATGTCTTCATACCAAAACATTATGAAAATTTTATACCAAATTATTTTGATATTGTTAACCAACAATTTGTCCTGGTGTGATTATTTGGGCACTTTCTTCTACCAGAATGGTTGTGTATATTATAATATTATGGATATCTTAAACTTATAGGCTTTTTTCCTGCATTTAATTACATTTTATTTTCCATGCAACAATATACTTAGATACTACACAGGCTATTTGTAAATACACCAGTAACCTCGCAAGTTTTGTAGCATTAAATTTTCTTCCATGATTTTATATATATATATATATATATATATATATAATTACATTGAACTAGAGTCATTTTCCATATTTTTATCGTACTGTAAAATTTTTATAAGCCAGTGTTCATCAATATACAAAAGGACTATGCAATGCTAAGCTCATATGATATCCATACCAACATCATAGTAACACTTTCTGCTAATTACTCCCCTAGTAAATACGAGTATAAATCACTCGCATTAATATAAAACAATCCCTGCATATTTACCAGACTTGGGAATGCCCACACTAAATAATTAAATATTAATACTAATATACACCTATAAAATATATATGTGAAAACAATTATGCAATTCTTGTTTAACTCTTAAAAGTCAACAGTTCATTTATACCGGAAGTTTAATTTGATTAAGCGCTCATATTATTTAATTTTTTGCATTGGCGACAGACTTCCGACCTATTTTCATCATATCTTACAAGCATTTTTATTATTTCCGTAAAATGAATATTGGAACACCTAAACACCATATTATAAAAAAAAACACTGCACTATCAACATTAAAAACGGTGCAATAAATATATAAATGCAGCGATGATAAGATAACGCACTAGGGCAGGGTTTCCCAACCTTTATTTCACTGAGCCTCCCCAATTCATTTTTTTTTTCCTCAGGAGAGGAAGGCTGAGAATCTAATATTCTCATGCCCCCTTAAGTTTAAAAACACATAATTTTTTTTACAACTAAATTATTTCTTTGAATTAAAATTAAAATACAGATATTTGTAGATATTTATGTTTTAGGAATAAGAGAAGATATATGTATCTACACTTGAAAACCATTAATTACTTTCACTTTAGGTAAATATCCTAGTTTTATTTTAATTATTAAATACTGATGAGATACTTGAGCTTGCATCTTCTGTACCAGTATGTCGATTTTGGGTTCAGTCTTTGCTAGAGCGCTTAAGTACTCGATTACGCCCCCCCCTGGTATTCAACTACGCCCCCCAAGGGGGGCATGCCCCCCTGATTGGGAACTCCTGCACTAGGGTAATAGGACATCCGTCGTAAACACAGCCACCGACTGACTGAAGTTCCGACCAAAGTTCAAAGACATGATGTCAGCATCGCATCAATAAAGGTTTTGTTGTCCTAAGTCTCGTTACATTAGACCGATAATAGTACATTACAATGCAAGTGAGCCAAATAGAAAATTGCGCATGAGACTAATATTGTCGCAAATCGAGGCCGTCGTTAATTTTCATTACAGTGAGTAATTATGTACTACGACTATTTTCACCACCATTGTAATTAATTGACCAATTTCTTAGGTAATAATAAATGTATTTCTTATAACAGTTATAGAAAGACAATACGAAATAGTCTATTCATTCTTGTTTTTACATATAAATAGAATCGTAGCTTTGCCTTAAGAAACTATAAACTTGTTACTAAGTTGTTGTTAACTTAACTGAAGGTAATTTGAAGAAATGTTACGGCGAAATTTATTTGTGGGAGACGTTGTAAAACTAAAATCGTTATGATAGGTTACATCCTAAGAGTGTTGTTAATTCATATAACGAATGCAACTTTATTTTATATTTTTGTATCAAATAAATCTATCGTATTTTAAAAAGTCGCAGAAGAAAAGCTGTAGTAAGTACATATATGATGTTAGCTATCAAATCCTGCGAAGTTGCTGATATTTTACAAGTAACCCTATATAAGCTCCACGCTTGGTATTCAAAGTGTCGCTCTATGGCATAATCCGTCCCATACGATTATTATTGAAATATGTTTTCAATAGACACTTAAGTTAATAAAGTTACACTTATGAGGTGAAAATTGCTATCATTCACAACTGAATTGAGGAACTTGAAAGCAATATAACATAATCAATATTATAATATAAAAAATCGGATAACTTCGTAACATTAATTAATACTGTAAAATCTATTAAATTCTGTAAAATCAACATTATCATTTTTATACATATTACCATCATTGGTATAAATCAATGGTAATATCTATAAAAATGATAATTTTGAGTCCCAAATATTTCCATTATGTATAAGAAAATATTACGTCACATAATCTATTTCAAATAAATACATATATTCATGCCTAGTACGCTAAAACAATAAATCGCAGTATTCTTTTTAAAAACTAACATCAGGCGAGACACGTGTATTGATTCCTTCATACAAGGGTACGTTACGAATGAACTTAACAGTGAGAGAGAGGCAAGCACTCTTAAATACATATTTCGAAAGGGATATCACAAATACTAGGTGACTATTCGTAGTGACCAATAAATAAATATTGTTAAATATTAATGTACACATACACCACATAAACAAATGCATAAATATACAGATATATTTTGAAAGCCAACTTGCCTTATAATATGGCCACGATCGGGTACAAATGTTAAATGTCATATGTTAATAACAGTATTTTAACATAATAGTTTTTTATTATACTTTTTCAAGTTAAATACAACACAGGTAATTATTATTATTGAAATTATTGCTATAATGTAAAATGTTAATAAATATTCCATGTAATTCATAACGTATCTACAGACGTCTTAGCCTGATGTAACTGCCAATATTTCTATTAAACGTAGCTCTAAGTATAAAACTTACATGATATTAACATATATTGTCACGTAACATGCTTTAGTTATTACTCAGTTTAGTAATTGTATCGTTTCAGGGCCCTTGGCATAATATTATATCTGAACAGTGAAAATATGTTATTGTATCAAGCGGATTAAATAATTGCTAATAACAAATAGACATTAAACCACACATAGAAACACAAAATACTTATTTCAAGTGACTGACTTTTTGGGACTATTTATATAAACATCACACTTATACACTCGTCTAAATCTTCTATTGAGTTTTATTTTAAACAAACCTTTTAATGTATCCGAATATAATAGTAGAAACTATATTTGGGCTTACAGTTTGCATTACAGATTGTAATATGTATACCTATAATCATATCATGATACGATGACAGTAACTATTTATTTCAAATTTTAGTCGAACTGCATAAATATCGTGCGAGACATGTGTATTAATTCCTCCATACAAGATTACGTTTCGAATAAACCTAACTGTGAGAAAGCAGTTATAACTATTCCTAAAGGAAATCCACAAATACAAGTTGACCATTCGTGTTGTCGCCACACTTCCCGGTCACATAACAGATGTTATTAATGCTGTCATCATGTCGTAACGCCTTTTCGGATGCAGATTATCGCCAATACTCATTAGGGATCCTAATGAGGATTGGCGGCACTTCAAGTCTTTTAACATTGTTTCACTGAATCGTTACAATTACTCAACATATGAAATTAAGAGGGTGAGTAATAACTGCAGTATATCCTCTGCTATCTATCCTTATTTATTATTTCCATTATGTTCTGTCGTTGCATGCATGATACAAATAATGAAAGCAATAATATGTGTAAGCGTGACATTGTTTTTTTTTTGTTGTGTAAATATTAGATATTCGCTATTTTTATGTACCTTATTTGTGATAGATTAAGATTATTTTTGTGTAAGTTTTAATTTAAATATCCAAATACACTAATCCAAGCTAAAAGTTTGAGTTAGATTAGTTTGGTACAGTCAATGTTTGTAAGGTTATAATTTGATAAGTTGTGAAATAAATTAATTTATAAATATCGTATATACTGATTATAGTGTTTTATTAATATTAATTAAGGTGTGTTTATCTGCATTACATAGATAAGTATCTTACGTATAATTTTTTTACAGCAATGCAAAGTAAATTAATGCTATTTTTAATAACAGTATAAGATTTTGTGTCGGTAGCAATCCGCACTATATATAGTAGCACTATATATATATATAGTATAGTAATACTATGTATAGATGACTAAGGCGTAAATAGCTCTTATTAAGGGTAGGCTTATGGTGACGTATAAGGGTTGAAATAAACCCACATAACAAGAGTCTTAAGAACATCTAGGCCAGATGGTACAAAAAATATGTTCATTTACTATATGTACATTGTTCATATGTAAGTGCAATATATTGGAAACATATAAGTTCATGTTTTATTAGCGCCGCAACCCGCGTACGTAGATTACAGATGACCATAAATACAAATAATGTGTCTGACGTCCGGTATTCAGCTCACTTCTATTCTCACTCTTAAATGAACGACCTACCTAAAATGCCAGGAATGACATGCCATATATATCATAATGCAAAATGCTCATAGCTTTATCCAGTTATTCTACGATTCAACAAATGATCAATGCTAAAATCTTAAAAATTCTACTCAATCGCTACATTGTTGATTACTATTCACTTAACAAAAAGGAAGTTTTATTGATTTGAAAATGTATATCATAAAACATCGTGGCACGATGTTTTACGATTCAAATATAAAAATTTGACATTAACAAAAGAAAAATAATAGTATTTGTAAATCATAGTAAAAAGGAAAAATGAGAATGATGAGAGAGAATTCACGTTATAGGTGATAAACAGGGTATGATATGACATCTGCTGAAGGCTGGACAGGGTGGTTGCGTGGGAACTCTTCTGTACTATTTATTCAACCATTGAAGAGCAAGTATTTATCGGAGAACTGGTGCACGTCCATAATTCAGCCATTGTACAAGAGTAGAGAGTGACAGCAAAACTGTTTACTACAGCATTAACCAACTCAGCATTTGTGATCAAATTGTATTGAAAGGTTTTGATTAAAAGAATTTTGTTTATGTAATTATTTGGTGAAACGACTAAACGGATCACCTGATGGTTAGTCAAAAGTGCGTTACCGGCATTTTAAATAGGAGTATACTATTATTTAAGGTTTAGATATCGCATAGGTTCGAAAATATCGCAGGTGATAATTCATTCCACAGTTTGGTAGTGCGAAGCGGAAAATTCCTACAAATACACACTATCATGGACTGCCGTCCGTCTAGACGATGAGAGTTATTATTTTGTCGCGTTGAATATTGACGAAAACTGGCGGCAGGGATCAAACCGAACAATTCCTTAGAACATTCCCTGTAATATAAGCAATAGAGGATGATAATATGGATACTTGTGTAGGTACGCAACGCAAAGGGATGAATAACTCGAAATATCCTAGCCGTAAACAATTCTAATCTCTCTCCATCAAATGCGATCTAGAGGTAGAAGTTGGTATTGGGGAGCCCCTGTCCAAAGATAGAACAATATTCCATATATGACCGCACCTGCCAAGTTGGAGGCGATGTGCCAGTGTAAAATATCGCGTCGATCTATTGAGCATACCAAGTTTCTTTAAGGCTGCTACTAAATTACCTTTACAATTGAATTCATCGAACTTTACTTCACTATATGTCTGTCAAACTGATCGCAACCTTTCCCAAATCTATTGAATTGTAGTGCCACACACAAAGACTGCATATAAAAATCTCTGATTATAAAAATATTGAATTTGATTCATGTATAATCACTGTAAATGAAATATATTTTAATAATATTGCCCTTTTAGATGTTGATAATCGAATTTTCTTAAGACAAATGAATTTACGGAAACATATCAATCCAAGTTCTTTTAACAGTATGTAGAGTGAAAAATAACTGGTATGACCCATCTACCTCAACCACGAACAAAACAACAATTTATCAATTGATTATTGATTTGTTAATTTAAAGTATGTAAATTTATATGTTATTATCGCGTAGTCAACATAAAACAACTCCAAAGGTTGTTCTTCTGTGAAGTTAGAATCAAGTAGGTAGACCAACAATACTTTTACCAACATTTATATTTATGGGTGTCATAAATATACTGTTAAAATATACTTTTCATTAAATTTGTGTCTGCAAGAGTATTTTGCACGCTTACAAATTCCTTGAGCCCTCTACTTTGGCCAACCCAAAACTACTTTGAATGTTCTTAAAATTTTCTATAGCATAATACCACACGACATCACAAGCAGAAATTGAAGGTAAATAAATTATACAAGTCTCGCTGACTCAGTGTCAGTATTTTATTGTTAGTGTAGATTTTGTTACCTATTAAGTAAAGTATTTTATATACAACTTAATATTTTATTTTAAATACTTTTATTTCTCCATGGTAAGCCTCAGTAGCTCCGCAATAAAAGCGTCTAACAATCACAATGTCGCTTTCTTAGCGACATATTGCTAAAAAATAGGAAGTGGTAAATTTATATTAGAAGGAAAATTTCGAATGAACAAAATAATCCCCCCGACATGCGCTTTGCGCAACTTCGTCAAAATCGATATAAAATATCATGCGCCGCGCCGTCCAGCCAGTAGGTAGTTTATGCAGAAAATTTCTTCAGTGTTGATATAAACAATGTTTTTATTTAATTTTATCAACGACGATTTGGTTTAAACTACACAAATGTTTGATAGAAGCCAGCGATGTAATTTGTCTCACAAAATGATGATTCGACTAAATAATTTTTTGTATGTGTTTAATTTACGTCAAGGAACTATTCTTATTGCCGTCCACCAGATAGTAAGTAAATTTATTTAATAAACCAAACTGCCAATATAACATTAAACGTCAATCCCTGGCCATTGCAGGCGCTGTCGTCCTTTGTTTTGATTATATTACTCGTTGGCATATCTCATGTCGGGGAAATGCTCTCAATGCTTCACACCGATATGGAAGATGATGCGGAGAGTCGTGGCTTCTATGAAATAGCATATGGACAGCAGCTGACATTTCACGAAGGAGATGTTATCAGCACCAATAATCAACGAAGATTTGCCAAGGCACAGCACCTCGCTTCTGGTAAGTAGCTACATATACTATGAGTTAATATAAATCCGATCACACTTTTTGAAAATGAAATAATGATGTAGATTGTAGACAAGTTATAAGTGCTGTAACTTCTTTTGTAATAATTTTACATAACATTTTTGTTTAGTTGCAATTTATGTTTTAGAGAATAGATAAAATCTGATTTTTTAAGGTTTTCACTAAATAAATATAATACATTTCGTTAAAAATACATCAAATTTAATTAGGTTATTCAAATTATGTCTTTCTGAACAATAATGTCACACCACGGCGGCAAAACCAGACTATATGTACATGTTGAAATTAATACCGCTTCTATTGATACGCAATAAAAGCTATTTCCGTAATTCAACTTAGCTTTAAGTATAACGTCCTGCTGACTCTACAATCAAAGTAAAATCCTTATCCCAGTATTTTATAATATTAAAGCGGACAATCGCGGATATAGCTGTATATCCTGTAATCTTGCAGTTGCACTTTAATAATCTTCATCGTATTACAGTAACTGTCATATTCCTGTACACGAGCACCATCCTGACTTCGATATATTTGATGTGCTGCATCTCGCTGCTGCATGGCGCAGTGAAATACAAGCGGGAGTATATACTACCGTGGATCATGGCCGCTTGTGTAGGCGTCGTGTTGCTTGTCGTCGCCATTGTCTTAGGCGACGGCTACCCTTGTGTCATCAGCCTTTTCGGAGGACACAGTCTCTATCGTAAGTCCTGAGCACGTCTAAGTTTATCTTAAATTGTTAACCTTTACATTTGCCTATTTCTTTCCTTGACCTCTAGGTAGAAGAAACTATTAGGATAGTAGTGTCATTTATATTTTTTATTCCCGTAACTACCAGTAGTGCCATTTGATATACATATATTCCATGCCACTTATCACTCACTGATGTCACCTTAATATAAATGTGACTATTCTTGTATCGCCTTATTTATCATTTGCTAATGAGATAGAACGGTCATTATTATTTACTAGATATTAAATCATCACCATCATAATGGACAGCATGTCAGTTTTATATTTCACTGTTAAAACATTCAGAGACTTAAATTTCCTAAGCTCATATATCTAATTTTCAAAAGTTCTCGTACAATATTTATGAAATTAAATAAAAAAAAAACTGAAATGTAGTTCTACTTTCATTCAGGCAGGAATTACATGTTCGTGTAATTAATTAATATAAAGAAAAGTATAATCTCTAATTTGTGGTAATGTTTAATTTTGTATGAAGAGATATTGATAAATTAATTATCATTATATTATTACTAGCTGACCCGGTGAACTTCGTACCGCCTAATTATCGCAAAAAACGGTTTTTCTCGATTTCCGGAAAAACTAAAAGTCCTATTGAAAAAAATCAAATGGCAAAGTTGTAGGTAATAAAAACATCTAAAACTTTTGCATTTACACTTTTTTCACATAACATCAAAGTTCGTATAATACTGTATTTTTTTTTGCTTTTTATTATTTTTAAAGGCTTATAACCTGGTCTATATGGACAAAACAATGGAACGTTCGGATACACGGGTTCTTTTTACATGAGATGACAAAACAATATAATAAAAATATTTTTGAGAGTTAGTAACACTGTAAGGTTGGCACCCATCAAATATGTCAACAAATTAATTATTTTTATATTTTGAAATTTAAATACACGATGTTATAAGCAAAGTTGATATTATGTTGTCGATTCAAAAGTCTTGTTTTAATGCGTTCTTCAATTCGAGTGGAACTGAGAGTACAAATACCGTCAAATGTTTGACAGAAAGTAAGTGATCAACTTTTATATGGGAAAATGAAATTGTCATCTTACTCGCAATTTTTCCTTATTTGCTCACCGTTTAGACCTACCCTGGACTACGACAAACATTTTAAAACCAAAATCAGCTCAATCGGCCCAGCCGTTCTCGAGTTTTAAGCAGACTAACGAACAACAATTCATTTTTATTTATATAGATTAGGCAGGAAGCTACCCAATTAATATTTTAAACTGTATAAACGCTGTAAAATGAAAAATTTCAAGAGTTTAGGCTGTACACATGGCTGAATTAGGACTGTATATCCAGATATACAGTCGATATATCCGCGAAAAGGGCCCCAAATTATACAGCACAAAGTGTAGAACTAGCTGTATAACAGCTGTGAAATAGCGCAATATCTGATTAGACAAATAATTTGATACCAATATACAGATACTGTGCGCAAATCTTCTAAGTACAATTTTAAGCATAAGTTACGATTGCACTTACTAGATATGCAGAAGTCAGGTAATTTAGCTACTTGGTAGGCTGTGCTAGCTTCGTTAAATTGCTACTGAAAGTTTCATGTAGGCATGTAGGTCCCTTCATACATAATGTTTATCTCAGAGCGATATTATTTATTAATTTATTTATTAATTAGTTATTATTTTATTAGGTCATTTAATTCTTCAGTAGTATTATTTTAATGTTAATTTTGATTTTATAATACAATTTGCTTATTTTAATTTTATAATTTAATTTTGCTAAACTGTTTTATCCCATTACAATATATTAAATCAATAAATACGTTATTATATTGTACCATGCACAATAAATTGCTGCGAACTGCCCTCAACAAGGTGATGGCTGAAAATCAGCGATTTGTCTCTGGACAAATAATACGCTGAGCCTTGACCTACTTGCTGCTGCACACATAATGTACGAGATTTTCGCCCAACCGTTTTTTTCTGTGTATTGTTGTTATTTTGTTCACCTTCCCTTCATTGTTATTTGCAATTGTTATTATTTTTTGTATGTTTGTATATGTGTATTGTAGCAATAAACGCTTCTATCTATCAAATCTTAAGTAGTTGTTTTATTCTTATATACAGCCATAGGCTTGCGAACGTCTGATAAGTCTAAAATTATGTTAAATCCTTCCATACTGAACTTAATTCATTGAATCATTGACAAGCGGCAGCCATAATATATATCTGTTGAATTGTGAAGTTATCAAATATTATTTTGCTATGTGGTAAATACCCTTACTAATTTCCTGGTCATTATTTTGCTTGCGGCTACTACTTCTTCGTGATTATATATAGGTACCAATATTAAGCCAAAAACTCACGCGCCCTCGAAATAATAGATATTAATGAAATTATTTGTGTTACAAGAACGGTGTAACCTGAGACTAATTTTATAAGCTCGCAGGGCATTTTTATTGACAACAAATTAATTTCGTTGTGTTTTCAGGTGAAAGTCTATGTAAATATAGCCGTAATTTTCAATAACAAATACTAACACAATATATTAATTTAGGTAGCATGATTTTTAGGTTATGGTCTAATGGCATCTTTAATTATACAGCTGTTACTCGTCTAGTACACTATTATGAAGCTTTTTGCATAAGTTATGTTTGTACAACAGCCTAAAGAGTAACTTTTGCTGTACATTAGAATTTATTTACTGTAGTATGTGCTTAATAGAATAAGTTAAGTGAATATTACAGCTATTCAGGGTTCAATTGAAAGTAAAGAAAACCCATACTAACACAAATATATTTTGATGACACAAACAGTCATGCTAATTTGAAATAAAGCAAAAACAAATCACTATGATCACAATAACACTATGCAAAACTGACATTATGATACGCCATTAACTTAAACTTAGAAATTTAAATACTCCATAAGCTGCATAACTATGTATTGAAACACTATAAGCGGTATAATGGTCTACTGTAAAACCAAAAACTGTACTAAAGACAAACATTTACGCTAATCACGATAGCTTTAAAATAAAGTAAGAATAAACCATTATTCAGCAGACAACATTGTATGACACTCTAGTACAGAAATAAGCTTTTTAAGGGTGTCCTAGATAACCATTATCAAGCCTTGCCTATCACACCACACATTGAGCACAAAGGGCTATCTGTCTTTCTCATAAGGTAGTCAAATTTATTCAACTGTATATATCCACAGTGAAGTCTAAAGGCCAACACAATGTCAGGCCTAATTAAATGGGACTCAATGGAACTATGAAATTCGTAGAATATTAGATTGTATGGTTATGTACCATATACGAGTGTATGGATTGTTTAATACATTTTACCCATACCACTTATTATCCACTCGCGAGCAAAAGTATGGCATCACTTAGTTGGAATCGTTTCCGCGCGATCTTGAGTAGTAACTACAAGAGAATAATAAAAATGGTCCCATTTTAAAGGTTCCACTTTTAATTTATACGAAATTCATATAAATCACACAAGTATTTAAGGAGCTATCCCGGATTGAGTGAAGGAGTTAGGAAAACAAGGAAACATGGAAAAATAATGAATGTAGAAAACAACAAAAAATAATTAAATAGTTTATTTGGCCTTAAAATTACCTACATTTCAATATTTTGTGTTTCCTCTCCTAGCCCTAATAACAGCTCGAAGGCGATTTTTCATTGACCTAAGGATTTCTGGAACGAACCCTTCTCTTCAGTTCATCCCACACGTGCTCAATGGGATTCAAGTCCGGGCTGAGCGCTGGCCAGTTCAATGTGGTGATACCGAATTCTTCGAGATATTCCGTTGTTGTCGGCAAGTCGCCTTGTTGGACTCGTTTGATATTGTCAGCGAGTACTTATCTGTGCCTATTACCTACGACTTGTCGAAAGTATTTGGGGAGGGTTTGATAATGAATTACTTTGACTTACTTATTTCCATGCTACTTCAGCCAGCGTGTGATGGATGTAACGATCTGCTTCGCTTTATTATAATTTGCTATGTATGCCATTTGTGTTTCACCCTGACTCGTTATTACTTGACTGGCCTCTTCATAATCATCAACCTGTAGGTATAAAAATATACATCATTCCCTTGTTAAGGAAATCCAAGTGCGAGGGTCCAACGGGTTTATATAATTATTACATGCTTTATGATCGATTTTCTTCACCTCAAAAGAGGGGATGGGATATGGCGTGACACCACGAACAAGACCCTCACGGCCAGGTTCGCCAGAATTTTGGGTATCCCTTCTGCCGGCAGCCCCCACACCCTTGCGGTGTGGGCACAAGGTACGATCAAAACACAGTCCCCCACAGGACAACAATTAGGATTTTAATACATCAACCCTATGCACTTAGCTTTCATCAACTGGAGGCTCCTCAACTTTACAGGTATCTGGCACTGACTTTATAACAACTTCACAACTAGCAAGACTAAGTAGATGCGGTAGGCGCCAAAACTTCAAGTAAAAAGAATGCGTAACGTCGGTCTCAATGAGTGAAAGAATAAGTAGAGGATTCATAGACTATAGAACTATTTAGTTATGGTAAAGTTCCTCACCTTATACAAAATTATCAGTATTGCTATATACAATAATTATATTTCGCGAGAGTGTCGCGACAGTTGTGGCACGGAAAGTGTGACAACGAGCGTTATCGTGCATAAGGAGGAAGTCATCACCGATATATCCCACATAGGAAACGACATGTTACAGCAGAATATCGGAAATGTAGCGGTCTGAAGTCAGGCCACCTGCTCATGCCCCGCCAGGCACGAAAACAAGCTCCGTTTTACCGTCGAAAGAAATGCCGGCCCTCATCATGCATGAACCGCCACCATAAGCCACTGTTTCAGCGAAACAGCACTGCGCAAATCGCTCCCCAGGCCGCCTGTAGACCCGACCTCTTCTGTCGCTGCCGTGCATACACATTCGGCACTCGTCGGAGAACAAGACTGGCCTCCATTGCTCAACTTCCCAATCAAGATGAGTGCAAATTGAAGGCGTGCCTGTCGGTGACCTGCCGTGACTTTCGGACCTGTAGCAGGCGTTTTTGGAGTCAAATTCGCTTGCTTGAGTTTTCGACGAACCGCCCACTCGCTAGCAGCTACCCCACGAACATTTCCTGAGGTCCTGCTGGACGTTGACACCGGTCAAATGACGATTTCGCAGAGAGGTTGACACGATAAAACGGGCATCCCTCTCCGATGTGCACCGGCACCGTCCAGATCTTGGTCTGGGGATGAAGCCACCAGTCTCCCGAAAGCGTTTATACACTTTCGAAACACAAGACTGACTTATGTGGAGCTGTCGTGCGACAGACCGCTGGCTGAACCCTTCTTGCAATAAGGCGACGATTTGTGCTGCTTCTACAGATGTAGTTTCCATTTTCGGGATCGAAAGTAACGAAGATGTGTACAGATCAACGTGTGAAAGCTGACTGATAAACCCTTTTTTTCCCTCAGGAGATAGAGGCTGAGAATCGTCACGAGGAACACGAAACGTACCCAGGATAACCCCGCAGCGGCAAGTGTCACGGATGTTAGACTCCACGCTACCGGAGCGGTCCGATCGCGTGACCTACCAACTAAACTCAACCTAGCCTTGGCCATAAGAGCCCTACGGCTTGAATGGAACCTAAACAAACCCCGATAACAAGTGCTTTTATAGGGGGTCAATAGGCCGCCACTCGCAACGTATCAAACAATTGAATCATGTCTTTTTTCTTACTCCTTCACATAATCCGGGATAGCTTTTTAAATACTGGTGTGATTTAAATGAATTTGGTATAAATTTAAAGTTCTCTTATTAACCAGCTACAATGCTACACCACTATATCTAGTATATATATATATGTTCGCGCCTAACAAAACGACGACGTTTACCGACGGTCAACGAAGATCGCCGAGTGGCGGCGCTGCGGCTTGATTACTTACACGACTTTCACGCGATACGCTGCTTCATACACGTCTATTATAATATAACGCCGTCTATTTAATAAGGTCTAATGATCTACGCTCTACGATCAAAGAGGCAGCATTTAAACACGGCGGCGCCTTTGAATCGATTACCTGAGGACGGTTCGTCCATGACTAAATCTGTCATGTGACGACAATATATGAGGGCTGCTACTTATGTATCCGGAATAGAAAAAATAAACAAACGTATACGGCTAAATATGGTATTTATTGTTTTTCAAAGTATTCTCCGCGATGATCAATACACTTTTGCATACGTTGAAACCAATTTTTATAGCATTTTTTCCACTCTGATTGCGGTATCTCTGAAACGTGCTGTTTGAACGCGTCGAGGGCATCTTCACGGATCGAAAATCGTTGACCACGTAATTTATTCTTTACATTTGGGAATAAATATAAATCATTAGGTGCCAAGTCTGGGCTATACGGTGGATGACCCATCAATTCTATTTTTTGACCCTGCAAAAATGTATTTGTTTCGCGTGATGTGTGACAGCTGGCATTGTCGTGGTGTAGAATGATTCTGCGTCGCTTGTTGTTTTTACGTATTTCTTCAAATACTTCCGGCAAACAAATGGTCGTGTACCACTCCGAATTGACCGTTTTACGATTCTCCAGTGGTATTGTAGCCACATGACCATTAATACCAAAAAAGCAGGCCACCATTTGCTTTAAAGTGCTTTTTGCACGAGTCACTTTCGTAGGGTTCGGCTCATTTTGAAACACCCAAACTGTAGATTGTTGCTTAGTTTCGGGATCGTACGCATAATCTGTGTAGATGTTATAAACAGATTTTGAGTCACCTCCGTTAACTTTTTTTAACTTATATATATATCAATAGTATATATCAATCAAAATTTTATAGTACAAGCTATGAAATTTACTACTATTTTAAAATCAATTCTATTTTCATAATTATGTATCAACCTATAGTTAGTAATTTAACTTAACATAAACACTGAAATTTGGGCAGTCGAAAGTTTCATTTCGTCCTTAAGATCGTAATGAAATTACATCCAGATATTACGAAAGTGAAAAAATAACTATAAAAATAATTCTGGAGTTTGCCTATCCTCTTTCAGAATTAATACTCAATATAAATTATGACTTAAAAATAAATTTTAAAATTTAAATAAAAAACACGAGGCCCGTTTTTTGTTTATTTTTTAATAGTTATAAAAATTAGATTCTTTAAGTTTGAAATGTCCATTCCGGCCGACGATGCTCACTTCATACATTGGTCTTCCCCAAGGATCTCTACAATCGGTCTTCTGCGACCCAAATCCTTGGACCATCTTGTGGGTGGCCTACCGATGCTGTGTTTCTTATCACATGCTTGCCATTTGCGCAACTGATGAGTATACTGCGAGCAATATACTACTACTGCTACTTAAGGTTTGGAATGTTTTGGGGTTGTCGGTCACCATGGTTCTTCTACAGATTATATAATTTCTAATTCGTCGCCTTTAAAAAATCCAAGCACATCTCTCAATATTGCCCTAATAAATGTCCTTCGACTTCTTTTAAAAGCCTATTGTATGTGACCCGGTTTCGATGCCATATTGGGTCCGTCGATTCACATCTTCGCTAAAGTTGAGACTTATCTTAAGTATTTTTTCTCTGGTAAGCTTACTCGTCAACAACCTCCAGTATCTACAGACCCTCCGACTATCATAGAAGTTGTACTACAGAAGAGTTATACATAATTGTTATATTTTTAAAACCCATTGTTGATCGATTTAACTGAGGTTCCATAGTCTCAGCCAGGACTATCATACCTTCGGCAAAAAAAGGAAGCATTACTTTGATACATAGTTCTCTAGTTTTACTTCTATTACGCTGTCTGTCTCTTCCTTTGCCGGAATCATATCGATCTCGAGTTTTTCGAGTTCTGGAAGAGTTTTTGTATAGTGATTACAACGATTGTATTTATCAACCGTCCGTGGTTCGTATATATACAATTGGTGCAGTCACGATACGAAAACTTATTCCTCCAAGCCTTGTTGGAATCGGAGGTTCTAACAGCCTATAAACTCTTAACATTGTAGCTGGTTAAATTTTTCCAACTTATGTATAACCTACTACAGCATATATACTGAAAGACGATTTATGATGACTCGAAAACAACATGTTTTCTTTTATGTTTTTATAGTTCTTTGGGATTCCGCCCAATTTCTAAGTATCTACAATGACACCATACCTCAGTGTTCAAACGTTTTTCTTCAAGTTTGACAGAAGTTAGGAGTCATGGAATGAATCGAATAACAGAATATGTTCTAGGAGGTAGGGCACAGGGGGAGTAATTCCACTCAAATCCGGATCAACCCGACTAGGGAAGTACCTCAGCTTTACAGATGATCGCAGCTAAATATCACTATTTCTACGTAGTGTTCCTACAGTGAGTAAGGTATCTAGATCTCCTGAGGATACGCTGTGTTGATGGGGACTAGTGTTACACAATTACGGTCGTTGACCGTGGTGGGCGCGGAATGAGTGTAATGATCAGGAACACACGGTGAAACGATTATACTAAGAGTTCCACCCTGTGAGACTTAACAGCTTTCCTGCGAGAACATACTATCACATATTCAATATTAAACAGATTTGAATAATGCAAATACAAAAATAATAAATTCTAGTTTTATTAACTCAAAATCAAAATTAACTTTATTCAAATATGACTTTATAGAAAGCTCTTTTGAATCGTTAATTTTTTTTCCCCTACCACCCATTCAGGACGTATTTTTTAGCTGATAAGAAGAATGGGCGCAAGAAACTTATCAGCTTTATCAAAAGTAATAACAACATTTACAATTTAGAATGTAATATCTTCAAATCAACACCAAGCATTGGCATCATTTAAATAATCATTGACTTTGTAATAGCCCTTACTCATTAGCGTCTTTTTAACATGTACCTTGAACTTATGAAAAGACAATTCAGCTACACTGTGTGGAATCTTGTTATAAAAATTTATACATTTGCCTACAAACTAACCTCTAGTTTTTTGTAGCCTGTACGTTGGAACGGCAAGTTTATTTTTATTTCTTGTGTTTAAATTATGCATTTGAAAATTTGTATGAAATGTGTGACAATTTTTATACACATAAATCAAATTTTCATAAACATACTGGCCCGCTAAAGTCATTATATTAATCTCTTTAAATAAATCTCGAAGAGAATCCCTTGCTCGTAAATTATAAATAGCGCGGACTCTAACATATTCTTGCACCATTCGGCGCGAGCTTTTTTTTTGATGCTGAGTTAAGTTCTGCGGTATCCAACGCGAACAAATTTTTTTTTACGAACAAATGTTCATATAATATTTTATTAATGCTTGTCATACATATGCCTAGAGTAGCCTCTATCTCGCGATACGTAACATGACGGTCTTGCATAATTAGTTTTCATACAGCTTCAATGTTTTGTGACCTTCCTTAACTTCGTCCGTCAGCTTACTCCGTCCTCGATTGAACTCACTAAACCAGTGATACACAGTAGCGATGGGCGATAACTACTAAAAGTAATCGAATTAGTCGATTGTTCAGTTTAGTCGATAAAAGTCGATAACAATCGACGCCGCTCCGTTGTTATCTACTAACGGCGTGCGCCCGTGCCGTGCAGCGGACGAGAACTGACTGAATAACTAAAGTAACTAAACTGTAGCGCACACACCGCACGCAATGGGCGATTGTTGCAAAAGTGATCGACTGAATTGAAAATTGTACCACTGCGCTGTGCGCGTTCGATTGTCGATTTAGTAGTTCATCGCCATTACTATTGATTCTCGTATTACTAATTTCGTATACTACTAAATAAGTAATTTAAATACTAAGATGGTGCGCTCAGCGCTGTGTTGTGTAGTTAAACTGTTGTGAATCGTGTTTAAATCTTCGTAAATATGAAAGTACTTATTGAAATTCGTAACTTTCGACACCAATTTATTAACAATTTCATATTTATTTTGTAATTGTATGTTACACTCATGTGTTTTTAGAAACATTTTATATGAAATTAATTATTAAATTGTGTGATCAAAAATTTACATTAGGTACCTAGTTACTAACTTCATAATTCTATATTTTTTATTTCATTAATATGTTACCATGGTAATATATTAATGAAATAAAAAAATATGGTAAGAAAATAAAAATCTACAACTTTATCAGCTCATAGCTTATTATTTTTTTTATTTATTATTGTTTTATAACATGAACAGATAACTACAACTATTAAAATTTGATTCTACCTAACAATTTAATTTACACAATAGGTTTCATAGTTTCATACAGAAATAACGAGTAGTTAAGCTTTTAACTTTCCGCAGCCGCCGTTTTATCCGAATAGGAACTACTATATACTGCAGGAGATAATAAAATAAAAAAAAATTATATAGTATATCATTTGTTATAATAACACAATGACATTTCAAGTGTATAGATTTTTTTTCTGTGTATTATTTGCAATAAAGAGTTTACAAACATACACACAATCATTACACAATCATAAAAAAAGATTCTATATTAATAGTTAATACAAAGAAATCATAATACAATAGAAGCGCACCGTCTTGATTTTATTATATCTTTAAATATCAGTTTGAATTATTAATAATGTAAGTACCTATATGAGAAAACCAAATGTTAAAGTAATATAGTAATACTTTAAGTAATACACCATCCGCATGCCCTCCGTTTGCCATTCCATACGCAATCAGAAAGTAGTTTAGTAATTCAGTAGTAGTAAAATATACGCAAAAATTCCTCATGCGTCGCACAACTACTAATTCTATACTACTAACTCAATACATACTATGTATTGAGGATCGCAATCCCAGTTAGTAGTATAGAATTAGTAGTTCGTCGATTGTTATTCGAATAATCATGATGAGGAACTACTAAATCGACAATCGAATGCGCAGTGATACAATTTTCGATTTAGTCGATTGCTTTTTTTGCAACAATCGCCCATCGCTAATACACAGTGGTTTTTGATGGAGCTTCAACACCAAAAGTTGAAGTTAATTGATCTACGCACTGTTATTGCGTTAAACCACGTCGAAAATCGTAATAAATCATAGCACAAATTTTTCACGTGCGAGTTCCATCATTTTAGCGATATGACATTTTAAACCCATCAGAAACAAAACACTAGCGTACATAAGGAAAAAAAAATAGTATTTCAAAAAAAGAACGAATTTTACCATGGAGGTCATATATTGCGTTTAAAAATGTTGAAATCCCAGATTCCGGATACTTAAGTAGCAGCCCTCGTATTAAAAAAAAAATAGCACATTTGGTTTCTATACAAACAATAACATTTGCGTTGTGTACAGCATATTTTTTTATGGCTACTACTATGGTAAGATCTACTTTCAAACTACCAACATAAATAAAACCAACTTTGTAGAAAATTTTGTTACTGATTCTGAACGAAGTACTTACTTTAAGGTTTTGCGTATATGAGAAATAATAATAAATTTTGTATTAACATACTTATGAATTTACAGATTTCGGATGCGCATTGTTCGTCCTAACATTCATATACGCTATCTGCGCCGTGAGTAGTTTCGCGCTGGAGACAGGCAGTGGGCGTTGCCGGCATGCTGCTAACGATGAACGTGGCGGCGAGCGTTTGCTTTTGCTCGACCACGCGGCTCATTCCAGCCTGCTGTCTACAGTACAACTCAGCAAGCTGACAAATGGGACGAGGACCCAATTTGTGTAACTGTTTACATAAGTTTCGTCGAGCTACAATTAGCGAAAAACGAACCACCAGAGGGTGGCTCACGAGACGTTTCTGGCACGTTCACTCGTATTTTACCGCTTGCATGTGCATTGAATTGACGTTGAATAAAATCATCTGTAAGATGAGCCGTCAAATGTGTATAGAACCAAGCTCAATATAGGGTTCCGTACTTTCAAAGATCTTTACGATATACACCTATTACGTTATTTGTTTTGTTATTCCGAGCCGTAAAAACTTCTATTCTCCGTTATACATACTGCATAACATTTTAAGATCATTATAGCAAAGTTTCTTGAAAAGAGTGGGTGCATGACTTCAATTAAATTTATCGTTGCTGTAGTTAGTATAAATAAGTTAATAAACCGAAAAATAGCCTATCATACATATAGCCCCGTAATGTAACACAAAGTTCCATGCCAATCTAAATATAGTTAGTTTACGTATTGCTATTGCTCCTAAAGAATTGTAAACAGCAATACATATCAATATAACATGCATTATATTATTAATTTAATATCATTGGAGCAAATAGAAATAAAACTGGTAATAAGTATACTATTTTAAAAATATCTATGTCTTGTATAAGTAATGCATAAAATTTATGCAGATATTCATTATTTATGCGGATTAAACAAATAGATGTTACATATTTCATGTAATGCTTAAAAAAAGCTAGACTGTTAAGCTTTATTTTTTAGGTAAATGCTCCTTACAATTCTATAATAGTATAAGTTATTCTATAATTTGCATATTAACACATGATGTCGGCCTGTTTGCGTGCTACTACAACAGCAAGATATCAATGGTTTAACATAATTCACAAGATTGTTAAAACTACTGGGGGTGTTAATATAAAATAAGATAGATATGTATTGCTCCTGAGAAAATTATTTAGCAGCGATATATAGACTAACCGACTTAACTGAGGCTACCGCGGTTGATATCCTACCTAGAGATACTAGTCGATTATATTCGTAGTGTTACTGCCAATGAAATTTTAAGGTATACCTATTTATTTTATAGATTTTCTAACTAAAATCAATTTTGTAGGAATATATTGACCCTTGCTTGTTTGTGGCGCGAGTATAGAAATCTCGCTCAACGAGATTATATTAACTACAACTACAAAACAACCACTGAATACAGGAGATACCTAATTGAGACATTGCTATTGCATAAGTTTATGGTTGTACTTAATTAACTCATTAAAATTTTCGTTCGTAAGAATGCAAAGCTTCCGTCCGAATATATTAAAGTAAATAAAAAAGTATATATCAAATGCAAACAAACTTATAATAAAGGACCAAACAAACTGAGACAAAACTCAGCTAAACGTTTATTTTTAGATATGAAAGTAATAAAATCACAATAACTACATGCGTCCAGTTGGTTTTTGTGACTATACCTGATAAAGAATATCTGCGTAAAATTCGCTAAAGAATATCTGCGTAAAATTCGCAAAAGAATATCGGCGTAAAATTCGCTACATTATTGTGTATCAACATTAAATTGACTGGATAATTGGTATAAGAACAATTGATTTTCACTAAAAAACGGAAACTTCAAATTTTCACCAAAATATGGCTAATGCTACCATTCAAATATGCCTGCTACCAAAAAGCATCGTTATGTTGTGAATAAGTATAAGGTGAATACTTAATCGAGGTAAACCATATTTTAGCCGACTGTAACTACCTCTCGTCGATCCTTCTTATATTTATCAATATCATTCATGTGACATACAGCTAGTAAAATAACATGAAAATGCTTACTAAAATTGCCTAAAGAAAAAAAAAATATTGTGGGTATTATTTTATAGTAGTACAATTGTTAATTTATTTTAGTAAAAGAAAAATTCACAGGCCTACCTACATCACTCGACGGACTATCACTAGTATTGATTACATACAGCTGTGAAATTACTATTAAATATAAGTTACAAGTCGCACGCATCACGTATAATATATTAATGTAGTATATATTCGAAAAATTATAGTAGATGAGATTACTCAAAATTTGCTAAAAACTGGAAGTAGGTACTACAGTTCAATAGTGTCAGTCAAAATTCATTACAAAACAGTACCTTACTATAAAATAAATATTTTAAAAATTAAGTCATCAATACTTATTTTGTGCTTAAAACTCATTAATTCAAGATTTTCACCCTAGTGATATTTTAATAAACTACTGCTATTTATTTAACATTATGGTAGTTGTTGTATTCAGTTTGGCTGTTGAGGCTAGGTTTTACTACTATTGCACTCATAATAATGACTGTTAAAGCATTTATATAATATAATGTTGTCATTCATGTTTCAAGTTGAAATAAAAAAAAACAGTAATAAGTAGTTTATTGCATAACATTAGACATTTTTTCTTAATTACACATATAAATAGTGAGAGTTATGACTAGATGTAAAATCTGTACTAAATATATATATATATATATATGATCGAAATCATATAGTTAGTTGCCTTACCCGTGGTTGCAAGTGATTGCACACAGACCAATAGGAAACAACGTATGGCTGCTCACGGGTGCTACATCTACAGCTCTGCATAAATTGCAAATAATCTTACGTATTTCTCGACAGTCTCACAAAATATATATATGTAACGCGAGTGATAACCGATTAAAATAAGCAGTAAATAAATGTACCTTTAAAATGATTAATAATATTATTTATTATTACATGATACATAAGATACATGGTAACATAGTTTCTTTTTAAATAACGTCTCCCGACGCATTTTATCTTGTGCCGTGATTCTAAAATGCACATAACAAACTGTAACTATTCTAATTTCTAATTCTAATATATATATATATAGATTCATTTTTAAAAAGTTTTGGATAGAGATGTAAAATAAATAAAAATCCCAGTTGCAGAGGTGACACACATACATATATATTTTTATTATGTAATTATAAATCAACATTATTTCAAAACATCCTTGATATAAAAAAAAATATGGCATTACAAATAGTCTCATTTTTTTTTTGTTTTAGATAATTGGTTGTTCTCTATATTAATTGTATACACCTAAATTGCTTTGGAAAGTCGGTAGGTAACTTATTTGTAAATTAATTGCTATGTTCGAGATACAGAGGTAAAATTTTATACATACATACATATATGTCACGCCTTGTTCCCAAACACTTCTCTTGCTTCCTTTATTTTTCGAGTTATAGAAGGAAAATATATACCAAAATGGCTTGCAGGGACTCACTGATTATTTCGACTAATAGAGGGTTGAGATTTCGAATAATGGAGGTTTGGTGTTTGAAGGGAAGGGAATAAAACATTTTTCGAGATTTACAGGTTTTCAACTTATCGAGGTTCGACATAACAAGGTCCTACTGTGTGTATATATATATATATATATATATATATATATATATATTATATATATATATATTATATATATATATATATATATATATATATATAATATATATATATATATATATATATATATATATATATATATATAATATAATAAATTTCGATAGGGCACAATAAATATTTATCCCGTGCAGTATTGAACCCAATACACACGGGGTAGAGTACCCGATCGCTCGACAGCTACCCTAACTATATAACTATATCGTCATTGAAACATTAGCCTAAATTTGAGCACAATCGAATATTTTCGTACATAAAAACATGTCCACTCTTGGTATATTTATATGTTGTAACTATTTTGTGTTGTCAATTTAATCTTGCTAAAATAACGAAAGGAACTACTGTATTTTGAAATTATCGGTCTAATAGGTTAGATGCCTGTGGTGGATCTATTTTCATTTTAAATAATTATGTGTTTATTATGATCTGAGCAATAAAAATTACATCTAATCTTTTTTTATTTTACTGAACTTGTTGGTTTTTACAGGTAGTACTAGTTTGTACATATTATAACAATATTCTTTTTTAAATTAATTTGGTACAAACTAGTGATAGTGTAATAAATACTCGTACCTAACAACGAATATTCAGATTCTCCAAAAAATAGAATGATTTTAGAAATGTTGTTCTTTACATATAAGTAACATGATTAACAATATCCAGACAGAAATGAATTCTTCTAAGATTTCCAGCACTCTACTAAAGTCATTATTTTATATAAACTTCTGCCTGTAGTATTTTTTGATGATTAAATAATCTTTATTAGGAAGTGAAATTTCAAGATTCTGTTTGTATTTCCAGATCAATATTATTCATTATAAGTCATTTTTACATGACAATATTTCAAAATATGTGGTGAAATTGTATGAAAAGTTTGTTCAAGTTACAGCAATAACAAGTATCAAAGTTGTCAATTAAAGGAAATAAGAACTTGTCCAGTCACTATTTTTTTGAAAGGAAAGTTAGAGAAATATTGTTATGGTTGGAAACAAGGTTCTGCTTTTGTGCCTTGTACTTTAGGCATTTTACTTATTTCAGTGAATTTCACAAATTTAACCTTTTATAGGTGCGTAATAATATATACATGATACAAAATTGTGTCAGTTACATTATTTCTAACACAATAATACTTGAACCAATTTATATGACAAACTATTTATTGGATATATCACTGTCAATAATATAATAACTAAGCAAATATTAGAAAGAGAAATCTTGAGAAAATAAAGTTTATTGATTATAAATATAAATCGATTTATTTATTATAAAAATAGTTCTATCATCATAAATTCGCCCATATTCTACAGTTGACACATATGATTAACAAATTATTCTATATTTATATGTTCTATGTAATGGATAAAGAATATTACAACACAATGACCAATACTATTTTTTCCTCTACATCCCCATTAAAATTCATCTAACAGTCTAAACTGAATTTTATATTAGTACAAAGATATATAAAATTTAAATTGTACAACTTAAATTGATAAATAATTTTCTAAACTGACTAAAATATGGGTGAAATTTATATAAATATACTTTAGTTCTTTCTATAAATATATAGACTGCAGAGGATAATCTGTGTAGGTGAATATATAGTTCATTTTACTAGCATACTTATGCAAAAACTTACCTCAATGATTATTTCATAAATGTCTTTGAATTCCCTTAAAACCCCTAGCAAGTATATATTTTTCAGAGGAATCAGACCGGCTTGCTTGAGGTTTAAGAATTTTTATGGATGTATAAAACTTTTCTAAGTCCATTTCTAATATAGGAACTTCTTTACCATCCCAAACTTTTAATAATAAACTACCATTGACTTTTGACACTAATGCTGCAAACCTAATGGCCATGTAACAAAGTCCGATGATTCTGTCTTTATCTAATTCCTTGACACCAGTCGCACTGGGTGCCATATCCGACAGAACGATATCTACTTCAGTGTCACCTAATATTTCCACTACCTTGTCATGTGCAGCAGTAGTAGAAAAGTCCATATTACTTAATATTGTTGCACCCTAAAAGTAAACAGTATATATCTTTATAATAATGATGACGACATTAATGATGAAGACAAAAATAATGTCAATATTATAATAGGTTGTTTTTGAATAAGTCTGTATAAACTTATAATAAAATATCTTCAGCTATGCTATTTTTATCTCACTAGTTCTGAGGAAATAAGTTACATGTTTTTTAAAAATCTCAGCTAAGCAAAAACTTATTTTTAGCTATTTTTTTCATTAATAATATTAATGAAAGTCGAGGAAACTGGGCAAGTAAGTTTGGAAGCAGCTGAAATTGATCAACAGAAAATATTTCGTTTCCCATCACAATAACACTATAACACATTGATGTGTGTGTTAAGCAGGAATATCAACAACAAAAGGGTTGAACCCCAGCCTGGTTCTTCTGAGATAGGAAGATGGAATTAATTTGTTAAATTACAACAGATACTCTCCGTGATATAGATAGATAGATAGATAAAAAAATTATTTACAAAAACATCTTCATCACACACAAATAAGGAAACACAAAGAAACTAAATAACATTTTCTTAAAACAAAAAACCCAGTACAAACCAAGAGCTGTGTGTGCTGTAGAAGTGTAAAAGGGTCATAGCTCAGTGATTAAATTTGCTCACAAAAAGATGTGAGCAAAGCACTGATATTCTGCTGCAACCTAAGGGTTTTGTGTTTGTCAATCATTTTCAAAGATTTTACATATAATAAAACACAATTAATCAATATAAATATGCATGCACATGTATACAAATATATATACATATACAATCAAAACACAAGCCCAAAAATAAAATACAAATTGAAAACATATAGAAGAGTAGAAAAAAAATATAAAATAATATTCAAAATACTGGGTATATAAACTGTAATATCATGATGATATCAGTGATCAATGTTGGTTGTCGTAAATTTTAATAATATTTAAGTGCACATTATAGATAAGTATTTAGTCATTCTCCAGAAGATAAAGTATAGACACTTTTTAAATGGCAAAATCCGCCACCGATACCCCTTTGGAATCCCTATACATTGTTTTTGAAGAAGAAATAATTTTAAGTGTTTATTAAATAAAAATTTAGAAGTCAATTGTCGCAAAGGGGGAGGTATGTTACTCCAACATACATGTTATATCATAAAATACCAATAACCAAGCAATATATAGGCTGCCCATACACTCTTTTAAGTGTTATAAATAAGAAATATATACCTGAATTGGAAATATCTGTAATTTGTCAATGGATAACACAGATCCTCTCGGTAGTGTAGGTTTAGCTCCATCTGAATTTGTTTTCTGGACAGCAACTTGTGTCCATGATCCAGGTGATGCACCCAAATCAACAACATTTAGACCAGGTTTGAGAATTTTGATTTTATCATTCATTTCTAACAGTTTAAAAGCACTTCTGCATCTGAAAATAAAGTATTATCAGCATTGACACAGATTTGCTTTTGTGAAGCACACCATATCCTAATATATCAAATATTTAAAGAGTTACTACAGACTTAAAGTTAACCTGTAGTTATAAATTTTTGCCTTCTCCACATAGGGATCTGCTTTTTGTCGACTTAGCCACTCTTGAGAGCTCTTAAACCTTTTTAAACAATGAACAAAAAAGTACATTCTATTACGGATAAGGGTATGAACATTTATAGAAAGACTGAATATCATTTTCATAATCAACAAAACAATTCACTCAAATTAATAATATACAATCCACAGATCTGTGTATACAATACAGATGGGTATATATTTTTTTTTAAATCTTCGCTCGTATCGAGCAGGCAAAGAGCAGAGCCCATACAGCCTATTCAGTGGTAAATCTTTATCTTCTTTCTTCTTCACTTTCCTATTTCTTTATTTTTCCCCCTTTTTATAATTCCGAGATAGTGTGGGTTATAAATTTAAAAAGATGTGGATATGATGCGGTGTTTCTTAAAATTTCTTGCTTATAACGCGGAATATCATCTGTGTTCTTGTACAGATCTATAAGCTCATTCATTAGCACAAGGCGTTGAATGCCAAATGAAGAGCAATTGAAGAACAAATAGTCCAACGATTCTTCTCCTCTATTGCAATGTCGACAAATTGGTAAATTAGTCATAGCTTTTCGGTGTAGATTAAAGTTAATACGGCAATGTCCAATACGTAGACGATTCATAATAGTGTAAAATTTGCGGCCCATGTAAGTAATGCAAACCAAGGCACTTGACTTGCCGTTACACCTAATGATGCATACCATAATCCCTTTTCTTCAGTATTTTGAATATATTGCCAATGTAGCTCCCATTCTTTTTGTATCTGTTCTTTTAAAATTACTACAATATCAGTATGTGGTATAGGGGTATTTTTATACATACAATTAATTTGTTGTGGAAGATCACTGGAAGAGGTTATAGCCCTAGCCAAAGTGTCTGCACATTCATTGTCTCCAATATGTTTGTGTGCTGGAACCCATATTAAAGTAATTTTTTTACCCATATTAGATAGCTCTGTCCATTCATGCTTAATATCATATAATATATAATTAGTTTTTGCATCTAATTTGTTATTATTAAGAGCTTTAAGCACACTCTGACTGTCACTAACAACAATCCAATTTTTGTCTTCCTCACTATTGTTTTGAATGTATTTTAATGTAGCATATATTGCCAGGGCCTCTGCTGTGTAAATATACTAGCATATTTGTTCAGTTCATAACTGTTACCTGATTTTGTTTTGGAGTCATAAAAAGCCATAGACACTGCTATTATTTTTAGACCCAGATGGGTATATATATATATTTTTTTTATTATTAATCTTCGCTCGTATCGAGCAGGCGAAGAGCAGAGCCAGCTTTTAACTCGGCTTTTTTTTACTTTATTACTCTTTGTTTGATTTTGAATGAAATCAAAGATACCACCAACTTGAGATAGTTTTTAAATCAAAGAATTGGATTTTTTCCTTGAATTTGTTTTCAATGAATACTGACTGAATAAGATCTGTGATCTTCGATACAACCGACTTGGTGACAGCCTAAACTAAATATACCAAAGAAGAAAATAAAGAAGAAAAGTGAAAAAATGAAGAATTGGTGAAAAAAGCGAAGAATTGGCTGTATGGGCATCGTTCCCTTTGCCTTCCCAGAATGGGAAAATTAACCAAAAAAAGAAAATTTGTAAATATATATCTATGTATGTAAAAGTTTTTATACATCGCCTTATATTAATTTAAAAGAAAAAAAGAACTTTGTTGTTTGAATTTATAAAATTACATCTAAATTATATTTTATTCATATTAACTTATGATCTGACTTTGTAATAATATGAAAATATTTTTTCCGTTTAACCTCAAATTAATAAAAGTTAGTTTGTTTTTAATATTAAGAAGGAAAAGTACAATAATGAAGTTTTTAAATGTAGCTGAAAAGAATGATGCTGCAAAAAATATCGCTATACATCTTTCTCGGGGTACTTCTACAAGGGTAAGCGCGTATTTACTGATCTTTGAAAGTTAATGCGAGTAGCGTAGATTTCTGTTCATGTTATACGAATTCGCAAAAATCATTTGAATTAAAATGATAACATTTTATGTTAACAGCTTACTTAAAGTTAGAAAGACAATAAAGCAATTGCGTAGCATTGCCTTATTGTTAAGCCGATGGCTCTTCTAAAACTAATAATAATGGTATTCGTTAGTGACCCTGCCCGCGCCACATAGGTGTTAATGTTTCTCTATAGTATAATATGTATTGTGCATGTATTGTATATTATACCTACCCTTGTTTTATATAATATGTTGACAAACAACAAATATTAATTAGTGACCGTCTATAGTGTATGTAGTCCCTATGAGATTTGCAATATATCTACAACCGCACATACACTACTTTCTCTTACCAGTCTATTTATTGTTGAAAAGTGTATTAAAATTTCATTGAATAATTAACTTTTTTCTTATTAAATATCAATATGTTTAATAAGAAATATATCTATATTTTTACCATTTTGGGAAGTCTGAGTTGATAGTTGCTGAGCCTACTTCTTTATATACTATACTAGCATAGTTGCTACTTTGTTTGTTTAGTTTATTAATGTCAGGTACATTAGTCAAGGATTACTTAAATGATAATAATGCTCGAGTTTAATTTTAATAACTCAGTAGTTATATTGCCAAATACTTTGGACTATAGTAAATAACATTTATGAAGTTGTCAAGACCTTAATGTTAATTTGTTGACCTAAGTGTTAATTTTATAAATAAACTATATAATTAGCAATATATATATATATGCATGCATCTTCCTTGATATTCTACTTATAGAGGTCCTACTGTATATATATATATATATATATATATATATATATATATATACATATACAGCGGTAGTCATATAATTAGACTGCCACTACCATCAGTCCTTGATATTACGTATGATACTTCACCACAATTGTTTTTATTTGGATAGTAAACAATAAATAGGACAACAAATGTTCAATGATTTATCATTTATTAAAAACAACAATATAAATATTACATTAAAATAAAATAAATATTTTCCATCTGGATAGCGAAAGATTATCATCTGCTCTAGCATTAGCTCAAAGGGACGATAATGCATGTTGATCCTTTTAAAAATATCATTAGCATAGTTTACAATAAGTCGACCATGAGCTAGCTATCATTTTAGATAGTATTTGATGTATTGTAAAATATAGAAGTTATGCCAATGTGTTTACGCCAAAAACCTGTATCGCGCTTGTTGCTTGCACGCGCTCGCGTTAGTGTGTTGCAACTAAGGTTGCCACCCGTACTTTATAATAAAGTTATTTAGGGCAATTGTACTCTATACTTTATAAAAATAATAAAGTACACGAAAATACTTTATTTCGCATATTTTATTTCTTTAGAAAAGTTTAGTTGAATCCCTAGAGTACCTGAATAGATGGTTTGATTTTAATAATACAAACTGGTTATTTACACTTGGTAGTATTAATTTAAAGAGCAACATAGAATTTTCTAAGTTTAAATATGCAAAAACTTAATGTAGATATGGATAATCTATATGGAGAAATCACTTTATTAAACCAACTTTATAATAAGACTAGCTGGCCCAACAGACGTTGTCCTGTCAAATGTCTCAAATGTCACGTTGTCTCAAATGTTTTTAAATAAATAATTTAGCTGAAAAACAATATCTATATGACCGTATTGTGAATCTAAACCATCCTCAAGCCCCCTGGAATACACACAAAAAATTTCATCAAAATTGGTCCAGTCGTTTAGGAGGAGTTCAGTCACATACACACGCACACAAGAAATATATATATTGAGATATGTACTTCTAAAGATTTTACAGAACTAACAACTGCGCAAAAAGGGCAACAAGCATTTAATAAGAGTGATAGTAATTTTTTAAACTTGTATAATTTCTGTAATTGCAAATGGCGAGATGAACGAAATAAAGCGTCTCTGAATTTGATAAGAAATGAATTATTTATATACTTTAATTTAAACGTAGACTGTAATGATGCCGTGCAATTGTTTAGTAAAGCTACAAATTTGATACAAACTACAAAAAGCAATAAAAAATATGTTTTTAAATTTAATAGTAAAGGCAAATAAATTGTACTCAATTTTGATAATCTGTACTTTTTTTTCTTACCTATAATAAACTATACTTTAACTGCAAAAAAAAGGTGGCAACCCTAGTTGCAACGTAGTGACTTAACTGGAGACGTATTTTTGAATCATTAGACGTGAATTTGGAATACGAATACAAATCGTACGCGAAATTATTTTCTACTGCTTACAATTTTATAGATTTTTGAATCACTCGAATTCAGTGTTGTCACTAAGAACAAATTCTTAATAAAATTCCGTTTCATGCAGAAATATTCAAAACCACAACAAACAAAAACAAAAATCCGGCGATGACTCACACGTGAAACGGATCACTGTCAAGGTCACGTCAGCGTTGGATATTCTACTAGTAGAAATGAAAAACGAGTGGGTTGAAGCACTCGTTGTACAACGCACGAAATGAAAATTCAGAAATAGTGACTTTGGTAATTCGTATACGAATCTCACGATTTCGAATGCGAATTGGTTTTCTATTGTTTCAAAAATTCGTCTACTGACCCGACAATAACACACCGACCTCTACGGGACCCGCACCTTTACATTTTTATTCCTATTTATTGTCAATTTACGTTAATTATGCCAGTGAGAATATTGAAGAGAAGAACTTAGTGGGTAATTCCTATACGGACCTAGGGTACTCCGATGGCGCAGTGAAAACGCGGGAACAAATTAATTTGACATTTAAAAAACGACGATAACAGAGCAGCACGTTGTTTATATCTACAATTTTTCCCTAACACAATGTATTGACTAAAATCAGTACAATTTTAGATCATGTTTTCTCCAGGCCAGTAGTTCTTAATCTTTACAGTTCCGTTACCCTTATGAGAACAATTCCAAAAGAAACGATTGTAGAAAGAAAATATGAAATTAAATGATAATACAGTATTTCACTTCGCGCAGGTGAAATTTTCTCAGAAAAAGAATATCCATAGAAGTGAACTTGTAAAATAAATCTCATTATAACTTCTAGCGTGAAGGTTTGTCACCATATAACAAAATTTATGAATTTGATGCTGAAGTAAGAGGCCAAAAATGTCAGATGGTCATGACATCAGTGTCTGGACATTTATTGGCCTTAGAATTTGTTGGAACGTACAAGAACTGGCAGTCTTGTAATCCTTTGACGTTATTCGATGCTCCAGTTTTTAAATATTGTCCAAGTAGCTACGAAAAAATTAAGGTAAGTAAAACTACTTCACTTTATACATTAGTAAATTAAATAAATATGAAGCATATTGGCACATAATAAGCTCACATAAGTCTTATGTATAGCAGTATTAGATACCATTTAGATAATGAAATTGAGTAGGGACGTGTGCACTTTTTTATATTTTCTAAATGTAGGTCATTTAGAAAATATAAAAAAGTGGCTGTTACACCTTCACCTTGACATTAGATTGGGGAAAGTGTGTTTACATCGATAATAACGTCGTGTCTAATAACACCATTAGACACGACTGATTACTATATTAGTTGTAATCGAATAATATTATTGTATTTTTTTAATCATTTTACCATTTCTTACAATAATAAGAAAAAACGATGACCAACAATCTAGTTGTAACTTCTTGTGTTTTTATTAACAATAGAGTTGATTTTTGGAACTAACCTTTGCATTCCTAAAAATATTTCATAGATTTTGATGTTGTCACAAAAATTATTATTAAATATGCCATCATCTAGTATAAATAATAACATACCAATTTATTTTATAGTAGAGCTTACAATAACTCTAAATAGTGTACTGTAAAATTAATTGATTTGAAAACACAGAAAACATTGGAAAGAGAAGTAAAAAGCTGCCAGGGACTCATCATATGGACAGATTGTGACAGAGAAGGAGAAAATATTGGCTATGAAATAATTCAGGTCTGTACAGCAATCAAAAATAGTCTCCAAGTGTATCGTGCGAAATTCTCAGAAATCACAGCTGTCTCGGTACGCAGAGCTCTCCAGAACCTAGAACAACCGAATAAAAATATAAGTGATGCTGTAGATGTAAGACAAGAGTTGGATCTACGAATAGGTAGTAATTATCATATTAATTAAGTTATTAACTAGAATGAAATATAAATCTAAAATTATTAATCCATTATCAACTTTGATGCATTATTAACAAAGCCGTAGTAATTTATGTTATTAAACTTATCTTTAGTATATTAATACATTTTCCCAATAACAATGACTCAATATCCCATGTCCAACGATAGAATCAGTTGAATTTCTGAAAAATACATGTTAGATTTAAATATGTATAGTGAAAAGTTAAAACATGTTGGCTTCTTATATACGCACATTGTGAGGTTTTGTGTGTGTCAGTATGTACGCATAGTTGCGCACAGGCACTAAATGATAATAACGTACAAACCATGCCCTTAACCGGATTTCACCTGGGACGGTTCATTGACGATTCGGAACTATTTAGTAAGCTTATTTCTAAGCACACATCTACTCACTCAATACGTGCCGCGGCCTGAAGGTCGTAGATCTCGAAGTGGTTATTCGATTCATTCCATTGGAACCATTTTATTTGTATATTAAAGATGTTAAACTAAACTACAATCTAACTACATACACAATGTAGGTACTAATTAAGTTAAAACACAATTTAGCGTACTCTAATTTTTACCCTTTTATTCAGTTAAGTAATTATTCACTTTTAGACATAAGAAAAAATATTACGTACGCACGTACTCTAGGTGTATGCATGTATGTAATCATACTATTTATTTTAATGAAATATCAGTTAAATAAAAACGAAAGCCATAATATTCATACAATTATTAACCATAGTACATAAAACATTAGTCACTATTTTTGTTATGTTCCAAAACAAAGGCAGATTTCGCTCATTGGTCGGGGCATGTTCTTCTCACGTCCCAGCCGCAAACAACGACGCTGCCGCTGTGCCTCGCCGTCCTCATCCATATTTATGGGAGTTATACACATGACTTGCGAGAGTCGCAGCGAAAAGTGCAACTATGAACCTATTTTGATAACAATTTCGGATTATGCCGATATCGTTTCGCTGTCCGTAACCTAGTTCCTCAAATTATTACGGCTCGTAACAAAATCATCTCTACAAAATGACATACAAACGGTTGTGCGGCTGGTGCCACAAGTCAAAGTAAACTATATAAAGCTGGCTTTTCACCATAGACTATAATATTAATATATTTAATTTATATACATACAATTTATATCTCGGGATATATATAATATATATCCCGAGATAAATATTAATTGAAAATTGTTTGGCTTGATTCGGATTTGATTAATATAACTTAAATTTGAATATCCCCAACTCAATCCAAACTTTTTTAAACAATTTCGAACACATTTTTTAAAAACGTTTTTTGAAATCCTTCTGGCATTCATTTCCATTATCAATTTCATTACGGTAGAAGTAATAAAAGTCAATTAATTATTCATCACGCTATTGTATAGATAGTATGATGAATAATTAATTGAATTGAATAAAAGTGTGAACCCGCGGACGAAGTCGCGAGTTCAGCTAGTGGGATATATAATTTTGCCTGCAATCGAGGGTACTCCTAAACTATAACGTGTCAGTAAATCTATTACATATCCGACATTTTCAAGGATAAATGTAATTTGATATGTGCTTATATATATTTCCAAAAATGTTTTTTCAAGTTCGGTCTAAGCTATTTTATTGTTGCCTTATTTACACATCATCTTACATATGGGATTAATCTGAATAAACTCAGAGATAAGTCCACCTTGGTTTTTTTCTGTTTCCTAGACAGTTGGATTTTTGTGTGCCTTAATTTTTTTTTTTCATTGTAACTTCACTTTGAACGTGCAATTAATACTTGGCAAGACTTATTTTGACATTCTATTGATAAAATAGCACTGGACTTGTGTGATTATGGATTAATCGCTAACTTGTATTCCTACACACCCTTCAGTGGGGTCATGTGCTGTGGCAGATGAATGAACACCACACTGAAAATGCAAGATAAACAATTATCATCTCTATAATAAAATAAATAATAAAATAAAAATATGTTCATTATCACGTTATGAAGTAAAATCGAAGCTTAAATGCTACCTACTAGCGCTTAACTATGATGAGACTGAACGCCTTTTGATTGGTTAGGTGTATACTCAATCACACACACATACTAAGGCACACACACACACACACACACACACACACACACACACACACACCCACGCATGCACACATGCACTAGTTTATATTATTTTGTTATGATTGTGTTTATCTGTGTCTTTATAGAGGAGGACACTGCCTACCGAAATACAGACAATTAGTCTAGCTCAAATGTTACAAATGTATATTGCAAATAAACTTTTTTTTTTTTTTTTTATTAATTACATTTTTGCCTGAATTGAACGTATTTAAACTTTGTAACTTCTGACAAAATGACTTTTTATTGTCAATTCGTATATTTAATAATGAAGAATGTTTCAGGTGCTGCATTTACAAGATTTCAAACACTTCGACTCCAAAAAGTATTTCCAAATAAGTTGGCACAAAGCTTAGTTAGCTATGGATCATGTCAGTTCCCAACATTGGGATTTGTAGTAGAACGATATAGAGCAGTTGAAAATTTTGTACCCGAACCTTTCTGGAAAATTAGAGGTAAATTTATTTTTCTTATATCTGTAGATAATAAGGTATTTTATTTAATAAAGAGATTATATATATCGAATATGTTTTCAGTAAACCACACAGTTAACAGTTTAAGTGTAGATTTCATATGGGATCGTGTTAGACTGTTTGATAGAGAAGCATGTCAAGTGTTGCACGATATATGTATTGAAAACCCCCAAGCTGAAGTATTCGATGTTAAAACAAAACCTAAATCCAAATGGCGCCCATTACCACTAGACACTGTTGTAAGCATTATTCTCTATTTTGTTAATATAACGAGCAGACTTATGCCAATATTAAATACATATCAATATCACAAGTAATTTAGTTAATAATAATATAGTAATTGAACATGGATAAAATATTTGGTCTGTATTGGTATTTTTGATATGATTATGAAAGTGATTATAAATTGTCTTATACAAGTGGTAATTGAATATATTATAAAAGTCAGAATTAATTTTAGACCAAATTCATCTGATTGTTTTTTTATATTTAAGGAACTTGAAAAAATTGCATCAAGAAAATTAAAAATTAATGCAAAAGAAACAATGCGGATAGCGGAGAAACTATACACTCAAGGTTTGATAAGCTACCCTCGCACTGAAACTAATGAGTTTCCTAAAGAAATGAATCTAAGTCAGCTAGTAGGCCTACACACTAGTGACCCTAATTGGGGTGCATTCGCTCAAGGGATTCTAGACAACGGAGGACCAGAGCCGCGGCAGGGCAACAAGAGCGATAAAGCTCATCCGCCTATACATCCAACAAAATATACCAGTAGTAAGTTATAACGAGTTTCATTACTTTAGTTCTATATTAACTGCCACATGTCATCACTTTAGACATATGTACCTCATAGAAAATAATGATGTTAATGGTTAAGAATCTTATCCTTTTTTTAAAAGAAAACTCTGGGTAAATAGAAAATAAACTGTAATTCTAAGCAAACTCATAATAAAATATAAAAAAATGCTATTTAGTTTTATCGTGTGTTGTTCCGGATTAATAAGTATCCAACTATTAAAAATTGTATTCATATTTATTTATTAAAAGTGAAGTTTAAAATGTGTTATATGATCAGTTGCATTTTTTACTTATTTGCGCACGAATACATAGATCTAGAATAAATAAATATTTCTTACACTCTAACGCTCTATCACTTTTGGTGGATTTGGAAAAGGTCTACGATAAAATCAGGAGGGATGAATTGTTAAAACGTTACCTGTGTATGGAGTGTGCAGCAGCATGACACGAGGACTGAAATCACTATATAAAAATTCTGAGCCGTTAGAATAAATGGGGTGCACTTAGACTGGTTTGATATCGAAAAACTTATCAAATAGGATGTGTATTCCCGCAGTGGCTGTTGTTTGAAAATTCTGAAAGGACATTTAAAGTGAATGAGTTAACTGTCAAGTGGTGCCTCCTTCATGGTGACCATAAAATAATGTTGGCATCATCGGAGGAAGAGTGGAAGACATGTAAACTGTATGCATGTCGCATTAGAAAACAAGGAATGAAGTTAATGTAAGCAAAACGAAAGTGTTGATTTTTTAATATGACGAAAAGATGCCAAAATGTAGGGTAATGATTAAAAACGAGTGTTTAGAGCAACAAGAGATAGTATGAACCTCACATTGAATGAGTAATGATAGGGAACAAACTGAATGGGGCTAAAATAGCTTCATTAATAATCAGATCTGATACTGGGTGTGACAAAAGAAGGATAAAAGTAAGATTAATGTACTGGAAATAAGAAACTTGAGAGGAATGGCTGGAGTGACGATTAAGGGTAAATTTCAAAATAAGGGAAATTCTATTTTTCTTTACCTATCTAGGAGTAAAATAAAAAAAAATGTTATACAGACGACTGCATTTTAAGTTCAATACACTATGTTTAATACATATTGGTTACTAGTCAAAGTGCTTATGAATATTACCTTGTTAATATATAGGTCGCGAAAAAGACATTTACAGATTGAGTATGAGTTTGAAGAATGAGCAGCAGGCGAGGACTGCAATTATGCGAGACATAGATTGCCATTTCTGCCGAAATATAGTATATATTTATATACTATATTTCGGTACCTACTTACGGTACTTATAAAAATCATCTTTTCCAAAAATATGCAAGGCATTAAAAATCTACACAAATAATACATTTAATTAATATTAAAAGTTATTCAATCTCTAAGATCTCTGATTCGAGTCCTGGTACGGGCAAATGTTTGTATGATGAGTACGAGCATTGTCATTGTCTTAGTCATTTAGTCACGACTATGTATATAAAAGTTATATTTATCATTGCAGGGCAATTACTGGACGAGAATGTTATTGCTTTGCCTTTTCATATACATTTACTAGAATGTTTTTTGTTCAAAATTCAAAAATTGCGTCGGCAATAGGTTTGGCTTATTTTTGTACGAAAATACAATATCATCACGTGTTCTTTTTTCGAATATATTGGCAATATGCCTGCGTATGTTTCAGAAAAAGTTATTTTTAGCCGTGATTTAATTCATTTTCGTTACTCTAGTAGTTAGTAAATTGCATCTGCGGTTTATATACTTTCAGGTTTAAGTGGTAATGAGCAGAAATTGTACGAGTTTATAGTACGCTCATTCCTTGCCTGTTGTTCGAAAGACGCGCGAGGACAAGAGACAACAGTAAATATTAATATAGCCGATGAAAAGTTTTCTGCTAATGGCCTTATGATTACCGAGAGGAATTATCTAGAAGTGTATCCGTACGATAAATGGTCTTCAAAAGAAATCCATGTTTACCAAGTTGGTACCTCTATTCATATAAAGTTAAAATGTGTTTATGAATGTTAGGTATTGTTAAATGCTCGCTCCATCCAACCAACGCATAAGCTGTCTTTTTACGTTGAAATTTAAAATATATACTATATCATATTATATATGTAAACTAAATTAAAATGCAATTTTCCTTCGCACTGTGGGATATATGTTTAATAAACCGACGCAAACAATTTTGTAGCTTAGCGACGCCTGCAACCAAACTGGCTAAAACATATATGTATCCTATTTTGCGTGAAGAAAGTTAAGCATATCAAGAAACGGTGATAACGTCATTACAATGTATTTTATCGTCTGTAATTATGCCTATTTGTATTTCATATCAATTACATTTCAATTATTTACAACAAAAGACACATATGTATATATTATAATGATTTGTAAAGAATTTAGCACGTTTTAAATAAGCGCCATGATCAATACAGAGTGATTTACAGGTGAACAAGTTGTCCACCAATCTATTGTTACGAAGGATAACTTTTGTGCTAAAAATGAGTGTTGTGGCATTTTAGACTGGGCAGACATTTAATCCGACAAATATAGAAATGATAGATGGTTCTACATGCCCGCCAAATTTATTAACGGAAGCAGATTTGATTGCTTTAATGGAGAAACATGGGATTGGTAAGTTAACGTATCTTTACCTCACTCATGTTTAGAAAATGTGTTCTAATTTTCGTAAATTGCATCTCGAATGATGTAAGTAAAGAACGGTGTCAACAGTAATTACTACTGCGACGGTGTATTGCTATTAATATTCATTAATATTTTCGTAATACTTTTTCTTGTGACACCTCTCTATACTCCACCTTATCCAGTTTTGTCGCTAGCTGTACTCCAAACATCAGGTCAAAGCACAGTACATCACAGAAAAACAAATACGAACCCAGGTCTGTGAGTCAACTCGCAATTGACACGATTTTTGATACTTATCATGAAAATACTGCTATTGATATTAATAAATCAAAATTTAATCAATTTCTTAACGCTAGTACAGGTATGAGAGATTTTGACGGTACTTCGGAGTATGAACTCCTCGGAGGTCAATTACATTACCGCGACATGTTTTTAATACTATTGCTCACTGCTTTTGCGGAACAAAACACCTCTAACACCTACAATTAACTATTTACATAACAATCTATTATAACTAACGTCGTCTGGTTTAGGCATAATATTAGACTGTAACCACATAATTTTGAGTAACAAAACAAGACAAACGAAATAGACTTTTAACGTATTTTTATATATGCTGACTAGTATGTTCAATTTACTACTATTGAAAGTGTATTATGACGAGAAAATAATAAAATTGTGTTTATCATGTAATCATTATACATTTCAGGAACGGACGCGACGCACGCTGAGCATATAGAGACGATTAAAAATCGATCTTACGTTGCCTTAGCGGACGCTATTCACTTTGTACCAGGTCTGTTAGGCATGGGTCTGGTGGAAGGTTATGATGCCATGGGCTTGACCATATCGAAGCCGCATCTAAGAGCACAGCTTGAATCAGACTTGAAAGATATAAGCGAAGGAAGAAAAAATCCCCTACAAGTCTTAACTGAACAGGTTTCCAAATTATTTAACTCAATATTGGCATTTGTAGGCACAATTGCGTAATTACTACTAGTTACTTAAATATCCTAAGGACAACTATGACATGGTAATTTCAACAAAATCAAGGTTTGCTTTCTTGAAACGTTAGAACATTAGAATATGACTTGAATAAAACAGAAGGCGAGGGAATTTTGATAGTTGTATGTTGACAGTTTACCTCGAAGCGTATACAAACTGGGGAATTCGACTTAGAAGATTTATGATTACAATCAACGTACCTACTAGTCTCTCATGTAATCCGTACATCATGTGTCATGTAACCATTTTTTAATGTATGGTGTTCGTACTTCCTTCTGTAAGCCGATCTTAATTACATAAATTCATTGATGACTAATGATTCTGAAACAATCAACATATATTTGTATTTTCATAGATTATATTGATTGGAGCTTGTTACAAGATATCTCCTTACAATTGTAATTAATTTTTCAAAATGAGAATGTTTCTAAACAGCATAACTTTGTATAATTAAATAAATATGGTAGGATTCTCCATTTGTTAATGTATTTTGTAGCTTGCAACGTCAATAATTCAAAATGGATTTTGTATACAGCGACTTTAGCAGAGCGTTTGATGTCTTAATATCATGTAAAAAAAATCTCAGTGTATGCTATTTCACACGCACGGCTTAAGTCACATTTCAGCCCAATCTTGTTTACCGCCATTGCCAGTGACCTACCGAACATAATAAAATTCTCCGATATTTACATGTATTCAGATGACCTAAAAATGGTGTTCGCGCAACGCAGCAAAATGTTATTTCTTACGATGTGAGTTAATACAAAAGGTACCTTAACAATACTGTAAAAGTAGAGTAAAATCACAAATTGATCACATATGTTTAGGACACATGTTTAGGTCTTTGACAAAAAACTTTTTTATTTACTGCACATGTCATTTTAAGCGGGGTTCCAAAGCCATTATTTGTACTTAGAAGTGATAAAGCATTTCCAGAGTCCAAACTGTGCCACTCAGTCTGCGATTAGAGTAACTACAAAGCAGATTGCAGTGACACTCAAGATACATCGAAGAAATAGCAAAAAGTAAACTATCGTAGCTTAGCAGACAACTTAATATTTAGAGATTTTCTCGTCGTTAGAAAAAGTCTACCATCACCTAAATGGTAGACTTTTTCTTGACTTGATGTTATGTCTAAAAGGAACGCGTATTTAAAATTTATTAAAAACTTATTATTGACTCTTTCAATAATAAAATTGAGCGTCCTAAGCTATTTGATAAAATTTAAATACGCGTTCCTTTTAGGTACCCTCGCAATATAATAATCCCACTGAGTGGTTTATGGGAGTTTTATGTTTTCATTCTCTAATTTCAAGACTCTGCAAACTGGAGACCTATTTTTGAATTACGAATGCGATTTCGAAATCACCGCTGACTAAATAGTCAGCGGTGAATTTGAGATCACGGATTCCTAAACATCCAATTCGATCGCAGAGCTGCCAACATAGATAAAGTACCTACACATATAAATGTAAGAGTTCGGTTCCACGCAGAATGTAGCCGCTGCCGGTTTAACCATTATGGTATATATATATACACACACACTATATACACACACACACTATATATATACACATATATATATATATATATATATTGTTGCGTTTTCCCGAACGCCCGTTATTTGCTTATATTATTTAATTATATAATAATATTGCTTACCGTTCGTAGTTCTGGCTTTGCTTGAAAGTGTGTTTTGTGTGTACTAATGTGCCCTACCGTATGTGGTTATAAATATATATAATATATTACAATACTTGTAGTATGTAAATTGGAGAACGCGTGGCCGACCACTTTTCCTGTAATCCCGTCGAAACCGTAATATGCAATTATTTATCCAATGGTATATTTAAATACACTTCCGTAAATAAACCAAAGAATATATTTAAAATAAACTCAATAAAAATGCCGTGAAAAAATCCGAAGTGACAGTCAAGAACCGAAAAACCATAATGTCAAAATCTTTTTTTTTTATTACTTTTTTAAATTTCCTTTTCCGCGGTCCGAAACTCATAAGTCCTAAACATATATCTTAATATATATATTTCTTGTGTGCGTGTGTATGTGACTGAACTCCTCCTAAACGACTGGACCAATTTTGATGAAATTTTTTGTGTGTATTCCAGGGGGCTTGAGGATGGTTTAGATTCACAATACGGTCATATAGATATTGTTTTTCAGCTAAATTATTTATTTAAAAACATTTGAGACAACGTGACATTTGAGACATTTGACATTTGAGACATTTGACAGGACAACGTCTGTTGGGCCAGCTAGTATATATATATATATATATATGAATGTAGTCGCTGCCGGTTATTGGTAACATTTCTACAAGTATGACTTATTACCAGTGGGTGAGGGCACTCGTAATGAAATCACACCTGTGACTAAGGTAGTCACATCAGTGATATTCAAAAATAAGAATTATTGATATCGGTGATTATTAGTCACATCGGTGATTTCGAAGTCACATTCGTAATTCAAAAATAGGTCTCCTGGTATGTTTAGAATGCAGAGTTAGATATAATTCGTTGATACATTCTCAGATCGAGTATGGAATAAGTGTTAATTCTATAATTGGAATATAATATTATAAATTATTTTTTTGTTTAATTATTAATTATAAAATTTTTACATATATTATTAATGTTTAATTAAGTTGTTAGTAGTTAATTTTAAATCTCTATTCCATTGCATAATGTATTTACCTATAATTGTTAATTTATTTATTTATTAAGGGATAACAAACAGCTATAATATGCAACGTACAGTTTTAAGGTTACTTATTATAAGCATGATAATGCTGCGACATAATACTGTGTCAAAATTATCCAGGGGTTAACAAACAAAATGTGCGCTCGAGTTAACCTCGACGCAATACAGCGCACACACAAATACACAGATACATGCTACATACGTACTTGCATGTCCACCCAATTTGCTTTAAGCTATTTTTTATGTATATAATAAAATTAATTAAAATATTATTAATTACTTACATATAATTAAATTTTATTTTATTTATCATATAATATTTTTGACAATTCATGTCGCTACTGCCTGTTATTTTTAACTTAATTTATTTATCAATTTTGTTATAAACAAATGTTGGTATATGAAATCACTCGGCGTATTAATCTCATACAGGCTGACGTCAGAACGTCTTCGCCGAAATGTATTAATTTGACTCTTAAGGTTTGAAACATGAATGATTGCGACTATGAATAAGGCACGTTAACGCAGTCTTGTTAGAGTTTTCTACAAAACGAACGGACGATTTGGTAAAGATCGCAGGACGCCTGTAAAAGCAGTGTAGGACTGATCGGCGTGGAGAGCCTTGGGGCAGTCCTATGACCAGCAGTGGGGTCTTTACACTGAAATAATTATGATGAAAGGTAATCTCCGATACAATTACGACTGATCCAATTTTACAAAAATTTATTTGTTTTGTTTGAACGCCCGGGAAAGAACATAGCTAAAAATATATGTATCTTTCCAAACTGTCAAAGGTAGCAAATGTTAATATTATTTGAATTCTCTCGATTTTTAAGACACATTGCCCTACAATACATTCATTGCACTTGACTTTAGTGACCTTTAACTTAAGCTACGTAATAAAGTTTGCTTTAAATTAGAAACGCCATCTTTATTTATTGTGTTGTAGGTAGCGAAATATAAAGAGGTATATATAACAATAGCCGCGGAAGCAAATAAAATAGACAGTGCCTTAGCAGAGAGATTTAGCGAGAGGCCGATAGAGTATCACCCGTCTACTAATAACATGCCCATTGATCAGCCTTCAGGTATGTTAATTATTAACTTATGAATACTAGAAATTTATGATTTCAGTAATACAGACTATACATTTTAATAGTTTTACGCATTCTGTCGTATTTTATCTATTATATATAAATTTTAATATAAATATGATTGTGTAATTGTGCAGTCTAATGTTACAGTGTTAAAATGTCCCAAATGTGGATCAGATATGATAATCCGCCAAAAAAAAAATAATCCAGAAGAATTTTACATAGGCTGTCAATTATTTCCTAATTGTAAAAATGCTGTTTGGTTACCGTCTATTGTCAAAACTCTTAACGTATTACCTGAAACATGCATAACGGTAAGCAAGAATATACTTTTGCACTCTATTTGTATCCGTACCTACTTATATCCTCATTACTTTCGTTTCAGTGTGGCAGTAATTATAAAAAAATCAAATTTGAGTGGAGAAATAATTCAATAAGCCATTTATACCCTCCACCTTACATTGGTTGTATAGGAGGCTGTGACACCACTTTTCTAGAATTGTTAAAAATAAGTCTTTCCAGTGTTAAAAATGTACCAGATAGTAGGCCCCAAAGACCTCAAATAAATAGTACAAGTGAAAATAATATAAATACAATTAATTGTGTGAGTAATAGTATAAATTATAATAATAGTGTGCAAAGAAATAATACACAAACTAATTCAATACATATGATGCCAGTACGGCAGATTCAGCAAGCCCAGAATAGACCAAATACTGCTTCTAGGAATGACAACAACAGTAATGATAACAATGTCATGTGCAATTGTAATCAACCAGCGATATTACTAACTGTCAGGAAACAAAATGCAAATTTCGGTGAGTATGAATATGTTGTGGGTTTTATTAGTTACATCTTGTCATTGTTTACCACGTATTCTGAACTTGAGAGCAATAGGTATATTACTGATATTTTTTTCTTAAAGTTAAACATTTTCATTGTAAATCATTAGGTAAAATATAAGCATATGATCTTACCTTTGAAATTACATAAAATTAAAATCATATACCCGCACAAATCATATACACATTTACAAGTATCTTACAAAAACGAACAATATACAACATTTCCAGAACTCTCTCATTTGGACTGTCACTACTTACACCCTTAGCTGTAGGTATGAAAGGGTCCCTTTTTTGAATTTTTTATTTATCCCCTTCTCGGCAGCCTTCTACTTAGCCACAAGTAGGTTCCTATCTATATAGGCCGGAGCCATTAGGGTATACTGTGCCTCTTCTAGCGCATATGCTCTCTTTATAGGGTAGCCGACTTTGCCTCCCCCGAGGTGCGGTCCTCACGTCAAGCCTATAATAGGGTCATTAGGATCAAGGGCTTAGGCTGAGTTTAGTCGGTTTGTCTTTCGGGTCGAGCCGCCTCGAATCGTCGGGAGTCCGACATAATTACCGTGGCACTTGGTTGCGATCCCCGACAAACTGTGGCTCTCTTTGATGTAGCAAAGTCTGGCACAATGGGTTGGTGTATAAGCTATATCAACTCAATGTGTACCATAGTACGCGTACAAGAGTGCAGCCATGCATTTTTATCGGCGTAGGTATAACTCGACGAGCTAAGCCTAATCTTCCGCGCATTAAACTTTTTAACTTAGCCATCCCATGGTTACCCCAAGTCGAATACCTAGGCGTTACCTTAGATAGGAAATTAACGTTCGGACCATTAACATATACGCATACGGGCACAACATATACGGGCTGCTACTTATGTATCCGGAATAGGAAAATTAGTTTTCGTACAGCTTCAATGTTTTGTGGCACACACGACTAATTTCGGGCGGCCTTCCTTAACTTCGTTCGTGAGCTTACTCCGTCCACGATTGAACTCACTAAACCAGTGATACACAGGGGTTTTTGATGGAGCTTCAACACCAAAAATTTAAGTTAATTGATCTACGCACTGTTGTTGCGTTAAACCTGTTGTCGAAAATCGTAATAAATCATAGCACGAATATTTTCACGTGTGAGTTTTTTTTTATACCACGATGGTGGCAAACAGGCCTACGGCACGCCTCATGGTGAGCGGTTACCGTAGCCTATGGACACTTGCAACACCAGGGGTGTCACTTGCGCGTTGCCGACCCTTCAAAAACCTGTTTACTCCCCTTTTGAAGAACCCCATACTGTAGCCCTGCGGGAAAACCTCGGTTCCTCGAGTTCCATCATTTCAGCGATATGACATTTTAAACCCATCAGAAACAAAACACTAGCGTACATAAGGAAAATAAAATAGCGGCCAGTATTTCAAAAAAAGAACGAATTTTACCATGGAAGTCATATATTGTGTTTAAAAATGTTGAAATCCCAGATTCCGGATACTTGAGTAGCAGCCCTCGTACATAGACATTGTTACAAAACGCACCCACTTCATCTTAGGTCGTCTCTTTCATCTCATAAGAAAGCGGAGTAAAATGTCACTTAGAAATAAGCTGACATTATACAAAGCTTGTATTCGCCCCATTTTAACATACGCGTCAGCAGTATTCTCTCACGTCCCTAAATTTCGCTTACATAAATTACAGATAGTCCAAAATCGCATCTTACTCCGCGGGCTAGGTGCCTCGTGGCACTCGCGCTGAAACGTTACTTTACTAGCGCCTCCTCTCATCTAAACCCACTTATTCAAAAAGCGGTTAACTACTTTCCCAGAGAGCGTCTCGGCTAAACTTCGCCGTCCGAGGAATTAATCGACCCACCCGACCCCATCACCCGCGCAAACCAATCCCTCCCGCCGGCCACCAACCGCGTCGCCCATCGTCGACACCACACATTCTGGCATCTGACCCACGCACCGCGCTCGTCGACCGACCCGGGGCACACATACCTCGTCATACATACACTCGGTACTGTCACGTACCGGGTCCGTTCTCACCTTCCATTACAGGTCGATCTTGAGCGTCCAAGCCACTAGAAGCGCGCTCAAATTGCGTCGTCTGTTTTTGCCATATCATAGACATGCTTTGACTCTCCTCGAATCGCTGCAGTTTTGCGACATCAACTAACACGGGCTGGTTTTTGTTCGTCGCTAAGCAAATATGGTATCCAGCAGGAAATCAACTTTCTTACACCAAGTTCTTCGTGAAGGTTTTTTTGGACAGTAGTCCCTGAAAGCCCATGGATACCTCTATTTCACGGTATGTCACATGGCGATCTTCGAGTATTAGCTGCTGCACGGTTTCGATATTCTCTTGCGTCATGACGGTTTTTGGACGACCTTCACACGGCTTGTCTCTGAGGCTAGATTGCCCACGTTGAAATTCCAAATATCAGCGTTCTATAGTCCTAGCAAGACATGGTGCTGCATCTAAACACAGAAGTGATCTCAAAGTACCGGCGTCGCGATAATCGGCAAACGACAACTTAAAAGGCAGCCCTCGTATTCTCTGATGAATGCAGAATGATTCAACATGGTCATCAAAACTATTGTATTCATCATCGGCCCAAGATCACGAGGGTTGACACGGCTGTAAAATGCATCGAGGAAGTTCTACTTGAAATAGCTTTTTTAAAATAATTACATTTTATATTTGTAAAAAAAAACAACCCTGAAAAAATAAAGGCGATTTTATTGATTTCAAGTGTATTTTTATATTTATAATATACTATATAATATATATTCCTTTCCTTTCTCTGTATACAGGTAAACAATTCTATAAATGTCAAAATCGCAGTGAGAATGGTGGCTGCGATTTCTTCTTATGGGCACCTGAAAATACAGATGGTAGTGGTCAAAACCCTTTTGAAACTCCCCCTGCAACCAACTCTTCGGGTAATAGCTCTACGTTTGGTGGCAGCAGTATTAGCAGGGGCTGGGGAACCACTCCTAGCTTGTCAAGAGACAATTTTCCTTTAAACGACGATAGCGTACAATGCAATTGTAGACTGCCTTGTAAGAAGTGAGTAAAATAAAATACTACCTATAATACACAAATTTTTCCATATATTAAACATTTTTTTAAAACAACTGCCCAACTAATATCAACAAAGAATAGTTTCAAAATAAACAAATGTACAGAATTCATAAGACATAATATTGAAATGTCGCTATTAAGACTATTTTTTTTTTCAGGATAACCGTTCATAAGGAAGGGCCAAATAAAGGCCGATTGTTCTATGCATGTGCTAAAGAATTTAGTTCGCGCTGTAACTTTTTCCAATGGGCAGACGAAAGCAGTAGTAATGTTGGTATGTACTCCAGTCTATAACACATATAACAGTACTATAATAGTTTACTACTTCTAAAATACAAATCGAAGCGATCATTATCATTATGTCCTGAAAGTACATGGCACAGTTTATATGGCAGTTTGTAAAGCGGCGATTGACTCCAAATTTTTGATAGTATTGTTGACGAGCTGATCACGAATATACAAGGTTTAGAAAAAATTAACCACAAAAATCACAAAAACGACTCATAATTTATTATCGAAATAAATGTATAGTTCAAATAAGTACATGAAACATTAATTTTGTCTAGAATGGGGAGGTAATAGTGCGAGCGCTAGCCGAGGCCGCCCCAGAACCCGCGCACGTCGGGGCCAAGGCAGGGGCCGCGGAGCCGGCGGCGGCGGCGCCGGCGCTGACGGCGAGCCGCGCACACGCAAGTGCGGCATTTGCCACCAACCGGGTCACGTGCGTAGCCGATGTCCGAATAATGACTAAAAGAAAATGTTCAACAATCTATCCCTTGTCAACTGTTAAGTTGATGTACAGGATTACATTACAATCAGTAGTGACAAATAAAGTAATATAAGTACATATGTTATATTAAAGGTATTTACATCAAATGTTTCTATTATTTAACTGTTGACAAACCTCCAATACGCTGACGTGTATTTGTTACGGGCAACTTAAGAAATCTGGTCCCTAAGAATAATGATCGGCCTGTATCAATAAGGCCCATGTCTCATGGGCCATTTAATTAAAATTTCATCCCTAATCACTTTTCCCGGTCAATATGAATAAGAACAAATACGTTTTGTGCAAAATAATAAAACAAATGAAATTAAATGTTTTTGTTTATTAACGATATAAAACTTCGAATTTCTCATAGGAAGAAACATAAAAAACTTTTTATCATAATAGTACAAAAGAAATTAAACAATTTAACGTAATAACATAGGTAAGTAAGTAACATTACCCTTATTTTTATAGAATTTTGAGCAAAATGATAAAACACGTGAAAAGTATTTTTGCTTATCAATGTAAACTTGCAACATTTTCATAGTAAAGAACGTAAAAAACTATTTAACATAACAGTATAAAAGACATTTAACAATCAAATATAAAATTATGAAATTAAATAACATTACTAGTTACCTTTCCTTTATTTTAATTAAAATATTTTTCAATAATCAAATGTTTTGGTAGGTGAGTTTAAATAATAATACTGAGTTTAAATATAGTAGATAGTAGTAGATTTTTTAAATGGACAACGGGCTGACGGGCATTATAATATAGACCGGTCTAAGTAATAAAAATACTAAAATTAGTCAAATAGCCCGAGGCTCTTGGGAACTATTCATAATACTCGACCCTTATTAATACGGGCCTGTTAATCACGTTGCCCGTAACATATTCGTCATATCTGGATGTACAGCAAGGTCCCTGTCTAAAAGCACCGTAACCTGCATGTGGATGAACCAGAAAGTTGAATACATAACAACTAAATAAACTAACAGCAAAAAAACTAATTCAAAAATATATGTTGGCATATTAGAATACAGATGGCGCTTCTGACCTAAAACCTACACTTACGATGATTTGTCACAAAACAATATTTTCTCTGTTTTGTTTCTCTTTTCTTTTGTTGTTATAATTCATAACAAGTAAAATAAAACATAAACACAAAAATAGCTGAGCATTTAAATATTTATTAACGTAATTAATTGGTCTTTATAAAACAACAGCTAATCGTTCGTGTTACTAACCCAATTAAACATTCCAACCAGATGAAAAATTATTTTTTTCGCCCTATGACCCGAGAAACATCTCAAGACTGATACGCCGAAGATTAGTGAAAGCTAAATTGTTTAGAAGAACTTCTTCTTACCAAGCAACACTGAGGGAAGCGACTATTATTCGCTAAAATATATGTTATTTTCAGATGAAACAAAAATAAATACATTAAACTCCGATAGATAGCGCTATTTTAGACGTCCTGTAGACAATGCTTTGAATAATAAATACACAACGAGTATAGTCAAGTACGGCGGTGGTAACATTAATGTTTGGATTTGTTTCCGGATGTGAAGTAGGAACCGTTTGCAAGATTGAAGATACTATTGATCAATGGAAACACAAAAATATATTAGACGACACAGACCTTGATCTTTCATCCTGACAATGACAATGTTTTAACACATGGCCAATTGCGTCAATTGTATATCCTTTTTAGACGAACAGCGTATATCCTTTTTAGACTGGCCAGCAGTTAGTCCGGACTGTATCTCAATAGAAAGTCTCAGGTATATTGTTACAAAGAAAGTCGCAAGCAAAACAATGTATAGATTAACAATATAAGACACAAAAATGTTACATGAGTTAATATTTAATAATCTTATTAATAATTATGTCATAGTTATAATAATTCCAAAAGTTATAGACATGTCTTATGTATACAGATGTGTACATATAATTGTTCAATAAAATACACTTTGTTAAAAGCTACACTTATTCGTATCAGTGAAGTCATAGTTACAACAAAATAACATTGGTGTGAATTTCACTTTTGATTTTCCGAGTAAGATAACATCTAATGCTTCCAATGTATTCATATATGCTACGACATACATGCTGGGATGCTACGGACGCTACGGAATTTAATAAATATTACCTGCATGTAATAATATTACGTGAATTTTATAAATATTATAAAACTAGCGGACCCAACAGACTTCGTCCTGTCAAAAAGATTTGTACAGTGGCAGTTTTTTGTTCCTAATTATTTTATAGATAATGTCACATAGCCAACCAAATCGCAAAAAAAGTCTAAATGACCTATTACATTTTGTGGCTATTCAATTTTGGAACGTGACATTAAATCCTCCAACGATGTATTCTGTGCTCCAACGCACGCACGCACACTGTTTTGATAGATATGATTGACTCTTTGATGTTAGGAACACACCTTCATTGCTTAGACAACAGTGAGTGCTTGCAATATGAACTTTATACAATAACAATAAAGCTCAATTCGACTGTACGTTTTAGTTAGAAAACGTTTGCATCGGAAAATAAAAGGGCTGTTTTTAGGGTATTTCCGATAATTATTCGAATTTTCCTCATTGTAAAAACCCTCCTTGAACGTCAACGAACATTAACAAAAAAGAATTGGCCAAATTGGTCCAGGCGTTGTTGAGTTATGAGCTTACCAACACATTTTGCGATTCATTTTTATATATAAGATATTTGCTTCAATACTTTAATTATGATTACAAAAATAGTACGTATGTGACAAATTAACACAATTTTGATAATCTGGACAAAAGCACCACCTGCATTCTAATGGAAAAGCCGCCATTGAGAACAATGTGGGACTACGGATGACAAGTTTATAGATATATTCATGGTGAATGTTTGATGCTACCCATACTTTGCCGTAACTCTAACATCAATTATATTTTTTAATTGGTTTTAATAATTTACCCACAATAAAATCTGTATTTTACATAGCATATTTATATGTATTCTAGTAATAAAGAATATAATTATTTTTATTTCTAAGTTTTAATTATTCTGTGAGCTATCTGCGGAAATACTGCCGAAACGTAAACGAACTGTTGCCCTCAACCTATCAGAATTCCAAGGAAGGACATAGGGCTATTTTTATTTGCGGAAAATATCTTTTTCCTGCGGCAAAATTCGATACAACAGCATAACGGATTTTAATGTATATCAGTATGGGGATGGTTGAAGACATGGGGAAGGACATAACATAAAATTTATATATACATCATTTCAGTAGGAAAATCAGATATAACGCGGGCAAAGCCGTGAAAGGAAAGATAGTTATCTAATATCTATATAGCCTTATAATTTGATATATTTCTACCACTTTTGTTTCTTATGTTTTGCCTTTAAAGACCCTGTACTCTGTGCCCGTTGTATCTCCGCTTGGTGTTCTGCTTCCACGGTCTTGTCAGTCAACATATCCAACAATATTTCAAACTTCAACCTTAGCATGTTATTTTCCTCCTCGAGACGTTCAAGTTCTTTTTTAAGTCTGATATTATCTTTGTGCGTTGAACCTGCTTTTCCTGAAGCTAAAAGACAAATTATGTAAGATTTTTGTAAAATACTATAAATGAAATATTAAACAACTATTTGCTATATAGTATGTATCAACTTGTAATGAAATATATTTTGTTGTACTATTTGTATCTGACTGCTTTTGATGACATCAAAAAGCTTACATTAAACAAAATACTCAAATTAATAAAATGTTTCAGCTATTTTCATCTATATTTCTTTCAGTGAAAATGAGTATCTGTAATGTATGTGTGTGCAAAAATTAATAAATAAATAAATAATAAAATAAAATCAATGTAGAAAATCGATACGTTTTTAAATTTGTGTCGTTTATCTCATGCGGTGTCGTGTAGTGCAGTAGTAGAAGTAGGTACAATATTCTTAATTTGGAATGTTTTCTCGGCTCGCTCTGATCGCTCAGTTACAGTTAGTTAGTTTGAAAATTTGATGTATATCAGTAGTAACGATGTAGCTGAAAAACTGGAAATTAGCATCAAAGGGTCTTATACCCATCAGATACAGAAAAAGATTCGATATTTGGGTACTACATTAGGGGACTGAAAGAAACCTAAAGGCCAGTGCGCTTTTTTGCGATTCTTTAATGAGACGTAATTAAACTAAACCGTTTAACTACTGATGAAAACTGGTTCTGTGACACTGATGATATGACATGAATAAGTGAAAAAGAGCATAGTCAAAGATGCGTCAGTCTTTACAGGGGATTGCAAGAGCATTCTTCATTATAAGATTACAGTCGGGCAGATCCATCGACTTGGGTCTCTACTGTTAACAACTGATAATCTAGTAAGATTAAGACTAAAACTAATTGTTCAAGATTTGAGCACGAACAAGATTAGTCTTTTTCTGTTCTGCGCTTGCCATTAAGACTAAGTGTCGTTACCAGGACTGTAGGAGTTCGGGTTATAAGCTTAAAAGTGCTGATACTGCCTTGTTTCGCCATCATTAAATGTCGCATATAAGGAATATTATAATTTAATAAAAAGAATAAAAATACATTGCTGTTTTTTGTACGAAAAAAATAAATCATAAAAAATATAATATAAAGTATAGAGATTTCTTACAGCGAAACAGTGACAACGTAGGAATGATAAAAATAACATTGTAAAAGACACCAAGAGAGTAACTTATATTTTTTAATATACCTAGCTCGCATATTAACAATAAATCTACATATCCACAATTTTCAGTTATAAGTAAATATACTTTTAAAAAGTATATATTAAGTTACAAATTAGAATTAATAAGAAAAATAATATATACATACGTAAATATTGATAAAGTGAAGAAACTAGTATTGTTCAATCGTCGGATCACCAATAGTGAAGTTGCTGTGGATCTAAACATATAGATTGGCTCGTTCCATTCGATTTTAACCAATGATTTGGCCATAAATCTCTTTATAATATTGGTATAGACTTGCCCCTATAATTAGTGTTTTGTATGTAAAGTTTCTGAATTAATTTTCAATGTAACATTCACCTGGAATCCACTGGCCATCTTCAAACGCGACTTCGAAATCCCCTAATTTTAACATCAGCTGTCCCATATCTAGTGAAAATTCTTTGGCCGCATATTCACTGCCGAATTCGCTCTTTATTACGGATGTGTCTTGCCGCCGTACAGGTATAGTTTTGACAGAAAACTTACTACTAAACAGGGGCATTATTCAGAATTAAAGTAGCTCTTATATGTGTATTTAATGCAACAAAGCGTAATTACTATTTGATAAACTATTTTGATTGATTTGATGTTATTTGACTAGTGAATTTAACCACATCTACGTAGTTACATTAACCTCCGCGTGTTGTGACAGTTATTGTAACACCTATCAATGCCGTTGCTACGCAACTTGGTGCCCAAAGAGTACACAGTATTGAACAGAGACATCAAACCTACTAGCATTAGCTTTTAGTAGTTTTCACATACTACAGAGTACTATAATGATGCGCCACACGCTGGTCAATCGACCAGTGCGCACTGGGGGGCAATCGCACTAACAAATCGCAGCTGAAACGAAACCAAATCGTTCCACTCAACCAATCCGAGAGCTAGAATATAACGTCATCGAACAGATGACGTGATATTGTGGCGTTCGGATTGGTTAAGCCGAACGATTCGGTTGCGTTTCGCTTGCGATTTATTAGTGCGATCGCCCCTCTGGTGGGGAGCGCGGTTTGTTAATTGGCACAGTGAACAGGCGAGACTGCCTCGAGTCCCATCAACTGTGGTTCTGAGTCCTGAGACTGATGGAAAGTGGTACATGTGATTCCTATAAGATTAATATAAAATTAGCTAGCCCCATAAAAATGACAGTGTACATTGATAATGTGTGGTATTAAAATGTAACTCGAGTCGCAGTATCCAGTAATTTTACTACCTATCTTTCCTTTAATACCGAAACACACGATTGCGAGTACTGCTGCTTCGCAGCTAAAATAAATACATACCAAATCCAACACCAAGCTTCTTCGAGGCTAGTTTAGCCTTACCCTCTAAGTGGCCCTGCAATTATGATATTTATAGCTACATCAAAAGAGTACAAGAAACTAAGGTTATAAAAGGAGAAAATAAATGAACACACACATTCCTAGCAAATAGACATGAAAGCTGTAGAGAGTACGAGTATGTGCTTAAAAACACCTGGTTTAAAACTAAAGGTAATATATAAAATGAATCGAACTTTCCAGATTTAACTTAAATGCTACAGAAGCATAGTTCTTCTTATTGTTATGGATTCCTTATGATTTTTATGGCTTACTATTATCTGTACACTATAATATCTACACAATTGATTTTCACACTTCACTACTACACACTTCTTTTTAAACTTCATTTGCAATATTATTATTATAGATAAATTCAGTCTACTCGTCTACATAAACATTATATGTAAAAAAGAAGACAGTATATTTAGCAAGCAGAAGAAAATTAATATAGAAAAATAACTAATAATGACACACTTTCATAAAAAGTAAATCAATAATTTTTACGAGAGTTTTAACAGAACTGTACTGTGCTCTCAAATCGAGCAGAAGCGATAAAGAATAGCTTTGCATATTACTGAAAACATAATACTGAAACTAAAACATCCATCGCAGGTTCGTTGTTCACAAAACGTGATGCATTTCCAAGTACCGTATTAGTCATATGAAGGGGCACCAACGTTGTACAATTTTTAAGTAAACAGTTCTATGTAGCTACGTATTACTAACGCTGCTATCTTATCAGAAAGATAACCTACGTATTGTGATGCACACATTGGGCGTTAGTGTCCTGAATTGGTTTACGACAAGTGTTCCTTATTGTGGTCATCGAATATTCACAAAATGGCAGCTAGGAGATCTTGTCTATTTTATTTCGCTGTTATACTAGGTAAGTCAATAATATATTGTTGGGCATCATAAAATATCTAGGTATAACATCCTTAATATTCTGTTCGGGGACAGTCCTTACGTTGTAACAGAGGTATCATTCTGTAACTGAGTTAAGAAACCAAATGAATGAATATATATTATTTTCACGCTAGTTATTTGGTACACCGACTGTTACAAATATCCAATGACAAATACAAAAATAATAATAATTCCTATGCCAATCACACAATCATAGGTGTACTCTTCAGGCCAATAACATTAATTCTGCATAATTGGGTGGGTCTACTCACTACAACACCTGTGCTGGAAAAAGAGGTAGGTGGGATATACTTGCCGCCTCTTTAATTTTTGGTTAGAATACCCTTCTGCTTTTTTCTACAGTGAAGATAAATATTATGAGACAATCTGCATATAATGAATCCACGCCGGGTCACCGTGGTTAATAAGCATCTAAACACTAACTTAGATAGGGTAGGCTCAAGTTATGTTAGATTTATACATAAGCTGTGATGATGATAATTAGTACTTCTATCCAAGTCGTAGGGCCCTTATGGTCAAGACTAGGTTTGCCACCCGTACTTTATAATAAAGTATTATACGTTATTTAGGGCAATTGTACTCTATAGTTTATAAAATTAATAAAGTACACGGAAATACTTTATTTTGCATAATTTTATTTCTTTAGAAAAGTTTAATTTCAATAGTTTTTCAATAATTATATATTGGTGCTGATTCGATATCACCCTCACCGGTGCCACAAGTCATAGAAAATGTGGTTTAAAAAATTTATGCTCATTTTTCACATTCTGCTGTAAGAAGAGAGGAATTGAAAAAGTTTATATCTTCAGTAGACGGTGACTTTCATGAAATTAAACGCCATGTGGGATTTTGGTTATGAAACGGGCAAAAAAAAATAAACTGATATCTTCACAGGAACTAAGTAATAAATTCAAAAGATTTTTTTATTATTTATTGATGAATCCCTAGAGTACCTGAATAGATGGTTTGATTTTAATAATACAAACTGGTTATTTACACTTGGTAGTATTAATTTAAAGAGCAACATAAATTTTTCTACTATTGTTAACATCATTGAAAGTTTAAATATGCAAAAACTTAATGTAGATATGGATAATCTATATGGGGAAATCACTTTATTAAACCAACTTTATAATAAGATATGTACTTCTAAAGATTTTACAGAAGTAACAACTGCGTAAAAATGGCAACAAGTATTTAATAAGAGTGATAGTATTTTTTTAAACTTGTACAAAGTAATTTCATTTTTATTGTCTATTCCTGCCACATCAGCGTTTACAGAGAGTTTTTTCTGTAATGAATTGTAAATGGCGAGATGAACGAAATAAAGCGTCTCTGAATTTGATAAAAAATGAATTATTTGTGTACATTAATATAAACGTAGACTGTAATGATGCCGTGCAATTGTTTATTGAAGATACTAATTTGATACAAACTGCAAAAAGCAATAAAAAATATTTTTTAAACTTAATAGTAAAGAAAAATAAATTGTACTTTATTTTGATGCTCTTTACTTTTTTTTTCTTATCTAAAAGAACCAATATACTTTAACTGCAAAAAAAGGTGGCAACCCTAGTCAAGACTTAGGCTGAGTTTTGTCGGTAGGCCATTCCGGTCGAGCCGCCTCAATCTGTTGAGAGTTCGACATAGTCACCGTGGCACTTGGTCGCGGTGGTATTTATGAGAAATATCAGCCTCTCCTCTCCTAAGGAAAACAGAAAATTTCAGATGTTTTAGCTGCAGCAGTACGGCTTCAGCTCTGTCGTTTTTTAATAATTCGTTTTACGGTTTGATTTCTTGGCAGAGCCAAAAATCACTCACGACGCAGAATCCGGGTTGCAGATTTTATTCACAGTTTAGGTAATTAGTAACTCCGTAAATTGTGATATTTTGGAGAGTTAAAATATTAAGACTGTCTATATAAACTTTAGATGTAGGTACACAGATTACACTTAAGAAATATCTACAAATATGTATTTAAATTCGTAAAAAAAAGTTAATTTTTAAGGCTGTTTTCACAAATATAACAAAAAATGTAAGTATTATAATATGTTTAGGACTTATGAGTTTCGGACCGCGGAAAAGGAAATTTAAAAAAGTAATAAAAAAAAAGATTTTGACATTATGGTTTCGGTACTTGACTGTCACTTCGGATTTTTTCACGGCATTTTTATTGAGTTTTTTTACGGCGGATTAATAATTGATCATTTACGTGTCATTTAGTTACGTGTATAAAGTGTATCTAAATATACCATTGGACTAATATTTGACATTACGGTTTCGACGGGATTGGATTGGAGTAGTGGTCGGCCACGCGTTCTCCTATTTTTTACACTACAAATATTGTAGTTTATGATATATATTTATAACCACATACGGTAGGGCACATTAGTACACACAAAACACACGTTCAAGCCAAGCCAGAACTACGGACCGGTAAGTAAGCAATATTATTATATAGTTAAATAATATAACCAAATTACGGGCGTTCGGGAAAACGCAACATTTTTGGTAGCAGAGCGTGGTTTTCTTTTCGGTTACGGACCTGTTATTTTGTAAATTCTTTGATATGTCGGACGGTTACAACGAAATTCGTCGCATATTGCAATGGTTGGTAAGCGCATTTTCTCTGGTGAGTAGACCAGACAGGGTTGAGGCCTTGAAAGAGCGGGCTTCAAATGCGAGCAGATACATGGCGGACCTGGATCAAGCTTTACAAATGTGTTATGATAGGGCTGACATGAATCCAGACAATGAAACTTTGCAGGCAAGGTTGATTCAAGCTCAGGCAGACTACAAGCAATGCTTAGAATATTATGACAGCATTATTCAGGCGGTAAGGACACTGGATCTGGCCAGTAGTCCACGGTTAAGGGTCAGTCAAGTAGTAATGCCTCAATTTATACTAGATTGCCGGATTTAAATTTGCCCAAGTATTCTGGTGGGTATGAAACTTGGATGTCATTTATTAACATTTTTGATTCTTTGATACATTGTCGGATGGATATATCACTCTCACAAAAATTAAGTTATCTGTTGAGTTGTCTATCGGAGACGCTCACCAGGTTATTTCACATTTAACCATAACAGATAACAATTATGAGACTGCAAGGGCGCTATTGATGGGCAGATATCAAAATATTAGGTTAATTGCGGATGCCCATGTGGCAAAGATATTAAATTTGCCTTATTTAAGGAATATCATGTTTATAAGGGATGATTTTTTAAATCCATTAAAGGTGGCCTATAATTGTTTGGAGAAATTAAATTTACCAGTAACGGAGTGGTCATTCTTGTTGCTCCATATTGTATTGAATAAGTTACCCTCTGATTTAAAATTAAGATTTGAACAAAAATATGGAAGCGGAGATGAGGCAAGCCCGTTGCCTAAATTTATTGACCTTTTGACCTTCTTGGAGAAGAAGCACGGATTGTTGACAATGTAGGCTCACCTCCTGCAACGGCTACCTCAGGGCCATCTGGGAGGCCTGTGTCCAGTCAGGGAAGACCTGTATTCAGTCAGGGTAGGATTAGGCCACCCACTCGGGGGACTAGGGTAGGTATGGCTACATCGGACCATACTATTAATAATAGGTTGCAATCCAAGCGGGTTGGTTGCACCTTTTGTGGCATCATAGGCCATTTTATATCTAAATGCCAACATTTTATAAATTGTTCCCCTCAACAGCGGAGGCGTTTTGTGCAAAATCACAAGTTTTGTTATTTTTGTTTAGGGGATCATCTTGTTAATAGTTGTGCAGTGGCACGGCCATGTATTCATTGTAACGGCAAACATCACGGGATGTTATGCCTGAATAGGAATGGTGGAGTTAGGCCTGCAGCGGCACGGATTGGTTCTCCTTCAGGAGGGGGTCAAAGCGGACAAGTACGGACTTCACCTCCTCATTCTGGACGAGCGTCGCCTCGACGGGTGGACGTGCGCGCGACATCTCCATATACGGGTGGGGTGGCTTTAGGCCTACTTCACAGGCATCTCCACATACGGGTGGGGGAGGCACCGGGCCTATGGTACAAGCACCCTATGCAGCGGGCATAGGGCATATTCAAGCGGACGAATCTCGTGACGTCACTGCGGAACAGTATGCGTCTGCGGCCTCGTATGCAGCGAGAGCGAGGGGTTTCTCACCACCACTCGCGGAACGGCCGCGATTGAGGAACACGCCGCTATCTTTCGGTCATCCGGTTGGTTACCGGACACCGGATGCCAGTTGGCACCTGACTCGGGCACCATTGGGGCGCTCGAGACCCCCTACATATAACCCTCTGGCGCTGTCGGCAGCCCAGGTTTTTAATCGGGTGAATGCTTCATTTCATAGTGACGTTCAAGAATAGGTAGTCGCCGCCGCCTCGCCAATGCAACCTTTTTTAATACTATTTTATTGCCTACCGTTGCGGTACGGATTTGTGATATTAACGGTTTTTATGTTAGAGCACGGGCTCTAGCGGACACGGGTTCGCAAGGTTGCATGATAACAGTTAATTTGGCGAGACGGTTAGGCCTATACATATTTAATAATAATATTTCGGTTCGTGGCATAGGTGATGTGCTCGTGTCACATGTTTATGGTCAATGTACCTTTAACATTGTTGGAGAATCGGTCTCTCAACCTGTTATTACAGTTACAGCACTAGTGTTGCATGATATTTTAGGAGAACATCCACAGGTGGAATTACCTTCGGAAATTTTGAACTCGGCTTCTCACCTGTCTTTGGCTGACAGAAAATTTTTAAATATTGGAAAAATTGATTTGTTGCTTGGTACTGATGTGCTTGGTCAATTATTGTGCACCGGACGCACTATAAATTTAAATAATAATGGCTTGGTTGCTATACCATCGCACTACGGATATATGATTATGGGCCCAGCATATGATACGGTTTCTGATACGGTTTTTACGGGCGTTTCTCTTTCGGATTTAGTACAGCGTTTTTGGGGACAGAAGAGGTACCCACGGTTTCATCGGAAGAACACTATTTCATACACATCACGCGGTTTTTAAATCGGATAGCGGTAAGATACGGGTCGTGTTTGACGGGTCGGCCCCTTCCTCTAACGGTGTTTCATTGAACCAAATCCTGCACTCGGGTGCTAAACTACATAAAGATATTTCGGATCTTATTTCGGCCTTTCGTAGACACCAGGTGGTCTTCGCGACGGATATACGCATGATGTTCCGGCAAACGGTGATTGATGAGGCTGATAGACGGTATCAGCTGATTCTTTGGCGCGAGGACCCGTCTCACCCATTACGCGTCTACGAACTGAACACAAACACGTACGGTTTGAAATCTAGCCCCTGGATGGCTATGCGGTGCTTGTTGGAACTCGCTCAACGGGAACGCGTTCGATTCCCTCGTGCGGCGGACGTCTTAGAGTCGGAAATTTTTGTCGATGACGTTATCACGGGTGGATCTTCGGAACAGGAGGCTTTAATTTTACGTAACGAGCTCATAGCGTTATTGGCAACGGCTGGCTATGAACTACGGAAATGGATTTCGAACAGTCCACGTCTCTTAGAAGGACTACCAGCGGATCACGTTCAAGATCCATTGTTATTTGAGAATCCGGACTCTCCTCGTTCAACATCGGTTTTAGGTGTTCAGTATTTACCGGTTCCTGACATCTTTTCCTTTCGGGTTTTAACAATAACGGAAAAGATATGGACTAAGCGGCTAGTCCTGTCTACGGTTGCTCGTATCTATGATCCTAACGGGTGGATCGCTCCTATAATATTTTGGGCTAAATGTTTTCTACAACGGTTATGGTTGGCTGAGCTTAAGTGGGATGAGACCCTACCTACTGAACTCTTAACGGACTGGCTCGCATTTATTGATCAGTTACCCACTATCGGAAGGGTTGTTATACCTCGTAAAATACTTCCACCGGGGAAGTATCATGCGTCACTTCACGGTTTCTGTGACGCCTCGGAATCGGGTTTCGCGGCAGTCGTATATCTTCGGACGATACAGCCAGATGGTTCAGTAGCGTTACATCTAATCACGGTGAAGAGCAAGGTGGCTCCTATACGCAACCGCCAAACCATACCCAAATTGGAGCTCTCGGGAGCTGCGTTACTTACTCGGTTATTGAATCATGTTTGTGATACACTCGGGAAGCACATTAACATAGGCAACGTTTATGCGTGGACTGACAGCCAAATTGTTTTGGCGTGGCTCCAGACCTCGGTACATAGGCTGGAAACATTTGTTGCGAATCGGGTTTCGCAAATTCAAAACTCGTCAGTGAATCTGAATTGGCGGCACGTACCCGGCGAGTTGAACCCCGCCGACGTGGCCTCTCGCGGCTGTTATGCCTCCTCGTTGGTGAGTCATAACCTTTGGTGGGGACCTGCTTGGTTGACGGCACCGGAGTCGTCATGGCCCCCTACGGTTTTAATCGGATCGGATCCGCTGCCCTGTGTGCGTGTCATGGCTGTGGAGAAAGAAATCGTCACAAACCCTCTTTTACTGCGGTTTAGCTCTCTTAATAAATTACTGGCCGTTACGGGATGGATGCGTCGGTTTATAACGAATACTCGCAAACCGGTTGTAAGAAATACATCTTTGTTTCTGACGGCAGGCGAACGGCGTGCTGCTCTCATGTTTTGGGTACGACGGGTACAATCGGAACGGTTTTCTGACGAGCTTAAATCGTTACGGACGACGGGTCGGTTAAAGGGTGCCGTACAGAAACTTAACTTATTCATTGATGGCGAGGGATTACTTCGTGTTGGCGGACGGCTGCGCAACTCGAAGCTGCCGTATTCGGCTAGGCATCCCCTTTTGCTGCCCAAGGACGGACCCTTGACGCAGTTGATAGTAAGTGATCGGCACATTACTAACTCGCATGCAGGTTGTACGGCACTGCTTGCTATTCTTCAGCGGGAATTTTGGATACTATCGGCGCGACGGTGCGTCCGATCGGTTATATTTAAGTGTATACCTTGCTATCGGTTAAAGGCTAACACCATGCAGCCTATGATGGGTGACCTACCTAGCAATCGGGTTAGTGTCACCAGACCTTTTCACGGTGTCGGTACGGATTTCGCTGGTCCTTTTATTGTCAGGGCTTCTCACTTGCGGACCTCTAAGACTTACAAAGTTTATTTATGTGTATTTGTTTGTCTGTCAACGAAGGCAGTACATTTAGAAATAGTATCTTCGCTTAGTACGGAAGCGTTTATCGCGGCGTTCGGACGTTTTGTTTCACGGAGGGGGTTACCGAGTTTGGTACGGTCGGACTGCGGCACAAATTATCAGGGTGCTGACAGGTATCTTAAGGAGGTCCATGATTTTTTAACGAAACATAGTACGGACTTGGGACAAGCAATGGCTACTCAGGGCATTACGTGGAAGTTTGATCCTCCTGGATGTCCTCATTGGGGAGGCATCTTTGAGGCTGTCGTGAAGGTGGCTAAGACACATTTGAGACGTGTTATTGGGGAAACGGTTCTTACGTTCGAGGAACTTACTACGGTCTTTTACAGAGTGGAAGCAACTTTAAATTCACGGCCTTTATGCCCACTCTCTTCGGATCCCAACGATATGGAGGTTTTGACACCGGGTCATTTCCTCATCGGCCAGCCCCTTGCAGCTCTCCCTGAGTATCCCTTTGAGAATGTACCACTGAGTCGACTTTCTCGCTTTCAAATGCTGCAACAGATGTCACAAAATTTTAATAAACGGTTTTATTCGGAGTATTTGCACATGTTGCAGCAGCGGCTGAAATGGACAGATAAAACGGCTCCTGCACGGGTAGGGGATCTTGTCCTGATTAAGGATTCAAATCTTTCTCCTCTACGTTGGCGTAGAGGACGCATTTTGAAGCTTTATCCAGGCTCTGACGGTGTACCTCGGTTCGCAGAGGTCTCGATCGGCGACTCTGTGATGCGCCGTGCGGTGGCAACCCTGTCCCGTCTACCGGTAGACTAGCGAGATGAGGGTTGCTCATCTCGGGGTGGGGGATTGTTTAGGACTTATGAGTTTCGGACCGCGGAAAAGGAAATTTAAAAAAGTAATAAAAAAAAAGATTTTGACATTATGGTTTCGGTACTTGACTGTCACTTCGGATTTTTTCACGGCATTTTTATTGAGTTTATTTACGGCGGATTAATAATTGATCATTTACTGTCATTTAGTTACGTGTATAAAGTGTATCTAAATATACCATTGGACTAATATTTGACATTACGGTTTCGACGGGATTGGATTGGAGTAGTGGTCGGCCACGCGTTCTCCTATTTTTTACACTACAAGTATTGTAGTTTATGATATTATATTTATAACCACATACGGTAGGGCACATTAGTACACACAAAAACACGTTCAAGCCAAGCCAGAACTACGGACCGGTAAGTAAGCAATATTATTATATAGTTAAATAATATAACCAAATTACGGGCGTTCGGGAAAACGCAACATAATATAAAAATTATATTTTAATAAAAATTTGTCTGCCATAAATGATTCACTATCACCCAAACAATATTCCAGTGACCCATTCCCAGGTCAGACTCAAATACCAATTTAAAAAAGTTCCTATTGTTTATACATTTATTTAATAAATGCTACTCAATAAAATTATTGAAAAAAGTTTGAAATAGGTACTAATTAAGATTTTTATTTCAGAATTTAGAAATGTAAAATCATTGTTAAAACCGCAACACAATTAAAATATATTATTATTTATATACATTTGTTTGACATACAAAATATATACATAAATAAAAAAATAAGTCATCGCAAGATGGTTGCGCCAATCTCTAGTTAGAATAACTTACATAAAAAAAGTGACTAAAACGTAAAAACATTGGTTTTTTTAGTTATTCTCAGCACGTTAACTCATGAGGTGGAAGGACGAAGAAAAATCCTGCGAGGGCGGCGGGTGATGACACGCACATACTACCGTGAGTACGTCTTATATGGTAATTAAAGTAGTCGTGTAATATAAAGTAGGATTGTCTCCATTTCACTGTCCAAATAACGCATGAGAGTTGCCCGCCAAATATTTATATGATGCTAATAGACTACTTCACGTCAAGTGAGACTATCCGTGGTTCACTGTCGTGTGACGAAAGCTGCGACTATGGTTTGCCGGCAGGGATCGATGTTGGGATCCATACTCCGAAACATACTAATGGACAGTGTTGGCAATAACGACTGTTTTGTAATAATGTATAACACTGTTATGTTATTTTCCTATAACTGTTATTGTAAACTGTTATCCTGTTATATTGCTGTTTTGACAAATGTTGTTGAGTACGATTGTTATAATAGCTAGCTTAGTTATTCTTAACAATGATATGGCTGAGGACTGTCAGAATATTAGACAGTAATTTAAATAATTTAAAACTAATTACTTAATCAATATAATCTTTTGTACGTAATCTGTTATTTACATTCAATATTTACATAATTTACATTCAATGTTTACATTATTTACTTATTGCAACGAATAATTTAATTTGCATACGCGCAATCGCACAACAGAAAATAATGCATGACTAAAAAATGACAACAGCTTAAGCACCAGCAAGCCAGCAACAGTTTACCTAATTGTTATTTCAAATCACACTGGAAACTAAAATGAGTCTAATTGTCATACGAGCGAAGGTACAAAATTGTGAATTTGGGATTAGTAAAATTACTATAAGAAATAAACAAATAGGAACTTTATTTCCTTATGAGCAAGGTTAATATTATAAGAATAAGCAGTCAGGCAACAGAGCGAGCGCCTACGCCTACACAACGGTTTGTTTTCTCTCGCTCATGCTTGTAGCTTGTAGCACAGTCGTACTCGCTCGCTTCGTGCCGTACACACGCAAGTGGCAACAACAACAATGCGACTAGGCGATAATTTTGTCAACAGCAACAGCAGGATAACAGTATAAGCCGTTGTTAAATAACGTGTTATTCATTACGAGAAAATAATTCATTATATTATCTGTTATTGAAATAACGACCATTACTACTAATGGATGATGTATTGCGATTTCCCAATGGCAATCCTTAGGAAGTTTGATATCATATCTTACGCCATGATTTGACGATTATAAACGAGGCAAATCCTAAGCGTAGGCTTCGGCGTCTAAAGTACTTTTTTACTAAAGTACTTAATTTTTACAGGCGGTAATGCAGTTCCAGCTTGGGCGATCAGCTTCATGGCCGGGATAGGCATGTTGGTAGTCGGCGGAGTGCTTTACGTAATCATGAGAAAAATCGTCTTGTCCTCAGAAACAGGGTCGCTGAACACTTACCAACCGGCGCTACAGACAGACCAAGTGTGATATTTTAAAACTTTTATTCTAATAAGTAGTTTAACCTTACTGTATCTTTAGGCTTAGCAATAGGCCGATAAATTAATAATTAATCTTTCACTGTTCGTACAAGCAAACACTTAATTTTGAACGTTAAAATCGCCATTATGTTAAAACTATTTTACAAGCATTTATTTAACATGCAAGCTTTGTTGCAAAAACTGCAGTTTCTTGAGTTTAATTTTACATCAGAATTATAAAGCATAATCAGCATAAGCATAAGCAGAATTACAAATATTAACAAATTGCGTTGTTTCTTTAGACAAAAACTTCATGATTAATTATTATTGTTACTTTTAGCGATATATATATATATCAATAATTAACAACCGAATGCGTAAATTAAGGGTTGTTAAACTAACCCCCCAGGACTTATCATATATGTATTATTTGTATTTTATATATAAAAAAAAATTTTTAGTTAACTCAAAAACGGCTAAACCGATATAAATCGTCACCTATTTGTTAGTTTTGACTTTGTCAGGACTAGCAAAATAACTATAAAGAAATTACAAATTTATCAGAATATTGGATGGATGGAAGGAAGGGAGAAAAGAAAAACTAAATTACGAAGGAAGAAAACTGTTGCTATCATTTTTGTTTATCGATACTGACATTGCTGCTTTAAGATAAATATATCATAATAATACAACAATGATACCAGACATAAATGTGCGAGTTCCACAGCGTTTCTATAAAGCTACGCTTATTTGATTTTTAGGATAAAGTTACGTCTCCTACATTTTATTTGCCGTGTTGTTTATTCAATAAGATCAGAAGAAACGATTGTTAATATAATAATCACCATAAAAAGTATAAACAAAATGTAACTACTTTATAGTGTTAGTTACAATATACAAGATAGTTTTTATATTTAGATGGTTAGTCACATGTAAAGTATCATCTAATACTCCGTCGTACGCTTATAGTTAAGCTATACACATATACCTACTTACAGAAATACAGTACGATAAGAGATTTATTTACGTGTTATATTTTTATGAATTTACAGAATTTAATAAAAATACTATAAAATATAATCATATTTTTTATTTATGTACGTAAACCACGTAGTTGTAAATTATTAAACAAATCATTGTCAGATTTACGTTAGAATACCACATAGTTCAAAATAGTTTACACAACAGTAGACATGCCCTCAACTCAAACTCAAATATATAATCGAAGTTTTAAATTCATAAAAAGTTTACTTTTACAGCATAATCCCGTGTATTTCTATATCGTGAAAGCTGATTTCCAATTTTAAAGTGAAAGTAATATGAGGGCACTGTATATAGTAGCAGTAGTAACATACTAATATATGGTATTATGCAAAATTATAGCGTTATTTCTATTTTGAGCATATCTGTTTATTCTTGGCGCACTTATTCAATATTATGTAGAAACTAGAAACATTTTATAAGAAACAAAGGGGAGACAATCGCTTAAATTTTATAATGAAGAAGAATAACTTTTTAATGAAGAGTAATAAAACTCGGCGCTTCAAAGTAATTCTACTGGCTACATAATTCCAATATTATCTTATGTCACTGCAAATAGAATTGTCCATTGTTACAAACATCATGTAGTAGTTATTACTTTACGTTAATACATTGTTACAATAATAGAATATCAAGTTAATCAATAAAAAATTGTATTCTCATATATTAATGAATAATTCATTTACTCGTAAGATATTGTTATAATAAAAATTATAGAAATAATCAACTATTTTGAAACATGTCCCATTCTAAGTGTAGGTTATACTAGAACTCTCTGCGGTGATACTTGTCCGGGTCGAAGTAAGAAGTGACGACCACTCTGTGGCTGAACTTGCGGCCGGTGAGAGTCTGCTGCGCTTTCTGGCAGTCGGCGATGCTGTTGAACTCGACGAATACCTACGGACCACGAAGTACTGTTTTAAATAGTAATGGCAATAACGACTGTTTTTCAATATTTACATATCTACTCTAATTATTTATTAGTTACTTCAAAAGTACACGACACTAATTATTGCAACGATCACACAACTGCAAATAATGCGTAACTAAAATGACAACAGCTTAGGCACCACAGCAACCCCGGGACCGGACGGGGTCCCGGGAAAGGTGCTAGCGCTGGCGCTCAGGGCGTTCGGGAGCACGGTGAGGCAGCTCTTCACGAGCTGTTTTCGCGAGGGCGTGTTTCCCGTCGACTGGAAGTCGGCCAGGTTGGTGCTCCTCAGGAAGGAGGGAAGGACCGGCGACGTTCCATCTTCGTTTCGTCCGATCTGCTTGCTGAACGAGGCGGGGAAACTCTTCGAGAGGGTTATCTCCGCTCGTATCAGCGAGCACCTGTCGCGCGCGGGTCCCGACCTATCGGACTGCCAATTTGGATTCCGGCGGGGACGATCAACGTTGGACGCTGTCCAGCGTGTTCGTTCCCTGTCGGAGTCCGCAGTCCGATCGGGGGGGGGGGGGGGCATTGGCGGTGTCGTTAGACATCGTCAACGCCTTCGGTACCCTCCCCTGGCAGGCCATTAGGGAGGCGCTCGTATACCACGAGCTGCCTCCCTACCCGCGGGCCGTGGTCGGGGACTATCTGCGCGACAGGACGATCGGCGTGATGGGACGGGACGGGATGGAAACGTCGAGGAGGGTCGAATGCGGCGTTCCGCAGGGGTCGGTGTTGGGACCCCTGCTATGGAACCTCGCATACGACGCGGTCCTTCGCACCAGCCTTCCTCGCGGCGTGAGTGTCGTCTGCTACGCTGACGACACTCTCGTCGTGACGACTGGGGCCGACTTCGAGCCGGTGCTTAGGCTTGCCGAGCTTGGGGTGGCATGTGTCGTGCGGGCGATCCGCCAGCTGGGTTTACAAATAGCGCCTCACAAAACCGAGGCGCTATGGTTCCACGGCCTTCCGAGGCGCCGAGAACCACCCAGTTGCCGGATCCGGGTGGGTGACGCGGTGGTCCCGGTGGGGCCGTACATAAAGTACCTGGGCCTCACCCTGGACCGCCGCTGGAGCTTCGAGGAGCATTTCGTGCGGTTGGTCCCCCGAGCCAAAAGGGTGGCGGGGGCATTGCATCGCCTGCTGCCCAATCTCGGGGGACCGAGGGATGGAGTCCGCCGCCTGTACGAGGGCGTCGTGCGATCCGTGGCCATGTATGGGGCTCCCGTGTGGTCGCAAGACTGCGCGAGGTCCCCCCGCTGCAGAGCTCTGCTACGGAGCCTGCAGCGGATAATGGCCATACAGATCGTACGAGGTATGCAGAGTACGAGGTATACCTCGTACTCTGCATACCATATATGGTATGCATACGCCGGGGTATGCAACTTAATGCATTTTCCTCAGGGGAAACAAAAAAAAAGTTTCGGTTTCTGCTGAAAAATAGCACACAACCTACATAATATATAATTTATCTAAATTCATAGTGTTCCGCGATGAATTCAAGGGAAATGACGAGATCATTTCTCCCGATTATTGTGCGATTGTTAAAGGGTAGCACATTGCCAATTATTGTATTTTTATAGATGAAATTTTTGTTTTGCTCTTACCTTTCCGCATCCAGGTACTTCAACACCATCTATAGGTCTAGGAATCTCTATACTTCGTACGCAACCATATTTGTTGCACTCCTCTCTGTAACGATAGTGCAACAATAATCAGTTTAATAAAACAACAGAGGCATAGTCTACCACAGATATTTAACAGACTATCATAAATCTATCAAATGAGTGTTCAACTGTTTTGGCTAAAGGTCTTTTGATTTGTAACAAGCAGCAAATAATTTTGCGCAATAAAATGTACCAGAAAATACCGATATAATCATTATGCAGCCATAATATTGTGAAGTCTAGGTTAGATTACCAGGTACTAAAAAAACTTGTGAAAACGAATATTAATGTCAAAAGCCGATGAGAGATCTGCCACTGTAATTATAAAATAAATGTTTAGCATAATGTGACGAAAATGAGAAGTTTTTTTATACTAGTAGATGCAAACCAGTGTGACGCAACTCACGTCACAGGTTGTATTCAGAGTGCTAATCCACAAGTGTTCCAGTACCGGAAGATTTTCACGAATATCAAATGTAGGTAAACTAACCTAACTTTTTTTTTTAATATTGTTACAAACAAATATTTTACTAATGCCAAGCAGGTTGAGTTTGAACTTATATTTTTTTTTTACTTTATGTAATGTGATTCAGTTCTCTTTATCACCACATTTCATTTGAATATCTCAAAAAAGGAATAACAAATTCCTAATACTATTACCTAATACTCTCAATATGATATTTTGTTTATTTTTAGTTGTAACAGTATAAATAGTAGACTAGACTGGGTATGGCAATGGGACGACATCCCTACCTGTTCATAGCAATAGGGTCTTGGACTGTAGTAATAAAATGATATGTTGTTTTGTACAGGGATAGTGTATGCGGTTAGAATTAATTATTAACAGGAATAATTAGATAAGAATTATAACTTTTCTTTATTTTTAACAAAATAAATGCTTATTTTTAATGTGAGAGTCACGTGACTACAAACGCCAATCACAGCACTCACAATCTCAAGAAATTCGTAAGAGCTGATGGTTCAAATTTGCCACGTATCGACGTCATGATGGTGGCAGAATTTTTCGCTAAAAACCCTGATTTTATCTCATCGATATTCAGAAATGTAAAAACTGTTGCGTAAGTATCATAACACACATGAAAAGTGAATCAAAATTTCATTAAATTTGATTTTAAGTGGTTGGTTGCAATGTAACTTTAAATGTATTGTTTTTGTTTTAAATCGTGCAGGGAAACTTATGGAGATGATGCTATAGGTTATGTGGAACTGTGCCGAGAAAACGATATACCTATGTGTAGTTAAATGCAAAATGTGCCCACAGCACAAAGTTCACAATAAACAATATAAAGTAAATTATCGACCATATTAATTGATTTTTCCAGTCTCGTCTTGCCAGTACCATCCATTTTTTTCGCATATTTATATCATGAGGCACAGGTATAAATAGTTTGTCAGGTGTCTTATTTGTATTATTTTCGCACAGGGGAACTGAACAATACAGATAATATTTAATTGCACTCATTTTCGATATAGATTACGAAATATAACCGAAAGTTTACACACGCTGTAACAATGAGCAAGCAACCTCTGTATGATAAATGACATCATAATCGAGACATCATAAAAGAGTGGTGTTTTAGCGCGAAATTCAAATGTGAAAAATAATTATCAATTTCTTTACAAAGAATAAAATAATTTCAGTAGGAAAATATTTTAGCATCTTTTTAGATAAGTAAACAATAGGTTGAAATGGTTTTCATGAAACAGTCCAAGACCCTATTGTGATATTTTACACAATGTAGTACTATTATTATACTGCATTATGCCGGATCAATGTCCGGAAGTATTTAAAATCAATTACCCCTGTGGTAGTTTGTAGCACAGACATAACAACTTGCTGAACATGCCAAACATATCAATCACTACGGTTAAAAATCCACAGACTAGCAAGTGGCCGTGGTCGTAGATCGTTTACTTGATAGTGGAATTAATTACTAGGAGTTACATAATCCCAAAATCTTCGTAAGGACTGTTACTATCAGAATAAATCTTGAAGCGATTCAGATTACGAAACATAAAAATTGCAATCAGGAATATGATTTTAAATCATTAATATAAAATTCAGTGGTACATTAGTGTATGCATAAACTGTGCCAATAAGAGTGGTATATCACAGTGCCCGTCAATATAACATAGAGTATTAAAGAAGATTCATAATCCCACCTAAGCACGACCACACTACTCCAATTAGCCCATGCCCACGGCTGAATAAACTCGACTGAAACATAGAGCTGTAACTAATATCCTTGGACATATACTGATAATAATTATTATCTACTATCATGCTTCGATCATATATTTCTGTAGATACACAGTTACCGTCTAAAAAGTGGCACCGGCGAAACAAGGCACAAACAGTAAATGTGCCTTGTTTCGCTCTCATTCATTCGGTGGCGCGCGCGATTGATAACGTCAGCGATGCCGAAATGCGTAGTTTATACTTGTAAAAATGACACACGTAAAGTGCAAAAGAAGGATGGAATGTCATACTTCCAATAAGTATATCTTTATCTTAATTTATTGGCGCATTTTTTATGAGTAAAACACTTTTATTCATATTATGTATTACTAAAATATCAATTTAAAACGCTTGCGTACCATGCCACGATGCGCAACGCATCGCATCTATCTCTTTCTGTCTCGAGTGGCTCACTCATAGGAAAAAATAGCACAGAGCTAATGTTTCAGAAAAAGGTCAGTGGAATGATGGAGTCGCCTATACCATTTTTTTGTGATTTTATTTCTCTTTTTTTTAGTTTTTCGCTTTCTTTGTTTGTAAGGCTCGGCAAAATAAAGGTTGAGAAACCCTGTCTTAATAAAGTCTGTACTTTCCTTAGCACCTAATTCTACATACTGTACACGGCACAGGGATAAATAAACGTTGCGATGTTATGTTATCAGCAGGCAGTTTAATAATGCTCTAAAAATGGCGGACACTGGCTTTTATAATTTTACACAAGCAACTTATGAATCGATTTATAACAATATTAATACAATGCAATACAACAATAGTTATTAATTTGCATCAAAATTATTACTAAGCAGTATAATTATATAATTAAACATTGTATAGATTTTTAAAATTAAATTAGGTTCCGTAAACCGGAAGTGGCATTTTCAGTATATTAGATTATGATTAAAAATTTGATTACGGCTTGCAGTATTGGCTTTAGATTAGTTTTATAATTTATTAATAATTTATAATAAAATAATTATGTGATAATTGATTAATATATGGAGGAATATTGATTAATATAGATACAATTTATGATTTAGCGGGGCGGCGTGCCGGAAGCTGAACTTGTAACAATACTTCTTGGTTTATGTTTAAAATTTAAAAAGTTTCCGTACTGTTAAGATAAGTGTAAAAAAAAACTAAGCATCTCCACTGCTGTCTATGTTCAAGTAGGATGCGATAAGACGCGAGCACAATATTCGGAGTCAAATGGAACGTAGGAGCATTATTATATGAAATGAATTTGTGCTTAATTGCAACAGACTAAGGGCTTATTATCCAATATATTTGTTTTCAAATATGTATTGTTCATTTCTGATTTCACGGCATCATTATATCATCGAAACCAGAAGATAATATGTAACGACCTTAACAAGGATTTATTTTCATACTTCATTACGTTACTTAAGATTTAAATTGGCTTAAATTATATGACACTTTAGAACTTTTTTCAAAATTGGTACTATAATATACATCTATTCTTCTATGTATAGACGCGGGGTCGATATTTTGTTTGATTTTCTATGGAATTGTGTATCTACAGAAATATATGATCGAAGCTATCATGCTATTAATCCTGTATAAAAGAACTAGGATAGGTATAACAATTAGCTTATTGCCAACATTAAAACATTCAATTATATTATGATCATTATATCATCCAAGCGCGTGATATTATGAATTTCAAAAAAAGAACATTCTCATGCAATGACATTTTCACCACCAGATCGAAAAAATTTTGAAAAAAGAATAATTAATTGTAGACTAATTCGTAATTTCGGATTCTCATAATCCACATCTGTTGCTGAAATCCACAAAATCCACATCTGTTGCTGAAGGCTACATTAATGTCTCCAACAAAATCCACGTGTCAAATCAAATTTTAAGTTCTATAGAAAATAGATAGAAATAATGAAGTGGTGAATATAAATATTCTAAGTACATCAGGATCTGCCAACATTCAACAAGGTGCAAGAGTTCTAGTGCATTTCAATAATTGTACGACCCAAAATGTAAATAATTATTACAATAAATAATTCTTTTACTTGGTTTCAACGTATGCAAAAGTGTATCTATCATTGCGGAGAATACTTTGAAAAACAATAAACCCATATTTAGCCATATATGTTTGTTTTTGACGCCCTCCATAGTCGAGTGGATAGTACACCGGTTTCAAGGTGTCGCCATCTCTGAGGTCCCGGGTTCGAATCCCGGTGGGGGCAGATGTTTGTGTGATGAATGCCAGCATTTGTACCTTAGTCATGGTTGTTGATATATATTTCAATAAAAATTATTTATATATGTATAATATATGTATGTCTATCCGTTGCCCTAGATCCCATAGCACAAGCCTTACAGAGCTTAGTTTGGGCTAGGCTAATTGGTGTAAGTGTAACAAATATTTATTTATTTATTTTATTTTATTTTTTTTATTCCGGATACTTAAGTAGCAGCCCTCGTAAGGTTTGTTTATTTTACATGCTTCGCAATTAGACTTTTCTTGAATTTACATAGTTCTTACAACACTGTACAACACCCTATGGTATGAGAATCTTTTATAGAGGATTCACATCATGATTGTAGATAAAGTCTTGAATACAACTGTTATAATTTGGTATTAAAACACTCATGTGATACTTTTGAAACCCACATTCGTGTTTTACTACCCCTGATTATACAACAGTTGCATAAATAACAATTATATAATGCAATGTGCATTATAGTTATACTATCTTATAATTTATACATATTACTTGCACTGACTAGCTCTGCCTACCCCATTGGGAACAAGGCGTAACATATATGTATGTATGTACATATGTATGTATGACTAGCTTTTATACTAACTTTATAACATAAGATTACTAAACAGTAATTATAAGGTTAAAAAGACACTGACTTGATATCTTCGAGTATATCCTCATATTCCTCCTCGTCACGCAGCTCCTCGGGCGTGACCATGTTTAGGAGGCAGAGCACCTCTGTGGCGGGCCCCGCGCCCGCCAACGTCAGCCCGGCCACTTGCAGCTGGACCGGCGCCGCGCCCGTCATCGCTGCCAGGAACAAACAAACACGTGCCACTTTAATACTAAACGACAAAAAGCTTATGATTATATGTCTAAAATTGTTGCCTTTTCTTAGAAGCCAAAATTTTATATTTATTTAGTCATGTAGTTTGAAATAAGATAATGTAGGAGCGTCGGTGGCAATGTGGTTTCAGCAATGGTCTTCAATTGCGGGTTTTGGTATGTCCGCGGTCTATCATACTATGTACCAATATGGTTTTAGAATTTCATATATATATTTTTCTGACTTTCCTACACGAAGGAAAACATAGTAAAGCAATCTGCAATCATCTGCGAAGAAATTCAAAACTGTATGTGAAGACGACCGATTCGTACTGGGCCAGCGTGATTGACTCAGGTCTAATCGCCACAACATATAGTTAGAGCAGGATCATGCCCCTCGGTGGGGACAGATATACACAACTATATTGGCAAACGGACAGAGTGACCGCCCCACCTGATGCTAAAGTGGCAGCTGCAATCACCTACAATAATACATATGGTTCGTATGAGAGGTACAGTAAATCTCCAACTCGATGTAAATTCAGGTAATTTCGTTGGCACCATTTCAGTAACCTACAAACAGAACATAGCAATGCAAGCTATATAGGTATAACGGAGGTACCCAAGCAAACAACCCTGGTATAGCTAGGAAAATATTTGACAATAGGTAAACGTAGTAACAGCTGTCTAATTTGAGACATTTTCTCAAATTAAATATCTGTAAGCGTGAGTTGTATTATTAATTCAAAAAAGTATCAAACAAGAATAAAGATACAAATGTAAAGCTGTTAATTATCTCAAAACCGACCTTTAAATTCAAACACGTTGATGTGTGCACAGGTGAAATTTTTCAACCAGCCAAAAATTATTATTAAGTATATGCTATGTTATGGTATATGGTGTATGCTATCATATACACGTGACGTAAATTTATAATATGTAATATATATAATTATTTAATGGCATCATTGACAACAACATAATTATTAGCTATAGATAAATTACAATTAATTTGAACGTAAACATTTCTTTTGAAAAATATTGTCTGGCGGCGAATTATTATTTACTTTTCTTTTATATGATAAAAACATTCATTATCACTAATACAACCCAAGTCCTCTTCTATATATAATTAAAACTCGAGTGTCTCTTCTATATACTTCGTATGTCATAAGCAGTCATAGGTAATAATCTTAGTCCTTTTATATAGACACACTTATGTATAAAATTTAGATTTCTCAAGTGTTAATATAGCATAATTTTAGTGGAATTAGACAAAACGAAAACGTTTCAGAGAAATAATTAAATTGGGTTCAGAAGAAAGTGAGATCAAATGAAGTGAATAGTCATATACATTTGATTGTATTTAAAATTGAACAAGTCGGTCGTAATAGATTTAGTTTAAGAAGCTATCGAAAAACACGAAAAGCGGTCGAAGTGCATCCGAAATAATAAAAAAAAAGACGGTATTGATGTTTTTCATTTTAAAATTTATTTGACATAAGTAAAAAGCACACAAACATGCATAACTATTTTAACATTATTTTATTTGAGCATACTTTACGATTATGTTTCTCTGACCTTTTTATTTTTATTTGCAGTTGTCGGTGGTAAACTAGTAAATGTCCCATCTGATAGAAAATACAATAACCATTTCTCATGGACACATGTAATGCTAGAGACACAGCCCAGTCATTGCCTACCTAGAGACAAATGCTGTTTTTAAGTTGAATATATTACAGCGATCAGAAAAAATACGTGTAAGAAAGGAACGCTGAAACAGAATTGTGCTAGACCAGAATGGTATGTGAAACTATACGGATAAAATACACTCCGGTGGCCAATGGTGCAATAGTAAAAAGGCAACGAAGTCACCGTTGCTAATAGTTCCTCTGTGTTCTCTACATTAAAGAACCTATAGAGAACCAAAGCCCGTCCACTGTTCCAAAATCTCTAGTGAGACCGTCTTTGCTGGGAGAAATGTATTTGGGAGCGCCTGCCTAGACGTGCAAGCAGTATTCTGTTTGTTGGTAATGAAGAACCGCTTTGCTCTGTTGATAATTTATTTCGCTTGACAATTTGTTTTCATCTCACAGACTTCCAAAGTACACTATAAGCAATATTTTCACCATCCCATCCCATTACAGTTAAATACGGAGATTGACTGCCTGGAACTAATAAAGAAATGAACTGGACCGCGAAAAAACAAATGTAACGCTATAATACATATGACTTTATTGGTATAGATTAAGTAACCAAAATCTCTTACTTAATATTAAGTACACGGGAATTAATAAACTCAATTCCAACACAAGGAATATTATAAAAATATTTTCTTTCGACTGAAAATTAATTGAGACTAATATTTTCGTGTTATCCTGTCGTAGTAAAAACGCAAATTTAACAAAACAATATTAATATATTTTATGTTCTTCATAGAGCATGTGATCTAGTGTATGAATGGCGAACTTAATCCCTGAGACATACCAGTCGACCCAGAAAATAATACTTTATTAAAATGAAAATTATACTAATAATATTAAATTATAACTTAACATTAAATAAAATGTATAACTTACCTAATGTGGAATTCTTGGCCCCAATACTGGCACGTTGTACAATCAACTTCTTATCTCCAAGTTGCATACCATTTAGACCTGCAATAGCCTAGTGAAAGATGAAACAAACAGTTTAGATCAGATTTATAGGGTGAAATGAAATTGTATTTAACCTATTGTATTTACCTGATCAGTCATGGTGATATCAACATATTCAGCAAAGGCATAACCTTTACTTAAGCCAGTGGAAGAATCTTTCACCAAATTGAATGCACGGAGTTGTCCAAATGACATCAGGAGCTCCTTCACCTGTTTCACACATTGTATAGTAAAAACACAATTAATTAATCTACAAAGTTTTTCATAATTATTTACGAAACTAAGACACACAAATTAAAATAATGATGATAATTTTGAATTAAATTTCACTGTTCCCATAAGATATTTGCTAAATACATTGCAACAAACATAAATTAATGTTATCTGACCTGTTTAGTTGCATAATTAGAATCAGATGACAATTCTGGAGACTTGCCTTGTTCTGCCGGCGTCTCATTCAAGTACAAGAGTGAGAATGAGAGACAACAGTGACACGCGGGCCGTGAATGTGCCAAATCTAAGCTAGGGAGGGGCAGAAAGCAAACTATATGAGTGAGTTGTTTAAGTAACATTCGAGCGTGGAGAACACACGCTCGTCCCCAGTACGGGTACCTGTAAATACCTGAAACGGAGCAAAAGATAACCGGGCTCACTGCGGACGCCACCATAGCTGTGTCAACTGTTGAATCTCGCCTGTAATTATCTGCAAGAGCTACCTAATGGGAACTGCCTATTTTTGTGACTGTAAAATTGGATCTTTGATCCTTTCCACATTGTCTTTGACAAAATCAAACTATTGTTAAATAAATGCAAACAATGTACAAAGGATAGCTTTTTATATTGTCATAGTTTTATAAGTATTATGCATTGTTGATAAAATAAATATTATAATTGTTTTACTTAAGGATTAATAAGAATGTGGTGTATCTGGGATCTGAACTGACCTGGAAAATATAATTTTGTAATAACAAAACCATTTTCACAAAATAAATAATCACAGTGGATTAGTGTCAATGAACCCTTAAATATATTGGTAAATAAGTCTATTAAACTATGAGAACAATAGACCAGCTTTATATGAACATTATTATGAGTTAGGTAAAATAGTAATACAACGAAGCCATTAATGCACACAAATGATAGTAATTACCTTATTAATATAATCTAATGCACAATGAATACATTGGTAGTGTTAGATGTCTTTTATTTTATTTGTGCTTTTAATAACCTTAAGATGTATTTTCTCAAAACTAACTTTGATGTAGATAAATTGATATAATTACTAATTTTCGTATTATACAAAAACAGAAATGATCTTACTTGGTCTTCATTGAGATAATTTGGCAATCCCCCAATAAATATTTTATGCGGTGAATCTGGAACAACTGTACTTATAACACCAGCTGAAACAAAAAAGAAGTCCTGTACTCTTAGAGCAAACATCACAAGCAATTCGCTGATCTGCACGTGCGTTATTACCCTCGAACCAGAAGAGGTATTTAGGTATGTAAAGTTATAAGTTTAGATTTATAATCTCATTTAGATTTTGTTAGTTTCATTATATTATTGATCATTATTTAGGCTTCTTGCACCTTACAAAATCGTGTAATATTCTCTATACCACAATAAAACATTGTAAAGAAAACGACTTTCTGACAATGGTAATTAATCCTGAAAATAAAATGATTTGTTCAATGTTTCCACAAAATTTCTTTGACCTCAGCAAAGGATTCATACTGCAAGAAATACTACTAGTACATAATTTTAAGTTACATAGAAAAGTTAAGCATTTTGTTCTTTCTTCTATCCACTTATAGTATATTCTATATAAATACTTTCAACTTGTAATGTGAATTTAGGTTAAAGTGTAGTGGTAATATACTGCCATATCAACAGAAATTACTGATTACCTTATGAATTACCTTTGATAAATTTTATTAAGGACTTGATTCATAAAATCTTTTTTTATTCTATATATTAAGAATACACTATAAGCTGAAAAATATTGTAAAAGTATCAGTATACATATTTGTGGCGTCATAGATCTCTTAAAAACGCTCAATGACAAAAACACTAATATCTACTTTGTATGTGTGTCTTAATAAAATAATCAATAACTTAATTAAGTGCGAGAAAGCTAGAAATTTTTTAATTGAATTATGTATAAAAATATGCTTTATATTTCAGTTAAATTTTGTTATCTATAAATTAAACTGAAATTATAATAATATACATATATGATATCAAAATTACTTAAATCTGATGATAATAAAAAATATCCATATTCAATTGTAGGCACTCCCACATTGCCTTAAGTCAATGTTATCTTGATTGATATCATTAATACTCAAACACTGTTGTACAAATCTATATAGAGTTCGATGTTATTAGTGCGCTACAACCAGTTCGATATTAGTAAAGCATTACAACTGAGCTTCTGAAAATGGGTGGGCTACCAGTCCAAAGACCCTGGTAGGCACTCTTTAAATCGAAGGTAACGCTTAAAGCCTGCCACATGGACATGTCGGCTTTGTTCTTTAAAAACAGAGAAACAACCGAAGCTAAAGAACTACAGTCATTCAGTCAATATGAATCGTATCACCTGCAGGTATGGTGAATTTCAGCCTACAAACAAATCAGATTCCAAAATGCTACAGTATGGTTGACAAACACACTTAAGTCGCACTAAAAATAAACACAGAAGACCTTCGATTGCATCAAAAACTGTGTACTTGTTGTATCTCCAAATACTACCACATACAGTGCTGGAGGATGTGATTAAGCTTTTAGACTAAAATAGCCTGGGCATCATTAACACAGAGAAGATGAAACACCTTAGTTTTGGTGATGATTTCGTAAGATAGCAGAGACAAGAAGACATGAAACGATTTGAGTAGAATGCTCAAAGACCTCGGTAATAAGTATGTCTTAAAATGAAAGACGTTTTCGTTTTGTCCATGTTATATTGTATTTACATGTAGTATACTCTTGTGAAGCTTGAAATCTTTACACTTGAAAGTTGATTAGATGTTTACCTGCGACAAATAATCTAAATAGAGACTTCCAGACAGAGGTCAATTGATGAATCCAACTCCGTATAAATTATAGGCTGTAACCAAAATAACGTGGCTAGGCACCACGTTTTATGAAATAAAGAGCGAAAAGAGTATAAAATGCGTAACAAAATAAATAACTTCTGTAATATAATTATAATTAATAAATAAACAAAAAATAATGAATAACAAAAAAAACAAATACTTTTGGAATTTCTTATGAGAGTTCTTTAGTAACAAAATCTAAATTATAAAGAAATTAAGTAATTTATCATCCACTGTATCACACATATGCATTCACAAATCCATCGCAGTAATAAGTTATTTGCTCAGGCCAAATATATTTGTAGCAAATATGACAGGTGTGGGTAGTTATTTGCAAAACATATTTGGCATCACTTATGAACACTATGAGCAAGTGGACTCTCTATAGGTTCTCCACTAAATTTTCTTATTTTTTTCGCATTTCTCTAGACGCACATAATAATCTTTAGACATCTTTGCGAGTACTCAAGTGATCATTAGAAGGAGCAAAAGCTGAACTTCATCTGTTATAATGTACTCATTTCGCATCTAGGCAAAATGACCACATTACCCAAAGAATTTTCACCTCCATCCAACTTCCTTTTTTTCCTCACAAACTTCACAAAATTCACAGTTTCAATGTCATGGTTCTGTATTCAAGTATAACCTAAAACTAAAGCATTAATTAAATAAATGTAAATAATCTAAATATAAAATGGTTTCATTGAATATATGGTGTCATATTTACCTGCTGTTTGATTGCTCCAACTTCCTGTGCAGACACACACTGACACAAGACACAAGAAATAAAGATCTGAATAATTCAGAAACGTACCAATATCACATTATAAATAATAACATAAAACCAATGGCTTAAAATATTATAAGTCATAATTACTCAATCTGATAAACACCAGGCTAAGTTAGCATTAATAAAGTGGACTTTAAGAAAAAACATTACTCTTTTTATATTTTTAAGTATGGCTTTCTTCTTTCTTGGCGACATGATATACTTAATGCCAAAAGTTGTAAACCCAATTACAATACACCTAATTTTTATTACAATTTGAAGAAAGTATACTAATAATCTTTTCACACTTAGATTCCACCACTACATAATAAGTTGAATTTCTACTTATAATCAAATGTGTCACATTTAAGTTGGACTAGACACCAAACAAACACCAACCCCTTGTGTAATTTCTAATCTAAAATATGTAAGTGAACAATTTATAAATAATATACAAATATAGGACATTCTTTTTTTTAACATTTAGATTTTTAGATAACTTTGAATAATAAAAATAATGTGAAACTAGGGTACAGTGCCCAAATAACATTTTAAATTGTGTACATGTTTAACTACAGATACCTCAATTACTATCAACACAACATTTGTAAATGTGTATTAATCTTCGTATAGTTATATTTTTTAGTAAAATAAAATAAGAATGAACTTACCAGGCACATTAATAGCCGGATTTTCTGTACCAGGCATAGGTTGATAGTCATGAGGTCGTCGAATCTTCAAGCTTTGCCCTTTGAAGTTAATACCATCAAATGCCATCGCTTGTGTAGTTTCATCAATGGATCTAAACTCAAGGAATGCAAAGTTTTTGTCTAGATTAATTTGGCAAGCTAAAACAGGATTCCCAGCTGCTTGGGCCAGACCAGAGAGATGCATCTGTTGATTGAAAAACTCCATAGTTTCTTCTTCAGTTACACCAAATGGTATATTTCCAACATACAAGCGCCTTGCTTGTCTGGTTATAGTAGATCCAACTACAGGAACAGCTGCTTGAGGGGTATCTGCAACAATATTCGCAGGAATCTGGCCAGCCGCTTGCATTGCTTTGTACTGAAGAGGTGTAATATGTTCAAAACCTGGAGGAGGTACATCCCAATAAAGAGAAGGCTTTCGACGGCGTGATCTCTTAGTCTGGGACCTAGATCTACTTCTTCTTTTCTCTCTGCGTTCCCTAGAACGCGATCGGGAACGTCTTCTTTCCCTCGACCTAGACCTGCGTCGGCGGTCTATAACGGAAAAGTCACATTAGAAGCGTTTTCCTTTCAAAGAAAGAAATAGAATATTTTAATTCAGTTACCTTTGTCTTCACCCATCGTATAAAATTTTCAGATTAACTATAGATAGAAATTAATAAAATGCTCTATTATGTCGTTGACACTAAGTCACCACTAAGTTGAAAAATACGATGCATACAAAAATTACATATATCTACGATGTAAAATGGCGCCTCACTTTTTTTTATTCTTTTTGATTTTCTTAATTTTAGAGAAAGCAAAGAAATCAAATAATAAAAACGTCTCCTTTCACTTTAATGTCATTTTTCATATAAATTGTGTATCAATTATTTTACTGTAGATTTTTAATAAATTGTTTGCCACAGAATGTACCAAATATGATAATTTAAATCGCCGCTAAATGATAATTTAATGACAGCAATTTAAAACAATAAAATTGTATGCTTATTAAACTACAGATAACACTTTCATATTAAGATATCATTCATAGGCCATTAGGGAGGCACTCGTATGTTGAAAATCGGCTAAACTTCTAATAATCAATAATAAACCATACTAACAATCATTGGTGTTTTATTTATGCAACAAGTTAATCAGAAAAAAAAAAACATTTTTAATATAGTGTCTCTATTTTATAACATCATTGACATATATATATATGACAAGTATTAAGAAAAAACATAAAACTAATCTTCTTTGCTATAAAACTATTTGGGTGAACATTGACTACTCCAACACTCTCCCTCAATGTTAGCCCGTACTTAAGTCTCTTAAATTCAACAAAGAAACAAAATTATAATATTTATCAAATGTTAAGGGTTTTGTAAGAACATCAGCTATTTGACTAGTAGTAGGAATATACACAACAGTTATCAAACCTTCCTCAACTTTTTGCTTTATGAAATTAAACTTAACGTCTACATGTTTCAAACGTTTTTGATCCGGATTTGTAACGGTTTTCATCGTACTTTGGTTATCTTCAAATATAATAACATTTTTTATAGTAACATTAAAATCTGTCAGTAATTTTAATAACCAACATGCTTCAACAGAAGCGTCACACAATGAAATAAGTTCCGCCTCAGTTGTACTAAGAGCCACAGTGCTCTGTTTCTTTGATCTCCAAGTAATTGTATTCCCAAACAATTTAAACATATAACCGCTAGTAGAACGTCTATCTTTATCTCTAGCAAAGTCTGCATCTGCATAGCCAATAAGTTTTTCACTATCAGTTTTTGTATACACTAAATTATAGAAAATAGTTTGTTTGACGTACCTTAATACACGTTTTAACGCTTGCCATAATTTTAATGACGGCTTTGACTGAAAACGACTTAAATAAGACACAGCTGTAGCCAAGTCTGGTCTACTACTAACCATGGCGTACATTAATGATCCGATTAACGACCTACATTGGTACTCTAAACTCATGTCAATGTCACAGTCCTCAAAGTCTAGTTTGAAATTGTATTCCATAGGTGTATTAGCACCTTTACAACTCTCCATATTATACTTTTCTAACACATTCTGTAAATATTTGGTTTGATTTATAAAAATTCCGTTTGAGTTCTTTATGATTGAAATACCAAGATATGTTAAATTATGGTTACCTAAGTCTTTCATTTTGAAATTTTTATTTAGGTATTTTTTAACTTGTGTTATATCCTCGTCACTGGGCCCAAAGATAAGTAAATCATCAACATATAGAATTATATATATGTTATCCTTATAATATAAGCAATAATCATTTTGAGATCTATGAAATCCATTGCTTCTTATAACTTCTGTGAATTTTTCGTACCAATATTTTGGAGATTTTTTAAGACCATAAAGAGACTTTGTAAGTTTCAATACACGACCTTCTGGGACAAACAATCCATCCGGGGGCTTTAAATAAACGTCTTCATCAATTCGTCCATACAAAAAAGCACCTGTCACGTCCATCTGATGTATTTTATAATCTCGTTGAGCTGCAATTGATAGTATAACTCTAAGTGTTTGTAGTTTTAGTACCGGTGAGTAAATATCATCTAGTTTTTCTTTCTGTTGGAATCCTTTTACGACAAGTCTTGCTTTACATATTTCTTTTTCTCCTATATCTTTTCTTACAAATACCCATTTAGTGTCTAGTAGTTTTTGTTCATTGCTTGGTTTCTCAACAATTTTCCATGTTTCATTTTCCTTTAAAGTGTTTAACTCCTGTGATACCGCTTTTCCCACTGCTGTTGATCATTTCTTCCTTCGATACTTTTAAAATTTTGTGGTACATCTTGGTGACTTGTCAAAAATGCATATAATACTTCCTCCTCATCGCTTAAATCAATTTCATAATCATCATGCCACTTTGGTTTAATTATATTACGTTTCACTCTCCCTGTTTGTTGAGTCGTCAGTTGATTCTCATTGTCAGTAGTCTCATTCTCAGGTAATTCTTCTATTAACACATTTTTATCCTCACAATCTATTTTACTTTCGTCTACTGTATTAGTTTCTTGGTAACTATGTGTAATTGTATGCTTGTATTTAGTTTCTTTACTGTGTTCATCTTTTGTCTCATCAAATATAACATTCCTTGCTATAACCACTTTCTTTGTTTCTGTATCATACAACTTATAACCTGATATACCGTAACCAATAAATATCAATTTTTTTGCTGAATCATCTAACTTTTGACGTAATTCTTTGGGTACGTAGTTAAAGGCAGTGCATCCAAATACGCGCATATTAGATACATTAGGTATTTTTCCTTCCCATAACTCAAATGGTGTTTTATCTTTTCCTATTGTTGGACTTCTATTAGTCACATATGCAGAAAACAGCACTGCATGTCCCCAAAATTCCTTTCCTAGCTGTGAATCCAATAAAACAGTTTTAGCTTTTTCTAATAACGTGCGGTTCATTCTTTCTGCTACTCCATTCATCTGTGGATTATATGGAACTGTATACTGCATTTGTATTCCCTTACTTTCACAAAATGTTTGAAATTCTTTGGAAACATATTCTCTCCGCCATTATCAGACCTTAATTTTGAAATATTTAAATTAAAATGATTTGTAACATAACTATAATATATTTTAATTTTTCAAAAACTTCATATTTATTTGATATCAAAAATACAATAACAAAATGTGTATAGTCATCAATAAATGTCACGAAATAATTATGTCCGTCATGTGTCCTGGGATTAAATGGTCCACAAACGTCAGTATGTACTAGTTCTAATGGTTTCGTAGCTCTATGTCCTTGTCTATTAAACGGAAGTTTTGTCATTTTGCCTAATACGCATGGCTCACATAGTGTTTCGTTTGTTCTACAGTCTTTTAAAACATCCAGTCCATCACCATTTTGTTTTGTCTAAGTAAATTTAAATTCCTCATACCAATGTGACCAAAACGTCTATGCCAAAGCTGTGCCATATTATGATTATGTTCACTATAGTTACATTCAAACTTTATTACATTCATTTTAACAGTGTATAGTGAACCCTCATTGTTACCAATCATCACTAACTGATTATATTTATAAACTTTTATTTTACGTTTAAAAAACTCTACTTTAAATCCATTATTTTCAATTCTGGTTACTGATAATAAATTTTTCCTAAGTTCAGGTACATAATATACGTTATTAATTTTAAAATCAACATATTTATTTCCAACAAAACATCTTACCAGTATATTTCCAACTCCTACAGCCAACAAATTTACCCCATTTTTTGCTGCGGAAATTATTTTAGGTGTATTTAACTCTAGATATTCTGAAAAATAATGTTTATTATTAATTAAATGATCTGAACACCCTGAGTCTACACACCATTCTAATGTATTATCTACATTGACATTGTATCCATTTTCTTGCAATTCTTGTTTATTGACGCGTTTAGATATAAAAGCATTGTCTTCTTCAGTATAATAGCAATCTCTCCCAAAATTATAAGCTCCTCGTCCTATATTCCACAATCCTCTTTGTCCTCTAGTTCCTCTATTCCAAGCTCCTCGTTGTCCTCTATTACAAGCTCCTCGTTGTCCTCTGTTCCATGTTCCTCGTTGTTCAACCCAGTTTCCTCTAAGTCCCTGACCGCTTATTCTATTAAAATTTTCTCCGTAGTTACCTTGATGTACGTATCCTTAATATACCTATAACCTAGCTATCTAAATGACTTTCATAATTATTGTGAGATTTTTTCCCACAAGTATGACACAAAAAGCATTTTTCTGACTGACACTTGGCAAATGTTTCATTTTATTGCGTCTCTCTTCTTCTCCGAGTAATCTGTCTTTTACAAGGTCCAATGTTATATTAGGAATGGATTCTATGGTGATGACCATTACTTCGTATGATTCTGGCATAGATAACAGTAGCGTATTAATTTTTTCTTCTTCTGATAACGGGCTTCCTGCGTCTCTTAGTTGGTTAAATATTTTTGATATATGTATAAAATGTTCGCTCATCGTAGTTTCTTCCTTAAACTTTATTTCATTTAATTGCCGCCTTAGAAATAGTTTGCTACGTGTACCCTTTTTCATAAATTGATTTTCTAGTTTAGCCATCATGTCAAATGCAGATTTTTCGTCTTGTATATAATCAATATGACTGTCGGCCACGGCACTTATAATTAGGCTTTGCGCTCGGGCTTCTAATTTTTTATTTGATGTTGCAAACTCTTGTGATTGAATTGCTTCTAAACATTCATTTTCTCGCAATATGCTCGACAGTCTAAAGGAGTATGCCCATTCGTAGTATCACCTTTACTCGTCCTTGTGCCTTAACCAAACTAATACCAAAAAATAAGTAACAATTTTTAACAAAAACTCTGCAATATACCAAGCCGAAACTTCGCCGGAGATTAATCCACATAATAATTAGTAATTATTTAACTTCCGTTTCATTCGCCGTGTATTTTTATTGATGATATTCTAATTTCATTCATAAATAGTCTCTTCGGTATTGCCATATATTAACGATCGGATCGATTGGTCAAAAATATATTCGATACATTCCTACGGTCCTCTCGTGAAAGGGTAAAAGGAATACCAAAACAATTAATTTTCTTTAGTCTTTTTTCTGCTTTCTCTAATATTTTAGTCATTATTCTGCTTTAAGAGTTTCTTTATACAGATAGCTAATATCAATGTTGCTAAAACAATTATTTTTAAATTATTAATTATTTTATATGAATTATTGGATAGTTGTAATATTTATTGGATAAGATTAGACTTAATCATTTTATAGTTTTAATCTTCTACAATTAAATAGGTATTATCAAAAAATGATGATAGGAGAAATTCGTAACTTGAAAGTCTTTGGTTTTAATTTCTATTTTACCCATCGAAATAGAGTCAAATAGTTTTTAATAATTGAATATATAGTTAAAAATCTACAATATATCATAAAAATCATTATGGTACAAAATCATTTTTGGCGATACTATTATAAAGTCCATACTACAATGGGCATTCTCCTTTCCACACAGAAAAATCTTGTCCCTCAAATTGTTTTATTTTTACGTCTACACATGCCATTTCGCAACTTACCAATTTGTTTTTATTTCAATGAACCACGCTCTGCTACCACTGTTGAAAATCGGCTAAACTTCTAATAATCAATAATAAACCATACTAACAATCATTGGTGTTTTATTTATTGCAACAAGTTAATCAGAAAACAACAAAAACATTTTTAATATAGTGTCTCTATTTTATAACATCATTGACATATATATATATGACAAGTATTAAGAAAAAACATAAAACTAATCTTCTTTGCTATAAAACTATTTGGGTGAACATTGACTACTCCAACATCGTATACCACGAGCTGCCTCCCTACCTGCGGGCCGTGGTCGGGGACTATCTGCGCGACAGGACGATCAGCGTGATGGGACGGGACGGTATGGAAACGTCGAGGAGGGTCGAATGCGGCGTTCCGCAGGGGTCGGTGTTGGGACCCCTGCTATGGAACCTTGCATACGACGCGGTCCTTCGCACCAGCCTTCCTCGCGGCGTGAGTGTCGGCAGCGTAGCAGACGTCGTGACGACTGGGGCCGACTTCGAGCCGGTGCTCAGGCTTGCCGAGCTTGGGGTGGCATGTGTCGTGCGGGCGATCCGCCAGCTGGGTTTACAAATAGCGAGCTGGTTTGGTTTCGAGCTGCGCACGCCAGGCCGCTACAATCCGTCGGTGCCACTCCCGCTTAGGCACTTCGCGCGCGGGTTCCAGGGCGCTCCCCCCATCTCTCCCCCGGTCGACACGCCGCGACGCATACGTCGCCGCGTACATGTCGGCCAGGATGTCGAATGGGGGGGAGCGTCCCAGAACCGTCGCCGCCTCATACGAGATTGTACGGTAGCCTCGTACGATCCGTATGGCCATTATCCGCTGCAGGCTCCGTAGCAGAGCTCTGCAGCGGGGGGACCTTGCGCAGTCTTGCGACCACACGGGAGCCCCATACATGGCCACGGATCGTACGACGCCCTCGTACAGGCGGCGGACTCCATCCCTCGGTCCCCCGAGATTGGGCAGCAGGCGATGCAATGCGCCCGCCACCCTTTTGGCTCGGGGGACCAACCGCACGAAATGCTCCTCGAAGCTTCAGCGGAACCGCAATGAGCCTAGAAACCCTTGTTGCCTTTGTATTAATAATAATGTATTTTTCTCTTTTAAAAGCTAGGCCGCACGTCACAACACATTCACAACATTATTGGAGGAAGCATGCACGTCAAAATGGAAGACTGGGCTAAAGCGGTAGAAAAGACGAAGCAAACTATCATTAAAGATTGCGATAGAGATATCCGTTATGATAACTTTATAGAACTTCGCCAATAATTAATATAAATAATAGCTCTAGTTACTGCATTGAAAGTGAATACAATACATTCATATTTTTTGTGTTTGCTTTTAATTTACTTTTCCTACATATATCGTTTTAGACAGAATAAGAAATTTATAATTCCTTAACTTTGATAAATTAAAATAAAGGAACATTTTCTTTACATAAATAAGGTGTTTATTGAAAGCAACGCATTTCCAATACTAATCCTTATTTATTGTGGGCTTATTATTCAAACTTATTTGTTTTTAACCAATCATTTTCGGGAATTTTGTGTACCGATTTTTTCGTTCACAACACTAAGGTAGTTTATTTAACACCTGTTATAATAAACAAGTATGCCGCCGGCAGTAAGGCAAGGCCCAAGCAAACCGGTGGTTAGGGCTGCAGACAGAGAAATCTGCGGACAATACTTGCCGTGTCGAAAATCACTGCTTTTTGTATCCGGCCCTTGATCCATCCGTCAAGCGAGAGCCTCTTAAGATGTTGATCGAGACTCTTCGTTATCAAGCCATTCGCAGACACAACTATCGAAACAATGATGAACCTATTAAATTTGATGGACTACAGTTACCTTATTTAACCCCTTAAAGGATTAGTTTTTGATGAACTCTGAAACAGGTATTTGTATATTTGTAATTATAGAATAAATCCATTCAGAGCTGGTTTGGTTTCAGCTGGGGCCTTGATAAATCAGGCAATCGGTAACAGATACAATGCATATAGTATTAGTATATAAAAACTAGCTTGATCTCTGTGACATATGTCAAACAGACATTCCTAGGATTGTGAGGATAAAAAATCGATAAGAATTATCGATGTTTCTTACTATTATTGATGGTAATGTAACATAATTATAATATCATAGGGTCTGATTAAATTACATACGATACTAAATTAAACTAATTCTTTTTTTTTTAAATCCATTTATTCTCTCAACGGAGTAAATCCTAAATCCACATCGGAGTCAGTTTCCGAATCACTTGAACAATCTTGTAAATGTATGATTAAATCGTTTTCACAAATATTATCAAATCGAAAGTCTCGTTGCCAATCGTCGTCCATTAATTTTCTGCATTTGTCGACGACGACGCAGAAAATTATCCATTAATGATACATTGTCAAACGCACTTTTTAGTAGTTGCAACATTTTATTTGCTGTGTACTGTGGTGTTGTGTTGTGTTGTTTGATTATAATGGCAGTGGTACGGGGGTAGTCTTATAATAGTGTAACCATTTTCGTGGACTATACCATCTAAAATATACGTTGGAGTATTTGGTTTGTACAGTCCAACGAGTCTTAAAAATTCGTTTTTGAGCATTGTTTCGTTGGCTTCTATTCCCTTTTCTTGCAGCCATGCAATAATTTCTATCTTTTTGTTTGCAGAAGTTTGTGGTTTATGCCTTTTTGACTGTGTGATATGGAGCATTATCCATAACAATATTATACGGCTCCTTTAAATTACCTAACAAATTTAAAAACCACTCCTTAAACTTTTCGTAATTCATCTCCTCGTGATATTCAGTCGTTTTTATAGATTTGAAAGCCAACAAGCAATTAGGTATAAAACCAGATAAAGTTCCAGCATGAGTGATAATCAATCATTAACCTTTGCCTTCGGATACTTTTGTGATTGATTTTTCAGTATCATCGGTCCAAGCTTTAAATACGATATGATTGGCGTTCAGCCATGTTTCGCCAAGAAAGATTCTCTGTCCCAATTTGATATTACTTTAACTTTTCGCAGAAAATCGACTCGAGCACTCGTACTTACAAAAAAACTACGTACGAAACTTGTACTCTTAACTTTTTATTTTGTTTATGTTTTGTATACTCAGGGTTACTTTGAGTTTGTATATTAATGTCTTTGGTTATCGAACACATGTCATATTCATTTAAAAGTACACAGAAAAGTACTCAAATACATAAATAATAATATTGTAAGCCCGACCGTTTACAAATACTTTTATTTACAAAATCGAAAATATGTATATATATACATGGAATAAGGTTCATATTTGTATAATACTAGAATCGGTTAGTATTATACAAATATGAACCTTATTTCATGTACGTAAGAAAATGACAGCACCAGTCAGAAACGCATTCTCTTAGCGGCTGGAGTGTTTTCGTGCTCCTTGTGACCACTGACTTGTTTCTAAGTTAGTGCTTAGTACTACTGGTTGGTACTACTTCATCTGGGGTTCCATACGTATAAAGAATATATGTCAGCGTATACTAATCTGTGTTCTATACAAAAAAAATACACTTCAAAACACAGATTAGTATCTTCAAAACGAGTATACGTTGGAAGGTGAAAGCAAAGTTTAAGTATAGTGTAGAAAGTGTAAAAAAGCTAAGTAATAAGAAGTATTGAATGGCTAAAATTATTGTGTATATTTAAAAATGGTAAGTAACTATTAAATGCCGATTTGTTTGTAAATATAGTCTATATTATAAATTATTAATGTCATTTGAAATAGTTTACGTTACAGGAAAATGGACTTGCAAGAAAGAGAACAATTAAATTAGTTTGTAATGCTAATAATTACGAATCGGAGGATGTCGATTCTGAAGAAAAACCTAACCCAATTAATTTATCGAATTCCCGGATTATTGTTTTAGTTTTTATGTCACTGCTGTTAGATCTTTTAGCGTTTACTATGATTTTACCACTGCTACCTTCTCTACTTGATTACTATAATGAATATGAAGTTCATAGCAATAGCCTTTATGCAAGTTTATTGCATATAGTAAAAAGCTTTCAAGACCTAACAGGTGCCCCAGATCAATTTTCTTCAGTTTTATTTGGAGGAGCACTTGGCTCAATGTACAGTTTTCTACAATTCATGACAAGTCCAATTGTTGGTAGTCTTTCAGATGCTTATGGAAGGAAACCCATGCTTTTAATATGCTTAGTAAGTATTTCTATATGTGGTACTGTAATGAATACAATGATAAATTACAATTAATAAAATTTTAATATCTATGATAATGAAGATTTGAATAAGACAACTTGGTGATTGAACATGAGCACTATAATGCACTCTTTATCACTGTTACTCTTTGGCTGCACATGCATCTCACATTTAACTATTGAATTAAACAAATAAAATCAGATTCTTTTCTGTGAGTTGTGAATAATTTAATTTAAAGTTCAGATATGCTTATAGAGAAAATGTCTGAAATAAAAACACAGATGCTGGGAAAGTACACTGTCAAAAGTATGCACTGTTTCACAATGAAAAATAACCGAAATAAAAGTAAATTTATTAAATCTATGGAAAGTGTTTGAGTTATCATCGCAATATCGAATAAACATTATTCTACTTGTGTTAGAAGGCTTGGAATTTTATACAATATTTTTAATATCTTTGTATTTATTCTGGAACAGAGTCCTATGCAATAGAATCATACTGGATATATGGTCAATTATTGATATGTTTTTTTTATTAAATTTTTTGCTCACAAACCAATGTGATATTAAATAACAGAAACAAATTTTGTGACTGGTCTATACTCCCTGCCTACTTATAAAAAAGGGGAAAAAAAACTAATCGAATTTCATACTTTACAAACAACTTTGTTGAATTTGTCTTTATCAACTAGGCTAGAAAATAAATACTTTTGAAAAGTATGTTTGTGCCTTATCTTTAATCATATCTAATAAAATAAATTTGTCAAAAGGACTAGGAACTGAGTTCTGAAAGTTGTTTCCTTTTGAAAATAAATAATAATACTTGAGTCTGAGGATACAGTTGCTAATAAACTGTAACCTTTCTTATTATAAAATGTAACAGAAGTCATTTTTAAAGCATAATGTGCTATCAGTTTTGCTTTTGCTATTACATGCATATGATGGGAGTAACCTAGTTACATTTCTCTTCTGTTATTTAATTTCACAACCATTTATGAAAACATAGACTTGCCTTCTTTTCTAAAAGTATCATATGTAGTTAGCAATAGAATATTGGTGCTGCGGAAGGAGTATGGCGGTCGAATCGCGATAGTAGCGCACCCCGGCATGTGCCCCGTATGACGGCATGTGCCTAGAGAACTCCCCACACACAACCGCGACTTGCCAGCGCGGTGTCATGGTGCATCCCCCCCCCCCCCCCCAAAAAAAAAGTGCTACGGAAGGAGTAGACAGACAAGAGTCTGAGACAGTGACATAAGCATAATTTAAAATTTTTACTCTATTGTAACATAAATAACAACAGTATGATTCCTAGGCGTGGGTGGCGTGGCGTTACAGATGGAGTCCAAAGATATTAAAGACATGGTATATAATTCACATTATAAAAGTAGAACAATATTTATTCAATATTATGATGATAAGATGGACACTTTCCATACATTTAACACATTTAGTTTTTTTCAGTCATTATTTGTTGTGAACCAGTGCAATACTCTTAACAGTGTACTGTCACAGTGCCAATTTTATTTGTTCTGGCTTAAAAGTGAATGGATTTTTTATTAACATTTAATCTGTAATAGTATATCACCGAGGTGGTTGTGAAATATGTAAGATAAATAGAAAATTATTGTTTTAATATCAGTCCCTGAATCTTATTATAAACACTGAATGGGGCAAACTGTTTCTGTAGGGTCACCATAAATTTTAAGCCACATCCACTATTGACAACTGAGGGGCGATCGCACTAATGAATCGCAAGCGAAACGCAACCGAACCGTTCGGCTTAACCAATCCGAACGCCACAATATCACGTCATCTGTTCGATGACGTGATATTCTAGCTCTCGGATTGGTTGAGTGGAACGATTTGGTTTCGTTTCAGCTGCGATTTGTTAGTGCGATTGCCCCTCATTGTCAATAGTGGATGTGGCTTAAAATTTATGGTGACCCTAAGAAACAGTTTGCCCCATTCAGTGTTTATAATAAGATTCAGGGACTGATATTAAAAACAATAATTTTCTATTTATCTTACATATTTCACAACTGACACTGAACCACTTACCATCAAGTGGGCAGTCTGCTTATTTGTCAATTTATTAAATTAAAAAAGTAATTTAATATAAGCTGATGTGTTGATCAACAACTCGCAACAAGCAACTGTGCATGATTTCAAACCCTATGACAAATTACTATTTTAAAACCAGTTATAAACGAAAAGAAGTTTAAATTTTCTTTAATGTTTTCAGATCGGGATAGCTATTTCACATGCTCTATGGAGCTACGCCAGAACTTTCAGTATTTTCGTCTTGGCTCGTTTCATAGGAGGCTTAAGTAAAGCCAATGTGAGTCTTAGTATGGCCATTGTCACTGATGTTACTAATGAAAAGACTAGAGCTAGAGGAATGGTACGTATTTATAATAATACCTATATATATTTAAAATTTTCTACTAATTATTATTTCAAATACTATTGTTATGGTTTGTTTTGCTATTTGATAATTTAAAATGACACAAAACTTTACTGGGTATTTGACATTGACAGACATTGAAAATAATTAGATGGAGTGTATCTGTCGCAGCCAACTGGTTAAAATAGCCGTTCAATCAAACAGCTAGCCCTTTGACTGAACAACGCCATTCAATCACACGGCTAGTTTTTTAATTGAATATTTGAGAGAGCTGATTCAAAAGTTGCCGTCTAATTGAATTAGTTCAGCGCTCACCACCGCGGCGCTAGGTGCGTTTTGTTTTCAATATGGCCGGTATATCAACTAGCCGGTGTTTGTGATTGTATCATGATATTTTTCGGAAAGTAGGTATTAAATATACAAGTGTTATTAAAGAGATGGAATTTATGAGGACATTTACGAGGAGGAATTACGGGATTATGAAATGCATCACCAAGGTATTTATTGCAATTCTATAAATAATAAATGAGCTATAATTATTGTATGTGCTAAATATGTTCAAAATGAGTTAGAATGCAGTTTATTCTTCTTGTTATCATTACGCTTGTGTAATAAATATCTTAAAATTCAGTTTTAATCGTGTCGTGAATTCATTCGCTACACCGACTAAAAACCCAATAAATAACTTATAAAATATTATTGTAAATTATAGATGCACTTGTGTTTTAGTTGTATTGTAACAGATTTCGTACTATTTATTTTCAGGATCGTTTCGAAGACCCTGGACTAATAAAAGAATACTTGAAGTAATATTTAATATGAAAAACGCTAGGGTGTCCAAGACTAACACGAAGTGCAGGACTTCTATGTCTTATTATTGGATATCAGAATACGATTTAATGACAACTGGCAATGAAGAATATTTTATTTTTAAAAGAAAGAGTCCTGATGATTCTGTGATACGCATTGTACCCCCAAAAAAGAGTATTTCACTATGCTAAATACTATTCATAAAGATTGCGGACATGGAGGCAGAGACAAAATGGTGTATAATATTAAAAGTCGGTTTTATATAGCCCAACATGCACAACTAAGAGAAATATTCCCAGAAGAGGTATAGTCACACGACCTATTGTCACTCAAGACTAATATTCGTGGGCAAATTGACTTGATCGACTTTTAGTCTTGCCCTGATGGCAATTATAAATGGCTTCTGAACTACCAAGACAATGCAACAAAATTTGTGAACCTGCGTCCATTGAAAACAAAAATGGCAAGTGAGGTAGTCACAGAGCTCATGAAAATATTTTAGATTTTTGATGCTCCGTAAATCTCCAGTCAGATAATGGACGGGAAATAATATATAATTTCTTACTTCGTAAATTATTGAGTTTGTAATTTTTTGCTTGATGCAATAAATAATATTATGATTAATAATTTATTTTGCATTTTTACTTATCTCATCTAACTTTTGGTCACCTCCTAAACTTAAACCAACCAAGAAATTACAAAAAGTTGTCAAGTTGTCTATATTTAATAAAAAATAAATTACTGTATATTAAACAACATCGATTTATATTAAGCTATCTAATATGAATTAGGGTATCAGAATACATGTTGCTGTCTCATTGTGTTATTAGTGTTCACTCCAGTTATTTCCCTTATTTTAACTACTAAATACTCAAGACGTCTCTGATCAATATAACCGAAGTTAATTGAACTGAAAAAAATCAAACTTAATTCCAAAGTATTTTTTTCCTGTTAAGTGAAATCTAATGTAAAGTAGTAGTTCTATATTTGATGATACACAGTACAAATATCAGATATGAGGATTCAAAAGTATTAGCTATCTAAAATTGTCAAATTTATTTAATCAATTTTCAACTTAATGGGCGGCATATAATGTTTAGTGTACAGCCACCAGCACGTCAAGTATACCACTTATACCTTTACTGACTAGTAAGTAATTTAATTACCATTTTTAGGCTATTATGCCATCAGTAGAATCATCCAGCGAACCCCAACTGCTGGTTCAGTTCGGTGACTGGAGAAAGTCTTATTTTTCCCTCAACTGATATTTTGAGCTATTAATATGCTTCGCTTCAATCGTCTACATAACTGCAATTTCGAAACTACACAAACGAGCAAACAAATCAAGTCAACCTCTAACATTGATACATTATTTTTATGACGAGCACTGGACTCCTTCTCTTCTTAATGTGTCAATTTATGTATGTATTTATTTGTACAATTTATGTATTTGTAAAAATATGTCAAGGTGTTTTGATTAAAATATTAGTGTGAATAAATATTAACACATGTAATTAAATATTTTGTTTTAGATTTTTTAATTACGTAAATTTAAATTTTATTACTACGTGATTTGTTAGTGGGTCACAGGTAAAATTTTACATTATTTTTCGTTATGTTTTTTAGATTTACATAAATTTTATTCAATCAAATACTATGCTCGAGTATTTTCGTTTATGCGCTCTCACAATTATTGCAGGAAGAACGGTGCATGTAATATTTATTCATTTGATACTTTAAAAAGGGATAAGTTTGTTTTGTTGCAGGCATTAATAGGCTTAGCCTTTTCGATAGGCTTTATAGCTGGCCCGTTAGCAGGTGCGTGGTTCGCTATAAACACCGACTTTTCCACTGGCGCTTGGGGTGAAAAGCCAGCCTATTGTGCGACATCTCTGGCTGTTGTTAACATTGTCTTAGTCCTTTTTTGTATTCCGGAGACTTTGAGCAAAGTAAGTATGAGAACAAGTAGGTATCTTCCTTGCATTTATCTTTTTTTACTAATAAATTAAATCCTCAACGGAATTGTAATCCATGTTTTTGTTTGGATGTCCTCATATAGATCTAAATTGTCTTCTTGCATGTTTAACTAATAAGCTTCTCCAGTACTGCTCACCAATTAAATATAATATTATAGAATACAAACATGAACAGGTGCTTCATGTTGCTGTGTTGTATTTGAGAGTTCCCCTTTCCCCAGTTGTAGCATTGTCTACCAAAACCTGTCATCATCATCCCTAGTATTAACCTCTAACAACCTTCGATCATATATTTCTGTAGATACACAATTCCATAGAAAATCAAACAAAATATCGACCCCGCGTCCATACATAGAAGAATAGATGTATATTATAGTACCAATTTTGAAAAAAGTTCTAAAATGTCATATAATTTAAGCCAATTTAAATCTTAAATAACGTAATAAAGTATGAAAATAAATCCTTGTTAAGGTCGTTACATATTATCTTCTGGTTTCGATGATATAATGATGCCGTGAAATCAGAAATGAACAACACATATTTGAAAACAAATATATTGGATAATAAGCCCTTAGTCTGTTGTAATTAAGCACAAATTCATTTCATATAATAATGCTCCTACGTTCCATTTGACTCCGAATATTGTGCTCGCGCGTCTTATCGCATCCTACTTGAACATAGACAGCAGTGGAGATGCTTAGTTTTTTTTTTACACTTATATCTTAACAGTACGGAAACTTTTTAAAGGAGATAATTTTTTCTTGTATGGAGAATAGGCCCACTACAAAATGTAACGTTTATTAATGAGACATACGTTAAATAATTTCTTATTAACCCTAGATATTATAAGGAACATTAGCTTGTTTTTATCTAATGGGATCAATTAAAACATGAAGATTAAATAACCTAAAAATTTTTAGTGGTTAGTAGCTTTATTTTGATTTGTATTCAAATTGCTTTTTACGTAAATGCTATTTAACACTTTTTTTATTCTTGATAAATACAATCTTCTGTGGCCACTACCAAATTTCGGGCGTTTCACCAGTGCTGCAGTGCTCGCGGAACGTCGAAGCGACCTCATGCATTTTCGTTAAAAAAAATACAGTATAAACAAACCCCTAAATCGTATTTTTTTTTGCATTCTAAATACGGATATGGAAAGAAAACGAAATGAAGCCGTTGGAAACGTAAACACAGAATTCGGTTAAAAACAAACCCACGTCAATTGGATGTCAGTGTAGGTACCATACTGTCGCTGTCAAAAATGATGACGCGTTCCGTTTCACGACGATACTGGACTGACGAACTAATAGTTAAAATAATCTAAAATAGTATTAAAATAATTATTGAGAGTTCAATACTTTTAAATAAAATAAAATAGAAATAATACACTATCCTTTATCTATTATATATATATATATATATATATATATAATGTCTATCTATATTATGGTATATATATTATCAGAATTCGGTTGAAAACAAACCCACGTCAATTGGATGTCAGTGTAGGTACCATACTGTCGCTGTCAAAAATGATGACGCGTTCCGTTTAACGACGTACTGGACTGACGAACTATAGTTAAAATAATCTAAAATAGTATAAAATAATTATTGAGAGTTCAATACTTTTAAATAAAATAAAATAGAAATAATACACTATCCTTTATCTATTATATATATATATATATATTTATATATATATATATATATATATATATATATATATATATATATATATATATATATATATATATATGTGTGTCTATCTATATTATGTGTATATATATTAAATCATCTTTCATTTTGATTTAAAAAACGTTAGTTCTTTTACCTCAAATGTCAAAAATCATTACTAAGCTTAATTAATTGGTTTTATTATTCCCGTTTCATTTTTACTCATAATATCGTGCAATTGCTTTTAATAATAAATTGATATTTTAGAGTTCAGTAATATTGATAAACGTTGCCGTTTTCTAGTGGGCCTAAAAAAAATTATCTCCTTTTAAACATAAACCAAGAAGTATGTAGAATTAGGTGCTACGGAAAGTACAGACTTTGTTAATACAGGGTTTCTCAACCTTTATTTTGCCGAGCCTTACAAACAAAGAAAGCGCAAAACTAAAAAAAAAAAGAAAGAAAATCACAAAAAATGGTATAGGCGACTCCATCATACCACTGACCTTTTTCTGAAACATTAGCTCTGTGCTATTTTTTCTATGAGTGAGCCACTCGAGACAGAAAGAGATAGATGCGATGCGTTACGCATCGTGGCATGGTACGCAAGCGTTTTAAATTGATATTTTAGTAATACATAATATGAATAAAAGTGTTTTACTCATAAAAAATGCGCTAATAAATTAAGATAATGATATACTTATTGGAAGTATGACATTCCATCCTTCTTTTGCACTTTACGTGTGTCATTTTTACAAGTATAAACTAGGCATTTCGGCATCGCTGACGTTATCAATCGCGCGCGGCCACCGAATGAATGAGAGCGAAACAAGGCACATTTACTGTTTGTGCCTTGTTTCGCCGGTGCCACTTTTTAGACGGTAACTGTGTATCTACAGAAATATATGATCGAAGCTAACAACCATTGGAAACTCACTCTCAGCTTCTCTTCCTTGCTTGTGCGTGATCGAGCAATTCTTAGTGCTCGGAATAGGTATTTTTATGTACTTGCGATTTTGTGACATCAATTGTATGGATATGCCTGGGAACTTACTATTTTCATAGATTGTAAAAATATTATATTGAACTTTCAAAATAGTATTTCATCTTTTATCTTAGTGATGTAATAATAAGTTGTAAGTATAAAATTTTACAATAAAAGCGTAAAGAAACGAATAGCAAATAAATCACGCTGATTTTAGGTTTATCCATGTTACGCTCACATTGACTTTCTTTCTGCAAGTACATAAAATTAAACTATCTATTCCGAGCACTAGTCGTCAGTTCCAATTAACACAATGTCACCTTCCTTTACAATTTTCGTATCTTAATCTTCTATGGACGAGCAAGGAAGAATACTCACTTCTAAAACGTTTTCTCAAGTCTTGTGATTTTCTGTATATAACGCTATCTCACGGTTAAAACTGTATCGTCGGAAACACAAAGCAGCTGTTATTCCGCACCGACAACACTCAAAAACATTGCTGGTGTCAATGAAACTAATCCCTCTGTATTCTGAGCTATATACGTCAAAGGTCTTGAATTTATAGATATGATACCTAAGTTGGTATAAATGATGTAAACAATGTATTTAACAGTAATACATATAAACTAAATAACTATAAAATAATACTTCGAAACAAAATGTTTTAACGAATGGATTCGGAAATGTCATTTAACTGTTCATTTAGTGGGAATGGTTGAAAATAAAAGAATTAAACTACACTTGCGAGCAAAAGTATGGAATCACTAAGTTGGAATAGATTCCGCGCGATCTTGAGTACTAAGTAACTACTATAGAATAATAAAAATGGTACCATTTTAAAGGTTCAACTTTTAACTTTAAATTTATACCAAATTTATATAAATCACACAAGTATTTAAGGAGCTATCCCAAAGAAACATGTAAAAATAATGAATGAAGAAAACAACAAAAAATAATTAATTAAAAATTTATTTGGCCTTAAAATTACATTTCAATATTTTGTGTTTCCTCCCCTAGCCCTAAGCTCGAAGGCGATTTTGTATTGACCTATAATCAGCTTCTTAATTGATTCTTACAGGGATACCTTCCTACTCTATCAAAGCCGTTTTCAGCTCATCCACACTTGAAGGAGCAGGATTTCTGGAACGAACCCTCCTCTTCAGTTCATCCCACACGTGCTCAATGGGATTCAAGTCTGGGCTGAGCGCTGGCCAGTTCAATGTGGTGATACCTACTTCTTCGAAGTATTCAGTTGTGGCACGGGAAGTGTGACAACGAGCGTTATGGTGCATAGGGAGGAAGTCATCACCGATATATCCCACATAGAGAACGACAAGTTCCAGCAGAATATCGGAAATATAGCGGTCTGAAGTTAGGCCGCTACATCATGCATGAACCGCCACCATAAGCCACTCTTTCAGCGAAACAGCACTGCACATATCACTCCCCAGGCCGCCTGTACACCCGACCTCTTCTGTCGCTGCCTTGCAAACACATTCGGCACTCGTCGGAGAACAAGACTCGCTTCCATTGCTCAATTTCCCAATCAAGATGGGTGCGAGCAAATTGAAGGCGTGCCTGTCGGTGACCTGCCGTGAGTTTCGGGCCTGTAGCGGGCCTTTTTAGAGTAAAATCCGCTTGCTTGAGTCTTCGACGAACCGTCCACTCGCTATCAGATACCCCACTAACATTTCTGAGATCCTGCTGGACGTCGACACCGGTCAAATGACGATTTCGCAGAGAGGTTGACACGATAAAACGGTCATCCCTCCGATATGCACCGGCGCCGTCCAGATCTTGGTCTGGGGATGAAGCCGCCCGTCTCCCGAAAGCGTTTATACTCTTTCGAAACACAAGGCTGGGCTATGTGGAGCTGTAGTGTGACAGCCCGCTGGCAGAGTCCTTCTTGCAATAAGGCGACGATTTGTGCTGCTTCTATAGGTGTAGTTTCCATTTTCGGGATCGAAAGTAACGGAAATGTGTACAGGGCAACGTGAAACCCGACTGATAAACTAACCGGACCGACTAAACTCAGCCTGTACCTAAGTTCTAAGAATCATATAGGCAAATCGGAAGGGCGACCGCCCCTCAGGAGAGGCGCGATGCAGCGCAGACCCATAAAAGGGGCCCAATTCGCTAGAAGAGGCGTGGGAAGCGCAAATGGCGCCGGCCTTGTCATGAGGGAACCTAGTCATGGCGATGCTGAAGACTGCCGAACTAGGGAATCATGGAGGGTGAAACAAACCCCGATAACACGTGCTTTTATAGGGGGTCAATAGGCCGCAACTCGCAACGTATCAAACAATTGAATCATGTCTTTTTTCTTACTCCTTCACTTAATAGCTTTTTAAATACTCTATAATACTAATAGATTTAAATGAATTTGGTATAAATTTAAAGTTACCGGTTGAACCTTTAAAATGGTACCATTTTTATTATTCTATAGTAGTTACTTAGTACACAAGATCGCGCGGAATCCAACTAAGTGATTCCATACTTTTGCTCGCGAGTGTACTTAAATATAACGTCAAAAGTAAAAAAATCTAATCACCCAGTGTAATCCATAACACCAACATTATTCTTCGTTCTTCAATTATGTACTTATTCCTTGTTTTGTTTGTAATATGTCATGTGACAACGAGTAAAATTTGTATAAATAAAGCCGATAAAGGGTATGTTATATAGGTACTATTATTACATAAATGTTTAATTGTCATTTGATATTGCATTTATTTTGTTTATTTTTTTTCTCTTCTATTTTTTCACTAATCTTTTATTTTATTTCCAGGAAAAACGGGCACCTTTATCATTAACACTCGTTAAATCTGTGGATTATATATCACCTTTGCATTTGTTAAGGTTTACTGCCGTCAAAAACTTGACTAGTTTTCAAAATCTAGTGCTAACAAAATTGGGATTTATTTATTTCATGTATTTGTTTGTTTATTCTGGCCTAGAATTCACTATAACTTTCCTAACTCACCACACGTTCGAATATACTGCTATGCAACAAGGCAAAATGTTCTTAATTATAGGTAAGTTTCGGTTCGTAATTATACACGCTTTAGTGGTTCTATATGATTTTTCTCATAATATCTGGTTTCTCGTTTATTTAATCAGATGTTTACAAAACTCAATAATAAACAAAAGTGGATGGAAATACTATTTTATTCTATGCACTATAGTAATAATACTTAGTCTGGCCATAAATTATTCTGTTACAGATGAATATAAATAAAATATTACATTTGAATTTACTAATATTTCAGCGTTTCTCCAATAAATTTGTACATGTCCTATAAGCTGATTACCGATCGAACATCAAAAACACCCCAGTGATTGTTTCAACTCCTTTATAGTTTGGAGATATTAATCCCGGTAAATTGGAGAAATGAAAAGAATTAATACTGACATCATCATGGTCGAGGTCTGAAGTTGCTAAAACCAACACGGCGATTTATTGCTTACTTTCTACATCACATATTAATAGCTCACTTCGGACTGGCGTTTTAATAATTGTTTGGAACGCATATTACTTATTTGCCAAAAAGTCCAATCCTAAAATATTTCCCGACTATGGAAGTACCTGGGGGCGTTCAAGTATTACGTAACGCAATTCGGGGGGGGGGGGGGGGTCTCGGTAAAATGTTACGATGCGCTATAGGGGATTTTTTTTATAACAAATTGGCAACCCTTTTCGTTTACGTTTTACGGGGAATCCCTCGATTGTATTAGTCTGGTCGTCATTTTTAATTTTTTCACGCAAGTTGTTTAACGTTACGGTGCGTTACAGGGGGAGGGGGGGGGGTCAAACATCTTCAACAATTGCGTTACGTAAGACTTGAACGCCCCCCCTACCAGAAAAGCTTATTATCACTTTCAATCTCGTTATTCAACCTTCTGAATTCGTTTCAGTCAGCCTTTGATTAGGTCTGATGATATTCTGCGAAACATTAATAATGAAGAACTGACTATGCTCATATTTCTAATTTTAACAAAACCTATAACTCCGTAGACCATAATAATTTTCTTGTTTTGTTAAGAACGCTGTGTTCTACGGATAAAAGATAAAGGACCAGACCACGGAGCTCAGCCAGGTACTACTTAAACCTGATCAAGGCCAGCGATAACGAATCTTTGTAGTGTGCTATAACTTCTGAAACCCCTTCAAGGCAGTATTCTGTTCCCATTTCTGTTCTCCATTTTCATTAATAACATTATATTTTCTCTATCGTCGATAGATCGGTATATACTGCTGCGCCTATCTCCAACTCTGCCTTTAATATTATTGATCCTGATTTTTTATTTCAAACCAGACTGTTGCCTGAGCCATTATTTTAGTAGTCCTCTTTTTATCTCGAGATTTAATTCCGAATTGTGACTTTATGTGATTCTTTCCGGTTCAATATTACGCCTCAATTTCACAGCTAAAAACGTGATTATCATAATAGACTAAAGACTCATACTCGGCCCATACTGCAGAGGTTAGCTGAAAGCCTAATACTTGTTCCCCTTTCAAACCAACTTTCGAAGATATAACTTATTTAGATGTTACTGAGGTTCTGAATAGGCTGCAGTGACTTCAAAATCTGACCTTAAGAACATAGCATTTGTGTTTTTACTAAGAAAATGTTACCATGTCTCTTTGAACTCCGCCTAAAACTGAAGAACTGTTTAGAGATCTGCCAGCATAGAGAATAAATATTATGGAATTTTTTTTTCTACGGCCCATTACTAAGCTTTGGTGTATCTAGGTAGTTCTGAGAGTAGTTCCAATTCCATATAATGATTCTCGTCTGCGGCTTAACAGAGCGTTGAATAATATGGTCCCAGCGTATAGTTTTATATCATCAAAATCCTTTGCAGTGTTGCCAGCAATAGTTACCTGATATTATTCGGGAGGCTCCTTCCATCGTAGCTTTCAAGACCCATCTAAAGATACATCTACATACTTGTGAACATAACTCGACCTATATATTAATAACCCCTGCGCCACTCGGGTCTTTTGATGAGTTAAAGGATTACTGGAAGAATTCCCGTCACGGATAAGTTTGCATGTGATATTAAAATGGAGTGAGGATAAAGAGAACCGAAAATGTAGGTATGGAGCCAAATACAATTTTTGAAAACTTGTCCATCCGCGTCGTATTAGTCGAATGTTTGTGTACTGGGCTTCTAATAGGTACAATGAAACCTACGCTTTTTGTAAGAGACAAGATCAGGCCATCCATACTATGTTTGTATGAAAAAAATCAACCTGAATGCAGATTATCTCAACATGCTTAACCATCTAAATAACTGCATTCGCTTCGTTTTTAATCTTCGTAAATATGACCATATATCTGTTCACTGTCATTTTCTAAAATAAATCGCTATTTTCACGCATTTATTATCTTTGTTTTATCTTCGTTTCTCATTTTAAATTTGAGCTGGTTTAGTCGTTATCGTTAGTATAGTTATATTGCATAAATATTTTAATTTATAAATTCAACAGTTAATATGTATAATTGTTAGACGTAGCTATACCGGGTGTCTCATTCAAATCGGTCAGTATGGGAAAGTCTGAAACTATAAGACATACGAAGATCTGTTCTGAGGAACCATGTCATCGATTTTAATAAAAGAAAAACTGCATTCATACATTTTAAAAATCATCTGTACTCCGTTCGGGAATCGAACCCGATTTTTTGAAAAAAACCTACACTATTTCTATTTAGATATCGATTATGTAGGTCTTAAGCAGTAAATGTTCTATGAAACATGATGTCTAAAATGAATAAAATGCATTGTTGCCAAGAGACATTGCCATTTTGTCCTACCAAATTTTGCCCGCAAGGTCGCCCGATTTAACGCCTCTGGACTATTTCTTATGGGGATACGTTAAGGATGAAGTGCTACAAAACAGTTATGATACCGTTAAAGACCTAAAAGTTGCCATAGAGACAATTTTAACGCAAATTCACCACATGAAGATACAAAATGCAATCATTAAAATCGTTACCTAAACGTGTTGAATATTGTATTGAAAAAAGCGGCGGTCACTTCGAGCACCTACTAAAATAAAATAAAGTATGTGAAAACAATGCATTTTATTCATTTTAGACATCATGTTTCATAGAACATTTACTGCTTAAGACCTACACAATCGATATCTAAATAGAAATAGTGTAGGTTTTTTTTTCAAAACAATCGGGTTCGATTCCCGAACGGAGTACAGATGATTTTAAAATGTATGAATGCAGTTTTTTTGTTATTAAAATCGATGACATGGTTCCTCGGAACAGATCTTCGTATATGTCTTATAGTTTCAGACTTTCCCATACTGACCGATTTGAATGAGACACCCTGTATACAAGTAATCGTGTAAATGGATACGCGTGAAGTTAATTCTGTAATTAATCTTATAAATTTATTGATGAACCTTTAAAACTGATGAACACGGAAGAACAATAAGAAAGTGGTCAGCGATAAAGATAAGATTTTTTTTTTACTAAAACTAGAAAATTTTTATTGTTTTCAATTAAATAATGTTAAAACCTAGTAACAAGTGTGACCTCCTCTTGCCAAAATCAGAGCTTATCAGCATTATTCTAGGCATGCTTCCCATAATTTTTTAAATAACGCTTTGAGGAAAATATTCTATTTTTTCTATTTTATGGCAGAACTAGGTAAACGATGGATCCCAACTTTTTGTATGTACGCTTCCACGTCGCCAGGAGAAGACTTCTCGCCCATAAAAATGGAATCTTCGTAAGGAGCTGTTAAAGCAGGTTGTGCATAAGAAATGAACTTCGTCCTATTTCGCTGGACTTTGAGCATTAAACATTCCATTTTCTATGAAAACTAACTCTGTGCTATCCGTCAAATTAATTGCAGCCTAAAACAGATCGAAGCTACTGATTCAGATTTCTTCTATAAACACTTAAGCCTTCGTATTACTCGTCAGAGTCGATTGATAACTGGATTTAATGTTTAAAGGAGTGTATTGCAGCCAGTGGGGAGAATTTCTTATAAGCTTCATATATTTTTTTATTTTAATGTACTTAACTAACACACAATAAAATAATAAATGCAATAGAAAAAAGATATCATAGTAAAAATATTTAAAAATATCTACTACTATAATGTGAATGGTACTGTAGTAATATATTTCAGGTGTTATAATGGCACTATTGCAAGGGGGTGCGGCGAGACGTTTGGATGCGGCGGGGGCTGAACGAGCTGCTCGGGCATCGCTAGTCCTAACGCCCCCCTCATTTCTTTGTGTCGCGTTAGCTGCGGCACCCAACGCGCCATTGTTTACGCCAAATGCGTGGCTCTGGATAGGCCTTGTTTTGTTTGCTATATGTAAGTATGAAAATCCGGCCAGATTGCTACCCTATAGCTTTTCTAGCTTCTCTAAGCAGAAGCTGTTTCAATTATCAAGCTACTGAACACCGGAATGACTAAACAAAATGTGACTCAACATGTGAAGTTATTCTTTTCCCTATACAAAAATTTTCTTGTCGCTAGTATCAGCGGTTGTTTTCGTAGTGCATATGTAAAATTTGTTGCTAACTATGCATAGGCAATGTAGATCCCTTTATACTCTCTTTGATAAGAGACAAACGTTATCCAAAAATCTATTTCACAAAATGAAATGAAACGCCATAACACATATAAAATACAGACACACACCTAAAATGTCACGTTATTCCATAGATAGATTTCTTCGCTAGTTTGTTGGAACTACTCGTAATTAAAGCTGATTTGGGCAATCTTTGCTTAGCTGAGGGCATTACTTGGGTCGCGGGCCATAAGCAAGAAATAAATGGTACCTAGTAGTGAATAACAAGCGACAAATTTCGCAAATTATTATTTATAAATTATAAAAATTTGTAATTAATCCATATTTGTGTATATAATATATTTTACATTGTGGTGCTTCTATACATTATTTACCGTATTAAGTTAAATTATCACATAATAATTTGCGCAGGACGACAACACACTTGCCCTGATCTGCCCATGACTCTTTGAGGTTTTTACTTTATTCCATGAAAAACGAAATAAGAAGTTGCTAATTTCTCAAATTCGTGATGAGTTTTTAATTCTATTCTCTTTTAACTGGACCGAAAGCAAATTATATTGAGCGAAATGATTTATGGAATAATGGCGCTACATATTGTATTCTTTTAGAACAAGAATTTCATTATACAACAAACATACTACAGTGCACGAAAAAAAAGATATAATCCATTTGTTTCGGAATTGACGACTTTTTGTATCAAATATACGCTTTTATAAACACACATCTTGATATTTTTTTCTTTTTAGCTGAATTTAATTGCTTAAAGCATCTTTTCTTAATCAGTTGTTAACAAGGCCGAGAGACCCTTATTGATTTGTAGTTCGGGATTCCAACAACTGTACCGCTAGCGTCGAAATTGCTTAATCAGTATCGTTATTTTAGTGCAATATTCCAACCGCGGGATGGTGCGAGCAAAACTTATTTAGCAAGCATAACAAAGTTATTTTAAAAATGTTAGTATAATATATTCTTGTGTGCCCAAGGGCCCCAGCTTAGTTTAAGACGGCAGTGCTAATAAATATTACTATAAATTGTATACCAGAGATGGTGTGATGCGAACTGAGCGTGGTTGTTCTTTAACAGCCACGGCGTTCGCGGTATCGTGCATGACGTCTATGGCAGCCGCACATTCACCGACGGTGGGGCGTGGCGCAGTACTAGGCAGTCTACGGTCGTTGGGCGCTCTTGCCCGCGCCGCCGGCCCTTTAGTCGCTTCCGCAGGTAATCTTGCGATTGTTAATATACGTTTCTACAGTAGTTTTGAATACTTTAATGGCGAGTAAGACGATCAATTTTAACGATAAATTCAGCATTTTACTTATTAGCTTACATAATTATTACATAGTTCCTGGAATGACCAGTATACGCGGATCGATTTCACTTATTTCTAAGTATGATAAATCTAAGTATGATACATGAAATATATATCCGGTATTATAGTCCGGTAAATCTCGACATTCGAAGTTACATAAATTACCAATCAGCTGAAAACACTCAAAATAGTTCAAAATATGATTAAAAACAACATTCTGTTGGTCTGTGGGAAATCCCAGACAAAAATTGTAGATCATAAAATTCTCTATAAAAAAGATATCGGTACTTTTTTTCCTAAGAGCCACCATTTTTGAGATACAACGATTTCTATCTACATTTTGTAATTCTCACTTTATACTTTAATTATGAAGTCTGGACCAGTCCAAACTGCAAAAGGTAAATATACTTTTTTGTACTGTCTCTGCACTGGTAAAACCAATCGTGTTTTTCATTCTTTACCAATTCACCGGAACAATTTCTTTTGGAACATTATTTTCAATTCCTGCAATAGCGTTATCTGAATTAATGTTAAATGCAGAAGAGGTGTATTTTATTTCAACTAGGCCTTTTAGCAAATTGTGTATACACAATAAAACAACAATTTGTACTGTACCTACTGCATCCTCAGTCGATGATGTCGGGACATTTTCCTTATCCATTATAAATAATGTTTTCTTGGCAGAGTTCATGCTAAAACAGTCCCATTGTTGTTATAGTGCTAAATACTAATAATATAATTATGGTAAACAACTCTATTGACGAAAGTAGTACCTTGCTTCATTTGCATTTCTTAATGTAGATGTTTATCTTAACTAGGTTTATCGATCAACACTGAAAATAACGAAATTTATATTAAGAATAATTCAACAACATAGTAAAGATATATAGATTACATATACAAAAAACAACTCTTTTCAAAGCCAAAATGTTAATAGTTCGGCACAGAGAAACCCACACTCGAGCTCGTTCGGTTGCAATCGTGGGCTGGTTTGATCAATGAATTTGATGTAGCGGACAGGGCAACGTAATGGCAGTTTTACTTTTAAACTTGTTTTTAAATTTTTTAAATAAAACATTGTAGGTACTTAGAAAGTTAAACTACTTCATATAAAAATACCTTTGTTTACATTTAAATAAAACCACACAAAGCCGTGATTGATTAAAGCTAAAAAAAATAGTCAAGCTTTTATTGCGTTAAAGCTCTTTGTGACTTAAGAGCTCAATAATTTATGAAACCCCATGATGAGAAAGTGTTTCCTAAAATGCAACGAAGACTGTTGTAGATATCTACTTTAGAACACCTAAGACTAACATCAACGTTAAGCAAGTTAAATTGAAGAATCCAATCCTCAGCTTTATATGTATTTTCTTTCTTACAGAATAAAGGTTAGTATGTCTGCAATATAAGTTTCACCTATCTCGCGTTCGAGATGTAATATGGCTCTTAACATACGAAACATCTTTGGCTCTTTACTCTAGCTTCAATCCATTTTTGTTGTTGAGACTCCACCGTTTTTATATATTTTAGCTATTTTCGACCAGCATTCAAATCACATTTCTTTATCTTATAAAAAAATTTTGATAATATATAAACAACTTTAAGAAAGGTTAGGTTAGTGAGAGAAACGTGTTTACATATTATATTACAATAAAGACAATTTATACGTCTTTGAAATTTTTTTTTCGTTAAATCGGTCAATTTCATTCCTTCGATATTGTGCCATTGCCTCTCGCCTGCCAAATACATACAATGTCCCGTCGGATTGTACAATAATGTTTTATTTTCAGTTTACTGGTGTTTCGGTGCTGCCTTTACTTACACAATGGGTTCGCTGGTTTTGATTATACCGGCTGTGATGATACATAGACTGAAAACTTAACCATGACCGCAGTGGAACTAACTGCACATTAAACAGAAGCAATAATTTACATTTATAATTTAGTATGTAGGTAATGAAACCTTATTACATATTTATTATTTTTTCTACGCAAAGTATTATGAAAGTCGTCCTTTTTATTACGTATACACTTATTTCGAATAACAGTATTAAAATATCTATATGTTTGTTTCATTTATTTATAACTCATTGTATAACAATCTTTTTTGGATGTGATTTTGCGCCCTGGTATAAAGTCTCTCACCGCACTTCATTAAATTAGTACTATAGAAACATTATTTACAGCCATTACTGATCGCATTTGCGTAGTAATTAAGTACAATTATCCCTTAATAATAATTAATAAATAATTGGTAACATCATTATTGCTTCAATGACTACTAATACGCGCCTATGCATATAATAATACGATTTAGTACACGTTCGTAAAATTCCTATTTCGTTAGGTCATCTGATAATATAAGGCCCAAAACGACGTAAGGCGAAGGCACGGGGCAGGCGCAGCGCAAGTTTGAGACAGATACGGCGATGATACGATTTGAATTATATTAGATGAGGCGTGGAACAGGCAAGAAACGTTCAGATGCGGCATTATATAGGCTGACTTTGGTGCGATAAGATCACAAGCGACGTGCTTCTTGCGTGACTCCCGAGAACCGACTGCTAGCGACGTGGTGCAGGCAACGAAACGGCGTGTCTGCGCCGTGTCGCTTCAGTATAATTAAAAAACGTCGCCTGCATACATTTTGTATGAAATAGTTTTGAAGCGGCACACACCTGCGCCACACCTGTCCCAAGCCTGCTGCCTTACGTCGCTTGTGTATGTTTTAGGCCTAAGGTTACTGAACGTGGAACCCATAAATTGTTCTAGAAGAATTCAGTAGTACGTATAATAAAACTTGTTTTTTTTTTATTTTATTTATTTTTTTTTTTTATGACACCAACAGTTATTACAATATTGCATTTACATAGATACATTAGGTAGAAACAAATCTTAATGCATAACCAGTTAAAGGTAAGTACAACATTCACAGATATATAATACTTAACAACATAACATTAAATAACTGCGTACAATAAAAAATTATAAAGTTTACAATTAAATAGAGAGTTAATCATTATTTGCTCTGAAAAGAAAAAAAAAAAAAAGCAAACAAACAACAACCTATAACAACCGCTAAAGACCGGTAGGGATATTTAGAAGGTTTAGTAACTACTAAACTATTTTAAGGTAGATATTAGCTCGCTAGGCTTTCCAGGACATGCTTCCTGAATACTGGCAAAGGTTCCGAGAACATGTCAACCCTGGAAGAGATATTGTTATACAGCTTTGACATACGAGCAAGCGGGGAGTTAGCACCCAAAACTTGTTGATAAACTTACAGCGAAATCCACTCACCCTTTCCTTTTTGGCCTGCACCTGCATCTCTAGCGGTATATAAAAGAAGAAACCACATTTTACATATCTTAGTAGAAGATAAAAAATAGTGTGCTTGAAGATAAAAAATAGCGCGGTAATTTTAAGGTAAGACATAATACTTTTGTTTTGTATTTTCATAAAAAAATATGCTTTTTCATTTGTTTGATTATTCGGAAATTTTCTGTACTATATCCGCATTGAATGGATTATATTATATTCGCTATAGCGGGAATTACAAATGATTTAACAAAGTTCAACCACGTTATAGGGCAGCATAATATGTACTCTAGGATATTATAATCAGTTCCCCGGCAACGGTCAAATTGGAAAACGCATATGACCTTTGGTTTACGAAATGCGGGTCAAACGTTCCAAAGACTTATGCCAGTTTGGCTAATAGTTATGACATTATTGTAGGAACTGAGACATGGTGGTCATAAACGATATACCAGATTCGATAAATTATAGTAAATTCTCTGTTTTCGCTCATGACTTAAAATTATATAAATCTATAAATAATGAAAACGACATTTCCCTATTACAAAAGGATATAGATGGTATTCATGAATGGTGTGCGGGGAATAAAATGATACTCAATCCAAAAAAATGTTCATATATTAAATTTACTAGGAAAAGAAAACCCTTTAATTCTTCATACATATATCTAGCCAGAAACTAACAGAACTATCTACTATTCGTGATCTTGGTGAATTATTTGACAGTAAGCTTAATTTTATTAATCATATTGACAAAATCGTAGGATTGTCTTGGAAATTGTTAAGTTTAATAAAACGGGTCGGTAAAAATTTCAAGAACATTCAGACTCTTATAATATTATTTAATATTCTTGTTCGTAGTCACCTTGAGTACGCATCAAGTGTATGGAATCCCTTCTAACGGGTGATTTTTTAAGAGCTTGAGAACTTTTTTAAACAATAAAACGCATAAAATTTGCAAAATCTCATCGGTTCTTTATTTTAAACGTTAGATTGGTACATGACATTTACTTTTTGAAGATAATTTCATTTAAATGTTGACCGCGGCTGCGTCTTAGGTGGTCCATTCGGAAAGTCCAATTTTGGGCAACTTTTTCGAGCATTTCGGCCGGAATAGCCCGAATTTCGTCGGAAATGTTGTCTTCCAAAGCTGGAATAGTTACTGGCTTATTTCTGTAGACTTTAGACTTGACGTAGCCCCACAAAAAATAGTCTAAAGGCGTCAAATCGCATGATCTTGGTGGCCAACTTACCGGTCCATTTCTTGAGATGAATTGTTCTCCGAAGTTTTCCCTCAAAATGGCCATAGAATCGCGAGCTGTGTGGCATGTAGCGCCATCTTGTTGAAACCACATGTCAACCAAGTTCAGTTCTTCCATTTTTGGCAACAAAAAGTTTGTTAGCATCGAACGATAGCGATCGCCATTCACTGTAACGTTGCGTCCAACAGCATCTTTGAAAAAATACGGTCCAATGATTCCACCAGCGTACAAACCACACCAACAGTGCATTTTTCGGGATGCATGGGCAGTTCTTGAACGGCTTCTGGTTGCTCTTCACTCCAAATGCGGCAATTTTGTTTATTTACGTAGCCATTCAACCAGAAATGAGCCTCATCGCTGAACAAAATTTGTCGATAAAAAAGCGGATTTTCTGCCAACTTTTCTAGGGCCCATTCACTGAAAATTCGACGTTGTGGCAGATCGTTCGGCTTCAGTTCTTGCAGGAGCTGTATTTTATACGGTTTTACACCAAGATCTTTGCGTAAAATCTTCCATGTGGTCGAATAACACAAACCCAATTGCTGCGAACGGCGACGAATAGACATTTCACGGTCTTCAGCAACACTCTCAGAAACAGACGCAATATTCTCTTCTGTACGCACTGTACGCATTCGTGTGGTTGGTTTAATGTCCAATAAAGTAAACTGAGTGCGAAACTTGGTCACAATCGCATTAATTGTTTGCTCACTTGGTCGATTATGTAGACCATAAATCGGGCGTAAAGCGCGAAACACATTTCGAACCGAACACTGATTTTGGTAATAAAATTCAATGATTTGCAAGCGTTGCTCGTTACACTCTGTCCATTATGTTATTTTCTTTTTGACAGATCGCGCGTATGAAATATTGTTTCTATTTTCAAATTATAGTACTACAGTAATAATATACTTTCTAGACGGGTAACGCCCACATAGTGAAGTGCTCTGTGCATAATAAACTACCACAGACAATAAGCAGTTCTTGAAATCAGATAAATCGATAAATTGTCTTCAAATCAAATATTTGTAAATTTATTTATTTCCTTCTCGACAGCTACCTTACATTATTTATAGGTATGTGAATTTTAATATTAAAACGCATATGTAGTTAATAACATCTACGTCAAGTTTAAATCAAGAATTATGATCAAGAATACTTAGAAAATCACATACATACCATTTTTTTAACAAACTAGCTAGGTAATTGGTAATTCGCCAAAAATATAAAATTTTGCCTAATTTACTTGGCATGTGTAAAACTTTATTTTTTCATATATTTCTGATCCATTTAAGAGAGAAAAAGGAAAACTTTCTTAAATGGAAAATTATATTATATTATATTATTACATTATATTCGCCAAATATATAATATAAAAATTAAACAAGTAAATTTATTTACATTATTTATTACATAGTCACTCCTCACAACTCCCGTTGCCTAGACAACCCCATAGACAATATATGACAATTTATTTCATGTATTTGAAAAAACCAGATAAACGAATTTAATATTTATAATAAAAATAATATCGCTGCATTAAATCGATTAAAAGTTCTTCTTAAATAAAATCGATATTCTGTTTTAATCGAATCGGTAACTTGCGAGTTCATCACTGATTTCAAAATATCTTAAACTGTCAAAAAGAAAATAATATAATGGACAGAGTATAGTAAGTCTATTCATGATGAAATGTCAAAGCATACTGAGCAAATAATAATGCATGAAAATCATAACCTCAAAAAATCTGAGCAAATACTAATGCATGAAAATCCTAACCTCAAAAAAATCACCCATTATAATGTTCACTCTGATAGGATTGAACTTATTCAAAAAAATGTTACTTGTTATCTGGCGTATCGTAGTCGAGATTGTCCACGTGTTCCCCCCTATACCGTTGTATGCATACATATAATGAATTGGATGACTGCAGAATTACAGTCGGGTCAATTTAATAGGCCACATAATATGACCACCAATAATTGATGTTAAAAAATGTTAAGGCAATTAAACTCGTAAAATATATTATTACAGTACCTATAAAAAAGAGCGTATTCCCATTAAAAGGCCGGCAACACGTCTGTTGTTGCGGGCAGCGATAATTACTTACCATCAAGTGATCCATTTGCTCGTTTGCCCCCCTATCTCATAAAAAAAGTTATTTTCCATAATAACAGTATTCGATTCACATATGTTTAAAGTAAATATCGATTATTTCACCATAATCGGAGTGTTTAAGCAGGTCACCTCACTATGAACAAATGTCAAATGTGGCCTATTAAATTGACCCGACTGTAATATCTTTCATCTGCCTAAGCCCGCGTCTAAACGACTGTGTGTGGAAAAACAATGCTTTTAAACATTATATTAGTGTCTATTGGTATTTATAAGCTATTATTTGATAACCTAATTTATTAATTAATGTAGTTTCATCTCAAAATGTATTATATGAAAGCTGTATTTACCTGTAAAGATATAACATTTAATTTAATTTTCATAATGTTTACTACTGCTAATGTGCAATGTTGTTGGTGAATCTTTTGCAATAATAAAAATTATAAGTGGTAGGAAAAATTTGGACGATTCAAAGGAGTTTTCTACAAAGTCATATTTGAATCAAGTTAATTTTGATTTTATACTTTTGTGGATCAATGGGTGTTTTTTTATTATAAGAACATCCAGACGTCACAACGTTTTTAGGATATTGCATCTAGGAAGACGGCTGCCGAACACTAGATTCAAAGGTTAAGGTAAATATACACGCATGCATAGTTCTATACAAAATAGACATATTCCAAGACTTATTTTTTGGAGTTAACAAACAGTTACAATATCTATTGTATGATTTAGTTTACATCATCCAAGCATGCTAATACTGCAACCAACAACGTTATCCACAAATTAAAAAAACAAAAATAGTGAGCTACATTTGACCTCGGCACCACACACACATATTACATACACAGCATCCGATTTGTTTTATTTTTTATGTTAAAAATAAAACAAGATAATATTAATTACAATTATATGATGTTAGTGCTTGAATATTCTTAATAATTCCAATTTAAATATGCGTTTTGACAAATTAAATACATCTACGGATACAAACATAGAATTATAATTTTTCAAAATTCGATTTAGAGGACAGCGCAGTCCAGTGTTTGTACGACAAACACTGATAGTAAATAAATTGTCAACACAGACCTTACGCTTAAGAGCGGATCTCGGAACTGTGTAATAAATTTTACTGGGAAGGTCCATGCAGTCAAATTTATTATTAATATTTACGTACAAAATATTCATCTCCAGGTCTGTCCTCCAAAGATTTTATATTTCTTAAGAAGCTGCGAATAGGATAAAATTTGCCTACAACATCTGTAATGCATAATTTGTAAGAATTTTTGTTGAACTTTCTCAATGTCCTCCACATACTTCATATAGAATGGACTCCAGATCGCAGCTTCATATTCTAATTGTGAACGAACAAGAGACTTATATAAATAGAGAAAAGTAGTAGGTAAGCTTAAACTCGACAGAGGATCTCATGACGAACCCGTACATTTTAAATGCCTTACTTAAGGCGACCTATGGCATCTATAGTGACTCCAGATCTGCACTGGAAGTCGTAGCCGGTTAGGGATCGCATCATCGGTTGGCTCTCGAGGCGAAGAGGAACTATATCCCTACACTGGGTCAAGGCACACGCAGGGCTCCGGACATTTCCGCTCATTAGCGGGTGGACCAGTTAGCCAAAGCTGCGGCAATTTCATTGCGGAGGAGGCCGGATTATGACCGGTATCCTGTTTCATTCGCGAAGAGGACAATACGTATGGGAATAGGGAATATGCATGATTTTTTTTATGTCTTAAATTATTCATTTACATTTTTATAACATAGAAAAAATATAAATAGGCTTGAAAATAGTCAAGTTTTTATCAAAGTGAAAATGAAAACATTGAATAAAATTGAGCCGTTTAAACGCCGCCATTTTTCGCGCGCTTATGATGACGTCATTGGTTTGGGTCTGTTTCTTTACTAGTAGCGTCTCATTTGCTTAGTACTAATTTTCAATTTTAATTAGCAAACAAATCATGGAAGAAGTAGAAAAACCTTGTTACAAGTACTGTATGGTACCGAAGTGTAAAAATACTACCATCAGTACACCCGATAAAGTGTTTTTCCGCATTCCACGCGATGAAAAATTACGTAAACTATGGTGTAAGATGATGAAGATTACAAAATATCTTACTTAAGTGAGCTTCAACAATATAATATATCGTTAATATTAATAGTTTTAATATAATAGAGGTAAATTAGGAGTTTTTTTAAATACAAATGGTTATGTTATAGGTTATGTTTTGTTGTATTATTTAAACATGAACAAAAATCTATGTGGTTTACTGAAATATACCATGTAATGTAATAATTACCATACAGCTTTCACTCCTTTGATTTCTGCGCTCGTAAAATCGAGATTTGCATCTATTTTCGGCAGATTATCGGATTGTGCTTTGACAAAACCAGTTTCTGTCATCGTCTTAGATTGACTACAAATGTACGAGTATATTCAAAGTAAACACAGTTTTAAATTTTTTTCTCGCAAACACAATTTAACATAGTACGAACACGTATGAATATCGACGCCGATAAATGCAAGACATAGCCATTGACGTCACATATCGTTTCGACCAATAGTGACGCGTTGTGTAAGTTCGAATTTCCCTCCCTTATTTTTCACTTTTTAAATAATATTTTTTGGGCTTAAATAATAACTAAATAAAAAAAGAGTATTTTAAGTATAATATAAGATCAATAATGAATCCCGAAAAAAATATTTGAGACAAATTTAAATTTTATTCATATTCCCTATTCTTCGGGAGTGGGATACGAAGTACGGGGCTGGCACGACCGTGACGAAGCTATTCCCTTATATATTTCCCGATGCAATGTCAGCGTATCGTATGGTACGTATTGTACGTACGCTCCGCCCAGTTTTTACGGGACACGGTGGGTTTGGGCAATACCTCAATAGATTTAAGCTCAAGGAAAATTCGGCATGTATATGTGACCCTGATAAAGACGAATCGGTTCCACACATAATTGTTGAGTGCCCGATATACGAGCGTGAAAGGTATAAATGTGAAGGAAAGATAGATATGATGATAGATAGAGACAGTATGAAAGAAATAATGGGAGACAAAAAGAAGCGAGCGCAGTTCATAAAATACATAGAAAAAATTGCTAGCAGAACAATAAATAGGAACAAGATAGCATGCTAATCAATTATAATATAGTGTAATTAGAATTAGCATGTAAGACAAAGCAATGAGACAAAATAAGGTAGTAATAAATAAGCAAATAGGTAACTTAAAATAAGCACAGTAGAGAGTATAAATAGCATAAGATAAACAAAAAAAAAACAGCAAATAGAAGAAGAATAAATAAAATGTACATAGGTGTAAGTATAACAAGGTCAGAGGAATGACAAAGAAGGAAGGATAGAAAAACTAAAAACTCTGACCTATATGTTGGAGGACAGTAGCAGTAGGATATATAAAAAAATGCCTTACATACTATATATCGTATATGCTGATCCATAATCAACTTGTACTGTCAAATAAAACTCTAAGATCCCCTATGGAAGAAACATGACTCAAGGCAGTATTAGAAAGATGATAATTAAATTGAATAACTTTGATATTCTTGTAATCGAATAAAATTACATTTCGGGATACTAAATCGTAGTCTATTACTAAAACAGTAAGCACTGAGTCTGTCAAGGTCCTCTTGAAACAAACGACAGTAATCAACAGATTTTATGCACTTGTATAGTTTTAAATCAACCGCGTACAGAAAAAAATCCGAATATTTAAAACAACGCTTAATGTCATTTATGTACAAAATGAATGAAAGAGGTCCCAGTATTGATCTTTGAGGAACACCTGAAGATATATTCACGCTGTTAGATTGATATCCATTAACCACCACCTTGTGGACTATGAGAAAGCCTTCGATTCCGTCGAGACATGGGCCGTGCTTCAGTCTCTCCAAAGGTGCCATATAGACTATCGATACATCCAAGTATTGCAGTCACTGTACAAAAACGCCACAATGTCAGTCCGTCTTCCGGACCAGAACTCGAAACCAATACGCCTCCAGCGAGGTGTCAGACAGGGCGATGTGATATCGCCGAAACTGTTCACAGCTACGCTGGAGAATGTGTTTACGCTTTTGGACTGGAGAGGACTGGGCATTAACATCAACGGCGAGAACATGACGCACCTTCGTTTTGCTGATGATATCGTAGTTATGGAAGACTTGGGCATAATGCTCGAAGACCTCAGTAGAGTTTCACACGTGGGTCCTAAAATGAACATGGACAAGACGAAAATCATGTCGAATCACCATGTAGCACCCACTCCTGTGAAGGTTGGAGGCTCTACACTGGAAATTGTTGATGAGTACGTTTACCTGGGACAAATAATCTAACTAGGTAGGTCCAATTTCTAGAAAGAGGTAAATCGGCGGATCCAACTCGGCTGGGCAACGTTTGGGAAGCTACGCGGCATATTTCTCGGCCCATCTACCGCAGTGCCTCAAGACGAAAGTCTCTTCGAAAATTTTGGAATTAGGCTCATCTTATCCTTAACTTCAAAAGTGAAAATGATCTGAACTCCGCCTATTATTTTTAAGGGGTGTAAACAACTCCTTAATGGAAAAATTGACAATGAGCCATTTTATCGCTAGAAAACATGTCTAATAGTAAGTGGTGAAATTGTAAAGTATTTTCTAACATAATTACCTCATATTAAAAAAATTTTAACCCCTTGAAAATCTTACAAACCCTTGCAAACAACCCCTAAATTGAAAAATTCAAAAAATACTTTGGTATGACATAAATAAAAAGATGTAAAATAGAGTAAGTAATATTTTATATTCTCTATAATAATTGTCAAATTTTTAACCCCCTTTCAACTCTTAAAAACTACAGGGTGAAATTGAAATTAATCGACAAACTTTAAGGGGGGTTCTAGTGCTAATAGACATCATATTTGTGAGGGCAAAAAACCAATCTAAGTTGTCAAAAAATAAACCACGATTTTTAGATACTACTACTCGAAACGGGTAAAGTATAGGTACATAAGAAAACGTAAACAATAAAAATTACATGTAAAAAGTATATAAGAAAAATATTACATTAATATTCGATAGACACTTTTGTTTACAAACGTACAGGTGTTTCATTCATAAGTCAGCACTAGGCATTTAGGTAGTTTGCGCGTACGGAGCGGCGTCAGCGCAACCCCACAAAGACGCTTGTGAAGAGACCGCTTCGAAACGAAACAAAGAAACATCAACTTAAAAACCAAAGTAATAAAGTTCTTACGCGCTACGAGACCGACCATTCGAACAGCCGGTATTCCCCGCGCGCATCCTGTCCGGTCGACCAATAGCAAAGCTGTAGGTACCATCGCGCGCAAAATGATAAGGTTGCTAGTAATAATTGCCGTTATTGTATTTTCTTACATAATGTTTCATAACGATTCTAATTATTATTAAAACCTTCATTACAACGGTCAAAATGTCCTAGATAATTTTGTCGATTGATTTCCATTTCACCCTGTAGATACCCCTTGATAAAATTGATATTTCTTTTTTAAATGAAAAGGATACAAATATTATTCCATACTCTCGAAAATGATTGTCATATTCTTAAGCTTTTCTACCCTTAAGACTACCCCTAAATTAAAACTGTAAATATATATGATTACATATTTAAAAATAATTTAATTTAGAGTAAATAAATGCCATTTATTGAATAAAATATTTACAAATTACATAAAATTGTACTATTATTATTAAAACATTATTATTCATGACATATAAACGTTGGTATGTATTCATGCCTACGTGTCGAAAATATATGAGCCATATTATACAATAGTTTTACAATAGTTGTGGGTCTCTATTATACTGCGTACTTTTGCTCCAAATATTCACACCGAAATTTTCAGTTACTAAGTAGAAAAAAATATGATGTTTATGGACCATAACTCCTTCAATTTTCATGCTATCACAATTTATAAAAGCCATTGTAAAGGTAATGAAGAGAGCTACAACATCCTTCATTGCAATATATAGTAAAAAAAAACGTTTTTTAAAACGGTGAAGAGTTAAAGGACTTAAGAGAGGCTGTGATTGCGCTGCCACGCGCTCTTTAAACAATCGTATCTCCGTCAATTTTTGTTTGACAGAAAATACCAAATTGTTTGTCAGAAAAATACCTAAATTTTTAATCCGTACACTTATACGTATCTGTCGTCATTTTTGAGATATTATGAAAATAAAAGTGTTTTTTTTTTAAATTACGTTTTTTTTAATCTTGACGTTTTTGAAAAATATGTGTCCTAAAGCAGTCAAACTGATACTATCTACCAAACTCTTCATAATAAAGTTAATTCTAGGCGAAATACGTTTATTTTGGTGGAAATGGTGTAAAACTTTCTAATAAAATATTTGCTGTGATATTAAATACGACTTTTATTTTTAACCATTACATCAACTGTGACAACAATGACAACTATCAAAAAAACATCATCTCTATGATTTACACTCATTGATATTAAACATCTTACACGAAGATTATTGACTTCATAGTAGGTTTCATTGAACTAATAAAACTACTTTGACATCTTCTCTCAATGAATACCTAATTCTTCAATGAGCTTCATTAACCTTGGTCTTGGCAGGGACTTAGTCAGTATATCTGCTAGCTGATTGACACTAGCAACCTTTTTCACTTTAATCTCTCTATTGTTAACTAATTCCCTTACATAGAAGTGACGTATCCTGATATGTTTTGTCCTTCTATGGAATTCTGGATTTTCCGCCAATCTTATTGCTGCTTCGTTATCGACCTGCAATATTGGTAATGTCTTCACACCAATAAGGTCTTTCATAAGGCGAGCAAGCCATATACATTCCTTCGCACCCTCACTGGCGGCGACAATTTCAGCCTCTGTAGTAGAAATAGCTACACTTTGCTGTCTTTGACTGATCCAAGTAATTGCTCCACCAGCATACTTGCACAGTACTCCTGTAGTCGACCTAGCTGTATGTACATCGCCTCCGTGATCTGCATCACTATAACATTCTATATTATTGTCAATATAATTCTTTTTATAGTTGATTCCGAATCCAATTGTAAATTGTATATATCTCATAATACGCTTGACACGTATACAATCATCATCTGTAGGATTCTCAAGACTTCTCGAAACAACACTTACAGCAAAAGCTATGTCTGGTCTTGTACCAACCATTAGATAGGCCAAAGCTCCAACAATCTGCCTATATCTATTCTTTATATCAGAATTGTCTTGCTTTTCTTGCTTTTGCACATCTTTACTGATAGGTGTCGTAACTGGTCTACATTGTTCCATACCAAATCGTTTCAACAATTTCTTTGCGTAAGACGTTTGATGTATCTTCAGCACGTCTTCTCTGCTTTCAATCTCAACACCTAGAAAATAACTTGCCGGTTTTGTGGTAATCTTAAAACCCTTTCTTAATTCTTCTAGAAATTTATCTATAAGATCTACATTTGTGCCTGCGACTAATCCGTCGTCGACATATAGTGCCACAATTAACTTGCCTGAATTTGAACTCCTAATTAGTAAACAAGGATCCGAATCACTAATTCCAAAGCCAATTTCCTTAAAATAATCTGTTATTCTCTTGTTCCAACAACGTGGAGCCTGTTTCAAGCCATATAAGCTTTGCTTCAGAAGGCAGACACGTCCAGTGCCATCGTCGTACCCTTCTGGTTGTCTCATATATATCTCCTCGTCAAGATTTCCATATAAGAACGCAGTCGAGACATCAAATTGCCTTAGTGCCATATTCTGAGCAGCAGCTACACTTAAAACTGCTCGTATTGTTCCTAATTTGGCAACAGGGCTGAAAGTCTGATCATAGTCAATGCCCCGTCTTTGTGAATAGCCCTTTATGACTAATCTAGCTTTGTGTTTGTCCACTGTGCCATCTGGGTTACGCTTTACCTTGAAAACCCACTTGCACGAAATCGCTTTTCTATTCTTTGGACATTCAACTAGAACCCAAGTCTTATTCTGATTCAACGAGTCAATCTCGCTATTCATTGCTTCTCGCCATTGCTTGACTTCTGGAGACTGTAGAGCTTCTTTAAAAGATGTAGGTTCCGTATAATTTGATTCCATATTCATAACGAAATCTTTGAATTTATTTGGAAGTCGAAGAGTTGCGCGATCTCTTAAAACCATTCGTTCAATTTCTTGAATTCCACCGTCATTCAATAGTTCATTCTCTTCTCTTTCTCCCCCAAATTCAATTGTTTCTTGAATATCATTTTCTGCATCTTCTTCAAAAGAATAATTTGCATCAGAGCCAATAGGCATGACTTGTTCTTCATTACCTAAATTGTCTTCTCTGACTACAATGTCGCTAGCAATACTATTTTCTTCAGTATTACGCTCTACATTACGTGAAATATCCATATCTATGTTTTCCGACAGATTTTCACACTCTAGCCTCTTGGAAGTTGAAGGCTTACTGGGCAATTCCATAGGTATTTCACCAATATTCCGATCTTTATTGTCATTACCTTTTTTAGAAATTTCAGTCTGTCCTTCTAGTGGTTTCTCGTCAAAGGTGACATTTCTGGATCTTATCAACGTGCTTGATTTCCCGTCCCATAGACGATATCCATCATCTTCATCGTAACCAATCAGTGTGCACTTGACTGCCTTTTTATCAAGCTTTCTGCGTTTCTGATCTGGAATATGAGCATAACATGTTGATCCAATTATTCTGAAATGCTTGATCTGTGGTTTTTTACCAAACCAAAGTTCATATGGTGATTTACCCTCAACAGTTGTAGGTCCAGTCCGATTCAAAACATAAACAGCTGTTTTTACTAATTCTGCCCACATTTTTTGAGGTAACTCCTCATGTGCATACATCATGGAGCGAGCGCACTCACTCCACAACTATACGGTTTTCCCGTTCACTTAGTCCGTTCTGCTCTGGGGTGTACGGCATCACCAAGCGTTGTCTTACTCCAAATTCAATCAATATCTTCCTCACATTCTCATTATTGAATTCACTTCCATTGTCACTAAGAAGTTCTTGTACAACATGACCAGAATTCTTTGACTCAGACAACATTTGTTTAAGTTTCATGTAAACTTCAGACTTATTCTTAATAATATATACAAATCTATATCTAGTGAATTCATCCTTAACTATGAGAAAATATCTACATTTTGAATATGATTCAGGGAACGGTCCGCAAACATCCGTGTGTAGCCTTTCACCAGCTTTAGTTGCTTTTTCTCGTATGCCAAATTTTCTCTTGTGCATTTTTCCAAATAAACAACCATCACACAATTCATTTGTAACTGTTGTTTTAATTCCAAATTCCCGTTCAATAAGACTCTTGATGTGCCTTTTGTCTTGGTGACCCATACGTTCATGGTACAGTTGAAGCATATCTTCTTTCTGTATAACTGTCAGATTGATCAAAGCAGCAGGTGTGACAGTCTTACAATCTAGTCTGTAAAGACCTCCATACCTCATACGTTTACCCGTAACTATTACTTTGCGACCAATCTTCAACATGCATGTCGTTACTTTGGATGTAAACATGCTTGTAGGACATCTATCTTGTGCAGCTAACGGTGAAAAGAGATTTCTGTTAATCTTAGGTACGTACCAAACATCTTTCAAATAAAAGTGTTCAACTTTTCCATTTATGTTTGTGGTAAATTGTATATTTCCTTTACCAATTGCTTCAACAACGCTTCCATCCGCCGTCGTAACAGAGTGAGTCTCATCAAAATGTTCAAAGTCTTCAAACAAATCTGACCTCATCGTTACATGACTGGTAGCACCATTGTCTACATACCAATTATCGTAATCTCTTGTACCTGCTGAAACAGAAAAAACCGACATTAAAGTCATACTGGCTTTATTTGTTTCTTGTTTATGTCCAGACTTCTTAGGACAATCCTTCTTCAAGTGACCTATCTCCTTGCAAATGAAGCAACGTCTGCTATCCTTCTTAGAAGTCCCTGGGCTTGGTTCATTGTTCCTTGCAAATTTCTTATACTTTCCTGTCTTTACAGTTAGAACTTCACCGCTCAATTGTTCGTTTTGACAGTTTGCAAGCACTTTTTCATGGATACACAATTGACTGGTTAAATTCTCTACCGTCCTGTCACTCTTCGACATAAGCATCCAACTCGACTTAAACGAAATATATGTATCCGGCAACGTATCCAAAATTTTGCAAATTAATAAAAATTCTGGCAAATCTGCATTTTCACCAGACTTTATCAACTCCTCTTTCATAATGTGCCACATATTTTTCAGTTTAGATATATGAGTAGCCATGTCATCTGAAAAATCCTTTTTTGTCTTAAAGAATTGTAAGCAAGCATCGTACAAACGATTTTCATCAACTCCTTCATACAGCCTGTGTAATTCATCCCAGACATCATTAGGTTTTGACAGTCTTATAACTTTATCGAGAATTTCATCCGAAATGTTATTTGTTATCAAAAGTAAAGCCATACTCGAAAGCTTATTAAAATCAGATAACTTTTGATTATATTCACCCAAGACAGTAGTAGTAGCATCTCCCGCATTTAAAACTGGTCTTTCAGGTTCTTTGGTCTGACCTTTCACTATATCCATCAGTCCATCAATGCCTTTTAGCATCGCCAACATGCGATATTTCCAGTGAATCCAGTTAGTCCCATCAAGTTTCGATATATTTATTTTTGATAACTCCATTTCGTTTATTTTCCAGCAAATTCCTTACTATTAGCCCATAACCTGTAAAACTCTCAAGAAAATATTTGCTGTGATATTAAATACGACTTTTATTTTTAACCATTACATCAACTGTGACAACAATGACAACTATCAAAAAAACATCATCTCTATGATTTACACTCATTGATATTAAACATCTTACACGAAGATTATTGACTTCATAGTAGGTTTCATTGAACTAATAAAACTACTTTGACAAATGGCACTTATGAAAAGACCATAGACCACCCATTCATTTAAAAGAAAAAACATTAGATGCTCCCCTTATTTGCAATACAGCTCACTTAAAAGACTTTTAATAGTGATCATTTTAAAGCTCTCAAGCACTACAAAACCTTTTTGTATTAGAATGCATAAAATGCATCTGTTCGCCGCTAGATGGCATTGACCACATCGATAAAATTTCAAACAAAATAAAAAACGGCTTTGATCTTTAATATCTAGCTTAATATTGCACTGAGAATATTTTATAATAAACCAAATTGTTCATTGTTTTACCTGCTACAATTTTGTTTTTTTATAAAATTTTCGATAAAACGTATATTTTTGGAGATATTTGCAAAAAACCAAATTTTCAATTGCTAATAACTTGAAAAGTATTGAATTTATTGAAAAACTTTATAGATGATTTTTTGCTTAAAATTAGGCCTCCTATCGATATCCGATGTTATTTTGAAAAATAATCCCCCCCGAGAAGGGGTGGCAACCACCCTCAGGGTGGTTGCGGAGTTCAAATCGTTTTCTCTTTTGAAGTTAAGGGTAAAATGAACCTAATTCCAAAATTGTATGCAATTCCGTTCACAGTAAAAAAAATCGGATCAATAATGTTTCAATGATAGCACTATATTAAGTGTTTAGATTTCATTTCTGCAATAAAACAGATTTTTTTGTTTTGCAGCCCTTTTGTATTAATGAGAGATATGCGCGAAAGGCACGGTACACCAAAGAGGCTCCGGCCTGAATGGGTGAGGATTGCTCATGGCGAAGCAGAAGGCTACCGGAAACGGGAGTACAAGTAGTAAGGACGCTAGTAAGAATCCTGCGTTAATTGATCAGGGGGGTCGGATCGCGTCGATCATCATTTATGTGCTTCCGGCGCGACTGGCGCGCGATGCCTACGTACAAAATGACAAGCAGATATTTTCACCAATTAGTGTGAAATCCTGATTACTCCAAAGTTATTATGATTAGTTTTAGTTTTAAGGATTTTCTCTAATATAGGTATGATTGTAAATAAAGTGTTCCACAATATGTGTTAATTTTTTATTATTTTGCGTACACACATTTTCAGTTTCAATTCTACCTCAGGTCTGGGGTACATTGTATATATGTCACGCCTTGTTTCCTATGGGGTAGACAGAGACCACCTCTCTCCATCTGCTACGATCCTGGCACACTTCTCTTGCTTCCTCCACTTTCATGAGCGTCTTCATGGTTCACAATAAAATAAAACAGGCACAGTGAAACATCAATTAAAACCCTAAAAAGACAACAAAAAATAAAGCAGTCTTATTCTAAATTAGTGTAAGAGTATAACATTGCATAGTAAATCATTGTTGAAAGTGTATAGATTACTAGCTTCCGCCCGCGGCTTCGCCCACGTGAAATTAGTTTTTGTCAATCCTGGTCCCTTATGTCTAGGGTACCAAGATTCATGGTTTTATCTTCAATTCAACCACTATTTCACCCCCACACTGGTAAAAAATTCAAAATGCTAGAACAAACGATTTTTTGTTTCTTATGACGTGATATTTGACGAATTTGCGTACTAACTTTGAACCCTTATTTCACCCCCTAGCTGGTCGAAATTTCAAAAATGCTAGAACAAATGTTTAATGATTTCTTATCAAGTGCTTAAATATAGTTTCATGGTTTTATCTTTTCAAATTAAGAAATCCCATACAAACTTTCAACCTCTATTTCAACCCCTTCATCCCTTTTTTCGAAATAAAAAGTAGCCTATGTTCTGTCTCAGGATCTAAAGATTATCTGTACCAAATTTCATCAAAATCGATTGCGAGGTTTAAGCGCGGGAATGCGTAACAGACAGACAGACAGAGTTACTTTCGCATTTATAATATTAGTTGGGATTAGCCTGTTGTTTAGTATTATCGGAGACTTGTTGGTGGCAAAACCACAAAATATCTAGGTACATAATGTCTGAGAGAAGTTTCACTGTGCCCCATAAGCCGAAAAAACAATCAACTGCTAATGGCAGCTACTATTACTCTAAAGGTTATGTTAATCAATAAACCATGTCTATAAATGCTTAATAACACGCATTTACTATTAAATAAAATGTAAACCTGGAAGAAAGTTTTTTTTTTAATAATGTTTCATCAGTAGAAAAAACTTTCAATCAAAATCTATTTTTTTCTCATCACACTGTCACAATGTTCGCCAGGGTCTACTTCATGTTTTATTCAGAATTTTATTTGTAGTTACATTGTAGCCCGTGTTTCATAAATCTCCTATTCTCTATTGTACAGAATGTATGGAAATTTATAAAGATTTCGAAGAAATGATCGCATTTCCTCTATGAGTGTTATACTTTATAGAAGAGGGAAGAATTTAAATAAGATCTTATATATTATACGTTTACTTTTTATTTATAGGTATTTCTAGTACGCGAGCTTACCTAATCTCTATTTATTTCCAAAGGTTATTTTTTAAATTACGTTAGTATAACATTAGCATATGTTGTGTAGGGTACCTAACAAGAAACAAGGTCAAACACAATACACTACAGCTTCAACAAGGTTAAAACTATTGAGACTAATTTTATTTTATTTTTCATTAAAAATGTCCTTCAAATGTTCGGTTATCTGTGATTGCGATGTAGCTTCAGGAGCCCTCGTATTCTTCAACTTTGTGTAATCCTGCCGCTCGATTTCTACCGCGGCAGCCGATTTCTCAACTAATTCGCTTTCAAGTACACCTTCGCGCTTTAATTTTTCATATTGCTTCAGAAGCCTCTTAGTATGTGATTCCCCAGTAGGACTCAACATATTTACTGCTCCCATGCCATATCCATTTGAATGGAATTTTCTACAACAAAACATTTTCTAGTTACTAGAATTGATAGTTGTTTGATCAAATATATAATTATTCTAATTACCATAAACGCCTATCCAAATACGATGGAATCCAACAAAATGGTACGATAAAAATGAAAGGTGCAGGCAGTAGTTTCCTCCTTACTTCAAGTACAAGCAAACTCAAAATGAACTCCTGCTGCGAACTTTCCAATGCGGTCAGATATGTTCTATTTCAAACGAGGTTATAACCACTGCGCTGCTTAGCACATACCTCTACTCTCGAATTACATTATTAGTAACTCTTCATCAAAAATATTCTTATGTGAGTAATAAAATCGCACACCATGTTCTTGGTATATTTTTTACAGATTTTTTTCCCTTAACGCTAAAAATTTTTAGTTTAAATCATAAGGTAAAATAAAAATATTTTACCAATATACCAAAATATTTTATATATTTTTATTTGATGATGTATTTTTTATAATTTTTTGTGTTAATGATTTAGTCTTGGATTGCTATTATGAATCCTTCAGTTTCTGGGAGTAAATTACCTATCTTAAGCCATATGTTTGATGCTTCATTATTTATATGTACATGCTGTAAATCGTGTGGATGTCGGCCATATAGGACTTTCTTTTTCCAGTTTTCAATCTTTTCTTTCTGTAGATTATTTTCGTTATACTGTTCTCTATCTATCCGATCGTTTAAGTTGAGTGGTGTGTAGTTGTTATCGTTTAGGGTAATAGCTTTATGGATTTTACTGGTTTGAGATTTCACGTGGAAAAATGTTGTAAGGTTATTAATTTGTTTTTGCCATAATTGCTTAATATCTATTAGGCCTCTCCCTCCATTTTGTCTTTTAATAGTCAGCCTCTCTATTGCAGATTTTTTGTCCTAATTGTGTGTATCCTAAGTATTTATATAAGTCAGTCGATTCCATTGCTGATATCGTGTCTGTATTATTTAAAATGTAGTCACCAGGTCGTATTTTGCCTCTTATAATGTGTAGTATTTTGCACTTGTCTAGTCCGAATTGCATATTTATATCTGTGCTGAATTCTGTTGTAATATCTGTAAGTTTTTTCATATCCCTCATAGATTTTGCATACAACTTAATGTCATCCCTGTATATAAGATGTGAAATTGTTGTTTCTGTTATACCGTTTTTTAAACCATATTCGACCTGGGACGTCTACAGTAAGTGAGACAGAGGGTTCAGTACGAGGCAGAACCACAATGGGCTTAAAGAATCTTCTTGATAAATACTAATTAAATATAAATAATACAATATATAATATAATATATATAAATAATGATTATAAAGGGATAATATTTTTAAAGTTAATGCTTGTTGCAACATGACACTCTGTGTCTTTTAATATTTTGTGGTTTTAAACACCTATTGATATATAACATTGTTATCTTAATTAGTTCTGGAATTACAATGAGTCACCTATAGATATAGGCCACTATTGTCAAAATGATTCAATACAAAGGGCACGGTTAAATTTGATACTTGAGGGAACTTAGAAATATTTTGTTTACATTAGCGCTCAATATATTCTTGTGCTAGCTTATTGTTCGACCAGTGTTGAATATCTTAGTGGTGTGTAAGGAAGACAATTTTGTATACATCGCCTTTTGTATTCGTTTTGAATAAAATCGATATGAGTACTCGTAGAAATCTGTCTGACTTTGAAATACAGAGAAAACTGCAAAATCTTCGAAATTTGCGAAGCTCAGAATCTGAATCGGGTGGAGAAGTCACTGCCGAAGCAGTTGATATCGCAGATACGGACTACATACCTGTGATCAGAAACCGATTGTTGTCGGACAGTTCAGATTCAAGTGAAGATATCGAAATAGAATCACTTTCCAGTGACGTGAGCCCTAATCGTCGCAGTATCGCATTGAGAAGCAGGCGTAGAGCAGGGCGAGGTCGACGTGTATATACATGATTTTATGGTATTTTGCATAAGTATCACTATAGTTTGCCTAAAAAGGCGTACAATAATTTTATGTCAATGAACTCCTATATACTACATTATTACATTACATTATACATTATTACGTCAATTAACTATTTAACATTATTACGAAAAATATATCTACTTAGTCACTTATTAATATACCATTCAAAAAATTATATATTACCTATTTGTTTTTATCATTTATAAATTCTGTATCACTATAATACATTTTAGAAAATAGCCATTGTTCAAGACAACTTTTAAATCTGGGCATATCCATTTTCCTTATTTGAATAGGCAGGTTGTTGTATATCTTGTGCGACATATGAAATAAGCTTTTATTATAAAACGCTGTAGTACGCATGTGCTCTGTGACTATTCTAGACTTATCTCTAAAGTTAATGCTAAGCGTGGTGACAGATTTAAATAAGTTTAAGTGTTTTTTGACAAATACTGCTACTTCTTTGATATACAAACAAGGAAGAGGCAGGATCATATATTTTGAAAATAAAGGCCTACAGGAATCTCTCTGTGTTAGCTCACCAATCGCTCTAATGCAGCGCTTCTGCATTTTAAATGCCTCTATACTGTTCACCGAGTTACCCCAAAATAAAATATTAAGGCATAGCTTAAAGTAGATTGAACATATCCATAATACGCCAGAATTGCAGTTTTTTCTGAAGAAGTTCGTGCAATATGCCGCAGTGGATACGTAATCGATAGTTTGTCACCAACATTTTGTACATGCTGTTTCCTAGGTAGTATACGAATGCCGGTCTTTCTAGTGTTAAGTAATCCTTTACAGTATAATAAACCTTTTTTCATGAGAGTATTTTTGATAATTAATTTAAACCTGTGATAAGGCAAATAAGTAACAGATTATGGAAATTTATCGATATACTATGCATTTCCCTACAAAAAAACCTCTAGTTTCTTGCAGCCTATACGTTGGAACGGCAAGCTTAACTCTTTTAACTTAAATTCAATTTTCATAAATGTACTGACCTGCTACAGTCAATATACTAATTCTTTTAAATAAGTTTTTCAGTCTTTCTGAGATTTTGGTTTCGTTTTAATTCACATATAGCGCGAACCTTTTTTGACAAGGTACGAGGAGCTAGTAGACTATATAAAATACACAAAGAAATTTTGAAGTGGAGTTATTGGAAGAATGAACTTATTTTGTGGCGAAAACTCATCAACATAATAAATACCTACAACCTCTAAGTACTTACGCTCTTATGACGTCTTCGTGGTAGAGAATGGGTTTGATTGGTTTTATATCCGGTTTGGGTCTGGCATACTTCGGTTCTACCAGTGGGGGAAATGCTTTATACACGTCGTACCACAATGGTCTGTCGTCAGGCTTAATACCTCCACGCAAGAGTAGGCCTTCAACACTAAAACAAATTTGGGAATGTACTTTAATTATATTGAACATCAAGCAAGTATTAAACTAATCTCAGGTATATATTATAGATCGGTATAAAAAAATCTTTAGTAAACTTTTGAAATCCGAAAGTATAATTTTCTTCAAGTGATACCATAATTATTCAATCACTAGTAACCTGTAGAAACATACTGTATACATAAAACTAAGCCTTTTTTCTTTAAATACTTAATTTTTAATAATGATTCTAAATTAAACTTAATATTTACTGAATTGTATGTCCTTTTTTTTTTGTTAATTTTTGATGACAAAATGAAGTCAACTTTACTCACTTAACCAAATGCAAAGTTTTCCGATTGGTACCTTAGTATCTAGGTATTTTGTATTAATAGGAAAAAAATTAAAGAGAGGCCACCTTATTCATAATAGTCTGCTAACGTAAAGCATTGCTAATTCTTACTCTGTCTTTTTCTATTGACCTAAGTCAGAATGAAAGATAGCACTCTGTAGCAACCATTATGGGGCTGAGGTAATAGTTCATTTTGGTAAAGGGCCACTTGTTCAAAATAGTTTGGGGATCCCTGGTCTAAATGAATGACAACTTACTTGAACATCTCAAGTTCAGCACATTAATGCAATATCAAACATGTTTGTAAATAAAACCATTGTATGTATCATATAAATTATTTTTCCTTGTTTCTTAAATGTAAAAGTTATTTAATTAGTACAAGGATACCTATAAAACTGTGTACTAAACTGTTTCCTGTTATATGTAAGATAATAAGCTTTTTAATTTATAACTTTAGCATTATAAATGAATAAAGAAACGATTGATTACAATCAACTTGCTTGATTTATCTGTGCTTTAAAAAGTTATTGTATGGGATTACTCGTATCACTGAAAATTGATAAACAACGAATATTAGTGTAAAAAACGAAATACTGTTTTTGGTAATAGATATCTAATATTTTATGCCATAGTTTGCATTATTTATCCTTTAATAATATTTCTATAAACGGTGATAGATAGCAATTATTCTGAGTGGTATACATTTTATGATTACTCATATAGCATTAATTTTTCATCCGACACAGTGCTATACCAACATAATTTGTACACTAGTTAAACTAAAGGTATAAGTGACAATAATGAGTTTTATAGGAGCATAAATACTTTGTATGAGTTAATAATCTTTTCGGATTTAATCTATTTATGCACAGTGTAGCCCAATACCTTCTAATAAATGCCAAGTTTGTAGTAAAACTTAACTATCCCAATAAAATTGACACACATGCTATATTGCAGACAATTTATTATCACAAATTAACAGGATATACTATGTGAGACTCTTGTTGAACATTAAAATTGTACTATGCCAGCAATTTTTTTTTAATAAAAGTAGAATACTTTGTATTATATAATATTTACATATTGTTGGTTTGTGTAAAAAAGAACAATTTTGGTTAGTTGATTATCCTACTAAGAACCACAGTTAATAAGCTTTTGGTAGAACAAGGTAAATTCATCAATACAAGTTTTGGGTAGGTTTGATTGACTTATTCTGTTTGGTTTAGTATCAACCCTGTACATTGAAAAGGGTTTAAGGTCTGTTAATTTACTAATAGGAAATGTAGGTGAAAAATAAAAATAAATTATGTAATAGTTATAAATTTAATTTAAGAAATCAGCCATACAGCTGAATACAGAATGTTTCATATCATAGTCAATTACAACTATATAATATGCTAGTTGAAGTTAATAAGAAAATAATTACAAATCAGCAATAAAATTCAGTAATAATTTATATATCATTCTGCATAACATGAAATATTGTACGTCGTAACATTTCATAACCATTTCTTTTTGTTTCTGATATAAGATTTTGTTGTAGTTTTTTTATATCATCTACTAATTCATCAGCAAATCTTTCTGTTTCTGCTTTATGATTATATTCCATTTCTTCAGACCTAAAATCAAATTTAAATGATGTATGATATAAAAATGTTTTTAGTATCATCAAAGTATGTACAACCGTGTTACGAAAGAAAGAAATACATACTCTTTCTTGAAAGATGAATGAATTTCTTTTAGGGCTTTTAATTTTTGTTTTTGAGCTAGTGTTGCCTGTTGCATACATTTTATTACAGCACTAGTTAAATGTTCCAACTTTTGCTCATTCTCTTTCATGGAATTGTAATCTGCTTCTAATTGAATTAATATATCAGATAATGATTTCAACAAGTTAGTGTTGCCAATCTTCCTGAAATTTACAAGATTGAATAATCTTTGTAAAGATATATGTATAGTGAAATCATTAACTCCAAAGTTGTATTTTATTACCTTGCTTCTACTTGATGACCCATCACATCCAATAACTTTTGACGAGATTCTTCACATGTTGCTAATGTTGCATTAGTCTTCTCCTTTTTAATGTTGCTTTGATATTGACCTATAAATTTAGCTATACCTTCATCACCTTCAGTCCTTTGTCGTTTTTGTACTTTTTTTTGTTTAGAAGAATCTTGCATGTATTGAGACTCACTAATGAAATCAATGTCTTGAGATACTAACGCTGAAGTTACATTTTTTTTTTTCATATTCGGCATTGTTGTAGATATTTACTAAATTCTTAAATACAAAAAGAGTAACACACTTAATTACGTACCGAAACCGTTGACAATTCGCGCGCTTTAATAACTTGTGACACGGGCGTAAAAAGGCGGGCTATTTAGTTCTATTTTTGAAAATCTTTTTTAAACGCTACAAAAAATAAACGAGTAAAAAGTTTTAGGTACTAACTAACATTACTAGTCAAATTTAATACTTACCGCGTGACAATAGTCCCAATCCGTTCTAATCTACTACTAGCCATTTCTATTAGAATTAATAAGGCATCCAATTTTTAAACAATCAAAATTGTCCGTTTTTAAATTAATTGCTTCCGTCTTAACATTAAAAATATTATGAAGCTTACTAAATTTAACTAAAATTAATCTACGTTGAGCATAAACATGAAGTTTTAGGTGACAGATTGACAGACGAATATATCGCAGATCAAATCAGACAGACCAAATACAGATACTGCCTAAGTATTTTTAAGATTCGTAGGTAAATATCTATCTTTGACACAGATGAATACTTATAGTTTGCAAGAAGTAAATAGAAAATAGTAGTAGTATAGGTCTACCAGGATCTGATGTCAAAAAAAGTTAAAAATATAGCTATTTTCATATAGCAACAAAAAATGACATCTGTCAACTGAAATTTCAAGAAATTGTTTTTGAATTGTCTTCAAATTTTCTTTGAATTGTCTTCAAAAGTGGTGAAAAAGTTGAAGAACCCTCTTCGATCGCAAGTAAATGTTGTTTAAATTTTTATCAAAGAATTATTGATATTGAGCCATGTGTAAGCGTTGACTGGTTAGTAGGAATGACACGTCTTGACACTTTGGTTTATTCTGTTTTTCGTGTGTATTATATTATATACTAAACTTTGGTTTATTTGAAGGGGTTTCTAATAAGACGATTTTTTGCTGAAAGCAGATCTAACAGAGGCATATTTAGTAAGCCCGGTAGAAAGAGGAAAGATGGCAAAAAAAACTTGGATTGTTTTTTCTGTGTGAATTATATTTAGCAGAATTGAAATCACAGTGGAGAGGCAAATATACTTATTTATTTTTCAGTAGTTCAATAGAGAGTGACAGAATGTAAATATGTCATGGTATAAAACAATACATTTAAAATAGGAACCAAGGGTGTGCTATTAGAATTAGACAAACCAAGGAGTATTATTTCTACACCTCCCCGTAATGGTACACCCTGTAGGTAAATAAAAATTAATAACAATAAATCCGTATCAAAGTTATGCTGTACACTAAAGCCATAAAACTAAACACTTAACTAACACAACATAATAAACAAACAGACTGTATAAAAATATCGAAACTATCATAATACAACCGACTATCCTACCTTAAGCCTAATGATGATGAGCATTTACAATGTTTGATTTTAGCTAATGGCTTGGTGAGGATGTCTGCTATCATGTTAGTGGTCGGTATGTACTGTAATTGAAAGTCCTGTTGTGATAGTTCTCGAATGACCTGATGCCTTCGTTCGTTTCGTTCGTTTATATGTTTCGTTCGAGAATGATAGGTGTTATTGCGTGTTAGTTTTAATGAACTTTGATTATCGTTATCGGTGACCATATATGGTCATGGGATGAATGATATCAAAGACATCTTTGATCAGCGTCCTAAGATATATGGCCTCTTTGCAAGCATCTCCCAAGGCCATGTATTTTGCCTCGATGGTCGAGAATACACAGATTCAAGTATTTGGAGCGTATGCAGTAGAATCGAGAAGCTGATATAATCAGCTTCTCGATTCTATAACTAGATGTAGTTTATTTAGATAAAACCTACATACACGGTTCATGTTTAGTGAACAAATGTTGCCAAAACAAATATATTACAGACCCATCTAAAAGTATTTTGACAGGACCTAGATGGAGATGGCTGGTGGAGAAGATGGTTTTGTGCCAAAGTATTATTTGGTTCATAGGTTAAAGAGTAGGTACATCTGCAAACTACCACCATGATATGAATAAAGATAACTAAGAAATGGGTTACGAAGAAGTCGATTCCCAACCTTACAAAACCTTCTTTAATTGTCATGGTCAACGCCAAGTTCCATTCTTTACAATTAAACAAACCGCCTACATAAGCCGATCGTATTGCTGTTATAAAAGGATAGCTTCAATCAAATATCCCTTACGACGATAAATGGCGTAAATGTCAATTATTGGAAGCAGTAAAAAATCATAAGTCTGAACCTAAATATCAGATAGACGAGATTTTATAATCACACGGCTACGTAGTCTTGTGACACCCACCATATCATTCATTGTACGTTAAGCCCCAAAGGATTAAAATTAATGAAACAAAAAGTTGTGGGTAAAAACGTCAATAAACCTGCAAGCAGGGTTGCCAGGTGTTCGGTATTCTACCGAACCGTTCAGTAATTATGTACTATGTTCGGTGTTCGGTATAGCAAAAATACCGAAGTATGGGCAGTTCGGCATTTTTGTCTGATAAGATTTTCTCCCTAATAAACGATGTAACTGTCAGATTTTACGCAATCGATCGACAATCGATGTTGTCGTTTCATGCACGCGCTCATTGTTTTCGAGCCATTTCGTGGATTGCGCTGCGATGTGAAGTGTGCACCTCTTTCTTACGCGCGGTGTTGTCATTCCGAACGCAGTTTAGAGTTTAGTTTAACGCAGTTTAGTTTAGAGTTGGCGTTTGAGTCGCACGCGGCGTACGTGACTTTGCTGTAAAAAACAAACGAGTGTTTCCTACATAATCGGTAAGTTAACACTTTGTTTTGAAATCTATTTATTGAAATTAATGGCATGTATAACGTGAAATACATATTTTATTTGATATCATCTAACTACGAATAATTAAATTAGTGTTTTTAATCGTTTCAGATTTTTTAAGTTCAGTGAGAAATATGGACTCTCCTCCAAGAAAATCTAAGCGTCTTCACGGTGCTTGTGTTTTTAAGCAAGAATGGATAAGTGATGCTAGATTCTCTAGCTGGATCAGTCAATCAGATGATAAATGCTAGGCCAAATGTAAGATTTGTTTGTCTACATTTAGTGTAAAGAATGATGGAGTAAAAGCTCTTATACAACACAGCAATAGCAAAAAACATAAATTATTGGTGCAATCTAAAAATAAATCGAGCAGTATTAGTAACTTTTTTATACCATCAACACAAAACTTTAAAGAAAAAGTGGCAGCTGTCGAACTCGCTAAAACTTATCACACAGTCAAACATGGACACAGTTACAATTCTTTTGACTCTGGCAATAAATTAGATTCTTTAATTTACCATGACTCTGAGTTGGATTCTAAAGTGCAATTAGGCAGAACTAAAATGGAAGCTATCACACAAAACGTATTGGCTCCTATACTCTGTAGAAACAGTTGTGAAGTAAATAAAAGACCAAAATAGCAAGTTTTCCATTTCTATTGACGCATCCAACAAAGTTAACAGAATTTTTTTCCTCTCGTTGTAACATTTTTTGATGATGAAGATGGTATGGTCAACTACTTATTAGATTTTCATGAAGAACCTGACGAAACTGATATAGTATCTTATAGTGCTGATAATGCATCAATTAATTATGACCGCATTTGTTCGGTGTTTCAAAAACTACAACAGCTGAACCCAAAAATCGTCAAAGCAAACTGCAATTGCCATGTCCTGCATAATGCTGTAAAACATTGCATGAAATTATTATCCTACGACGTTGAAAGCCTTGTGCTTAAAGTTTTTGGTGAATTTTCAATTAGTGCCAAAAGGGTGGAGGTGCTAAAAGAATACTATGCTTTTGTTAACCAAGAATATCATGCTGTACTTCGCCATATAACAGTTCGATGGGCCACTTTGTTTCCGGCTGTGGAAACAAAGACTATTGCTTGATTGGAATGCTATCAAAAGATATTTTCGTGAAGAGGGTGAAAACGAGTGCAATAAGATTATTTGGTCCTTCGTTGCTAATGAAAACAGTGGATTGCCTGAGTGCTACATTTATTTTGTGCACCATCTTTTGAATTTATTTGAGAAAAGCATTAAGATTCTAGAATCCGAGTACATCACTCCGCTAGACATATATGATGTTATGGCTTCAATTAAAGATGATATAGAGATTCGGAGAAATGATAGCTTTTTTGGAGTAAAAGCAAACCAAGAAATGCAGAAAGTGAATGAAGTAGATCGTAATAAATTCAGAAGCGAAGCTCTAGTTGCGTATGAAAGAGCAGAGGATTATTTGAAAAAATGGTTTGACTACGAAAACTCTCCATTCAAAGCATTTAAGAACGTCGATGTAGAGAAGGTAGCTCCAACATATGAACATTTCGTAGAAATTCAAAAGCTGTTGGTGTGAAGACGACATTGATAACGCTTTTGACATTGATAACGATTATGCTTTGTACGAAGAGATTCGAGTTCTTCAAAAAACCTTGGAAGCAATAAAAAACCTAATTTGAAAAGAATAATTAAAACGGTAATGGCAATACCATGTAGTAATTGCCTATGTGGAAAGAGTATTTAGCCATCTGAATCATTTATGGACGGACGGAGTCGTAATAAATTAAGTGTGGATATGGTGAAGGCTGAATTATGTATACGATGTAATTTCAGTCTGACATGTCACGAAATGCATGAGGCAGTAAAAGTAAATCAAACATTACTGAAAGCGTGCATTAGTGAGAAAAAGTATGATTTTTAGCTAGTATAATAAATAGTACTTTGAAATAATTAAAACTTGTTTTTTTTTTGGTCACACTGTTCGGTATTTATTCGCAAAAGACCTGGCAACCTTGCCTGCAAGTGATACAAAATATTTAATAGAAGAAGCTTTCTCTCAAATAGGGATCGACGAATGGCATACATATACCTAGTAAAAACTGAAAATCAATTCATAAATACTGCGTCTTCCTCTTCCAATGAAGACTTTTTTAGATGTGCTTATTAGAGCAGAGATATGCTATAAAGTAATCTTTATTGCACTATGCTAGAACTGACATCTCTGATTGATGTGTAGATACTTTCACTATACTAACATTATATATGTAGAACGTTGTGTTTTAAATGTATTATATGGCTCTTGTCTCAAATAAACATTAATTGGTTACTCAATAGTGTTGACTATTCTACCTATGATCCAACCCTCTAATAGGTTATGGGCGTAGCACGTCAGTAATGCACAATGAGTACCGAAGGCGAGAATACTAAAACTAATGCATACGAGAGATTGCAGAGTTCTCGGGAGACAGGTAACATGAGCACGAACACACCAGCAATAGGACAGTTTTGCCTTCAGTTCTACCTGACGGATGCAAATCCGTATCGTGTGTGTATAATCTAGCCTTAAGGGAAGCTCGCGTCAGCAGTGGCAGCGCAAGACCTAAACTTGATGTGGGCATGGTACATTTTGCGAGGCCCTCTGTTGGTGCAAGAGAAGGAATATAAAATAAGATTTCCATACTTTATCAAATATATTTACGGCTGTGAGGCGCGAGGCCTTTTGCACCGCGAGGCCGTGGGCAGTGGCCCACACCGCCCACGCCTTACGCCGCCCTGCGCGTCAGTCGGCCGAAGGGACTGAAGCAATTCGTTCACATCGGCCTGACGGAAGAACTGAACGGGTCGTGTATTGACAAATCAGTTCAGTTGGCGCCTGAGCTGCGACTGTGCGGACGTTTCTTTGCTCTTTCTTTCTAAAATGGCGTCATGGTCGAAAGATTTTTTATTGGAATTCATAGCAGTGGCGTAACTATAGGGTGGCAAGTTGGCAAAATGCCGCGGGCCCCCAGCCTGAAGGGGCCCCCGATCAGGAAAGTCTCAACTCCCTAAGTACATTTATTATTACACTTAAGTAAAAAAAAAAATTGTCTTTAATTTATTTGTCACCTCCTTAGTTGCTTACACAAGTAAAAAAAGAATACGGGTAGGTATTATAATTTTTCAATAAATTAGTAAAAAAAGATTTAACCCAGTTTTAGAATGAATGGGTAAAATCCAATTAATAATTTCGGAAACATGCATGGACAAACATACTCCAAAATGTGTATATTGAGTAATTATAATTTTAAAGTTGTTTGAACCTACTTCACGTAGTGATTTATTAGTTACCTCTTACAAATAAATGTTTATAAATGAATAGGTATTATAAAAATAAAAATGCTATTATTGTTGGTTGAGCTTTTTTTTTAAATTGGGAGATGGGAGGGCCCCTCCGATGAATTTGCCACGGGCCTCGAACGGTTTATAGTTACGCCACTGATTCATAGAATTGTTTAAAACACAAGAACCGCTGTGGTTAATAAAATCTAAAGATTATTACAATAAAGGAAAGCGAAATGCTTGTTATGACTTACTTTTGGAAAAGGTCTTGACGATTGACCAGACTGCTAATCGTGATACGATTACAAAAAAAATTAACAATTTGCGCAGTGCATTTAGAACAGAACATAAAAAAGTTCAATCATCTATGGTATCGGGTGCGTCTGCTGGTGAAATTTATACACCAAAACTATGGTATTACCGAGAACTTTTATTCTTAAAGGATCAAGAGGAGCCCCTACCTTCAACTTCTAGCATCGATGTTTGTGTAGAGGTGAGTAAAAAATAAATAAATTTAAATCGTCTCTATTGAAATAAAATGTGGGTAAGTATATAACATTTTTATACAAAATTATACTGCCATTCTACTCGACCTATTCCATTAAAATATTCTACGAATACATCCCTTAATCCACTTGCAGTTTGGTTAACATTCCCGCGTCTGTTAAAACGTAAACAATTTTCTTCTCTAGTTTGTAGACCATTAATAGTTTCTCCAGTTTCAATGTTTTCTTGGTCACAACAATCCATAGGAGAATACGTGCTCGGGGTATTTCGCCTTAAAAAATTGTGTAAGGCGCAGCAAGCTAATACAACTGGTTTAATGTTTTCAAGATCAATGTGTATTTTGCTTTCCAATATTTGGAATCGGTTTACCATAATTCCAAAAACATTTTCTATAATGCGTCTAGCTCGTGAAAGTCTGTAATTGTAAATGCGTCTTTCCACATTCAATGTATTTTGACGAAATGGCTTTCATAAATTCCGGCGACAACGGAAACGCATCATCTCCTAAAAATACGTAAGGCAAATGATAACCACTTACATCAGTTGGCAATGGCAAATTCAGAGATTTGTCAAGAAGTTTTCGATATAAATCTGTATATTGAAATACTCCGCCATCCGACACTCGTCCATTAATTCCAAAAGAAAAATAAATAAATTCATAGTTTGAATTAGCTATGCCAAGTAACACTTGGCTGTCGAATCCTTTATAGTTACGGAAGTAGGAGCCAGCACCAGGAGGTGGTTTGATGGCGATATGCTTCCCGTCAACAACACCAACACAATGTGGAAAGTTCCATCTTGATTCAAAGCCCTTCGCTATCTCAATCCAATGTTGTTCATTTTGTGGAAACTGTAACAAAAGGTTAACAAATTATTCTTTACCTTTTCAGAGCCCTTCAACAGAAGATCTTGAAAACATTACATCACCCAACACTCCGCGACCAGAGTCAAGCCTGTCTTCAAGCTCTAGAAGTTTTAAAAGAAAACCACCAAGCAGCACTACTAACAGTTCGGAATCTCAATCTATATTACGAATAATTGGAAACCGCTTGTCTACTTTGCGCGAAGATGATGAGTATGATATAATAGGAAAAATATTTTGCCGCCAAATTGCGATCTTTGAATTCTCTGCAAAAAATATATGCAGAAAAAATAATCAATGATACGTTATTCGAGGCTCAACTTAATAATTTAAGTAGGTACTCACGACTGTCTAATCCTGCTTTACCAAATTTAACCTATGCGAATCAGCAAGCAGATAATAATTCATATGTAAATCAATCGCAGCCTGTGTTTCGCGGTACAGCCAGCGGCCTCTCCATGTATGGTACGCTTAATAGTGCTGTGTAGTATTTGGAACTACTTTCAAGTTCTGATAGTCTATAATAAACTCAGGAACAGAGTAGGTAATTGGAATTTTATTCTAATTTTCGAACCCCACATTTGTCACAGTAAGATTTTCAAAAATTATCCTTGATCATTGGAAAAATTTTTATATTGGCATGTTTGACAGACAGAATCAGCCGCTATAAGAAAAAAAAGTACCGTTTTGGTACTTTTTTTTTCTTTTTTCTAATTTCTCCAGTATTTAAAAACAATAATTATCTTCCAATTATTATTGATTGCAGAAAAGGTAAATATTTTGCGTGTATACAACCGTCTGTGCCGCCCAAGCTATGGTTCTTCCACATAAGTCTTAATAAAGGAGAATGCCCATTGTAGTATGGACTTTATAATAGTATCGCCAAAAATGATTTTGTACCATAATGATTTTTATGATATATTGTAGATTTTTAACTATATATTCAATTATTAAAAACTATTTGACTCTATTTCGATGGGTAAAATAGAAATTTAACAAAGACTTTCAAATTACGAATTTCTCCTATCATCATTTTTGATAATAATACCTATTTAATTTTAGAAGATTAAAACTATAAAATGATTAAGTCTATCTTATCCAATACAACAACAACTATCCAATAATTCATATAAAATAATTAATTAATTTAAAAATAATTGTTTTAGCAACATTGATGTTAGCTATCTGTATAAAGAAACTCTTAAAGCAGAATAATGTCTTATGCTTTTGCTTAAATCCTTTGCTTTGTGAAATCTACAAATGTTAGGTACCTATTTAGTATAGTAGACAGTGGTGAAAATTATTGTTTTCACCACTGTGAAAATTATTACTCGATTATAATAAATCGCACGTTTAATTTAAATTGATTAAATGACTTAGTGTTAGTATTACTAAATTAAATTGGTTATAAATTATAAAGTAGCAGATATTGATCAATATACACTCGACCTATCTATTGTGATTCCTAAACAATTGCGCATTATCAGTTTTTCATTACGCTACCTCTATGCAACATGATGTACATACAAGCTAATATTTCTGAGATCAGCTTGATGAGTATGTAAAACCATGTATATTTATGTATAGACAGATCACAGATTGGAATCTTAGTTTTGTAATAGTAATGCATATTCTATATAGTTACATAAAAAAACATCTTTGTTTTACATAAAATAAATTCAAAAACGGCTGGATTAATTTATCTAATTGGCGGATTCGTCTTCGTTACAAATAGCAGAATAATGACTAAAATATTACAGAAAGCAGAAAAAAAGACTAAAGAAAATTAACTGTTTTGGTATTCCTTTTACCTTTTCACGAGAGGACAGTAGAATGTATCGAATATATTTTAGACCAATCGATCCGATCGTTAATATATGGCAATACCGAAGAGACTATTTATCAATGAAATTAGAATATCATCAATAAAAATACACGACGAATGAAATGGAAGTGAAATAATTACTAATTATTATGTGGATTTATCTCCGGCGAAGTTTCGGCTTGGTATATTGCAGAGTTTTGTTAAAAATTGTTACTTATTTTTTGGTATTAGTTTGGTTAAGGCACAAGGACGAGTAAAGGTGATACTACGAATGGGCATACTCCTTTGCCACAACCAATTTGATTCGTATGAGACTGGGTCACGTTTGCACACCCGCTCACGTAGCAAAACTCAATATTATTAATAAAAGTATTTGTGAGTGTGGGTCTGTTGGCTACTTGAATCATATATTTTTTGCATGTACCTTAAATGACACATCCACTTTCATTTCCAATCTGATAAATTTTCGAATTCCACTTCATCCATGAGCGTCTTACTTTCAATAAATAATAACTCAATCTATTTATAATATTATATCTACTTTTTTATTTAATAATAGTATTAAATTATAAAATGTTATACCTACTGTCCTTGATCCTTAAAATCCGATAACCGATTCCACAACCAATCTTTTCGTTTCCCTACCTTTCACCCTCGTCTGTAGCTGATGCACAAAGATGCCGTGCAAGCCAAAAATGAAGAAAAAAAATTCTCCAGTATTGCTAGCGTCAATTTCTTTTTTATATTTTTGCCATCAGATCCTGGTAGACCTAGAATTGCTTTCTTCTGTATTAAATTATCAAATGATTTTTTATTTTGTCTTCTATAAATACATAAACTCCCAAATATGATACAGTTTTTCGGAAAAATATAAGAATTGCAACACGATAGATATTGGTGTGACCGACATACAACAAGATAGCCAAGCAAAGTACATATATATGTAGTACATATTTTAAACAGGCATAATGATATAAAGTTATAATTTAATTCATCATTCTTCTTAAAATGAGATAAAACGATTCTTCTCTTTTGTTGATATAAAGCGTCATCTTACATTTTTGATACGGTAGAAAAGAAGATTTCCCCTTGTAACCGGGTAACTTATAACACTGCCTTGCATTTGCCAGAAAGGGAAAGTGGTCAATACCGTCAATAAAATCTGTCTAGGTTAATATCATTCGTCTGTATAAATAATGAATAAGCTTAGTCATTATCTGGATCTAGAAGTAAGTTCATAAGTAATGCAGTAGGCCTTGAATTTATATTTATAGAAGTGACGTATCTCAGGTGCTGAGTAGTCTAGAAGTTATTCATCATATACTCATATTTGGGTGACGAAATCGACGTAGGTACGTTTTATTCAGTCACAAGTTATGTTCGAACTTACAAATTAACGTACATAAGCTGCGATTTCTTTTTCCCAAAAGAGACAGCCCTACTTATTTCACAGACAGACAGACGTATTTTCTGGTATAGATGACCCTAATAAGAATTTGGGAATATTTCATATTCAAGATATTTCACTGTGACGCGATACCACCTCACCGATGCCCATTATTCCTAAATTGAATGAATGGTAGGCCTCGTAGTGTAGAATAACGATGGTCTTGCTTTCGGAACTTATAATTTAGTTCATAGTGATTCTGATAATGATATTGTAAATATAATATTTGATGACAATGATAATATTTTGGAGCCTGCAAGCCCGCCGTTAGCTTCTTTACTCATTCGAGAGGGCGCAGTGATGATGCTCTGGTGGGTAGTCTATAGTTGGGTGGGTTATAGTCGTTCATCGACCGCAGTAAAATCTCCGTCGATCCTACGGCTGTGAAACAACTCACTTCCTTTCGGTGTAGTCGCGGTGTGCTGTATCCGTTTTGTCTATATAGAAGAGGTTCGAAATTTTACTGAAGTGAAGTATTTGTCAGTTTTGAGTAAACTACAAAATATGTTCTGTGAATAGTACATTTTTTGAAATATAATTGTTTTAGAATTTAACACGCAAGACATGATCTAAAATTTAGATCGTGTCTTGCCGTCTTGTTTTTGTGAAATATTTTTAACTAAGTATATTGCATATATAGCTTTTTATGTTAAGTATTTTTTATGAAGTTAACTAAACAATTTGGGACCTATTGCGCTATAAGTTTATCAAAAAATTCGGAGATAAAAAAAGCATCTGATGTGGTATATAAAAATAATATCAGTAGTAAAAATAACAATACAGTCCACATAAGTTGTCATTTTTATAACAAAATCAAGTCTAAAAAATAAGACTGAAAATGACGTACTTTCCATACAAATCTTACACTTCCTACACTTTTTTCGCTTTAAAATTGCAGTATTACGAATGGGAGTACGGTAAGATATAAAATCTTTTTAAATAAGTAAATAACAGAAAAGAAGTTATGGTAAATGCTTATTATTTAAATATACCTAAGTCAAAGACAAAATAGAGGTCACTGTTTAAAACTGAAATATTTCATCAATATTTCATAAAATTTATACAGTTTTATTTACAAAACTTTTTACTATTTATAATAGAACTGGGGCGATGCTATGATTGTGAGCGATGTTTTCTAAAACATCTCTTATCTGCTTGTCGTGTCAAAATTTCTGAAACGAAATTCCTATGGGTGAATACCCTAAGTATGTCTTCGCGTGATTCTTGAATGCCTTCACAGACGATCTTGCTTCTTTGAATATTACCCTAAAACAAAAATGATTAAGACATATAGATAAGTGTAAACACAAAAACATTTCCTTTATATAAAAAACGATTCCTGCATGTTGCTGTTATGACAAATAGTACGCATCTTGTATCTTGTATTTATTATATTATAAGAATTAAGTGTATGACATCATAGTTACGGTAGAATGAGGATCTGCTTTTGCCAAATTTCTAGAAGGTTATATTGTACATTGTGAAGTACGTCCAGAACCTATGCTCCGGTGTACACCAAGAGCGTACTAATAGCAACCGGTCTTAGACCATTCAAAAACTTCCAGACTAATGCAATCGACATTAGTGTAGCGTAAAAAAACAGGGACAGACTTTAAGTCAATGTTATAAGCATGTGAAAAATTTATTAATAGTGTGTTACGACTCTATTAGACATATATATCATGGGATAAAAAATAAACTATCAATTTTAAGGTTAGTATTAGTAATGTTTTGCCTTTGATCAAGAAGAATAAAACTAAAAAAGATAACAATCGATCAGGAGACCTATTTTTGAATTACGAATGCGATTTCGAAATCACCGCTGACTATTTAGTCAGCGGTGACTTTGAGGTCACGGATTCCTAAACATCCAATTTTTGAAAGTCGATCGCAGAGCTGCCAACATAGATAAAGTACACACATAAATATAAGAGTTCGGTTCCACGCAGAATGTAGCCGCTGCCGATTATTGTCGGCTTTTTTTTTATACTACAACGGTAGCAAAAAGGCTTACGGCCTGCCTGATGGTAAGCAGTCACCGTCGCCTATGGACGCTTGCAACACTAGGGGCATCACAAACGCTTTGCCGACCTTTTTAAAAACCTAACCATTATGGTTATTATATATATAATATATGCTACATTCATATATATATATATGTATGTATATATAGGTATATAAAGTTTTATATAGGTAAATATATGTATATATGAATGTAATCGCTGCCGGTTATTGCCGGCTTAACCATTGCGGTTATTATATACACATATATATATACATATATATAATATATGCTACTTTCATATACATCTATGTATATATTATAGGTATATAAAGGTTATATATATATATATATATATGTAAATAAACCTTTATATACCTATAATATATATATATATATATATATATATAGACTGAAAAATCAAACAAAACACAGATAACATTTCCACAAGTATGACTTGATTACGAGTGGGTGAGGGCACTCGTAATGAAATCACACCTGTGACTAAGGTAGTCACATCAGTGATATTCAAAAAATAAGAATTATTGAAAATCGGTGATTATTAGTCACATCGGTGATTTCGAAGTCGCATTCGTAATTCAAAAATAGGTCTCCAGTTCTGAACCTCTGAATGACTATGTAAATCACTCTCGGTTGCAATGTAAAAGTAACATTGATCTACTCAACGATTATTAAAAGCACTTGACTATTAAAAGGTTGCATTACATTGATACTCAGAATGTATTTTAGCATATGTCATTAATATTATGGTCATTTCATGTTTTATTTATTTGTAAACAAGTAAGTAAAATAAGGTTTTTCACGATATAAATAATTTCTAAATAACTCTATTAAAACTTGTACGAAATATTAACATTCTGAAAAAGTAAAAAATGTGTTTCTTCTGTTTTCCTTATATTCTAATAATAATTAAGTGATGCGGTGAATTTCGTAGTGTTTTACAGACAACAACAACTCGTATAATTATTGACTGAAGACAATGGCGAAATTCCAAAACTGATATTATATGACTTACAATGTTCCATATAACTGAAAATAATTTAAGTGTTCTACTAATTGTTGCATTGACCATCAAGTATTTTTAAAAATAATAAAAACAGGAAAAGTAATTATGAAAATAGTGTTATATGTCCTATGGAATGTAGTTTTGGGTTGTTATTCCTATGGAATATTGGAAATATTTTCCTTACAAAAAAAAAAGAGTAATTTAAGCCATTTACAGATTACAAGCTAGAGACTCACTATGAGTATTGTTTTAATAAATCACTATATTAACTTTACCTTCTCAATATATTTATAACAATTTACTTTTCGCATATAACAATTATCACACAATCAACAAAAATAGTGATTAATCTGAATATAATAAAAATAAACTAGATATTCCAATGTACAAGTGCCATACTAACCTCTCCTCGTTCTTGGGGATATGTATAACCATGTTACATAAATTTAAAACTGATAACTACATAATTTATTTATTATACAGTATTCTTATTTAACATGTAGGCATGTAATGTGTATGTAAGCATACAAAAGACTGTAATTGTACTACTAAATTAATTGTCAATAATTCTTGTATAATAATGATATTATAAATGAAGTTAAAAGACGAGATAAGAATAGTCCTTCAGAGTATCTTGCCTGTTCTTCTGAAAAAGGCTCTCTAAATTTCCGAAGTCAACTTTTTTCCTTGTTCTTATGCACAAGTACAAGGTTTTTTTTTTTACTTTTTAAAATGTTTATACATCAATAAATGCCTGTAAAGTTCTTAAGTTGAATAAAGACAATCATAATATTATTGGGCCCTCATCATGAAAAGTTTCATACTTTACCTTGAGAAGTTCAAATAAAGTATGTGAATGAGGTTTCAGAGCCGCCAGTGCTCTTCCTGAGGCTGTTTCCAAGGCCCTCAGTAAGCTTGCTAGTTGTTCTCCAACATCAGCTTCCAAGGAAACCTAACAGAAGGATATGTAATTTTATTTTAAGTAAATAACATAAAGGAAAATTTTCAAGGTTATCAATGAAGAATAAAACAATGAAGGCATATAAATCATGTAAGTATGCCTTTGGGACATAGGGATATAGCACAGCAATAATAGATTTTAAGTGAATATTAATTAATATAGCTTACATCTCGCGTCTTTATAAGACACGGTCCTTTATAAGACATGCACGGGGATACAGATCCAACGCATAGAGGCCATTTAAGCAAAATTTAATGAAAGTGTGCGTGGAGTGTACCAACTGGGACTAATCTCTATCTGCATCATGAAAAATGCAGCTAAAGACTACACCCAGTTAGATGCACAGAAACTATTGTCATTTGTGGTTAAAAAGTTTGTGGACTATTGCATTACGATTTTAATTAATATTATTATTAATAATTTATTGACTTAAAATATATCTCTTGGATCTCTATTCTGAAGAAAAGAAAGATACTGTTATCGAGTAAAATTTATTGATGCATAAGAAAGTATTTTAAGAAATTAGTAATTAAAGTCAGAATATAGGTAAAAAATAATAAATAATGATCACAATGTTAAAATAATATATGTCCATATAATTTTTGAATTTGATATTGTTAAACATATATTTAATAAAGTATAAATATGTGTTAAACTCACATCAAATACTGTAAGAAAAAGTACTGTGCCTAATCTAAGGTTTTTTTTTTTTTTTTTTTTTTTTTATTGCTAAAGTTGACAAACAAGCAGGCTGCCCACCTGATGGTAAGTGGTAACAGTCGCCTATAGTACATGTGGTTCCCACGAGATTCGCAGCAAATCTGCAAACCTCATAAGAACCACAGTGTACGTTGCCAACTTGTGACATAAGATGTAAGTCACAGTACCCAGTAATTTCACTGCTATCTTACCCTTCACGCCGGAACACAGCAAAGCGAACCCTGCTGTTTGGCGGCGGAAATAGGTAAGACGGAGGTACCCATGCAGACGACCCTGGTACAGAGTCTACCTCCTAAATTAAATAAATAAGGTATAGACATATATTAATCATACTTATATCAATAATTTATGAAAATGTATATTGACCGGCAAGATTACGGCACTAATGCTTGTATTTTGTACAAACATCTGTTGCCACTGGAACTTAAAATCAGAAATGATGACATCTTGAAACCAGTGTATACGCTAATTGGCCATAGAGGCATAAATTATAACAATGTTTGTGCATGTCAATCATTATATTTAGATGATCATATATATGTATCCATGAAAACCACATGGCAAGATTAAATATATAAATTTAAAACCATAGCCATAAATTTAATTAGTGTTAAATCATAGAAACACAACTTCAATAATATAAATTAACTTTAACTCCCTTATGCAGTAGACTTATAATGTTCTCTGTACAAGCTGAGCAAAACTATAACGCTAGAACATTCCATTACACATAATTTACTGGGCTTTGCAGCAGAAATATTTAAGATACATATACCCATGTACACACACAAATACATTCACTCATAATGAAACTATTTAACATTGTACTGAATCATAGTATAAAAGTCTCCCACTTTTAATAACAATATTATTACTATTTATATTTTAATAGACAAAGAATTCTAGAAGTATAAATGAACAGGTTGTAAGTGAAAGATGACATTTCAGATACAGATTTATCAACTACAAATTCAAAGAAATAGTTTGGTTTATAAGGGTTAAACAGCAATTAATGTAGTTCAATGGTATTTTGGAAATGGGTATTTCTGGCCAATTTAAACACTTTCTCTTATATTAAAACAGTTATGTTCAATTTCACCCATACTTATTAATCTTGCATAGAAATGTTTCAAAATAAGTGACTGTGGCTGTTAAATAAGTTTCTAATTAACAACTTCTATCAATTCTAAAAATAAAATATATTTCTGAAGCAATTGGTATTTGCATGTAAAATTTACATTAGGCCTGAGTTTTGATACTTTTTTTTATAGTAAAATCCAATATATTGTTTTATTGGCACTGTCGTTATGAGAACTAAATTAGATCATGAAAATCTTAATAGTTTATAAAGCCTTGCATACATAGACACAATTAGATGAAATATGACTCAATCTCAGCGGTGTCTCTGACAGAACTATGAATACTTTCTTCATATCTTCAACGGTATTCACTGATGTAAAGATCTTACCAAGTCATCCATTTGTGCAGTAAGATGATGTACTTTCCAGCCATCTGCGCTGGAGAGCACGTGCTTTTGACTAGCAATGGCGAGAATGTCTTTAGGCCTAGGTTCACGACGGCGGACATCCGCTGGTCGCGTGAAATGTAGTGCTGTACTACGCCACCCACACACGTAGCTAGAGCTTAGTTGTGGACCTGATAAAAAATACATTACCTAAACAAAACATACCAAGACCTACGTTTGATTTTATAAAGGTATTGCGAGAAATTAGACGAAATAATACTCTTTAACATCACTTAGAATATAAACAATATATTGTTTGCAGTATTATTAGTTGAATAATAATTTTTAATTTATATATGATTTTAGTATTTTGTTAATAAATTTCAACTAAGAATACACAATTTAATGTTAACCTTTCAAATCATTCATTTGTCTTTTTTTTTATTACACCTGCAGGTATGCAAACGCAAAGGTAAAGTCATACAGCCTTTTTAAATGCAATAAGGTTTTATCTATAGAGGAACATTAATTAAACATATTATTGTTTTTAATACTAAAAAATTAATATACGCGTTATTGATAATGATTGGGTACAAACAACCCGGTCCGGGTCCGGCAAAAATTAAACGTACTCATTATACTGAGTGTGATGTAATAGGTGACATCATTACTGTGCACACGAAAAGGTGCACAAATGTCAAAGTCGAACATTTTAATGCCATTTAAACATTTGAAAGAAATAAACGTTCAAGAATGATATATATGTATATGCATAGCATTTTGGTTATTAATATAAATAATAATTAGGTTTATGTTTTCTAAAAACTATAGAGAAATAATTTGAAATTCGATAAATTTTTGCACAGATAACTATTACAATTTCGATCAAACCAGTTTTACATAAGATCTTTTTAATTCAACTAGATTCGACAACAAGGAGTGCTCAATATCGTACTAATTGAACGCATGGAATATCACGCTAATACTGCACACATCGTTTTCAATTTATGCATTGTTTGAAATGGGAATAGTGTTCGTTGAACCTGGCCCACGGCGACATTTTACTAGTGATGTGCCGGATCGTCAAAAATCTAGATCCGCGGATACAGATCTGAATACGGATATTTGGTGTCAAGATCTGCAGATACAGATATGGATCTTAACTTTCTTACACAATCGGTGTCGGGGCGATTACCGATACGATTACGATTACTTACCGATTTTCAGCTTGGTGGGAATTTAGGTAACTTCGAATGTCTAAATTGAGATGATTGAAACGATAACAAGCAACACATTCACGAGAAGAAAACCATAAAACAGGATTCTTACCGCATCAGATTATCGCAACAGCTTAATTTTTTTTCGCCTTCATTTTTTTTAAATCTTTTGTTAAGTCTTTTGTTTATATTTCCTTAAGATATCGCAATATCCTTTTACCAGCTTTCCACGAGTCATTGACTTTGCCTAAATACGTACTTAACTTATTTAAATTATACCATGTATAATGTTTTTTCACGGGCAGTACATGAGATGTAGTTTTGGACTTGGACTTATTAGGTTTGTACATAGCCCAGGAAACTATTATAAAATTATTTGAAAACTAACATAAATAAGGGGATTGGTCCAGGTAATATACATCCAATTCATAAAAGAAACCATGGTAAAGAATTAGCAACGATCGTATATAATAAGTTTATCTCGGAAGGCCATTTCCCTATTAAATGGAATAAGGCACTTGTAATTCCAATTCCTAAAGGGAACAATAAACATGATGTAAGTCAGTATAAGCGAAAACTTTCTATATTTCTTAAAATCTTTGAAAATAGAGTAAGTTGTATCGTATAAGTACACTGTAATATGGTACCTACGGGTGACAGTTGCCTGTTTGATATTGACATCTGTCATTACCACATGACTAAGGAAGTGATGTTAAGCAATTCATTTTTATCGCTGACGATACCCGCAGCATAAATCTAGTTATCTTTTTTTCTATCTTTAATATTGTTATGAAAATTAGTTTAAAAAGCAAATTATTATTTCATTGACATTTATGATGACACTCCGCTATACTAATATACTAATGCGTACTTTCTAGGGATTAATCATTAATCGACTATGGGCTATGTGATATTTCAAACCTACTTATAATATTATGTCTGATGGATAAATAAAATAAATAAATAACGTGTAAATAAACTTGTCAATACAAAATATTGACGAGTGCTAGCGCCTTGTATGTGACCATGTGTATCTCGATTTCATTGTTCATTTTCATTTCCGTTGAATAGGGAATATGCAATATTTTTATTTTTGTGAAGTTTACTTAGAATAGACCCTAAGTAGGTATATTAAAAAATGAAAAGACTGTATATTACTGAAAATATGCGGTTTAAAATTGTCAATTTAAATTTTCGCGCGAAAACAGACCTATAGTTTGTTTGACGTCACTCCTGTCTGTCATTGTCACAGGCTCACTGATTGTACTGCGCGTGTAATTGCTGGCTTTAGTTGTTTTTGCATTTATCTCGACTTTCAAAGTATTATTTTGTAAAAATTTACAATGGACTATCCATCAACATCAGGTGATCATAACTATGCCATTGATACTCCGAAAAAAGCCGTGTGGACATATGTTTTGTGCCAATGTGTCCATCTATTTCAAATAAGTTTCCTAATAAATTGTTGAAATAAATTAAATTAAATTTTAATTTGACTGGACCTTTTGACCCAAAACTGAGAAAAATGTGGTTTCAAGCGGCGAAGAGGAATGACATTTATTCCCCAAAAGACTATCATTCGATGCTGTGAATTCCACTTTGACTTAAGTCGGCGGATATATTTATTGTAAACTTAGTTAATCTGCGACAAAAAATGTCCCTACCATGTCAACATTAACTTTTGGCAGAGTCCTAGAATCTGCTTTGGCAAACCCAAGTAACATTTTTATTCAAAAAACGCAGTTAATTTTGGTTTAATTGTTTACTTTTACTACAAATTATAACCTCAAACAAGTTGTCATAACAGGAGTGACGTCACTGAACGCTGATCGGTGTTTTAAATCCGTTCCATTTCACGTTACTTTTGATTCGTAATTATTGTTAAAAAGCAACATTATTTTAAATATAAACCTTACAGTGGCCCTACTTTTATATTTTTTAGCATTTTAATAACAATATTGTTATAGTTTGTTGCTATTACAACATGCCTAAGCTTAATAAAAACTATTTTGGGTAGTCAGGCTAGGAAGCTTGTTGTTCGATTCCAGGACAACTTTGAAAGAGAACTACAAAATAATGGAACAAGCTATCACTGAATGCCGAAAAGACTAAATACATCAATCACCCTTTCATCACGCAACCTACCGGAGAGTAAATTTAAAATATACATGCATACTTGTAACATAAGCGTGATAGAGATGTGTATTTGTAGATCCCTCGAAAACGTCAAGATCACATCGATGTAGTGATAGAATTAAGAAACTATTCCCAGTCTTTAAAACACTGAGGCACATAATTGAACCAATTTTGCTCAAACAAGTATATAATGTCAGTCATTAATCAGTTATTGCATATCTAGCTGGGGCGGCGTTCCTAAAAATCACACTGAAAAAGGGAAGGTAGGCCAAAGAGCTATATTAAAAATTTGTAGGTTTAAATCCTTTTTAGAAGAACGAGATGGCAAAAGAAAAAGCCACCAGTCGACTACTACCCTACATTGCCAGTATAACTATAATGAGCTAATTTGGACCCAAATAAAATGATTGTAACTTGAATTCCAATTTTCCAAATAATTGATTATTTGATTGAATTGATTTTTATATATATTAATTATTTAAGTAATATAAAATTTTTATATAAAATATATAAGTCCGTTTTTAGGTCTAATCGCAAGTAATAATACTTCGCCGCCATTTACGGCAAATAAGATGTTGTAGGTACAAGAGGTCATCAACAATCTTCAACCTGAAGACTCGTCGAAGGTTGTGGATAATACAAAACGGGATATTATGTTTGTTTGGGATTGTGACATCCATATTGACAACATAATAATGGATTTAGGAACAAAATGTTCCCGACTCTGATATAAGTTTAGACGAATAAAATATGTATATTTCTTTTTAGCAACTTTTTAAGTAACCTTTACCTATATATGTTCTGTTGTTTCATTTATATAATTATTAACTTTTTAACAATACATTTTAAAATACGCACAATATATGTTTTTTATTTAGTGTGAAACGAAACATTATTAAAACTGTCACCAGCACCATGTTAGAGTATATAGTATAATTGCATCACTCCATAGCAGAACAACAACACCGTTATATCAGAGATCGCAGCGTAAATACCAATTTAGTTATATATACAGACTAGTTTAGTTATATATACAGATTTTTTAAATCAAATGAAATGCGTTGGACACAGGATTTCAAGTAGATGCCATTTATGCTGATATTTTCTCAAAGATCTCCGATAACTATTACTATTCAATTGAGATTGATAGATTCGTATATAAATAATACGAGGGCTGCTACTTATGTATCCGGAATAGAAAAATTAAACAAACGTATATGGCTAAATATGGATTTATTGTTTTTCAAAGTATTCTACGCGATGATCGATACACTTTTGCATACGTTGAAACCAATTTTTATAGCATTTTTTCCACTCTGATTGCGGTATCTCTGAAACATGCTGTTTGAACGCGTCGACGGCATCTTCACGGGTCGAAAATCGTGCACCACGTAATTTATTCTTAACATTTGGGAATAAATATAAATCATTAGGTGCCAAGTCTGGGCTATACGGTGGATGACCCATCAATTTTATTTTTTGACCCTGCAAAAATGTATTTGTTTCACGTGATGTGTGACAGCTGGCATTGTCGTGGTGTAGAATGATTCTGCGTCGCTTGTTGTTTTTACGTATTTCTTCAAATACTTCCGGCAAACAAATGGTCGTGTACCACTCCGAATTGACCGTTTTACGATTCTCCAGTGGTATTGTAGCCACATGACCATTAATACCAAAAAAGCAGGCCACCATTTGCTTTAAAGTGCTTTTTGCACGGGTCACTTTCGTAGGGTTCGGCTCATTTTGACACACCCAAACTGTAGATTGTTGCTTAGTTTCGGGATCGTACGCATAGATCCAAGATTCATCACCTGTGTAGAAGTTATAAACAGATTTTGAGTCACCTCCGTTAAATTTTTTTAACATATTCTTGCACCATTCGACGCGAGCTTCTTTTTGATGCTGAGTTAAGTTGTGCGGTATCCAACGCGAACAAATTTTTTTTACGAACAAATGTTCATGTAATATTTTATTAATGCTTGTCATACACATGCCCAGAGTAGCCTCTATCTCGCGATATGTAACATGACGGTCTTGCATACTTAGTTTTCGTACAGCTTCAATGTTTTGTGGCACAACGACTGATTTCGGGCGACCTTCCTTAACTTCGTCCGTGAGCTTACTCCGTCCACGATTGAACTCACTAAATCAGTGATACACAGTAGTTTTTAATGGAGCTTCAACACCAAAAGTTGAAGTTAATTGATCTACGCACTGTTGTTGCGTTAAACCACGTCGAAAATCGTAATAAATCATAGCACGAATATTTTCACGTGTGAGTTCCATCATTTCAGCGATATGATATTTTAAACCCATCAGAAACAAAACACTAGCGTACATAAGGAAAAAAAAATAGCGGCTAGTTTTTTGACAAAAAGAACGAATTTTACCATGGATATATTGCGTTTAAAAATGTTGAAATCTTATATACTTAAGTAGCAGCCCTCGTAATAGTCGATTCAGGCAATTCAGACAATTTTTTTTTTGTAAAGATATTATATTAATCAAAGTATGTTGTTTTTGCCATCTAATACGTAAATAAACTTTACTAAAAAAACCTGGGGCGAGAATTAATAAATTATTTGAAGGCGAAGGTTTTTTTTCCTGTAAGCAGTTGTCCAAATTAGGGAAAAATGGCTGTTGGAGCAAGGTTCGGAGAGTACGGTGAATGTCGCAGATATACCAATTGTAGCTCATCTAACTTGGTGGTTGTTTGTTGTACAGTATGTGGTCCGTACCGTGCTTTCTTTTGCGACACTAGCGCTGCACACAACATTAATACTTCGAGCTGTTTCTGCAGCACTAGTGTCACAGTAGAGCTCGTAGTCATAAATATACCGACATTTCATGTTTTTCATAGAGCGGTAATTAGCGACGCTAAAGAAAAAAAATAAGGAAAAAACAAATAAATGGCTGTTTTCAACACTCATATGTACCACTCAATTAATTTTAAATTTGAATTTCTTCACCAAAGAGGAGATATTTCAGATCGAAGTGGTTAGTACGACAAAACGCTAATTTCATATGTAAGGACCTAATATTATATGTAGTCGATTTATTAGATTGTGTTACAAATGAGGTAGAAGTTAAAGAGTTAAAGTTAAACTTAAGAATTTGCAATGAAACACTGGTTCAGTATTTGAATTTCTTGGAATAAATTTAAATCAAAATTTATTTAATGGTGTAACAGAATTGAGACATATGTATATAGAAAATGTCTTTAAAAAGTTTAAAATTTATGATTGTAAACCAATTGGGGTAGACCCTATGCATCAAAATTTTTATATCAAAATATTAAATGGTGTATCAGATGAAATCTGATAGGTCGAAATATGATAGGTTGTTTGATGTATGCTGTGTCCGAGACAAGACCTGATTTATGTGTAAACTCAGTCGTTATCAAAATTGTGCTACTAATGAATTGTTAAATGGCTTTGAAACGTGTACTCAGATATGTTGTTGGGAATGCATGCGTGGAAATCCAAAACTATCCGCAATAGAGAAAAGTACTCTAAGGAGTCCCGAGACCGATTTTGAAGAAAACGGAAACTGCTTCAATGTCCCAGTCGGCTTCGTGTGGAGCATCAGTTCCTCCTCTGTCGGTTTGCATGGTATACAGGTTAGATTGGCTTGTATCACGTTAGATATAATTTAAGAACCCCGTATGCAGAATCGATAAGGGTGTTTTATAGTTTACCCTGTCTCGATCCGAGTTTTCAGAAGGTTCGACACTGATGCTGCATTTACGGACTACAACAATAATGTGCTGCAACTACCTATTTTAATTTTTGTAAGTTACAATTAGTATATAATAGTTGGAAGAAACGCAGATTATGAAACAGCTTTCAAGTAGCATTATTTACAACGGCGATTTTCCTTGATAAATATATATAAATACATTATAACATTAATTTTGTTCTAGATTACTTACGTTTGGTAGGTGGAGTTGCAGTCACTGGTGGTGGTGGCGTAGGAGGTGTTTCTTCAGGTATATATTCGCATTGCCTTATTTCATTAGTCAATCTGAAAGCAAAAAGTTAACATTATTATTTAGGTTATTTTATTATTGACATTACTATTACGGTTTATTACACTTCGGTTTCAGCGTACACGCAAACTCCGGAACGAGCTTCCAGCTGCTATTTCTTGAAACCTGCGATATGTCCTGTTTCAAATGAGTGTTAAAAATTTTTTTCCAGATCGATAACGACTCACTTATCACTATTTGCTCTTTCGCTATCAACAGCAATAACAAAAGTTAAATGCGAGAAATGTTGCTTTTACCTTTTTATACTATCTATAACAGAAAAACATTAGCAAACAACAAACGATATAATACAAACAAATAATACAATACAAAATTCAGCATTTAGATTACCCTCCGATTAATTAAATAGTGGAATATTTACTTCATATTTTCTATGTATCATTTTAGATCAGTACATCAGAACCCCATAATTTACCAAATACCAGTATAAATTCATATACACAATTAATTTTACAATTAACATATTATATTGTGTTACAATTATATTGTACATACTTGTATAACAATTGTGTTCTAAAATTCTAAACCATAGAGATCATTTTATTAATATTTGTATTAAAACGTTATCGATCACGAATCAATTAATATGATAACAGATAATTGTACAACATGGAGAAAAATAAAGATTTATTTTCCATATTCAGACATAACTCCATATGAGTATACAATTCTTTAAGTCTACCCTAAAACGACGCAGTTCGTGAGATTTGCGTTTTTGTGCTTTTTGGTATATTTATTACAAATTAACAAATTGAATAGATATAATTTAAGGGGTAAATTATGTATTTCCAAGTATACACAACTATACTAAAAAAGAACTGAACGACATTATATGTTAAAAAAGTGTAATTTCTTTGGATATTTTATGTAATGAAGCGAGTATCCGAGTATCTTTTCAATGTCTATGAATTATGTAAGAAAAGTTGACGTATATACGAATTAAGACTTTGTAATTAGTAGTCACTCATCTTTTCATTTAATATCTGTCATACAAAATCTAATTGTATAAAAAGCTCTGACATTAAGAACACCCCAAAGACGCATTAAAGAAATATGTGTACACAGCTAGGATTCAATATTGTGAATAATGACATCATCAATCCTAAATACTGATACTTATTGTTTGTATAAATGTAAGACCTTAATTAATCCGATCCTTTAGAGCTAGCGCGCACTGGTGATTTTTGTCACGGTGACCGTTTCGTCACTCTTGTCAAGTCCGTGAATACGAGTTGCGCGTCCGTGAGTTGCGCACATGTTACGACGTGACAATTGGGCATTGACATTTGTGTACGCCGACCGGCACTGGCAACTTTGTCACTCTCGTCGTGTCGTTCGTCATTTGCATTTCAAAATGCGCGCGCCAAAGTCGGTAGTCAACTACTGTCTTTGGCGCGCGCAAAATTGCGTCACCATCTACGCAAAACCTAAACATTCGTGAAGACGATATTGATAATGATGTTCTAATAGAAGAAGTGGAAAAGAGACCAGCTTTTTATGATAAAAAATTGAAAGAGATTCGTTTTCTTTTTCTCCTGAGTCCCACGAGTTCACAGAGAACGACCGTCTCTTCGAAACTCATAGTGGGAAATAACACTTCGATTTCGAAAATGTTCTATTAATTGAGCGCACTCCATTTTGGAAACGTGACGTGACAGTGACAAACACTTTAAAGTAGAGATGAAACGGATAGTGATTTGGCCGGATACCGGATACCGGATATTCGGCCAACTACGAGGCGGAGCGCCGGATATCCGGCCACCGGATATTCGGCCGCTTATCGCGTTTCATATATGTGTGTGTATGTGCAAAATAATCCGTTACTAATATTATAAATTCAGTCTGTTTGTCTGCTACTCTCTCACGCCTAAACTAAAGAACTGATTTTGCTGAAATTTGATACAGAGATAGATTAGACAACGAGAAACAATATAGATAGGCTTAAAAACTTTTGTATTCCACAGAAAAGCGCGATATAGACGAGTTTAGGGCGTAAAGCACTCAGCGCGAACGGTATCGCGGGAAACATCTAGTATTCGGTATTCGGCCGGATAGTGCCCTACTATCCGGTATCCGGCGGATAGTGAAAATAGGCCGGATAGGCCGGATACCGGATAGTTACCGGATATCCGTTTCATCACTACTTTAAAGTCACCGTGACAAAAATCACCAGTGCGCGCTAGCTATTATGCTCACTAATGCAAGAATGAAAATGACATGGGTAATTGAGAGACTGACAAACAGGATATTTGGGTATAATTATTGGCCACCACATTTCATTTTAAGAACCATATTAATGTTCTATGTAGTAAAATTCGCAAATTTATATTTGTTTTAAAGAAAATTCAGTATATTGCAGATTTTTAAGTTATCGAGATTTTTATATAGGAAATTTTTAAGTGATTAAGTGATGGCCAAATCTGAAATGCCATATAGATATAGAGCCTTTTATCGAACCAACACAGAAGTCATTTAAGCGCATTTAATGAATCTAGGTATATGCGCGGAGTGTACGAACTGTATCTAATCTCTAACTGCACAATGAGAAATGCAATTAAACACCTAATTAGAACTATTAGTTAGTGTACAGATTACAAGTAAATTAGTAATACATTATTGCAGCTTTGTATTACGACAGTATTAATAATTTAGTACATAGTTTTAGGGCAGAGATTCTCAAACTTTTTGTGTCGTAGACCCTTTGCCATGTTTTACGGTTTTGGGTAGACCCCTTACTTACCTGATATTGAATGCCTACATCCTACAACATACAAAATATTATAATCATATATATAATACTAGCTGACCCGTGCCCACTTCGTTGGGCATTGGGCATCATATGAATAATCCTTTTTTAGTACAGAGTATTATGTTTTAATTTCGAACTGTAATATTAAAAAAAATATACTTTTTGTAACTTAAATATAAAAGTTAGATATATGCTGTCGTTGACTTTTTTGTAGGCATATTCAAGCTCCACATCTTTTCTCTAGAACTCAAAAATATGTCTTTCATAGTTAAGGCAGCGATCGTAAGAAACGCTTTCATTCGACAGTTTTTTCTCCGATTCACTTTGCAAAACGGACTACCACGTAAAGCCTTTTTATTTTTCGGTTTTTTATAGCAATAATGTGGCTTTCTATTGGTGAAATAATTTTTAAAATCGGTTCAGTAGATCCCGAGATTACCCCTTACAATTTAACAATTATACAAACACTAACTTTACTTCAAATATAATATATATAATGTAAGTAAATAGATACTATCAGTGTATGTTGAAATCCATTATTATGGACCCCCATTTTCATTTCATGGACTTCCAATTTTTTTTTCGTTGACGTAGTCCCCTTGCAAGTTGTCATAGATGATCTCTACAGGTCGATATAGACTAATTTGGGAATCACTGTTCTAGGGGATTACTAAAGTATTATACAATTTTAAAGTAATACCTACTTAGTAGATACATAATGTAAGACAAGTCATGATGAACCTAATTCTAGTACGCAACTCTTAATGGGGTCAAATTGCTGTACGACATTTACCCTAGACCACAAATAAAAATTCCTTCACTGTACATGATGTAGACGTAAACATATGACTATGATGGATTATGATCTGAGAATAATTAGTCACTCACAACTGTTTTCTAGGCTTTTTTCTGGGCGATATATCTTCTATCCGGGGGGGCTCCGGCTCGTCATCTGGAGCGGGTGACGAGGACGCAGAAATAGTCGTTGATCCACCAGATCCCGGTCCGCAGCTGGAGGCAGGTACGTCCTCCCAGCCAGGTTTCGCACCGGCTATTGCTGAACTCACACTGCTCAGCACATTAACTCCGCTCAGAGAACTCACATTGCAAAGCGCACTCACACTGCTCAGTGCGGTTATGCCAGTCAAAGAGCTCACATTGTTTAATGTGCTCACGTTACTTCCTGTTACTGGCGTTGCACTAACTGGCTTTGTTGGAGAGCTATGGGAAAGTATATTTATTACATTTAAGTCTTATAATTTTACACTTATTATTTTATTGTAGTTTTAATACAATTTTAGTTTTTCATTTAATTGTAGTTTGTACACCATAAGTATGATAACTCACCCTTCAATATCACGTTTCCTTAGAATGGAAGGTCTAGGAACGACAGGCGTTGATTGTGCTGAAGACGATACGACAGACGTTCTGACTTCCGATAACACTGGGATTGCATTCACTGTTGATAAATTCCAAGACAAAATATTATGTCAGAAAAAAACAACTTATTTTATACTTAATTTAATATTATACTTAATTTTAATTACACGCAACAAAATAAAAAAATCTTGAAGCTTAGCGCAAAATATCCTATAAAGGTTTATCCTTGCTGGGACCATTCTGTCATCGCAATATTCAATTAATTGTTTACTAGCCTTTGCAGAGATCGAATTCGAGAAACAAAGAATACTGGGTGCCCAGAAAAATTTAACCCATAAAATGACTTTGCATGTATACGTATACAATCTAGGAATCAGCAATATTTAATTTTATCCCTTATTTATTTCTCGAGCCAGTATATATGAGAAGATATTGCTTTTTTGCGCAATTACCTTAAAATGACTATAATACACATCGTCACATTTACTGCCTGTAACAACATGCATTAAACGTTTTAAAAGGCGATATAATAGGGTTTGTATAAGTGATAAGCCAAATATTGACATTTCTACTTCGTTAGCAAGTATTTTTGGCATCGAAACTTTTCCCTTTCCAATAAACATAAACAAACATAATTAAAAGTCCGTTGCGGTTACCGCTACCATATAACAACAATGGCAGTTATTCGGTTTTTACTAATAGGAATTAACTTACTGTACAATTGTAATAATTGATATTGTGACAATGGCAGCTCCGACGGATTTTTTGATTATGTAATTTATTATGGTGGCAATTTTGTTAACGTAGATTATGTTGGGGGCTCTCAAATTACGAGTTTTTATTCAACTGAATTAACAATATATTGTAAATAAAAAATAAAACACATCCCTAAAATACTGCGAGTAAAAAAAGACGCGATTCTAGATTGCAACTTTGTTTTCTTTAGTTTTGCATCTCGGTAGCATTGAACACCAAAATATAATATGATAAACCCGTACTGCTATACGGCTTTATCATATCGTGTTTTATTATTCATATTAGTATGAATAGTAAAACGCGATAGGTATATTACATACAATATGTTATATTCAATTTAACAGATTAATAACAGACATAGTGACATTTCGTTGGTATAAAATATTAAAATTTTATTATTAGATATAACTTTATTAGTGAGTAGATATTTTAAATGTTGCGAGTAGGTACTTGGCTACCGTGGGAGAGCCATGCTTCGGCACGAATTAGGCCGGCTCGACCGGAGTGATACCACGGCCTCACAGAAAACCGGCGTAAAATAGCGCTTACGCTGTGTTTCGCCGAGTGAGTGAGGGTACCGGAGGCCCAACCCCGCCTTCCCCCATTATTCCTTTTTAAAAGGCCGGCAACGCATCTGTGACTCCTCTGGTATTGCGGGTGTCCATGGGCAACGGTTATCGCTTACCATCAGGTGATCCGTTTGCTCGTTTGCGGCCCTATCCTATAAAAAAAACTTATAAGCTTAAGATTGCATTGACATGGTAAATAATAAAAAGCATCAACATAATCCAAATATATTTTATTCAGGTTATCACTAGTATTTGAATCAGTCGAACTTCTTAATTACAGTCGGGTCAATTTAATAGGCCACATTTGACATTTCATTAAAATTCCTCAACTAACCTTGTAATGGCGGACATAAAATATTAAATATTTTTTTAGTTTGGAAATGCACAAATGACCGTTGTTACAATGTTGCGTTCAATGAAGTCTATACGTAAGTGATGTCCCTCAAAAAATCGAATGAATGCAATGATTACTTGTGAAGGGATTATTCACCATGAATGTACGGAAGTGAAAGTTGGGTATGGGAGAAACGACATGAAAGCAGAATAAATGCAGTAGAAATGAGAGCTTTGCGGAGTATGGCAGGAGTAAAACTGAGTGACAGATTGTATAATGAAGTGATTAGAAAGAAATGTGGTTTGAAAGAGGATATCGTGACAAGAATAGAGAAAGGGATGCTTGGGTGGTTTGGGCATGTGGAACGGATGGATGAAAGTAGACTGACCAAAATGATTTATGAAGCTGGAGTGAGTGGAGATACGGGACGAGGAAGACCTAGGCGAACATATTTCGAACAAATCGAAAGTCTCTTCAAAAAAGGCCAGGTTAGAAGTAACCGCAATCGTCGAGCATGTATGAGGAATGTTATGAAAGTAGATGAAGCGAAAGAGATATCTAAAGACCGTAGCAAGTGGAAAGACGTAATCTCTGCCTACCCCATGGGAAAAAGGCGTGAGTGTATGTATGTAAAACATGTTGTTCTTTTGTTTTATAATAAAAAAACAATAATAACTTCATAAACAGAGAAATAATTGATGTTAAAAAAATTTAAGGCAATTAAAATCGTAAAATATATTAATGCAGTACCTATAAAAAAGAGCGTATTCCCATTTAAAAGGCCGGCAACACATCTGTTGTTGCGGGCAGCGATAATCACTTACCATCAAGTAATCCATTTGCTCGTTGCCTATTACAGTTATTGTGGAAAAGTACTTTTTTTTAAGATAGGGATTTTATAAAAAAAGTACTTTTCCATAATAACTGTATTCGATTCACATATGTTTGAAGTAAATATCGATTTTTTCACCATAATCGGAGTGTTTAAGCAGGTCACCTCACTATGAACAAATGTCAAATGTGGCCTATTAAATTGACCCGACTGTAGTCAGAATTATAACACTTATTAAATTGATCTACAACTGTATCAATCAGGTGGTCTAATTTGCACATTTTATGTTATTCCTTTATTACATGTTTCACACTTTCATTCGAACTCTGTAGTATCAACTCATGTAAAAAATATTTGTTTTAGTCTTATTACAATAGCGACATGGCCCTTGACTTTAACCCAAAGCATTCTATTGAATTTAATTCACACGTAGGGTAGCAATAGTAGATTAGTGATTCCGTGTTCAGTAGCCAAGTCATTCACTTCTACAGTCTGGTATATCGACTTATGATTTGTAACAGTTCTGCTTTAATCATATTTTTTGCATAACATACATTTTATTCGGTACGCCATTCTATAATTATCTTTACACATCACCCTTTAGCAGGAGTCTTTTCAATTTTCTTGAGTAATAAGGGCCATTACCAATAACGAATTAATTTTGAATATTCGTAAAATCACCTTCAACCACTCTTCGAAATATTCAGTATATCTGCAGACTTTCAGCTTTTGATGATAGTTTAGTGTATTTTTGAACTAGAACATTATTTAAAGACCACAACTACAAAAATTTCTTTCCTGATACATATTAAATGTACATAAAGATATGCATGACCAAAGATTTTCAAAGATAGAAATACGTTACGTGGTATCTTTTCTCAGAAAGTTGTGTTTTCGTCGGCGCGATCTAGCTCAGCATCTATTTAGAAATACGGGCAACAAGAAACAATAAAACAAAAATTGCTAAAAACAATACCACAACGATGTTACTTTATATGAAACACATTCAATCGTGACAAATGTCGTAAATAATCAAATGAATAAAAGGACAGCGTAAAGCGCTTCAAAATTACTTGTAGGTGAAATAATAGTAAAATAGATTACATATAAAGTTTTTAATGACCCAAATGTTACGATTTCCGCTTATTGCTTATTAATTTTTGCTCATAATAAAAAAGGTATTTTTAAAAATATTACACCAAAGAAATTTTATTCGACTTTATTTCATATTTATTAAATTAGTGAGAATAATTTCACAATTATCAACAAACTACTACGAAAAATGTCTTATGTTGTAGTGGTAACCCTTCTATTTACATTTACTCCTATTTCAGAGATTATAGTATAATTTGCTGTAACACATCCCGGGAGTTAATGTTAAAACGGACTTGCTTGCTGCGCAGAAAAAATAAACTGTACAACACAGATTTTTAATACTACTAACGTGAGAACTTCAAACAATTCTCACTTGCGTTATTGTAATGCCAAAGTCGAATTAATTATTGGAAAATAAACAAATCCTAAATCAAAATGGGAATAATAATAAATAAGCTCTGTGCTTATTTATTATTATTCCCATTTTGATCGTGAAACTTACGGGTCGTGTTACTAATTAAAAAAAAAATAGATATGAATACTTCTACATAAAATAAAGAGAAATTAATATTTATCTTTCTTGAATATTTGGATTGTATTTTGGTTACACAAAAATCGAATGCTCATTACGTACCAGTTACATACTCGTATTTATCAAGGATCTTTATCAAAGTTGACAATAGTTAAATTTATTCAATTTTAATATCAATATTTTGAGCTGGGTTCATTTTGCCATTTGAAAACATATACTTATAGAACTGAACTGATGAGGTGTTAAATTCCATTTTGTTATTTTTGTGGTCTATTCTACATTCTTTGTAACAACATCCAGTATATATATATATATATATATATATATATATTATATATATATATAATATATATATATATATAATAAAAATAATAATTAAAATATTAATTTATGTACTAATTGTATTTTCAGAGAAAATTGTTGTTACATGTAGAGCTTTATTGAACTTCGATTAAATTAAATTCCACGATTAGAACTTGCAAGATTAGTTGATTAATAATGTATAATTGTTCAGTAAACTTTGAAAATAAATTTAGTTCCAAAACCTGCCTCACAGAAAAAATGGGTAAAATAGTAGCGAATTCGATTGCTATGTCTCATACTAAAACTGACCATATTGTTTCCTAAAAAATATGTCATACATAACATAACCTGCACTTGTGTAAATCTGTAGTACAAACTACCAAATTATGATTAATATTAATTGATGATAAACTGCCAAAAACAATATTTATTCTGATATCTCAATATTGACAATAATCTGAAAATACATAACCCCGTTATTAACTTGAAGAATTTCGCGGTAAATATACCAGTAAAATAAAATATCCCAATACCTAACCAAATGTAATGATTAAAATCTAATTCACGAAAACTAGCATAAATAAATAGATGTGGACTTAATTAAAATCCTTAGTTTAATAAAGCTTTTTATTGTTTTAGTTATTAAAATTATTTTTGTAAAAGAAACTATGCCTGGGAAATCAATCATTAATTTAAGACTTATTTATTTCCCATGTTTACCAGCATTTTTATCGAGAAACTTAGAATTTGAAGTGAAGACGAGCCCGTAAACAACTTGGTTTGCCGTTGGATAATCATAATAATAATATTATCACAACAGCTACCATACCTACTAATACTATTTGTACTCACCAACCAGCATTCAACGGTGCCCGAAGAATTGGTCACCGTCCTCCAATCTACCGCATAGTAAATCACAATATAGCGAAGCATTATACAACTATAAAGCTTTTGTTAGTTGATACCATTTTTTTTTCTTTATTAGGTATGCGGTTGTTACGGTAGGTCGGTAAATAATTCATTGTTTCCGTCACAAAAATTATATTTGAACGTTACAAATATTTTACTGAAAATGCATTCTGCAAAGTATCTGCGTTCTGAAATATAATTAAGAACTAGCTTCCACTCGCGGCTTCGCCCGCGTGAAATTAGTTTTTGTCAATCCTTGTCCCTTATGTCTAAGGTACCAAGATTCATGCTCATATCTTCAATTTAACCCCTATTTCATCCTCACACTGGTAAAACTTTCAAAATGCTAGAACTACAAACGATTTTTTGTTTCTTATGACGTGATATTTGACGAACATGCATACTAACATTCAACCCTTATTTTACCCCCTAGCTGGTCGAAATTTCAAAAATGCTAGAACAAATGTTTAATGATTTCTTATCAAGTGCTTAAATATAAAGTTTCATGGTTTTATCTTTCAAAATTAAGAAATCCCACACTAACTTTCAACCTCTATGAGTATTTCAACCCCATCATCCTTTTTTTCGAAATAAAAGTAACCTATGTTCTGTCTCAGGGTCTAAAGATTGTACCGTACCAAATTTCATCAAAATCGGTTGCGAGGTTTAAGCGGGAAAGCGTAACAGACAGACAGACAGAGTTACTTTCGCATTTATAATATTAGTTGGGATTAACGCAAGTATAACTTGCACCTGAGTGTCACATTTTCGACAGATATTATAGCCATTCGGTTTATGACTATTAAATAAATATTACTTTATATGCGCTATTATTACGCTATATTTTATATACCGTTTTATATGTAACAATTACGATTAAAAATGTAATGTGACATGGGAAGTTTTACTTCGTTTCAAAGTCAGCAATAAAAGAGTACGGGTACCTAGATGTGACGTTACAAGTATATTGTTATAAGTGCTAGAACGCACGTGTGATTTATAAGCATATTTATGTTAAGTTTCCCAGGTTTTCCTCGAGAGTTTCAGGGCATGGGTTCTTCTAAAGGGGAGTCAATAGGTTTTTAAAGGGTCGGCACGCGCGCGTGACACCCCTAGCGTTGCGCGTGTGGATACTATATTAACCTCTTACCATCAGGCGGGCCGTAGGCCCGTTTACCATAATCGTGATATAAAAAAAAAGTTACATGACTTTGCTCAGTACTTGTATATTTCGACCGCTTAACAAATAACATTTTTGAAACCTTTACACTCGTTAGGTTTTTTCAACAGATTTGTAACAGTATATATTAATTTAATTTATCGTAAGAATAGTATTGAAAATATTCAATATATGTAGTTATAATTTCATATAAATGAATCCATTAGAGCAGTCGTTTGTGCCACATGGAAACTCTCAAGATGATGAGGTGTATCCACGACCAAGGACGATACCGTCGCCCCTGTAAGTTTATTGAAAATATATTTTATCATTCCCCCTTAAAAAATTTGGTTTTAATCACCAAAAAACAGCGAATAATTATAAGTACTTTTAAACACTGTTTTGGTGTTTGAATTTAGAACAGTAAAATATATTCGATCACCTTTTTGAGCAAAAAGATATGACCGTTTTCTTTAGCAGAAAATTCTGAAGATCGATAGAAAATAATAACTACATCGCTTCACAGGCTACCATATATTAATAATATTAACATTACTCATAATTTTATAATAGTTTCAGTTTTTCTTAATGTAACTTTCCTATTTTCTTGATTAAATGTTTTAAGACGAGCTTATAACATTGAGCAAAGAGGTCAAACTTACGAGGAAATACGAGGGTTGCTACTTATGTATCCGGAATAGAAAAATTAAACAAATGTATATGGCTAAATATGGGTTTATTGTTTTTCAAAGTATTCTCCGCGATGATCGATACACTTTTGCCAAGTTATTGTTGAAACCAATTTTTATAGCATTTTTTCCACTCTGATTGCGGTATCTCTGAAACGTGCTGTTTGAACGCGTCGACGGCATCTTCACGGGTCGAAAATCGTTGACTACGTAATTTATTCTTTACATTTGGAAATAAAAAGAGTCATTAGGTGCCAAGTCTGGGCTATACGGTGGATGACCCATTAATTCTATTTTTTTAACCCTCCAAAAATGTATTTGTTTCGCGTGATGTGTGACAGCTGGCATTGTCGTGGTGTAGTATGATTCTGCGTCGCTTGTTGTTTTTACGTATTTCTTCAAATACTTCCGGCAAACAAATGGTCGTGTACCACTCCGAATTGACCGTTTTACGATTCTCCAGTGGTATTGTAGTCACATGACCATTAATACCAAAAAAGCGGGCCACCATTTGCTTTAAAGTGCTTTTTGCACGAGTCACTTTCGTAGGGTTCGGCTCATTTTGACACACCCAAACTGTAGATTGTTGCTTAGTTTCGGGATCGTACGCATAGATCCAAGATTCATCACCTGTGTAGAAGCTATAAACAGATTTTGAGTCACCTCCGTAAATTTTTTTTAACATATTCTTGCACCATTCGACGCGAGCTTCTTTTTGATGCTGAGTTAAGTTGTGCGGTATCCAACGCGAACAATTTTTTTTACGAACAAATGTTCATGTAATATTTTATTAATGCTTGTCACACATATCCCCAGAGTAGCCTCTATCTCGCGATACGTAACATGACGGTCTTGCATAATTCGTTTTCGTACATCTTCAATGTTTTGTGGCACACCGACTGATTTCGGGCGACCTTGCATAACTTCGTCCGTGAGCTTACTCCGTCCACGATTGAACTCACTAAACCAGTGATACACAGTGGTTTTTGATGGAGCTTCAACACCAAAAGTTGAAGTTAATTGTTCTACGTACTGTTGTTGCGTTAAACCACGTCGAAAATCGTAAAAAATCATAGCAAGAATATTTTTACGTGTGAGTTCCATCATTTTAGCGATATGATATTTTAAACCCATCAGAAACAAAACACTAGCGTACATAAGGAAAAAATAGCGGCCAGTATTAAAAAAAAAAGAACGAATTTTACCATGGTTGAGGTACCATGAGCTTGATTTAAAATTAACAATTTCAATTGTGTGTGAAGACGCAGACAAAAATTTGCTTATTCCTAAGAATATAGTGAAAAATTCATAGTTATTTCTTCATTGGGCCATCGAGAACAACAACTTCAATGAAGAAACATTGAGCGGTAAAGACTACCCATGTAACAGCAACGATAATTTATCAAGAAAAAAATCCAATTGAGAAGGAAATAAATCTCGATAAATTGAAACCTCCAACTGAACAGTTTGAGTATGATTTGAAGACCTTAAATTTTAAAGAAATTCATAACTTCACAGAAAATTTGGAACCTTTAATATCTGATTAACAGCGGCTGTCTACTAACTTCCACTAACAATTAATTGCTCAAAATTTGATACTTTGCTCTCGGTTTTATGTAGATTACAATATGATCAATCATTGAACAACTTTTATCGAGCATTGAAGAACTCGATACCAGGATGGACTCCATTCCAACAATTACTATTAACTGAGAATTCTCATATATCTACAATTAGATTTAGTCCGGTGATTCCTCAGCCACCGACTTTAAAAGATGTTGTGTACACTGCTATAAAAAATTTTGTTATATTATTTTTATCGTTAAATAAAAATATCGAAAAATGAAGAAGCAATGCAAAGATGGTTGCTTCTTGTTGCAATGCAAAGGATACCCTTTCAAAAATAGCGTTCACTCAAAGCTCATTTCATACTTTGGAATACAATCTGACACTACAGAATGAATGGACGCAATTGAGAATTAATTCGGACGAAAATGATGTTCAAAATATCATTAAGTGTTTCAAAGGTATAGTCCATTTACTGCTAATAGGGAATGTTTGAAAAGGAAAGATTTTACCAGAAAACTAAGAAATTATCGGACCCTATACAGAAAACTATTTTTTACAACTTTATAAACACTCGTTCGAAAGCCAACAAGAATGCTCCCAACAAAAAATTGCAAGATATAACAGACAATGCAAGATATAACAAATTGTAGTACAAGCTCTCAGAAAAATTTAATAAATTTAAATACTTCCAAAGTTAATATTATTGATGGTATGGCACTTGTTTACAAAATTCAGTTAAATAAGTTTAATACATTTCGTGATTTAGCCGAGGCTTTTTTTTTTCAAAAAAATTATGGAATTTTTTACTTTGCCTGGCGTAAAGAGAATAGATTTAATATATTTTATAGATACAACGATACGGACGTGAAGGATTCGATGATCCAATTAAATGTTTCAGGTCTTCAATTTGTGAGGTAGTTGAATTACAATCAAACTATTTAGAAGCTGATTCAAGAATGTTCGTCCACATATTTCACGCAGTAAGGATTCAATTTGCTCATATTATCATAATCAGGGCTGATACAGATGTATTCGTCTTGGCTGTTTATTTCTGGAAATACTTAGCAAATATTGGGTGGGGTCTATGGTTTGACGGTTCTCACACAAATAAATATTTCTAGGATGCCATTTTACTGAAAATATATGCAATATTTTGCCAGCATTACATGCTGTATGTGACTGTGATACTACTAGTAGATTTAGTAGTAAAATTTATACTGATATCTCAAAATATAGGTTTCAATTTCAATTTGATGAGAGTGATATGCACTTCTGATGCTTTGCATTTGCATTTATTAAAGGCTACAGTACAAACACTTATATGGAAAAATGTTCATCAAACACAATTACCACCCATTGATTATTGTTCATTTGGTTACGAATAGCTCAACTTGTAATTGCAAAAAATCTAAATTATTTTGTATTTTATTATGTAAATGCATCAATAACAAATGTAAAAATAAAAATGAGTAATTTTGTACTTTAAATACATTTATGCTTGAATTCGCTGGTTTTTCATAAGTAACATTCATTTTTTTAATAGTAAAAATATTTATTACTTTCATTTTTGTTTTTTTTGATATATTATTTAAGAATCCATCCTAACAAATCCTATAAATTAAAATGACGCATTTACAAAAAATAATCATTAAAATGACGCAATACATTTCCTTTACGAATAAGATAAGAGGGGGTAAAAAAAATCGACCGGCAAGATTCAGATTATTATTCTTTGACCTTTTCTTCACTTAAATCCGTTGGCTAAATTCGGTACTCACATGATGGATACTCACTTACTTCTAGCGAACGGTCTAAATTGATGTCTCGCGTGGGCGCTTTAATTATCTTATATCATTGTTCATTAATTTGTCTTTCTTCTAACAATATCTTTGTCAGTTACAGTACCTATTGTGTAAATTAAAAATATTAGTAAAGTACGTATCTATAAAGAAATTATTAGTAACTAATATATGGCTCGCAAATAGTCGATTGGTTTGATCAGCGTTATCCTCAAAAACTACAAAGGCCATGGCAATTTCCCGTTAAAAATCATTATTCTACCTCAGTGTTTTATTTAGATTTAGATTACTTTTTACTAATTGATGTAGATTTCGGTCTTATTGATTCCTGTTTGTATATTGCGGTCATCTATTTCTTTTTTATAATATTATTTTTCCGTATACTAAAAATACTTTCTGGCTTTTTAATATTGGAATAAAAATGCAAAAACCACTGCACAGTATTTTCTATTCATTATTTCGTAAAAAATACCACTAGTATAAACGACTACCAGACGTGGTTGAATGAATACAACCTAAGTGAAGATCCGCTTACGGGACGGTGCGCATCGCTTGTCATGATATCACATAATGTCTAGTATAGTCTGTACAAATTGCGAATGTATTTTGTACGCATTTCAAGATTGATCCTCTGTTGGTTGAATTGTCGCGAATGGGCAATGCTGAGACTATCTGCACTGATTCACTCACTAGATTCTCAACTAAAAATGTTGCAGGTGTCATAAAACAGACGGTGAGAAGGGAATCACTAGGAGCTGTTGGTTTGAACATTGAGCACCTGAACTACGCAGGTGTTCGTTCACCTAGAATACTGGCAATGTTTTATATTTTGGGCTTTAGTCATAACTTCTTACTTGACGAACTCATTAAAGCTGTTGTAGTACTTACTTTTGTGTTAAGAACAAGACTGGAGACAGTTCTGATCTATCCAAATACAGGCCAATATCTTTGCGCACGATTATGGCTACGGTTTTGCACGGTTTTTTTCTGTTGGACAAATTGCTAGCGGATTACATACAACTTTATGATAACCAGTTCGCTTTTGAACCCGGTTAATTTACTGCAGGCTGCAGGTTATTTTGTGTCTAGCACACTGTCCAGTACTACATGTCCAGGAAAACATCTGTGTTTGCTTGTTTCTTGGACAAGTCCGGAGCTTTTAATCGTGTTAATTATGACTAACTGTAGCAGAAACCGACGAATGAGACTATTGTGCTTGGAGACATATCAGCATTGTTTAATTTTTGGTATAATAACCGGAAAAAATATTGTTAAATGGGTGGGTTGTCATTCGGATATGTATGGACATCAGCGTGGAGTGAGACAGGGGGTGTTAAGCTCTCCACGGTTATTAATTTCTTTTTTATAAACTACAATATGGTACTGATTGGTATTGATTCATATACTGAGGTTCTGGTTGTAGATATAACTTAACGAAATATCAATAGGTTTTTATATGGTAAGTTGAACAGAAGAAACTATAGGCTTCGATTTTCTTGTGAAAATACGCAATAGAGAGGTTGCTTTGCAACAGGTATGTAAAGAAGAGATCTTAATTCTTTGCTTTTGATGTTGCGTGAGTAACATTGGAGTTATTTTAAAATAAACGCTTTGTTTTTCTAAATTACATAAACAGTTTTATTTCGTTTATTTTTTTCTAATGGACGGACATCAAACCAATAATATCAACGCCAATAGTATAATCACTTTTCGTATACGCGAAAAAAAATAACACTCATTTTTTGGTTTCTTATCGCGATAAAATAGATTTTTAGCCTTCTTTTAAGTATTCTAATTTCAATACGCACCTTGAATTGATTGTGACTGAGCTTGTAGGGGTTGATTATGTGAATACTGCGTAAGAGGTCTTGACTGTTGAAGTTGTGGCTGTTGATGTTGAGACGATTGAAGCTGACCAGGCTGATGTTGACCCGATTGTAGCTGCACCGGCTGATGAGGCGGGTGATGTTGTGGTTGCTGAGATTGTGGCAGCGTCGGAGTGGTTGGCCGCGGTACCTCGTAGTATAATTGTGTGGGTGCACTATTGCCGACCACCCCACGAACACCCACACTGGCCACCCCTACCACCTTAATAAACGAATAATTCTATTAGGTTTAGTCAGATAGAACAACTTTTGCGTGTAATTGTTTTGACTTCTGTTGATTTGAAATTTGAATGTGTATATGTATAGTGTTGTAAGAAAATATTAGAAAAAGATTTTTCAAATATTTCTATCTATCAGAAGAATTGAGAGTAGTAGTTGCAATTAATTTAGCAGCTGAATTATTTTATTTTAACGTACTTACAACAATATTGTGTATTTTTGATTAAGTTAGGTATTTAACATTCAAATTATGGAGGGAAAGAGGCAGAGAGTATTTGTATGTATGTATACAGTTCCAAAGTAAAAATAAACTTCAACATATATTCAAATTAACAAATTAATAAAGAAACAAACATTTAAAAAAAAAAGGCTCAACTATTTTAAAATTATTTACAGAAAGTACGTCTCTTCGGTCTCCATAATATTAATTGGAAAAAACGATAGTTAACTTTTAAGGCTAATTCATTGAATTAACGATAGCAAATGATGTAATTAAATAAAAACATAATAACACGTGAAATTCGTGGATTCTGGTAAAGCAAAATTCTTAATACAAAAAGTTTACCATAACAACGACCATAAACTAGCTTTGGCATAAATAAAACTTTTTAATATTTTCAACATAAAATTCCACGCGCGAATAAAACAAAAAAAAAACTTTCTCATGAAATAAAACTTAATCATAAAATGGCAAAACTGATAATTTTGTCACACTTCTTTTATGTAGTTTTTTATCCGGAGTCTGTACCTCTACCACTCTGAATAATCCATCACACGGCGTAAATGTTTTAATAACTTTAGTCACAGGCCCTTATAAGCCTGGTACATCATTTAGTCTTCAAATAACTAATTGCCTGACATAAATATTGGTTTTGCCAAACATTCCAAAAAACATTTTTAAATTAATACATAATTTCCAAAAATGTAGTCTAGTACTTGTCACAGTGGTACAATCAGATTCAGAATACATAAGCAATAGGACGACCTACTAAAAAGTGCTTCGGTGTTAAAAAACAAACTCTTGTTAATGGTGCTAAAGGTTGTGAATTCAAAATTCCGTCAACTTCTATTATCATTTGTATTAAACTATTCGTAAGTTAACAATAACCTACCTATAACACGCTAAAAATGAAACTTGGCGCTCTCAACGCTGGCTTCCCACAAACCACTGAAGACAGGGCTAGGACTAAAATTAAATTTAATTCCTTTTTGAGCTATATTTACAATCCTGTCTTTATCATTATTAAAGTTAGCATAGTGTTCCAATTTATTACTAGCTTACCTTTACCCTTAAACGTGGATTCATTATCACAATATATATTAGTAGGCAGACCTTTGCGGCAAACAAATCTCATTAAACTAGCTAGGAAACAATCGGTAGTCATGTCAGAAACTAGTTCCATATGTATCGCTTTTCTACAGAAATACATACGCTTTTGTTATAATGTTTTTCCAAATACGACTTTGCTTGATTTCAAACGGACCGTAAAAATTAATACCCAGATTTTGAAAAATTTAATTTCCCGTAACTCTTTCTTTGGGTAAAGATCCCATTAATTGCTGTTATGCTTCGCATTTAAATTAGAAATACTGTATACATTTATGAATGATTTTCTTAATTTCTCTATTATCATTAATTATCCAATAGCGTTGACTCAATGAGGCCAAAGTCATTTTAGGTCGTAACAAAGACTAATGTTCGTTTAGCTCTGTTCATGTACAATTTTTAGGCAATATAATTGGATACATTTGATTATAACATAAATTAGATTTCTGAAGCTTGCCGGCCTTGCGTAAACATTGTCTGAATCAATGAAAGGACTTAAGTGTTTTAAATTAGAACGAATATCTTTTTTATTTCGGATTAATGGACTGTATCTCTTCTTTAATATATGAATGTTGAAAAATAAAGATTATTTTATTCTATATTTTACTATGTAATTTATTTATTTTACAATTATTTTTAATTTTATATACATATGTATATCCAATGACATAAATGATTTGTTGTGTTGTTAAGAGGTTGCGTTGCGCGTTGACGCTACGACTAAGCGATTTTGATACTTTTCCCAAAATTGTTATATTTATATTTTTGTGGAATTATTCGTTATTGATATATATATATCCTATATGAAGAAACACATTATTATAAATAGGACAGATGAAATTGTTAAAAATAATGTTTATTTTATTACCTAGTATGTTATTTAGCAAAAGACGGTTTTACTTTTAAATTAAAAATATAGCTTAGATTAGAATAAAACTATGTACAATTTATATAGGAGTATCAATCACCATAAAACAGAATCACCTATTTGCCGAATTTCCATCAAATCGATACAATGGTTTTAGTGTGAAAAAGCTATAGAAATAATAGAAAAACTTTAGAAAAAATATGAAATTCAAAATAAATAATAGTTTAAAAGTCGCTAAAAATGATTTTAGTTACGTGATCAAAACTGATAATCGCGCTATACACTGACGCTTAACGGCATGATCAATCTGGTTCTATTGATATAGGCGCGAAGAAATTCGACATAGATCCGACTCTGTTGAGCGCTCAAGCTCTAATGAATTCGGACGGCCTGTGCATCGCATTTTGAAGTAATTCTGCAGTAATATTTATCGTTTTTATTGAAATAAGATAATAAATTCATGGTTAAAAAATATAACATATTTCCTCATAAAGTGACATTTATTCTAGTATAAATTTTATTTATAAATACCATCGTAGATAGAAGTTATTCACAGGTAACTTAAAGCGATTTTCGAAGTTTTTTCGTTTAGAATAAGATTTTTTTAATATTAAATCAGGAATATATCAAAATTCCGAGGCCGGTACGAACTATAAGACTATACAAGAGATAAAATTATTTTTTAATTTTCATATAGTTCAATCCATGAGCGCAAAAAAGTGCCTTCGTACATTTTATGAAAATCTTTCTCTACAATTTTGGGTTATATTAAAAAGTTAAGCAAAATTTACAAGAAGCGAGGCCGCTACGAACTATGTCAATAGCTATTCTGCATTATTCATTAAGTCAAAATTGTTAATGTATCTTTGTTTCTGAGATCAAGAACGCCAAAATTTCCCATTTTACGCAAAAATCGCGTTCGAGATATAATATGGCTCTTAAGCTAGATACATACATACATATATGTCACGCCTTGTTCCCAATGGGGTAGGCAGAGACCACCTCTCTCCACTTGCTACGATCCTGCCACACTTCTCTTGCTTCCTCCACTTTCAGCTAGATGTATTTTTTAATACAGGCAAAATGTCTGGAGAATTATGTATTATCTGCGTTTCGATGCACTGACATGCTTGTCCGAAATACAGGTTTAATAGGTGGGACAAAAATTGGGTATCTTATGAACTGTGGTTCATGCCACTATTAAGTCACAAGAATGAAGCGTTCATGGGTTTATGCCGCGAGACACTATGTCAACAGGACTGCTTCTGCCTACTACATGATGTCACATATTAGCAGAGGTCAACTCCTTTTATATCTATTATACACAAAATACCCAGTCCAACTTGATCTGGATTATTGATCCAAGCTAATGCGACCTGTGGATCTGTGAAAAACAATGTTTCATGCACACTCAGCAAAATACCTTTTACTTTAATAAATAATTGAGGAAGTAAATAGACACTACACAATTCTAACTTAGGGATAGTTAATTTAGTTTTTAAGGGGGCAACAGGTGATTTAGCACAAACCAAGTTCACCTGTACTAACTTATTATCATCAACACATCTTAAATATATACATCAACCGTAGGCATTCAATGATGCATCACAAAAACCAAACTTTCCAGTTCCCTCTTATTGCTAACATTTCTTGTAGAACTGTACAATATTGACTCCATTATTTTTGTTACTCAGAGTCCCACTTGTCATTCCAACTCAACTGAATTGCCAAACTTTTTGTAGAAAAAGCTTTGCTATAATAATAATAGGAGCAACCAAACCAAGTGGATCATAAAATCTACCAATACATGCCAACACTGAGGCTTTGGTTGCCCTCTCCGATGCAATACTCTCCGGAACAGCAAACTTAAAAAAATAAGTATGAACATCATATGTAACACCTAACTACTACACCATCTAACACTAATAAGGCTTTACCCACTCTTTATTGAAATCAATATCGTCAAAGTAGCGATCATTCACGGGAATATCTCGCAAAATTTCAATATTATTAGTGGACCGTTTGTGTAGTTCAAAACTACCTTTACTTATAAGCTCAAATCAATTGGTCACGCAAAAATATCGCTTCCCTTATTCTAGCTGCGCCACATATCACATCGTCGATATGTGTTGTCACGCAAAATGTGGGCAGCTAATGGGTATTTTTTTTCGAAATACTTCTTGTTAAATAACTAGAGCTCTATAATCTGTAAGTTATAGTGTTTAATTGTATTTTTCTAATTGCACCATCTCGACTATCTTTCCATAAAATACATTGTAGCTTGCGATATTCAGGAGTAACTACAAACTCATGGGTACGAAATGAGATTAAGATTTCGAACAAATCTCTTTGAAGGACGGGACCGTTATATAAAAAGTCATTTAAACTCTTACCAGACGAGGTTTTTGCGTTGCCGTTAAAAACAACGGGGATTCTTGTTGTTTATTTATTCTCCCTGATAACAGGATGATGCGGCAGAAAATAAAAATCACTCATATTAATGTCATTATTACATACAACTCGTTAATAAACTTTCAATACTCAACCATCAAATTAGGATCCTTACAAAATCTTTTTTGTATGATCTGATTGATGATTTGATTTTTTAAAGTGATCTTAGCATAATTTTTGTTCAGTTGTTTCAATATTAGATAGAGTAAAAATAGACTCCACCGCTCAGAATTTTTTTAATAGTTCGTCTATCTCGCGACTACAATGTACATTATATGAAGTAAGACTGACCGATGGCAATAGGGGTTGGTTTACCTCGCCCGCGACTACGTATCCGAACATAGTATTTTGTAAAACAACCTTTCCAGAGCCTATGGGCTGTCGTTCCGGAAGCAATGCATCGAAGAACACATCTGCGTTCAGCAACATGGAAATCGGTCCTGGAATATCAAAACATTTATCAGCTAACTGAATGCAGTTAGGTATATCTAACAACTTTAGATTAATTTTGACCTGAGGCGTAGTAATATGTTTCACAATTGACAGCTCTACATTCCTACAATAATTAGTGTTTATAGAACGGTTCACATATTTTGTCTAATACTGTCCTAATGTCACGATATTATTTTTTTATCTTTGGTATTAACAACGAAGTCCCTTACTATTCTGCACTGAGCAAAATAGCTGAGGGATATCAACTTGTTGATAATAAATCGCATCAGTATCTTATAAGTAATAATTTAGCAGTACTACATAAATATATGGATATTACTGATTATTTATCAGTGAGCAAAATCCTTCTCAGAATTATATAGTGAGTCACTTAAAAACGCGAAGCTATTGTGGATAATATATCAAATCTCATCATGTTAAATTATAGGTAATAATACAATTCATGTAATATAATTATAAACATTTCTAACTGTTAAATTTACGCATCCACACTGTATAATAAATAATGAAGTAATAACCAAATAACATATACATATTGTCACTGAGATGTAACAACAAATTCAAAATTTGAGTAAACCTTTAAAATGTATGAACATTTTGTTGCATTAACGGTGTAGAATGCAAAAAATATATAAAGTAAACTTAATGAATTGTGAATGCAAAACCCTTTAATGAATTTTGTAAACACATATTTTTAAACGAAATGTTATCACATTTATGGCTACGCGCACATATCGGAGGAAACGGTTTAGAAACTGGAACTAGCAACTCTGCGGCCAGCTGTTTTCGTTTCTCAAGAAAGAGCAGTTTGACTGTTTGTATTTTGTGTGGTGTATAGATCAGTATACATATGGTGGTTGTTTATGGATTCTTTGTGTCTATGATATCCATTAACCTAAGACATCGAAGTTTTATAGATACATGGTCAAGGGGTTGCTTAGCAACGAGTTGGTTGTTTGTTGAAATTGTTATCTTGTATTGGACTATATAAAGTAATTGTGTTTTGTATTCGTGTGTTACGCAAGTGTATAAAATATTATATATATCGCTAAATAGAATTGTGTGAATCTTTACTTGTTCATATTTCTACTGTTTACTCTGCTACCACCTATAAGTATACATTTAATAGGTCATTGGACCCGCACTGAATTTGTAGTAAGATTTCATAATGGATTACAAAACAAAAATCGATATTGGTAAACTTATCGGAAAAGAAAACTGGTCTACATGGAAATACAAAATTTCCATCATGCTTGAAGGTACCGAAAATGCCTTAGAAGTAATAGAAGGTAGACTAGACAAGCCGATCCTTGCGGAAGGAGCAGGTGACGCCGAAGTTAGTATTCATAATATGGCAATGGCCAATTATAAGAAAGCTAACACTGGTGCTCTACTCATGTTAACTACGAATATGTCAGAAGAAACACTAAAGAAAGTCATGAGGTTTAAGACCGCAAGAGAAGTCTGGAGTGAGCTACATAGACTATTTGACGGACAATCGGATGATAAAGCATACAATTTATGTTTAGAGTTTTTCGGATTAAAACGTGATCTGGCAGATGACATTCCGACACACATGTCAAAGCTGAAAAATCTCTGGAACGAATTGAAAGCTGAAGTTGCTAAGACTGATGCTGATGCTAAACTTCCAGAAATATTCCTGATATGTAAGGTCTTGGACACACTGGACGAAAGATTTTTTAATTTCAAGTCAAGCTGGCTTTTGTTAAAGCAGACTGAAAGGACAATAGACAGTCTCACCAGTTACTTATGTGCTTTTGAAAGGGATCTAGGCGGTCAAGAAAGCTCACGACAAGAAGCATTAGTGACCAGCAGACCCTTAGATACTAAAGTCAAATACAATAAGGACGAGCAACTGATTTGCAACTATTGTTCACGCAAAGGACATAGAGTTCGTAAGTGCAAGAAGTGGATCAAGGATGGGAGGCCACCGAAACCTACTCCATGCACATCAGGTTTTGACTCGAAGACCAATACGGTACAACAGATTTCGCTAATGGTGAATGCGTGCTCATCAGGACAGACTCAAGATAGAGAAAACTGGTTTGTTGACAACGGAGCAACGACACACATTGCGGTAAGAAGTGACTTCTTCGTTGATTTCGAGAAATTCGATTTGGACCGCACAGTTACTACCGCAGATGGTACAACGATTCCAGCGTTGGGGAAGGGTACTGTAGAGGTAGAATCTTATGTCAATGGCAAGAAGGAGCGTATGTCACTTAAAAATGTATGGTTAGTACCATCACTTACGAAAAATCTGTTTTCGACTTTAGCAGCACAAGATAAGATACAAGAAAGTACGTTCATGTCAACAACAAGAGAGTGCAAGCTTAATATCGGAGGTATGACTAGAGTTGTTGGTAAAAGAGTTCCGTTTGGAGGACTTTACAAGTTGGACATGAAGACGGTCATGCCGACAAAACATAGAAATATTTCAGTTAATATTGTAACTGGCTCCAACATGTTACAGTTGTATCACGAACGTTTCGCTCATCAAGACAAGAGTCACGTCATTCGCGTGGTAAAACGTGAGTTAGGCATCCAACTTAGTCAAGATAAAGTGAAATGTGAGGGTTGCATTTATGGAAAGGCACAGAGAAAGCCGTTCGGAACAAGAGAAAGAGCAACCGCGTGTGGAGAGCTAATTCATACTGATGTATGTGGTCCTTTTGCTGATAGTATCTGTAAGTATAAGTTCTTTGTTTTATTTAAAGATGATTACTCGGGCTATCGTTTCGTGTATTTTATCAGACAGAAATCTGAAGTAAAGGATAAACTTATACAGATACTACAAGAAACAAAGAACGCAGGACACGTTGTCAAAACGGTACTTAGCGATAACGGTGGAGAATTTGACAATGAAACCATAAGTAAAATATTAGAGAAGCAAGGTATCAAGCATCGCTTCACTATGCCGTATACTCCGGAACAGAACGGCTGCGCCGAGAGGGAGAACCGGACATTGGTGGAAGCTGCTAGATCCATGTTGCATTCAGGAGAGGAACTTCCTCAAATACTCTGGGCTGAATTGATTAATACTGCAGCATACGTATTAAATCGAACTGGGCCGTCAAGAGTAGATGGTAAGACTCCATATGAGTTATGGATTGGTAAGAAACCAAAAATTTCCCATCTTCGAGTTATTGGAAGCACTTGTTATGCTCACGTGCCCAAGCAGAATCGTAAGAAGATGTGCAAAAAAGCAATTAAGGGTATTCTGATAGGCTATGAGAATGACGATGGCTATCGCATCTATAACGGATCGAAGACAGTGAGATCTAGAGATATCACATTTGAATCTGATTATGAATTTAAGATTTCCACTAATGATAATATTTCGTCAGAGGGAGATGAGATAAGCAATAGCGAACGCATTCTAACGCAAGAGCCTCAACACGAAAATGTCGAAGGCAGTGATGAACTTGAACTAGAGGGAGATAGAACTGGAGATCAAGTTCAACCTGAGGATGTAAGCGATGTAGATAATTTCGTTGATGCAAATGAAGAGCAGCTAGAAGTAGTTGAGCCCCTTTCTGCTGTGCAGCCTCGATATAATCTAAGAAACAGATCGACAATCGCATGTCCCAAGAAGTTTCAAGACTTTGTGTGTTATATAGGAACAGAAAGCTTTCCCGAGACATACATGCAAGCTATGGAGAGGGAGGACAGCGCCGAATGGCAGAAAGCTATGGCGAGTGAGATGAAATCCCTAGCTGACAACAAAGTTTGGACTTTGTGTCAGTTACCTCCTGAGAGAAAGGCACTACCATGCAAGTGGTTTTTTCGAATAAAGCGAAACCCTGATGGTATGATTGATAAATACAAGGCTAGACTAGTTGTGAAGGGCTTTAAACAACGAAAAGGTTTTGATTACGACCAGACATTCAGTCCTGTGGCTAGAATGGCTACAATAAGAGCCCTGATAAGTGTCAGTGCTAAAGAGAAGCTTCATCTGACACAGTTTGACGTGTCAACTGCCTTCTTGAATAGCAAGCTGAAAGAGGAGATTTACATGAAACAACCGGATGGGTTCAGTGATGGAACGTCGAAAGTTTGTAGACTTCAAAAGAGTTTATATGGCCTTAAGCAAGCACCTCGTTGTTGGAATTTGTGTTTTGAAGAGATTCTGCTTGATATAGGTTTTAAACAGAATGAAGCTGACCCATGCCTGTTCTTTAAGAAAGTGGGAGAGAAGAAAATTTTGATCACTTTGTACGTTGACGACGGCCTGGTAGCAGCTTCAGATGAAAAATTAGCAAATGATTTTCTCAAGGAGTTAGGAGATACAATAAAAATAACTACTAAATCAGTATCCTACTACTTAGGATTAGAGATTGATCGATTGGAAGATGGCTCTATAAGAATTTCTCAGCAAGCTTATGCAAATAATATCCTTAAACGATTTCACATGTCAGATTGTAATCCAGTGTCAACGCCCATTGAAAGGGCTTCAGATGCAGAGAAAATAGTTGATAATGAAGAGAAGAGCTTTCCATATCGAGAGGCTGTAGGAGCATTAGCGTATCTTATGACAGGTACACGTCCAGATATTGCATACGCAGTCGGAGTAGTATCTAGAAAATTGGAGAAACCATCGTGGTCTGATTGGCTTAAAGTTAAGAGGATTTTTAGATATATCAAAGGTACTTTAACCTACGGCATAACTTATAATTCGGGAAGTCAAAAATCAGTTATTGAAGGTTACAGTGATGCAGACCATGGCTGTGATGAGCTCACAGGACGCTCCACTACAGGAGTGGTATGCCTATATGCTGGTGGTACGATATCATGGATGAGTCAAAGGCAAGCATCCGTTGCGATTTCGACTACTGAGGCTGAAATAGTAGCAGCTAGTGAAGGTGCCAAAGAACTAGTTTGGCTGAAGCGGATTATGCAAGACATTACCACGCTTATTGATACACCAGTACTCTTTGTTGATAATGAAGCGGCTATAAAGCTTGCTCATAACCCAGAATTTCATAAGAGAACAAAGCACATTCGGATACGACACTTCTATGTGCGTGAAGTAGTTGCTGAAGGTGTTATTGAAGTGAAGAAGATAAGCAGCTCTTCACAGATCGCTGATGCGTTAACGAAAGCTTTGCCAAGGCCTCGATTTACAACGATTTGTGAAGATTTAGGTTTACGGAGAAACTATTAAAACTTTCGATGAGAGGGAGTGTTATGGATTCTTTGTGGTCTATGATATCCATTAACCTAAGACATCGAAGTTTTATAGATACATGGTCAAGGGGTTGCTTAGCAACGAGGTTGGTTGTTTGTTGAAATTGTTATCTTGTATTGGACTATATAAAGTAATTGTGTTTTGTATTCGTGTGTTACGCAAGTGTATAAAATATTATATATATCGTTAAATAGAATTGTGTGAATCTTTACTCGTTCATATTTCTACTGTTTACTCTGCTACCACCCTATAAGTATACATTTAATAGTTTTCAAAATTTTTAATCATTTTATAGTTATAGTATCTATATTGTTATATTCTACTTACTTATAGTATCTATCTTTCACTTGGCATTGGCATAATTAATAATTTCCATTCCATACATAAAAAATAAATATGGTGGTCGGTGCTATATAAGTATTGTGTTTACCATTTTATTAAATCAAGCAATAGATAGTTTTTCATATATTTCTTTTATAAATGAATATGGATCAATATACGTGCGAACTATAATCAAAATGGGGCCTAGCAGAGTATATTGATATATTTGTTGGTGAGTAAGTCATCGTACTATGGACGGTAATTTTCATAAGCATCTGCAATTTGTTGTCTTCTCTTCTAGCCACCAAATCGGATACCTAGGCATCCATCTCAATCTGGCTATTGCATCTAAATCGTCTGTGTGACTGTATTGATTATGGCCAATGGCATTTCGAATGAGGTTAGGTAAACTACACTGCCAGGTGCCAAGTGCCTGCGGGATGAAAGTTATTGTGGCACTGGCAGTCCATTATCCGAGGTCTGACTACACCAAATGGTATCTTCTTGATGTTTTTATTCACGAACGAACGTAGAGAAATCTTTAAGTTATGAATGTCTTACAAAAGCAGCAGTTTGTTGCACTGTTGGACGGCAGAAGTTCATCAAAATTGTCAGCATGGTATATATTCCAATATTTAAATTTTAATAGTAATCATATGTACACATGAATATGAGTAACTTATACGCTTTATATGTTTAGTTTGATCTAGTAGGAATACAATTGTTTTCATTTATTTATGAAACTAGTGATATAGGATTTAAAATTAATTACAATGCACTTATTGACTTAGTTTAACCTGTTCTGTTCACATGTCAAAATACTCTTAACAATATAGATGTTTTGAAAATTATTTATCTTGTCTACTTTGAAGGAGCCTGCATTGATATATTGGTGTGCATTGATATATGCTTGGAAGTAAGAAAACAGGAAGCTATTGGATATTATACGAGATCAAATAAAATTTAAATAGATTTTGGCTGTATGGAAAGAGGAGTCAAATACAGCAAACAAGCAGTTAGTGTAGGGATTTTTTTTATGCAATACAGTTTTAAAGTACGCTAGTGAGATCATTGGACTATTAAATATCAGATGTTTGTGTGCGTTTCCATAGTAGATACTTAATTTATAATAAACTGGAATTTTATCATTTATATTTCATCATTTTATTTTGTCATAAACTTAGAAGAAACAGTAAAACAAGAAAATATGTTTATTTTTAAAGTTATTATTTACAAATTTGTTCATTTACTGTGATTATTTCTCAGTTACCAGTAGTTAAGTCTATTATTGATGAAATTTCAATAAACACCGCTATGGTTGGTAATCTAGTCTATTTGGATTTCTTTTTAATTCAAGCACAACTCGGACCAATAGTATACGAAAATTACAGTTAGAACATGCCAAAACAATCTTGTAAGTTTATTGATTTACAATTTCGATTGGAATTTTAAGTATATCTAATAATCTATACTTATAATAAATCTGTAGAGAAGTCAATTCTGTACATTAAATATATTAAAAAAATTACTAGCAAAGGGTGATAAGGGATCGTTAGTGATCCCAAAAATGCAATCAGTAAAATTTTTGTCTGTCTGTCTGTCTGTCTGTATGTTCAGGCATCACGTAAAAACTAACGGTTCGATTTCGATGAAACTTGGTATAATTATACCTTATTATCCTGGGCATAAAATAGGATACTTTTTATCCTGGAAAAATACGTAGAAAAAAAAAAATCTTAATTTTTCAGTTTTATTCATTGACGTTATTCTGTAGAACCGCGAACACACAGTGGATTCAGCGCCGTAGCCTGTAGCGCCGAAAGTCGGATTTGGCTTGAACCGTTTGCGACACAAGCGGGCTGCACGACGTCCCGCCTCCCCGACTCCTATTAATCTATACTAATATTATAAAGCTGAAGAGTTTGTTTGTTTGAACGCGCTAATCTCTAGAACTCCTGGTTCGAATTGAAAAATTATTTTTTTATTGAATAGCCCATTAATCGAGGAAGGCTTTAGGCTACATAACATCACGCTGCGACTAATAGAGAGAAGAAATAATAATGAATGTGGAAAAAACGGTGAAAATGATTCATCTTTGAGGGCTTCCGTTGCGTGGGCTGCGAAAACGGTTCTAGATACCAAAAAAATATGTATGAAAGAATTATTCCTCTTAAAATGATCTAAAAAAATGTCCGCGACAGTATATGTCTATTTTTTAATGTTAACTAACTAGAATCTTTTTTATGGTGATCAAATTTGGATATGTCGCGTTGTCAAGATCGGGTAACAGCTGAGGTGGTTGTTTGCAAAAATAAATATGATGCTCAAAATAACTATTCCACGCGGACGAAGTCGCTGGCACAGCTAGTATACAATATGATTCAACTTTAAATACTGCGGGGCTTGTGTGTGTTAAATTTTTATAATACTGAGAGAGACTATACCAAGGTTATCAACAAGAATACAAAGTTCTTACCTATTTCTGCCACAGAATAAATAAATAAAATAATAAATAAATATTTGTTACACTTACACCAATTAGCCTAGCCAAACTAAGCTCTATAAGGCTTGTGCTATGGGATCTAGGGTAACTGATAGACATACATATATTATACATATATAAATATTTCTTTATAGAAATATATATCAACAACCATGACTAAAGAACACAACACACAAACCTGCCCCCACTGGGATTCGAACCCGGGACCTCAGAGATGGCGACACCTTGAAACCGGTGTACTATCCACTCGACTATGGAGATCGTCCAATGCTGGGGCCACACTAACGGGAAATGCCATTAATTATAACGACAATGGACGTTAACGTTAGGTGTAGCCACAACTTAACGGGATAATTTGACAATGGCATTAACCATGGCGTTCCGTATTAGGCGATAGCTCGAGTGGCGGTACATCAAACAGATTAACACGAGAATTGATGCGATGATGTGGCCACACTACGTATTGTCAGCAGCCGTGTAATGCATCCATATAAATCTTCTACCAATAGTAATCACAGATAAAAATCAAAGTAGCAGCGCTCTTTCGTTCACTTCGTTCAATACTCAATCAATCTTTAGATCAACTTCATTCTTCATTCGTTTTTTCAAGATACGCCATTTTGAAACTGCTACTGATACGTAGCGGCTTTCATGATATTAATTAATTACAAAACGATTATTTTAAGTTTCAGAAATCAAATCATATCTACATAACTTCTTCAGATTTTCATCTATTTTGCAGGAACGGTATATTTAAGTGGTGCAAGGTGCTCAAGAGGTCAATAGATTCAAATAGACAATTTATATGAAGCTTTGATTTCGGTAAACTTTTGTCTTATTTCATATAGTAATTAGAACAGTTTTTCCACCAACTCTTAAATCTTTTAGAAATGTTATTTCAATCGCTCCATTCAATGTATTGAAAATCCAAGCGTGACATACATTATATGGTACATTGTTAATAAAATATATTTTTTTGCAGCGATGGGTCCCGCAGCTGTTGCATTCCTGGATGTAAATCCACTAGCCAATTTATCAGATTATATTGTTTCCCAAGGATGAAAGAAATTTCGAACTGTGGAAAAAAAGTTATCTCTGACAAGTTTCCAGAAATTGTAACAACTAAAAACATAACCTGCAATCTACGCGTATGTAAACTTCATTTTGAGAGCAAATACATAAAATTAGGGGATGTTAGAATTACATATGCAGCTCCTACCCTTTTTACTGAAAGTGAAATTTGTTCAGGTAAACCTGACAACCCTCTAATCATAGGTGAGAAAATTCGTCTATTTTCTTTTTGTGACTAGTTTTTATTTAACTTTGATTTCGTATTAAAAGTTGGATAATATATGTTAATGAAGCTTGTCTTGTATTGATTTTTAATTGATAAGAATGTTTTTTTTTTATGTTTCATTTTATGAATAGCCATCAATTAAATGTGTACTTTTATCTTACAGATTGGCAATGGAATGAACGTGAAATGAATAGTAGAAAACTGTCATTCAATTCAGGTGATTTAATTCATATACTAACAACCTATGTTTAATAAAATTAATCATTTTAATGTAACACTGAATTCATAGTAGATCTATTGCAAGTTCTATTAAATCACAAAGTGGTGTCACTAAAATATCTCAATTTAAAGATACACAAATGCAACAGTTGGTGTATTGATTCAACAAGTCAAATTCCTTAAAAATATTAAAATATTTATCCATTATACCTATTTGTCACTCTAGCTTTTAATCAGAATATGAAACTAGAATATTATTCATGTTTACAGTTGATGCCACATGTTCCACATAAACCATGACCATTGTTATTATCAGACAAAAAAAAAGTGTTTACAGAAAGTGGTAACTTTAATATTTTTTTCATATATGTAGTTTGGTACTGAGAACTCACAAAGTCACAACAATGAAATGTGTATAAAAATAAGAAGTATGATGTAAAATAGAAATATTAGTTAGATGTAAATAAAATTGATGACTAATATAGACTTATAATTATTAGACTGTTATTATTAGAATGTGTTTTATTAATTCCATACTTTTTTAACAGACAATGTTTCCGATTTGCATACATGGATTTGTCTTAGAGAACGCAAAAGTTTAATAAGACGTAATCTCAAATATCCCAATTCTCGTTTTGTTATGCTTTTTAGAGCTCTAATAGATATAATTAATATGCACATGGACAAAAATCCTCACCAAAATCATATAGTAACCAATATCAAAAAAGAGTTTTTAAAATCTGTTCAGATTGATTGGTTTGGATGTCCTGAACATCATGCTGATGTTTTAAATTATTTTCATTCCATTGTTTGTAGAGTTCAAATTCATAATTTTTGTACAATAATAAATAAAATTTTAAAGGGATCATTTTCAGAACCCCGTATTAATACTAACTTAACCATGCATCGATTGGCACTTGAAAAGCGCAAAAAGTATACTGGAAGAAAACAACAACGTACAAAATAATTAACATATTGTTTTAATTTTCAGGTTTGCGAGACTATTACAACCGTTGGAGACACAGATTATTGACTTTTAAGGTATGATTTAATTCAACATTTAAAATGGGCTATAGCATAGAGTGACCATTATGATAGGCTATTATAATTTATATTTATAGGCAAAAATTTTCCAAAATACTTATCAATATATAACAATTTTTGTTGTATAAAAACATTTTTGAGGTGCATAATAAGCATGTGGCAATTTTTTTTTTCTGCTACCCAAGCTAGATCACCCAAGCTTACTCCAATAACTTCTAACATTTTATTTCACCGTATTTTTAAACGTATTAAAGGTGAAATTTATGTTGTATAAGAAGTATCAACTTTTATTTAAATACCAGCAAGTCTTTAAAACTGTTAAATTGTCTATTTGGAAACTTATTTACTAGTTTAATACGATTATCGCTTAAATTATTGAAAGTATCTTCTATTGCCTATTTGTTCCATCCATCTTTTGTCTGATTTCATTTAAACTTAGATATATAGCAAGATCACATTTATCTACAATTCATATATTTTGTTCCCAGAATCACAGACAAGACGCAGCGGCGGCTACATGGAGAACACTAGGGGATGAAGGCTATATTCTATTTTTGTCACATTGATTTAGATTTTATTTTATATATTTCTAAATATTCTTTTTGTAAATTATGATTTAAAAGAGGAGATAAAATTTGACCTTCCAAGTTTCTTGCCTGTTCTTCTCGAGAAGGTCCTCCCAATATCCGAACAGGTGGTAGAGTCAATCTTAAGCACAATAAATATATCTAATCATAATTTGTTGTTTGATTCTATAACATATATAAGAACAATAAAAACTAAAGAACAATGACTACTAGAGCTGTGCTAGTTATTTATCGATAAATTTCATGAAATCGATATGTCGATATTTGGATATCGACAATTAATTGAAGTGATCCCAGGCTTATCATAGTAGCGACCACAGATTAATAGGTAGCGACTAAGAAACCGCCATCTCAAGGCCTGCTTCCTATCTGTAATAGTATACTAATCTGTGATTGTCAGTGTGCATCGAGAGCGCAACGGAGTGGACGTGTTTGTTTTTTGTACAACGGATTTGCCTCAATATCGCACGTTATTGTTTTAAAATACATAGTATGATACGCGGCAGCGTGGAGTAACGAGAAAGTTATTACTTTTCTCGACATTCTGTAAATATATTAAAAATAAAGTCATATAATATACATTTAAATTCATGAAATATAGAGCTCTGTCGACGTCCATCTTGCTTGAATTAAAGTAAATTCAACGCCGTTTTTATCGCCAATAATGAGCATTCACGTTGACCCTTGAAGTGTAGCCACCCACTTTAATGCGATAAAAATTATTGCAATAATTATCGCGATAATGGACATAGACGTTAAAGGTTAGTGTGGCCCCAGCATAAGAAGGCGGCGTCTAGAATATGGTTGGCATTGCTGTGTTCCGGTGTGAATAGTAAGTAAGACGGGCAGTGAAATTACTGGGTACTGTAACTTTACATCTTATGTCATACGGTTGCAATATTTTCTGGGGATTGCAGAGTTGCTGCGAGTCTTATAGGAACTACATATACTCTGTCTGTTGGTTTGTCTATATAATGTCATAGAAAGGCACTGACTATAATATGAATTGATATAAAGTATCATAGGAAGATTATTGTCAAAAACATATTACCTTAAGACCTTAATCATGTTCACCAAATCATATTAATATGACTCATAATCATTTAGCATTTCCACATGTCATTGACTCTGTTGAAAATAATTTAAATTTTACTATTATTACAGATAACCTCAGACTGCAGTAAATGCTGCACTTTACAGCCTCAAGAACAGAATTTTACGACAGAAAGATTTAATAGCACCCTTTCCTAATACCTTATGAGAGATTTGACATATTATGTAACAGTTCGATGGCAGTTAGATTTAATTTAAAGTTGTATTGTCGAGAAATCCTCTAAGATTATTTTTTCATGTAGCTCTAATTATTAATTTATTATAGACACACGATATTCTTCTTCAATACATGTTCTGGATAGGCGTATGCAGAAAGACATGTGAATGCAGAAATTTCTACTGTGTGAGCACGAATACTGATGTAATTAAAGGTAGATTAATTGGGTAATGTTATTTCCCGATATATATACAAATGCGTTACCCGTATTATTTAAATAACGAGCGAGTCTTTCTACCTTTCTTAATAAATATTAATCATATATATGTATATATATAATAATTATATTATAGTAATTAATAATTATTCTCAATAATTTCATGTTAGGGTCGGCACTGAACCTAACAGGAAAAGCTGCATACAGGGACAATAGTATTTGCGCCTTCAGCTCAGCGTTTGCTCAGAGCTCAAGTGCTGCAAAATGCAGCGTATATCGCTCTGCTGTTGCTGCAGCGCTGAACTCGCATGAACATATTGAGAATAATGAATAATTACAGAAAAAGTAGATATAATAACTCATTTTTATTTAAATATATAATTCAGATCCGTACTAGGTACTAGTAAATACACGGGAAATAACATAAATCAACTAGTACCTTGCCTTTAATTGCATCAGTACGATGATGCTAATACAGTAGTAATTCCTGTATATATATCCGTAATGCGTAAATAACATCATAATATAAGGAAAAGAAAGAAAAAAAAGAAAGAAGGAAAAGCAGAAATATCAGTTCAGTGTGGCAGGTTTATGAAGATTTCTGCATAAAACAACAGGAAATCGTCCTAGTAGATCAGAACAGTCTTGAAAATTTTACAGTTATTCCTGATAATATAGGCGTACCCTATCATCGTGACACTATCTTATAGGGGAAAGAATGTTATATCACCAGTTCGGTTATATTTATTTTTGAAAATTCCTATTAAAATAGTAGCATGCATTATCATTAACTCGAATAATATATAAGTAAAACGAACGTATTATTATATTAGTCCGCCATTATTAACAGACCATAATATACAGATAATTCTATAGTCTACACGTCGTGCCTTATGACATTTGATTGTGTGAGTATTGAAACAAATTTTACAAAGATTGATCTTATCTACAAATTTACACACGAGTTGATCACGAATATACAAGTTTTCATGGCGACAAAAATCGCCGCTAGGGGGCTCTGAAGTTGTCGGTATCAAGTGTCAACGATTACTTCTTCTTGAATTGATTCAGGCTCAGTAAGTAGTGTTAGATATTTTTATTATAGAAATGATCGGAGACTTTACACTTGACTTATTTGCGCTTTTGGGGGCTAGAGACGAGTCTGTATTAGATTATTCGTGATCAACTCGTCCAGGAGAATAACATATCCGAGTTTCAGCTGATTCTGCCGTAAACCAGGATTTTTTGTTTTAGTTTAAAAAAAATATGGTTGCCTAGTTACTTGTTATTGTCATTTTTGGGTTATAAGTCAGTTTTTTATTAAATGTATGTTCAAGAATTCTTGCTTTATTTAAGTAATTTCCTATAGGTTATGGGCCCAGGAGTGCTAAAAATACCTTATTAAGCAAAGAGCAAAGTCGGTAAAAATGGAAGTGAGTAAGATTGAGAAGTTTGATGGAACAAATTTTAAGCAGTGGAAGTTTCAGATAAAGTGTGCGTTGAGGGCAAAAGGGCTCGATATAAATGCAGTGAAAACAGAAGATAATTTAGTACAGTGGAACAAAGATGACGGTATGGCTATGTTTATTATTACGTCAGCTATGGACTTGAAACAAATCGCGCTTATAGAAAATTGTGAGTCAGCGTTAGAATTGATGACAAAATTAGAGTCGATTTTTGAGCAAAAGTCCGAACTGAATAAAATGTTAATTCATGGACGCTTTTACCAATACAAAATGTCTTTAAATGAGAGTGTAGCACAACACATCGCCAATGTTGAGAGTCTGGCGAAACAATTAAGAGAATCGGGGGAAAATATAAGTGACACTGCCATTACTACAAAAAATTTAAGTACTTTACCTGGAAAATATAGGTCTTTAAGGCAAGCGTGGATGTCACTGGATCCAACAAAACAGACTATAGTAAAGTTAACAGCGCGACTCTTGGATGAAGAGGGAAGTCTAAATGCTAAGGAAGAAATCAAAATCAAGATATTGTTGATGTTCATGGAAAAGGGTCTATTTTCATAAATCGATATATTAACGGTCGATGGGAAGACGGTGTATTAAATGATGTATTGTTTGTGTCAAAACTAAGAAGAAATCTGTTTTCAACAAAAGGATATAAAATAGTAAAGCAGGACAATTATGCTACAATATTTGATGGCAATACAGTTGTATTAAATGCAAATTTACAAAATTCAAATTTGTATGAGTTAAAAATTAAAACTGTGATCAATTATTCTTGTCATATTGTACAGAAATCCAATCTTAAGACGTGGCATGAATGATATGATTAGGTCATATTAATGTAAAAGAGTAAGTAAAAATGGTTAAAAATAATTTAGTTACAGGTGTAGATATTACAGATCATGAAAAATTTGTATGCGAAGGGTGTGTATATGGTAAACACGCCAAACTACCGTTTAAGAAATCGAACCGATGCTCACTAGATCCCGGAGAAATGGTATATAGCGATGTATGTGGTCCATTCAGCGAGGAATCTGTTCAAGGTATGAAATACTTTGTTCTATTTAAAGATGCAGCTTCAAGTTATAGATATGTTTATTTTATGAAAAATAAATGCGACGTTTTAGAATATTTTAAAACATATAACGAAAAGATTAAAAATAAATTCATGCGTGGCATTCAAACATTACACACAGATAACGGTGGTGAGTACATAAACAAGGAATTCAAAACTTATTTAGATTCTGAAGGGATAGCGCATGAACGTTCAGCTCCATATACGCCAGAGCAAAACGGTCGAGCGGAACGTGAAATTAGAACTATAGTCGAGAGTGCCCGATCTATGTTATACTCTCGTAATGTACCATTAAATTAATGGGCTGAAGCAGTTAATTGCGCAGTATATTTGTTGAATCGTATATCCTCTAGTCAAACCTCTTACACAACATCATTTGAAATTTGGCATAAAACGAAACCTTCTTTAGATCATGTCATGGTGTTCGGATGTGAGGGATATGTACATGTACCTGGTCAGTTACGAACCAAGCTAGATAAAAAGAGTACAAAATGTTTGTTAGTGGGATATGACTACAATAATTATCGAATGTATGACACACAAAATAAAAGAATATTGATTTCTAGAAATGTAATATTCAATGAAGATGAAATTCCTGATATTAAATCTAATGTTGCTCGAATATATATTGGAGAGGATAAAGAAGAAACTGTTGACAATATAATTCATAGTTTTGATTCTGAATGACGCGAATTTCCAGAACGATAATTTAGAGGATGATGAAATTTATGAACCACCCCATACAATAGATGTCAACGGATTAGGACCTACTAATATGATGTTACGTTCCAGAGCCAAAGAAGTAAATATTATGGAATTAGAAACTGATATACCAGCTACATACAAAGAAGCCATATCTTGTCCAGAAAGTGAAAAATGGTTAGAAGCTATAGCTGAAGAATTAAAATCGCATAATGATAATGAAACGTGGACTATTGTTGACAATGATGGACAAAGACTCATTACATCTAAATGGGTCTTAGCTATAAAAAGAAATAAAAGTGGTAACTTAGAAAGGTTTAAAGCAAGACTTTGTGCGCGAGGCTTTACGCAGATCAAAGATATTGATTACAAGGAGACATTTGCACCAACTACTAGATACGATTCCATTAGGGTATTATTAAGTGTTTGTGCACAACATAAGTGGGAGATCAAACAAATTGATGTAAAAACCGCCTTCTTATATGGTGAATTAGATGAAGATGTTTTCATAGAAATCCCAGAAGGAATTGTAGAAAAGAACAACAAAATTTGTAAATTAAATAAGTCTTTGTACGGCTTAAAGCAAGCCGCGAGATGTTGGAATAAGAAGTTTACAGATTTCTTGGTAAAGTATGGCTTTATTCAATCTCAGGCAGATAATTGTGTTTATTGGTAATTTTAATGGAAATAAAGTAATATTAGTATTATATGTCGACGACGCACTAATAATGTCCAAATCAGAAGCTGTAGTACAGGCGGTCCTCGACTTACGTCGTTTCGATTTACGTCGTTTCAAGTTACGTCGAACAATGTTTTGACACTATTCCTCAAGCATACGTCATTTGTTTCGATTTCCGGCATATCGGAGAATTCACTTGTCGCAAGGTGCACAAATTGTGCAGCCTATCACTGTTAACAAGATCTGTATGATAGCAAGAAGAAAGAAGCCAAGCAATGTAGAATTGATAGTTTCTTTAAGCCAAAAGTTTAATTTATTATTTATCATTACATATGTATAAGTTTTATAATTATTATTAAAATGTGTGTGTTATTACACACAAATACCAAAAATAACTAGCAATTTCATAAGTGCATAATATATAATTATTTTAAGAACTTACTTTTAATAATAAAGTACGTCCTTTGTTATAAATGCAGTTTTTTTTATTATTTCGAGTCCGTGTGGAACCTAACCCTCGAGTTTTACATGTAAACATATGAAAAAATATGTCTCGACTTACGTCGTTTCGATTTACGTCGCGTATTTCGAGAACCTAACATGCCGTAAGTACGAGGACTGGCTGTATCTGAAATATTTCAAATTCTCAAAGAGGGATTCGAAATTAAAGAATTAAATAACGTTTAATAACGTAATTCAATACGTTTGTTGGTTTAGAAATTACAAGAGCAAATAATTGTATATACATTAGCCAGAAACATTATATAGAACAGATTATAGAAAGATATAATATGTATAATGCACAAGCAGTAAGTACACCTGCTGATGTTAATATTGTACTAAAGAAAAATGACAGTTCTCAATTAGTAACATTTCCGTACAGAGAGGCTATAGGATCATTATTATTTTTGTGCCTCGCATCGAGACCAGATATTTCTTACGCAGTAAATGCCTTAAGTAGGTATATTAATAATCCTAGTTTTGAACATGTTGGTCAATTAAAGCGCATCATAAAATACCTAATTAAAACTAAAAATTTATCAATTAAATATCAGTCGTTTGAAAAGATGATAGGATATTCTGATGCAGATTATGCCGGAGATGTTGACACAAGAAAGTCAAGTTCAGGATATATTTTCCTCTTAAATGGAGGTCCTGTTTCGTGGCTAAGCCAAAAGCAACCTTGTGTATCACTGTCTACTACAAGAATAAGAATAAGAATCGTTTATTTGTTTAGAATGTAGGTATTACAATGGTGTTAACAAAAAGTTTGAGAGTCCTGGTACATTCTACCTTTCGGCATACAAAAATCAAATTGTAGGTAGATACATTGTTCGAGAATTTTTAACAATGGGCTAATAATACATATTTATACAGCTAACGGAGCAAAAAACAGAAAAAAAAATATAATAATAAAGTAAGTACAGCATTACATTACAATACATCATTCAAAAATTCAGTTATGGAGTAGTAGCATTTTTCTAACAATAAGTCAGTTAGCTGCTTTTTAAAAAATTTTAATGGTTTTTCCTTTAGGTTTTTGGGTAATTTATTATATATCTTGGGTGCCATACCCATTACGCTTTTTTTTAACAGTGTAGTGTTATAGCCACCTGTATACAGCATGTTTTGATACTGAGTTCTCATAAAATTATTAGTCCTCTTTCGTGTTTCGCTTAACAATGGAAACAAGTGAGAGTTAGTTTTTACAAAAATGGCCATTTCCAAAATGTATAAACATGGAAAAGTTAATAATTTATGTAACTTAAACATAGGAACACAGCTGTCTGTGACCTGCAAATTAAAAATTGATCGTATACATCGTTTTTGGGCTTTGAAAATGCTTTCTCTCTCGCTGTTATTACCCCAGAAAATAATGCCAAATCTCAATGTCGAGGTCACAAAGCCATGGTAAGCAACAAGGACTGTAGTAATGTTAACTTTTTGATAGGTTGTATAAAACATAGGCGTATGTACTCAACTTTTTACATATATATTCGGTTTGAGGTTTCCACGTTAATTTATCGTCAATCAAAATTCCTAAAAATTTTGTAACTTGGACATTATTGATCTTGTGTCCATTATAATTAACGTTTAAGTATTGAGGATAAATTCGTTGGTAAAAATGCATGATATTAGTTTTTTGTATATTTATCATTAAATTGTTATAATTAAGCCAGTTAATGATAGCTTTAAGAGCATTGTTAATATCATCTTCATAGTCATCCTTATTGGTGCATCCTACCAATGCTGTACTATCGTCAGCAAACAATACGAGTGAATGGTCTATTTGAAGTGGAAGGTCGTTGATATAAATCATAAATAAAAGCGGACCGAGGACGCTTCCTTGAGGGACGCCATATTTTAAATTTCTATAAGAAGATCTAAATTTTAATTCGCGTTTTGATTTCAGGCATACCTTAGAAATTTCAGTATACTGCTTACGATCAGCAAGATAAGATTTAATTAAGTTTAGAGCATTTCCTCGTATCCCGTAAGCTTGAAGTTTGTGTATAAGTGTGTCATGATCTACGTAGTCGAAGGCCTTTGTCATGTCTGTGAAAAGGGCGCAAACAGGTGTTTTATTATCTACGTTTATCATTATAGTTTTTAATAAATCGAATATGGCCATATTAATATTCTTATTTTTCCGGAAACCTTTTTGTTCGTCACAAAGTACCTAAGTTAAATTTTGTTAAAAAATCGTAAATTTTTTCATATATCATTTTTTCTATTATTTTAGAGAATACTGAGATTAGAGCAATGGGTCTGTAATTAGACATATTTTCTTTACCATTCTTTTTATGAAGAGGTTTTACAATAACGTATTTGAGACTTTGAGGAAATACTCCAGAAGAAAAGCTTGCATTAATAATGTGACTTAAAGGATCAGATATGACATTAGAAACAAATTTTATAACCTTTGTTGAAATGCCGTCGTAACCAACACTCTTTTTATTTCTTAACGATCTAATTACTCTTGCTACGTCTTGCGGTACGACCGGCGACATGAAAATCGATCTTGGATTCTGATCCATTTCTTTGACACGATAAAGCGTAGATTTTGGTAGATTTGAGGCTTGATCAACAAAAAAGTTATTAAATGCCTCGGCTATATCTTTAGGGTTAGTTATTGTGGAATTATTTTTTATGATCTTACAAATTGGTTCATTAATACTATTATTATTTTTATTATCTGCCAAGCTGTCTTTGTTTTATTTTTTGAGTTCAATAGTGAGTGGTTATTTTGTGCTTTTTGAGTTAACTTTACTTTTTTAAATTTTCAGATTTTTTAAATTTTCTAGAATAAGTGAAGAACTTTTGTTTATTCTCCTCTGTGGGTTTTATTCTTTGCTGCCAGAGAAGGTAACGTTGTTTTTTGCTACACGAATACCTCGTGATACCCATTTAACTGACCTACCAAGTTTTACAGTTACATATTTCATAGGGAAACACAGATTGATACAGAAGCGGAGTTTGTGGCAGCATGTGAAGAAGCTAAGCATCTCCTTTGGTTAAAAACAGTTCTCTATTGAAATAGGTGAAATGCAGCATAGTACATGTTTGTGCATGGACAATCAAAGCGCCATAAAGCTAATATATAATCCCGTATACCATAAAAAAAACTAAGCATATAGATGTTAAAAATAACTTTATTCGAGAAAAAGTAGCGCAGGGTTTAATAGAATTGGTATTTGTGCCTAGTAGTGAACAATTGGCAGATATATTAACGAAGGCACTTCCCACTCATCAGTTTGAAAACTTGACGAGTCAAATTCTAGTTTTATCATTATAATGTAATAATTAATTCTAGTATTAAAGTCTGATTATTAATTCACTGGAGTAAACTGACGGATACTAATGTCACATTGTAAAATTATGCTGCCATATTTATCGTACTAGTGAGGTGACCTGCAAATATAATTGGATAAATTGAATAAATCGATAAGGACTTCACCCTTCGTTGTTATTCAGATCACTCACACAAAATCAGTAACAACGTTTATTAAAAAAAAAGTACTCAATTAATTATAATATAGGTACATGAATTCTATCAGATACAAAAAATGAAATTCACTCACTTGCTAGCGTTCCCGAACTATGCGTTCAGTTAATCAGTAAATCAATTTTTTGAGCTGTAATTCTTCGAACATTTGGAAGTTCTTTAATTATTGCAATCTTTTTAAAAGAAAAATACAGATTTAACCACTGTGTAATAGTAGTTATTGTATTTCATTTTAGACAAAACATAATTCTGTAAATTATTTATCGTTGTAATGGATATAACCACGACAATTTTACGTCAAGTTTTTTTTTATTTATTGCTGGTTATTACTGGTTACTGGTACAAGAACATCAGCCAAATTACGTCATCAATCACTTGATCCCGTTCTAAAATAAAAATCACACTGCCTTGTTCTAAAACCATTATTTATCACTTTCTCATACCACTTTCTCTGTCAAATTTCCGAGTGAAATTTTATATGAGTTTTGGAACGGAACCCTAAAGCCCGCTCTTCATTCTCTAAAACTTCTTTCGAATTGCCGGTTTAAAATAACGTTTCGTTGAGAATGAAGAGCGATTTAAGACCACATTCACATGACAAAGGCCGCTCTTATAGACATCGTACGGCAAAACAAACATTTACATCCCGACAAATATGCTGTGGACGAGATGGCATCAGAGTACGGAGTCACGGTTTTACGCCTGCCCCCTTATCACTCAATCAATTATCGCTCAATCAATCAATCGCCTTATCGCTCAATCCTATCGAGCTGATTTGGGCGCAGGCGAAGGGATACGTAGCGAGAAACAACAAAACCTTTAAAATGACTGAAGTTAAAAATTTGTTCGAAATAGGACTTAAAACCGTGACTGCCGAAAGATGGAGAAGCTGTGTGGATCATGTAATAAACTTAGAAAATAAAATGTTTAATCTCGACCATATGATGGACAATATTACGGACCGTTTTATAATAAGTGTCACTGACAGCGACGACGATACTGATAAATCTATCCATTGAATATTTTTGTTTCATTTCATATATACGATTCGAGTAATTACGCCATTTCAAAGTTATCGCCTATTTGCCCTAAAGGTACCATGCTAATATTATTACATCGATTAAACAAAATTGGATTAGGATTTCTTAATAAAGTAAATAAAATGAGTAATGTGATTTGAGGACGGAATGAAATTGAATGAATGAGTTTGATTTCAATATTCTAGTCACAACACTATTTTCTGTTCATCATAAAGTGGTAACACCGTAAACGTCAGTTTACTCCAGTGAATTAATGATTTGACTTTAATTAGTTCTTCTAATAATTTGTTGGCAATATTTCTGTTAGAAAGTAAAATTAAGTATTTTTTGTTTAAGGGGGGAGTGTTTTAGTTTAAAAAAAAATATGGTTGCCTAGTTACTTGTTATTGTCATTTTTGGGTTATAAGTCAGTTTTTTATTAAATGTATGTTCAAGAATTCTTGCTTTATTTAAGTAATTTCCTATATTTTTCACCCAAAACTTACCGATATATTTACTCAAACACAAAGCTAGCCAATCTTCGCCAGTGTAATGAGGATAGATACCAAAGCCCTTTTGGACAAACATAATATAACAATATGCAGAATTCAACATTGAATCTGTCAGACTAGCACAGGAAGTGGACCCACTCATACATTCTTCGCCAATAATATATTTATGTCAAATACAAGTCTACAAGTGTATTGTCCAAATGTACAAAAAAAGCTATTAATTGAAAATATATAGTTTCTTTGTGTACAGCTATTTTGAAAAAATGCATTATTCTCCTGTTCTTGCCTGTCAACATTCCTCGCTTCCATACAATTTATACGCAATTTTTCTACAGTGGCGTAACTCATTTCTGCCCTAATTTCCATAACCTTATTAGTAAAACGATTGTCATCCCATACCACAATATGTTGTGTCTTCTTGTCTTCTATCTCAGTGGTGCTGCTTTCAAACATAATAAAATATTCATATCCTTTCTTTGCATTCTAGTCACACCGTCTCTGCATTATCATCTTTGCCGTATGAAATGTATGAGGTCGGCTATCTCCTGCGGCTGATGAGCGAGGGTTGGCAGAAGTTTGATTGCACAGCTTTAGTCAGGCACCAGAAAGAACGGCTACCCGGTTCCTGACAAACCTGAGCAACGCGCTGAGCATCCGCTCTAATGAGAGCCCTCTTGCAAGACCTGGTGGCATTATTGTAGGCTGCTTTCAGTAGGTTAGTGTTGGGATCCCCGGTTGCTCGACCTCTGATCCAAGCGCGGTATGCAAGCTGTTTGATTTCAACAGCGGACGCACACTCGCGGTGGAACCAGAGGTTTCGTCTGCCGTCTGCCTGACGAGATTGGAATATGGAATATAGTATTCCATTCCTAGCAGGATCTCGTCAGCCACAGAGGAAGCGCAGGAATTGGGATCCATGCCACTGAAACAGCGCTGCCGCCAAGGTACGGATGCAAAGTAGTCCCGCATACCGTCCCAATCGGCTGACGCATAATGCCACAAACGGCGTGCTGCAACCATAGGTGACGGACAAGATGCCTGAGCCCGAACCACTACCTGATATCCGTTGGGGCGATTTGTCAACAGAAGGTCCAACAAAGAGGGCGCTTGACCGATAGTGTCTGGTACCCTGGTGGGCTAGGTAACCAATTGCGTCAGGTCAGGAAGATCCCGAAAACACCAGCTCGGCGGAAGGAAATCGCTCCTGCGCGTCATCTGCCACCCGACTCAGATGTTCAAACAGTCGAGTTGTCTCCTGATCACCACTATGGGAACGGTAAACGCAGACGTAGACACGGCAATGAGTACCCAAATCGACGTGTACCGCGAGGAGCGAAAAGGATGGGTCCACAGCGCAGGCGGCGACAGCAATCATCTGCCCGAACGAACAAGCAAACGCCAGCCTTCACCCTGAAGGACTCCTCCAGAGTGTAGCCGAGATATTTTAGATAGCTTGTATCGACCAGGCAGATAATTTACGTTTCTGTTAAAAACACCATTGCTGGGCGGCCTGTCTCAAGGTGGTGGTGGACAGCCGTGAGATTGGAATGGATCCCGCGGATGTTAGCGATACCCACCTCAAATGATGGTCTTATAGAACACGAGACGAAAGAATTCTCTCCCTCAGACATATATATTATATTATTGAAGAAAACAAATATACTAACATAAGCAGTTATTAATTATAATATTAATTAATTTATCTATAAAAGAACTAACACATTTATTATAATACCGTATTACCATTCCATACGCACTTAAAAGGGCAAAGAGGGCGCCGGGAATTTTCGTGGGTACGCCTGGCACTCTTGTCAGGACAGCCCTATACACTCCTGCCCCCTAAGCAAATAGTCGAGTACGAAGCAAATTCGCACATTTTCCCTCGAAAAATAATTACAAGGTTATAGAAGCCGTTCTGACGATCGACTTACAGATATTCGGACCCCATCATGTTTAAACGGCAAGCAAGATCTCGGAGAAGGGGAAACGGTATGTGATAGAACAGCAGACCTCTAAAGACGCTCATCGGCAACTTAAGAAACAAATCCCGGAGACTCGACCAATTTAATGCTAACGTATTATTGAAATCATAGAGCGAAATAATGGCTATAGAGTATTCGTAAGTTATCTGTCACTTGTACTATCTGCTGACGAACCCGAAGCCAAGATCGAACAAATTAATATGAGACAAGTAAGATTGTATGACATTAGTGTGGCTTTCTAGCTCAATACTATTCTAATACAATAGACAGTTTAGAAACTTTTAACTACGTTATACCCAATCACTTTCAAGCATAATCGAAAACCGTAGTAGTTCAGAAGTGGGAAAGAAGTTATTTGAGTAACTACAGATTCATCAGGCTTCTGAGTCATATTTAGAAGCTGTTCTCTTTACGAATCATCATGCAGGTTTGATGACTTTCAGTTTCTAGAATATATCGGCAATAACAGCTGCGTTTAATCTTTTGAACTGCAGAGGATTGGCATTAACATCAACGGCGAGAAGATGACACTCCTTCATTTTGTTGATGATATTGTTGCCTCACGTATCAATAAACTTATTCTCGAACATTCGGAAACATTTTGGAACCTTACCCGTAACCGTAGAAATAGAATATTCGAGAAAGGTACTGAGCTATTTGTCGGTAGCGCCATCTAGCGTCGAGTAGCGGAGTTAAAGAAATAGATATTTATAGAATAGATTAGATTTCTCCATGTTACTATATGGACGGAGTGTGTCGAACTACAAGACCGAACTAAGTGATTTTGTGAATTAGTGTTAGTTATTGATAATTGTGTGTGTTGCCCGTCTAGTGACCCTGCCGTGAGACCGCATGCGCGTCCAGCTAAGCGTGCACTGTGGTGGAGTCTCTCTGTCTGGGGGACTGTCCAGGGGTTCTCGGACAGTCCCTCCTTTGGCGGTGGCTCGACCAGCTTTTGGTCGAGCCGGCCCCGGGGCACATGGCGGTCGAATCGCGAAAGCGCATCCCGCCATGTGCCCCGTATGGGCCTAGAGAACTCGGGGGGTTTTAGTGGGTAGGCCAGTCATCTATGACCGGAGAGCCTCACACACGGCCGCGCCTTGCCAGCGCGGTGTCATGGTGCATAAGGTCGCATTTCCCCCCACAAAAGTTATTTATAATTGTGTAAATTAATTAAAAAGTATAATTTATGGTAGAAATCGTATTTTATTTACTGTAAAGAACCACATCTAATAGTATAAAATTTTTCATTAGTAACAATATTGTAGTCATGATGACTGTAAGTGGATTTTCAAATGAACATGAACAGGATAAATATTATGTCGTATTTCTATGTGCACCCATTATGGTGAAGGTGGGAGGTTCTGCAGTAGAAGTTGTTAAATGTTTGTTTCCCGAAACAAATAGTCCAATTAGGAAGGTAAAACTTCCAGACAGAGGTCAATTAACAGTCTAGATAGAACTCGGCAAATTACGCGGCATTTTGCCGGTCGTCCTATCTACCTACGGTAGATAAAAGAAATAGACAAACAAAGACTACGGTAGACAATTAAAGAATAAGAATAAAGTTAAAGTAGAAAAAAGTATAGATTAATCATATCCATGACATTCCAAATACATATGCTTCACACTCACGTATATTGTTTCATAATTTTTATATTATAACTATATAATAGTAACGTTTAACGTTCTACAAGACATTTTAAAACAAACCTTTGGCTGATAATTCCTCTGCAGCAGAGGTAATGGTCTCGGAGTAGATTGTATAGAAACCGGCGCAGGTGCCTGCAGCCTCGGAGTAGTATTTCGCATAGCACTTGATATAACTCCACTAGCTATAATCAATATAATTATTAAACAAGTTAAAATATAACTACTTTAAAGTTTTCCCTTTTCTCAAAACTGTACATGTTCCGAATCGTTATAGATCATTTAACCTACATACGAGTATAACAAGCATTCAATGACTCACGATTATATAATTCGGTATACAATTTTCCTAAACTATAATAACAAAAATCAAAACATATTGATGCAAATTATCATTTGAATTTATAATTAAAACTACTTTATGAAGAGAAAAGGACATTGTTCAATTTTGGCCTAAGAACCGATGTGAATATAAATTATACTATAAGTTTTATTTATTTGTATATTTTTTGAAACATATTTTAGTATTCCACGGACACTTCAAATAAATAAATTCCAAATAAAAAGTTGGGTCAGAATTATTGATGCTGTATAAAATGTTTTCTGTCAGCCAGTGCTGCCAGTTTCGGAAGTTTTCGCGATTTCGGTAAATACGGATCGAATTGAGAACCTCCTCCTTTTTGAAGTCGGTTATTAAAATTGGTTGATAACACTTTATTCATTTAAATACCTAAATTAACTAGCTAGAAAAAAAATAGTATTATATATATTTTTAAGCAAAAACGCGAATTTCTAGCTTGGCATTCGAGTATTATAGTTTTCGTAATTGACAACACTGGTGTACTTCATACCTTATCTGTGTCCGTTTCATTCAATTTTTGATTGCTTTGCAACTATCGTTTCTTTTGTGATTTTCTATGCGTTTCATGGTTTTATTCTAACAACTTTGGCTTGATTACGGACTCCGATTATATTGCGTACTTGGTAGATTCGGCTGTGTGTAAAGGACTGGATTTTGTAAAATGATCATTGTCAAAGAGTTATCTTAAACTTGCCTAGGCACTATCTCTTTTCCTAGTATCTAGTAGAGTAGTCCGTTCCTAGTTCTAGAAGAGAACATATATAGCTGTACATAGTATTGTTAATATTACTTTGATATTACTACTCTGATATTTCACGCAAGGTTGGTTATTTTTTATTTATAACCTCAAAATATTAACTTTTTTCGTAATTATTTTAGTTTCCTGAAGTGTCCGTTCGTGAAAACTTATTTCATAGGATTCCATATAATTTTAAGAGTTTATATAAGTCACTTTCGATTCGAACGGTTCTTAGGCAGAACATGTATGGAGCCGGAACAATGTCCTTTGGCATAAAAGTTATAGTTATACAAGTTAAAATACAATAACAAAAATCTTGAATTCACGACTAAGTTTTTGCAGTTGTGTTGGTGCAAATGACCATTTGAAAACGAAAAGTTATTCTTTTTAGAATATTACAAATATAGCAGTGACGTAAAATAAGTTGCGCGAAATCAGTCCTATTCATTGTTGTCTATGTGGAAATAGACTTGGACTGGAAGCGTGAGCATGACTCCATAGTAGAAACAAACAAGTCGTGCTATGTTCTTTAAAGTGATACCAGAACTATCATAGTTTCAACAAACACTTTCTATGTGTGGTTTCCATGAACACATATCACTAACTTCCATTCTCAAGAAGATAGACTTATGTTACATCATCAGCTATTTGACTTTTGTTATATATCATCAGCATACACTGAACAATGAGAATCTAGTCTTTGATCATTAATAGAAAGAAGAAACAACAACAGTCTCAATATCGACCGCTGTAGAACTTCAATATTATTTTTTATTTAAAAAAAAACGTCACCCCACGCTAGTATTTTTATCCTGTGTCGTGGGTGCAGTCACAAACAGAAATCTCACATGCACAAACACCCAGACCGGAACAATTTTTTTGTAGGTCATACAAAATATCTGTCCCGTGCGGGAATTGAACCCGCGATCCGTTGCGTAGAAGCCGATTACTCGACCACTGGGTTAAACGTGTCGTCGAATTCTTTTGGATTTTGCATTATAAAATTATCTCTTATATTTTATGGTTATATGAGTGATATCGAAGTCTGCCATTATATACCATATATAGCACATTTATTTTATATCACTGTATACGAGAAATATTCTATAGCTATTTTTTACATCACATTTTCTACAATGTTTCATTTATCAGTTTGAAAGTTGCTAATTCCATTAAACTGTTTTTCTGAAAACCATTATTATTTAGATTAAGTATGTGGAATTTTAAAACTTCATCAAACGAAAAAAGTGCTATGTTAGGGCTATGGTTCATATTTCTATATTCTTTCTTGTAAATAGGCTTTACTATTGTTACTTTTAAATGATCAGGAAAACTTCTCGCTCAAAAGACAATTTAACTATAAGTGATGATATTATATCATTGTACATAGTAATATATTTTACATTGTGTATAGTATAATATTTTTGTACATTTCTAAGTTCCTTAGGAATGTTATACTCAAGTGTTACACTCTAAAATAATCTCTACGTAGGAACTTAATTGATATTTGTAAAATAAATTTGTGACAAAATATGCTTACTTGTGAGTACAGTAGTTGGTGGCATTGTAACAACAGTAGTATGTACTGTTTGTGGCGACTGAGTTGAAGATTGCCCGACAGCAGGTAATGGTGTAGCAGACAAGACTGGGATAGGTGTGCGACTTCCAGGGCTTCGAGCAGATGTTCCTCGTGGTCCATACACCTGAGTACCTCGACCACGGCTGCTAGACCAAACCCCTATAACAACAACATTTCGAAAACATTATATAAATAAGAATGAAACTTAAAACACAATAATAATTAAAATAAATCAATGATGATTTAAGAAACAGTCGAAATTCGTTCGAAATAGTAAAAATTACTATTTATGAAAAGACATTTAAAAAAATATGGCTAAACTGTAAAATTAAAAAAGCATGTTGATGGAAACAAAAAATAATGTCAAGAACTACCGTATTTTCGTCAATACATTAATTACATTATGGAGTATAACTTTATGATAACACATGTTCTTGCCTTCAAAACTATGTTATTAGTTAGTTTAATATCTATCGACATGTGTATTAAAATATCATAAAGTTTGGTTTCTTGGTTATTAAATAAATAAGGAAATCGTTAGTGGAATGTAGTTAGTGTTAATAGAAAAAACGAAAGTCTTTGAAATATACATACAAAATAGCAATTTTATGAAGAAATTATACAAATAAAAAAGCATCATAAATCAAGACATTATGCAAATAAAATACGTAATTGTAAAAACAAAAAACCTGATAATTTACAAAATCTGATAATATGTAACACCAAACTAATAAAGACACTTCTGCTAATCCTATTAACATGAGTTTTATATTTCAGTACACTGATATAAAGACAGTTTTAAAATAAAATTAGATCATTAAATAATGATAAAGCTACAGGCATAGATGGCATAAAAGTACTGATCTTAAAATTAAATAAAATGTCAAAAAAGCCCATTTTATGAATATTAGTTCAAAACAGAAAAAATATAGGAACTAGCGGTTATTCGCATCATGAAAGTCGATATAGTAGTGGTTATTATGTTTTGGTCAAATATATTACAAAGAAAACAGAATATTATTATGCAGCGGTCTGCTCTTCGGTTGATGATGAAGACGGTGAACTAAGAGTAACTTTTCTTAAAATTTGTAACCAGAATGGCACTATGTTTAAATTAACGAAAAAGATGTGTCAGGTGTTCCTATGAATTAAATAATAAAAAACTACCCGTACCAAACCTTATTATATTTTTGCACTACGTTTTTTGTGGAGAAAAAGATTTTATGTTAATTATTACTATCTCTTTAGCATCTGATATCGATCTTTGACGACCTCCATAGTCGAGTGGATAATACACCGGTTTCAAGGTGTCGCCATCTCTGAGGTCCCGGGTTCGAGTCCCGGTGGGGGCAGATGTTTGTGTGATGAATGCGAGCATTTGTACCTTAGTCATGGTTGTTGATATATATTTCTATAAAAAATATTTATATATGTATAATATATGTATGTCTATCCGTTACCCTAGATCCCATAGCACAAGCCTTACAGAGCTTAGTTTGGGCTAGACTAATTGGTGTAAGTGTAACAAATATATATTTTTTTTATTTATCTAAAGATATAATATCTAGATATAATAAGGGAAATATAATATCCCTTAATATAATATATTAAGGGATATTATATTTCCCTTAATAGCATCTAAAGAGATAGTAATATTTATTCATAGCTTATTATATTTACTTGTTTTATTAGAAAGATACGCACTATTAAGTAAAATTACAATAAAGTTACATTATAGTCTAAAAATGTTAAGAGGCTGTTATGAAGACTGGGATACTTAACTTTCATAGCATATATTGTTATTGTTCTCAATTTCATGGTCATTAGTACTTTTAAGATAAATATTGTTAGATTTTGTTTGTACTTAGAAATATTTAGTAAAAGATAAGTGAATAACGTTACGTTAAATGTCAAAAGGCTGTTTTGAAAACTGATATAGTATTTTCTCCCAGTATTACATATTAATATTTATTTTTAATTAGTACTAAGTGATTTTAATACTTTTAAAAGACATGTGCCATTATTAAATCCTAAGAGATTTTTACTAATTTTTATTCAATTTCGTTATAATACTTTTAAAATTGTGTATTTTATCAGTACTATGTTACCTCGTCAGTCCCCTGGCAGTCGCATTCTGAAATGTTTAAATATCTTACAATGTACTTAAAAAGTGACTGGTCCGATTTGGAACAATATATTAATTAGATTAGCCATCATATAGGTACGCCAGAATTTGTAGAAGTTTGATTTAATAACTATAGTAAACAAAATATCCTCAAAAGTTTCCCAACTTTTGTATAATCACCCATATATAGCATATAGGTACATACATACATATATGTATCTAAATAATGGTGATTTTAAATGTTAGAAAGATCTAATTATGTTTGTGTAGTACTGAATAGTTTTAAGTGATGTGTGGTAACATAATGTATTAATTATATTTAAAAATTATAACATTGTAATCAACTAGCCATTTATCCAAAATAGTACTTATATGATAGATTTAGTAAAATTTTATCCATTTATACCATACTACCTTGTGCTCCTATATTTTGAGATGCGACCGGAGTGGCAGGTCTAACAGCTAATGCTGCCCCGGCGGCTAAGCCACGTGGCACATGACTGGTCATACCAACGGTTTTGTTGACAAGAACACCGCCAGCGCTTGTAACATTAACATTAGACAGAACTGAAACAGAATCACAAAACATGTTTTTGAACATAATTAATAATTATTACACAGGTAGTATCAAGTATATATTTTTTTTATTTAAGATTGATGCGTTTTCAAGAACAGCAGAATTAAATGTATGTATATACTTAAAATACATAAGTATCCACTGATGTAATGTACACACAATATGGAGCATCGCATTAGCGCCTCAGAACTGTGCCGTTCAAACTCGGGCAATCGGTGTAATTACATTTTGGCGCATAGCAATAAGAGAATGCAGACTCGTTCCTCGCTACAATAATATATTTGGCGAGCGCAATGCTATCTCTTTCCTTCGCTTGCTTTCATTATGACCTGTTTCATTGACTAATAATTTAGAGTGCTTACTTTGCTAAGATGCTCGTGTTACTAGGAAAGTTATAGATATGAAAGTGGATAGGCCCGTGGGGAGAGGAAGATATGTTGCGCCAACCCCAAATAAAATTTATATATACAAGGCAAGAGAAACAAGACTTTGCTAGGCGGTAATTGGTATGAGTGTAAGAAATATTTATTTATTTATTAAAAAATATTTATTAGCAGTATTGCTAAATAAAGGTTAGCTGTTTGATGGAAAGCTCGACATGTTGAATATTATTAAATACATAGTATTATTTAATAATATTCAACATATCTAGCTTTGTAACTGAATAGTTGAGGCGGTCAAAATTTTTCATCACAGTTATAACAACTGACTAAATAGTCAGCGGTGACTTTGAGGTCACGGATTCCTAAACATCCAATTTTTTAAAGTCGATCGCAGAGCTGCCAACATAGATAAAGTACACACATAAATATAAGAGTTCGGTTCCACGCAGAATGAAGCCGCTGCCGATTATTGTCGGCTTAACCATTATGGTTATTATATATATAATATATGCTACATTCATATATATGTATATATGAATGTAATCGCTGCCGGTTATTGCCGGCTTAACCATTGCGGTTATTATATATATATATATATATATAATAATATATATATATATATATATATATATAAGATATATATATATAATAACCGCAATGATATATATATATATATATATATATATATAAACCTTATATACCTATAATATATACATACACGTAATATGAATGTAGCTTATATATTTATATATATATAGACTGAAAAATCAAACAAAACACAGATAACATTTCCACAAGTATGACTTGATTACGAGTGGGTGAGGGCACTCGTAATGAAATCACACCTGTGACTAAGGTAGTCACATCAGTGATATTCAAAAATAACGGACGGGGGGCGTCCGCGGTGGTGGAGATCGGGGGAGGTATTGTAGCCTCCCCCGAGGAGAGCTCCCCTGTATCGGCGGGGGAGCGGAGGCTGGGGGTTCCCGGAAGTAGCTTGGCGTTCCCGGGGGCTCCCTACATGCTTGAGAAAGGCCATCCCTGAGGTTTGTAGTGAGTAAGCCTCCTCTTCTGGGGAGGAGAGCCCTACATAACCGCCGGCTCGCCACAGCCGGGGTATGCAGCTTAATGCATTTTCCTCAAAAAAAAAAAGGTCACTTCAATTCTAAAGGTGCGAAATGTGGCATTCTTTCAAATCTTAATTTTGTGCTCAACATTATCTAATTTTAACCAATTTCTAGAATAGTTTAATCTGTGCAGTGCCTATCTGCACATAATTATTGCGCAAGATAAACTTTATAAACATTCCAAAAACTGTTTTTTTAGTAACAGTTTAGTGATCAAGAAAATTAAATGTTTGATTAACGACGCCATTTAACTAGTTAGGCGACCGTTATCTTATGGTATATTGAATGTTGTTTAGAAAGCTAGATTAGCGAGTTACATATAGATGTGCAGTTGAATGGCGTTATTCGATAAAAATTATACCTTTTTTGGGGGAACTATTTCAACCAGTTAATTACGACATAAAAATAATATATAAACTTGCAATAATGTTTTACTATAGATAACACAAATGCATACCGCGTTATTCATAAACTTTTCGGCTATGTATCTACGTACATACTTATCTTTTAATATTTCACAAATTTATTAAAGAATGAAATAGATTATACAGAAAGTACTAGACAAAAAAACTTTTAAAAAGAGCGTTGCGCTAGCCAAAGATAATCGAAGTGAAGAATATGTTTATTCTCTCAATATTGCTATGCGACTAAATAAAATTACGCAAGTTTTGCGAATAAGAAGGACTCAATTCCGACGCGCTAGTGCGATATATACCTTTCGTTTGTAAATACAGTAAAATCTTCTTATTCTGTATTCGCCGTGCAAACAAAAATATTAATTAATTATTATAGGCTTAGGCAATGATTTAAAAAACATAGTAACTTTGTTAATTGATAGTTTTTTAGAGAAGTTATTTCCTTCAATTCGGGCTGCTATTCAAGACGCATCTGTTAGCAACTTAGCTCTTAAAAATAACACTTCGTTCTATAAACGGATAAATTTTCATAAAAAATATCGCAAGTACTTACTTGTAATGTTGTGAGATATAGTTGTATTATATTAAGGTCTAAATAATTTTTTATTAGACTTTATTTGTTATTTGACGACATATTTATAAAAGATATTGGATCGGATACATATTAGAATCATATATATATATATATATTAATAAGGATAGGATCTGCTAACAGAGAAATCGAGTCGAAAATATAGGAATTGGGACGCACTTTATTAATACGCGAAATGTGAAAATGCGAATGAAGGAAGCGCGAGTACGGGAACATTTTACTACATACATAATTTTATGTATAATATATAAAGTTTTTATGTATATAGTATAATTGCGGAAGAGATAACAATGGTCTATAAATTACTGATTAAAATATAAAAATTACATATTAAAAATGATTCCTTAAAAAGTAGTTCTTCAAATAACAATAATTGATTAATGACAACAATATAACACTTCAATCAATTTCTTCAATTTTTGCAAATAATGCAGATTTTTGTTCTCCGCTTGATGACAAGCGGACAACAAATAAAACTGTCTGAAAGTCTACATGTAAAGTTTGGGAGTATGCTTTGTGTACTACTGTTTTTACAAATGGACAAACACATCGATGATGATTTTGCTGATTTACGAATTAAAGACAAATTACAATGAAATAATGATCACTACGCCCCACTGCTAAACATAGGCCTCGCAACTCTTTCTCACTGATCACACTGCTAGCATCCATCAGGTATGTTTGCGCAGCCCTACAACCGAAATGTCCCATATACCTTAAAAACAAATCACCGTAGTGGCCGCTGGGTTCTGATCAGATAGACTTACCAAAGTTAATCACATTAGAGTGGAATAAGTAAGAGTTTGGTTTAATTTAAACTTACATGATACAATTTAATTTGAATAATTGTTTATACAACGGCTACTATTTATTTATGTGGGCCTGGCCATATACAGTACAATATATAAGAAGTAATAACATGCATACATACATACATTTGAAAATCTTTGGTTGTAGAAGGAATATGGATGGTTTTACCATTGTGGCGTCATTATATTAAATATTAGATACCTTTACGTAGTAAGTTCCGAGTGATGTAACAAAACAGCGACTCCAGCGTAGGGTCAAAAAGGACAAATTTATAAAATTTTCTCTGACAAATTTTAACCTTTGACTAGTGACGTGTAGTCACAGGCGTCGCGTGATTTACAAATTCTCAGAATTGACCCCCCGCTTGCCGCGCGTCTCAGTAGCTTTTGTTTTAGTGCTCAAACGACCGCGGAAGGAAACAGATGTATCGTCCGTCGTTTAATAGGTAAGTAATACTAGTAATAAAATCGACCGTAGCCTGTGAGGCTAATATGTCCTTAGTTGTCATACAAATATTTTATTCATTGAAATGCAAAATGACTGAAAACGCTATGAAACGTCAATTCCAGCCCACGAGTTGTTGGTTTCTGATCGTGAAGTATTACAATTTCGTGACCAGGGTCATGATTTAGAGGAGAATATTCCAGAAGTGGATAGCAGCAATGAAAGAAGCAGTGATAGTTCTGATGAAGGTAGCGCCGATAGTTCTGATAATGCCAGGCCTCTTTCGGAATTCCGAAGGTCGATTTTTATTACGGGAAAAATCGTTATAAATGGTCAGACTCCGCCTAATACACGTTTCGTACACTTCAATAGAATATCATTGCTCATGCTTGTGCCTCGAAATTGGGAGACGCGGATGCTAATGGATGGATGGATGATGAGCCTATCAGCATTTGGCATAAATTATTTGACGAAGAAATGCTTCAACAATTATTGACTTGGACAAACAAAAAATTCTCCAATTATAGAACGAAGTTGGCTCGGAACGAAGTTGTCAGAATAAACCTGAACTAAAACATGACCGAGCTGAAGGCTTTTGTGTTTTATTATATTCAGCTGTTTTGAAATCTAACCACGAACGCACAAGTTACTTATTTGCTAGGGATTGCACAGGTTAAGAAATATTTAGATGCGGCATGCCAGAAAATAGATTTGTCATTTTGTTACTGTGTTGCGTTTTCGCGCTGAAAGGCAAAAAAATGATAAGTTGGCAGCTATACGTATATTTTATTTTCAACAAGTTTCTCAATAATTCTCAACAGCTATACGAATTGAATGGGCGTCACCATAGATGAAATGTTAGTGAACTTTCGAGGAAGAAGTCACATGATTTCCTATATGCCAAAAGAACCAGGTAAATATGGACTGGGCACACGAGCCTTATGTGATGCAGAAAATGCTTATTTCTATATGGATATAATTATAGCGGCAAAGGCTTTGATGGTATTGGTTTGTCCACACAAGGTCAAAAACTTCCTATGGTTGATACAACCAATTAAAGGAAGCAATCTGAATGTGACTGCTGATAAGTGATTTTTTTCAATAAAACTAATTGATGCGCTGGCAATACGTAAGCTTGCTTATACTATGAAAAAATTATGCGAAATACCAAGCGTATTTTAGCCGCAAAAAAATAAATTATAACACAAAAAAGGAGAAGACGTTGATGAAGCAGATAAAAAATGCTCCATTTAATCCAGCAGCCGACGAACGAGAAGGTGGCCGATGGTGGTGAATTACAAACAGAGGACATTTTTAAAAGTCGTTATCCCGTTCGCTAGTTCTACCCCAAATGCAAAGACTGTGAGATGCATATGCAAGTCAATTACCAAGGGAGCTATGGCTAGTGATAAAGCGAGTACTGGGTGAAAATATGGTTGAAGAAGATATCCAAAGACCTGAAACTAGTCAGGGCAAACGAAGGGCATGCAGTATTTGTCCGCCCAAACTGTACAGAATGACAGTGTACACATGTGTCGGGTGTTGCAATCCCATATGTCTGCAATATTCTTGCCCCTTGTGCAAAGGTCTATTAAAATTGTGAACAAGGATCTCATGTCAACTAAGGCTGAAAAGTACCACAAATTGTTAATTATCGTATTAAAAAAAATAATAAATACTGATTAAATTAATTTAAATTTGATTATTTTAATTCCAATAGTTAAATACAAACAAACACAATTTTAAATCATCCAGATGCAATTTTATTATTTAATATTCTTTGAAAGTAGTAGCCTGTTAGACATCATGTCCCCTATAGTGTTATAAATTTGTCATGTCCCTAGTTAAAGGTTAACACAAAATTGTTTCTTATTTTTTTAATTTACAATACATAAGACTTGGCCATTCTTCATAAAATGGATATTATAATGACTTTTATGATTTTGTTTATGCTGAAAAATGTAAGGGGATTTATTGGATAGGTATATTAGGAATTTTGTGCCTTATGTGTGACCCGCCCTGAACCTGAGAGTGAGTGAAAAAACTCTCAGTTGTATTACCCTGATCCTTGGAATGCACCTCCAGAGGCTTGAAAACAATTACCTTGCAGTGTTAAACACCTATTATTTTGCCAGAACTCTGAAGACATTAGAAAGAATAACTAACAATGCTACAGACTTTGGTTTTGCAGATGCAAAACTGCATTAATTCTCATGGTGAACATTTACGAGTACATACGCTTTCTATATGTGTATATACAGTCAAAGCTCCTTGTTCGCGCTTCCTTCATCCGCGTTTTCACTATTTGCGGATCAAAAAAATGTGACTCAATTCCTTTATTCACGGTTAAAAATTTTGTCATTCGCGGATCTAGTAAATAGTACATACATAAAAATAAAGATTCCAATTTGCAATTTCTTTTATCAACATTGATTCGTCTATGGAACGACGTCTTATTTTTAAGAGGTAAATTGAAAATGCGACTGCAGCGTATCAATCTGAATTGAAGAAGCTTTTAAAAACTGCCAAGCAAGAGAAAATTACAAAATTATTCAAACCTTAACCAATTACTTTAACCTTAAGATAATGAATCAAAATATTCAAAAACTTCAATTATTTTTTTTATTTTGTCACCTAGAAACATATTCCCTATAGTTCCATACAAATTACAATTTTGTATTCGCGGTTTCTGTATTCGCGGCATATTTATGGAACGTATCACCCGCGAATAACGAGCTTTTGCTGTATATATAATACAACCATATTAAATTACAGTTGTTTGTTATGTATGTAATTATGTTTGTTTCTTATTGATATTCTGGACAAATAAATAGCCACCCTTGTACTACCTAACATTTACTGTTAAAAGATATTTTATCTGTATTGAAGTATAACTTCTTCAATTATTCTCACAGATTCAATATTTGCTTGGAACTGTAGTAATTTTATTTTTTACATATTATAGTTCTATGGGCTATGCGCTTGATGGATTGCACAGCCCACAAAAATTTCTGATTAAGATAAATTAGGATAATATTACAATTAATTATTTCAAACTTCTCTATGAATAAATATAAATTATGGATAATTACCAGGCCTTGTATTATGATGAGATAGTGGAGAGAGGACTCTAACACTTGGAGATAGTGTGCGTACAGATGAGCTCACCACTAAGTTAGCCCCCAACTGAGCTCCTACATTCAGCACCTGTGAGCCACTCACAGTAGTAGATGGTATAGACTGAACATTGTTGATCGAACTATTAATAGACACTTGACCAGATAATTGTGATCCTTGGCTAATAATCTGTGTACCAGGACTAAGTATCTGACCACTTGGATTTATTAGATGTGATTGAGAGATGATTTGACTGCTTTGGCCTAGTAGTTGAGATCCTTGGCTAGTAATCTGGGTTCCTTGTAACAATGGAGTTCCACTGACAATCATTTGTGGCTGAAAAAATATGAATAAAAAATTATAACATTTTACATAATTTTAAGTCATCTACTATGTATTGCAATAATCAGTACTACTTTTCTTTTTTAGTATTGAGATAAAATGTATGTATTAAAGATATTATTGCATGTATTGTGTATTTTAGAAGTATCACAGCCCATGGGATTGTATTCCAGTAATTTAATATATAATTTTTCTACTTAAAATAATCATATATTACAATTAAATGATATAATACTTTAGAAACAACACAATTATCACACTGATTGTTATTTTCCTCAATCCAATTCTTGAAAATATGGGATTAAAAACAGTTTTGTAAACTAGATACATCTCTGTAGATAATAGGGCATTAAACAATATCTGAAACATACAACTAAAGATATCAAAAATAAATAATTAGAAACATATCTCAAGACAATAGCAGTAATAGGGTAACATACATATAAGAGACTAATCCAATACATCTGAAAACCCTAACAGATTATTATTTACTTGTTGGGATCACAGACTTTTTACTAAGGAGAGAATGGTCTACTTTAAATTAATAAAATTACTTGTTCAATAGAATTATCACTTTTGACATCTCTGAGGACTTGAAAGAACAGAAAAAGCTGAGTGTCCATTAGGAAAGATCTATAGAATTGACATCTGAGTGCTTATAAAAATTAGAAATAAAAGCTGTAGTATGCCTTTCTTTTTAATACCATAAAATCATTAGAACCAAGTCATTATATGTGTTCTAACACACACTCTAAAAAGGAAAAATATCACTCCGCTATATTTTTTGCATGTGCGGCAGGTTATTGATAGTTTTGCAAAACATTACTGTCACACACATACTTTATGTTGCTAAAATACCATTTTTCCAATAATGCATCAGTAAAGTGAAGCTTTTGAAGAGTCTTTGTCGGGTTCTATAGTACATAAATATGTTAGTTAGTATATAAATATGTTACAATTTAATACGAAAATAATATACATATATATAGTAAGACTGATAACATAATGTTTTTTTCGTATTAAATATATATATATATATAGTGACTGATAACATAATGTTTTTTTCGTATTAAATTGCAACATATTTATATATTGGTAGAAGCACTTTATTTTGTAGAACAAAATACGAAACCTAAGGGCATACATGAGCAGCAAAATGTGAAACTGTGAAGCAATATGTGAATGTGAATAATATGTGAAGCAGTTAAGAGTTCGTCTATGAAATATATCATATCACGTTTAATAATAAATTCAATGTTTACCTGAGATGCGACACTGGGAGCTATGATTTGGGTATTTGGTCGCATTAAGCCTACAGGACCTGTATGTGTCATTATTTGAGCAGGTGTTGATGTTTTTGACTGGCCAGGGAGTAAGTGAGACATTTTTACTTCCGTGTTCGAAACATTTTTTACAATAGTAATCTTTTGAGGCGCTAAATCTATTGGATACATTTTGCCACTTCCAACCGACCTCTCATTTTCCAAATTTTTACTCATTTTGACAGGCTCTTGTAATTCTCAACATGACATGATTAGCAAAATAATATAATTCAACATTAAATTCACATATAACACTTAAAGTATTAAATGTATGCGTCGCAAATCTGGATTTTGTTAGCAACTTAAAAATATGTTTGAGTAGTAAACTGTAGTAGAAACGAAGCTAGCATAGACATAAACACATTTTTTTTTAACCGACCAAGGCTGCAAAGATCTTCAGCCACAATTTATTGAACACAATTTAATAAACACAAATTATTGAAAATATGTTGACTAATAAACGGACGGAGTCCTTAAAACATTAGTCATTGAAACTTGATCGGATTGACAACGGCGGGAGTATTTTAAGCTCTTAAAAATAATTTCATTAATTTTATAAATTTCTTAAGCGGTTCAATAGTATGGGTGTATTTATAATATACTAGCTGCCCAACAGACGTTGTCCTGTCAAATGTCTCAAATGTCAAATGTCTCAAATGTCACGTTGTCTCACGTTGTCTCAAATGTTTTTAAATAAATAATTTAGCTGAAAAACAATATCTATATGACCGTATTGTGAATCTAAACCATTCTCAAGCCCCCTGGAATACACACAAAAAATTTCATCAAAATTGGTCCAGTCGTTTAGGAGGAGTTCAGTCACATACACACGCACACAAGAAATATATATATTAAGATTTGTTTAAATATTTATTACATTTTAGCAACAGTTTATTTGGTAAGTTACTTTATTTCATTTTATGTTTTTTTTTGTGATTTCTCCCAGTCACTAGCGATATGAAAATTATGAGGTAAGAGGAATTTAGTGTTGACACGAACAACACATTTACAGTTTCGGGCATATCCCATTTGCGAGTGTACTCCGACGTTGCATGATCGCCGCAGGCTGGTGGCAGTTTGTGTGCTGTGCGGCCAAGTCGACCACACAGCCAACTATAAAGGCTGTCCCATCGCCCTAACCCACCACCCCACCCGAAGCTATAAAAGGTTCCCGTCCAAACGCCCCGCCAAGAATAGCAGCCTACTTCCCGGCTCTGCCCAAAGCGACTCCCCAACCTCCAAAACCTCTCTTTGTCTCCGTGGACTGTCTAGACAGCACCGCGAAGATAGGCAACGATCCACTCTCTGACCGGGAGGTCAGACATTATTCTCAGACAGACGGTCAGACAGGACATTGGTAACATATTATTACTACAGGTAATAGTATGTTACCAATTGCAATATATGAGCTTTTGTAAATTGGTTTGTGCGTTTTGGATATAATGAACTTGCTGAATGTTAGAGGTTTAGAATTTTGTTGATGGTTTTGCTGACATGTTAAATTTAACTTTATATATGTCCCTTAAGAATTGATTGACAGAATATGAAGTGATATACACACGCACACACACACACACATACACACACACATATAAATATATTTATAATTATATATATATATATATATATATATATGTGTGTGTGTGTGTGTATAAGATATTATTGAGGATTTTTATACTACTACTTTATACTTACTAATATCATCTGCTTAATTATAAATTTTACGATTAATTTATTAAATCTCTAGAAGAATACAAGTTTACTTATTGTTTTTATAACTTCCACAGATAACTTATGAATACGCGAACTAACGCGAAGCGGCAAATTCAAATTAATGAAATGTCATTTTATTACATATATATATTAGTATTGTATATATATTTTCACATTTGTTGATAATAAATAATAATATTTATTTTAGGTAGAGTGTTGTGAAATGTTTTGATGTGATGTGTTTTTTATTGATATATGAGTAGACAGAAGATATATTTTAAATAAAATTCCCTACAAAACTGAAAAAGTTGTGATCGACGGTAAAATTTTCATATCGTACCTTATCATGCTGTTGCTTATTGTGGCACACTCAGCCGCAGTCTATTTATATTATTAATCTAGAAACGTTAACATCCTTATGCAGTCTGTTTCACTGTAATCTCTAATCTGTAAGCAAGGAACTTTATACCTATATAACATGGAATGTGTACAGGCTGCCGATTTGTGTGCCGAGGGAGATAGCTATGGGAGAGCCCTCTGTCCCTTTCATTAGGGTGACCAAACAATATGACGTAGATGGATACTAATATAATTGGATATATATACGTGTTAATTAAAAAACGCAAAACCTCAGACGCTGTAATTTATTTTTATTATTAAAGAATTACGTAAATTATTAAATTTAATTTTTGTGTATTATTTTTAAGTTGAGCTTTTATGTTTTGTTTTTTTTTACAAGCATTTTATTTATTATAGAATCTTAATTTCATCCACTTCCCGGTCTCCGATTGAGCTGAAATTTTGCATGCACGTGTAAGTCCGATGACAGTACATGGTTATGTGTGTGACGTCATTCTAAATCCAATATGGCGGACTTTCCCAAGATAGCGAACCAATTATTTTTAATGCAAAATAAAACAGTAAATCCGGTAGTTGATCTTCGCTAGCCTCGGCATTTTCTACAATTGCTCGTTTGGGATGTCTGAATTCCAAAACTGGAGTCATTTCAAAATCAACTTCAGAGCCACAATTAGCGTTAACACTGGGTTCCACGCTATTGCGAAATAAAAGTTTTCGCAACGTGTACCGAAATTGAAGCGAACTCGGGTTGTCGTTTAAGGCACCACAGCTTCTAATGCATGAAAAAAATATTTCAAGATTATCCTGCGAATACTTATATGTTAAAAATTAGTTCATTTCATGTGTACTATCTTTTAGTAAATAGAGACACAAGTTTGCAAAGCTAAATGTATCAATAATAAATCTAAGTGCAGGAGTTGTACGTCGGTGTTCAAGGATATTTGTGTCATTGATTTTTAAATTCATCAAATAGTTTCTAGTTTCAATGAGCACATTCATCCAAATTCCAGTGTTTTGCAAACGTAGTGGTGACTTAAAGCTTTTACCGAAGGGATTTTTTGGATTGAAAATATCAAATATTCTATTCAAAACTCGAATATACTCGACAGTGGCTTCGCTTCCTTCAAAACGCTTATCGCCACTTATTGCTAAGAATTCGATTGCATCGGCAACTGAATTGCTCAACACTTGTGCCGCTAGTTTAACATTCCTCTTTTTACCAGAAAAATCAACGTGATTCTGAGTGACTCGTAAGTTTGTTCGCTAATTTGAGTCCTTCCTCTTCTTGTATAGCATCTAATCTACACCTATATTATAAAGAAGTAAAGTTTGTGTGTTTGTATATTTGTTAAATTGTAAGAGGTAATCTCGGGATCTACTGAACCGATCTTAAAAATTCTTTCACCAATAGAAAGCCACATTATTACTGAGGATCATGGGTTATATAAAAAACCAAAAAATAAAAAGGCATTCACGTGGTAGTCCGTTTTGCAAAGTGAATCTGAGAAAAAACGGTCGAATGAAAGCGTTTCTTACGAACGCTGCCTTAACTATGAAAGATATATTTTTGAGTTCTAGAGAAAAGATGTGGAGCTTGAAAATACCTACAAAAAAGTCAACGACAGCATTTGTCTAATTTTTACATTTAAGTCACAAAAAGTAGTTTACTTAATATTGGTATAGGTAATTTATTTTTTATAATAATAAAATAATTTAAATCATTAAGTCATATTTATTAGTCATATATTACCAAAACTTATGAATCTTTGTGAAAATAAGTAAACTCAGTGTGAAGGCCAAAGCAGCGGACGGCGCGCGATGGCTTCGGGTTTAATTCGGTTCGCGTTCGTGCTCACTTCGGGGATTATTAATATTATGCCCAACGAAGTGGGCACGGGTCAGCTAGTTGTTTTATAAAATTGAATTGTATGTCACCTTTCACAGAAGTCATATTTGTTTGTGCAAAAACATTTCTGGATAACTTGAGCAAATAGGGAGGATCCAAAATGCAGTGGATTTGACAGTCTTTTGTTGGGTGCTTGAAACTTGTCATCATTTCGGGTAATGTGAACTTGCAACCTGTAAATATCAAAATATATTCTTAACGTGTAAATATCAAAAAGTTTTGATATTTACACGTTAAGAATCAAACTGTAATATTTGCTTCTGATAACATCCTAATAGCTGTTAATATTAACTGTGATGGAAGCTCAGCTGACATTTCGTTAATAAAAAAGTAAGCTATGGGACATTTAAATCTTTTTGTGTAAGAAACAATCATAAAAACAAGAGCTTCAGATGCTAAGGTTTCTGTTTCATTTGGAAGAATTCCTCCATAATCTATATAGCCCCAATATTTATCAGTTATTTTTTTATCATATCTCAGGTCTGTTCTAATTGCCATTGATACGAAAAGAAGGGCTACATTTTTAAGAGAGGTGTCCTTGACTGCAGTTTCTTATAAAAACATGAGGACCTCCTGTATAAAGCCAACATTACAGTCGCGTGTAGCCAAAAGTCTTCTCAATGTAGCTGGATGAGGAAGACACTGGATGAGATGTTGTCTTAAAAAAAGATACGCTTTAGGGCTGTAGAAATGCAAAGTTAGAGCAAAGGATTTAATTTCTTCACTATATCTTACTTTTTTGTTATTACTAGCGTACTTAAACTACTCATGAATATGAACAAAATTCATTTTTATCACGCTTTCAATTTCTCCTGGGTCATGGTACTTTTTTTTATGACATTTATTAAAAAATTAAGGCTATCGATTCGTAGGTCTCTTCTTTTTACGCGCTGCTTTAAAACTTTTACTTCTCGTTTCAAATCTTCAATTACTTCACATTCATACCGATTTTTTTTCGTAGGAGGTTCTTTGGAGGTGCTAGGCATAGGGCTGATTACAAACTTATTCTCAGGAGTGACTGAAATATTTGTGGGTTTCTCAAAAGACACTTCTGCTTTACTTGCTATTGAGGCAGCTTGAACAATCATATTGTTTAGAATGTTTATTGCTTTTTCTTGTAGAACATTCTGCAAATTAAAAAGGTCTATTATTTATGTTTGTACTATGAAAAATATAGCACTGACAGCAAATTAGAAACAAAATATATCTCATATCCGTAAATCCAGAGAAATATTACTACTCGGTCAAGCTAACTGCGGAACCGGAATAATAAATAAATAAATCATAGAACGACACCGCTCCCACTACCCGCTCCTCGCACCGCCGTCGTCTTGGCGTGACGAGGAGTGGTACCTAACTGTACAGGCTGTCAAATATAAAATCTCATTTCTTTCAGGCAATTTTGGAAGGAAAATATTAAGCCGATCTTTAAGCTTTTACAACAATAGCTTATTTTCTTAAACAAATGTTAACGAATGACGTTTAACAAGATGGCGGCGTTAGTTTCGATTTTCGCCACCCGCCAAAAGATCCTTGAAGCACTGTACCAGAAATCAGTTTTATTTGCAGTATTACTACTACTTACTACTACTAGCACTGTTTGTTGACTATTTTTTACCCACCTTAGGAAAAATAGTTGGAACAGCATCGGATTTCAGTTTTGAAACAGAACTGTGTTTTATTATATCCTGAGGCCTGAAGTGAAGACTGCAAATAACTGAATAATTTTTTATATTTGAAGGACTTGGAATGACATCAAGCCATTTTTCCTCGCTGATTCTTCTCCAGGTAGTCTGAAATTATATTATTTAAATTTATTTAAAATATACGAAGTGACACACCTAAGTCGGCGATTAATCTGGGAAGTTGAAACTGTTTGCCATTTCCCTAGCCTAGTATATACATAAAATACCTACAACAGACATGCGTTGAAGACTACCTCCTAATGCTGTAGTGTCCGACCGAATATTGAAACAGAGACACCGCTATTACAGCGTATAGCGCCATGACGGTTGAACTACGGTTTTAATACCATTTTAAGAGATCAAGGGGACCACGGTCACCGAACGGCAGCCACGGGCACGGTGTATCCTAAAAAACAAATGTGCAATTCACACGCAGCAGAATATATTATACTTATACATACAAAACTAGCTATAATTAAATGAAGGAAAAAAATTACGAAGAAATTTAAAAAAAAAATCGAAAAAAAGTTGACCGACACTCGAGACAGAAATGAACCGAAACACGCGATATCGGAACGACGAGCGCAGGAGATACGGTCTATTTTCATCTGTGTCCAGAGTTTTTGGATCACGAAGCTGCTACGGAACGGAGTAACGGTACGGCATTACGGGCTATGTTTTTCTTCGTCCAAAGTTCTTGGATTGCGACGATGTTACAGATCGAAGGAACGGCACAAACAAAAGAACATGTCTGAACCCAGCTTTAAAATCGTTTCTACTGGCACCTTTTAATAATAAAATGAAAATAGAATTTTTAATAAAAAAATTGCTCCGAAAATTTGTTTCCTGAATGTATGCTATAAATAAATTTATTTTCATATTTATTAATTATTACCTAAATCTTGAAGTTCACTTTTTAATAATCAGACATAAGAAAATTAGTAAAGTTTATATATCTTTGGGGAGCTATAAAGTGTTTTACAAAAGTTCCGGTCAATGGAAAGTGTCTGATACTTAGGAGATAGATAGATAGGAGATACTTCAGACTAATAGTCTACATAACATATATAAAAATCAACTATGAGAAAATAGGTGAGAAAGTAGGTATAGTCGCAAATTTCTTGATGATTTACTAATTGATTATATTGATTAAAAAACTTACGCAATTAATGTTTGTTTTCCTATTACTCCGATTCCGAAATATATAACCTCAATTTTGAAATGTCCAAATAACTTTTTTGTTACGAATTCTGTGTGAAATTAGATACCTATCACAGATAACATTTTAACATTGAATTGTATCAATTAATAATATTATTTACTGTCCATCACATATTAACACTAAGCCAAACCTATTATGAACACTTGACATTACCGTTTGCAATCAATATTAACTTTATGTACTTTACCTCCAACCACGGTATTTTTTCCACACTGATGTGGGAAGTACCTATTCTATAGGTTTCAATTCCCTTGTGATAGTCGAAATATGCAGCACAAACAGCCGAACCTTTTGATTGCGTTGACTTAGAAATTTCATATTTTCACTGCTCCAAGAACAAAAACATATTATAGACTGAATCCAAGAGATTGTAAAACTGAGTTTTCGATATTAATTTCAACGGTACGGAACCCTAAAAAATAAAGACTGACTGATTGTAATAATGTTTTCTTTATTTTTCCCTCAAAACATGATCCTTGTTCTCACTCACGGTCTCAGTTTCGGTTTCAGCCGAAACTGAGACCGTTGCCGAAATTCAGTTTCGGTCATAAAAACTAGTTTCGTTCGGACACTAATATGCGGCATTGTGTAAATAGTCCTATAATTTCGTTCTATATGGGTTCCCTACTTCAATAATTGAAATATACTTACTTGAAAAATGAAACACCACATCCTGCATGTGATTCGCTTTTGCAACCTTTAACTGCACATTTTTTAACCATTTTTATTAAGTCCAAATAAATAAATTTATTATTTTAGCACCAAATTGCGGTTAAATAAATTATCCAGTCTAACTTATATATTCTACTAATAATGTTTTTTTTTTTTATTAAATTTCAATACAGTATCGATATTATTACAAAAAAAATGTTTTAATTATAACAGATAATTGAAAACTAGGTATTAGAAATATATCAGAACGAAAATTAATGTTTTGTAAATGTAATAAGACATGACAATATTATTTTCTACTACCATTCCTATTAAATTCGGGAATAATTCTCCTGGCAACACCATAGAAAGGGACACAGGGCTCTCCTGCCTCTTTCTCCCTCGGACCGGATTTCTCTCTGACCAAGTGATTATCTATAATAGAACTTAATGTCATATACATAACGTTTATTTTTATATTGGTGTCAAATGCCAATGCGCATTCCATGTTAGGTATAAGTTCCTTGTCTATAAGTAGCTATGTTATAATTATACTCATCTGTGGTGTGAACTTTGTTACTTATTGTTCCTATCATCACACGAATGAGAATTGGGCATTGTTTGGTCCCAACCAACGAGGTGCCACAGGATTTATGTATTCGCCAATGCTAACTATCCTCACTGCAATCAAGAGAATGCCGACCTACAATACTAGTTGGAAAATTGTGCAACATTTAACGTTTAGTTTTAGCCTCAGACTTTAATGACATTAATTGTGACAGTTCCAACAATAACCAGTGTTCCTACCTACAAGATCTTCTTTCCAACCCAAATTATTTTCTGCCTCTATTTAAGTATATAGTAAACACTACACAAAGCTAAAATTATTCTAGGATAATTATCATGTTCTTATAAGTTAACTTACGTTTTGTTAATATCTAATGTTAAAATGTATACGACTGAAGGACTCTGTATCCAAGGTTTAGAATATTAAAAAAAAAAACTTATTACTCTATGCTGTCACAGATGAGTATACGTAGTCTGATTCTAATTAGTCTGTCACTGTGTGTGCCATGGCGGACAGAGGTAATCACAGTGATTTTGCCACAGAAAATCATCGTAAATTCAACAATGAAAGGCGAAGTAGTAAGCAATGGGTGAAATTAAATGTTGGTGGTACATATTTTTTGACTACAAAAACTACTTTGTGCACAGATCCCAATTCATTTTTGTATCGATTAGTTCAAGAGGACAGTGACTTGATTTCAGATAGGGTAAGTAGAATTTGGCTTCAATGTCTTTTGTATGGTAATGAATGTAAATGATTTATTGACGTATAGTTTAATAAATCGAAACCATGGGCTATTGTTTCAGGATGAGACTGGTGCATATTTAATTGACAGAGACCCAACTTATTTTTCACCCGTACTGAATTATCTTCGTCATGGTAAACTGGTCATAAATAATGATATTGCGGAAGAAGGGGTTTTGGAAGAAGCAGAATTTTATAACATTACTGAGCTCATACGGTTAGTCAAAGAAAGAATTCGTCTAAAGGAGAAGAGGCCTCCAAATGATTGCAAAAAGCATGTTTATAGAGTTTTGCAATTTCATGAAGAAGAATTGACTCAAATGGTATCATCTATGTCGGATGGTTGGAAATTTGAACAATTGATTAATATTGGTTCGCAATACAATTATGGAAATGAGGAAAATGCAGAATTTTTGTGTATTGTTAGTCGCGAGTGTGGTAGTTCAGTAAACAGTAATGATGTTGAACCTACAGATCGCGCCAAAGTACTCCAACAAAAAGGCTCGCGTATCTGAGACCTTTTTGGTAAGACTGTTATGGCTATGTGTGTGAATTGTGTACATAATATGTGTAGTGTAATTTGTCACTTATTTCATTGATGTTATGTTCAAATTCGTCAATTGATTAATAATAAATTCATAGAGAAATGTGTGTGCATCATGCCCACCCTACATTAAATAATGTCCATAGGGTGATAGAAATATTTTATCTATTACAAATTTGAGCATGTGTTGACAAAACAGTTATACCAGGCCCTTCCCAAAATGTAGCTCTAATTACACCAATAATAATTATATTAGAATTACTAAAAATTGATTAAATACTCGGATACAGTAATAATGATGATATTTTTTGAGTCCGTTCTATGAAAATGGGGATTTGAAGACTTCTTCACCATAGGCAATATAATTGTAGTAGTCTCTTGCCTATGTAGTAACAATCCAAGATTTGATTGTCATTTGTAATATCTATAATAATGAATCAATTATTTGATTTTATGTTTTATTATATTGTTCAGGTCTATTAATATATTTTAAACTTTATTTAGTGAACAAAGATTACATTAAAAGTTAATCTGTTTTGAGGGAGCTTGTCATTAAAATTTTATTTCCTTGATAACAAGTGATAGATACTGGGGCAATAATATTATTGCTGGTGTGTGTATAAAGACTATGTTACTCTAGGGTTAGTGATCAGTGTAATACAAAATCTAAAAATAAAGATAATATATGTTTACATTTTTATATTGTGATTTAATGAAAATTTTATATAAAGTCATCATACATAACATATTTTTTATTAAATTTTTCTATATTTTATTGTTATCAGACAATATATAATTAGAATAATAAGTTAATTTCTATTGCTAATATTTCAGTTTTTAATGTACAGCCACATTCAGATCTGCTCATATTTTTATACAAATAAATATTTTTTGAGATTTATAGGGAAGCTTAATATTATTTTATGCAGATTTAAACTGTAGTTTCGCATTTGCATCAAATGTAATGCATTCATTGTCCATATTATTTTATGTTTTAAATAATTAGATAATTTCTGAATTTCCTTTTTTCTGGCAAATTGGATTATCTGACAAAATATTGCGGTCACTTATAAAACCACTATAGTATACCAGTATATGAAGTATACAAGGTGGATTTTTGAGACATGATAAACAGGGTAGGTATTTTAACCATTGTAGTTACAGGAAAATGTTTCTAGCAGATCTTTACAACCAACACAGATTAAAAAAATATTTTTGCATGCCCTTGAAATTTTATTAAAAATGCTGTAGATAAGAAAAATCCATACAAAATATTAAACTCGAGTGGGACTCGAATCCACGTCGTCAATAAACCCTAGTGCTCATGACCTAGGCCTTTACCGTAATCATTCAGTCTCCGAGTACTAGTAAGTACACTTTACTAAAAAAACACTGTTAATAATGACCTATCAACTTGGAAATCATTACAGATTTTTCAAAACGTGGCCTGGAATTTAAAAGTTACAAATTTGTATTTGTGACCTTACATTTTAATCAAAAATGTTACATAAATATACAGGGTTACAGGAAAAGTCGTGCTAGATCCGTTAAAGGCGTGGAGTACCCATCATTTGTGACTTATTTCACTATGAAACACCGTACCCTAAACTTAACCCATTTCGAGATATTCGACTTTTAAATTTTTTATTGAAAATTGCAGATATTTAGGCTTCTAAATTAAATTTTGTTTATTTTGTGGGTCTTATTATCATTATTATTGCATGTTTACATGTGTAATAAGATGCTATAGAACGTCAATTATTAAAATAGTGCATAAGTTAATTGAACAGGCCGTAGTAGACAAGTTAAAGTTGAGAAACGAAAACAAATATTTGAAAGTTCATTCTTCTAGATATTTTTAAACACATCTGCCGAACAACTGCCATACTATTTTTTTGTAATATCCCTTAGAAAAAAATGAACTTTCTAATTGTTTTCATTTCTTAATTTTAACTTGTCTACTACAGCCTGTTCAATTAACTTATACACTATTTTAATAATTGACGTCCTATAGCATCTTATTACACATGAAAACATGCAATAATAATAATAAGACCCACAAAATAAACAAAATTTAATTTAAAAGCTTAAAAATCGGCAATTTTTTGGCAAAAAAAAAATTTAAAGTCGAATATCTCGAAATGGGTCAAGTTTAGGGTAGGGTGTTTCATAGTGAAATAAGTCACAAATAATGGGTACTCCACGCCCTTAACGGATGTAGCACGACTTTTCCTGTAACTCTGTATAAGATAAATGCAAATGAAATATTCAACATGAGCTTCGAACCCACATCTTCAACAAATACTGCACAGTAGTAGTGGTGGTAGTGTTGAATTGTTGTAGTGTCTTGCCTGAGACAAACTTACACTTTCTCCTTGTGTCTCGTCGAGGTTCGTGCGTATACCTAAATTATCAACATGACAGATTTCTCAATGCATCCTACTCCACCTTGTTACCGATTTCGCCTTATCTATACTTACTTATAATAAATCTGTAGAGGGGTCAATTCTGTACATGAAATATATTTTCAAAATAACCATCAGGGGGTGATTTGGGATCGATACTGATGCCAAAAATGCAATCAGTAAAATTTTTGTCTGTCTGTATGTTCCTTATAGAAACAAAAACTACATTTTAACGAAACTTGGTTTAATTAGTCTTCATACTCCTGGGCAGGTTATAGAATACTTTCCATTACGCTACAATCAATAGGAGCAGAGTAGTGAAGGGTTAGGAAAAGGGGAGAAGTAACTCCATTTTTTTTAGCTTCCGTCGCGTGTGTAGCCTTAATGGTTAAAGTCACATTAAAATCATGTATAACGGCAATATTCTACATAAAATTGTCTAAAAAATATCCCGCAACAGCATATGTCTATCTTTTATGGTTGACTCACAATAACACGTGTAACTCCTGATAGCTTAGCAGTTCGGAGGATTCTGATTATATTTGTTTACTTTTACATTTATAATACTCTCACTCATCTCTAATTTTAAAAAGTTAAATATTATTACCTATTCAAAAAAAAAAAAAGAATCATAGAAAATCTGCCTGTGTACGGAACACTTAGTGCGAGATTCCGACTCGGTTTTGCTGATCGTGTTGATCAAATTATTTTCGTGGTACAGTGATCATTTATGGTAACGCAAATGCCTTTGGCCGCAAGGATCTGGGTTCAATCACAGGCCAGGTCGAGTTGAAAAATTATCTGTGTCCAATTCTTCACATTTTCTTTTATCTACGAGTAGCAGCGGTCGAGTGTGGCATCGCCCGCGATTACCATGGTGAAAACGTCTTCCTTCATAAATGGACTATCCTACACTAAAAGGCCGTTCAAACAAACTCCTTTATATATTCAATTAGGAAATATTTACGTAGAAATTCAAACTTTGTATTTTCATTTTATTTATTTTTTCTGTATGACAGATAACTGGATAATGAAATCAAATACACGCGGACGAAGTCGCGGGCAACAGCTAGTTAAAAATAAATCAGGTTACTAGATTTCAGGACCATTGTATTCTCTTTCTTCGGATTTAAGACAATGAGCCAAGGTTGTTCGAAAGTTAGTGTCCGCTGCCCAGGAATAACGTTGTAGGCAAATTCAAATTCAAAATCATTTATTCAGTCTGGGCTGTTACAAGCACTTGTGAATGTCGAAAAGCTACGCCATCGGTTCGCAAATCTACGGCGGGAGACCTTGTACTGAGAAGTTTTTTTTTCCCTGTATTACTTAAATAGATACAGAGTCGTCAATTTGGAAAATGACTTCAATATTGATAATTCATGAAGTCACTTTCCATTACATAATATAATTAATAAAAAATTATTTTGAAAACATGCCTATATTAGGAATGCCGTGTCATACAGTTTTAAAAGAATATATTAAAGTTAAATTAAAATTATAATAAATATGCACGGCGTCCGGTACCATAGGGCACTTGGAACCTTTCCTATTTAGAAAACACAATGAACGCCTACCACACTGGCCCAGTGTGAGTTACTGGGAAGCGCCATAACTTCCTTTTTACGATAAAGCGCTGTAGATCCTGCTAACTACGGGTCTTGTCAGGTTTAACTCGGAATACACCTAGATTCGCAAACCTTTATCTTATATTTTCATAAAATCTGCTATCTTGTTTCTAAGCTCGTAAAACCATTTCAACATTTTTCTTTTGCTCATCTGCCTTTACAAGAATATGTTACATCGTTATATTCAGCTGATATTTCATCCAAAAACGCCTTGAACTGACGATGTTTTAGCAATCAGAATCGAATAAAGTTGATGGTTTTAACTACCATATTCAAAACATTCCGGAGTCGAATGGACTTAGAACACAAGTTCTCTTGGTGAATAATGCAATGAAGGACTATCAAATCATCTTCTTGCACATTTAATTCTGTAGCTTTTTAATTCGAAATTCCGATGAAACCTTTACGTACACACATAACACACCATCAGTGCATACTCTAAATAATTTTGACCATGGCAAGCCAAAACTTGTGCATACCTTTTGAACTACAATAAAAATATCCTGTTATGCTGTGGCCCTTTTTAGCGGCTGTAAAGCAGGCAATTCCTTAGTAATAGTGACCTCGAAAAAATATACCTATCATTTGAGCTGTTTCAGACAAATCGGTGCTCTCGTTTAATACTATGGAAAATGATTCAAAACTAGCCATACGGTCAGTTAATGTTTTTTTTATATCATTAGCCATCATTTCTATACGTCGAACAACAGTTTGTCTTGACAAACAAATTTTTTCATATTCATTTTTCTTTTCAGGACACAAAATACTGCAAATCTCTTAACATACTCTCCTTGATAAATTCTCTTTCGGCAAATGGTTTTAATCCCTTTGCTGATTATGAGCACAAATTATATATCATTATGAGTAACTATAAAATTATCTTTCACAACATTACCAAGCTGTGTTCTTTGTTTATAAAAAAATTGTTGCTGTTTTTCAAAATTTGCGGTTGCGGCGGCAAAAAAAAAATCTTTTTGACCAGTAATAATAATAGTTTCTGTGCATCTAACTGGTTATAGTCTTTAATATTTATCATTTTTGGTTCATGGCCCAGATAGAGATTAGGCCCAGTTGGTAACACTCCATCCCCGTGCTCGCCTCATAAAGGACAGTCTTTTAAAGACGCGTGATATAAGCGACAATAATAATCTTTATTAGCAAAAACATTTTTCTTATTCTAGTTATATAATATAACGAGAAGGTTTATAATTTTAAGTGGCCGTCCATAACTAGGAACATCCATTACCGAACTAGATGTGATATCTGTATTTCGGTTTCTGGCGCCTGTTACCGCGAATACTCAACTTACTATACTATAACAATTGTTATAATCAACCGGAAAGAAGCAATTAGTGAAAACTTGAACTTATAAGTGGAACTGCGTAATGACCTCTCTGTTGACTGTAGTGAAATGTGAATGTATGTATGTAAAAGAGGGTGTGTGAATGATTGTTTAAGTTTCTGAACACTGTATATAAATTAATCACAATATTAAGCATTAAATATATAGCTTATTTTTTTATTTTACAAACACGTTAAAGCTCAAAGAATCACACATTTATTTATTTTTTATTACAGAAATTATATTTTCGGTTTCGTTATATGATTTGGTTAACAACCAGTTGCTTACATTATAATAGCCGGTGAGAAACTTCGAGTGAAGCTGAGCATAGTCCATTGCTTATTTCAGTTTTTAATTCCAAAGCTATATGATTCATATTACTAAAGGTAGACATTTAATGATAATTGGGCAATATTGTCATTTTTTTGTTTTAATTGGCCCGCCCCAAATGTTGCCATAAATGAGGATAAATTTACTTCATATTGCATTTTCATAATCGATTTTCGTACAGAAAAGTATGTTTACGATTTGTGAATCCGCTCAAAACATATAATAGATAAGTATGTTTTAAATAAATTTGCTTAACGTTTAAAAAGCGGGCAATTTTGCCACGTTCTACGGTATAGTTAAAAGTTTTGATGGTACGTATAGGCCAGGGGTGGCCGACTTGATCAGACCCGAGATCTACTGTTATCTGGGGAACCCTGTGCGATCTACCAATTACATAATTGAAAACTTAAATCGAACTGCATAGTTTATTACAGAAATAAGGTAGTAGTTTATATTTTGTTAAAAGAGAATACATAAAATAAAAAATAAATATTTTTAATTAGTTTCCCACTTAAAATAAGTTTTAAGTAGGAAAATTCCGACTCACATAAATATGTTGAACCAAAACACGAATGCAGTTGTTCAACACATTTCATCGAATTTTGATATTTCTCATAGGAAACCAATGCCCAGAAATTAATCAAGACCTGAGGATGACCTTGCTTTTGGAAATATGTCACAGCGCAGAGTAATAATTTCGTTTTGAAGTATAATGTGGTCCATTTGAATTGTATCTGCAAATTTTAGAGCCATTTCGTTGATACTACTATGCGCCCCCGCGTCCCACACGCTTCCCGTCCCGCTTATTGTTCATGCTTGCCGAAAACAAAAGAGCTAGCTATACTGCGTAGAATAGAGGATATAATTTACTTGACGGAACGGCGATTGACAATACAATACAAGATGATACGTGCAGCAGTCAGTGATTGTGATTATATTGTGCAGTATGTTCTACGTATTAATATTTTTTGCCTAGTCAAGATCGACTGGACTAATGGTCGCGATCGACCGGTTGGCCACCCCTGGTATAGGCGAAACAGACAATATATTTCAGAAAAGCCTATGTTTATTGATCCTTCGCCTGAATACAGTCTTTCTAATACAAACACAAGATTAATTTCTTTTGATCAAGGTTCAGTTGAAACTGCAGAATTGGATCCTAATAAAAAATATACTCGGTTTGGTCAAGAAGCTATGAAGCCTAGTTGTTACGAATATTCGCACTTAATACAAATTTCATTTATTTTATTAAATTTAGTTTATTTTAATAATGTTTCCACCCAGAAGTTTTAATATGATGGTAGGTAGCAGCTGCATCATAATCCGCTTATAACTAGATCAAATACCTGCCCATTAAAAGGTGTGTACGCCAACTACACAGGTACATAAATAAATATATTTGTAGACTTTCGCAGTTTCCAGGTAATTTTAATTACTATAATAACAGTGGTTAAATTCTATGGAAGCTTTCGGTTATATAGAGATAGACCGCTTTCCCTTGCCTAGATCAAATGTCGAATATCGATATAATATTCTTTAAATATTAATTGTTGTCTTAAATTAATTTCAGCGCGCTATATATAATTTAAAGTGACAACTTATTAGCATTTACACTTGTTTACAATTAACGTTTACACTTGTTTATAAATTATTGCATTTAGTAACCGGCTAGTTAACGGTACAATAAAAGTACCGTTAACTAGCCGGCTAACTAAGGGCCGATTTTTCAATCCTCAGATAAAATGTCAGATAGTAATCTGTCGGATAATTTTATTCCGTGGTTTATCCGTCGAATAAACAATAATCAATTTTTCAATGGTCTTTTTATTCTCTGGATAACTATCGGACTGAAATTATGAACTCTGGCAACTCGCACTTTAGAGAGTTGAAACAAATATATTGAAAACACTAATATTAGAGCAAGACAGACTATTTTCAATCTGTCATGTAAGCGTCACATATTTTTAGGTTATTTTTCTTGATAGTGTTTCGATTGCATTGGCGTCAGTGAAAATTTTATTGAAATTGTGATACTAAGTTTTATTGAGATGGAAACTCAAAAAAGAGAGCGTTCGGCATATTTTTAGCATTGCTGAGGTTCAGCTACTTATAAATTTGGTTGAAAAGCATAAACTGATAATTGAAAATAAGAAGACAGATGCGGTAACCAACAAAGATAAAGAAAGTGCATGGAAGAAAATTGAGCATTCTTTCAACTCGTGCGGAATTTCATCAAATGTCCGCTCGTGGAAAACTTTAAAACTAAAGTATGAAGGCATAAAAAAAAGTACAAAAAAAAAGTCCTCTCTACAGAGACAGGAGATGTACAGAACTGGAGGAGGGCCTTCAAATGCTACAAACCACGCTGTGGACCTGTGTCAAATGACATGATAATAGATCACACTGTTATTTAATAGAATATATAATAAAACAAATGAAAATAATTGAATATAAATTTATTATTAAAAAATACAACCTAGACTTCCTTTATCTATAATAAAATATTATATAATAATAATTAGATATATTTTGGATACATATACTGCAGAACAAATGGCTACTGAGACCGAAAGGTTTCCAAATATTTATGATGATGATGATATTATAAAGGGAAAAGATTTGTAATTTTGTCTACATCTATGTATTTATTAAAGATTGAAAATAACTTAACATGATGTTTCTAGTTTGTAGCCGTTCTGCACTGGTAGGGTTGGCTATGGAGGGAGGAAATATAGGCTGAGGTGGAACATCTACTTCCGGGTCTTCTGGAGGTTCATCTTCATTTTTTTTTTCTTGCCAGGTTGTGTAATATGGCACAGGCTACAATAATATCCTGTGCAAGTGGCAGCCTACACCTTAAACCAATGCTTAGCACTGGAAAACGTCTCTTCCACACTCCAAAGCATCTTTCTATGACATTCCGTGTTCTTATTTGTGACTCATTATACAGACTCTGAGCAGGTGTATTTGGGTTTTGAAAAGGAATCAGTAGGTAATTAGTTTGTTCATACCCACTGTCTCCAAGTATTATTCCATTTCCAAATGCCTGATTATCACAATGAAATTTCACACTTGAATTTGAAAATATCATGCTATCATGTGTAGAGCCAGGCCAACGTGCAACTATGTCTTGAAAAATTAACTCCGCTGAACACATTGCTTGCACATTAAAAGAAAAAAAAGCCTTTTCTGTTCCTAAATTCCTCTGCTGTGTTTCCACCAGGTGACTGAATTCGGATATGGGTGCCATCTATAGCTGAGATTACTCTAGGAAATCTAGCTATTTTGTAGAATTCTTCCTGAGATTTTCTGATATCTTCATCGCTTCTTGGTAATGTTATAAACATTGGCCTTAAAGATGCTATAGCTTCTGTAACTTTTTTTATTATGCAGCATATAGTGGAGCTATGAATGCCACAAAGTCACCAACGGTGATGTAGAAACTTCCAGTTGCATAAAAACGTAGTGTTATTAATAACTGTAACATTGGTGGGATACATTGGTTCCTGGAGCAAAAAGAAGCACATTTAGGGTTAAAAAGATATTATGTTATTAATAACTGCTCCAACTATAATATATTTAAGGTTTACCTAGATAAAAATGCCTTTTTATTGTTTAAACTTACCTTTGTGTTTTGTGCTTGATTTTATCCTCTTTAAGGGAAAGCAAATCTTGCACAGATTCTTTCATAAGTCTGAATCGGCGATGAAAGTCTTTTGAATTCCACATATTGAAGTGATCGGGCCTCGATCTGACGGTTCTTTCTTTTCTTTCCAAGCGATTCATATATTCATTTAATAAGGCCTCTTCTTCAATTGCGAGATCATCAATTTCATCGAAAATATCCATAATAACTTATTAACACGATTATAATATCCGCGATCGTAAATATAACCTCTAACAAATGTCAAACTATCTATCGAATACGCGGTTATCTGGTGGACGAAGCGGCGGATAGTTTTATTCCAGCGGTCTTATTCGACAAATAAGTCCTATCTGACGATTGAAAAATTCATTATCTTGATATCTGTCGAATAAACGCTATCTGTCTGTTTATCTGAGGATTGAAAAATCGGCCCTAAATGTTATTTTCGTTCCTGTTCCTACTATCGTCTGGTCCTATCATCTATTACTTATTGTTATTTTCGTACCTTCACATTTCATACCTTTAACCTTTTAGATTAATTTTTTATTTTAAATCATTTTTATTAACGAATTCGCCTACATATTCTTTTCCTGTTGTTAACTAAACTAAATTTACCTAATGTCCTGAAACAATATCGGATACAGAAAATATTACTGTAAGAACAGTTGTCTTACATACCGATACAACGGAGTATCGTGAGTCGATTGGTGTAATCCGCTATTTGAGTGAGTGGGTTTATGACATTCATCTGTCGCCCTCACGATTTGCCTATTAGAACCTAGGCCAGGCTGAGTTTAGTCGGTAGGTCACGTGGCTGGACCGTTCCTTGTGAGGATTTTTGTGATTCTCAGACTTCCTCTTCGGAGGAAAAAAAATGATACTCATCACGCCTTAGATACCTTTTCCTTAGCGAAATTGCGTATCCGCCTGGCAGACATTCATAACTACGAGTCTAACGTTAAAGTTGTCTAATTCTAACTTTGTTAAACGTTTCTTACGGTCTTTATACGGAGATTTAAATTTATAGTCAGATTCTTTTCCTTCAGCCAATATATTAGTAATTGTACTCTCTGATACCCCCACTGCCGTTGCTGTTCTTTTTCGTACGTATTTAAATGTTCACCTAATTTCGATATTAAAATTGGACTTGCACTGCACACTGGATCACTTACTTTCCAATATATCTCTCGCATCTATTTTCAGAAATGGTTTTTCGAGTCTAAAACAATAATGCGTAAACGCCAACAAGGGTATATTTTTTCGTATATCTAATATATATAAATCTCATGTCACAATGTTTGTGCTCAATGAACTCCTAAACTACTTAACCGATTATAATAAAATTCGCACACCATGTGCAGTTCGATCCAACTTGAGAGATAGGATAGTTTAAATCTGAGTGTCATCATCATCATCAATTTTAAAAATTCTTTCACCTATAGAAAGCCACATTATTGCGGAGTGTCATCATCATCATCATCATCATCATCATCAGCGGACGGCGCGCGATGGCTTCGGGTTTAATTCAGTTCGCTTTCGTGCTCGCTTCGGGGATTATTAATATTATGCCCAACGAAGTGGGCGCGGGTCAGCTAGTATGTATATATAAAAATGAATCGCAAAATGTGTTGGTAAGCGCATAACTCAACAATGCCTTTACCGATTTGGCTAATTTTGGTCTTGAATTATTCGTAGAAGTCCAGAGAAGGTTTGTACGTAGAGAAAATAAAAAAAATAAAATTTGAAAAAGTGTAAAGTCAACATTTTTATACAAACAATTTGTATTAATACTTAAAAGCCAATTTGAACCTTTGGCAAGACAAAAAAGTGACGTTAGTTCTGTCAAACAAATTTAATGTCATCATATGTCATTTCAAGTAGGAACAAAAAACTGCCACTTTACAAATCTTTTTGACAGGACGAAGTCTGTCGGGTCCGCTAGTCTAATATATATAAATCTCATGTCACAATGTTTGTGCTCAATGAACTCCTAAACTACTTAACCGATTATAATAAAATTCGCACACCATGTGCAGTTCGATCCAACTTGAGAGATAGGATAGTTTAAATCTGAGTGTCATCATCATCATCAATTTTAAAAATTCTTTCACCAATAGAAAGCCACATTATTGCGGAGTGTCATCATCATCATCATCATCATCATCAGCGGACGGCGCGCGATGGCTTCGGGTTTAATTCAGTTCGCTTTCGTGCTCGCTTCGGGGATTATTAATATTATGCCCAACGAAGTGGGCGCGGGTCAGCTAGTATGTATATAAAAATGAATCGCAAAATGTGTTGGTAAGCGCATAACTCAACAATGCCTTTACCGATTTGGCTAATTTTGGTCTTGAATTATTCGTAGAAGTCCAGAGAAGGTTTGTACGTAGAGAAAATAAAAAAATAAAATTTGAAAAAGTGTAAAGTCAACATTTTTATACAAACAATTTGTATTAATACTTAAAAGCCAATTTGAACCTTTGGCAAGACAAAAAAGTGACGTTAGTTCTGTCAAAAAATTTAATGTCATCATATGTCATTTCAAGTAGGAACAAAAAACTGCCACTTTACAAATCTTTTTGACAGGACGAAGTCTGTCGGGTCCGCTAGTCTATATATATAAATCTCATGTCACAATGTTTGTGCTCAATGAACTCCTAAACTACTTAACCGATTATAATAAAATTCGCACACCTGTGCAGTTCGATCCAACTTGAGAGATAGGATAGTTTTAATCTCAAATTATTATTATTACATTATTGCTGAGTGTCATCATCATCATCAATTTTAAAAAATTCTTTCACCAATAGAAAGCCACATTATTGCGGAGTGTCATCATCATCATCATCATCATCATCAGCGGACGGCGCGCGATGGCTTCGGGTTTAATTCAGTTCGCTTTCGTGCTCGCTTCGGGGATTATTAATATTATGCCAACGAAGTGGGCGCGGGTCAGCTAGTAGAATCATAAGAATATTAATTACATCTAAATTTAAAATTAAAAAATATTTACCCGACTCCTTAAACATTTTCTCCGTGAAGAACTAGACATTTTCGTAAACGACTGTATCCTTAAGAAAAAGGGGACGACGACTGACGAGTCACTAACGAAAGTTGTTTGTTTACAAGCGCACGCACACATAGGGCCGCGCGCATAACTGAGTTGAACTACTTATCTGTAATTGTTCTGTTGCCCGCGACTTACTGAAATGTAAATTTATATATACAACTAGCTAACCCGTGCCCACTTCGTTGGGCATAATACTAATATTCCCGAAGCGAGCACGAACGCGAACCGAATTAAACCCGAAGCCATCGCGCTCCGTACGCTACCCGTTTTTTCACCCATTTACTTTGCAAAACGGACTACCACGTAAAAGCCTTTTTATTTTTCGGATTTTAATATAACCTATGACACTGAGCAACATTGTGTCTTTCTATTGGTGAAAAAAATTTTAAAATCGGTTCAGTAGACCCCGAGATTACCCTTTACAATTTACAAACACACAAACTTTACTTCTTTATAATATTAGTATAGATATATGTGTACTAACTGATATCCATATTGCTCAAATATATTTTCTTTTAGTAAATTCCAAATTAGACGGTTTGCGTATATCTTTCTTGAACCCATTATAATCTTCCTACCGTTGTCTTAAGGACGTGGACGGGTGTGTTTAGGTAAATTACCATCTGTTTGGTTTCCGTTTTGGTGACAATCAAAAGTTACTCCCTACTTTTAGAAGATGAATATCGTTATTATGATAACGTTGGTAGTGCCTCTTTTGTAGATAGTTCCCCACCAAATATTAAGAGGTCATTAGTAAATAGGCGTTTACTACCTATACTTTTTTATGTTTCTTTCACCTCTACATCAAATCGTTATGTGTCGTACTACTAAACATTATCTGCATCAATATCTCGAGTATTAGACTGTACATGATCGACTACGTTTTGTCAAAGTGTTTTCTGTTTCCGCTGCCTAGATGCCCGTACCTTAGCATTCTGTCGCCGCGATTACCACTGCAATACTTTACGCCGTTTTTACCACCACTAAACATTATGTTATAATAGTCTCCGCAACGTTACCATTTATAGCACAAATGCTGGACCACAGCGATCATCTCCTCCAGCGTAGTATCAGCCAACCAGATCTGGATACGAGCGTTCTGATGATCATAACTATAAAACCAGAATCCACCAACGTTCTTCATATTGAGTATCTTCAGATCGATCCCTACCACTTCCATTAGTATTCCACCTAATCCTCTTGTTCTTTTAGCTACTGCCCTAATTCATATTAAAACGTCTTAAGAATACTATGTGGAAGCACGTGCACTTTGTGATACTGTAGCCCAAAGTTCTCTCCTTACTACAGATCTATCTGTCGATCGATCAAACCTTCCTGTGACTGCTTCTTGTGTACCTGTCCGTGGTACCGTGGTATTGGTAATGTGCTAGCTATTCATTCTCGTGGTAGTTCCTTTGTGTTTTAAACCTAGTCCTATCCTGAAATTAAAACGATCGCAATGGTTATAGATACTATCGCTGGCTCTCACCCTGAAGTAGACCTGCCTAAGTCTGTGGTTGTCTCTGTAGTTGGTATCCCCTTAGCTGATCCTGGTTTACACCTGAATCTATTAGTGTTCTTCTGAGTGCTGATGTTTTCGGTCTTCTCGTTAAACCTGAAATTCTTACTGTTACTAATAGTCTCACAGCTGTATCTGCCATTTTTGGATATACCCTTTCTGGCCCTATCCCAGGCTGTACCTCCGATCTTGAATCACCTATGCTTTCCTTGTTGTACATGGTTGAAAAGTCCTGGAAAATCGAAGAAGCTTACCAATTAAATGTTCCAAATCCTCGTGACCAGGAGTGTGAAGACTTTTTCAAAACAAGTACAACTTGTGAAGAGGATGGAAGATGCATGGTCTACCTTTTTAACAAAATCGCTCTCTTCATGTCGAATCGAGCATCCGAGTTTTACAAAGATTTCACAATTTGGAGAAACGCTTACAAACCTATCCCTTCTTCCGCGAAATGTATGTAACCTCTATGCGGGAGTACATTGAGTATAATCACATGTCTGTTTCAGTCTTTGACTTTACCTGTGAGTACTATTTTATAGCGCACCATGGTGTTTATTAGAATAGTGGCGATACAATACGTGTTATGTTTAATGGTAGTAGCTAAACATCATTAGGAGTTTCCCTTAATCAATGCTTGTATACTGGCCCAAAAGCGTAATGATTAAAAGCTTCAAAGCGATATTTCGCATATTCTTCTCCGTTGTAGAGCAAAGGGGAGGAGGATCATATAACTTTGACAGGATGACCCATATTTTGAATCACCATTGGGTGCCGGGTGATACAGCACTGAATTAGGCAGCAAGCTGTTTAATTTTGTAATCGAAAAGAAAGAAGGCGGATGAGTGTACCTAGAGGTTCCTTTACTGGCTTAAAGATGCTCGCTAATGGCTAGCTTACATCTACTGTGAGAAGGAAATTCTTATAAATAAAGAGAATCCCATTGATTATTCAAGAGCTCTTTTGCATGTTGCGTTTTATAGCACGTTTACAACAAGCAACAAATTACGTATAAGTATCCAGATTTTCTATGGTATATATAAGTTATAGGCTTTAACGGACGTTTCATGCTATTATATAAATCACAGAGATTGACCTAAATGCTCTGGTTATACAGTTAGTTCAGCGGGCTGCTTACATCATCAATAGCCGGAAGATTGTCGGTATGGGAGTTTAGTAATAGTCGAATAATAATGCTCGAGCTCAGTGTACTTGCCTTTCCATGCCAACGAAGTGCGTCATGTTTCCTTGACTGGTCCCTTCATTTTTAGGTGCCTGCTTTTGTAGTTAAGCTTTTAGGCTTATTCCAAATCCATTGAGCGTCATTTCAGCAAACGTTCTTAAAGGAGCTAGACAAATTCGATATATCGTTGTTGCGCGGCATCACTCGCCAATTTACATTATTACACTTACAAACAATAAACTTAAAGCGAGACAGGTAGCGAAACATATATGTTCGATTTTGGTTTTAGAAAGTTTTCAGTACGAAACTGTAACTTCATACATTAATTTCTAATATACGTATCTAAAATTAATTCATAAAAAAAACGTAATGCTTTGCGATACCTTTATTTTCCAGAATAAGTAAGTAACAACTGACTCAAAATGTTATATGATTTGACACACTTTCACTTACTCATGTTATTAGTTATTAGAATAGTTACACACTATGTTAATATTTCATAACTACATTAAATATAAACCTTTAACATGATGTTTTAAAAAAATAAACATTAGCACTATTTAAAACTTACATTATGTAATTATACAATCTACTATAAAATATTGCATTTAACTGCATTAAATACAAGATAACAAGAGTTCTTAGTTTAAAATGATTTTCTGTAGATAACATTGATATAATGAAAATACACATTTCACACATTTTAAGGCAAATGGGGTTTATTTTTATAATAATAATTAAAACTATTTTTTTTGTATTAATCTACACCTAGCACCAGTCTGCCATGTATGTAAAATCTTCAAATAATTTATGGTCAGTGGCTGTTAGTGTTCTTGGTTCTTTAGGTGGAGTGAGCACAGCCGCTTCCGAGGTAAATTCACTGTCAAAGTTACTTACATCTTCTAAATTATTTATTGTTGGCACAAATGGTGGTTTTACCTTGCGAAGTAATAATTGCTCCCAATTAACATTGCGGAAAAACGCCTGCTTCTTCACATCTTCTGCGTCTCTTTCAGAAGAACCTAGTCTACGTTCGGGATTTTTCCTTAACAATCGACGCATCAATGCTATTGCTTCAAGAGATAATGTTCTGGGGTAACGTACTTCATCATTTACAATAGAATCAAATACTTCACCTTCATCTTCCCCTGGAAAGGGTGATTCACCTACTAACATCTCAAATATAAGGACTCCCAATCCCCACCAGTCAACTGCTCTAGTGTAAGATGTTTCTGTCAATACTTCGGGTGCAAGAAATTCTGGTGTACCACAAAAAGTACCTGTGCGATCTCCCCATCCCATACCTTCTTTACACAGACCAAAATCTGCTATTTTAACATATCCATCTGTGTCCAGTAATAGGTTGTCAAGTTTCAAATCTCTATAGATAATATTATTCTCGTGTAAATACTGTAATCCTAGTACTACACAAGCTGCATAAAATACTGCTCTTGGCTCAGTAAAAACATCTGCATGAATGTGCATCATTAAATCACCTCCAGCTGCATATTCCATTACAAAACACACATGTAAATCCGTTTGGAAACATGCAAACAAATTAACCAAAAATGGGTGCCTTATTGCATTAGCTACCTCAAATATTCTTTTTTCTGAGAGTAATGAGTCAACTTCGTCTCTTGCTATAATATCACCTTTTTTTAAAGCTTTTATTGCAAAATATTCATTTGTAGGCCTATATTGAGCTAAAATAACTTTACCAAAATGACCTCTTCCCAGAACACTTAACAGTCTAAAACTGGTCATAGACATTTCGTTTGACTGTCTTCTACTTATTTGTTCTTTGCCCAATGATTCAATTATTGATGATGACGAATGTGAGGATGATATTTGCATATCCCTCGTAATTTCAACAATTTGATCTTCGTTACTAGGAAACTCTAAAACTAGCTTAGGTGAAGGAGACGGTGGATATTCTACTAAAGGAGTATCGCAGGACGGAGTCTGAGGTTCTTTTGTGACATAGGTATCTCTAGTGTAAGAATCTTCCAAAAATGCAAAAGCTTCTTGAAGTTCTTTTTCCATTCTCAGCGTAGACACATTTGGTGGAGCTTGAATAGGAAGAGTTTGTTTTGGCGGGGGTGTAATAGGCACTTGTGGAGTCGTTGGTAGTCCCAAAGGCCTAATTCCAGCCATTCCTCCCAATGTTATATTTGGATTTTCAGCATCTCTATTGTCCACAGTACCAGGATCATAATGTGACGGCTGTGTAATATGAGCACTTTGAATATTTTGTATTGAAGGTGAGGACCGCTTAAGTAGTCTACCTAGAACAACAGCTGGTATATGCATTTCTCCATAGCTAGGCCTCGGAATATTCTTTCCCTGTTGTTTGAATATTTTTCTCTGACGTTGTAATTTAGGTTTTCTTGAAATTATTGGGTTCAAGAATTTAATTTCAGCAAATAAAAGACCCTGTGGCTCAAGTTCCAAAGCCATACCATGGCGAATATCATCAATAAATTCTTCCAATCTCAAAAACTTTACAGCACATAGTCCTCGCCAATCTTTCCAATGAATGCCAATTTCTAACTCCCTCGACTTGTCTAGTTTGATGGAAAACCTGTAAAAAATAATAGAAAATTAGTAAGATTGTTGTTGGTAACAAATATAAAAAAAAAACTAATTGTTTTTAATTTCTACTGCGTATATTATTCGTAATGTCAAATGTTTTTTGGCATTTATCAGTTTTTAATGCAAGTCAATGATGTCAACTTTCTTAACTGCATTCCAAAAAATTTGCTCAATGTACTGGGTTCGAATACGCTCTTTACATAAGTTATGACAAATCAAATAATTTTTAACTGTTTTTTGGCATTCTATGTAACTTATTAATACACAAGATATGATTGATATACTGTACAAATTTACATTCGTTATTCCTTAAATATCTTAAAATAAGCTCATTACTTTTTTAAAAAATGTATAGAGTAGAACATAAAGTAAAGAAAAACAAGTAAAGGGTTTGGAATCTGAAATGTAAGTATTCTCAGATAAGATGAATAGGGACCAAATAGCTGTTCTTATGTCTACCATTTTAAACAGTTTTTAAAATGGAAGGGTTGTTGTTTAAAATAAAACACAGATCACAAACATTTTTATGAGTAAGAAATACAAGAGAAATAAATTGTCCCCGACATTGTAAGCATCTCCTCACAGCACCCAAAATTTATTGGTTTCCATCATATCCAATACAGGGTTAACAGGTTCCTGGCCTACAAAAAGTTAATTTCAAAACACTATTTTATAACCTTTTAAAATAAGTTAAGAATTGAAGTGTTTTGGTGAAAATATGTAAAAAATGACTAATATGATCAGCATAAGAACTATTTAAACATTTTCCTTTTTTCCATTTAAACAAATACTGAGGTCTCTGAAATGCATAATGTCATCGGAATCGAGACTACGAAGGTGCGAGCCTGGCACTCTCTTTCTGACTTTCACTCAAGGCGAGAAGGAAAATTTCAGCAGGGAATGTTATGGCACCGGCGAAAAGTCAAGATTGCTTACGATACATGAAGCGCAGGGTCTGACGTACGAACACGTAGTTGTGCTAAGAGGAGCTGAAAGAAAAAAACTCGGTTCACGACAGTGTCTCCCATGCAGTCGTGGCTATATCCCGACATACTGTGTCCTGCACCTACTTCTATCAGGACCTCAAGGAAGATGATGCCATTAGACGCCTCATTGTTATTCCCGGCATGGCGACGGATCAAGAGGTAGCGGACTATAATAAAAAAAATGGCGATCAGAGAACAAATTTGCGGGGCCATCTAGGTGCAACAATGTGCGATCATCTCGAAACCTGTACAAAATCATTCTCCGAACCTAGAGCTGAGTTTGGCGGCGGTCTGTCCTTGTTATACTCTATACAAAGTGACAGGGGGGGACTGTTGTCGGATTGGTTTTTGGGTTTAGAGAATCACGCTAGAATCGACACCATTGCAGGGTTAATTTAATTATTAATGTATGTTAGGATAGCTTATTATTATTAGATTAATTAATTTTATTGTAGGTATAAAGTATTGAAGTTAAGTGTATTGTTAAATGGTAGTATGTAGATATAAATTAGGAGAGTTATTAGATAAGAAAGTACTATTGTTAGATAAGTAAGTGCTGCACAACTCACATTAATGTTAAGTCACGGAATAGTATTATAAGATAATATGACGCTGTACGTACAGTATGTAGTAGATCCAAACGAGGACAGTTAAAAAAAGGCACGGACTACGAGTCCGTGGAGTAGACATATATATATAAAAAAAAAAAAAAACATTTTCCTTATCAGCTTTATCAAAAATAATAACAACATTTACAATAAATTATGTCTTACCACACAACGTAATAGCTCTTACTCATGAGCATCTTTTAACATGTATCTTGAACTTATGAAAAGGCAATTCAGCTGCACTATGTGGAATCTTGTTATAAAAATGTATAAATTAGCCCATAAACAAACCTCTAGTTTTTTGTAGCCTGTACATTGGAACAGCAAGTTTATTTTTATTTCTTGTGTTTACCACAAGTTTATTTTTATTTCTTCTTCTATTTAAATAATATCATTTGAAAATTTGTAAGAAATGTGTTACAATTTTTATACACATAATATGTTCATAAATATACTGGTTGGTAAAGTCATTATATTAATCTCTTTAAACAAATCTCTAAGAGAATCCCTTGCTGGTAATTTTCTTCTATGCTACTTTCTATGCTAGCAGCGGACCCCCAGAATAGCAAACCATAAGACATAACACTGTGAAAATAACTAATGATCTAATAAGGAACACATATAATTTTTAATATATATATATAAAATGTTTTAAATATGTTCTTGTACAACAAATTTAACTTCAAATGGTTCAGAGATCAAATTGATGTCTGCTAAGCTAAACTTGTTCTATCAAAGGTTCCGCAATATATTAAAGATACCAAGTACATACTGCAAATTATTCTTACATAATACAAAGAATGAGACATACAGGCTACTCAGCTGTTATTGGTTATATGCAAAACACATATAAAGTATATTAAAATGATTGAAATCTTTTACTTCAAGTATACTTATTAATTGTGTGTAGTACCTGGAATATGTTACACCGTTACTTGAAATATTTGTTCTATGTCAGTCAGTTGTTAGCATTAAAACTTTTCATGTTAACATTATAAATTGTTAACACTTAAACCTTGAATAAAAATTTCGAAATAAAAATTCATAACAAACAGATGAAAATGACCACTTGATTGGTCCGTTATTTATAACAGGCTGTTCTTACATATCAACCATTCTTATGAATAAGTCATCTGTACTTACTTGAAAAAAAAAAGATCACAACATTGTGTAAAGAAGAAGAGGCAGCATTGTAATATCTTGATAGTTTGTGGATGTATATTTACTTTAAAGAGAAGTCTTATTAGGTGACTCTTCATGTAGTGGCCAGGTATCTTTTATTAATAATAAAATAAAACAGTTTAATTTAAAAGAAGAAAACTTTTTGTGAAAACATTTTTTAATCTAAATTCATACATACCTACTATATAATATACTTTTCTTACCTTTGGTCCCATGCTTGCTGTGAACATGGTCTCCAACTGGTCTGAGCCACCGTGTGGTTATCAAGCTTTAACACAGCCATAATCTCATTACTAGTGTCTTCTTTTATGCTGTAGGTATATTTCATTGAATTTCTGATAGTAACACCTTTAACAAATGATTTTAAGTCAGATGGACTAGCCAATGGGTCACGCCGACTGCGTCCAGGTACATCTTCAAGGAGGTCTTGACAGCCCATTAATCTTACTTCAAGAGTACCAGTTACTTGGACACAAGGACTGATCATTGGAGCAGGAGTAATAAACTGAATCCTTGAGCAACTGGTACCTGAGAGGCTTACATATCCTGGACTAGACCCAGTACTACGTAATTCATTTCCTAGCTCAATAAAAGCTGCACTTTCAACAGGTAACTCTTGACGACGCATGTCTAAAGATCTTCGTAGAAGATCAAGTTTCTGTGTTGATTCTAGCAGATTCGTTTGTGCCTCTTGCAATGCTTTCTTATCAGTTACTTTCTTATCACTTTGTAGAAGTCTTATAGCATTTTTAGAGCCTTCAACAACTGCAGCTTCAATTCTAAGTCTATTCCTCAATTCAGCAATTCTTTCATCAAGCAATGCACTAACACCACTAATGTCAGAAGTTCTTCCATCACCATTAGAACCAGCAATGTCTCCTTTTTGTTGCTTAACTAATTTTGATATTCGTAATTTCAAATATTCAATTTTATCTTTTGAGTCAGCAAGCATCTGATGAGCTTCTGCCAATAATTTTTTATCCCTGGATTGATTACTGCTGCTTATACTTTGTATCATATTTTCAGCACCCTGTTTCACTTTTAATTCAATATTTAATTGTTTTTCAAGAGTTGCCAATTTCCGATCTGTTGTAGCTTCACCAAGCTGCCTTTGTTGCTGTGCTGCTTCAGATGCCAAGATAATCTCTTCATCATATGATAGATCTTCAGGTGAAGTAGGAGTAGACTGCCCACGAGATAAAAGCAATTGAGACTCGAGTTCTTGAAGATCAGATTTAAGCTCATTTAGTTTTGCATTAGCTTTTTTAACAATGTTAGCAACATCTGATAATGACCTTCTATCAGTGGCAACTTCTCGCAGTTTTTCGGCACCTTCTTTTATTTTCAATTCTTTACGTATCTCTCTACGTATGACATCCTTGAGTTCTTCCAGCTTAGACGGTAAAGCTATTTCTGGAATACACTCAGTCTTAATTCCATACTTGACACCTAGTTCGTGCAATACTGGGTGACGAATATAATCACTGTGGTAATAACCTGGGTCTGCCATAATTGAAGATGCACAGTCTAACGTCAGATAACCATAATAATGTGGGAAATAATCACTATTATAGCGTTGAGAGTCACAAATTAATGGAAGTAAAGCGGGATTTTAATGCAAAATTTATTTCCACTACACTATAGGCCATTATGTTTCAGTGTTAAAATACATAATTTAAAGAAAATATCAATAAACAAAATACCGATATCAAGTCCATCTCTCGTCACCCACTATCAAACCGAATCACAGAAACGAATACAAGTTGAAATCATAAATTATATAGATCACAGATTAGATATAGATTAGATTGAAAGAATCTAACATTACAAACATAGACAAGGTAAACTATTTTTTTTTATTCTAATGACACTGGATATAAAACTTTTTGACTCATCATAATTTAATGAGATTTTAAATTTCAAACAGATGACGATTTATGTCTTGTCTCATTTGAATACGTATAAATACACGATATAACTTTAAGCCGTGGCTTTAGAATGTATTTTATAGGTTTAATCAATAACATCCACAAAAAATGAAAATGTAAAATATTGACAAAAAAAAGCATTCCATACTGTCTGTCCCAATTTTATTATGACGCCTTGAAAACTTAGGTATTCTAGGTGTCGCTCATAGATGGTTTAGCGGTTATTTAACATGCAAAAAACAATGTGTGCACGTACATCAACCAACGTGTATGTGAAGAAGCTATGTGTATATATAGTGCACCACTATTAACGAGTTGTGTCAGTTAGAGCTGCCTTCTGTGGACATATTTATATTGGCCTATGAGACTGATCTTATTTTTCATATTGCAAGTTGGGATGAGGTCAAAGACATGACAGAAGCAAGCCTGTACAATAAACTAAATATCTATGCTTCAGCAAGACGACAGCATCAGACCCAAAACAATTAGAGATAAAGTTTAATTGTTATCCTAGTACAGATATTCTGGCCATTACACTGTATTATGTGACTGACCCTTATCAGATCACGTCAACATGATTAAATACCTTGGAGTTCTTGTTGATGATAAGCTGAGGTGGAACCATTACCATTCACTGATGGCTGGGCGAGTGAGAAAACTTATTTTTCTATTTAAAAATTTTACAGAAGTCGCTGATCACTGCCTTTTATTAAAACCTGCAAAGCGGTATGTGAGTCCTTAATCAGCTACTGCATCTGTGTTTGGGGAGGACCTGCGCTGTTGAAGATAAAACCTTATTGCACGTTTATACTTACCTCCTTGTGGAAGTTTGTTTTTATAATACTAATATGTCATGTATGATTCTGTTGTGTGTCATGTAAAATAAATGTCGTATATTTATCTAAATCATTTTTACTTCTTTCTAACTGTAATAATTTTATATTATTTATATATCGCTATGTAAGGAGATTTCATCATTTTTTAGGTTCTTTTCTTTCTTTAAGCATAGTCAAAGTTTTACGACTACTTGGCTGTTAAACTCTATAATTTCATGAATAATAAACTTTTATTAAATCAATACATCAGTAATTACAGGTATAAAAATATTGTTTTCAAATTCTTACAGTATACGGATCTAAATAGCAATGAGGAATTTCGAAAACCTAGCTTACAATAATAACTTCATAATAGTTGAAAGAAATTAAATACATGCCAGACAGCTTATATGTTTACATATGTAAGTGCAAAATGCAAGTGTAAAATATAAGGAAACATCAATATTGTGTCTATTTCTTGTACACACTTATTTGGTTTAATATGTGTGTATTTAGCTGTAATTTTAATATTAAGAAAATTTTGTGGCCGTACTTTATCGAAGGTACTAAATTCCGAAATAACGTTCTAAACTATTTCCAAAAAATTAGTTCAGCAGTCAGGACACAGTCAAATTATATACTAAATTTGTTGAATGGAAATAAGCTTTTTATACCTTTTATACTTTAAGCCTTATCGTGCCTTTTGGTTTTCGTAAACCATAAAAACGGTTCATAGTGGAGTCATTGAATAAATACTTTGATAAATCACGAAGGTTGAATGAAACATGCGAAAGAGATAGAAATTATACAATGGCGTGTAAATAAAATTGGCTTAGGCTGGGTTATTAGATTTAAGGTAAGCGTAACTTAGTAAATCCACATTTTCTAATTTATGATATTTAATGAAAGACTGAAAATGAGAACAATGTAGATGAACTAAATTAGACTATAAACAATTTTTTTAGTCCCACGTTAAGCTGAGTTCAATCAATAATACTACCCATCCCAAATGTCTACAATTCTAAAAATTTCGGTGGGTGTGGGTATGATCGCTACAATTTTTATAGTATTTACATAAATATCGTTCAATGCTCCATCAGTCGTTTTTGACTAGTTATAGTACTTTGTGAACAGTTGTACGGTACATACAGCACCATGCCCCTATGAATAAAATTAAGTTAGCCTAATTTAGCAAATTCGCATTTTTTCTTTTTCTAACTTATGATTTTTCTAGGAAGACGGAATGAGATAACAACGTAGATTTTACTAACGCAACCCAAAACCTACAGTAAACGGGGTGCTGCTGTCCCTAATGTCGGTGGAAATCAATTTTTTTTTAATTTTTAAATTTAACATCATACAATGAATATTAATTTGCAGAACAGAGAATTATAGAAGTCTTAAAAAAATATATGGTTCGATGCATTCAGCCCGTGGCTAGATTAATGTTCGTGTAAATATTCACAAAATTTAATTATCACACGAAACGCATAGTTTATTTTAGTTCAACTACTCCCAGTTATAGGATCTTTATGACTAGTCGGTAGGTCAGTCTGGTCGAACCATCTCGATCAGTTTTGAATCCTGACATAATCAATGTGGCTCTCAACCTCTCCTCTCCAGAGAAAAAAATGTATAGTTCCATCGACTCCCGCGGAACTTGTACAGCGGCGCGAAGTCTAATGTCAAAGATCGGGTGTCAAAGCAGCAAAGAATGACAGTCATTTTGGAATAATGTGACTCTCATCTCATGTCTTGATTGATGTCATATAGTGAAATTATGTAGTGCTTACATGTTATAGTAGGCAACTATATTTTAGATTTCTTTTGACTCAAACTGATAGCTACAAAATTCTAAATGAAAGTCATACTCCAAAATTTGTCAAATATTGGCAATTTCAGTACGATAAGCGTCACTGACTTTTCTTACAAATCTGTCACACAAAGTAAAGAGGTTGAGAAATCGCTTTCATGGAAAAATATGCCAGTCAAAGTTGATATAACTCCACCTCCTCCAGCAAATTCTAAACAGCCAGGGGTAACAAAATCATTATTATACAACGGGTCGAAATTTCAAGGACATCAAAAAAGTAAAGGAAACTCTTACGAAGTGGAAGTTGTTTTTCAGGTTAGTAACGAAAACAAAGTACGCAATTTGCTTTTTTCTTGTGATTTTCAACACATTTGGTTACGATGATATTTACTCAAAACGTAACTATTTGTTATCGTTATAGTATATTTTTATTAACAATGAAATATAAAGTGATTAGTGGTAACATTAATATGTTTACTAATATCCAATGTTACGTGAATATTGTATAATCATTTGGACTTCATTTACAGCATGTAGATGAAATAAATTCATATGTATGTGGTTACTTGAAAATTAAAGGCCTTACTGAAGAATTTCCAACTCTTACAACATTTTTTGATGGGGAAATTATATCGGCAAGGTATCCATTTCTAACACGCAAATGGGATGCAGATGAGGATGTGGATAGAAAACATTGGGTAAGAATGGACACTTGTTGAGAATTCCTTAGGTATCATTTTTGAATTAATATTGTATCTGCTTTATATATTTCAGAGTAAATTTGACTTGTTCGTGCCGTATTTAAAATCATTTAATTCAGACTCTTTTCACTATGACACACTAACCAAGGCTGACTATGTATTTATGAGGTGGAAAGAACATTTCTTAGTACCAGATCACACAATCAAGGACATAAATGGTGCTTCATTTGCTGGTTTCTATTATATATGCTTCCATAAATCAGCTGCTACAATAGAAGGTTATTATTACCATAGGAGCTCTGAATGGTAAGTAATTTTCAGAACTTGTGTTTTGGATTTTTTTTCCATAATCATAATGAACTGATATATCATGTTGACAAGATATTTATTTCCATTGAAATCTGAACTAGGCCTATGTGATCTTTGTCTGAACAAGCAGTTTTATTCTGTAGAAAACTCTTAAAGTCTTATATATAATTTTATTATTTACTGTTTGCTTAATAACAATATTATATGAAACGGTAGCATATAACTTCCAAATATTTATCATTTTGTAAAAAATATTATTTATAGTAGTCTTAGTATAAAATAATTTCAGCAGCCACCACATCAGCTAGTATGATCACAAATATGAAAAAAGTATTTGTTAAAGTAGTTTTAAAAATTGATAGTCAACTTTGGTATTGTGGGAACAGGTTAAGATTTCAGTTAAGTTTAGACTGGCTTAAGTACAAGTTTTGTATATTGCATTTTAATATAATGTGAGTTTCTGCAGCAGCCGGTATATGCCCCTAAGAATTGATTCCAAATGTTTTGTTCCATATGTGTTTTTGCCACGTTAGTCTTCTATTGAAGTGTATGCCTAAATATTTTCTGATGTCAGCATGTGGTATTTGTTTTTATATTTTTTTCTTCTTATTATTCAGTATAATTAATTGACAGTCTCCCCTGCTTAGTACACATTTAATGTGGACTGATTTCTTTTCATTAGCTTTGTCTTAAGCTATTGCTTAATTTCAGGTGTTGTATATTAGTAGATGCTATTTCATTGTTGGCATTTCCTGACAATATAGATGAGTCATCTGCGTAAGTAGACATGAAAGTATTCAGTTTTGTCAGTATATCAGCTGAGATTGGATTTCTTATAGTTTGGATGTTTTTCTGTTGATGTTACCTTCAAAATATTTTCTGTGTTGTGGGTAGTTTTGAATCAGAGGTTGGAAGGATTGCAGCAGATACTTTAAGATGATCTGGGATGCCAAATCCTAACAAAAGATTAAAACTTGCCGTACAAGTAAAAATACAGCTGAACAACGTATTGTCATTTTTGGTTTTCTAATATAAATAGTTTTTTATATTTTGTCACTACCTATTTTAAACATTATTTCTGTCTGCCATGAGCGGAAAATCGTATGTGACAAGATAACACCTAATCAATAGTATTAATATGATAACTGTAGCGTGTGATTTTGTTGATGACTTCTTTGATTTAATTAGTAGATAACTGACAAAGTACTAAAGAAAGTTTTGTATTAATACATATATTAATTGCACTTATAACAATTATAAACTTAGGTATTTCATTTATGAATGTCACAACAACAAAAAACATTTTTTTTTCATATGCCAATAGTGATACTTAATTATCTACATGTCTAATCTAAAGTTATAATAACATTATAAAGCGCACTTGGTTATAATTTTATAAACATTATTTAAAAAGAAATAAACCAATCACACTCTTAAAAACTTATCTCTAATTGTGTGATCTCTCACTATCTTTTATCATGCTGAGACAACTAGGATTTCATCTTATATCTGCTATATCTTCTATCTGTATTATTTGATTTCAGTAATATAAAATTCTCCTAGCAGCATTTTAGTATAGTGACTGAAAGACTTGGATGTCTATGTGGTTCTTCTGAAGAGATGGAATCTCGAATTGGGGTTTGATGGTGGATAGTAGCAGGTTAAACTTTTCTTTTTTTCCCACAGCGTAAGAACCCCAGTCCTTATTCAGCGATTTGGTCACTGAGATATCATTAAATAACCAAGCCATTTTTTAGTGTGCCATCCGAATTACATATTCTTCAACAATGCAGCTGTCTTGAAAAAAGAATTGATATAGAGTCCTCTCTCTTTCTATGAATTGGAGTCATGTTTGACTACAATAGTCACAGGATTCCAGGTTGGGGCATATTGTTAAATGACTGTACTTACCTTAGTAAATTTGATTTGTGACTACATTTTATTAAAAATGATACAATTTTCATATACATATCTTATATTTTTTATACACTATGTTATACATAATCTTATACACATCTTATATTGTTTTACACTATCTTTAACATTATCTTATACATTTAGTATACTTTTGGCATATTGTTGAAGTTACCCCATTGGGAACAAGGCGTGACATATATGTGTATGTGTGTATTATTGAATTCTCACATTTCAACTGTGCATTGAGTTATGTGTACATATCTATTATCTGAGAAGTATCCTCATACATTGTTTCCTTTTCTGCTTGGATATGGGTCAAGGTTGGGGGTAAACATGAATGATCTTTACCAAATACTTTGTGGTGATTCTCAGTAGTATGTTGTTCAATGAGTATATTGTTAAATGATCTTATTTCGAATCGAATATATTATAGCTTATGCGAATATCTCCAGCAGCTGCTCTACAATAACTTAAATATGACACCTTTAATTCTAAAAATTACATACAATAATTCTAGATAGGAATAATTAAAGAAATACCACTCTTGGATGGATTAATTGATAGAATACCATGCCAGTATTTCTTTGATACAATATACAAAAGCCATCTCATTGCTGAATCATGGCTCTATTTATGAAATTATGTATGAAACAACTGACCAATACTATTGAACTGGGGCAAGTGTCTTCAGAAACGACCCTAATTTCATGATATTATAACAAACTTAGATAAACTAAACAATCTTCTAAGCAAAATATATTGTTGCCTTTCCATTTTCTGTAAACTATAATATGATGCTGAATGACTGCATGAGCTGTTCATTCAGGGCATGTTGGCTTTTTTTTACTTAGTATGTATGTATTGTAAGACATACATGCACTTCTTGGATACTATCCTCATTTCGTTGGTTGTTGGTTCGAAGTTCCCATTAATATTATAACTTAGACCTTATCAGCAGACTAATATTTTCTAATAATATCAACTAGTACTAACACAAAAATGTAATGTGTTTTGATAAAAATTTTTCATTAATTTTATATCTATAATCATTTATTTTATTTAATTGACTGGATCTATTTCAAGCAGTGCATATAAATCATATTTGACTGTGAGAAAGACTCATTAATAGACGCAAGGCAGGACAGCTTTGGAATCTGTTAGGATATATATATAGAGAGCGCCATGACAACTATGGAATGTTTGTGGTCTTAATGTACAGAAGAACTGAAGAACTTAAGGAACAGGATTTCTAGTATGAACTCTTAGTCAGTGTTCAGTACAGCCCATACGTGTTCAATGGGATTCAAATCCCGACTGAGCGCTGGCTAGTTCTATGTGGCTATACAAACTTCTTCGAGCTGACAGCTTCTGCACGAACATTTCAGAACGGTCATCGCTCTCGGATATGTATCAGGGCTATCCAGATCTTGGTTTCGGAATAAAACCATCAGTCAAAATAACGAGCTGTGTCTTTTATACTAATAATCATTATTTTTGTGTAGTTATCAACTTGGTAATTGAACGCGGTGCGAAATGGACATTACGCTCTATAGTAGTCTTTTTCGTTTAGCGTTTAAATATAAAAGCTTTTTATTTCTTTTTCTATTGCACATTGTAGAAAGGGTAGGTACAAAGAAAAAGTTTCTATTTGAAAAAAAAATATTTCAATAATTAGGTAAAGAACGAAGTGGTGTTTACTAAAAATAAAAAATTATGAATTGCACATATAAAATATTGTCGGTAAAATCAACAAATCTATACATATAATAAGACAGTAAAAATATTTTGTCTGTACATTTAGTATTTTTGACTGAAATGGATAGAGGGGCACTTAAATAGATTATTAGAAAGCAAAAAAAAATTTTTGGAATTTTTTGTCTGTCTGTCTGTATGTATGTTCACGTTTATCTCCGAAAGTACTGAACCGATTTGCTTGAAACTTCACTATTTGCTTTGTTTTAACTCAGAATAATATCTAAACTTTGTTTCATCAAAATCGGTTCATTAAAAAAAAAGTTATCGTCATTTTAATGAACTCAAATAAATAAAACTGGAGTGTCATCTGTGAAAATTGAAGACGGTGAAATTTTAATCAAAAGTACTGTGAAAATAGTATTTGTGGAAAAGCTCATTGTTTTGTGCCATACTATACATACATACATACTAATATTATAAATGCGAAAGTAACTCTGTCTGTCTGTCTGTCTGTTCCGCTTTCACACCAAAACTACTGAACCGATTTAAATGAAATTTGGTACACAGATAGTCTGGAGCCTGAGAAAGGACATAGGCTACTTTTTCATGCAAAAAAGGTTGTAAAGGGTTGTAAAAGGTTGAAAGGAGGGATTATTGGTTGTATGGAAATATTGTTAAAACTACTGAACCGATTTAAATGAAATTTGGTACACAGATAGTCTGGAGCCTGAGAAAGGACATAGGCTACTTTTTCATGCAAAAAAGGTTGTAAAGGGTTGTAAAAGGTTGAAAGGAGGGATTATTGGTTGTATGGAAATATTGTTAAAACTACTGAACCGATTTAAATGAAATTTGGTACACAGATAGTCTAGAGGCTGAGAAAGGACAGAGGCTACCTTTTAAAGCAGAAAAGGGTTGTAAAAGGTTGAAAGGAGGGGGTGAAAGGTTGTATGGCAGTATTGTTAAAACATATCCTTCCTGTGGGAAATTCGAATATAACGCGGGCGAAGCCGCGGGCGGAAAGCTAGTTACATATAAATAAATAAAGATTTGGATTAAATTATAAAAAAATATTCGTGATTTACTAACTGAAAAATACTTACGATCTATAGATCTGTGTATGACGATAAACTCAAAATCCAATATTTTAGGGAAAATAATGAAGCAAAGAATATGTCCAGTAAACAATATACAGTGTCCTGTAATATATGAATATGTAATATACGATAAGACGGGCACTTCCAGTTTGTAGCCTTTATCCATGGAGTCTTTACTGCAGATATTAACTAATGATTGTCAGTCTGCGCACCGAGAAGAGACGTCATGATATTGTGTCACGTCGTTCGCTCATAGATTTTTTGTTTTTCTGGGATCACACATTTATAATTTATGTAACAAAGTTAATAACATTTATAGCCTCAATAAATATCACTGTAAAAAGGCTACTACATCTTGGCTGTTGGGTTTAAATTATGATGAGACTGAATATATTCTATCTGTGCCCAAGTAGTGGTGGGATCCTTTGCACTTAACTAGTTAAGTGTAAAGGGTTTTTGTTGTTGTTTGGTCGCGGATAATATACCTACCACAAGTAATATACCTAGATTTATTATTACTATTATTGTGAAACGCACCTTCGTTCAATATGTTCCCGTATGTGTATCATCGAATACGATGTGTATCACACACACACACACACACTCACACACAAACACACACACATACACGTACCCACACGCTTTCTCCTCCACACACTAAATGCATGCTCCACTCTCTAAATTCGTAGCATGTACAATAATAGATCTCTTTGTAATATTTTTGTCATCACGAATTGTATTTATTGTGATCTGAAGGTGGAGACCTGGTGTCCTTTGATACAGGGCAACCTAGTTAAGGCACCAGCCTCACTAACAAGTCATGTTTAAGTGAATAATGATTTACACTAGGGGCTCCCAACCAGGAGGAGAGCCCCACATAACCGCCGGCTCGCCACAGCCGGGGTATGCAATTTAATGCATTTTCCTCAGGGGAACAAAAAAAAAAAAAGGGAGCGGCCGTACATTTGTTATATATGTGACATAAATAAATACGGTGGACTAGCGACTGTTGTTGTTTCTTATCATTTACCGTGGCTCCCAACACTTCCATAGAAATAGTAATTAGAAACCTATTATTTACATTACACTTCACAACTTTATGGGCTAGGCCTTTGCTATGGTCCAATCATATGAGTTGGAACATGCTCGCTTAGAAGATGCTTGTTCACCCTGGCCTTAAAAGATGTCCAGATTATACGGGTTCGGAAAAACAGATTTTGGCAAACAGCTCTCCGCATAATGAATGCAGAAGCACATTGTGCGAATAGGAGCTATGTAATTCACATAAGGGTGAAAGCTCTCGCCACATCTGATCGACGGTTCGTAGAAAAGGGTACGAGGGATCAACTTATCACTTCCGTACACTGCGAATTGAAATCAGTAGAAAACTGAGAGGCCAGTCACGCACCTTCAACGTGGACCTTTTTTTTGACAAGGTAGAATGCTGTTACGCACCGTACCTGTAAATGGCTAGTTAACAGGCTTGTGTATGACTCACCCGGCAGGAAGCATGGCATACACACTAAACCACCTCGATGTCCATTCTGTCTTCAATCAGGGCAATCTAGACGATTTCTCCAGATCACCCTTGGACAACCCGGCCAGCTACGGTTCGGGTATTAACGCCTGTGGAGATAACCGTCGTCATAGAGGTAATCCCCAGACGGGGAAACCTTTGCATGCGCGCATGAGGAGCCATCTAAGGGCACAGGCCACACTGGGTGGTCTTTGAAGAGCTGTAAAGCATTTGGTAAGACCCGTCCGAGTGCTGCTGCGTTGTGCGCAGCCGTGGTAGCGAGGAGTTTATAATGCTCCTCAAACTTCCAAACCTTCAATGTGTACCTAGGTTTTAGAGGTTAGCCTTAATGAGTGCGTCATTACTGATGATTGTTATTACGGGGCTCCACTGACTACAATGAAATTCACGCACGATAAAGGCTAAGGAGGTTCTCAGAATACTCTGATTTTAAAAAGTATGCAAGTTTTTTGGTAGCTTTTTTAGCAATCAATTTGATATAGAGATCGAAATGTATTATTGAAAAAGTTATTCCCGCCGTTATAGTCCATCTTTGTTCTTTTCGGTTAATATATCATGGGTCTCGGCTTTGAGTATTCTGAATAGCATGTAGTTGTTAGAGCTAATGAACGATGCTGGCGCGGCTGCTGCTACTGTACATCACTATTTGAACTTACGTCAAGTACCATGAACATGTGCGTTCACGCCAACTCATCACAGATCTATGGTATTGCTAAGTTAGGTATAGAGGTAAAAAACTGAAGCATAATAATTTCTGAGAGGTGTAGAAGAAAGGGCGGCACAGCTATTCTTTTATTTATCTAATTGATGGGGATAATTGACAAATGTATAAATGTCAGGACCATGCAGCCGTCGAACACTAAAGGATTTAACACATATTTTACTTGAAACAGGAACACACTAAGGCACTTTAAAAATTTAGTTAAAGAATATAAAAATTCAATTTATTTTCTCACATGGGAATAGAATTGAAATAGAAATAGTATTGAGTGTCGTAGCCCGTATCGAGATTTTAGACGGACTGACTGGAGGGCCCCGTGACTCCTATATATACATATATATTAAACGTGTGGATGCTAATTGTAAAATAATCTCATATATGCATTGCAAGGGATAATAGAAGGAAATATCCTTATTGTAAACAAACTATAGAAACCACTATCTTCATAAGAATATACATATGCTTGAATCAGTTAGTTTTTTCGATCAAAAATGTATGTATGTAATCAAGAGTTAGTTATATTTTTGTGTGTATATTGATTGTTATATTGTGAATATATTAATTTTGTCTATATAATGATTCGTTTTCGCTTAACAATAACACTGGCGTAAATAACGTAATAAACATTTTATTACTTTTGGTGTTCCAAATATAAATAAATCAATAGGGAGACTAGGAAATTAAGTATACGTAAGTAAAGTCAGACATGTTGGCCATGAACTGCCTTTATTTGCCAAGTATTGATTTGTATGGTCCAGAACATTTTATTAGGTGGTATATAGGTGGTGCCAAAACCACCTTGACTCTTTTAAATTGTAAATGGCGGTTATTTCATATTGACTGGAAATATAGTATAATTTGTCACAAAAAATGTTATATACATGTCTCTAACAAATCACATATTAATGATGTATGTAATTTTAACAATTGCTACGAAAATGTATTTATTTTTCAAATATTAATATATATTTTCTCTATAATCTGATACAGATTTGCAATTTGTTTCAGGTTTCAGTCACTGACTTTAAGTCATGTTCCTGAGCACAGCATCCAAATCTATGAGTTTAGATGAAATATCTGTAGGGAAACATTGAATTTTGGATTTGTATTTGTGCCCTCTAGTACTTACTTCTTCATTAAGTTTTTAGTCAAAAGACAATATTAAGAATGTTAAGTTTCTTCTGTTGTAAGAAAAGTTACAGGGCTCCACAATACACTTCACACAAAAATTTTGTAAATTTTGTATAATTGGTCCCAGTGTTATTTGTAAACCAGCTATCAAAGTTCGATCTTGCATATACTTAAGTTAATTTTTTGTTTTTTAATATTATTTGTAGATACTTGTATTTCTGCATACTACCATTAAAATACTCTTACTTTTGTTAGATTTTAAATCATATGCTTTCTGCTATTTCTAGTTTATTGGCTGCTGAGAAGTGTCTTCTTGTTGTGATATTATGTACAAATGACTCGTATGTAAGTAGACAAATATATTTTCACTTGACATTATTATTATATAATTGTTGTTACCTAGTATTCATTAATGATTCAATAAAAGTATATGCAAGCAATACAGGGAATCTTCATTTGAACAAGTTAAAACATTCAATGTGAATCTAGTAGAAAAAAAAACTTCAATGTTATTAATGAAATTGATTATTTTTTTGCAATAAAATATATTTACAATCTAGATGTATATTATTTTACAAAAGAAAACCACATATATTTGATTAATTTTATTTTAATATAACATCCATATTTACAATACTGGCATTGATATATGATGAAAGCTTATAGATTAATTGAAATATTATTTAATTGTTTAACATTGATAATAACGCTCATCATAAATTATAATATATAACATTTATTTCATATATAACATTTGGGCAGATTGTGTTTACTTAGATTTTTAATAAATAGTATTTTTTATTTATAATTGTTTGAAAATTTTAAAAGTAATATTATTACATAGTTCGATTCAATTAATTATTTTTGCAATGATATTATTTATATATAACACCTCAAATATTAGATTTGCTATCAAAGTAAAATTGTTGAATTAATTCACTGGTGAAAACAATAAAATTTGTAATAATCTATTGTTAAAAATCTTAAGATATGTGCATATATTAATTTAAATATAATTTACTATACTAATCTAATAATAGATAGGAATAGCTACAATTAAATACATTAATATTTTTTTTATTTGCATAAAAATAAAACTACAAAAAATACTTCGCAATAAATCTATAGTTTTTTCATATTTTATTATATTTTAATTAAATCCTAAACTAAACTTTGGTGGGATAATTGTGAAATATATCTTTAATTTATCTAGACATTAACAACATCGATATTGACAACCTTCTTAAATCTTTTTTTTATATTTTTAATTGAATTTGGATAGGATTGAATCAAAGTACTGTATGAAACGGGATACCTCCTGTAATGTAAGAAATATAAATACTACACATTAATATGATAATTCTGCGGTCTGTTAACATTTGAGCCTTTAATATATTATCTATATAAATAAATAACAGTTTATTTAGCCTCAGTGGTGTTGTGGTCTCTGCACTGACCAAGTGGTTCGCGGATCGAACCCACCATGTATTAAAGTGTTTTAATTTAAATTTACGTAATTGTGGGAAAACTGTGAGTAAATCCGCGTGTTTTTCAAATATAAATAACGTATACTAAAATAATGTAATGTATATTTTTCACTCCAGTGTGTTTCAAATGGCAACTTTTTAACTATCTATAATGTCATCTAATTGGCCATTTCAAACGAAAAACTGGATTTATAACGTGTCGCAGTGACGTATGATACGATAAGTTTATTTTGTAGGTAGTCTACGTCCAGTTTTAAAGTAACTATTCAATCTAATGACTGAGTGGGCATAGATTTCATTTACAGCGCAGTATTATGTTATCTGTGCCGACTTTACAATTTACTAATGTTTGCAGAAAAGTTTTGTTAACAGTGTAGAACATTTATTGTAATGATTCTGATTTAAATACTTTTGCTGTATTAAGATAAAAATGTAACTTTATGTTGCTTCTTTTATTGTAGAATTACTTAGTGTAAAGTATGAAGAAAAATAATTATCTTTAAAAAAATATATACGACAATAATAAGCTGGTTATAATATAATAAACCTATGTTGAATAAAACTCTTGTACTGTTCCACTAATTTTAATTATTATCGACCTGACCGGTTTCGCTTTACAGCATTTTCAAAGGTGTTAAAGTACACAGCTGTTCGTGTTTTTCTTTTTTTATATATTATACATTATAAAAAAAAAACACGATCAGCTGTGTACTTTAACACTTTTGAAAATGCTGTAAAGCGAAACCGGTCAGGTCGATAATAATTAAAATTAGTGGAACAGTACAAGAGTTTTATTCAACATGTATAATAAGCTCCACCAAGAGCCAACAATCAACTCAATACAGAATAATAAACCTATGCCGTCTTACCTTAGATCAATCAAGTAGCCAAATAATTGATGTTTATAAAGTACATATAATAATAAATATTTCACAAAGCTGGGAATTAAACCCAAGAAATATACAAAATAAACATTGCTTGTAGTATAATAAACATCGTTTGGCGGTTTGAGGAAGAACTTAAAAAAACTGCGTCTCGGCCAATATATTGGATATTTCTGGATTTTTACTCTATAACTAAAGATACATAATTATGAGCCGAGGTTTGCAAACAACTGCTTTTAGTAATAATAATGCTCAATTTGACGACATTATGCATATTTAGTGTCTAATGGATATAAAATACTTTCGCTAATAGGAGATATAAAGAATGTAAAGTAGGTATTTTCATTTTATTTTGTGAGAATAAAACGAAATTGAATTGGACAAATATTTGCTTAACAGTACACACTTAAATTTGTTGTTTATAATGTTTGCGTGCATTATTTTTAAATGTTAAATTAATTAATTAAATTTTAATTTACATTTAACATTGATGTATTTTCACTATTTGCAGAATTCTCAAATATGTTTTTTTTTAAATTCACTATGTGTAAGAATCAGATTTTAAAACCATATCTAGAAAATAATTAATAACAACCGCTGGGACTTTTAAATGCTACTAAGTATACTTTTTGGTGGGGTTACCATGTCCGTAGGTATTAGAAAGAAAAAATATGCAGTTAGGCATCGTCATCGTACAAATATATAAAATATTAGATTGAAACCTGTTTGGATTTTTATAACAAAAATCTGGATTTTACACTTCATAGTAATAGCATATTATAATATAAAAATATAATACTATGAAGTGTGAAATTTATTTGATATTAGTACAGTGACAACAAAGAAAATACAGCGAACAAACGCAATTGAGTTAAAATTAACAATTTACATTTAACACATTATAAAAATCAACTATAATAGTACTAAGTAAACAATTTTGATTAAAACACTTAAAAATATAATATTTACAATTGAAACAAACAGCTAACAAAACGAATTACAAAACTATGACTGTAATATTTGGCTTTGAAATAAATAATGGTAAGTATTATGAAAGCTATGGACTGGAAACATCAATTCAGTGGAAAAAGAAAAGATAGGACATTTAGTGAGGACTTTAAAAACTTAGTAAAACTTTGGGGATTTAGATGCTATTTAAACTAGGTATAATTATAAATTAGAATACAGCAAGCCAGTTGCTTTTATTTGATAATTTCTAACTTTGTATAATGATAAATTAGAATACAGCAACCCAGTTGCTTTTAATTGTTAATTACTAACTTTGCAATTTCGTACAAATCCATAGCTTCCATTATACGTCGTCGGGTAACATCGAATTATCTAGGCAAAGATAATGAAGCTATCTTTTTGTTATGCCTTCACTGCTGAACCAGTGCCTGAGTCCAAGCAGGCTGTAAAGGTTTTGATCGGCTTCAGTTCGTGTTGGTTTTACGTGCCGTTGAACAACTGTGTGAGAGTTATCCGAATATTTGTCCAAGTATGTTTCTCGCACTCTAGGGTATGGTTGAGAATTAAAGCCATGAGATTTATAATAATAATAAGGATACGAATGATGGTGTCGTATTGGATTCCCACGATTGTTGTATACGCCGCCCATATGAGTTTTGCCCGGCCAATAGTCTTGCAAATGCCGAAACGGGTAGTTCGGGGGTGGTGTTTGTGAATGTTGGTTTGGCCGTGGATATCTGTAGTAAGTTTCCATAGGATAGAGGCTGTGTGAAATATGTTTATCGTGGTGATAGACTGTAGATTGCTCCGGTACAGTCTGTAACGACAAAGAATCTTTAATTTTTTCAGTTTTCGGTTTGTTTTGTCTGTATTGTGATTTTGTTCTTGTTCCAAGTATATTGTCTTCTTTAGCTGCGAGTTTGGTTAGGTCTTTATTATAGTTATCGTCAGTAGATACTTGGGCATACCGGCTAATTACTTTTATGGCTTCCCCTATGTCAGAATAATCGTTTTCCGGCCTCAGTTTGCTTACGTCATTATTCTTAATCAAGTCTTTTAAAGCGCCAGATTTAGAAGTATTTTCTTGCTCTGTTTTTTTATTAATATTGTCAGTAATGTTCCTTTTAACAGTATCATGTTCATTTGTAAATAAATTATTAGATTGTACTTTAACTTCAGTTGTTGTTTCTGCTTGATCACTCTGATTTAGTTGACTGGATTTTTCAAAATTATTAAGCACAGGATCAATGTTAACGTGCCCGAAAACTAATTCTTTCTGTCCTGTGTCAGTCATATTTATTACAACATTATCATCACTCTGTCGTTTCGGTTTGTCATGGCTTTGGAAGGAATTCATAACGTTGTGGCTAAGTATATTAGTGTAGTTCTTTTGGGTATGTGGCAGCTTCAGCAGTTCTAATTCAGCCTTAGCGGCAGTGCTATCATCCTTTTTTATCACGTGTGATTGCATTTCTTGAGCCTGGAAAAAATAATTTGATTATATGAATATCGCGAAGATACTGGCAACACTAAAATATTGATCATATGGCTTCACGAACTTGTCTCCCTGAGGAGGAAACCAAGGGAATAGTTTTAGTAGCCTTTGAATTGGGGAAACGAAAACGTCTCTATTTATTATACCATTTTATATACTTTTAGTTTTATATACATATATATTTGTTGGCAAAGTTAATTCAAAAAGTCGTCCGCTTTATTGTATACTAGCTTTCTGCCCGCGGCTTCGCCCGCGTGGATTTCGGGATTGGGTGTATAGAGGGTTAAGGTCATAGCTTTTGCCCACGGCTACATATACGCGGAAGTCGGTTTATGGTGCGAAGATTTTATCGCGCTTCCCGTGGGACTATCCGTTTTTCCGAGATAAAAAATGCCGCAAAACTCCTCAAGAATCACTCTATCTATTGATGAAAACCGCATAAAAATCTGTGCAGTAGTTTTTGAGCGAAGCCTTTATTGCGCATCCCGTGGGATCTGTCGATTTTTCCGGATAAAAAGTAGCCTATGTTACTCGGGGAGAATGTAGCTTTCCAAAGGTGAAAGAATTTTTGAAATCGGTCCAGTAGTTTAAGCGTGAAGAGGTAACAAACAAACAAACAAATAACAAACAAACACACTTTCGCATTTATAATATTAGTTGGATAAATAGCCGTTTCTCCAATTGATTTAACATGTATTTCATGTACAAATTGCAAAAATAACTACTATTTTTGCTTCTAGCTTTCAAGTTTATTTCAATATTATAAAAAAATTCGGTAGTTACGGTGGTTACGTCGGTATGGACACGTCAGCTAATGAAAAAATCGACTACTACCCTCTTACAGAGATAAAATTAGTTTAGAAATTGCTCCAAGTTTAGACTTAGAAGTGTGGAAACTAGTATGTTGATAAAAAATTTGGTTAGATTTACACGCTTTATCCGCTTAATATGAAAATTCCAAAATGAGAGATTTACAGAAGCACAATCAGTTATACAATTTTAGCATCGTATTTTCGGGAATATATCTAACTTGTGGAATAGTTTAAGTATCTAACTGTGGAGACTAGATGGAAACTGTTCGGCAGTTTTGCAAGCGTTCGTCAACATATACACCCACGCCTGGAGCTGTGTTCGCGTGAAGAATTCCATTATAGCAGTTTTTACCAGTACCTGCTAAAATTATGATACTATGTAAATATTTGTAATAAGTGGGTTAAAATATACACTCATGGACAAATTTAGAGGAACGCAATAAAAGGTTTAATTTCTCCTGTTGTAATTATTGTACGGACTGGTCACACATTAGTAAATCCTATCAAAAAAAAGTAGGTATTGGTATGTTTTTCATTTCGAATTTCATTTGTTTTATGTTGTTATTGCGTAATATTGTGTTTTTTCATACTGCATAAAAAATCTCAACTTTTGGTTTTAAGTTTTAGTTTTTTTTTTAATTTTTACCACGACTGCTTTGTTTTATCGTGTTAAGTGTGAATTAATACTGCAAACAAACTGACAATGCCGGATATAAACGCCACTCTAGTTGTTAGGGCCGTTACTCTAATTGAAACTGGGCACGTCTACGAAAATGTTGCTCAAATTTTACGAGTATCAAAACCTGTGGTACACCGAGTTATCAAGAGGTATCGGCAGTCTGGACAGGACAGGGGCGTAAACGGAGAACTGCGGCCAGAGATAACCGGTTCAGCGTTAGCAATGTGCTTAGAAACCGGACCTTAACTTCTTCCGAGGTAAGAACTAGGCTGCAAGAAGTTCTAGGGGTTACAATAAGCAACCCCTAGAACTTCTTACAAAAACTTCTTCTCTCACAAAAACCGTGAGAAGAAGAATAAAATCAGCTGGATTAATTTCACATTTGTCTGCCAAAGGTCCCTTTCATACCACATGTCATCGAGTAGCTGGAGTTAATTTTGCTCGCAATTACGAAAATTGGGATGACGAAATGCGGAGTCAAGTTTTGATTACAGATGAGTCCAGATTTTGCCTGAAACTAGATGATAGAAGGATTAAAGTGTGGAGACGCCCAGCATCTCCACACTTTATGAGAGGTACAGTGCAGCATCATTGTCTTCGAGACGATGCTATGGAGTGGCCAGCGCGCTCACCCGACTTAAATCCTATAGTATGAGATAAGCTCGGACGACACATTTTGAAAAGCCGCTAATTTGAGAGAGTTTAAAAACGCGATACAGGGAGAATGGAACGCAATCTCTCAAGATTTTATTGATAACTTAATCAGGAGTATGTAGTATGCCAAGGAAACTTCAAGCAGTTCGAAGAGCTAGAGGAGGCAACACTAAGTACTAATTATACGCCCCACTACAGGCTTTCCTAAGCATTATGAAAAAAAGAATAAAACTTTAAGTACAAAATTGTTCTAATCTGTAAATTTATTTCTTTTTTTCTTAATTTGATAAATTTTTGCTATTTGATCGTTTGTTTTTTCGACATTTGCAATTTTAAATTAACGAATAATAAATCCAAGTTACAAAAAAATATATGACGAAATGTCCATGACTTTTTGTTTTATATATGTCGCAGCCAACTGGTTAAAATTATTCAATTAATTATCTAGACGTATGGTTGAATGGCGTTGTTCAGTCAAAGGGCTCTTTGATTGAACGGCTATTAACCAGTTGGCTGCGACGTATACCCTTTTATTTGAGTTCCTCTAAATTTGTCCATGAGTGTATTTCTCATTTAAAAAAATACGATTTTATTGAACTGACATACCTACCTGATTATTATTGTTTACGTTTACGATAGATATTCAACTAAGATTGATTTTTCTGGGTAAATCAAAAGCATAATGACATTTCAATTCAAAGGAAAAATATTTATTGCCTATAGCATTTATTACATTAATATATGTCATATGTATGTATATACAAAACATAAAAAAAATATGAAATTTATTCAAAATACGCTCTCTTTCCTTCCATGAGAAAATTCTTCAGTGCCAATCTTACGGATTGCTTTATGGATTGATTTCTCATCTATTGGAAGTCAGTCAGTTGGGACACGAATGTACTATAATACATTTGATATAAATTATCAAATTCACCATTTAAACACGATAAATAAAAGTAAACATTCCGTTCAAACATTCTGGCTTCAAAAAGTACAGGTTCGTTTATGGAGAAATATGTGTGTGTTTCTACAATAACTTTCAGAAATAATTAATTTAAAGCATTTGTAACAAATACTCAAATGATTTTTTAATTTATGAAAATGATTGGATTTAATTTTTATGATAAATAATTTAATGATTCTGTATTAAATAAATCATTATTTTTATCAGAAATATGTATAAGCGATACGTTTATTGTGTAAATAAATGTAATTGTGTTATTTTATGATTTTGAAGACGATTCTCTGAAAGGCTCCTAATTTTTGAACAGGTCTAGTAACATAACACTTTTTCTTTCAAAGTCAAGTCAAAGTCAAGTCAAAGTCAAAATATTTATTTCAAGTAGGCAATTAGATATGCTCTTTTGAATAGTCCAAATTTTTTTTTTCCCTACTACCCATTCGGACTTCTTTTAGTTATAGAGAAGAACGGGCGCAAGAAACTCTATAACTTTTACAGAAGCAACGACATTTACAAAAATATATATCGTTACCAAGTCATACAAAAGTCAACTTATAGGTACAAGTATAATTACAAAGGTTCATGGCAATGCCTGGTGGAACTAAGAAACATTAAGTCCAAGCATTCATGTCTTTTATATAATCAGTAACCGTATAATAGGCTTTGCTAATAAGTACACTTTTAACAATGATTTTAAATTTATTTAGGCTTAATTGTACAATATTGCTTGGAACTTTGTTGTAAAAACGCACACAGTTACCTCTGAATGAATTTAAATTTTATGGAGTCTAGTGTGAGGCAAATGTAATTTATTCTTATTTCTAGTATTGAAGCTATGGACATCACTGTTTTTACTAATAAAAATGTTTTTATGGGCAGTGGCGGCGCAAGACCTAAACTTAATGTGGGCATGGTACATTTGCGAGGCCCTCTGGTGCAAGAAGGGAATATAAAATAAGATTTACATACTTTTTCAAATATAGCTGTGAGGCGCGATGCCTTTTGCACCGCGAGGCCGTGGGCGGTGGTCCACACCGCCCACGCCTTACGCCGCCTCTGTTTATGGGTATATATTAGATTTTCATAAATATATTGAGACACAACTGTCATTATCCAATGTCTTTAAATTTATCTCTTAAAGAGTCTTGCATTTTTAGATTATAAATTGCTCGAATGGCCCTCTTCTGCAGCACAAATATAGTTTGAATGTCGGCAGCATTTCCCCACAGCAAAATACCATACGACATTACACTATGAAAGTAACTAAAGTACACCAATCTAGCTGTTTCTACGTCAGTTAATTGGCGTATTCTCAAAACTGCAAATGCTGCAGTGCTGAGCCGTTTTGATAGTTATCAAATATGTGGGCCCCACTGAAGTTTGGAATCGAGAGTAATTCCTAAAAATACTGTGGTGTCCACGAGGTCCACATTTCTATCCTTTATAATTACTTCGGTTTTCACCTGTTTTACATTTGGCAATACAAATTTGATACATTTAGTTTTACTTTCATTTAGAAGCAAGTTATTAACGTTAAACCAGTGGACTACTTTAGAGATTGCATCGTTCACAGTGTCATTAATATTTTGTCTCCGTTTAATTTTGAATATAAGTGATGTATCATCTGCAAAGAGTACAATTTCGTGTTTATTATTAACATAAAAGGGAAGGTCATTTATATATATTAAAAATAAAAGGGACCAAGAATTGAGCCCTGTGGGACGCCCATCTTAAGCAAAGATCCCTGAGATCTCGTACCATTAATATCGACTCTCTGAATCCTGTCACTCAAATATGAAATAAGAAGGTTCAGAGAAGAGCCTTTGAAACCATAATAACGTAATTTCTTAATCAGAGTTTCATTGAGAACACAATCAAATGCTTTGGATAAGTCGCAAAAACACCCAAAGCATCGTGTGAATCCTCCCAGGCGTCAAATATCTTATTTAAAAGCTCTACACCTGCATCAGTTGTTGAGCGACCCCTACTAAAACCGAACTGATTATTATGCAGAAGATTATTAATACGAAAATAGCTTTGCATTTGGTCTAACATTATTTTCTCAAAAATTTTACTAAACGTTGGTAGCACTGAAATAGGTCTAAAGTTTGTGGATCAAATGAGCTACCAGATTTTTATTAATTTCCTTGTCCTAAGTTTCATATTTTTTTGACGTCAATTAGTGCTTGTCATATGTTGAATATAGATTATTTTGATTTTGATTAAGGGATTTTAAATTATTATCATAAATTCATTATTTGTATCATAAATTCATCATATATATAATAAATTATCAGAGCATCAGCTAAGTAATGGTCTGTGCGGCCGTATAGGATGTCCTAAGTTCTAAGTCATATTTCAAAATTCGTGACATGTTTCGTTGTGTTATTATCATCTCGCGATATAAAATAGTATCTATCAATACACGGTGCACAAACCTTTGACTTATAACTAGCGGATGGAGGGAAAATTGTATTTGACTCTATACCTACTTTGTGTAATGCAATTACAGTGATATTTTCTCTTCTTTGCTACCCCACTCCATTTTAATATCACTAAAATATTTGGCAGACGATTAGCGCGAAAGAAATTCATACAACAATGACCGATTCCAAATTATTGAGCCCCTTTAGGGATAAAGGATGAGGCCACATGCAATTCTAAAATATTGCTATTTTAAAATATTATTTTATTTTATCGTATAATTCAAAACGAGCTTCAATATTTTCCTAATCTTTCAATGCGTTTTTATTACTTTCATACTGTGGTTATTTATGGGATAAGTAGGTACTAGATAGATAGTACTATACTTAGTATTCAGTGAGATTAATATTAGTTTGGGAGATAGATAAGTACCTGTGCAGATGGCTCCTGGCTCTGTAATGGAATAGCTTGAGGATCGAGGCCAATTGGTAACGACAGCTGCAAAGGTCCTCTGTCTTCATCGTCATAGTCGTACAGCACGTCACCGGTTGATGGTGACGAGAAAAGTGCGTTGAGTTGCTCCAGAAGAATACGCTCATGTTCGTCCTTGTCAACAGTTACTGTCTGGAAACAAGAATTCAAAAAATTTACGATTTGCATTCAAATCTAATTATCAGATTGAGAAGTGATGTCAAAGATAGTCAAAGAGAATCTAATCGATTGCTCATAAAAATGCAATGATCAAAAAACTTCACCATGCTAATATATGGCCTAAGCGTACCACGAATTCTTTTAGCATGAGTTAAACAGTATTAAAATATGTTTCAAAACCATGCCTGGATTGTAGTAGCGCGTTTGTGAGCCTAGCATCCTAACTTTTCTTGAGGCAATACGAATAATTTTCATACAGACAGATTTTATAAAGACGGTAGTGGTCCGATTTTAAGCGATTTTGTTCAAAACTTGCATACCGACTGGGCGGATTTCGGATGGAGTGAGAAAACCCAAATCAAAATGCAATATACTTAATTAAATTTTGGTGTAGACACGGCGGGATAGAGTTTGCCATATTTCACAGGTAAGGCGCCCCATACATCTACAATAATATTGCGCAATATATCTGCATGAACAATATTATTGAACGTTTAGATATAGTATGGAAACATTGCACAATGATTGAACAAAAGATTGAGCGAGCTTAATTTTTATTGGGCTTATTTTTTTCTTGCACTGTCTAGGCTTAACATTGCGCAATATTGATCGCGATCTATATAATAGCACTGCTAAATTTCAAATCCTCAAAATTATTTCCAGTGGCTAAATAACGCAAAGTAGGCTAAATAACTTGAAATTGCTTCCCTCATAACTGTGTTCTTTTTCTCTATCAAATTAGTAAACCCACTAATTGTAATAATTCTTCGAACTTTGCAATGGCCATTGTCATGTAGTTTTTAAAATTGTTTTCTTCATTTAAGGCTAAGTCGTTTAAAAGCCTGTGTAAACTAGCCTTCTTTTCAACCATTCTTTAACCCATATACGTTTTCTTTTCTATTCAACAAAATTACTGGCGCGGCTGCCGCCAAAACTTCGTCGTCAGAGATGTTGCTCGCACGAAAATATTGTTCAGACTGGTTTGTCAATTTTATTGAGAGAATTTATTGAACGTTTGGAATCAAAGAGGTTATTCAATATTATTGCACAATTAAAGGATTGTACAATATTATTGTAGGTGTATGGGGCGCCTAAAGAGTGACCACCAAATTCATATCGCATCGTTGGACAAGCGAACATGGCGGGGTCAGTTTGTATGTACTAGTTGGCGTTAATTATAAACATCGAAATAACCTTGTCTTTAAATAGGACTGCTAAATTACTGTGACAGAACAGAACGTATATATGGGATTTTAGTAATAAGTAGGTAGGTAATTCTTCGCTGGCGGGCGCGGCGCAGTTCGCGCCCGTGGAGGTGACCCGGGAGGGACCTCACCCCCGGATGGCCGGGGGGTGACGTCGTAGGAGGTTGGAGGGGAGGAGGCGGCAAGATTACTCCTCCCCGAGATGGGCTCCCCTAGCACATCCAGGGGAGCAAAGGCCGGGGGTCCTCAGATGCAATACTCGATCCTGAGGGCCCCCTACAACGCCTGAGGATGGCCATCGCTGAGGTTTTTAGTGGGTAGGCCTCCCCCTTGTGTATTGGTCTTGGGTATGCAATTTAATGCATTTTCCTCAGCGGAAAAAAAAGGTAGGTAAGGTAATTCTTATTCAATTTTGCTTAAAATATACAATTCAATTTTCAATTAAAATTTGCATAATTTTGTACGGAAAATAAATTGAGATTTGGATTGAGTGAGCTTCAGAGATTTATGTTCTCTTTGACGAGTCTCTTAAAAATCAAAGACTGATTTTTAAGGGGCTCGTGGAGGGCAGATAGTTTGGTCGTTATCTGAAAATGATAGTTTGTGCGTGATATTATCTAATCCATACATTTGATATTCGATTGGTGTAAACAATCGCAGATTGCATTTCAATAAATTCCGGAGACCGCATGATTATTATAAATCAACATATATTATTTTACAATTATTGTTCCTGTTTTATTGGGAAAATACACACGAGGAAATAAATTCCGTTTCTGCAGCCAGAAAGCAGGTTCAATACAATAGTGTTAGCGGCAGGGTGTGAGTGATAAAACTGTTTTAATCCATTCAAATCAAATAAGGAAATTAAAAAAGCTTAAACGGTAAGCTTACGAAGTTATCATAAATTTAATGAAGCAAACGCGTTCTACTGCATTACATTGCCTAATCGGCACAATATGTAATGAAAAGTGAATCATGTACAATGTACGGAAGCGTACGATGCAATTGGGCCCTGGAGAACCTGCTCCCAAGCAAACATTTACTGCAAAAACGTTATTTGTGAGTGTTTGGTGAACTAGTGCCGGTGTTGTTCACTACAACTTCGGCAAATATATATTGTCAGCAACTGCAAACCATTGTAGAAGCTAGCTACTAAACAACTGATCAAGAGCTGCTAATCAATCGTTCTAATCCATTACTGCTTCAGGCTAATAATAACTACATACTGCACAACACACGGCCGCTATAGAAGCTGTGATTGAAATGCATGAAACATCCACTATCCTCTGTAACTCTGGACCTTTTTTTAAGGAGGAAGATTACGTTTTTTGATGGAATTTCAATAACTTCTTACAAAGAAAATATTTAACTCCGATGTGGTAGTCGAAACTGTCTGCAGTTTATAAATTATCGCCCCCATTGTCAAATTGATTAATGAACTACCTATGAGATGACAAAAGTGCATAAATAAAGATAATATATACTTCGTATAATTAATATATTTTACGAAAAATAGTCTTTTTATTCCTTTCATACACATAACGTTAATTTCATATGTAGATAAGGATTTAATTTAAGGCACACATATTTTTATTCTGCCCAAATATAGCAAATATTGCTCTAATTATTCATTAAATTCGATTCCTTTTAAGAGCTATTTTGTTGCTGGGGTAACGCATAATACTAACATCAGTCTGTAAATCTAGTTCTATGCCACGGACAAACTAGTTCACCGTTATCTTTTCACGATCTCATTTATTTATCATATAAACTACGGTGCAATAAGCGTAAAAGCCGAACCCTTCTGCGTCGAAATTTCCGTGATATTGACGTTCCTCTATTGCGGCAGGACGCTGTCAACCTGGATTGCTCGGGATTATTTATACAAGTAACTCGGTTGATGATAAAGTGTCAATTTTTACTGAACGAGTGTATGGGCTTTTGAAGTTCATGCCCCCTTGCGTCCAGTACGTGTGAAACATATGCCAGCCCCGTGGCTCACAGTGCAGATTAAGGAGCTTAATGGCCAAATGAGATAAAGCCAAATCAAAATATAATAAAGCTTTCCCGCACATTTCTTTCAGGACATCCGTTCTGGTTGGCTGGAAGAGATCTCTATCAGAGATAAGTCCACCATTGTACATATTCTTTCTTATATATTTTACATTACCTATGTCTAACTGTGCAATAAAGTGTTATATATAATAAAAGTACATTTTGAATTTACGAATATTTAAACCGCTTCATTATTCCAGTGCAATAAACGCTAAATTAGAAACAGCGACAAACAAGGAATTAGATGAATCATCGATTTAAAAAAGGGTTTAAATATAGAAATAAATAAAATAAATGCATTACTGACTTTATTGATAATAGGTTTTATTACGAAGGTTAGATTTTCTTATTTATGTCATGTGATTACGATTACCGATCAATCGACACGTTATAAAATCACAACCACGATATTTACAATAATTTTTTACACGTGTACTTGCTTGTTATTTTTTAGTAAAGGCTTTAACAATTGATGATAATGAAATAATGCCAAGAAGTTTCCTGTATTTAATAAAAAAAATCTACAATATTTTATAAAAAATAACTATCAGCATATAATTTTTATGTGCAAACCTGTACACATCCATTGCGGTCAAGCCTCTGGCCCTTGGGACAGACTAGTGGAGTGATGAATAAAGATTTCGTCGTTATACGTCTTGGCGGTGCATTCTGGTTCACGCTCTCAGGACTCTGCAGCCAGGATTTCCAAGCGAGTTCGTCGCCAAGCCGGTCTAGAGTACGGAGAGGAGCTCGAGTGGTGGCTAAAGCTAAATGTATGTCGACCACCGTCGAATTTTTAGTTTGTTTGATACTGGCGAGATTTTCGTTAGATTTTTCTGTGTGACGACTCGCACTTGAATTCGAATCATGGAGTGGAGCGCGTGTGGTCTCGGTCGGGGCCGCACCAGGGTCTTCCGCCGTCACCAGTGCACACGTCACCAATAATAACGTTGTTGCCCACGTGCACCACATGGCAAACCTGGAACAGTGTTTAAAACAGATATTTTAATATTTTCAATCAACATAGTATATATTAAGTTTCGTCGAAGTTTTATTGGGATGAAATGTAATTGTCTGTTTTCATAATAGAGCATTTAACGTGTATGGTTGATTATGGTTAACTACTTTAGTCGTTTCTTTCGACACCCACGCGGAAGAGTAGATGACATACGGGCAACTGTATTTTAAATTCATAGAAAACATAATTGCTTAAATTCGCACGGGTTAGATAAATTTGTGCAAAATTGAAAATTTTTGTTTGTGTAGAATGAATGTAACCAGTCTAAGATCTCAGAAAAATTCAAACTGGTATTATAGTACTTCACTTTGTTTTATGATAATATTTAGATTGTGATACTTGCGTTATAGCGTTCATAAATGCTTAAATATTTCCTCTAATTAATTATAAAAACTGGCTAGCCAACTAGTCCAGTATAACAAAATTAACACGTCACGTCCGTCAATGTTAGTACTCACTGACATTGACGGACGGGACGCTTGAAGTTATTGCACTGAATCCATTTCGGAGACGACGATGTGGTGAGCCTTGTCTATTTGCTTAGTGGCAGTGAAAATAAATCATTTGAGAACTTTCTTATAGATACACTCTTTACTTTGTGACTGAGGTAGCGAAGGAAATAATCAATTATTCGTTATTAGATAGAAAAGCAATTTGATTCTTACGCAGAAAGCGACATAACGATTGTAACTTAAATGTATATTGTAACTTAAACTTAAATTGTAACTTAACGTGATTAAAAATTTTGAAATTTTTAAACAGATCTTCAAATATGTATGCATTAAACGAATATGATATTATTTTAAAGATATATTTTGTAACCTATAAAATGGATTTCAGACATACTCGTATTTATCACTTGGTACAAATCACAAGTACCCGCTTCACCCGATTCTATAGTTTTTAGTTCGAGATCGATAGTTCTCTATGTCGTCCATTCAAAACCTTCGTTATTTCAACTGGATCAAGGTTTGACCTTAGCTATTACTTCAATAGCTCTGCGGCAAACGAATGGATGACTTGTCAAACTAAATAAACCACGTAAAGTACGTGAACGTTCAACTAAAATTTAAATATCTGCGGTGCGAAACTGTTGTCTCTCTAGTTTTCAATCCCTTTATCACTTATAGAAGTGAAAGGCCAATTAGGTATATCTTGGCTTTGATCTACCTTCATTTTTAAAGCATATTAAATTATATTTAAACAGGTACACATTCCAACTACATCGAACATTACAACGGTAATAGACGTCAAGCATTAACAACCTAACAACTATAGGTTTTTAAAAAGGTCGGCAAAGCGTTTGTGATGCCCCTAGTGTTGCAAGCGTCCATAGGCGACGGTGACTGCTTACCATCAGGCAGGCCGTAAGCCTTTTTGCTACCGTTGTAGTATAAAAAAAAAAAAAAAACTAAGTTTTTCTCGTAAAATTTTGAGAAGCGGTATGTAAATGCGATATACATAAATTATTTTAAAATTTCAAGATACCATCTTTCTTTTTTTACAAAAAATATTATATATATATATAATAAGTGACAATCTCAGCACTTTTTCTCGTGTCACGTGTAACGGAATATTTAGAGGTCATACTATCAATGCCTTAGCTTACAATACTTCTATTTGCTTTCTTGCCCCTTTTTATTTTCCATGAAAGGAAAATAGTGCTTGGTATTTGCAGTTGGTAATGAGTACAACAAATATTTAGTACTAGCTTCTGCCCGCGGCTTCGTCCGCGTGAAATTAGTTTTTGTCAATCTTGGTCCCTTATGTCTAAGAGGCTTAGAGGGGCCAGCCTTACGGCTTTGTAGTTCCCGTTCCGAATCCGTTCCCTTCGAATTTCGGGAATTCCGTTTGTAGAAAAACTCTGCACATCCTATGAGACCTACGAACCAAGATTCATCGTCTTATCTTCAATTCAACCCCTATTTCACCCCCACACTGGTAAAAATTTCAAAATGCTAGAACAAACAATTTTTTTGTTTTTTATGACATGATGTTTGATGAACTTGCATACTAACTTTCAACCCTTATTTCACCCCCTAGCTGGTCGAAATATCAAAAATGCTAGAACAAATGTTTAATGATTTCTTATCAAGTGCTTATCAAGTGCTTAGAATTATGCTTGCGCAATCTCTTTTTACCTATATTAGACTATGCTGATGTGTGTTTCCTTGACTTAAATGAAGAACATCTTGATAAGCTTGAGCGGCTTCAAAACCTAGCGATCAGATTCATATACGGACTTCGCAAATACGACCATATTTCTCACTTTCGCATTGAGCTGAAGTGGCCACCAATCCGTGAGCGTCGTAATATGCATGTTCTGTCAGCGGTTTATAAAATCTTAAAAGACCTTGCTCCCACAATACCTTCGATCGCGGTTTTCGAATGCTGCCTCTCCCATCTCGTTCTCTTCGTCCATGCTATTCCGACAATCTTGACCTACCCAAATGCAATACCAACTTCTTCTACAGTCATTTACTTTTCGAGCTGCCCAAATGTGGAATCATCTGCCCTCTGCAGTACAACAGAGCCCATCTGCTAACACATTTAAACGCAGACTTAAGCAGAGCTTACAGTCGTCAAGTTGTACAGCTATAAATCGTCATAAGTACACATTCTCACCATCATTCTATATATCTGTTATATTATTATTAAGTATGTATGTATTATGTATATGTGTATATATAGTATTTATATGTATGTATGTAGGTATAATATGCATGTATATATTTATGTATATACAGTAATCAATTTATGTAGTATTTATTTATTGTACCTATGTAAGTTAGTTAAAAATATTCTAGGTAAAATTGCACAAGTTATTATTCTATTGCTCATTTTAAATATGTATAACTCTGTCTCTTGCTTTGAGTTCTCACTATTAATATTAGATACACACTTACAGGTTGGCTGGAAGAAATTTCTATTAGAAATAAGTCACCTTTGTGAACTACATTTTATTATTATGATTCGTACTGTAAATTTATGTGCAATAAAGTGTATAATTAAATTAAATATAAAGTTTCATGGTTTTATCTTTTAAAATTAAGTATTCTCATACAAACTTTCAACCTATATTTCAACCACTTCATCCCTTTTTTTCGAAATAAAAAGTAGCCTATGTTCTGTCTCAGGGTCTAAAGATTGTCTGTACCAAATTTCATCAAAATAGGTTGAGAAGTTTAAGCGGGAAAGCGTAACAGACAGACAGACAGTTACTTTCCCATTTATAATATTAGTTGGGATTATTAGATGTTTTTAAAATAATTCCGACGACCTCCATAGTCGAGTGGATAGTACACCGGTTTCAAGGTGTCGCCATCTCTGAGGTCCCGGGTTCCGAGTCCCGGTGGGGGCAGATGTTTGTGTGATGAATGCGAGCATTTGTACCTTAGTCATGGTTGTTGATATATATTTCTATAAAAATTATTTATATATGTATAATATATATACATATATTATACATGTCTATCCGTTACCCTAGATCCCATAGCACAAGCCTTACAGAGCTTAGTTTGGGCTAGGCTAATTGGTGTAAGTGTAACAAATATTTATTAAATATTTATTATTTATTTAATTATTACTCTACCAATTGTTGTTGCCTTACTGTTACTTACGTCGAAATATTATAAAATTTCAAAATTATTATTTAAATTATTTCAATTTCTGGGGGTGTAATATATCGGAATGTGGGATATTCTTTCTAAATAGCTCACACTATGTTGGAGCCACTACCGTCTACAACTATACCAGTGATAAGGCATATAGAAAATCTGTAACCCGGATGTCTGTGTGTTTGGCGTATTCAATCACTGCTATATAAAGCGTTGCTGATGGAGATGTTATAACGCAAACTGGAAACGTTTCTGTTTCTATCATACTTCAACGGTGGTTGGATGTTGTATGCGCAGCGCTGTTGTGACAATAAACAGATCGTAATAGATGTAAACTGGTGGCGGCAGGTTTATGGCGGAAGATTCCAAGGCCTTCTTCAGTATATGAGCAATTATTTTGTTACTTGTATCATAATAAATGACTTCTAGTTCTTAGATGATTGTATGCGCGTGTCCTGTGGTTGTTTTTTTTTTCATAGTTGTGATAATGTACACGGGTACCTGCTTTTGGTAATTTGTATCCTTTTGTGGCTTAGGGGTACTCTCATTAAAATCTCTACGGCAGTGTCGTGTGAGGCGGGTCGTTACGTTCCCCAAAACATGGTTGAGCGAAGCGATGGCTAGTTCATGCGTCATGCTCGTGAACGGGTGCTCCCAGCGGAGATGAGTCTGCTCTATGCTATACTGGGTACTATTTATTATAATTTTAATTTAACTTTAATATATTCTTTTAAAACTGTATGACACGGCATTCCTAATATAGGCATGTTTTCAAATTATATTTTTATTAGTTGTATTTCCTATATTATGTAATGGAAAGTGACTTCATGAATTATCCATATTGAAGTCATTTTCCAAATTGACGACTCTGTATCTATTTAATACAGGGAAAAAACAGCCCTTGCCGAGTTTCTTGCCGGTTCTTCTCAGTACAAGGTCTTCCGCCGTAGATTTGCGAACCGATGGCGTAGCTTTCACAAGTGCTTGTAACAGCCTAGACTGAATAAATTATTTTGAATTTGAGTGTAATATCGACTCTAGAGCGCAGCTATTCTGTAGTGGCGGGACAGTTAAAAAAGCTCTCATTTCTGCACAAACATCGATAGTTATGTGCAATAAGTACATACATGTTTAACACAAGGAATACTGTATAAAGTTTACAAACGCCTAATAATGTCGTAGGTGACCTTATTGCACATATTGATCCAAAATTTTAACAAAATTCGAAAACATAGTATAAAATAATATCAGAGAAATCCTTCTACCTCCACAGGGATGTCGAATTGACGACCGTAAAAAGGACGGTAACGAATCGCCGCGCCAGCGGATGGAGACTATACCAGGGTCGTCTGATTGGGTATCTCCGTTTTACTTATTTATGCAGCAATGCTGCTTTCTGTTTATTGTGTTTCGATTTAAAGAGCTAATTTCACTGCTATTTCTCAATATGTCAAGTGAAATTATTGGGAATCTAACGTCTCAACATCTCAACATGAAGCTATAAACTTGTCTTGAAAACAATGGTATTTAATAATTTCTTCGTTTTAATATTTTTATTTAGGTTTGATATATACATGTAAGTCCCAATATTTTTCTGTTTTGCGAGTTTTGGATCTTTGCCTATTCACTCAATTTGATGTTAAGTGACAATAAAGCTAAAAATATAAATTTTCTTAACGTCTTAAGAATCAAGTCCTACACTATAATAAGTACAAGTTACCCATAAAACAGGAATAATAATACAATTTGTGAAAGTTTAAAAAGACTGGAATCTGAAGCAAAATAACAACCCTTTATAAAATTAATTCTTCTAATATTTAATACACGTGATAGCTAATAAAGGAATATATCAAATACATTTTTGTTTTTCTATTTTGTCCCTTTGTATGTAACAGTAATTTGGTATGCACAATGTGATAATTATGTGTTTATTACCATACTACTCAAACGAATGACCTTCTTTGTAAGTAGAATATTGTTTTATGCTTAAAGATCTGTACAACGAAACGTAAACAATCGATTAGTGCATAAAAATAAAAATGTGTTGTGTCCAAACAATTGGTGGAGAATATGCATGTCCCACCGTACCTAGGTATATTATGCCGCCTCTAATAATTCAATGTACAAAACAAGAGCATTGGCTGTTGACCCCGTCAGCGATCTATCCACGGCATCTGGCGATGATCACGCCCAGGCGCCGCTGTACGCGTACGCGGAAGCATTAGGAATTGACCGTGTTTCAATGGATGCTTCATCAAAGATTATTCATATACCTAATACTTAGTAAAATAATTATAATATACAGGAACGATGGTGTAACACTATGTGAGATTTTCTCGCTGAAGGTCCCGAAGGTGCAATTGCAACGCGTTCTAGATTGATGCAGTTTTCTCGGTACCGTTTACATTACCGCTTATCAGAATTTTATTTTGACACTTTATGTGACAGAAAATGTCACTAGTTTCTAGGTTCAATTTAGAATAAATAGTATAAAAATATTTAATATTTGATTGTCCCTTGAGACTTACGAATTTTTGGTTGGTTGGTTGAAGTGGACGACATTAACTTAGCATTCTTTATTAATTGTTTATTTTCCATTCCCTCACAATTTTTTCTTCAATTAATTGATTTTGTTTCTATTTATTTGTATTTCTGGGTTCTTGTAATGGAGCATTAGCTTTTACTAATATAATATAGTGGTAGCCTGAAAATATTTTTGAATTTTTCGGGATTCAATCAACGTGTCGTGTTGACATCTTGACTAATTGGGCCGCCGATTACTTGGTTAATTTATTTTTTGATTATTTTTTAAACTAATAATTTAAGCAGCGCGCAAAATTTTACGATTATTAGAGAGTTTCTATTACTAACGTCGCCATTGGTGTTTTAGTGCGCCCATCGGAGACTGCGTCTGATCTAATGAGATCATGGTTGTTTACATAAAGCAGACAGGTGGGTATTCCGCCGGTGTATTATTATCGCTGCGTACAATCATCGAATATTGAACCCTACCTTGACATGTATGCACAAGTGCAGGATGATGCTACGAGGTGGCGGAGGTGCGCCGAGCCGGGTAGGGATGCACGCAAATAGCTCACCACTCGAATTCAAGTGAGTGCTTCTCAGAATGCTATAGAATATTTGATGTTAATAATGTTGAAATATTTGCAAAATTTCATTCTATTAGCTTTTTTCTATTTGCTTTTGGATTTTTTTAGCAATTAGCAAACGGTATCATTTACGTTAAACTACTTTTGAATTAGAGTAATATAAAAAAGAAACGATAATTTACGTAAAGATAAAGTTTTATAGATTATTCAAATGATAAAAAAAGAAATTTATTCATAACATTACCACATCATATGTATCATGGATACTAGAAATGCATTATTGACAGTTTTATGTTACTGTGATCATTAGTTATTATTTGTTTCTGAACAAATGGCCAATCCAGTATACGTTTGAATGTTGGTTCCGTTAGTGAAGATAATGATATTAAGAGTGTTTAATACAAATATTTAACTAAAAAGGCATTGTAACGTTGCTTATATGTGAGATGGTCGCATCTGTCTGACCGGCTGCAATTTGAACACACGGTTGAAAGAATGTGTATCCATATATTAAGAAGGATAACAGCAAACTTAATGCAGTGGAAATGAGTGCTTTGAGAGGAATGGCTGGAGGAAAGATTAAGGATAAATTGAGGTATAGTGAAATAAGTGAAATTTACGGTATGTAACATGGAGTGATAAAAATCGAGAAGGAACACTTAGATGGTTCGACAACTAGAGATGATGGATTAAAGACAACTGACGAAAGAAATTTATAAGCCAAAAAAGAATCCCGTTGGTAGGGGACGCCCTAGACGAACATACTTCAAAATTCGAATCGAATCAAAGATCACCTCTTTGACATTGAAAGAAAGTCAGATCAAGAGTACCATAACCGACGAGCGTGCATGGAAATATTAAAGTCGAGAAAAGGAAGCTAAGGAAAATCGTAATTTTTGTTTACTCTCATTTAAATCCAACTGAAGAAAAAAGAAGACTAAAGTAATATAAGTACTTTTGGTTCTATTCTGTACCTACATTTAAGTAGGTAGCTATTTGCTAGTAAATACTTATAGTTACTGCTATATAAACCGTAAAAGTTACTAAACTAACCAATTTCATATTTTCTGATGTCTGAATTACAAAAGAAAAAAGTAGAAAAAAGTTTATAACAGAGATAAAAAATCTATTTAAGAAGACTGACTGAAAAATCAACACATAAACTTCAGACTCTTGTCAATATGTTCTCTAAACAAAACACAGATAACATTTCCACAATTATGACTTGTTTACGAGTGGGTGAGGGCACTCGTAATGAAATCACATCCGTGACTAAGGTAGTCCATAAGTGATATTCAAAAATAAGAATTATTGAAAATCGGTGATTATTAGTCACATCGGTGATTTCGAAGTCGCATACGTAATTCAAAAATAGGTCTCCAAGTCTTCATCTAGCAAAAGATAAACCTCATTATTCAGTGAGGTAATAGGGAAGATGCAATATTTTTATTTTTGTGCTCATTTTAAAGAACTCCACGTAGAATAGACCACAAGTATATTAAAAAATGAAAAGACTGTATATTACTAAAAAAAATGCGGTTTAAAATTGTCAATTTAAATTTTCGCGCGAAAACGGACCTTTTGTTCGTATGATGTCACTCCTGTCTATCATTGTCACTGGCTCACTGATTGTACTGTGCGTGTCATTGCTGGCTTTAGTTGTTTTTGCATTTATCTCGACTTTCAAGGTATTATTTTGTAAAAATATACAATGGACTCCGAAAAAAAGCCGTATGGACGTATTTTTTGCGCCATTGTGGAAACTTATTTGAAGTAGATGGACACATCCATCTACTTCAAATAAGTTTCCTAATAAATTGTTGACTTGGCTTTTTTTGACTGGACCCTCTGACCCAAAACTGAGAAAAATGTGGTTTCAAGCGGCGAAGAGGAATGACATTTATTACACAAAAGAATCAGTTACCTACCTAACACTTACTCAAACTTTTCAATGTCTTTTTGTTTAGTCCCTTTCATTTCTACACTCGCGAAACTCGGCACTTTCGACAAAAAATGTCACTACCATATCAACATTAACTTTTGACAGAGTCCTAGAATCTGCTTTGGCAAGCCCAGCTTCCATTTTTATTCAAAAAACGTAATTAATTTTGGTTTAATTGTTCACTTTTACTACAACTTACAACCTCAAATAAGTTGTAATAACAGGAGTGATGTCACTGAACGCTTATTGGTGTTTTAAATACGTTCCGTTTCACGTTACCTTTGATTCGTAATTATTGTTAAAAAATAACATTATTTTAAATATAAACCTTGCAGTGGCCCCACTTTTATACTTTTTTTGCATTTTAATAACAAAATTTTCATAAATATTATAATTGCATGTTTCCCATTCGGCTTCCAGCAGTGGAGGCCCTAGCTTTTAGGTTTCCGTAAATAAGAAACCCTTATAGTTTACGCCATGTATGTCTGTCTGTCCGCGGCCTCAAAAACTATTAGCACTAGATATCTGTAATTTGTTGGAGGGCTGTGGCCTCCTTCTGTGAAGCAGTGATGCTCCAGAAGGAGGCCGCCGAGCGGGGTCGGGAGATGGCCGATCCCGCTCGTAGAAGGCGGCGCCGGGCTCGGTAGCACAGCTGCGGCGCCGCCGCGGGTCGCCGGCGGGCGCGAGGAAGTCGCGACTGCTACGGCGACCCGGGATGGACCACGCCCCTTCCGTGGCCGGGGGGCGTCGTCGGTGGAGGAGACCGGGGGAGGTGGTGTGGCCTCCCCCGAGGAGGGCTCCCCTCTAGGCAGGGGAGCGGAGGCTGGGGGTTCCCGGAGGTGGCTTGGTGTTCCCGGGGGCTCCCTACATGCCTGAGGAAGGCCATCCCTGAGGTTTTTAGTGGGTAGGCCTCCCCCTTCTGGGGAGGAGAGCCCCACATAACCGCCGGCTCGCCACAGCCGGGGTATGCAATTTAATGCATTTTCCTCAGGGGAAAAAAAAAAAAAAGATATCTGTAATTTGATATACTCGTACATCTGTATATGAGTCATGTTAAAAAAGTAAAAAAATATTGAAAAATTTTTTTAGGATTTGCTTTTACATTTAGGTATTGATTTATTCTATGACAAGGAAATAAAATTGAAAACCTCTTTAAATATATTTACAACTTAAATTATCTCGTCAGAGTTACGGCATATAATATTCACACTATTTACAAACAGATTTAAGTTATTAATCATTCAAATCAATTCTTTTTGTAATTTTTAAAAACAAGTAACGCACGTAGGGTCCTCTCTCTGCCAGAGTCTGTTTGACACTAAAATTGTTTCTTCGAGCATGCTGCCAGGTCGTTGCGGGAGAGCTTAGCGCGGGGATCTTGTGCTGTTCTAGGTTTTTCTTTATTATTTAATAGAACATGGAAGAAAATAAAAATTCTTTTAATAGAAATTATAGTCAAGATCCAAAGCTTTCTTATGGTGCAAATTTCATAGATTAGTAATAAGCAGTTACAGAGAGAAATTATAATTAAGTTTTAAAAAGACGAGATTTTGTGTTTTTTTTAGATGACACAGTTAAAGATATTACGATTTTGAATAATAGAATTAATTTTATGTATCCTTAAGAATAACATATATATTTTTGTTACTCTTGAACAAACGGTTTACTCAATAAATTTATTCAAAGACACAGTGTTTATGAGATTTCAACTATGTTATCCCCTTAACTACAATTTCATATTACTAGATATTTTTACAAATATATTTAATATCAAGTTAGAAGATAAGGTAGGTAAGATGTATATATATATATATGAGTATATAAAATGCAGGGGCGTAGCTACCGCCGTATCAGCAGTATCAATGATACGGGGCCCCCGGGCTACAGAGGCCCCTAACTTGTGTAAATAAAAATTAATGAAATGTTATCTCCAATGTCACTTAATTTCGTGTTTCCTGGGGAAAAACATAAAAAAACCGATGTATGATGATAAATTAAGATAAAAATAAAGATAAACATTACCTCAGGACTTCGATGGGGTAGGAACGGCTATCAGACTTGTCACTACTGTTTATATAGAGGCAGAAATGTTATAAATCAATTTCCCGAAAAAAAGGCAAGAAAAGTGTACATTTAATATGAATTGTTTCGCTAACTCAATTTCTAGAAGGAAGCGATAATTTATAATCAATAAATATTTATTTTAATTTAATGCAAGCATTTTTGTTTCTTTTGTGAGAAAACTTTACCCTTCATTTGGGCCCCCCTACTAATTTTGATACAGGGCCCCTCCAAAGCACGCTACGCCACTGGTAAAATGTTGAAATTTTACTATAAATAAATACATGTACATAGTATCATTAAAAATTAATAATAATAGATTTCTGAAAATAACGCCTGATATAAATAATATTTATATTTTCTGCACAGCAACCCGTAAATACCAAAAATCCCCAAAAAAGTAGCGTGACAGGAAACATAAGGGTGAAAATTATAACGATGGCTTTGTCTACAAACGTTGAATCGAATTTCGTACGAGAGCAGGTGTGTGTCTAAATTTTTGTGTTAAAAACTGTACAAATGTTCGTTTTTGCAGGTAGGGGCCAGGTGGTATATTTCTTTGTGTGAATACAGAATATTAATCGTGGGATTAGTCGGTAATGGCTTATATAACACCTGTCGGAGATATAGAAAATCTATACATAACTTATTCACAACAACAAAACGAGTAAACTACAGTCAGTGCAAAATATTCATTAGTACAGAGAGCAGTGCAAAAAAGTTGATGATTATCAGTGATGTATTTAAACATTTGTACGTTATGATTTGAATTTTTTTTTTGATGAAAATTTGAATGACATTCTGTCTCAAAAATTAGACGTCTTCCAAGTTAATATGACGCCCCTGAGCAGCATACGATCTCGTCACTTATTTTTTGCATCTAGTAACAGTATATATATCTTTTTTTTTGAGAGAAAATAACTCGCATATTTTGAATAGTACAGCGAAATACAATTTTGTGATTCTCTATTGATATATGCTGAAAGTTACTCGAAGTTATTGCATTAAAGGCACATAGCAAAAGCTGCTTACAATAATATTAGGTATATCATTGTAAGCGGCTTTTATTATGTACCTTTAATAATTCAAATCGTATTCATCTTCTCATACGTTATTGTATTATAGATAGCAATGTAATAATATTTGAATTATTTTCGTCGCAATATTAAAATACGTAGGTAGATTGAGAAATAATATTGCTTCGGTTCCTGCTTATGTAAAGTAATAACAATTCCATGAAAAGGAAGACAAACGTTACGTTATCAAAATATCCTGTTTCCTCTGTCATGTTTCATTTTATGTAACTAAAGAACATCTTTTTATTACAGAATATTTATTTCAAGAAATATACGAATTTAAAAAAGTGTCTGTATTGTCTAGAGTTCATTGTGTTTTGTCATTTACATATGTTTGTCAACCAAAACGCAATATTATAATTTTGAAGAATAATGATAATTCGATAAAGTAAATAAAATACAGAAACTTTTTATTTATTTATTATAAATTGCTGAATAATACGTTTCATTAATACATATCAATAATAAATATTTGATGCCGAAATAAAGTCGGAATTTATTAGAGGAACTCCAATCCAATATAATCCAATCCATAAATCCAAAATATCCAATTTGTAACCTGTACAAATTGGATTATATTAAAAATGTATGCGATTTAGATTTATATAAAGAGTTGTTTGTTGAGAAAATATGGAAAAAGAAAACATTATAACTTTTTAAAACTACCTATATTATTACTTCATTGCCTTAGTATCCGATAGAAAAATCTATATCAATAGGACTGAAGGGATAATTTGTAAGTTTGTTTGCTCCTAGTGCCTAGTGACTGCAAATAGGTTTTTGCTAATGGTCTTGTTTTGTCATTGCTCGGGCAAGTGTGCCGACTGCTGGCGACCTACTGACTGACTGTGCGGACGCTCGCCGCTGTCTTTCCATGCGACGTTTCACTATCGAATCTACGTTGCCACATATCACATCATATTAATGCTGCGGTGTGGCTTTATTAGCGTGCATGACTTCTCTTAAATTTGTTGTTGTAAAACTTTATTGTATTATGTTTTGACATTATATAAAAAAAAATGCCATGTTATTAGCTGCGAAATGAAATCGATCAAGAAGGCATGTTATGTGGGCGTCAACAAAATCCATACTCGAAATCGAAGAATAATAACTACGAAGTAAATTTCTGTAGGTTTATATCATGTTTCTCGCCAAAGGTACGAGACGACGACGAAAGTTTCATTATTCGAATAGTGCACGTCTAAGATTCACGATACCAACCAACCAATAAGATATCATATAAATAACCAAGAAAAATGGTTAACTTCGGAATAGAGAAAAATGGTTAATTGTTATTGTCTGTAATTCCATTTAATCTGCTTTGTAGTTTCATAAATATGATTATATTTATATCAATTTCTTGCTTTTGTTTATCTTTGTGATGGCCTTAGTCATAAATACCTAACAACCCCTTACAGGACACTTGTGTTATAATACAAAGTAGAGAATAAAAACTGTAGCTAAAGAGAAAAGACCAGTTAATTATTATTAAAATAAAGAGTAGAGGCGTACAAAATATCTATACAGTATGCTATAACTTTCAAGATATTTGAAAAAATCAAATAATTTTCTTACGTAACTAATGCGGTGGGTTAGTTGACGTAATTAGCGAGTTTCGAGAGAAAGGTTCATGACTCATAAGTCTCTTTGAATATGCAAATAAAACTGATAAAGAAATCATAGATATTACATACAAACTCGAATATTGATGTTTTGCCCTAATGTTGGTAGTATTACGATATTTTCTGGCAGCATTAACATTTTTTTTTACTGAAAAGTATTAGAAAATAAAAACTTCTCAAATTAACATTATATTATATTAGTTTTCAACCATGGCAAAAAATGGCAAAAGAAACGGTAACCACAGACAGCAATTTTTTTGAAGTGACAGTTTTATAGTGCGGGGCCGGCACGATGCTAGTGACGTCCTCTAATCCCTGTGGATTTTTCGAAAACAACAAAAATATATACACATATCCTACTACTATTATAAAGGCGAAAGTTTGTAAGTATGGATGTATGGATGTTTGTTACTCTTTCACGTAAAAACTACTGAATGGATTTGAATGAAACTTTACCACAATATAGCTTATACATCAGAATAACACATAGGCTACAATTTTTGAGGTTTCTAATGTGAGGTCGTAAAAAAACACATTTTTTGCGCTTCAGCTCTATGTGGCTTGCTGACGTGTTTCCAAAGCGAAGAATCTGCATGTTTATGCTGAAGGAAAAAGATCGTTAAATGTAGTTTATAGGAGCATACTGCAGTAGCTACCTATAGGCCTATGATTAGGGCTCTGCAGTGCTTAGTTACCGTATTTCTTACTTATTACTAGACTAGACGGGACGAACCTGAAGTCCACGCGAACGAAGTCGCGGGCAAAAGCTAGTTAAAAAATAAATGTATTTTATATTCAAACACCATCACTATTGGTCGGAGTGTCGATAACCTTGATAAACGGGCTATATGTACAAAACCAAAATATATGTTTAATTCAAACCAGTAGTTGTTGAAATTCTATCAGACAAAAAACCTGTTAAGCTTACTAGTAAAAACATTAGTAGGTAATTAATTAAAGTATAGATAGGGGGTTTTGAAGTTATTCTCTCTACAGTGTAGTATCATTCGAGTTTACATTCGTTTACAAATAATATCTCTATCGTAAATATTTGTATGAAAATTTTGTACAGCGCCTCTAGTGGAACGTAATTGTAATGGGTCTACCATGAGTTAATTATTATATAAGTTTTTGGATGTTCGTTACTTTTGTCTGTAGTATTTAAACGTGTATTAAGTTTTCGTGTGTTGTGACAAAAAAAAATCAAACGAAAATTTATATATAACTAAAATTGAAAATCTTCTAAAACTAATATCTACCATAGAATCTCCATATTTCGTAGTATCGGCAGTAAGAACATAGAACTTCAATCGAGAGACATTCACTGCTGGACACAGATGTCGAACTATCTTCGGGCAGGCTTAACAAAGCTGCATTTCCTGACATATAGATATGTCACTCGAGGAGTTATCTGCCCTATAGGCTGTCAGTCGTAGGAGCATATGCCATGTTCAGTGCCGCTCAAGGTTTGAAATTCTATTGTCGGCGACTCTGATTCTTATTTCATCATTTCTGATACGATCACGCTGAAAGAAACTATTATTTCATATCTTTTATGTCCTCACTGGCAACATGCTCGAATCAGTTTTTAGTCTTCAGGCAGTGTGGTAGATGGGTCGAGAATATGTGTCGCGTAACTTCTCGAAAACTGTTCAGCTATGTTGGATACATTCGTTTGGAGGACTAGTACACCCTATTCATATTTAAAGTATCTGTTTGTTGTTTTAATTAAGAAATTACTATTGAATATAATGTATTTTAAGGTTGTATTTAATGTTTACTTTAATGCTAGTTTAGGATGTACCTGCAAAGATTGGCAGCTTGATTTGGGAAGTTCGGGGATATAATTAAAAGGAACGCAAAGAGAATTTAACAAACTATTGTAATAAATGGAGCACGTAAGTTTCTGCACTAGCGAATAAAGAGTAATATAATATGAGAGCGGCATTTAGTTATAGTTGCATATTTAAAAATATTTTTCAGGATATTATCCCAAAGTAAAGTTGAGAAATTTCATTAACCGTTTCTTTTATGTTTAGGACAGCAGCAAATTTAGTAAATCAATGTCGAAAATATGAGAGAACAGGAGACATACTCTGGAAATCAGTTTCGATTTCAATCCAATTCCAATTCGATCCAGTTTCGATCCCGATTCTACGAAATTTGGAACTCTTGAACACAATCTACTTTGAAATCGTGTATCGGCAAATAGATTGGGTGACCATACAAAAAAAAAGAGTGCTACCAAAAACAAAACAACCGAAAATACGTAACAGTTTAATGAGTTTAGCATTCTAATATTGATTAAAATGTTAATGTGAGGTGTAATTATAATTTTGCTGATTGAAAATGTATATTTAACGATAATTTCGTAACACATTGGTAGTTTGATAAAACCCTTGCTTGCACATTTAAACAAACAAAAAGTTCGCGCCTAAATACTCGTTATTTTAAACAGATTTACATAGGTACTTACTCTTGTAAACGTTTTTATAGTTTGAACTATTTAATGCATGTAATACGTATTAAATGTAAACAGATATTATAAGAACTATAATAAGAAGTTATAAGAAGAAGAAGAAATTATAAGAAGATTTGTTAGTAATTGGCCGATTTCGCCTTATATGTTTACGTGTTAAAGGTGAGGTTTTATTTACAGTCTTACTTAACATGAACATTAATTGTAAGTTAACAGATAAATACATTTTATAAAAGATATTACAGACTGAAATACTCTTAACACAGCCTAATAATTTCAACGAAAATATTGTACTAACCTTGTAAACGGTAGTTATATCACTACGACGAGTAGGCTGCTGCATTAAAATATCTAATTCTCTTTGTATAACGGTAAACTCATATCAAACGCTTTATTTGCATATCTCGCCATTCTTCTCAAATTTCGCCTTACATCCAGAGTATGCGCGTTGTCTAAAATATTGTAAATTACACCTAAACGTGCCATTATTCGCAGTAAAAAGTTAATAAATAATTAACAATATTCCACTCGATTTCCAAAAAGTTAGCTTTTTGTAACCGTGTACAGTCGACCGTAAGCACGAATCCAAACTCGATGCGTAAATGTCAAAATGGCGTCAAGAGTACCATAAAATCTCAAAGTCGATTTGATTTAGTTCCATTCGATTCCATTCCAATATGAATACGATTTGGCGCTAGTGTAGCATTCAAGAGTGCCAAATGACGAGATTTCGATCCCATTTTCAAATTGCGATCGAAATCGAGTGTCAAGAGTAAGCACACAGACCGGCCCAAAAGCGGCGCACAGGTGCACTGCCTCTGCCACGCATGGAAGGCAGTCGACAACTGTGCCTATTTATAAAAAGAGCTCATTCATCTTAGTTTAATTTTAAACACAATTAGCATTCAATATACTGTTTATTCCTGATAACAACTTCTCAGTTTTATTTATATTTATTAAAATAAAGGTCGAATATCACTGGAAGACACGTATAGTTTCTTCTGAAAAGATTTGATTTCATAAAAAATAATTTACGGCAGCATGTACGTAATTACTTTGGCATCTTGGTAATACCTTAACAAAGAGCTATGATTTATTGCTTGTCATCTTAGATCACAAATATTTACCTTAGTATGTACATGTCTGGCTACATGTGATACGCATCTAGCCTCTACAAATTTGCTTCGTTTATAGTATTTCTGAATTAAACAAATCAAAATGTGTGTATAATTTCAACAATTAATAATTATTTTGCTATTACTGCTGTGTAATTTGTAATACCTATCTTATTAAAATTTGTATATGTACAAACTAAATACAGAGTCTTCTTTACTACTTAGTTAATTTAAGCGAACTTAACTTCTGATAAAATTAAATTGACTGACTCTTTAATCATGGATATGACAGAAATTCGAAAAGACAGTAAAGGGGATAATTGACGATTAACAACAAGTCGGATTGACTAGTCTTGTGTTTGAAAATAAAACATCATTAAAATGGATTAAGTATTTAAATTTACGCTAGGCGACTATCGGGTGACTCGAAACTTGTACTTGAACATTTGTACGAAAATTAACTCCTAAGTTATCAGTAGTGCTCGTAATAGGTAGTTCAATTTTATGTACTTGCAGAAAGAAAGTCAATGTAAGCGTAACATGGATAAACCTAAACTTTTCTGTTTTTATTTGCTATTCATTTCATTACCTTTTTATTTGTAAAATTTTATGCTTACAACAATAAGCTAAAAGATGAAATACTATTTTGAAAGTTCAATATAGTATTTCTAAAAGCTCTGAAAATAGTAAGTTCCTAGGCATATCCATACTATTGATGTCAAAAAATGGCAAGTACATAAAATTAAACTACCTATTCCGAGCACTAGTTATCAGTTGTACCATTTTTGGATCGCAATTAATTACTACTGTTTGTTATTTTGGGTATGAAAAGCGTAATTAAACAACAAGAAATTTAAAAATATGTTATTGTTTTTATATTGGCAAAATACTTAAGTAAATGGACTATTCATATTAGAAAAAACATTTTTTTTTAGAACCCACAAAAATGTCAATGCCTTTTAACATTTACTCACATAATCTCCAAATTTAACTGTCTATTGATGAACATGGCAATTAAACTACATATTTAATTATAAAACAAAGCTCAAACATTTTATTAATGCGATCATTTAATGTGTAAAACAATAAATTGTGGTCAACTAGTTTGCTATTGTTTTTTACATTATTATTTGTACTTTGCTGCTCGTCGAATTTTATATATAACTTTCGGCGTCAGAAACTATTCAGTATTTAAGTTTTTGTGTTCTTGCACTTTATAGCTACTTATCAATATTAGATAAGTAGAGTATTAAGTACGACACTATGATATAATTACAACAACTTTAGGGAATTGTAAACGAAACATCTAAATACCAATATGACTAATATGAATATCCAGCAAATAGTAAACCTATAAAATTAATTTTGTTCAGAAATTTAAGCGAACAATAATGTTTTGACCAAATTCTTTGTCTGGTACTGTTTTTTTTATATTTTTGAACCTTTTAGCAAGTTCAGTTCAGATACAACGTTCATTTCTTCTGTAACCTTTATCTAGGTAGACTGCCTGTATGGGACAATCAGAATCCGACGTCAAGGTTTAAAAAATATTTCTATCCAATTATTTACTGAATTGAATTAGCTGTACCCTGGCATTGCAAATGACAATGATTAATGCCCTCATGCAATAAAAAAAATTATGTAAAGTTATGCGAAATGTCGTCTGGTGTGATTTTTTATATTTGAATAGGGTCGATCTAATTTTCGCTCTGATAAGAATAGTTTCGAAATCGGACAGGCGTTGCAAACGACCGTGCGAACGCCAAATGGTATGCAACGTACTGAGACGATGTGTTTGGAATAACGCCTTTATATTTTTGGAAGGGAAGCAGACTGGCGGAAGCGGTAAGCGACAGATTTCACTGGTGAATAACAAGTAACATTTTTCACGGTCGATGGCGTTCACCTCGTGACCTGCCTTTGAATCTTAATAGTTTAAATTTATCTTTCGCTTAACTAAGTATTCTGAGAGAAAATACTACACTCCCTTACTAAGGAATATAAATATACTATACCCTAATGATTAGGCATAGTCTACATATTATATCTACTAACAAACAGAAATACGAGTAGAATGGGTGGAAGTCTCGCAAGCAGATTTATCAGGTTCTTAAGGACCACAAAAAAATGTATTTCCGCTTGAAGTGCACGACTACGAATATGATACTAATTAAATGAACATCGCCACTAGTTAAATAGTAGTAAATATAAAAGAATGATTATAATGTAATAGATGAAATGATTATGTGCATTGTATTTAAAAATGAATGTTTAAATATTTATTTCAATTCACTTCGAGCAAGATATTTATAAACTACAATGAAAATTGTAAATACAATTCACTCTCTAAAGGTTAACCGGAGTTGCTAGAGGACGTAACTTAACATTGAAGTTATCAGGACAACCTTTTCGTTTTAATATATAAGAACCTAGATTCAATATTACAATTTTAAAGCACATAAGTCATTGAACCCAGATTGTATGTGCAAATGTATATATTTACAAGTCAGAATCAGATGAAAAGTCTTCATATTAATAAAAGTAAGTTGTGCAGCTAGAAATTAATTACAATTTTTTAAATAATTAAAAAGAAATGTTTGATTGTACAGAATTATTTTGCATGTTTTAGTATCGATCGTGTTTGTGGAGGTATGGATGAGGCATGGAGCGTTTCTCAAAACTTCGAGAGATAGGAGCTTACCTTGAAGGGGAGATGCGTCGTCGCCTGCGCCGGTCACATTATAGCGGCGCCAGCTGTCGTGCGCCGCAACTCTCCTGTAATCAATTTGATAGCATTTAAGATAGGTACATACTAAGGTAATAGTTCAAGTTGAAATGAGTTTGGCGAACTTAGAACTACGTAAGTATTTACTTTTAGTACAAATATCCACCTTAGAGTAAGCCTGACTGTAAGGTGTGGTTTAAGAGTGAAATACGAGTAGTATGTCCCTGTCACAGCATTTGTTTTCTTATACAAAGCTAGCACTTTAGGTTATGGCGAGTCTACTGCCCAACACGACTGTAAGTGTGGGGCGGGCTATAAAATACAGTACATAGTAGTAGTATAGGCTAAATATAATACTTAGCACACAGGAAATCGGTTCATATGCATTTTGCATTAGTACTAAGGCATGTGTAATGACAGGCATTAATGCCTAAATGCACTGAGAGAAAAAAGCTACATATACGTAGCCTGTCGCAAGCTATCTACCAACGGGATACAGCCCCCCTAGACAAGATGCCTTTCCATAATCATCATCGCAATCGCTAACATAAAAAATGTATGGATTGACATAACGATAGAAAAGTCAAGCCATCGGTTACGTCAATCGCATACATTTTTTATGTTTGCAAACATAAAAAATGTATGCGATTGACGTAACCGATGGCTTGACTTTTCTATCGGTTATGTCAATCCCATACATTTTTTATGTTAGCGATTGCGATGATGATTATGGAAAGGCATCTATGCGATTGCGATTTCAATAATAGAAAGGCATCTTGTCTAGGGGGGCTGGTTACAAGTGTTGGACTAGTACTCTAGTTGTCATCTACTTGATAAGGATGTTTCATACTGATGCTGTTATAGGAAACATCATACTTCATCATGGTATTACAGGAATATCCGTATAAAAACTGCGCATCATTCTCAATGGAGTAACAACATGACATACGTTCTTACGGTACCTTACTACGTACAGTAAGTATAGGAGACATCTTACTTGCACCCTGGGTACAAAACTAAATACAAGAGTTATGCAGTGGCATTATAAATATAAGTGTGAGCTCTTTCGTAGTGCGATCAATTACAATGTAATGGAGTGGGTTCCGTAAAATCACGGACTCCCTCACAATTGCCAGCTACTTACCCAGCATGTTGTTACATACGTATGTACCAGTGTCTAAGGAATTACGTAGTTTTTTTTTCTCTGTGTGCTTCGCACCGACATTAAACAATAATTTCAAAAGTTATATTTTTTTCCACACACACACACTCATACATACTTTCTCGTTTTCGCGTGGGGTCATTAAAAAAGAGTAAAATGAAGAACGCCTACATCGCTTATTATTATTATGGTGCCGTCTAACCGAACGGCGTGAGCAGCCAACATGAGATATTTTTCAAATAACTTACATTTTTGAACTTGTGATATCTTTCGAATGGAATGTTCAAATTGAATAATTCAAAAAGTTATATAATAAAGTTATAAAATGAGGATATTTAAATATAAATTCATTTATTTTGATAAAGATTAATTGCAAAGTATAAATAAAACATCTTTTATACCGGTGGCATTTATATACGCATATTTTAAAATGAAAAAGCACCTGTTGTGATATATAATAGTAGACATATTCTGTCGCGATATTTTTGTAGACAATTATGTTCTGCAAAGATGTTGTTTTATAATCAACTAGCGGCCAGTCCTGGCTTCGCACGGGTAGACATTACTCTTCGCAGCGTATGGGATGAAAGATATTTTATGGCTAATTTTTTTACACCTTCGGTTGGTTTTAATAAGAATTTCTACAGATTTCTATAGTAATCTAGTACTAAATATAGCCTATGTTACTCAGTGATAATGTAGCTTTCTAACTAAAAAGAATTGTTGAAATCGTTCCTGTACTTTTTGAGTTTATTTGTTACATACAAAAATACAAATCTTTCCTCTTTATAATATTAGTGTAGATAATTTTCGCAGCGCACGCGATGTAAGTTCTTTGGTAATTTTTACGAACTTCGGGTTACATTATTGAAGTATTAGTATGGATTCCTAACTTTTTTTAAATTTAATATAGGTTATGTTTATCGGAGATCATGTAGCTTCCCAATAGTGACATCAGAGTTTTTCAAATCGGTCAAGTAGTTTCGGAGTCTATTCAATGCAAATAAATAAACAATCAAATCTTTCCTCATTTTAATATTAGTATAGATTTAAAGTAACATGTACCAACATACCTACTGATGTGTATTAATTGACGGCCAATTTAAAATATCAGTAAAGTTTAAAGATTTGTTTTCGTGCTATGGTTAAATGTGAATATTGAACTATTGTACATTGCATGTGGCTGCTTTTTATGCTTAAGATTAAGAAAGGCTGTTTAAGAAAAAGAGAAATTAACATGTACTTCTAGGTTCCAGCTATAACTGTTACTGAAAGTCATAATCATCATCCCAGTTCATATACGTATTACATCCCAGCCGAGGTGTACGACCCCACAAACTAGAGTGATTTGGTCTTAGGCAACTACACTACGGAGCCAGTACGGATTGGTTGCCCACCTCTCGAGTTTTATAGCAGGGATATACAATTGCCTTACGATGTTTTCTTTCATCGAAATAAGTAAGACAACATATTTTTTCTTCTTATGTAGAACGGCGACGGGTACATTACTACACCTTTTCTGTGGAGTATGGCGCGTAAGTAAATTAAACCCGGTGTATGGGTATGATATTGTTTTAATTTAAAATATTTTAATCTAAAAATTGTCTATAAACTATAAATCTTCCATAATTTTAATACATATCGTCTTCTTTCAAGCTCTTTAGAATTTTCTGAAATGTAGATCTTTTGAAATTTGGCAACTCTTCATCTTTATTGACAGCTAGGAGTACTCTCTTATTTGAAGGTTTTTCGCCTTTTAACGAGATATCTCGAATTTTCTGCCGTATTGCACACTTAACACTCTCTGAGATTTTGTCAGAAATATTAGTTCTTTTTCCATTCTTTGGGGGATTAACTGTCCCAGTTGTTTTATATTCTTTTAATATTCTATATACAGAAGATGGTCCGATGCCCAATATAGCTGCCGTTTTGTCAACCATTTTTTTCCTGTATGGATATTTATCTTCAGGCCAAGTAGATTTCACGTACATGTAAAGATTAATCGTCATTGCCTTTTCGCGTGAACTTAAACTTGAATACTGTAACAAAAGAAAAAGTTTGTTATTGTTGTTTGTATTAGTTTATATATGAACATTTTGACAGATGAGGTGATATTCTTTTTAATTATAGGTATATTAATAATTCTATATATTTATAATATTTGCTGTATTTTTTTTTGTTCGTTGATATACAAACGAAATATCTTTATAACTTTTTACCTGACAGTAGATGTTTTTATTATTCTCGTATTTTACAATTTGTATATTTAAAATTAATAAAACAATCTAATTTATTTTTTTTCTAAAAATTTATACTGATTGGCAGAAATTAATTTTTTTTGGTTATTAGTTAGTTTAATCTCCATTCGTGTGTGTTTCAAGAACTTAATTCAAGGACAAAATTTTTGAAACAATATTTAGTTATTTCAATGACCAATTTATCTACTGTGAAAAAATACCTACTCAAAATGAAAAGTCAAGTTAATGAAAGCAAAGCTTAATTTATCATTAGAGATCGGATAATCGGATGCATATTTACCTAAAGTTAATTTTTGGCTCACAAATTATGGAAGCGGCTTTTTAAAATACATTTTGTTAAATAAAAATCCCGGGAAAATACGGGACTGCAAATTTAACGTAGTGATATTGTTTGAAAATTACTAAATTAGCACGTGGTATTAATTAAATAATTGAATAAAAAAACAGAAATGGTGAAAAATTTTATATAACAAAACAATAAAAAGCCGTTTCCATACTTTGTCTTAAACTAACATTAGGTAAATATGCATCCGATTATCCGATCTCTATTTATCATCTCCTCAAATATTTAAAATTTATAATTATTAAATGAACCGTTAATAATATATTTATTCCGCGACTTTTGCGACAAAAGGTTTTTAACAATATTATCTGCACCTGCTTTTTGTTTGTTTTATTTTTTCATTTCTTTCTTTCATATCGCTGTCTCTGTTCAATTTTATAAAAGTTTTCTTGTTAAAAATAAAATATCAAGTTGGTTTTATTCACCAATTTTTATTTTTAGATAGTATCTTTTTGATCTAATGCATAAGTCGGAGCCAGCTGGTTAAAATAGCCGTTCAATCAAACAGTTAGCCCTTTGACTGAACAACGCCATTCAACCATAGGTCTAGCTTATTAATTGAATATTTGAGTCGCTCAAAACGTTCAACAGCCGCCGTCTAATTTAATTAGTTCAGCGCTCACCACCGCAGCGCTAGGTGCGTTTTTAATCCTAATTTATATCCTAAATATTTTAGTTATAGACGAAAAATAGGTTCTTTTGTAATAATTATTTTTGATAACATTACCTACGTAGTTGAAATATATATAATTTATGCGATTAAGTTATAAATGCGTAATCAAACAACATGAAAAGGGGAGTAATTGATAATACGCCATATTGACTTGAATTTCAATGTTTAATAATAATACTAGACAATTTATGAATGAAGTATAATAGTTATCTGTATACGATGATACTTTATACATTATTAAGTAAAACTAAATTAGGTACCGAAAATTAAACTTACCCTTGGGCGTTTTATTTGTGAACTTGTTAGTTGTCGGGAGGGTCCGGGTTCCGGTTCAGACTCCATAGATGCAGAATTATTAATATTTTTATCATACGCAATAATTAATTGAATTATCAAACCGCAAAAGAATGAAAATATAGCTCTGTAGATTGGAACAAAACATGTAAACTATATCCGTCTTACGCGTTATGAGTACACCCACGAAATAGTCTGCGAAGAGCGAGAATTGCGTTCATTGACACCAACCATGTCAACTTGTCTCTTTCACACGCGTACGTAAATATACTTCTCCCGTTCACATAGTCAATATACTGTACAGATTTTGAGGTTTCAATATCACTGTAATACGGGGAAGGGGTTTTGTAGGCACACGATTTGAAGTTTTGTTAGTAAAATATTTTATTCACAAACATCATATATTTAAAAATAATTACAATTCCATCTAGCAGCGATACGAAAGGTCATTTACCTAAAAAACGACTGTGATGTTGACAACTTATATTTATCTCTTTCCATCTTGTGTATTTGTCGTATCGTCTCATTTTCGCAGCAAAAACATGACAGGATCAAGACCGGGTCGCCAATATTCGGGGGCCATTTTAGTAATAACAGGATTCATTCCATTTCGCAAAGCGCTCGTAGTGATTCAAGTTATTTGTTAAAATTTTTGTTGTTTATATAATTAATGTTATTTATTTATATTAAACAGATTTTACTTCTCCAAAAAGATTTTACTTCTCTAAAAAGAAACGTCCAAAGGTATGTACAGAAAACTTTAGTGTTTGCATTGATATTTGGATTTTATTAGTAACATTCATATATATCAACTAAAATCCAAATTAAAATAATTTAAAAGCAAAATAATATGAATGTTTTAAAAGAAAAAAAATTATTTACGAAACGTCTATTTGCTTTTGGTTTGCCAGATATTTTTAATACTACGAGTATATTATCTACCGACTCAAATGTATATTCTAATTTGTACTCTTGCTATTTCTAATGACCTTGCATTGGTTTTATTTACTCATAGTCACTTGCACTGTTAAAAACATTAAATTGATTTTTCTTTAAAGTTGGCTCTATCATGTTCTATACATAAGAAAAGAGACAGTCACATTAAACATACGATTCGCGCTTACTGTTTGTATTGAACCAACAGTCCTGACTCACTTTACCACCACATACATATAGGAAAGAAGGAAGAAAGGTTCTTCCTTTTTCTACTCTTCTGGAAACACTGCTTCTTGAAAGATGTTATTGAACTTTAACACTGAAATCTAATTAGGTGTTCGACATTGGACGCTGGAGATCAGTCTCTGCGTTGTATCGAAAACTACACCAAAAAAAAGAAATATGAGGAAAAAGAATTGCTATTTAAGTGCGACAAACTGTCGTGAGATGTATGACTAGACAATGTACGATTGTGGAAACTTCTGGCGAAGCTACCATCATATAGAATCCCCGAGGGACTCTGCAAATGGATAGCCAGCTTCCTGGATGGTAGGAGCATTAAAGTCGTCGTTGATGGCTGCTGCTCGAAAACCATGCCCATAAATGCTGGCGTTCCACAAGGTTCGGTGCTCTCCCCGACACTGTTCATTCTGCACATCAACGATATGTTGTTCATTGAGAATATACATTGTTATGCAGATGACAGCACGGGTGATGTGCGGTATACCAACCACCAGAACGTCCCCCGGATGTCGCTACATGAAAGACGGTTGCAACTTGTGTCTGAAGTCGAGGACTCTCTAGGGCGAGTGTCGGAATGGGGTGCAAAGAACTTAGTCAAGTTCAACCCCACGAAGACACAAGTGTGCGCGTTCACTGCGAAGAAAGACCCATTTATCGTAGTGCCTCAGTTTCAGGGAGTCGCTCTTCGTATGTCCGAGTCTATTGGGATTCTAGGTGTGGAAATTTCAGCCACAGTGCAGTTCGGGAGTCATTTGGAGGACAAAGCCAAAATGGCAAGTAAAAAATTGGGTGTTCTCAACAGAGCAAAGCGGTACTTCACGCCCAGTCAGCATCTGATGCTTTATATAGCTTAAATACGGCCGCATATGGAGTACTGCTCACACCTCTGAGCTGGAGCCCCCAAATATCAACCCTACCCTCTTGACTCCCTGCAAAGGCGTGCTTTTCGTATCATCGGTGATCTCAATATTACGGCCTCAACAGAGACCTTGGAGCAGCGGAGAGACTTTGGCTCTCTCTGTGTTCTTTATCAATTCTTTAACAGAGAGTGCTCTGAGGAACTATTTGCAATTGTGCCTTCGTCACCTTTTTACCATCGCACCACCCGCCACCGCAGTAGAGTTTATCCATATCACCTGGAACCGATTTTGTCTAGTACAGTTGGGTTTCAGCGTTCATTCCTTCCGCGTACATGCAAACTCTGGAATGAGCTCCCAGCTGCGGTGTTTCCTGAGTGCTACGATATGTCTAACTTCAAACGAAGCTTAAAAAGAGTATTTCTCTCCAGGTAGGCACCGGCTCAGCTGTCCATGAGCGATGGTTACCCACTTACTATCAGGTGGGCCATTTGCTCTTCTGCCACCGTATGCAATAAAAAAAAAAGAAACTTCTGATACCGAGTTACCCCTTTCCCCGCATGATTCTGCAAACTTACGTAGAGTATTTAGTATATCCGCTAATGAAATTAAGAAAGCAAAAGATATCAATAGCATTAAAGTAGACTTTCACAATCTGACAGAAAAGTTAGAAGAGTTGAAAGATTTAGACGGTCGAATTAGTGACCTGACTATTGATATTAGTACAGACGAAGAATTTGAGATAGATTTTGATGAATGTGAAAGTATCAAAAGATTTTATAGCATAAAAGTAAAAATAGAAGAATTGCGATTGGAACAAGAAAAATATTTGAATACTTCCTCGACATCAAAACAAGATTTTCATCGTCATCGTAAAAACATCAAGCATCCACAGATAAAGCTAATAAAATTTGACGATAACCCGAAAACTTGGCTGTCCTTCTGGGGACAATTTCGAAAAATTGATGAAGACGATAATTTAGAACCAGAAGATAAATTCCAGTACCTCATACAGGCAATGAAGGAGGGATCGAAGGCAAGAGAGATGATAACCAGTCACCCCCCGTCAGGCGAAAATTACAAGAGGGCATTGGACCAGTTGAAGGGTTGATTCGCTAGAGAAGAAATACTTATAGACACTTACGTTAGGGAATTATTAGGTTTTGTATTGTGTCAAGCTAAAGGTACGACTATGGATATAAGATAGCTTTATGATAAATTAATGACATACTTATGTGCGTTAGAGTTACTTAAGGTTACAAAAGAAAAATATAAGGCTATGCTATATCCACTAGTTGAGTCTGCACTACCCGAAAACATTTTATTAGCATGGAATAGGTCAAAACCTATAGATGATGTAGATGTAGGCCAATTAATGCAACTCTTAAATTTTCTTAAAATAGAGGCTGAGACAGAAGAGTGTATACGTTTGACACGTACCAACTTTGATCAGTTTAATATTTCTAGTAGCGTCGACGTGCTAACTGCAGTATGCTTAATTTCGAAGGAGGAGGTGGGTTCCAATATGCAAGGTAAAGATTTTTGCTATTTTTGTGAAAGTACAACACATTCAGTTTTACAGTGTAATAAGGGGTATAAAATGTCCTTGGATCAAAAAAAGGTAGTTGTGAAAGAGAAAGGGGGATGTTTTATATTGCGTAAAAGTCATATAGCAAAATACTGTAAGACTTTTGTCAAATGTCTGTCATACAGTAGACGTCATGTAGTAGTATTTTGCCCTAAACTTCATAGTACAGATAAATCAAAAGATTCCAAGTAAAACACTGCTCTTTTATGGGTAGATATGATTCTGCAGACCTTGATAGGTGAAGATTTTTCATACACAGGTACAAAAAAAAATACGAGTCTTGTGTGATACGGGTTCTCAACGCTCTTATATAAAATCAAGTCTCGTTAAGGAGCTTGGCCTTAAAATTGTAGATAATGAAAGCTTAGTCTATGCACTATTTAGTGATATATCCAAATCTGCCGAAAATCACAACCTAAAAAATTTTAATGTAAGATATAAGTATATGCAAAAGCCGCGACAAGTTTTTAGATGTAGATTTAAGAAGGAATATTTAGCTTTACTTAAGACTAGATGGAAAGAGAAAATAAGGGAGATAAAAAATGAGATATAGTACTAATTAATAGGGTACTTCCCTCTATATTAGAAAAGATATAAAAGCATATAACTATGATAGCTTATGCATTAATTAGTCGGAACCATCATGTTTAAGTACATAAAATAACAAAAATAATATAAAAATTAGTTTCAAAGTATTCACCTCTTTAAACAAGAGCGAAACATAGGCCGCCATGTCGTGACGTCATAAGGTACTGTAAACTTATGCGTGGCAATGTCATTATGAATCATAGTACGTATAAAGCCGCAAAACAATAAAAAAAGAAGTTTGTAGGTTGCTTTTTCAATGTAAGAGAACGTTATAAATACGTAAGTTAAATTGAAATCGCATGTGAATCACACTATGGAAAGCAGTTTTGTAAAAGGAGATAGTACGAATATACCAAAAATAAATGCATTAATGGTCGGAAAATTCTTTGCTGCAAATCCCGACTTTTGTTCTGTCGAGATACGGAGTATTAAAACATCGATGTCAGTATTATTTTATTCCTTTATTAGTTATTTATATATAAAAGATAATAACTCATTTTTAAATTATAAATATAATAATACATAGCATCAAACATAGAGCTTTGTTTATTATTTACATGCCGTATTGACGTCATCGCTACAGAGTAACAACTCGTGCGGCGCCTTCGTCTAATTACGCGCGAAATTTTAAAATATTAAATTTTAATGTAATTTGTAGAGTGTATAAAATTTTTAGATTTTTATTATATGGTTTACTGACATGCAAGGATCAAATTAAGATTCTTTTCAAAAAAGAGATTAATTCCCTATTAACTGCATTGAAAAATTAGAGTCCCTCCTCGATATAATATGACTTGATAGAATGTAATATAAATATTTATTTTTGTTGTAAAAGAGTATTTTTTTTGTTTTTGTTTTAAACGCAGCTTACAAACGTTTTTTTCTTTTTGAGGCCGGAGTGTGTGAATAACTTTTTATATAATACTTTGTTGAATTTCGAACTATTGTGACGTTGCTATGGAGATCATATATTTTGTTATTACTTGAAATTATATGCTAGAAGAACTTACGGAAAATGTTTTAGTTAAGATTTACAATAAATCAAGTATTACAATAAATTTATAATAGAATTAAAATAATTATTAGTTTTACTGGCGTATTTTCACTGTAGAGGAAAATTAGTTTAAAGAAGATTCCCTATACTAATATTGCTACGAGTTATATGACTGCTGGTTCATTTATGGTGATCGTTTAATTTTTATTTTTGTTTCGTCTATCGACCTTTATAGGTAGGTAAATATATCTTGACTTAATGAAATATAACCAAAAACTAGGTGCAAATGAATCTATTAAATGACAAAAGATGTTGTAGAAGTTGTAAATCTGTCTTGCGCACACAAATTTTAAGGAGTAATTACAAGTAATCTTTTGTAAAGAGAGTTGTAAAGTATTTATCTATCTAAAAAGGGCCACTTTCTATCAGTATCCGTGTGATGTAGGCTCGCGAGGCTGAACGGCAGTGGCGGCGGCGAGATAGCCGGCACACAAACCGCACGAAAGTTGATAAACTGCCTATCCATACATTGATATTTGTGTGAACCACACATTTTGTCCCCTTAATAAAAAGTTTCCTGACTGCAATTATTCCTTTTGGATGCAGAAGTTCCAAAACCTGATTATCCGTAATCTGTCATCAAATTGAAAATTAATTAATTCGGTCATGATCACAATTTAATAGTCTTTCTTTCAATTATATGAACATTTACTAATTTTCTAGGCTGGTCATCAAGACCTTAAGATATATTCATGTGATATTTTATTTCCAGAAGGATCCACTCTATCTATAATTATATATCTATCATATACACATACCTATTTCTTACTTACTCACTTATTTCTTACGGATATTTGTCCCGGCCATCTTAAGAATGTGTTGAAAATGATCCGTTTAAGTGGGAAATAAAAGAAATAACGATAAAAAGTAAAGCAAAGTAAAATAATAAAAGAATTTATATAATGAAATCCGCATAATTCTTGGATCTCTAAGTCTTATCTCTATTTCGTGTTTTCGTAAACATGTTATTATCAATATATATATATCTGTAAATGGAGGGAGAAAGAATATCACTATAGAGATTGAACGTCAGTTAACAGACAAAGGGAGTGTCAATATTGGTTTGTATGGGCGCTGTTTACCGGCTCGCTCCCTAGAATCCGACTATACCACATAATAATGAAGCCACGCGATTGTCTCGCAACAAAGAGCCGAGTGAAAGGTAGCCTCAGTTCTTGAATGTATTGACAACGCTAAAGTATTTTTTAACAATTCGCGTGTTTTAAATCGATTAAAATATTTGCATTTTGCATAAAATGGCATTTTGGGTTGATCCTGCTGTTCCCTCGGCCCCTTACCTTCCTCAACATCTCTTAGTAAAGACGTTTTTCAACATTATTGCATATTGACTGCTTAGAGACCATGTTAAGCAGCTGTTTCCCGAATTGAACATTGTCCCAGTGCATTTGGATTATACACTTACACAAAACTAAAAAAGTTGCAACAATAATTTTCTGTTATCAGTAAACAATGTTTTACCTATAGGTAATTTAATCCACATCTCTTTCTCTTCTATCTCTTTTTCATCTCTTCATTCTCTCTAGATAAGATATGGTAGCAAAATTAGTTTTACATTTTGATAAAAACAATTTTATGTCTTTAAGCGTTTTGGTTTTAGGGGCTATTGCAAACTATCTTCTTATTTTCCCAGGCTATTGAAAAGAAAGGAAGACAAAATTAATATTATCATGTAATAAAGATTTATTATTATTAAAGACATGAATCTTTGTCATTTTACCAAAATATTTGTACAATCTAAATATATATAGATTTTCGTGTAATAAGATTTTGTTGCGCCTATTTAGCTATTCAAATTCGACGGTTTTTTATCGTTTATATCGTTTCATAACAATGTTTAAGAATCCATTTTCATTGTAGTTTTAATTAATTACATTGTGCGAAACTTCCATTGAGGTATTCGGATTAGGATTCTGTAACCTATTTAAGCTGTATATTTAGAACTCCCATTTTTTGGCTTTGTATTTCTGTGCTTTTGTGGTAGTAGCCATTAATATCAATTATAATTATATAGCGTAGCTATTCAACGTATGACTTACTCTACTTTTAATAATATAAAAGTATTTTAAAGACACACAAACATAATATGTATGCATAAAAGGAATGAATTTATATATTTATTATTATTTATTTTTTATTATATTTTAAAGGTACCGTACCTTAAAGCCGTAATAATAATATGTAATGATGAAATAAGGCAATGACGCTGATGCTGCATAGTTTGTTATAACCGGGGTGTATTATTAATTATTGAAAACTACGAAAAGCTTTATTTACATCAAAAATGTACTCGTTGTTATGTAAGTGTGGATCAAAAACATTTATATCAAGTGTTTGATACAAGTAACTATGGGTGCTTGTGCTTGACCCTAAGCTCTGAAAACCAATATTTTCAAGTAATCTGACTCTAAAATGAAAGCAAAATATTTTAATAAAAAATACTTCTCACATTCACACCAATTACCGTCTAGCCCTTAATTTAGGCGCATGGGGTCAGGGCAACTTGAAATTGCAAAAAATATGTTTTAGTGTTTAGAGCGCGCTCATGCTCTTATTAGCTTCCTCATTCCTCGCGAGGTACCCAAATTAGTCGCGTCCAGAACATCAACGCGTGTGCTGCGTATATCCCTGCTGTCTAGAGTGCTGACCCCATGCGACCAGTTACATTTTTTGGCGGAGGTAAGTTTTTAATTTTGGGCTTTTTTTTAGTTTATATTGATATATTGTTTATTATTTTTCTTTCTATGTGAGTATTTTTACACTGAGTGATTATTTTATACATTTCTGGGCTTATATTAATCCTTTTACCTTATTTTTCAGTTTTATACTGATTCAAAATGTCTAACGAAAAACAGATATTGCAGTGGCTGGAGGAAGTGTCTGGAGTGAACCGACATTCCAACAGAATTTTTAACTAATAAAATAGACCTACACATAGTTAAGTTTTCGTATTTCATAGTTAAATAACTATAATTTTATATATCCCTATCCAAAGAAAGCCGTAGTTTTACTTTCCGCCATGCACAGCGATAACGCCATCGACGAAACAGTTAGAGCTCAGAAATCAAAAATAATTACATATTACAATAGCACCAAAGGTGGTGTACATTATAATGACCAACTTTGCAGTAATTATAATGTTGGTAGAAGAACAAAAAGATGGCCACTGGGTGTATTTTTTCATCTTACAAACATAGGTATCAACGCATTTGTCATGTACAAAGCGAATACTGATAAGAGTATGAGACATACAAGACGGATTTTTTGAAGAAATTAGCAGCAGCACTTGTGGAAAATCACTAAAAACGTCCCATATAACTATGTGCTGTACCAACAACAACAAAGAAGGAGAGAGAGAAAGTCTTCGTGAAGTTCATGATGTTGATGCAAAACAGAAGAATTTGCTGATGAGACTGAGTATTTGTATTTTTAAGTTCATCTTGGCCATGCAAAAAGTATGTGTTTAAAGAGAGGTTACATTTTTTTATTAAGTATAATGTTCCAGTTATGTTTTTGTTCCTTAAAGTTGATTATATTAAAGAACTTTATTAATCACTATAAAATACATTAAGTTTTATTTATTTTTGACACTCCTTTACCAATTTTTTTTTGGTGTCACTCTATACTCTTTGCGATTAATTGGGTGATTTTTTTGATGCTTCTAGTTAAGAGCTAGCCCAAAGTAAGCAATGTAAGGCTTGGGTTATGGGATCTAGGGTAACGGATAGACATACATAATGTTTAATAGAAATATATTTTAGCAACCGTTACTAAGGCACAAATGCTTGCATTTATTACACGATCACACAAACATCTACACCACTGGGACTCGAACCCGGGAACTCAAAGCTGGCGACACCTTGAAAGAAAGTACTAACCACTATGCTAGGAGGTCGTCCAAAAATAATATCCACAGTTAACTTCAATATAAATAATGAAATGAAAACAAAAAATAAATAAACAATGCATACTTAAGGAAATTTTGTAGTTGTATAATTTTGTAGTTACAAGTGATAAATTATTATAAATAGTTAGGTTACCTCATATTAATGGTCTTCCAATATGTTTTAAAAGCGGTCTAACGAATCAAAGTGCAAAATGAATTATTTTATATTTTTCATTTGATACTGATATCACTACGATTAAAAACAAAATGTAGTTTGCCATTAATATTCGGTACTCATATCGTAAGACTTGTAAGTACTTGTATATATCCTCGCAGGCCTGGTGACAGTTGGAGGGAAAAGGTCCTCGAGTGAAGGGCATATGCTGGGAACTGCAGAGTCGGTGGGTTTCGTCTGAGGTGGATCAATAATTTGGTTATAATTGTTAGACGATGTTGATCAGCGTGGAGATGCTTGAGGGAGGCCATGTGACAGTGGCTGTGCAGCAGTGGGTGTTTGCCTGAAACGACGATCGTATCGAATTTGATGAAATTATGCTATTTCTATTCATTGAAGTGAATAAAAATTTATAATAATAGAAATTATTAAATTCAAATATTATTTACGTTAACTTTTTTTTTTAACGGTGGCTATTTATAATTTACCTTTATATTATCATATTGGTAGATTACATTTTACATCATTGTTTTACTATGTCGGACGAGCCATACTGTAACATTTTTTACTTTATTTAGAACTCCTACTGTTGTTAGCTGCGGATGTTATGGGCATGCAGCTGTAATGCAGATATGAAGGGGAAGTGTAAGATGGAAAGAGCGGGCAAGATGGACACTATTTACCTATCGCAAACCGCGCAGTAATTCGCCTGTGCCACGTCTATGTACACAAAAATAAGTGGTCATGTTGTGTCTATGTCTGGTGACACAATTCGGCTCGCGCCACCTAGCGCCTTGTGCACGTGTTTTGTATTTTCGCGCCGAATTATTACGAAATCAGTGAAATTTTAAAGTGCAATTACTCATACAAAGTAAGTAATATTACTGTTTTGTTTTTATATACACTGACTCTTAGGGATACATTAAAAGATAAAAAGGATTTTTAAAGCGTTGATTTTATTGTTAATAATGAGCATCTTATATAGTTTCTATGATTCCCGCGTGCAATTGTTTTGATTAATATCTTTTTTATAACTGATTGATAATTATTTTCATTATAGATGGTATATAAGAAAGAGTAACATTGGATCTTGGACTGAAGAAACAATGCAGATGGAGTTGAATGAAGCTGTAATTGAAACAAAAAGAGAAAACGCTCAGCTTCAATGAAATATGGAATTTCGATCGGAACCTTAAACCTCAGATCAGAAAAATATCGCATAAAAAATCTAGGTAGTAGTATCAAAGTGTAGCATCTGTTCTTTTCAGCCCAAAAAAAAGGTAGGTTTCAAACAGGTTTTCAAAAGATCTTGAGATAAAAATTTGTGACCTTTACCATTGAACGTGAACGTCTCCAACAATTAGCTTATGATGTGGTGGTGTGTGGTGACAAAACAAAATTCCGCATCTATTTACATGTGAGAAGTCTGAGAGAGCATGGCTTAACGGATTTATGAAGAGACATCCCCAACTAACCATAGGACACCGGAACCACACAGCTTAACTTGTTGTTCTGCTTTTAATCGCACACAAGTGAATCGGTTCTATGATAACATGGATAGTCTCTAAACCTCCTCGAGTAACTTCTATAAAAGGCAAAAAACAAGCCTTTATATTTTGCTTTCCATTTTGCTTTCAGGATTAGGGCAAGATGGATTTTTTTCTGACCTTGTTTCATAAGTCCTCAAAAATTTTATACCCAATTTTATAAATACGTAAGATCTCTCCGAAGATAAAAGACAAAAAATATATACATTTTAATTTTTTAATATAATAATTAATTATCTCTTATAAGTTACACTACAATTGCACAACTGGCTTTGGTTTTATATTGCTTAGGAACATCAAGCATCAGTTCAAGTAAAAATTATACAGGAAGTTCACAATTTGTACACAGGAAAAAAATTATATTGATAACATTTTGGCATTGGACATGATACCATGTCTTACAAAACTGGCATTCAATCCATTCCCTACCATTTTTAAGTGCAACGTCTTGTTGAAAAGAACCTTTACAACTTCCACAGATGTTTGAGTCTATGACATAGGCGGTCTCATTAGGTTTTGGCTGAGGTGGATTTGCTGCATAAACATTGCCTTTTTTTACTTGACCCCATTTGTTTGGTTTCTTTTTCTTTGCTTTGGGAATGTGCAGCAAATTTTGTAATAATTTTGAAGACAAATCGTTAAGCCTAAGTGACGAGTTAACATTCTGGTTAGATCACAGAGTATGCATTTGACACGCAACTTTTATAATTTCTGACAAGCGTTTGGATACACGTATCATGCACCAGGATATATTGTGAACCTTACAAATAGCGCCATCTATCACAAAGGCTTAACAACTGTGAATTTATTGAGTAACTTCGTTCTAAAGGACATATTATAATCTATTACAGAATTATTGCATATCACCGATTAGCCAAGTTTTGCCCTACTATATTGTACTTCCCCTACTTGGCAGAGGTGTATTAGTCGTCTATTTCTTTTTCACGGTTCTACTACATATACACAGGAAGAAACAAAATGATGACGTTGAAGGCCCATGTAGATGCTAAAACCTCAAATCACAGATGTATATTAGCGGTATACTTACAACACGGCAATTGACGGAGTCATAATAAAATAAACTACCGCACGCTTGCAATGTTGGTATAGTTTGAACTTATGGTCTACAGACCTATGTATATATGTGGATGATAGTATAAAATACTCTGTACTCTCTCATATAGGAAATCATTATACTTTCTTTTTAGTTCTTTAGGGCTTCATTTCTTTATCTTATCATTAAATTATGTTCTAAATTTCCATTTAGTTCCATTGTCATGCGGAGGGATATTAAAACGTTACCGTGACTTCTTGATCAATGATTGAGTGATTTATTTTTCTTTTAAGTGTAGACTAGTGACAATTTCTACTATTGCTTTAAACGTAATAATATTACACCTAAAATCCGTTACGACGTGTCATTTAAGGAAATAAAATCAATTTTTGTCAATTACGTTGTAATAAGTCATTAAAAACAAATGAGTGATAAGCTTGAAACATGTGACTGACATCAATTCACTATGTCCATGAATCTCTCGAGCCGATAAGATGCCAATGATCATATTGTTTATTTTCCCATATTATTTATTAACGCCGGTGAGTCGGTAGTCTCACATTGTACGTATTGACAATATTGTTTACAATGAACCGGAACAATACAATCATATAGTATGTGTTATTTATGATGCAAAAAAACGTAAATATAACATCTTAGTTGCAAAATGAAAGGCGGAGAAAGCAAACTGTGATATATTACTAGATATTTACTAGATATTGCCAGATATTTCACTTTGGGATGTAATATACATATATGTTACCTCCCAAGATTTATTTGAAAAATAGACAAGTTTGACTGAAAATTATCGTTTATTATTGGTTTAATCCGATTCCAATCGCATCACTAGCACTATCACTTACAGAACGGATAAATTGGTCGACTGCACTTTAGTTAACGTGCATCGTTCGTTATCTTATGTGTTACTGCAGAAGAAATAGCTGATGCGATATTTGTAAGATAATGACTTTGAAGGTGATATAATAAATTTGGATAAGTAGTTTTTTTACTATTGACAAGTTTACGATATGTTCTCAACATAACACTATATTCGATGAGAATAGCAAAAAGCTGCTATCTAGCGATCATTGATCCTATAGAGATTCATTATATTGCTATCACCGTTTAAAAGTCGACCTTTATTGATAGTAAAGTTAAATTTTGCATCAATGAATAGGGTAGAATTTTAATACACGTAACAATTTAATAGCAACTATTGGATTAGGAATGCATTACTCAAAATGAAGTAATAATCTTATCTTACAGCTTGTAAGTAATATATATTTCGTACCAGGAATCTTTTAGCGCAACAAGAATAAGTAGTGGATAATTTATGTGTTAAATAACAGCACAATCGCTGTCAGCCACGAGTCGTGAAAGCAAAACATCCACTCCGTTTGTTTCTAAACATTGTGTGTAAATTCGTGTCGATAAAAGCAAATACTCGCACATGTGATTATTGGTTGTTTATGCGTTTCGTGGTTTGTGGCCTTCCTACTACTCGTACATTACCAGAAAACCTTTGTTTCAATTCTATTTGTCATATTTTGTAGCAGTACTCTCAAACAAGGTATAAGGTAATATGCTAATAAATATAGTAATAGTCAAGAGAAAGTCGTGATATTATTAACAGTATTGCAAAATTAAATCTGTAACGTGTTCAAATTGATTTTAACAGAGATTTCATCAAGTAATTAATCGGATTTGTTCCTAATAATAAGTAATATCTATTCGTAATTCCTACGAAACTAATAAGTAAGTTGTGTAAATGAATCTTATGAATGTTAAAATACTTTTGGACTGTTTTGACGCTGCTCGCAATAAGGTTGATTTTCTATATATACTTGAATGTTACTACTACTGTATATTCTGATCAAACTATTTTGCTATAATTTAATCTTTTAATTGCTATCATTACGTATATAGTTAAAAAATTATTGAACGTATAGTAAAACTATATACTTGGATAGGCGAAAGTGAGAAATCATAAAGCCAATATTTAAGTTGTTGTTGATATTTAAATTTGGTTTACCTGCACGGATGATAGATTTTATTTGTCTTTGCATTTATACACTCCAATTTTCATTGATAGTCATTGAACGCAATTAACAAAGTTCAACAATCAAAGTATATAATATTGTAAATAATATTTTATGTAAACTAATGACAATTATTTTAAGACACGAGTGAGTAATACAAGAAGTAGCCAAGTATAGATTAGATCCACTGAATACATACTGTCCTTAAGGCAAGTTAAGACTACTGGGTCAACAGAAGGCACAACATCATATTTGACTAATTGACAATGGAACCACAAATGTGGGTCTAGTAGCTTTGTATGGCGTACACCACGGCAAGATTTTGTGTATATCACGAAAACCACTGTTATTGCGAGCGTTATAAAAGTGGTCCAAAAGTTAACTGTATAGCTTGATGAGACGTACGTACTGACCCAACATTATCGTAGGTTATAATATAAATTAATTTAATGTAATGTTATAGGTCAGTTATTAAACTATAATAGGTATTTGCCTATTTTATTGCCATTTAACATGCCATGTAACATGTGAGAATATCTATAATATTTAAATTTATAATTTAAGTTTCATTACTACTTTTGCACACATAAAAATATAGTGAAAAGAATAACAAAGAGACTTTATACTAAATTCTATTTAGCTATAATTTGATAGAGTCAAACTGTACTTTCTGTACTAACTTTTAAACTATCGCGTTGCATGTTGATAATAGTATTATTCCGGGAATTAACGCGAAACATGCATTTTACCTTTATTGGCTCTATATACGTAATGATAGCATGGCATCGCGGGTTACTTCAGGAGAATTGTTTGACATGGTGCCTACGGGCACATTCTAGCGCTTTAGCGCAGCGCTCGCTGGCAGCAGAGTGTTCCTCTTCACACAGTGGAGCTTCAGTGGTTATGCCCACAGCAAATCAGTGCAGGTGGTTATGCACAGAAATTAGCGCCTGCGCATGCTCCGATTATAGAAGGAGTTATCTGCTGAGGTTTACCCGGAGAACATAGTATGAGGTTCTTTAAGAAGGGAGCTTAGCATCAGGCAAGTTGAAAACTTTAAATAATAATAGGTTTTAACTTATTATTTACTCTGATTGAATATGCAGGAGTAATATTATTATTAATAACAACAAATATGTTGTTTAATTGAATAATGAAATATAATATGATTATAATTAATTATTCTATGAAATTATGTGTACTTACTCGATGTAGATATGACTGCATGTAAGCTACGGTAAAAAATTATTCTAACATACTTTTATATTCTATCTTGCATTGTATATATATATATTATATATATATATATATATATATATATATATATATATATATATATATATATATATATATATATATATATATATATATATATATATATTTATTACTATAATAAACACAATATGTTTAATTATGAATCTTATGTTTATGAATAGACTTAATGTCCATCTTCCCCGACTCGGCGGGTGTGACAAAATATCTTTTCACATATCTTATGATGTGGTCGAAACACGACTCGAGTTATTAACCCTTTCGCCTTTTAGCAATACATACACTAATGTAGATGGTAGATAAAATATGTGTTACGTTATAATTTCTTATTAGTATTTTTAGGTTATATCTTTAGCGAGTAAGTCTCATGTCGAAGGAACGAATAAAAGTTTATCTATTTATAATACATCCTTAATTTACCAACTATTATATTATTATATTTTTAAATGTATACTCGTACCTAAGGGAATATACCGCTATTATATTTGTGTATAGTACCCGAATCGTGGAATAAGAGCCGCCACATATTACATTATAAAAAAAAATGTAGAAGTGTTTTAAACATGTCCAATTTTTTTAATGGCGCCGTGTACTCGTGCATAACCTATTTATTAAAAATACACGAATTACATTTTGTACATACATGCTATAAAAAGGTCGCACAATTTGGACACTCCATTAATTTAAACATCTAGAAAGTTAACCTGGTGTAACTTTACACATTTTATGCCGTTTTTAGTAAAGATCGTAAAATACTGTTTCATAAACTTTTATGTTGTTGTTTAAATTGTGTGAAGTAAACGATTTAACCATTATTTACGAGGGCATTTAAAGACATCGTAAATATATGTTATGTAAAATATGAACCTACTAAATCTAATCTCTTAAACTTGGTCAATGGGACATGAAAATACAAATATTTAATATAATGGTCAGATTGTAAATGTTAAAGTTAAGATTATGTGAAAGTTAGGTTATTGTGACAGCGGATCTGTTAATAGTATATTTAATATGCAGACTGTATTGAGTATTCCAGTTTAGTAAGTTTAACTGTAAAGATATTAACGAACTTAAATTAATTTTAAGTCAAACCAAGAAATATTTTTTTTGGGACATCTTTGTTTTCTATTTTGTGTGTGTGTCACTTTAGTGATTGAGACTTTACTCACAATATTCACATTCTAAATTCAAATCACTTTTTTATCCCTCAAGTTCACTAGCTTGAGGGATAGTTGATAGTTATTGCGACAATATTTTGTATGAATACCATTTGTTCTTAGTGCTGCAGCTTTCGATTTTTATCAAAATAATGATACCAGTTATGTTCTCTTTATGTGGAAAAGGATATAAAATCATTATAAATCGCGATGATTTAATTAAATAAAATTAAATAATTAATATATTGACAATTATTATAGTGACTGTTTACATAAATGTTAAGGAACAATTAAACAATCACAGTATCTAGGATTCATAATAAATGGTTGTAATGATTAACATAAGATACATGACATTTGCAGTCACCAACAAGTAAGTTAATAAGGTGACTATATAATTTAACAAAGTTTTGAGTACATATCAATAAATAAATAAAAATAAATATTCCTTACACTTACACCAATTAATCAAGCCCAAACTAAGCTCTGAAAGGCTTGTGCTATGGGATCCAGGGTAACGGTCGATCCGTTATACATATGTAAATATTTTTTATAAAAATATATATCAGCAACCATAACTAAGGTACAAATACTCGCTTTGATCACATAAACATCTGCCCCCACCGGGATTCGAACCCGGGACCTCAGAGATGGGGACACCTTGAAACCGGTGTCTGTCCACTCGACTATGGAGGTCGTCTAACAATGTTCCATTAGAACCCATAGAAAATTAACAGCTACCGTTTTGTTATATATACTTTTTTGAACAATTGACTTACCAACCATTAATGAAATCAAATAATATCCTTGATTATCTGGACACTTATATTTAGAATTACTGGCTGCCTTTCTGGACCTAGGATGCTTTGCTAAAGATTTGATTGTTTATCAAATTTTTAAAAAATCTTATAATAGCAACAGTATATATTAATAAGATGGGGGTGTCAAATAAAAAAAACCGAATTAGTTACTGCTACCAGTAATGATTAAGTTTTGATTCAACTACCTTACTTCAATAAGAAACTACATATCTGCCCAGTCTCTACATTGAAGTTTTTCTTAGATTGTTCTCAGAGCTTGATAAATAATATATCAAATAATTGTGGAAAATTATTTATTTTATAGAAGATGCTAACAATCAATCTTTAAGTCGTTGGATCTGTATCGTGTCGTAATAAAGAAAATAATAGTATAGTTGAGATATAAAAACGTAATTATAACATGCCTTTATACGAGGGCTGCTACTTATGTATCCGGAATAGAAAAATTAAACAAACGTATATGGCAAAATATGGGTTTATTGTAAATATTGGTATTTGTTTATTGTTCAAAGTATTCTCCGCGATGATCGATTTGCATACGTTGAAACCAATTTTTATAGCATTTTTTCCACTCTGATTGCGGTATCTCTGAAACGTGCTGTTTGAAGGCGTCGACGGCATCTTCACGGGTCGAAAATCGTTGACCACGTAATTTATTCTTTACATTTGGGAATAAATAGAAATCATTGGGTGCCAAGTCTGGGCTATACGGTGGATGACCCATCAATTCTATTTTTAGACCCTCCAAAAATGTATTTGTTTCGAGTGATGTGTGACAGCTGGCATTGTCGTGGTGTAGAATGATTCTGCGTCGCTTGTTGTTTTTACGTATTTCTTCAAATACTTCCGGCAAACAAATGATCATGTACCACTCCGAATTGACCATTTCACGATTCTCCAGTGGTATTGTAGCCACATGACCATTAATACCAAAAAAGCAGGCCACCATTTGCTTTAAAGTCGTAGGATTCGGCTCATTTTGAAACACCCAAACTGTAGATTGTTGCTTAGTTTCGGGATCGTACGCATAGATCCAAGATTCATCACCTGTGTAGATGTTATAAACAGATTTTGAGTCACCTCCGTTAATTTTTTTTAACATATTCTTGCACCATTTGACACGAGCTTCTTTTTGATGCTGAGTTAAGTTGTGCGGTATCCAACGCGAACAAATTTTTTTTACGAACAACTGTTCATGTAATATTTTATTAATGCTTGTCATACATATGTCCAGAGTAGCCTCTATCTCGCGATACGTAACATGACGGTCTTGCATAATTAGTTTTCGTACAGGTTCAATGTTTTGTGGCACAACGACTGATTTCGGGCGACCTTCCTTAACTTCGTCCGTGGGCTTACTCCGTCCACGATTAAACTCATTAAACCAGTGATACACAGTGGTTTTTGATGGAGCTTCAACACCAAAAGTTGAAGTTAATTGATCTACGCACTGTTGTTGCGTTAAACCACGTCGAAAATCGTAATAAATCATAGCACGAATATTTTCACGTGAGAGTTCCATCATTTCAGCGATATGACATTTTAAACCCATCAGAAATTTTACCATGGAGGTCATATATTGCGTTTGAAAATGTTGAAATCCAGATTCCGGATAATTAAGTATAGCAGCCCTCGTGTATATTAGCTAGAATTTGAACTTTTTATATTTATATAAAAATGTATATGGTGTAACAATAGATTTAATACTTAAGGCAGGTTGGTCATCTAAGTCTCAGGTTCTTGTAAAGCCTTAGAAAGATGATTGTATTGAACAAAATCATTATTATGTAAAAAAAATCAGGTATAACAATAGCAAAATAATTACTATTTAACTATTAATTGCTTTAATTAAATAATATCAATATTTTAAAAGTTTATTGAGTTCTTAAGTTCTATTATAGCCACGAATGCGTATTTGTTAAAATTTTTAAGATATCTATTTTTTGATTATGTTATATCCTAAAATTAACCAATCAAATCTGTCGTAGAACAGTAGACTGATTGACCTTAGCAATTAAGAAGGTCTTAGATTAATGTGTACTTTTATCATAAAAACGTTGATTCTGATTATTGCAGATATATGAATAACGATATGGATAATCCCCATTCTATTCACGGTACATTTAACAAAAACCTATCTAAAAATATTGTATACTTACTAATCGGTTATTGTTATGAAGTAATATAGACCACAATAAACGCGTAGTAGCTGGTTAATTTCTACAGAGCCATTAGTTATGCGCGTGTTTATTTTGATTATAGACATAGAATAACCTGCGTTCTATCTTTGTCTAGAGAAACTAACGCATATGAACGTTACTCCGTCTATCACATACATATATTATGCAAAGAGAATGCTTCAAGTAACTTATTTATATTTCAGGCGACACCTTGACTACAAAGTCGGATTAAGTTGCGGATTCGTCATATAGGTGAGATATATTTCATCTGGTTTGGTTGGCGCCGCTAAGGTACTCGTATAATGTGCTGGTTAACCAAAGATATATTCACCAGTGTGAAGAACAATTACATTCTTAATAGAAAAGATAATTCTTTTATTAGCGTCTTACGCCGTAGTACGGTAAAAGGTCGGGATATACATATATCGGGATGTAATGCATTTAATAGTCAAAAGTCAACTTTAGTTTTTTGATATATATTGTTTAGGATTTGTTAGGAGGTAACGACAATTTATTCATTAAATTTAAGAATTAAATAAGTCTATAAATAGAATCGACGTAGAGATAATGTCACTGTAATCCATTAATAAGTAGTTTACTTAGCAGTTTTATTACAAGAGCAAATTTTATTGTTTTTGCAATTAGCATCCATTAATGTAACTTTTTTTTTTCGAGGTTGTTGCAGTGGTCTCGTGATATTACGTATATAATGATGATGACTCTATTATATCCTGTGATTGACGTGGGGTAGATTTTGATTAGACAACTCCATTCAGTATTTTTTGTCAAATTCTCCAATATCTATATTGTAGATTTTGACAAAATTATATATTATATCTATATTATACTTATAATATATGTATTTTTTTTTTAATATTTTTATTGTTTTATTAGGTAATATTCACAGGAGACGAAATTGTGGACATCTCTCCAATAGGGCAATTTGAAAATTGAATAAGTTAATATCTATAATTATTTTGTCATTCTTGATTGAACTATATAAGAGGTTTCTATATATTTATCATGCGGAGTTAAATTATTATTGAATATCTCGTTTATTCAACTAAAAGTTACAATTTATGTTCTTTTACAATATATTTTATATACATAAATGTAAATATTAAAAATAAAAACTGAAACCTAATATGCCACCGGTAGCGGGGTGGCTACCGTTGGTTATGACTGCAGAGAGGACTGACTATTCGTGCCGTGTCGAGAATCACTGCTTGTCGTATCAGGCCCTTGATCCATTCGTCAAGCCAGAGCTTTTTGAGATGTTGATCGAGATTCTTCGCTATTAGACCATTTGCAGAAACGACTATCCTAACAATGATCGTCGAATCAACATTCCACATGGCGGTTATCTCGTGGGTCAAGTTATTAATGAAATATTATTATTACGAAGTGAAGAAAGTCCATCAGCGGTCCTTTTATCAAATAGATGCTATAGGTGCTGACAAATGGTTTAAATAATCTCTGCGCAGAGATTGATATTTGGAAATAAAAATCTACACCGTCCAACAAGCGGGTATATAAAGATAGATGTTATGATGAAATGAAGTGCAAAAATGCACTTTTAATTATTGATCTTTTTAAAGTCTTTCTACCGCGAGAACTTGATATTACTAATGCGTGAAACAAAAAGCGCGACGATAAAGAATTGAATACCATTAAATTATTATTTAGTCATATTTCATATTAGGTGACTGACCGATTGATCCCAAAATAATTTCCAGAACACGCGAACCAAGTCAGTTTGAAAGATTTTTGAATAAAAATGAGGAACTTATATTGTTTTTACCTATTTATTGGTATTTTTGTGATTCATGTGTGTCTAACTTAAAGTTATATTGTACATTTTGATTTATTGGCATTCTGAAGGTTGGTAAATAAATTGACAAATTCTATAAAATTCTATAAACGAAAATATAAACTTAAATTGTATTAGTAAATATTTCCCTGTCGGCCCTAACCTCGTGAAGGTTAGAAGGTTAGGAAGGAACCTCGTGACTAGACATTAAGGAATTTTAATTTCTATTAACAAATCCTGTTTGGTCATGATATTTTATTATGCAGTATGTTAAACGCATATTGATTCATTCTTGGCACCTATTCACATTATCCAGGGATATAAACGTAAAAGTTTAATATTATTGAAATAAAATAATTAAATAACTTTTGTGATCTTAAATGCCGTCCTTCATGTTCCAAATCGAAAAGCAACACAAACTTTTCAAAACTCTTACTTTCGATCTGTTACAAAAGGCTTATTGTTTGTTCTTATCTGCATGGGTATCATATAATTGTAAGTTGTATATAATCATTATAATAGCAACTAGGAAGTTATCTGTGCTTTACATCGTAGGAAACATTTCCATATACTGAACATGGGAAGTGAATAAGTAACATCTTAATAGTACAGAGTCTAGTAACGTTATTGTTACATTGATTTATATTACTGTTTAATTAACATCTATAAACGTATAATATATATAATGTAATACAATCATAGTTAAGTACATATCTGATACTCGATGCATTTATTTATCTCAGATAGACTGGGCAAAAATCATGAATGTTTTTTATTATTTTTTCTACCTCAGGATCTTATAGCTTAGTATGGCTCTAATAGCCTGAAGGACAATAATATATGTGCATTCGGTGACTTTGTCCGTGGGCCTAAATGAGAATGAGCATATTTACCTAAGCCTCGATACTAAATCTAATCCCAAAGTACACGTAGTTTCGTGCACTTTGGGACTTCAAGAAGAAAAGCCTGTACGTACTTGGTATGTAAAAGACGATTTCACTACTAATCTGCTCAAGATCAATCTTATATATATTCTAATATATATAATTTGTAAAACATTTGAATTTAATATTATATTATTAAATATATCTTTAGTACTTTACAGAAATAAAAATCTAATAAATTATTGGTATAAATTTACTCAAAAATAAACATTGCTTCTTCATACGTTTTGCATCTTTCATTAAACATTTTGTCTGCGTGAGATTTTCATATCAAATTTACCTGTTTCGCAGTTTCTGATAATAGGTATATCGACTTCTACCACACATAATAATACAATGCTATGTAGACTATGCGTTAAACTGTCACATAGTTCTGGAAAAATGTTTGTTTTACATTTTTCCAGAACTATGTATAAAATTCAGATTATAGAATATAGGATAAAATCTATTAAGTATTGCTATCAGTATTCCGCTAAATAAGAAGAATTTATTTAAAGAAAAGATACATATGTATTGATTTTAATTTATTGATATGCACGTACAAGATTAGGATATTAGGTTGCATAGCTTGTGTTCAACACCTTGAATCCTTATGGGTTGGTGTGGAGGCCTATAAAAAACAGACGAGAACTGACACGGCGCTTCAACACTTCACTTTTACTCGCTCTTACGACACAAACGCATGATTGTGTCACAATAATGTTTAATAGACGCATAATAAAGATCATGAATGACAATGTTGAGCGCTAAAGCGAACAATGATATATTTATACGTGCATATAACACTTACATTAAATTATGAATACTTACTTAATAAGAGTTGTATTGAAAAGTGTGAGGTGAGGGTACTAACTAACAAACCTACTTAAGGAATGAAAAGTAATTAAACAAATAAATTTGTGTTTATTACACATACGACTATGGTAAAGTTAGGAAAAGTACTTAGTTTTTTTTGTGGTAACTAAAATATACCAGATAGTAAAATAAACCAATCGATATCAGCTTAAATTTCATACTATTCTGTAATTTTTTTAAGTCTGCATCGATTTACTGGACGAGCTACACGAGACAATAGCCAGTGGCAGTTTCACTTTCGTCCGTAATGATAAGTAAAGCGATTAATGATTCCGACTGCGGCAGGACGTCACGTCGCTGCTTCCGCCTTATTGCGTCCCTTGAGGAACAGGTACCACGTAGTGCGCCCTAGGTAATGTGTTTTGGTTCTGGAGTCATTTTACTTTCTATTCCTGCCGCAAACTGCTTCTGATTATTTGGCGAGATACCAAAGATTACAAAAGGAGTTCGGATAAAGCCATTTATATTAATAACGACCTCCGTGGCACAGTGATTAGCATGCCAGTTTCAAGATGTCTCCATCGCAAGGTTCCGGGTTTTAGTCCTAGTGGGGGCAGATGTTTGTGTGATTATATTTATTTTCCTAGATCCCATAACACAAAAATTATACAGTTTTTACTCGGGCTAGGTTAATTGGTGTGAGTGTAAAAAATATTTATCATTATTAAAAAAAAAAATCATATATAAGTATTTTTTACGTGATTAAAGGGATAAATTAAATTTAATATTGACGCTTGATGTACCATGGTCATGGTATACTTTTATGATGATTTCGGATTTGGATTTAATCGGGATTTTTTAACGTGGCAATAAAAAAGAATAAAAAAAAGGTTCATTAAGATGTCTTTGGTACATTTAGGTTTTTGCTGATAAGACCTCTTCGAATGTCTACAACTAGGGGTGATATATGTTAGAATGAATAAGTTTTATGTGCTTTTCGCTTGATTAGGTTGTTTATTAATAAACAGTATGAAGTAGATGGTCCGATTCAGATCAACGTTTAAATCATTCTCATAGTCATGAAATTGAACTCATATGATGACTTTAAAAATATATCTTTGTGTTTCTATTTTTTACAGTTTAAAAGTGAAGATTTGTGCCTGAATTTCGTATTATATATATCATTAACTGTGACATTAGAACGTGACTATTATATTACATTTTGCTGCACCCTTAAGCTGCGTAAGCAGTCTGGCATTGACTATAAAGATAATATGGTTTTGTTTGAAAATAATAAACATATAATATGGTCTAAATTCATTATATATGACAAAGTAATAAAACTAGCTTGGATTAATATTATTTATTAAAATGTGTTACATTTTAAATATTAGGTTTTCCTTAATAATATAATAATTATTTCTAGAAAAGTTACCGCAAATTTTAAAACAAATATAAATGGATAGTATAGTTATTTGTATATTTTTTTCTTTTCGTATTCACGATTTATAAATTAAGCTAAACGCTTATGTTGTCTTTTTAAATAATCTTAGTACGTATGTTTATGTGTCCGTTAGTTAGATTTTAATTAAAAATAATTATAAAACTAACAGGCTAAATAACTTCATACAATTATAAATTTGAATGTTTGGAGTTTTTAATTTTACTGTAAAAGTATATATCTACAGCAGACTCTTTTGTATCAGCTCATACATGCCATACTTTCTGTAACCGGATATGGGTGTAAAGTTGCGAATCCACGAAGCTGTCTATCACCTTTGCGTAATGTGTGTGCTTGTGGTCACCGCATTAATATTCCACACATGTACTGATTTGTGTCTAATGTCACTTACATAAATTTTTAATATAATTAAAATTTGCATACTAATCTTAGGCGTTATTAATAACTAAACTTCAACTTTATGTTTATCATTGCTAGCCACACATTGATTATATCTTATTAGGAATATATATACATATGTCCCTTTTTTACCGTGGATTTCGGTTCTATTCCAATTCTAGTCCAAACCATTGCATAAATGTGCTTGAAATTAAATATATAAATTTATAAGGATATTACTGTATTAAAGTCATATAATTAAGCAGAAATAATTAGTAGGTAAATGTATTTCTTTCTCATGAATCTTTCTTTTAAAAGTCGTAAAAATTAGTTCACAAACCTTGAACAAATTATTGAAACGAGAGGGAGTTCTAGTATTACTTAAACTAACAGTAAAAGACTTAAAGGGAAAGCCGCGAATCGAAAAGGCATTGTTCCTAAGCTGTAGCGTCGCCGCGTGAATCACGTCGTTATTGTGCATACTAGAAGTAACAATGGCCCGTTACTGTCTCTTACTTTTGATAGACATTAGACAATAATCTAGAAGCACATCACGAAAATTACCTAAGATAGCGTAACAATAATTCAGAATGACACTTGAAAAAAAAAAACAGATTGTTATTACAATCTGTTTTTTTTCAAGTGTAATTAATTTCATGAAAATCGGTTTTTTCAGTTTAAGGATCTCATTTATTTATACACAGTTAAAACACAACTATAATAATTTTTCAGTATGGATTTCTACATAATTATTTAAATTTCAATGCAAATATAGTAATTTACAAATTTCATGATAGTTTTATCAATATTCTGGTTATTTAAGTGTTTAAGATAATCAAATCACTTCGCTACATGTGTTTTGTGTGTCAGTTTCACTTAATTATGATTGATTTTGTTGTTATTGTGAGAATAGACTTTCAAGGATGACATTTCATGTGTTGCTCATTAATTTTACTTATTGACGATTGTCAAATACTCACGCGGAAAAATTGACAATAACGCTATATTATAATATTTATTGACATGTTTCGGTACAACTTTTCGAAACAGTTTTATTGCAACTTAGATACAATATTCATCAAAATTATCATACATGAATGCATGAATTTTAAAATGTGCATATGGATCACGAAAGGTAAAAAGGCATATTAATAGTCTGTGCATAATTTAACTGAGGATATTAAACTTAAATGACAAATAATAATACCATAATATTAATATTTAAACTATTAGTGGGTACTCCATAATCAATAACTGAAAACATTTTTGGCATACAATCACTATTCATTATATAGGTTATGAAGATATGTAATATGGTAAAATAAGTCAGTTCGTTATTAATTTGTAAAATATTTAATAAAAATGCTAAACGGATGATCGAATGTAAAACCATAAAATGAAATTAATATGGGAGGGTTTGATTAAACATTCGTTTTGTATATCTAAACTATTGAGTTATAATGTACTACGTACTTATAACTCAATGATCTAAACATAGTTTTAACTATTATGGTTCATAGTAGGGATGATCATGTACAAAAAATATCGATATTTATTGCGATATAATATATCGTATGGTTATATCGATACTTGGCGATATATCGAATAAATATATCGATATTTTAAACATATCGTAAGTAGAGTCCGACAAGCGAGTCGTGGCACAAGCTTGTGGCGGTAAATTTAAAAATCTTTCATATGTTAACCCTGAATATAGTGAGAAAAATCATGTTGATACTTGAATTTTTATGATGTGTTTGAAAAATAAAATAATAAAGAAGAGACGTATTACGAATAGCACCATATACACAAATGATTCAATTGGTCATTTATCTATGAGACATTCATGCCTGACTCACCAGGGCTTGCAGTGTAGACATGTCGGTGATCACTAACGTGGAACAATTTGTACTCTAGCCAACTGACAAAAATTTATTAAAGTTATTAAGAAATAAAAAAGTAAACAAGTGATATGTGTTTCTATGAAAACACATTATCAATTTAAAAATATTATTCTGTTTAGTGTCCCGAAAAATAAATTATAATCAAGAAGAATAGCTTTATTTTTAAGCGGCGTTAGCATGCCAGTCTTTCCACCTTAATAATACATTGATAAGAAAAAATGCAAGAAAACGGATATACACAAAATGTATAAAAAAAAATTATTTATTCTGAACCATAATCAAAATCAGACTCTAGAAATTCAATGCCTTCAGATGATTTATCACTTTCACTTTCATCATCGCAAACCTTGATGAGAAATGGTTCAAGTTGCTCTTCTGTTATTCGGTCTTTAACCTTATATTCATTTTCAACATTAATTACATGATCTGTACATTTCTTCCAATCAGCTGCTGTCACAGTGTCAAAACATTGTCTTATTAAATTTTCTGTATCAGCACTTGGCACACCTAAATTTTTACTTGCTACTTTCCTTTTCACCAAGCTCCAGATCATTTCAATTGCATTAAGGTCGCAATGGTAAGGTGGTAATTTCAAAACCTCATGTCCGTGCTCTTTTAAAAGTTCCTCAGCTTCATACAAGGGTGCAGGTTTGTTTTGTTTAACAATACACAAAAGTTCAGCCTTTGTGAAACTTTCTTCAAAAGGAATGCCATTACTACTGAGCCACTTCTGAATATCAGCCTTTACATTACTCATTGTTGGGACCTTGTTTATTTGTGTAACGTGGTAACTCGCATTATCCATAACAATTACAGAATGTTCAGTTAAATTAGGTATCAGTTTTTCTTCCAACCATTTCATGAAGTTGTTACGGTTCATGTCATCATGATAATCTGCCATTTTAGATTTTGTGCTAAACACTAGTAACCCATTTGGCACAAAACCCTTCTCAGATCCAGCATGAACTATGATATATCTTTTACCTGTAACATAATAAAATTAAAAAATTATAAAACATCAATAAATCAAACAATTTTGTTGATAGTTTTAAAGATTCTGACGCAAGCTTACACTCATCTAAACATATTTTCAAAGAAAGAAACCAGATTAAGTCAGAAACATAGTAAACAAAAAATTACCTTTAGAAATTTTGTCAATTACTCCACTTGTGCTCGGACTTGCCAAGATTTTTTTGGTCTATAATTTTGATGTACATATGTTTCATCTAAATAAATTATCGTGTTTCCCTCTTGCCGTTTCTGATCAATAGCTCTGAGGTATTTGTGTCTCCAAGCCGAAATTTCAAAATTTTCAATTAGAAGAGACCGTTCGCTTTTGTTGCTCTTAAATTCAAAACCATTTTTTAACAATATTTGTCTTAATGTTTCACGGGATCCTGTGAATCCAATGGATTCTTGCAGTTCTGTTAATAGTGTCCTTATTGTTGGAACTTGCTTTTTAACACAATAAAATTCATTTATTTTATTCCGGATTGCGCATATGTCAAAATCATCTAGGTTTGAAACACAGGGTTGACGAGGCCGTTTTTTTCCTGGTGTGTTCCATTTACCCTGGTTTAAAGAACCTTCCTTTTTTATTCTTCTCATTGTATTTACACTAACATCTGGAATTATAATAATTAGGTTAGCTAGCCAAGTCTATATACAAGTATAAAGTATGGCGCAAATAAGTATATTGAAAATTACCTGTTAGAGTAGACAAATGTGTTAAATAACTTGATTCAGAGGTAATAAGATCTTTATTCTCAATATCTTTGAGCTCCTTGACTAAATCTTTGATTTTGCGTTTAATGTCTTCGTCATCCGACATACCTTCAAATCAGGAAAAAAATAATTAATACCTTCTTACCTTAATGGAATAATATACCTAGTGCCTCGAAAGTTACACAGTAATTTGAAAGAAAAGCACCTCTTATTATTACGTACGTATGTATGTACATATAAGTATCAAAATGTGTTGGCTATACTTACTTGCAGACAAAACAATTTCGTCCAAAAGACGAATTTTTTCCTCAACACGTCGGATTGTTTCAGTTTTTCTTTGTTCATACTTGTTTATCATAATATATAACAAACTCCGAGCATTGCTTTTAATAGGTTTCGACATTTTTCAAACAAAAAAACGTATAATTATCACACAACAGCAAGATGTATAGGTTATGATAATTTAAAGTGACATATATTTTTTCTATCTATGCCAGTTAACAGTGTTGTCATTCGTAATAATTCTTGTGCCACGACTCACTTGTCAGACTCTACTTGTATATAATAACTAGTCTGTAATATAAAATAGGTATCAGGTTAATTATGAGTAAAACACTTATGAGAAGAAACAAATAAACTTTATTTATAAATTGCACGAAAATGAATTCAAGGCCATACGACCCAAAAGTGTTAAAAAACCGACACTGGATGGAAAAGCTCAAATGTTTGTAAACATTGCACAACAATGGACAAATGTCCGTCATACACTATTGTCGATTCCGTATTTGCGGTAGTTTGTGCACATGTGAGTGACCCGCTTAAAAGCAAGTGAGTGACAATAAGACTCTACCCACAGATTATAAAAGTTTTGCAGTGCTGCCATCTCATGTCTGCGTTTCGTTATTGCAAAAGCTAGTTTTCTATAATCCGGGTATTTTTGGTTTATACTCAAATTAACAATATTGCAGATTTAAAGAAATAAGTCTTAGAAAATAACTAGATAAAAAGAAAATGGAATGTGACCCGATATTAGATATATCGGATGAAATATATCGATATTATATTCGATACTAGATGATTCGATAATATCGGATTGAAGCGATATATCGCGTACATGTATCGATATTTTTTGAAATATCGATTTATATCGCCCACTCCTAGTTCATAGTTGTAAGTTACAAAAACTCTTAATAGGTAAGTTACATTTCTAATCATCAAGCTAGTATCACCAATTACCTGCAAATACAAGCAGTCATAATTTAGGGTATAAAATAAAACAATGTTATAAACTTCTAAAAGTATGGAGCAGATAAGTGCAACAGGGACTGAAATGTTTTCATACAACCCCACAAGTCGTAATTACAGTGTATTCACCTCACTCTAAGGTGTCTTCCTGTCTCGTCTGTTACAGAGGGTAGATAAACTTGGAATAAGGGGAATGCTACGGAATTTCACCCTCGGGAACACACGTTGCAGGTGAGGGGTGAATATATATGAATTTACTTATTGGAGTTAAATCCAATAACAATAAACTTAGAGATATAAATATTGTACATCTCTGTGTTTCTATTTTTTACATTTTAAAGGTGAATATTTATGTGTGCATATATATTCTTTATTGCACAAAAGACATTACAGTAAAAAAAAATATGCAGTGATTGGATGTGTACATGGGTGGGCTTATCCCTAAAAGGGATCTCTTCCAGCCAACCTTACTGGGTGTCAAGTGACTTATACTGTTACGTGGGAGAGATTGAGAAAAAAAAAACAAGATACATGGGTACATAAACTATATAAAATAAATACCTACTAATAATATATAATTATGCTTAAATATACAATACAATGCATAAATCAATAAATAAATGAAAAAACTAAAGTGCATTTTATTAACATTTTGTCGTATTTTCGTATACATCTTAACTAATATACTTATATTAGTGATAACAATATATAAATATCATCTTATATAAGAAATAATAAAAACTTTTGGGATTTTGTAAAAAAATACGTACCTAATATACAAAATAAATAACCCAAAGGTCCATATTAGTTTTATTTCAGCAAGTCAAACGGGAGGGCAAAAGCTATGACCCTTAACCCTCCATAGACGCAATCCCGAAATCCACGCGGGCTAAACCGCGGGCAGAAAGCTAGTATTCTATATTTTAAATTAACTGGGACTAAACAAAGCCAAAATACTCCTTAGGTGAGATGTTTTTGTCTTTTTGTCACAAGGTAACAAATAATACTTTACATGCGAGAAAAAATAAAAATAATCAAAGATATATATTTTACAGGGACTAACTGGCGTTAAGCAAATATAAGATTGAGAGGGCACAAGGAGATAAGAGTTACATATTCGCTAATACTAAACCTTGTTATATTAATGAATTTATTTCAAACTACAAATGGTGGATATAGTTCATAGACAAAGTAGAGTCAACTGCGAAAATCGCCAAAAGATACTATCTTCTGTGCCAAAATGACGTCACAGTTTTCACAAATAACGCATAGATCTAAAACTACGTTGAATTCCATGTTTTTGGACAATAAAGATATCATATAATGTAAATAACAAATCAAAAATAGCATTTATCTATAATTTCTATAATTTAAGATTTGTATAAACTAGGGTATAAAATTTGATTTTTCAATTACGAGTATTACTTTTCATTTTGTGTAATTATTGTTTGAAGTTGTTATACAGTTCGGCTGCTTAAAATCAAAACATAGCAACTCCTGCCAAAAAAAATGTCCAGGAGAGCAAAAAAACGGGTCGGCTACTCTGATTCGTTAGCCCGACGAAACCAGAAGAGATAACGATTTGGGTGTTTGACGAAAAGTTGTGCATATGGTTGACATTTTACTTTGTAATACTCGTAATATTTTTGGAGTATAGTTACACTAGAATCGCTCATACTTTATTTTTTTTTCGTGAATTTACTCAAATATACTATAAAACAGTATCAAAACTTAGTAAGTCTGCTTTACTAGATTATTTGGATATTTGAAGTACTCTTAAATAAATATCTGTAATTCTACAATTTGCAAATATTGTTATATTACTAACAGATTAAAGCTACAGTTACCCTAAATTGTTACTTGAGTCTTGTTACAATAGACGAAAAATAAAGAAATTGTTTAAAAATATGTGAATTTATGATTTTATGATAAGATCTGAATATGAAACAATTACGTTGTCAACTTAAGATTTGTATATTTAGAAGGATTAAATGTAGCCACGGATCATAAAACTAATTTAAATTTATTAACCTAACTTTTAATTGTGTAATTCAATCAAATGTAATAAGAATGTTGGCTATCTTCGAATATTCAAGCATTTTACTTATGTTTGTACATGTTTCATGCCTTTATATTGGGTAGACTGTAGGTAACTTTGAGGTTTGCATACGTAGTTGCATTTGCTAATCCACGAATGGGCTTCCCGTATAATTTTATAGTCATTCTGTGGCTTGATGCACTAAGGTGTTTGATTTGAGTTATACTATTCGCTAGTATACAAGAAAGAACAGTTTAAATCAAATAAAACACAACAGTCTACTTGTTCTGCCGTGAAATTGAATTGGACACGATTTTACTTGGCCTTTACTGAGGTTTTAACTGTGATATTTTCATCGATAATTTATTTTTAAATATCCATTTAAATTATTCCAAGAGACTAAATTTAATCCGTAGCTTCTTATTATCGCGGTTTGTTAAATAGGTAATAAACAACGTACTTATATAAACAAACATACAAATCATAACGTTGTAATTTTTTAGTGGATGCTGGGAACTTCTCGATTTAATAATAATTGTAAATATGTTACCGTAGCTTATTCTCATTTCATTAGGGCGTGGTGACGCTTCAAATAGATTGTATCACTATACGTGATAAGTCCGTTTGTCTACAAAGATAATAGGTTGTCCATCGATTGATAAAATGTTTGGCGGTCAAGGTATTGCTGTATGGATAGTATTTTAATCATTCCGTAATTTTTTTAATTATATATACTACGTTTTTAGTACCTACCTATACTATTTATGTCAACATTTCTGCTGTTACCATTCCACATATGATCACGTGTCTACAACCATCTATCTAAATAATCTTACTTTCTATAAAAGGAAATCGAAATTAACCAACTACCTACATGTGGCATTCCATTTCTCTCTCCGCTAGTTTTGATAATTGATCCCCGCTCAGTTTTACTTTTAATGTCTGGTCATTGAAAAAGGTTCTATCAACATTCCTGTGCGATTGGAATGTTCGTTTATTTGTTTATTTGATTACGTTCGTATCATAGAGGTTGTAATGGGCCAATAGCGCTCATCCGCTGCACACGATACCATTGCGAGATGGTGTTATTATTTTTATTGCAGCTATGCGAGGAATGTACTTAACTGTGTTTGAATATTAAATAATTGAAAGAAAGTGTCTTTTTAGATTGTATGTAATAAAAATTGTACAAATAACAATTCAAGTTTTCTTAACGGCAAACATTGAATGTATGTAGTTATAAATATACTTCTAGGATCTTCTAGTATTTACCTATGTATATTTTTTAACAAAGTAGCATAGTAACAAAAAATATTGTTAATTTGAGTTATAAAAAGAAAATTGAATGATTAGTCATTCAAATTGTTATTTTCACTATGCAATATACCATGTTTATATGGTATATTGGATAGTGATATGCAAATAATAATAAGATGCAAATAATAATTTATTTCTAGAAAATATTAATTTAAATGCATGCAACATCATGCAAAGAACAATATTATTGTTTTTTATAAACTGCCGTTGGCATCTGCTTTCGGACTTTTCTGCATATCCACTTATTATTTTTATATGTAAAATAAACCTTTATTTTTTAATCTTTATACCTATTACAAAATAGTAAAATTCTTCAAGTAATCAATTTGATTGATTGTCACTATTATGACATTGAAACTACATAATATACGCTAACAGAGTCACGGATGCGTGACAATAAGTCACTCGTATCGACACACGCCCACAACTGGAAACACAAATACGTCACTCCAAGTATTATATTTTTATTAACTGATAGCTCGAAGGTTCATGGCAAAAGTAGTCGTGAATTCCCAATTTATTTAGAAATATTTAAATATTTAAGTGTACATTCAACCTGCTAATGATATCTATTTATAAGTAATTTCGAGATATATTTTATATTTAATACAGAACGACCTGCTTAAATATATAATGCACGAAATGACTTTCAAATTTACGTTTGTTAATTATAATTATTTAATATAACTTTGATTTGTAACGTTGCTTACAAAATTATGGATTAATCGAACAATTAGTGATTCTACGTGTTTAATTTATTTTTACGAATCATTAAATTTATTGCTTGACACTTTCTATCGAATTGTGTATTTCTATGGTCTCTAACCACGCTTTTAGTGCATTATCCAATTGTGATTCAATTGGGCCGCATTTGATCACAAGCAATTGTATCATCGCCCAGTCCACGGCTGCTCCATTTACAAGGTTTATTGTTTTGAGGTTGAGCCGATGTCAAACAACACTTGTCGAGTTGACTCGATTGGGACTGCAGAGAAATGCAATTTCCTCAGCTTAGTAGACGTGAACATATAATGGAATAGAGTATACGAAATTTTATCGATTTTATTGCGTGATTTGTAGTTTATGTATAAAATACGGTATTTTTTAGTAGTAAAAGTACCTTTAGAGAAATTTATCACACGCATATATCAGCTCAGCTGTGGCTTTAAATTATAAAAAATAATGTGAATAAAAAACATAAGAAAATCTTTATTTAATCTGGGCAAAATATGAACTCGGTTTTTCATTCCGAGGGTACATTTTTTGAGAAATAATCTATTATTAAAGATTCCTATTATAGAATATCACGAGAAAAAAGTATTGACACAAACATTTTAATATTAACACACTACTAACACGGTTGTTTTCAGTCACGGATGCATTTAAGCTCTCTAAATTCGCATTGTTTACCAACAAACAAAGAACTTTAAAAGGGCATAGTTCGATGAACTGGAGAAAAAAGTCAGCTGTTACATTGTATTGTGTAGACGGGAATATACAATCAAGGATAGATGTAACAGTTATGAATACATTAAAAGCTAAGAAAGTTATAAAAATGTTTCAATATGTGTACACGAGGTTAATTACTGTCGTCGCGATGGTTTATTCTTTCTCGAATGATGTCAGGCAATTTTAAGACACTAATGTTTAAGGTCATAATTGGTATATCAGTGTACTGATAGTTTGCAATTGGACAGCTTACTGTTATTTTTAGTTTGCCGTACATGGCGTCAAATTTATGCCTAGAGCGATATAAATAGCGAGCAGGGCGGAGCCAACTGGACAGTTCAGTGCGACTATTTAGAACAAGAGTAAATAAGTCTAGCAAGTCACTTTCATCCACGGTTGTCACTTTCATAGCTTTCGGTCTCCTAATCCCCTTATGGGCGCACTGCCAGTCACTTTTGACATTTTTACGCATTTATACCAAGTGGATAATTTTCATATAAGAAAATAATTACCTACATGAATGATGATTTCGCATTTTGGTGGAAATAGATTTTGATAATAGATTGATGTAAATGTCATAAGTGAAATCTTATTTCCCGTTTATAATAGCGTAGTTTGGCGATCAACATTATATATGTGATAAAATATGAAAATATGAATAAACAAACACACACTTAAAGTATTATTATAAATAGGTTAAGTATATTCATATTAAGATGAGGATATTCATAATAAGGTGTATTCATTATAAACACAACAAATAAGTACAATTAAAAAAAATTATAAATATGTTTATAAACTGATATATGTATTTATTGTAAATGTCAGTCACTAAATATGAATGATTGTTTCATTAATTAACTCATATATTCTTAATATACATAGACAATCTTCAAAATTTTACGCATTATGTATTGTGTTTGACATGGCGAACATTCAATTTGTTTTGTATTAATTAATTAAACACGATTGTAATTAAGCCTTGATTATCACAATTGTTGAACTAAATTATAGTCTGTGAATCAGTCACTCGTAATCATATATCGTAATGAGTTAATTGTTTCAATTTTGTTGGTATAAAATATTGAGTATTGTGTATGCAATAGCCGTTTACAACAGTTTTATGTCAATCCAAGATAAATCAATATTATCTATATGTATAGTCACAAAGGAGAAGGAAAATTATTAATATTTATAAACAAAAAACGGAGTAATCTTGGGGACTACTGGTTTGTCTGGCTATAGTCAGTCGTAAATATTTACAACTTTGACATGCATTAAAAAAATAGTTGGAAAGAAATAAAATCAAAAGATCTGTGTCTGCCGACTTTATATATGGTAACATTTCAAATTGACAGTACATGTGACATTTATCCCACTTTGTTCAAGTTAACGAATCAGTTCCTATCAAATTAACAGGTCCTGCATTTGAACGAGTTGCATATTTTTGAACATTGATAAATTGGAATAATCTAACGAATTTATTAAAATATAAAACACAAAATAATTTATAGACATCACGACATCAGTTACGTCAAATTGAAAGCGTCACAGGCGTGTCGTAATTTAATTTGATAATTTTAACAAGCTTAATTACAAATGGTAAACATGTTAAGAAAGACGTCATTGGAGAGTTACAACTTGGTTCGAAACAGTAGCTATATTTATTTAGGATTACCGATTCAAAATGTTCAAAATATACTATACAAACTATTCCATTCATAAGAATACACATTTGTAATATTAGACGAATAAGATACGACGAACTTAATTGTAAAACGACGTGTCGCTTTTAGCTTCTCAATATCTATGTACATGTATATTTACCTAAACAAGTGTATACAATGTAAGCAATCTGATGTTGATAAGTCAGCGTAGCAGTCAAAGAGCAAGAGCACGTGGATGACATAACAATATTATTTGGTGTGATACTACTGGATACAGACAAATTACAGCATATAATGCAACAAGTCCGTCGAAACGGTTCATTGCGAATCAAAACAAATGGACGCGACACCGTTACTCTACTTCGCGGAATTAAAAAAGAAAAAAATTACAAAAGCGAACGGTTATCTTAGTTAGCAACGTAGTTCTGAAACCCCTACTTTACGGTAAGGTACCAGCAAACGTCTGAGAGGCGACGGCAGTAAATCATCAGTAATTAAAATAAAACTCGACCGCTACTCGGTGTCATTGTCCGTGTGTACGAGGCATGTACCATTACGATTCGCAAATAATTTTACGTTTATGTGATCCGCGAAATACTATCGAGTACGGCTGTTTGGATGCAGTTTTATGGCAACGACAACAAGGTTGCAGCTTTTTTAAGATTTCTATAGCGAAAACCATGACGGAGTTTATACTACATACTTGTTTTTATCGAGCTAAAATTACTGAGATAATCAAAAGAAAGACAGAGCGAAATGTAAAAAAGCAATTAGACGTAAGTTTCATTCATACTGTTTAGGACAGTATTTTGTAAACCTTATAAATAAAATGGATTCTAACAAATAAAAGTGAATTGGTACTGGTAAATGAAAATAAAATTTATGTAACATCAAAATTATGAAACATCAGAAAAAGAAATTGATTTCAGTTTGTTAAAATCTATAAACTTATAGTAAAAATTTTGTTACTTATATATTTTTCACTTTTGTTGTTACGCTTTTTTTTCATGGAGCATAATATAGTTTGTATATCTTTGCAGTCATTAGATGCTGTGACAGAGTTATGATTTTAAACTTTAATGGAAGTCCATGCAGTACCGTGTTGCTATCATGTTTACTAGTCGGTTGTTAAATATTATGTTACACCTAAGAGGCAACTAAGAATTTCAAGGAGAGCTCGTCGTGCTGATTATACGACAATAAAGTAAAATTTAGACAGCGTAAATGTAACTTTATTGCTATGCCATCGTTATTTATTAATATGTTCCGTATATGACCTGAATCAGGTCAGTTCGTATTGAAAAAGTGGTATCGATGGCATTATTAGAAGTAAGCATTACACGGAAGTGAACATAGGTTCCATGTACGTTAAGAAAAAGTAGAGTCTCACTTCCAGGAATACTCGATCATAATGATTCATTAATCTATAAAACGAAGAAAAAGAATTATCAGTAAGTAGGTATTGTATGTCTAAGGTACAGTGCAAGCGGGAGCCGTGGGAGTGAGACAACTTGACTATGCGGGAACAATCTTGTTCTTTGTGCTTGTTCACATGATCGGATATAAATCGATAAAAAGTTAAATCACATTCGTGAATATAATTTCCAGTGTATGCGGATCAACATAGTCTACAACGAAATTATCATATATGATGAACTTAACTTTTTCTGTTTTGATCTTTGTTGATGTTTTCCTTCGCCGAAAGAGTGTCACCTAAATGTACCTATGAAAATCGAAAATCGAATTGTTACATTGTTGAAATATCTGGAAAGGATTAGTGTTGTTTCGATAATTTATCTACATTTGTTAACATATATATTTTTTTTATAAATATAAAATGAATTGTATTTTTTAAATCAAGAAATACAAATTCTTTATACATACTCAGACTTTTATTTAAATATTTACACTAGTTGCGGTTAGTACGCATAGCATGGACAGTAAGTTGTAAGTTTCAAATCGTAAATATTTTAACTACGTCACGAAACTGGGGACATTTGTATGATGAAATACATGCCTTTAATTATGTATAAATGCATTATAAAATTGTCATCGTTTGTAACATGCAATTTTATGTTTAATATATGGATGTATTGACAATTAAATACGATTAAGTGAATGCTTTTAACAAAACAAACATTGATATCGAAAATTATCGATAAAACAACCTTTCATCGACAATACTCCTTTTCCGGGTTTTTATTTACTCGATCTCTACATATTCATGTAGTGTGTGTTCTAGACATTTAGGTATATACGTCGCAATTCAGGCAAGGCAGGATCTTACGATAATACTAAGGATAGGACTTATTGTGCTTTTCGCACTGTATACGACATGTCACCAATAAATTAGTCGTCCTGTAGAATGATAATAGGAATATTTTGTTTTTTTTTTAATTTGTCATTTTATTCTCAATGTAAAGTGTTAGTTCTACTTAGAGTATGGGGTCTTTAGATCAAATATATTTAATAAAGAGTGCTTCGATTCACATGTTGAGTTTTATTTAATGTTACTGGATCGTCGTGTGTGCCGATGGAATCTTACCCCCGGCTGCGACGTGATTGAATAGCCGCACGGTCTCTTTGAACTGGGATCAATTAACGGGCCTTTCCAAACATCATTAAAAGCCAATAGAACGGAAATAGTACTAGTGTTAACTTTGCGCATACGCATTCATGTTTGTGTGCCGTTTACGAAAATTTCTACTCATCACTAGAAACGGAGCGACTGCGTTAGGTAAAATTAAATCACATTAACCATCATAGAACACCTAAATTACTCTACTGCTTTTGAAAAAATATGTTAAATCCGATTCCGACTTTGAAATATTTCGGAATTCATTTGTGAATCGTTATAAATATAAAAAATGCATAACTGTTACTATATAAATTACAAGATCATCATCAATCATCAATCTAAATAATAATAAGTATTCTAATATTATGAAAATTATATGACATATTATTAAAAAATATAAATATTCTCTAAAGAGTTTTTAATTTATTACATATAATTTAACAGGTTGTGTTAATTTTGGCGACTTGTTTTACGTAGGTATACGAGATCATATTTAAAAGAAGATTAAAATAAGCGTTTAATACAGAAAAATCTACTGGCGAGCTTTTACAGCAGTTAGTCTGAACGTTTCGAGAACACCTCACCATATATTTTTTGAGAAATATATGTGTAGGAATAATTTTGATAGAAAACAATTTCTGAAGTTACGAGTACATTTAAAACAAGTAGAAAACTTTTAAAGGCATATTTTTATTAGTAAATATTTGAATTAGGTTAAATTCCAATTATTGTTCGCCGTTTAACTTCATTGTTGTCGAAGTGCCTGTTAAAAGCTCGGAAGGAAAATGTTTTTGCACAGATTGGCTTTTGGCATATCTCCAACAAAGTGCTTCTTGCACGGCCATAAATGAGTCTTTTACTGAATTTTATTGCCTGCGTGCATTTTTCCCAGTCACTTATGAATAATATCTTTAACGCCATTTCAAGCGCAGTAATAACTATGAATATTGTAGATCGCATATAAATTTTAGTTTTGCTCCAAAGAATTATTTATTTCATTAATTGATTATAGTAACTGACATTTTGTATAAGGTTTGTAATTTTATAACGATTATAACAGAGTAACACTCTCCATCAGTAAATACAAAAAAAAGTTTCAAAACACCACATTCACACGTTTTTGTATGAAATACACATAAAGGTCAACTGACAATGTCAGGTCTCTATCGGTTAGGAGGATAAAAATGTCAGAAGATCCTCTTATAGTATTAGCGCGGTTACCAAAGTAAATATCCTAAACATTTCAGCAGCCAATTTTCCGTACACATTTGGCACAAATTAAGAGTTTCTTATATGTATTTACTGTGTGATTGCACATTTAGTGATTTCCGAGATCTGGGATATCTCAAAATGTTACGCCAGCAGGAAACTAAATATTGCTAAAAGTATATGGCCCACACATTTTATGTACAAATATAAGCTACCGCTAAAGATATCTTTTATTTATGTCCGATCATTCGTTTAATAATTTTCCTGCTGGAGAGTGTTACTTAAGCAGAATTCGTTATTCATTTTAATTTAACATAAACTTTTTATTTGCGCACATTTATAGCAAATACTGCTCTATTTATTCATCCAACTGGCTTCCTTCTAGGAGCTACTTTCCTATTGGCGTAACGCACAGCCGTTAGCATAGCGCTTACAAATAGTAATATACAATTAAGATTAATTTATAGTTGATCACTTATATCAATAATTAAACGAAACAAATGTTTTGCTATCATAGATAAAAAACTTCTATTAAGTCTAAAACAGAAAGTGTACCAATAACGCTAGTTGCTTGCCTCTCTTAATTGCGATACTAATGTTGTATATTAACTACTTAAAATACTTACAAAGTATCAGTTACAAATATAGTGTACGGTAATTGTCATAAGTTGAAAGTGGTAAGTTATAATTTGATACTTTGTAATTTGTTACCTAACTATATATACAATAGAGTTAACTACACACGCGTGTCGTTTTATCGCGAAAACAAACATCGTACGTGCTTGTTTGATGTTTTCTTTTGGTGGAAACTACTGAAAATACGCGGTGTTTGACATGTTCGTTGTATGAACTTTATCGAACGAATGCTGTATGACTAATAAATTGTATGACTATTAAACAAAAGGCACAGATCATAAAAATGATATCGTATAAAGAGTAGAATTTATATAAACATATCTATTTTACAAATAAGTTTGTATAATTTTATAGTTATACGACTAATCAACGATATGAATCGGCAAAAATTTTACAACATTGAACATCACTAAGCATTGTAATATAATGCTATTAGTGATAATACGGAGGTCTGCCATTATTTGATTTACTGTGCTTAGAAGAATTAATGGCGCTCTTTATAGCAACCACAAACTTAACTTCTGTCCGTTTGTTGGTCGGTTGTTCACTGGTTTTGAAATTCCTATTTCATTCCACAGGTCAGATCTCATTTTCTTGTATCATATTATTTCATCATATTTATAAAAATGCAGCTAATTTATTTTAACTTATAGATGTAACTGCATTTATATATTTTGGTTGGATTATAATAAGTATGTTGTATACCAACATTGTTAATAAAATTCATAGTAAATAGTGTAAAATGAAAATACTACGACTTGAAATACTTATTGAATGTATCTAACGTCAGAAGTCGTATTGTTAGAATACCTAAGTACAAACACAATTTAAGTTTCATTCTGTCATCATATTGTAAAAAAGTTATTGAAGGATACAGATTACCTCCGCTCTATGGCTCAGACCAGACAGAGGTGTTGATAGCGGTTAGTTTTATAATAGGGACAGATGTTTATTTGCTCGGTTTGATGGTAGGGCTTGTGAGTCCACTAGCTAGCTAGCACTGTATTTTCTAAGTTCGCCGCCGCATATTGTTAATAGCATTGTTGTGTTCCGACAATTAGAAGTGAGATAGGCATGACTTTTTTATTTATTTATTTAACCACAATATAAACTTAAAGTCGTTGCAACAGCCAATACTCTTATATGCTAGAATATAACTATATAAAATTTATATTTATCAGTATTACAGAATAATTAGAAAATAAAAATTACATAAGAAATGTCAGTAATACGCTATGAAATAATATGTGAAATCAAAAATGTCATACATTAAACTCAAACGTCAAAGAACACACAAATACAAACATAATGATGAGTAAAATACAAATGAATATTAGAATGAACTTAAATATGAATTATGATTAATGTCGTTACAAAATGCCATTAAGAATTTCTCAAAACTTATTAAATAGTTTTCCTAGACTATCTGCAAACAAATCAATTTCATTTCGCAATGTCTGCGATAGTTCGAAAAGCACGGTTAGTGTGCGCGTGTCGGCCAGATACCGTCCTAGCCGCCGGCAGCGTCAGTAAGCGCTGCATGATAAGAGATGTTTGTGGGACCCAAGATACTGAATCTTTTCAATGTCTGTGGACTGTCGATGGTCTGTGGACTCTTCTAAGCTTCAGAGTTTCTATTTCAGTCATACCAGAAACAAACATTGAGGGATATAAATAAAGATAGTATCCGTATCGTTGTTTAAAGAGCCATCCAGCAAATTTGTGTTGTATTTTCTACACCATCATTACATATTTTTCTTCATGGGAATTCGAAACAACTTACAATATTCAAGCTTTCTACGTACGTATCCAGCGTACAGTACTTTTGCAACTATTGCATTGTCAAACTGTGATGCTGTTCTTCTAACAAACCTAACACGTGCAATCTAAAATCAATTTAGAATGCACATAGTCTACATGCACAATACATTTATCGTGGTTGAACGAGTTAGTCGAAATCCGTGTTGGCTGTCGTGCAATAAATGACCAATCCGGACACTTATTCAAGATTGCCTTGATCTTGGCAAAAATTGGCTACACCGCAATCGGTCTATAAGATGAAAGATCTATGCCTCCATCTTCTTTCTCTAGAGGGATAACTCTGGATAGTTTTCATATCTCAGGATGTCTCAATCGATCCAGAAATTGATTCTTAAGGTGCAAGAGGGGCGAAACTAATGCTATCCGTCTCGTCAGATAACCGCGGTTTGAGGCGTATTACAGCTTTCTTCAGATCTGGTTGATCGAGGTTACGTGACAAAGCGTCCTATAATAGTATGTTTTCGGGAAACACGGAAGCAAAATAACGCGCAAAAGCATTGACTGCGTCCTGACCTTCAACCTCTGTATCCATATATGTGTACATTATACTCGCCTTCTATATTTTTTTTTACCTTTAATATACTTTCAGAACTCAGCAGAATCATCAATGATGATTCTTTATACCAATTTAATATATTGCCAGTATTCTGTGCATGTGTATTAATTTTTATCCGTTCTCTATAATAAATAAATATTTCTCTACTAAATGCTCTCCCTTTTTAAATCTCTTGTGGTGATAGTATTTTTCTCTTTCTTAATATGTTTTATTATTTCAGTAGTATATCATTTACGGTAACGGACATATTTCTTACTATGCCTAGGTGTATTTTTAATGGGTACAAAAGGACTAAAAAAGTGGTATAGCTTATCGTAGAATAACTTGACAGCATAGTTCATATCAGTCTCAGTTTGTATATCAAACCAGTCAATAGTCGATATGCTGTGTACAATCTCTGGAAATCAGCTTATTCAAATCTGGACATGCTCTTTGCCGTGTAAAAGCTTGCTGTATGTTAGTGTAAGGAAACTTGTGCCGGTGCAGGGTCAAGTGCAAATACGCATCAATCTGTACCACTGTGTAGGAGATCCAGAGTATCATGTTATTACTCAGCACTAGATCTAATGTACCACCATGACTATTAATAACAATGTTGTGTTGCCGAAGTTAATAAAAATCGTAAAAGAAGTCGAAGTATGGTTTTACGATAGCACTACAAGAAGTTAAGTCCCCATTTTTCATACACGTCAGAACATTAAGATATTGCTTATCATTATAATTTGGAGGGAGGTAAACGACACATTATAGAATTTTTATATGTTTAGAAGTTACAATAACAAAAGTATTTTTTTTATTTACATGTTATATTCATAACATCTTTTACTACACGGATCCTCACCATCCAACATGATCTGCTCGATCTTTTCGCATGACGTTATATGTAGGTAGAAAAATTTCATGATCTGAAACTGAATTATTTAGAAATGTTTCAGTTAATGATGACAAATTCACTTAATTAGTTTTTTTGGCACATGAACTAATGCTACAAATGGACTGACAGATTTTATTTTACCTACTATAAATTAATTATATAGTCTTGAATTTCACTTGAATGTATGTATGTGTTCAAAACTTTATTTTGAACTGGACTTGAACTGCATAGGTTTCTTATCGTTAATTCTTATTTTTTTCGCAATTGATTAACAAAGGCCGTTAGAATAACTAGTTATAAAAAAAATCCTTTTTTAATCGATAAAAACTGTTCAGTTAAATATAAATTTTACTGAAATTTTATAGCTGTTCATTAAATTATAAATTTTACACACCAGCTTTTTTTTAAAATCATTTTGCACGTTTTTCAATTCCACTATTAATGATTTTTCATATTTGTAAAATTTTGATTGCAAGTTTTTTGTGTCCCAGTCCATAAGGCGATGCCACCGTCGGCCTCATCTCCACTTGGCATTAGGTAAGATGAATTTTAAGAACTTTCTGTCGTATGTAAGAAAATGCACGTTTCTGTAAACATGATACTTTTACATGATGTGTTGTTTTTCATGTTTTGTCACCTAAGGCGAGGTATTGTATCAAGTTGCACTGACATGTAGTACACCGTTATGTTGACATCATTTTTTTGAAGAATTATATATATATATATATATATACATTTAATAAACTTTAACAATGTTCCTTTTCTTTCGTAGAAGAATTTTGTAATAATAGCTTCAACAATTTAGTTAAGTTCAAACCCACTTTTCGATTTTTTTGATATTCTATCTATTTTATATTCTTTACTAGCTCCGTATACTCGTACATTCCCGTTAAAATTAATTCCATTTCCATTCCATTTGATTAGTTAAACAAGAATCAGGCACTCAGTAGGGTATAGTATTATAACAATAAACAATAGTTCTTAGGCTTTTTGATACAGCAATATTTTAGCTTAATTTAATTGCTTAGCTAGCAACTATTTCTGACTTCCACAATTTTACATAGCGATAATTTCTCCTGACTTGTGAAACGGTTAGTTTCAACAAATTAATACGGAAAGTGCTGCGTCATAGCTCAATTGAGGAGCAACGAAAATAAATGAAGTTTGTTATAAGTTTGCTTATTAATCATTAGGGTCTGTATAACTCTGTAACAAACTCATATTTGCTTTTGCTAACTTGAGGCAGTAAAGAATAAATAAATTTAACACATTTTTTTATTTTAACACAAATTAAATTATTTTGGATAAAATTATTAATTAATTAAAGAAAGATATCATTTCAGTTATTACTTGATTCGGTAACTTTAGGATGCACTAGTATTTAATTTGTACTAGTTTGATTTTAATAGGTATTTGTTTAAAAACTTATTCAATTAATAACATAATTGGTATGAAATAATATTAGTAATTTAAAAGGCATCATCACAGCTCATATACAATTTAAAAGGCATAAATAGTTGTAATTAGTACAGTAAAGTTGTGATAATTTGCAGTGTTTTATAGGTTTTGTAAATATTGATTTAAAAAATTGTCGAGGTGGTGGAGGAAGTCACAAAAGTTTGTTTGGACTACCAGAGTTCTTGATATTCCAACAAATACAAAGTAGTTATTACGTAAGCATGATTGTAACAAGACAAGATATAATTAATTTATATATGATATTAGTGGAATTTAATGAGGAATGGAAGAAAAAGATCTACTGCGCCGACCCCAGATAATGGGAAATGGGCAAGAGGATGATGATGATGATGATTAGTGGAATTTAATATAAAGTTAAAGAGGGATATTTGAAACAATATTAAATAGAGTATGTGATAAAGGTAATATTCGTATATATGTTTAAAGAAATGGTTCCAGTAAAAATAAATAAGTTCTACTAGAAATATCCCAGTTATAACGAATTTCCCTTCGTTTCTATAGGTTGGAAAATCACAAGTTAAATAAAATCGAAACTTTTTGGATCAAATTTACCATAGTTACGTAAAATACATTAATGTGTAACTTTCGATAAGTATTATTTTCGATTTATAATCTATTAAAAAGAAAGCATCGGATAAGACTTATATTAGTTTTCTTCATGTTAAGTATAGTTTGTTTTGCATAAAAACATAAGCATACACCAATGGTTATGAAAGTGTATATACGAATAAGGCTACGTTACACGCCTACGCTTAATAAATCTACAAGAAAAAAAAATATGATTTTTTAAACTATATGATAATAGTAAGTCTAGGTCTATTAATACATCATCAAGTACAGTAGTTACACTGTTTTCTTAAAGTAAAATATCATATTCAACATTTTATATGCAAAGAAAATTATCTCTTTTTTTTCAGATTACATTTATGGAAATCTTGGCATTTAAAAATAAGGAATTCAGCTGAAATGCTAGGGTTGTTTGTACGACTGGCAGGACACTGCCCAGTCGTACAAATCATTCAGCAACGTAAATTAGGAAGAAAGAACAAGATCAGTAGTAATAGGTATTTACTCTAATTTATCCATTACGGATATTGGTGTTTACATGAATTTGAACACAGCAAATTAAATTATCTATTGAATAATAACAACACACTGTACCTTCGCCTATTAATAACATTTTATTGATGCACCGTTATTTAAACAAAAGATATCCAAAGTAGGGCACAAAATGATTGTGAACAAAAGCAACTTGGTGCAAGTTTATTTATTTTAGTGAAATAAGTTAATAATTTTATGTAACAATCAAAGTACTTAAGTAGCAAATATTAAGGCATTATTTTACTACTCATAAAAGACTTCAACGCACGGACATTTGCCAGCCGATAGATCTATAGCAAGAATTGACGTGATAAAGATGTATGTATGTATAAAAACTGTATTACAAGAATAGATATTATTACTTAATATTTAATATAATAATTGATATGTGGATGTGCCTAATCTATGTATCTAGCTTTTTTTTACAAAACTTTTGACTTTGAATTTTAGCTTTTTGACTTTGTTTTCTAAATATTTTTTGGTCCAATATAAGTAAACAATATTTTATTTAAACAATGTCTTAAGTAACATTAGGCATTCAAATAAATATGTATAAATGTGTTGTACAATTAATTTACCTTATTAGATGAGTAAATGTAAAATGATTATGATGTTGCTCCTTTCATGCAAATAATTAGGATGACAGATAAGATAAAGATTTCAAATTAAATAAACCTTGTATTATTCCAATTAATTAACTGTTATGTATAATCAAATGTTCGATGATGGACGTGATTGTTATACAATAACAAAAGCGATAACGATAATAAGCAACAGGCTACTACGCAAAGGCATAAATATGGTCTTTTGATTGGTAAAATGCAACACAAAAATTGCAACAAGTGTGTTTCTACTATGTAATTTAAAAAATTGCGTACTCACCGTAAACAGATTGCAATGATAATAAGCCGCACAGGCAAACACCTCCTGTGTTATCACAAAAACAAAATAAACGACAAACGTTCACAAAACAAAACTATTGCAGTCAAACGACAAAATTGTGCGCGGAACTGTCTTTCGGAATGTTCGAAATAATTACACTTCATTCACGGGTTAGCGGGAGCGAGTGAAGTTTCGCGTGCGCTACGTCGTGGTGCGTGTGTACGGCGCGCTCGTCACGAATAGAATGAACTGAGCTGGCCCTGGCGACTGGTTGAGTGTAGTGACTAGTGACGGAGTGAGTCGACAGCCGCGGCCAGCTGCTTGCTCGGCTCGTCGACCGTGATCCGTGATCCCGTCGCACCCTCGTATATACTACAAATAAACAAGATATATTGAATTAAAGTTAATATATTGCTCTTATTGTGGGGTTACTATTAAGTCTTTGTATTGAAAGTGCAGTAGGAATTCTCTAAAGAATTTAAGCATGCGAGTCCATCACATATTAACGCCATACCAAATGTTAATGGAGTTCAAATGTGGAAATACATAGGTCATATAGATAGATTTCCTGAATTGACTCCTTATATAAACTATATTTAAGTCATCAATACATCTGTAAAATAAAACTCTTTAGCCGTAGAATAAATACAATTTGTTTTTGACTATCAATAGCTTTGCCATTGTGGCGTCATTTTAAAACTTAGCTTATTAAAATAAAATGGCTTAATGTGCATTGACGCAAAGAATAGTTTGAAAAACAATAAGTTACTTTTTGACCATTAATAGTATTTGTTTATTATTGATTCTGGAAACTTGTAGTGCGCTCCAGGAATAAATATACGAGTCATAACTGCCCCAACGCACACGTCTTAAATCCGAAAATGTCTAACATTTGTAAACTAAAACTACTCAAACAATAAAATCCTTACATTATTTTAAGCGGAGTTCAGTTACATACACACCCAAAGAATGTTTATATACATATTGAAGAATATAATATAGATAGTTGAAACAGAAAATCAGAACGCTGCATTAGCTAGTACCTGATGACTTATAAGATTGTCACGTCTCTATTAAAGTCACGTCTGTTGGAGGGGAAGGTGGGGTATGGTCTTGGTGGGCATCGCTGATAGTGAGACCAGCATGACTTACAAAATGCCAAGGAACCATCTGCAGTGTTAGGGGTGGAACACAGATTACCGATTGACTCAGATACTCACCGGGTGCTTCGATGAGTATCTGTGTCGAATAGGACGGGAGGGATCGACACGATGCCACCACTGCGCGTCCGACCTCGACTCGGCCCAGCACAAGCTGGCGGAGTGCCCCGCGTGGGCCTCCGAGCGCCGAGGCTTGGTCGCAGAGATCGGGCGAGATCTGTCTCCACCGGCATTGATTGCGGCAATGCTGGCAGACGAGGGAGGTTGGAGGGCTGTGGCCTCCTTCTGTGAAGCAGTGATGCTCCAGAAGGAGGCCACCGAGCGGGGTCGGGAGATGGCCGATCCCGCTCGAAGAAGGCGGCGCCGGACTCTGTAGCACAGCTGCGGCACCCGCGGGTCGTCGGATACGGCGATTCGGGAGGGACCACGCCCCTTCCGTAGCCGGGGGGCGTCGTCGGTGGACGAGATCGGGGGAGGTATTGTAGCCTCCCCCGAGAAGGGCTCCCCTGTTTCGGCAGGGGAGCGGAGGCTGGGGGTTCCCGGAAGTAGCTTTGTGTTCCCGGGGGCTCCCTACATGCCTGAGAAAGACCATCCCTGAGATTTTTAGTGGGTAGGCCTCCCCCTTCTGGGGAGGAAAGCCCCACATAACCGCCGACTCGCCAAAGCCGGGATATGCAATTTCCTCAGGGGAACCAAAAAAAAAGGGGTTGAACACAGATACAGCAGTGCCCTAACCAGTTCGCGTCATCCACGTCCACGCTCGTCCCTCTGGAAACTACTGCATCCGCGCACTCGCGCGACCACCTTCTTGAGATGCAGATGAGTTAGGGATGCAGGGCGAAAGGCGAGTATTCTGCGCCTCAAAACAGAACCAACTCACTAGGGAGGGGACCCGAATAAAACCGAGCCAGCCCGTTGGCTACGAGGTGGTACTCCTACCAATGGGTTAAGGTATAGTGGGCTAATCACTCGTTTACCTGAAACATCATGATTCCTGAAATAGAGAGAAACCGGACCGATCTTATAACGACGACCTTTGGTATGAAAACACGGACACGAATTGCTTGCTGAAATGTGCGAACGCTGAGCGACGATAGCCGACTAGCCCAAGCAGAAGCAGAGATGCTCAGATATAAGCTGCAAATATTGGGCCTCAGTGAAGTGCGCAGAAACGGATTCGGAGAACAGAGAACACCAAAGGGACTCACCTTGCTCTATTCCGGCAAGGAGAATGAAGATGACACCCTGGAGTATGGTGTAGGATTTTTACTCTCGGACGTAGCGAAACCAATCTCGGACCGAATTATCACAGCCCGTTTCTACACTAAAGTCCGGAAAATCAGTGTTATCCAATGCTATGCGCCCACTAACGCTGCAAGCAGTGAGACCAAAAACGATTTCTACAGCTTACTAACCGCCACACTCAAAAACATCCGTAAACAGGACATAGTAATCGTCATGGGTGACCTCAATGCGAAAGTGGGTACAGATAACTCTGGCTGCGAGCGACACATGGGCACGAACGGGCTGGGTACACGAAACGAGAACGGGGAGCTGTTTTTGGAGTTTTGCCAGACAAATGATTTAACCATCGGAGGGACGTTATTTATACACGGGGATCACCACAAATACACCTGGAACTCACCCGATGGTGTCACTAAGAATCAAATCGACCACCTGGCTATCAGCTCAATTTGGCGAACGTCACTGCTAGATGTTCGTAATCGTCGAGGTGCCGATATCGATAGCGATCTAGCGAAAGGCTATCGTATCGCAGTACTCGTCGGGACAAAAGAGTGTGGGCTGATGGTATTGCTGATGGAGCCCAAAGAGCGGCACCGGTAATCTGAAAGAAATGTACAAGGCTACCAATTTGCTATTAGGCAAACGAAGTGCGAAGAAGAGGCCACTCTGGCCCTCTTTGTTCTTTACAAAGAGGGCCAACTTAGTGTGACATCGGAGGGCCAACTATGGCGCTGGCAGGAACACTTCCAGGAAATCTTCCTGGTCCCTGGCGAACTTTCTGACACAACGATAAAGGAATGCTTGTCACTGCAAAGCCTTGACATTGACTGCTCCCCACCGACTGGAAACGAAGTAATTTACGCCATTCGCTCACCTAAAAATGACATGGCCCCAGGAATCGACCTCATACCCGCAAAAATGCTAAAGGCGGATATAGCTACAGCTGCAAACGTCACAACGATGCTACTACAACGCATTTGGAATGAGGAAGAACTACCCAGAGGACTGGAACAAAGGCCTTCTTATCACTGTGCCTAAAAAGGGGGATCTCAGTCAATGCAGCAATTGACGAGGCATCACTTTGCTTTCGATCCCTTCCAAGGTGCTTTGTAAAATCATTTTGGACAGGCTCTCGAGGGCTCTCGAGGGTTGGTCATCTGGCACAAAATTAGACTCCCCGACAAGATCATTAACATCGTCAAAGCCATGTACAAGAACTATTCTTGTCAAGTAACACATAACGGGCTCGTATGGGAGGACATTAAAGTTCATGCAGGTGTTCGCCAGGGCTTCTTGTTGTCTTGGATGGTGTTCTGCTTAAAACCACAGAAAACAAGCGCCGCGGCATAGAGTGGGGTCTAATATCCTCTAGGATTTGGATTATGCAAACGATATATGCCTTTTAAGCCACACTCGGGCAGACATGCAGGCCAAACTGGACGACCTTCCAGGACAAGCCGAGAGGATAGGACTTAAAGTCAACATCGGGAAGACTAAGGAAATGAGGTGCGTAGCAACGAGTACTTTCCCGTTGGTCATTGGCACAGAGGGAGTGGAGCGTGTCCACAAATTCACCTACCTCGGTAGCTGCGTGTCGGAGACTGGTGGAACAGAAGAGGACATCACTTCGCGGATAGCTAAGGCACGAGCAACTTTTGCACAGCTTAGGTCCGTATGGAAATCACGGAAATTGACTCGGAGAGTTAAACTCAAGATATTAAGGTCAAACGTGAAATCCGTGTTACTGTACGGGTGTGAGACGTGGAAGGTCGCAAAAGACATCTCGCACAGACTACAGGTTTTCGTCAACCGATGTTTTCGCAGCATTCTGGGTATTTACTGGCCAGAAAAAAATCCCAACGAGCAGCTTTGGGAACGTTGTGATGAAGACCGGATCGACCAGCACATCAAACGCCGCAAATGCAGATGGGCCATACTCTCCGAAGGGTTCCAAATCACATACCGAGGCAAGCCCTAGACTGGAATCCCCAAGGAAAGCGCAAACGTGGTCATCCAAAACAGACCTGGCGCCGTCATTGGCGAAGCGAAGGCCATTGGAAAAACTTGGAGCGAAATCAAATGCGAAGCTCAAGACCGTGCGGGATGGAGAATCACTGTGGACGCCCTCTGCCCCAGCTAGGCGGCAATTTGTGATGTATTTATACTTGTTTACATATTACCATATTTCTGCTGTCAATGACGTTATTACGATTACATAATTGTTGTACGCAGCTCAGTCGCTGCTGACAATTACGAAAACGAAAGTATATTACAGATGTATGATTGCAATTCATTCCTCATGAGCAGTAAAGTTTACCGCATATGTGCTAATATAAGAATATTATAATATAATCGTCAATTAACAAGAGTTAATCGACGATTTTTTAACATACACAGGAAGTCATTTTTGGGCGAAACTAGCGAAAACAAAAGTCTATGGTTTAAAATTAGCGATCGAGATTCAAAACTAGAGTTCTGAATAAAGCGAAGATTTTAAGCTCATCCAAGACTGCTGTATGAGAGAAAATAAAAACAAACACAAGAAATACATTGTTTATTTAAAATAATACAGAATTCATATTAATCTTATGTAAATATATTTGATAAATTATGTAATTATTAAATAAAAAACTGTTCTTTTTATTATGAACATTCGTGGAAGTTCAACTAATCTGACTATCGCCGTTTTCAGAAAATTGCTACGGTTTAGTATAACGGGTAATTATTTTTAAAGATTGCATAAAAGTAGGCATTATTCGTCATGGGTGGGCATTTATTTTGTAGTTTATGTATACGTACCTATCTGATATCATGTTAGACTGACACTCTAAGTGTCTTTTTAATGACATTATACCGTCTATACCTTATATTCTATATTACCGTCCCTAATCTGCTTAAAACTAGGCGATGTTCTTGTGCATCAATGATGCTTTGTGTGATTAATGACACCAGTTTGACTTAGGGGCCATAGTCATTATTGTTTTTCACTTGTATTTTGGTCATTAAAATATTATGTATTGTATTTTGGATGAGGGAGTTTCCGAATGACAGATAAACGAATTTTCTAAGCATGTTCATAGATGGTGTTACGTTTGTTAGCCACATTACATAAATTTAAAAATACAAAAAATTTAAAAATATCTTATGTAATTATATATATAGGTATATATTTGTAATATTTATAAATTCGGGTACTATATGAATTATGAACAAAATTTGTGGGGAATGAAAAATAAGATTTAGATAAAATAGTTTCGCAATAAATCAATATGATTTTGACTATACGAGTTAAAATGTCAGTTGTATTTTAATAAGTTAGTAAATACATATTTTTAATAGATTATCAGAAACTTGACTATATTAATTATGTTCAAGTTATAGGATCGTAGCTCAGTTTAAAAATTCTAGCGTACTTCCACTCTTTTTACCAAGAAATACCTATTTGTTTTTGCTTCTTTTCTTACGACTATACTCCAAATAGGTTGTCCAAGAATTTTTGAAGGTCAACAACTTTGACCTTATCTATAGATATAATTTGTAGCATTAAACATAGAAAATTGGAGTCTTCCCAAACAAAAAAAGCAAGTTAAATTGTTAGAACATAAGTATGCATTAAAAAAACAAGCTTGTAGTACAATTAAAATAAATTTAATAATAAAATTTTGAGTAGAATGTCCGGTTTCAAAAATTATAGTGGTTTTATTGTCATAACAGGATTTTTTTTAATTTCAATTCATTTGTTGAACTATAAATTACTTTATTAAAAATTATTATATTGGGAGTTTTATTAGGACAGGAAGGAACGTAAATATCAAGAAGAGTAATAGTGGAGATAAACAACATACTAAAATTTAAAAATAAACTTGACTGACTGAAATTACAACGTATAGTCCGCTGGGTCTAGAGAATTCAAACTTGCTGTCCTTTACAAGGCCTTGAGTGCACACAGCAATGATAATTCATAATTCACGATGAAACAGGGTCTAAAGTTTGTAAGTGGAAACAATATTGCTTAATTTGAAACTTCACACGAGTACCGATAAACCGATCATCCACTGTTTCAGACTTCTTCAGTATATAACAACATAAACCGACAATGAGAAATCGTTTTCAACCATTCAACCAGATAATATTTTCATTAATCGTTTATTGGGTTGTTGGTTGCGATAACAACAACAATTTTAAAACACATGATCCATATGTTCCTAATTGCACCATCCCAAGTTAAGGTAAAAAATATTTGTTTTTCAGTTCTCAGTATTCCCCATACTGTATACCCCAAAAATTAATTGGTTTTTTTTTCTGTGTTTGTATAAAAATCTTAATGCGGTTCACCGAATACATCTAGCTAGCTAGCTAGGTAGTACTTCCTATACTTCGCATTAACTACTTAATCATATCTAATCTTCTGATACTCATATGTTTTAAGTAAATAATGCAATTTATGAAACAACAATAGGTATATCTTCCAATCTTTAACGAATTGCTTCAGTCAGAAGTATACTGTGTAGGTAAGTACGTATAACACAAGAATTAATGCAATTTCCATGTTATTTACGTCTTACATAATTTATTCTCGTGTTGCGAATCTTGCAAATGTAATGTATCATGTTGTGAAATATTACTCTCTTTTTTTAAGGTCGATTGTGTTTTGTTTTGATAACTAAGCTCAGGACTGGTGAAATAAATAGTAGATAATGGCGGAACTATTTTGAAATGAAATATTCAATCATTTTGAAATTTGATATTCCTTAAATTTCTCCTTCTTGAGTAATGATGGCGTTCGTGAAGAGGATTTTTGTATCGTGCAGCTCTAGGTGGTTGTTTCCAGATTCAAGTAAGTACTTAGCGATCGCCAATTTGTTTACAGTCGCTATTATTTTGCAACCGTTTCACTAGAAACTATTTGGTATGTATTATATAGGATCTATCGCAGTTGCAATAGTTTGTAAACTGCTGGTATCTGAAGAAGAATCTTCTCGTGAAGAAAAATCGTCCTTTGGTGTTTTTTAAAACGGTTATATAAGCATGCGGCTAAAAATCGTACGCATGTGAATGCGGCACCACACCAGACACGATTGCGAACTTGTGAACGTTAGTCGCTGTCAATGACGAAATCGTTGCCAGTTGATATCAGGAGCAAGTGACTCACACGTCGCCTGATCCCTGTTATATGTCGTCGCTTCTAATGCAGAGATGCAGAGGAGCGGGTGTTGTAGCTCATGAAATGAATGCGGTATGCGTAGCGTATGTGCCAAAATACAGCAGCTGTTTTTCGATTACTTTAAATACTTTATACGCAATTAAATGACGCGCTAAATGTTACTGTAAACTAATTATGCATTTTTCCTTCTTTTATAGACTTGACATATATTAAAACAGGATACAGCGTACCTGATCATTGCCGTGTAGTTCTTGTGGTGCGATTTCTTAATTATACGAAAAATCTTTCATGCGCGCTGTTGACGAACACGTCGGGGTCACTAATTTGGAGAAAGGCAATGTGGTGGATGGCTGCTGGTTGATTTATATTACGTGTGTATTATTAAAACACATATCTTGTTCCTGTAAAGATCTTTTATTATAATAATAACTATAAATAAATAGTATAATAGCGAGTCGCCACACAATACATTGAGAAATTTTATTTCTGCTCTACATAATTTTATGCGAAGTGGAATGATGTGGCTTACCGTACACATCGATGCACCAGCTCAACATTGGTTCGAAGTCAAAGGAACATTGATCAATGAATTTATTAAGAAATATATAATACTACAACTAAGAGAAATGAGTAGTTCAGCATTACCACATTGTTACTTTTGAAACAAGGTCAAGATTCTAGAAGTAGGGAGTTCATAAGAGCCGCGCCCTAAGTATACATATATATTCTATATGATTGAGGTATTAACACAGCACGCAGATTGTTTACCAAAAAAAATGAAGTAACTTTACAGTTAAAATTAACATATATGGCTTTCGCGCATTTTAATTGGGATTAGTTGGTTTGTTTTAACAAGCACCGTTTGTCCATTTTAGCTAGGGTTTAAAAATTAACAATGAAACTTTTGGTAAAGCTTTTGTTTGTATGATTAATGAAACGATTGTATAATGGTACGAATTTTTTTTTCATCGGTAAGTCAGTAAATTTACAATTCTGCCAATAATATTAAACCAATTATAACTACGAGTACTAACGCGTTGCTGTTGACGTGGTCTGCTCCGTACAATTGACGGGTTAAATTTCTGTATAGACAGCCTCACAAGTCGTAATTGTTATGTCTCATACAATACAGAAAATGATCAACGTGTTTGTTTATATTCCTCTAATTCCCTGATATTCCCATACCTGCGGTCGTCACAGTCTTTACCATGGACTCCAATGATGAATCTATTTGTAACTCTACCTGAGACAACATGTCCTCTACCAAAGATTAAAACTGTAATTTATCTATACTCTACTTTTAATACACTACCTGTGACTCTGTAGACTCATTATTAAATATAGTAATGTATTTCATGTTCACTTTTACTCACTGAACACTATTTGTAACATTATTGTTCGATTAGTGGTCCGAAGTTATTAATTTTAAATATATTGAATTCGTAGTTTTTTGTTAATTGTTGGCATCCCATGCATTATTTCTTTTTTAGTGATGCAGCATTTGTCTTTAATTGCCTAATGCATTAGGTTTTGGAACAATCGCATTATTAGCCTAATATAATAATTTGATTGTGTAGAAAACCACCGTTTCACTGTAACGCAATGAGAGTGCCGACAGACATTACGATTTGACTTTTTCCAGCACGCGGACATTGTATGTTCCTTTCACGAAATATAGTATATTTTGTAACGAGGGACTGAACATAGTCAATACCCAAGGTGGTTTTATTAAACTGTGGAGATATATTTGGCTTTTAGACTCTACGTGCCATAAATATTTTTACTTCTAGTGTGAGAAAAATATAGTCAATATAGGATAAAAAAACATACGTTTAGATATTATACTACTAAATTCTGGAATTAAAATAAAGAGGGGAAAAAAGTGCGTCATCATGAGTGCTAAAATTGCATCACCTTTCGTAATAAAGATGATCCTCAGATAATCGTATTTTTATATAATTTCAACAATGCTACTATCCGTAGTTGAAATTGTTGTTTTATTTATTTTGGTTATTAATTTTTTTATGTAATATTTTAAATTTGTGATAAAACTTCTTAAAAAATTATTACTCTATTTTGTTACGGTAGGGTAATAATTTCTAAATGAAAAAAAAGTTATTTTTTTGTACTAGTGTCAGAATTGTCTACTTTTGTTCTACTCCGTTCTGTGACTCATACGTAGTCGTGTCCCTAAAATTACACTTTTTCATTCTGACCTTCCGAAAAGAAGAGATAAAACTTCTGCAAATATTTTGCATTCCAGTGATATTAAGGAATAGCGGAATACGAATCTATGCCAGGGTGGTATGGTTTTGTACTTCCGTCTTTTCTATTTTTGTCGCAGAGCAGCTGCAAGCCTCAACAAAGTTTTGAGAATACACTGTTTTGCGACTCCAATATTCCAAGATACATAAAATTAACTCTTTTGGATGGAAATCTGATCATTTTACTGTTCTTGATACATGCAACTAATCATATAAACGGACTGCATTTTAAAAAGTATCTATGCTATGCATGTATAGAGTTTATAAGTACGATACGCATTAGCGGATTAGGAACTTTACAATCATGTTGTAACACTAAATTAAGATATCGATGCTATATATTGCTATGGATAATATATAACATTTTTAGCTCTTTCATTGTATCGTATATCTATGCACCTCCGCTATACGTTCCTCGATAGAATAGACTACTGTGATCCTTGCACTGTCTGCGGTGCTGCTGTCTACCTTCGAGATCAACAGCGTCACATTGCCTGTATGCGTGCTCTACGGAGTGTCACTGCGTGTCTGCTGCCCATCGCCAGTTCGTGTCCACCGCCTCCATCTCGCACTTACCTACCTGGTTTCCGCCTTGTACTTTTGTTTGGCTAGATTTAAAGAATATTTCTTTTTGTATTTAATTTTTTATATGTAATTAAAAAAATATTTATAATCCTGTTAATTTTACTTCTCTTTTGTCTCCGTAGCTTTCCACAACTCGACAACATATACAACTTGAAGGTCTGTCATTTACTACCAGGTTGAAAGCATTTTTTTGTGTATGCAGAGATAAAACTTAGATGGACATCTGTTAATAAAAAACCTAGTTCAAAGAATGTCATATATCTACATTATCTACATAATTTGTTGCCGTTTACCTGCTGGGGCTTTGAGATAAGTTGATGAAAACCAAATAAACTTATCTTGATTGACATGTTCTATAAAGAGCTTAGTAACACTAATGCATTTACTAACAACTAGCTGTGTCCCGCGGTTTCACCCGCGGACGATTTGCATTGTTTATATATTTCTACAGTAACCTAGTACTAAATATAGCCTATGTTACTCAGTGATAATGTAGCTTTCTAATAAAAAAGAATTATTAAAATCGCTCCAGTACTTTTTGAGTTTATTCGTTACATACAAAAATACAAATCTTTACTCTTTATAATACTAGTGTAGATGAGCGTGAAGTTAGTGCAATAGTTAAGCCTTACAATATTGTAAGGGGAAAAAAAAGTTACAAGCTTTTTTAAACAGTTTTGAGATAAGTAAAAGTATCTTGAATTAATTATTTTTTAAAGTGAAAAGCATGATTCACTTGATTTTTTTTTCACAATCAAAAAAGCATTTCGACTATTGTTATATAATTATTAATAACTAGCGGATCCGACAGACTTTGTCCTGTCAAAAATATTTGTAAAGTGGCAGTTTTTTTTCCTATTTGAAATGACATATTCTTTTGTCTTCGATTGTTTTGCCAAAGGTTCATATTGGCATTTAAGTATTAATACAAATTGTTTGTATATGGGAGTATAGAAAGATGTTGATTTTACACTTTTTCAAGTTTTTTTTAAAATTTTCTCTACGTACAAACCTTTTCTGGATTTTCACGAATAATTCAAGACCAAAATTAGCCTAATCGGTAAAGGCATTGTTAAGTTATAACATTACAACGAAAAGTGGCATTGATTTTTATATATATAGATAAATAAATAATTCCATTTATTCATGAATTTTTATTATTATTTTTATATTCACTAGGATATATTATATCTGTGGTAAGACTTCGAGGTGCTGGAGTACGGCACCGACGGCCCGCTGGCGCCCGTAGTTCCGTAATTGGAGCTGCGCACGCCAGGCCGCCACAATCCGTCGGCGTTCCCCCCATCGCTCCCCTGGTCGACACGCCGCGACGCATACGTCACCGCGTACATGTCGGCCAGGATGTGGGGGAAGCGTCCCAGAACCGTCGCCGCCTCGTACGAGACGGTACGGTAGCCTCGTCCGCCATTATCCGCTGCAGGCTCCGTAGTAGAGCTCTGCAGCGGGGGAACCTCGCGCAGTCTCGCGACACGGATCGCACGACGCCCTCGTGCAGGCAGTGAACTCCATCCCTCGGTCCCCCGAGATTGGGCAGCAGGCGATGCAACGCGACCGCCACCGCACGAAGTGCTCCTCGAAGCTTCAGCGGCGGTCCAGGGTGAGGCTCAGGTACTTGATGTACAGCCCCACCGGGACCACCGCATCACCTACCCGGATCCGGCAGCTGGGTGGCTCCCGGCTCCTAGGAAGGCCGTTGAACCGTAGCGCCTCGGTTTTGTAAGGCGCTATTTCTAAACCAAGCTGGCGGATCACCCGCACGACACATGCCACCCCAAGCTCGGCAAGCCTGAGCACCGGCCCAAAGTCGGCCCCTGTCGTCACGACGAGAGTGTCGTCAGCGTAGCAGACGACACTCACACCGCGAGGAAGGCTAGTGTGAAGGACCGCGTCGTTTGCGAGGTTCCATAGCAGAGGATCTATAGGCTATGATCAACAAAAATTATTGATTACCAACATACTAAATATTGACAAACGCAGTTGTGGTTATAAATAGGATTATTTTAGCTTAGTGTTAATACAAATATAGATATATCACATCCGATAGAGAAACAATACATCAAATATCATAACAAATTGAATTAAATTTAAAAACTTATCGAAACTACAATTAGAAAAAATTTGAACTTATAAATAATACTTATACAAGGGCTGCCTTTTAAGTTGTGTTGTTTGCCAACTTCCTGCAATTATATAAAAAGACATATTGCTTTTTCATCTTTTATAATTTAGAATTCTAAAACAAAACAATGTTTTTAAATTGGCCGAATATTATTGAAAAGTCTAAGGAAAATTTTCGTGCGATTATTTTCTACAATTTTCAAAGAGGATTATCGCGACGTTAGTGTTTTGAATTGATCACTTCTGTGTTTAGTGATTATAGAAGATGTTCTCTTCTATGACTCAGGATTATAGAATGCTGGTATTTGGAATTTCAAAGAGGGTAGTCTAGACTCAGTGATATATCACGTGAAGGTTGTCCAAAAACCGCTATGACGCAAGAGAATATCGAAGCCATGCGACAGCTAATCCTCGAAGATCGTCATGTGATATACCGTGAAATAGAGGCTTCCGTGGGCATTTCAGGGACCTCTGTACAAAAAATTCTACACGAAGAACTTAGCGGAAGAAAGTTGATCTTCCGTTGGATAACACATTTGCTTAGTGATGACCAAAAAGCAGCCCGTGTTAGTTGGTGTTGCAAATCTCTGCAGCTATTTAATCGAGAAGAGTTAAAGTATGTTTATGATATGGTTAGTGGTGACGAATCTTGGACATATGCTTACGATTCTCTTCTCTTCTAAGCAGCATCCTACGTCTGGGTCGTTCAGGATGAGCCAAAACTGACCAAGTTCATACGCTCACGGAGCACTTAAAAAAATGGTCACCCCCTTTGTGGTAAAGGTGGTCACGTCGCCACTATTGTATTAGAAAATCGCAAGCCATCCGATTTACAGCCCTGACTATTATTTATTAGCTGTTACCGATGCAACCTACACGGACGTGAAGTATTATGTCTAAGCCTTGATTCGAAGTGACATCGATTGATGGTTTTTTAGAATGTCATATAATTACTTTTACATGTAGCAAGAACATACAATAAATCTATTATTTCAAGTTAACTAAGTATTTCTATTGCAATATCACAATAAGTAATTATTTAGTTCTACTAGTTAACATTTGGTGACCCTCTTCGACGTGGAGTGAACCACGATAATTCTACAATAAGCGACGTGTGGATCCTTGGAAACAGGCGGAATCCCGAAGTTCAGTATATAATACGCAGATCATCCAACAGCACGAGCACAGGGTGAAGTCTGGGAGGCAGCAGTTAAATCTGCTAAGTATCATTTCAAACGTATTGCTGCTAATACTAGTTTGACGTGCGAAGAATTAGTAACTCTGTTTGCGCAAATTGAAGCAATCGTGAATTCGCGTCCTTTGACACCACTGTCTGAGGACTCATCTGAACTAGCTCCACTCACGCCTGGACACTTCCTTGTCGGGCGAACATTGATGTCTCTGCCGTCACCTGAAGTGAAGACGATGACGGTCAATAGATACCAGCTCGTACAAGAACTACGGCAACATTTCTGGATGCGGTGGACCAAGGATTATCTGTCTATTCTTCAGCAACGCTCCAAGTGGAAAACGAACAAGGGCTCCATTAATATCGACGACCTAGTTCTGGTAAAAGATGATCAGCTTCCGCCCATGAAATGGCTACTTGGACGCGTCGTAAAATTATACACTGGCGACGATGGAGTTTGCAGAGTCGTTGACGTCAAGACAAAGGACGGCACACTAAAGCGAACCGTCGCTAAACTGTCAGCTTTAGAAGGCTTAGATTCCCATGTAGCTCTTGAAAGCTAAGCTTTCAAGGAGAGGCAGGATGTTACCGACAACCTACACGGATGTGAAGTATTATGTCTATGCTTTGATTCGAAGTGACATCGATTGATGGTTTTTTAGAATGTCATATAATTACTTTTACATGTAGCAAGAAAATACAATAAATCTATTATTTCAAGTTAACTAAGTATTTCTATTGCAATATCACAATAAGTCATTATTTAGTTCTACTAGTTAACATTAGCCCTAATTAATTTTTTTTACGTTCCGCAAAATTAAACCTTATTAAGATTGTTGATGCATACAAATAAGCCATTTTATTTATATTAGATTATAGAATACTATTAGATTGTCTATACTTATTTCAAACGACACGACTTAAAATGTAGCCCACGTAGTAAACACAATTGCAAGGACAATCAAAAATATATGTTATATTCTCCTTCAAGATATAAAATTGGATATGGATGTCTTTGTCTAATTTACGAACCCTATCCGTGAATAAATCCAAGTTGTTGATCTTAACCAAATTGTTGAAGTCTCTCATAAGACGATTTATAGATTACCGTGATTAGATCTGCTAGTATAGGTTATAATTTGAAGCGTGTGGGAGTTTCAATGGTACCGGGAAAGACATGTTTCCTAGCAATTCAGAGCTTCAAGGTTGCCATTCTCATGATTATACAGAAAAAGTAAGTCGTGCAAGCGTCTACAGTATAAAAGGGATAACATTTTATAATAATTGAACTTTCATCGTATTTTTGAATTGTCTTTCCCAGTCTACAAGAGTATGTAAAATGCCAAAAATATTTCCTTTTAATACTCTCTAGTCGTCTCGTATATATATAATACAATTCCAGATGACACTTCAGTATTTCAGTCCCATATCCACAAATGACTGAATAATAATTTTTTGTCTTAGAAAAGTCTATACTGTTGTAACACAGACAAAAGTATAGATTTACCACACTACCATCACACTCCAAGAACCTTAACGGTGTCATCATCAGTCTACGTATCTTCATTGATGCTGTAGTGATAATTGGTGACGTTTTGTCTTCTAGAAAAGGCAAAAAGGAGTATTTAGAGCATTTAGAAACATTAAGGTTCATTCTATGTTTGGCACACCAACGGTAAGTGGCTGCTACAGGTGAGTCCATAATTCTATAAAATGTTAAGTCATCAGCAAACAATATTTAGTAATCAAAGAGTTTAATAATAGTAACAAATTCGACCCGACCAGAATCAGCCGGAAAGGTTTTTGATGATAATCTATTGACCACAACCTTAGATGATCGGTCTCGCAAATAAGTCCGAAACCAGTTAAGCATAGGTACGTGGAAATCTAGTACGTTAAGATTAGGAAGTGAAATGTGATTTACATTAATGTAATATATATAATAAAAATGACTTCTATCTTTTTGTGTTTCTTACACAAAACAATAATAGTAACACATAAGCATCAATTTTTTTAATTAAACAATATTATTTAACCTTTTAGTAATAAAATATAAAGTTTTCTACACTTTCAAATTATGACTCAAGAAGCTTGAGCAGCAAATGGGTTGGGTTTCGATTTATGCTAACATTGAGACCACGTACCAGTTCCTAATCTTATGGGCGGATCGACTGCTAAGAACTATCTTATGGTTATATGGTGCGAATTTGTACCTTAGGGGTGGAGGAGCAGCTGAGTACGCTCATGGATACCACCAAGTGCCGCGGTGATTATATCGGCCTCCTGACCTCAGCTCAACTCAGCTTAAGCCTTGGTCCTTATGACCCTGTGGCTTGTAGTGAAAGGGACCGCTCCTCTGGAGAGGGCGCGATGAACTTATTTATTATTAATTTATTTTATTTCCAAATATGTAATTTATATACTGTTTTGGAAGTAAATCAATCGAAAATGAATTAAAATGTAAATTGTGATAAGAAACTTTTACCGCGTGAAGACCGACTCAAATAGAATGAAAATGTGATAAGTACAAAAATTCAAGATATAGCTTGTACTTGTTGCCATTTTCGTATAGTGGAGCATGTGTTAGAAACCAAGCTATTCCGGTTATTGCTACTTCCTCAATTGTTAAATTAGGTGGTCACCCATATATTTGTTTGTCACTCGTTCACACTTGCTCTGGCAGCCTAGAATCTAGATCGTGGCGTTATTCATTACGTTAGATATTTAGTAAGTTGTAATAACTATATTTGTTGCATGTTCTATAATGTTTTATTTACGTCTATGGAATCTATAGGTACAATATGTTTTTTTTAATACAAATGTTGCCCCACACTATAATTTCATAAAAACATAAAATTTTATATGCAGACCGGAACAAATTTGGGTACGTCATACAAAATAATAATAATGATTTAAATATAAATTTAAGTATTATTACATGCATTAGTATTTTATTCCAAAAATATGTAAAAATATTGTAACATTTTAATACAGCATAGATAGAAATTTGCGAAGGCTCCACTAGGAAGTATTATATGCAAAATGAATGAAATAGTTACCAACGTAATGTATCTTTAGTATAAAACAAAGAACAATAATATAATGTTTTACTTTTGACATTTTAGCAGCTGGTCTTCACTATAATAATTTCAAATAAAAGCATCGAGTGTAACGAAAACCGCGATTGTGCTTTCGAGTGGTCGTAATGCGATTATACCGTGGAGTAAATAGCTTACGATGTAAAAGTCAAGGATGTTCACGTGCTTTTATATTACTTTAGGCGCAGTACATTCATCTTTGTGTAATTTTTCATTGTTGTCTGTACTTTCTTAATTTAGATTCAGATATTAAAAAAGTCTACAGTTCTTTAAGTAGCTCGTAATAATATGTTTTAGTAGTGTACGACAGTCCCATTAAGTCAAACTACAAAAAACATTCGCAGTAATATAATTCTTAAATGTACAGGCTTAAGAGTTGACTGCACACTATCTCACTCTGTGTAAAGAAAACTTGTCGATTGGTTTTTTGGTACTGCACGAGACCGTACAAGTTCAAGCCATGTCACCTCGTGCCATGTTCAGAAAAAAGCCAAATAATCAAAATTGGGAAAGAAGTAGTATTAGTATAGGTGCATTCGCGTCTAACCTGGCTACATTTTTTTATTGTTATACTTTATTTTTTATTGTTATATAGGTATATATTCGGAGTCGGAAAATGCGTCGTTAACTTTTTCTAAACGTTGAATATTCTGAATCAGCTCGTCAAGGAGAACAACATATCCAAAAATCTGCTGATTCTGCCGAAAATCACGATTTTCTAATACAGACTTCAGAGCCCCCTAGCGGGAAAATGAGTAGTTAACTTTTTTTGCGTCCATTACTTTTTTTGCTCAGCTCGACCAGGAGAACAACATATCCGAAATTTACACCTGGGTCCCGAAAACAACTTGGCCATATAAACAGTATCATCTACTTTGTATTTTTAATCTAAGCAGATTTGTCATATAATCAGACACTTTTCATTAAGATTTTTTTCATAACTACATCTTTCATCTTAATCTGAAATTTGTTTAAATAGTATTTTTGTCATTCAATAATTTATTTTATTTGAGCATTATGTCCAAATACACTCACTAATGATTGACAGTTTCTAAAGCAATTTTAATTCAAATAGGTAAGCTGTTATAAGTTATTGGCTCTGCACTTCAGAATAATTATATTAAGTCATTACATAATCGAATTTGGAGTTGGCAACAACTAAATTGATAAACGACTATAGACGATCGATGGATATTAAAACTTTTAATGGTCGATTCCGGCGGCCCACTTGTGCCTTCACGTTTGGTAAATAGAGCTTTTAAAAATTGAAATGTAAATACTAATATACTATAATTTTTATCTTTTAACAATTATTTCCTGTTTTGCTTTCATATATTGATTTACTAATAAGTTATAAAATATAAATACAAATCACAGTTGTTCCACGCAATTTCAAAAATAATACTTGATCCTTGAATTACGTTTTTAAAAGACATATTTAAACAATTCTAAACCTTGTCACAAGTTAATTAAAAAAAGAAACAAAACAATTCCAATTCAAATCTAAAGTGCTGTACCAAAATCCAAAGTCCAACAAATAAATTCTAACGCGGAACAAATAGATTTTACCAGACTGCCTATGCCTTTGGTCACAGAGTGCCTCATATATATATGAGAGATCATATACATTTTAGAGACCAAACGCATAGGCTTGAGTATATACTTAGGCTGATACACGCATTACAGTATCAACTAAGGCTGTGCAAAAGGTAAATAAACACAGTATAAAGGTAAACAAACAGACCAGTATGGTGGGCTATGACACGATAATAGGAATATAAAAGTTAGAGTGAATGAATATAAGTCATAAGTCATAATGACATACTAATACTTGAAACTCTTTTTTTTCTCTCTGGAGAGAAGAGGCTAAGAATTTCATGGATATCACAGCATCCACGCGCCACGGTAATTATGTCAGACTCTATACCAAATGAGGCGGCTTGTATGGAAGGGTATACCTAAACGTAGATTAAGCAAGCAAGCAGGCATACAGTAGCAACAGCAGCTGGCAGCGGAAGTGTCTGCACACCTTTATACTATACTCAGAACTTCCTAGATTCAATGCAAAAATTTGCAATTATGACTTAAAATTCATAAAAATACAAAGAACAGTGTGAAGTCAACTTTGGCTGTTGTCACAAATTGTGAAAATCTTAATGTTTTCACTTAATTGAGAAATGTTGAATATATTTTGAATTAAATATATCAATACAGTAAAAAGAAAAGATAAATGTAAAATACAAGTGTACAAACCAATAACTGTGTCAAAAGTGGAAACTCTACAAAGAAAATAGTGTTATAATAAGAATACGAAGTTTCTGTGAAATTTAAAGTATAACAAGCATTTGTAAATATTGACAACGTTAATAAATGTGAATATACGGTAGTTTTTCATTACACATTTAGTACTCCTACAGTACATATGTATTACCAACAGAATACATTACAATTACGTAGAAAAATACTATGTGCGATTCTCAATGATATCAACATAAAGTTATGTTGAGCTTGAGTGTTTAGCACACTTAACACTAATGGCAGTGCTGTGGGGGAGTATCCCGAGTCTATTTTACATACAACTTGGGTGGGTCTATCGAGAACTTTCTTATGGAAATTCATGCAGACTATCTAAAGATGTTCAATTTTCCAATACTTGAACTGAAAACATGCAAAACATTGATTTATTTAGACTGTAAAAGCGTAGATATTGAGCTGCATAAGCGCAAGATTAAAAACTGATAGATGGGCAGATTGTATATAAAATACTCTGAATTATATAGTTGCAAGAACTAGGAATATTCGAGAATAATCTAATCATATAGAAATGTTACACATCTCCCATACCTGCATTCACTAGACAGCATATTCTTAACGATGACTGGTAGTAAAAGGTGACCGCCGCCAACTGCAAAATATAGCTCGTTAGGATGGGATCATCACCTTAAGCACTCCAATAATGTGTGCATGCATTAGGTCTTGACACTAACGTTTTTTCCCCATGAGCGACCTTGTACAGGTAGTGATCAAAAATTCATGTCCGGTCATTATTTGTACTATACGGAAAGAGAGTCTATCATGTTAATATTGACCTCACTCTTCCAACACCGGATAAATCGTCTATCATTGAGAGGCACGCAACTGGGAAGGCGAGTGTCTCTTTCGATTTACTCTTCTCCCGCTAACAAAACCTTGCACACAGTCGCAGGATATTACCACGGCCACTCCTCCCTTCCATACGAAGCCTGGCCCTTTTTCTTTTAAAGCTGGTAAGAAGGTTGTGCTCTTAGCCAGTACAATTACACAACGCTGAGCAAAGTCACACAACTGTAGTTGGCCGCTATAGAACCTTCAGGAGATAGGGGGGACATATTACGGCCCCGTAAACATCGTTAAAACATTAGTGCATCATTGATTGGCATAGTAAATTCTGTACTGTGGTGCAGTGATTGAGGTTTACCTGAATTATTATTATGATATGATATTAACACGTACACAAAATGATAAATTCACAAGTTACAGTGCCATACAATATAATTTTAATGATATTAGTTACCCTAAACTAGGCTGAGCCTGTCCCGTAGGAAACCAGTATACAAAAACAGTTAGCAAAATTTTATCTTATTTCACCGCAAATCGCTTAGTTCGGTAAGTTAGTAGTATAAACAGTAGTTATTTTACCGCAATTTAAAAGTTAGGAGCCAGGATAGTGTTATCATACTTTCTTTGTCAGATCTTAATATACGTGTGTATGCGTGCGAGCGTGAGTGTTTGTGTGTTGCATATGAGTTAGAATCCTTTCAAAAGTTCTTCAGTAGCATCGTATTTTAAGGTACTTAGCCATTTTTGGACCTGAGATTTTAAATCAACCAAAGACTGTGTTCTTGAATGATACCAGAACTCTGAAAACTCGTTTCTGGAGGAGGTCATTGTAGTAGTGAGACTTTCTGCATGCGTCTTTGCACCGTCTCGTAATGTGTGCAATACTAAGCTCTGTTTTGGAGACCCACAGAAATCACTCCATGCACTGCCTCGTGCCACAGGTTTGATTGGAGACATCGGATAGGTACGTCGACGTACTGTACTCCTTTGCCAGCAAATGTATTAGCACTAAGACTTCACAGGTCATAGCAAATTGTATCTTCCACACAAAGAGGGGTCTGGATCCATCATTTTAACTATATCATCAGAAGCCATCACATTACAAGTGATGGCTGATAATTGATCTTCCATCTCATGATTAGGGCGGCGACATTATTGTATGTCACACATCTAATAACTTAGACGCATGTAGCTGCTGTGTGTCTCGGAACAGCATAATTTGCGTATGACCCTAGTCTATCTTCTAGAGCCTAGAAAAATCATGTTTATAAATCAACGCTATCCAAAGTAACTTATACAGCAATAGTAACGTATACTTTCCAGAAATTCGGTCTTACAGTCCAATCACAAAAGTAATCTCAAAATCGTTAAAAATTGCGAATACCAATTTGTTTGTACCAAACAAGTCGGTGCGGTAAAAAAATTGACGAATATATCTTTGATGAGAACAAAGATGAAAACTAAATCTTAATATATATATTTCTTGTGTGCGTGTGTATGTGACTGAACTCCTCCTAAACGACTGGACCAATTTTGATGAAATTTTTTGTGTGTATTCCAGGGGGCTTGAGAATGGTTTAGATTCACAATACGGTCATATAGATATTGTTTTTCAGCTAAATTATTTATTTAAAAACATTTGAGACAACGTGAGACAACGTGACATTTGAGACATTTGACATTTGAGACATTTGACAGGACAACGTCTGTTGGGCCAGCTAGTAGTAATAGATATTTTTACAAATATGAGTATTAATAGTAATTAGATTAAGTATTAATAAATGTTAATAATGTTCTTTCGAAACATATATCTTGACCCACTTGACGTAGAGGTCGTAGCAAAGTAAACACTGTTCTTTCTGAGTTGATGGTATTGAGTCAATTAAGATTGATAAGGGACCAAAGTGCTTCTTAATTTCGTGTACAGGCTGTCTGCAATATAAAAACATCTCAATTTAGTGAAGCTACTAGAAACTGCGACACACCCTTATTTAATAATGAAAAAGTGGTGATAAAACGTTATTACTAAACTTAAATACAAGAAAATCTACAAAATTTCTTTTTCTTATACGTGTTAATCAAATATAAATAATTGTAAATTGCATTTGGGTCTATATTCGAGTTTCTAGTTCTTGCCTAAAATATTGATCAGAAAATTTCACAGCTTATGTTGTCTATCAGAGAGTTTTGTTTGTTTTTTGTTAACACGTCCATATTTTTTTGCTAATCTTCACTAATAATCTTATTACATCATATATGAATTACTATGTACAAAACATTATTAGCCGTCGTATTTGCAATGGTCGCCGGATGAATGAATAAGTGTTTACACATAGTCGCGTGTAAAATGAACGGCGGTGCATACATACGAGTACAATGACTGTAGATTTTTGTCATCACGTGTGGGAGAATGTGGAGTAAATGGCTTGCAGCTAGTGTGGTATAAGCATGAGTCTATGAGTATTAGCTATTTTATAAACACTGAAATTTTGTTTGCTGACTCTCAACTATATTTCTAAATACAAATTGAATAAAATTTAATTTGTGCTGTGATGAATTTTGTATATATAAGTGCTAAGACTTAGGATGTATCTGTGGAAGTTCGCCGCAATAATAATTATATTTATGCGAAGTGCCTGGATACTGGTAATCTACTCGCTGCGTATTACACCGGGTTTTAATATTTATGGGTGGTGGTAGGGTGGGTGTTTATTACGAATAAAATGTCCTAGTTTGCCTCAAATTCGTAAATTGGAAACTTATTAAATTTTATTTTGCAGTGGACTAATGAACTTTTATCGAATCTAGTTGAACCCAAATTTCATCCTAATCGGCTTAGACTCTTAGGCGGTCATATTACACGCACAAAATATGATTTTTAATTAGAGGTGTTAAGTGTTGGGATTATTTACTTTGTTACTTTAAAATTTACCTGTTTGAAAAGAACTCAACCCAATCGAAACTAGGGTGAGTCAAAGTGATTATTCTCTTTATAATTTCATCTTTAATTTAAGCAGATTTTAAACTACGGAATATTTTCTGCGTCGAGTAAAATTGGCATCCTAACCAATCAAACCAATGTGTATTTAATATCGGTCTGGCTACGAAATTAGAGCCTATTGGTTATTTTTGTGTCCTCTGGGCTACATTTATATAGCCTTAATATATTTATATTATAGTTTTAATTTGTTAATATTTATTAAAGGATGGAAAGATATAATTTTTAATAATAAAGTCTGAAGCTCACAATCACTTAAGGTTATTGCGGTTCAGTTAAAATATTTTTCATAGTTTGGTTTCTAAGTTTGTTGTCTTAAATAAAATTGTAAATGATTTAGAGAGGCAAGAACTGTGGTGGGTCTCCAGTCTTGCCGACGAATGATCCTAATGGGTTATTAGATCCGGTAGTGATCTGATATGGGCCGTCCCCATTGTAGAGTGTAGACTCATCAGGCCATTCAACTTCGATAAAGATCGACACAGTATGAGTCACATGTGGTTCTTATAGGGGTTGTAGATTTGCTGTGAATTTTACAGTAGCCACATATAATACGGGACCACTTACAGTAACCACTTACAGTCATGGGGCAGTTACCTTATTTACCAATATATAGCAATAAAATATTTAGTGCATTTAAGTTATATAGTTAATATTGTTATATTATAACTAGATTCTTCTATTCGTGGTTTTAAAGATACATTTAATGACAATATCTATTATAACTGAAACCTATATAATTGTTTACTTGTAGTCAGTGGTGTTGTCGAGCCGAAACGCTCCGGAACGAACTAAGGATGATTCCTGATAACGAGAATTGGCTGACATATTGAAAAACAAATTTAAAAAGAATTGCTGATATTTTTTCTAATTTTAGATGAATTTTCATATGTATTATTATAAACAAGGGTTTGAACCGAACTCGAACCGGAGCAAAAACCGGAATGAACCGGCTTGAGTTTCCGAACCGTGATCCGGAGTCCGGAACGTTTTTTTCTGCTGAATCAGAACTCTAACCAAACCGAAACAAATACGTGAACCGGTTTTTGAACCGGTCTAACGGGAATCAAACTTTATTTATAATAAACATTAGAAGAAAAAAATATAACATTTTAAAAAAGTAAAGATTCTATAAATATATATTTAATGCATGCGGCCCACGGTAAGTTACCTACATTTGGAACATATACCTACACAAAATGGGTTTCGTAATGATTTTCGTTTCCTTTCCCTTTTATGCTATATACAGGGACCGATCTTGGCGACGCGACGGGCGAAAATTGATTGACATTGAAAATTGATTGACCGCTGATTGTAGTTCCTTTGTATGATATCATATAGTATACAATCTATTATCCGAATAGTTAGGTGTTCCATCTAGCTATCAGATTTTTTGAGAGTTTTTTATTAAATATTTTGTTAATTTTGAATTCAATCAAGCAAATTCAAAAATTAATCAACGGTCAGTTTTTAAATAAAAATCACACTATGTATTATTTGCTTAGTAAATTTTAAGTTAGTTTATGTGTGTCTTATCATAAGAAATTTCGCCTAGTCACTGCAAAAACCAGAACACAAATAAATCTGAAATGTATTTTTTATGCGAAATCATTGAGGCTTAAGCCTCAAACCAATCACGTGTTGCATGTTTCTAAACAGTGCACGTTGGAGGGTCACAACGTGACCGCATCCCATGCTTTGCGGATTGCTTTTACGATCTAGTTTTCCATTACCTATAAACTGGCTGTGATCTTATTTGAAATGAACTTGAGTGGTATTTTGTAAACAGCTGCATTGATTCGAATTCGATGTAATGTTTTGATTGTTTTAAGTTTTATAGTACTTTATAGATGGATTGTTGTGGTAAATATAGTAATTTCTGTATGCACAGACATCAAGAACTATTGAAATATTTAGATATATTACGCTAAATTGCAACTATAAGGTTTATAATGAGTTGAAAAATAAAACAAAAATGGGGAACGTGCAATTATAATATTTATGACAATTTTGTTATTAAAATGCTAAAAAAATATAAAAGTCGGGCCACTGCAAGGTTTATATTTAAAATAATGTTGTTTTTTAACAATAGGTAATAATGAATCAAAAGTAACGTGAAACGGAACGGATTTAAAACACCAATCAGCGTTCAGTGACGTCACTCCTGTTATGACAACTTATTTGAGGTTATAAGTTAAACCCAAGTTCTAAACCAAAATTAATTTCGTTTTTTGAATAAAAATGAAAGTTGGGTTTGCCAAAGCAGATTCTAGGACCCTGCCAAAAGGTAATGTTGACATGGTAGTGACATTTTCGAAACTGCAGAGTTTTCAAGTGTAGAAATGAAAGGGACTAAACAAAAAGACATTGAAAAGTTGTGGTAAGTGTTAGGTAGGTAACTGTTTCTTTTGTTTACAAGCAAATTAACTAAGTTTACAATAAATATATCCGCCGACTTACGTCAAAGTGGTCTTCACAGCATCGAATGATAGTCTTTGGGGAATAAATGTCATTCCTCTTCGCCGCTTGAAACCACGTTTTTCTCAGTTTTGGGTCAGAAGGTCCAATCAAAAACAATTTATTTGGAAACTAATTTGAAGTAGATGGACACATAGGCACAAAACATACGTCCACACGGCTTTTTTTCGGAGTATCAATGGCATAGTTATGATCACCTGATGTTGATGGATAGTCCATTATAACAAAATATTACCTTGAAAGTCGAGATAATGAATGAAAAAAGATAATGAAGATATCGTCTTCATTATCTTGATGAAAAACACATTTAAAGCCAGCAATGACACGCGCAGTACAATCAGTGAGCCATTAACAATGACAGACAGGAGTGACGTCATACGAACTATAGGTCCAAACTTATAGGTCTCTACAAATTTTGCATATACGAGTAATTAAGTATGAAATGATCATATCAGAGAGGAGTTTGAGCCTTATAGCCAATCAATCATTTGTAAATGTACTATTTTTACTGTACCAATGCTTATATACTTGCTGTAATATATTAGTACCATTTGTATTTTATTATAAAGACGTCAGAGCTCTTGACGTTCATATCACATGATGGTAAGTAAAGACCCCCCTAGTAAGTAAAGACACCCCTTTTATAATATCGATATCGTTTTGTAAGGATCCCTGGAGGAGGCCTATGTTCAGCAGTATGCATCTTTTGTATATGATGATAAACTGTGTCTCTGACGTGAGTATTTTGACGAGGTTTCACACTTGATATATTTTATGTTTCTATACCCGCACCATCGAGGTTTCTAGACATCAGTATCATCCCATTTGTAAGGTGGGCAGGTAGGCTAGCAGGTGGATCAATAAACGGTTCCCAATGGGTTCTGTTTTCATGTATTTCATCATCATCAAAGCTCAGATACACGAGCCTACCCCAACTATTTTAGACTACATTACATCTTTGTATTTCTTCCCAGGTGTATGCAGGTTGCTTCACTATAATTTCCTTCAACATAGGACTGTCGGATAAATGTATATATAAAATTCAAAAAACGAACAACACATTGGCACAATGCAGGATTGATACCGGGCCCCCTGAATTATCCGATCCGTAAATCAGATCCTAACAGATCCTACAAATAAAATTTGAGAAATCACTTGCTAAAATAGTTTAAAATTTATTACGATTAATATAGATAGATTACTCATTTGGCACAACAACACACAGGTGTTCTCATGTAGTAAACTTAAGGATAAGTTGCTTGGACAAGTTATTTTTAAATATTAGGGTAGGTAGAACAGGTGCTTATTTTATTTAATCCAAACCTACGAGTCTGGCCTGCTTATTCAGTGAAAATGTTGAGGTGCAGACTAACAGTTGTAAGTGGAACTAGTTTGACGACACCCTTTGAAAGGGTCTTGATGATATTCTGAAGTATGCACTAGATTGCAATCCCAAAGGAAATACACATGAGGTCGTATCATGCAAACTTACCCGCAAACGTAGGATGAAAATTAATGACTAAATTTGAGAAGACAATGCTTGGTTTGGATACATAGAAAGGGTGGACGAAAGACTACTGACGAAAGAAATTTATAGGACAAATTGAATGTAGTTGGAAGGGGATCTTGACACATATACGTAAACCAAATTGATGATATACTGAAGGAAGGTTAGGTCAAAAGTACCCGTGCCCTTGGTGTTGGCTCGCCCAGACCTAGGTCGAGCCGGCCCCGGAGCACATGGTGGTAGAATCACGAAAGCGCACCCCGCCATGTGCCCCGCATGGGCCAAGAGATCTCAGGGGTGTTTTAGTGGGTAGGCCGGTCCTGTCAGACCGGGGAGCCCCACAGACGGCCGCGCCTAGTCAGCGCGGTGTCACGGTGAATAAGGTGCATTTACCCACTTAAAAAAAAGGTCAAAAGTACCCGTTACCGACAAGCGTATATGATAGTATTAATGAACGTTAAAGAAGTTAGGGAAGTGTAATTGATCGCAAATTGGATAAAAAAAAAATATGTTCGCTGCCTATCCCCACGGAAAAGTGGCGTGAGTTTATGTATGTATTAATTTGAAAATATCTTAGATATAGAGGAATTATATTTGGACTTATTATTTCATAACAATCATTTGTGAGTTTCTGTAAGCCTTGTTTTCTAATATGCTTGTAGTGTTTGAAAAAAAAAAGGGATAGCACGTGTATCCGTAACGTGATCCGCTCCATTGCAAAAACTAAGCATTTCAAATCCAGTCTTCAGATGTATTCGTGTTTAAGACTGTGCAGCTCGGGCGTTAAATATATTGAGTTAAAGGAAACTTTGTTGCATAAATTAACAAATATGTTTTACACTTTTATTAATATTTTATACTGTATTAATATAAAAAATATAATACTATATTATACAGTATGTACTAACTTTCGCCCGCAGCTTTGCCCGCGTTATTTCTGGTCTTCCCATAGGAAAGTGATACAATTTTAGAAATTAACCTATCCCTTTTCCCGGGTCAAACTATCTTCATATGAAATTTAATCAAAATTAATTAAGCAGAGTATCTTTCAAATTTATAATATGATAGTTTGACCTTCGAATGATATATTCAAAGAAATTTAGTTGCTCCATACAAACTTTGGATTGAGACTCGATTTAGAATTTCGGAAAATCTTTTCTTACTGCACCCTTAGATCTCAGATGGAAAAAATATGTTAAATTTGGAGTCTCTAGACTCAGCGGTTTCAACTGTGAGTTGATAATTTGATATACCAGTTAGTCACCACTTAGATTCTTCTGTTATATAACCTGATTATATTTTTATGATTATTTCGAGAGGAATGTTAAATAATATTTGACTATATATGTGCGTCGATTTCTTTATGATAAAAAAAAATGAAAATGAAAGATTATATTTTATGTAGCCTATTGTTAAACAGAATTGCGACGAAGTTAATTCTTGTTGAAGCTAACTTAAGTAAATTTCTTGTCAAGCTTCTAGATTAATCATCTAAGACTGCTTAATGGATATTTTCATGAAAACCTTTAAATAAAAATTTATATTATTACACTTACTGTAAGGTTTTGGGAAAAAAGGTCCGTCGTATTTATTATAGTTAAATATTTATTAAGATAAATAAGTTAAGAATTGTAGGAAAATGAAAATTGTTTTGTTTTATTTTCTTTTCCTATAACTTTCAATAAATTTATAGTAAAATAATACCACAATACAGTTACAGTTTTTATCTGTATACAAAGAAGCACTATTGCAAAGATTTTGTTTTCTTTTTTTGATGATTTCATAGCCTACCCCTAGATTTGAAAGATTTTGGGGTTCAATATTTATTATGTATGTTATTATTGCTTTAATTATTTAAAAAAGTGACATTTGGGAGTTTAGAATTTTGGAATAAATTATGGTACTATTGATCAATTTATTAAATTAATTTAAGGAAAGACGTAAGGTGAATTGTACAATGGGTAAAAATACTGGTATAGGAATTTTTTTTTTTTTTTTTTTTTTAATTTATTTACATAACAGATAAATAGACAATAAAAAAAATTCGATTGCACAGCAAACGAAAACCAAAAGGTTTATCTGTCGCTGTAAGACGCACGCTATAGGTAATTTACATTAGACTTTATATACTACTACTAGACATTATATTGTATTCACTAAATTAATCATGCACCACATTCACTCACCAAAAAAATATCATGCATGATCGTTTACATTTATTAGGATCGTTACAGATCGAATCGTAATTGACCACTGATAGCTCGTTCAAGAACTTTGGTAACAAATATTCCCAAGTGCGCTTCCCGTATATGTTATTACACTTTGGTAGTAGAAATCTAGGAACATTTTCCAATGATCTCAATCTGTCATTTCTCTCGTACTTTGACAAAAATCTATTCTATTATGTATTCATCTATTATTAAGCCCTGAGAAAGGATATTCAATAAGTTTTATCATGACAAATCTGATATAATTCGCAAAGTCAAACTAGTACAAAATAAAAATATTCCTAAAGCTTGAACAGATTAAAATGGAACAACAATATAATCGAAATAGGTCGACATATTATTTGGAAATATCCGTAAATATTAATAATGAAGTATAAATTGGAGTGCATTTGGTTTTTAACATGTCAAATCAGTATGCATTATATTGACGTTTTCTGTCTTTACTTTCGTACTCTGTAAGATGGTTGTGAGTTTTTGGTGTGGTACTGACAGGTGCACGGTGTAAATTGGTGCGAACATAATTTAAGACTCTCAAAAACAGTTCATTAAATTGCGCTACTTTTCTCTTTAGTAGGTATTACTAAAGAGTAAATATCGCTTCCCCAACTAGTAGATTTCTTTCCTCTTGATAGTGTTGTCCGAGATACTATCAAGAGGACTTTCTACTGTTGAATATACTGTTAGTGAACCTTATCCAATAACACGCGTGGACGTTAGAGACGGGGGGCCCCGACTCTACATAGTTTCAAACATTACATATACCGAACATCGCAACTCAGTAAAGTACAGTTAGAATAAAAAATATATGTACCATCGCGAAAAGTTCTTAATGACAATAAGTATCCACCGTGGTATAACAACTCATTAATAAAATTAAGTAAAGAGAAACGCAAGTTCCATTGTAAGTGGAAGAAATATCATAATCTAAGAGACTACAATACATTTTCAATTTTAAGATCTAGGCTACGTAAATTAGAACATGAATGTTATATAAAATTTAACACAACTACCGAAGAAAATATTAAAAATAATCCTAAATATTTCTGGTCATATGTGAAATCTAAAAGAATGAACAATTGTATACCTCAAAACATGATTTTTGATGGTAAAATTATAACTGACGGTAAAGAAATTTGCGATACATTTAATAAATATTTTCAGTCTGTTTTTGTGGCTCCGAACCCAAGAACTCTAAATACAGATAGTTGTCCTGAATCGATAGTTGATATTCATGATATAGATTTAAGCAATGCCAAAATTCTTGCTGCACTAAAACAAGTTAATGTTCACAAAGGAGCTGGAGCTGACAATATTCATCCACTGTTTATTGCTCGTTGCGCTGATGAGTTGATTGAACCAGTTGCTATTATTTATAGATTATCAATGAAATCTGGAACGTTCCCTGATATCTGGAAACATGCTCTCATAACACCAATTCCTAAAAACTCTCAAAAAGATTTAATCACACAGTACAGACCATATCAAAGTTAAGCATTTTTGGTAAAATATTAGAAAAAATAGTAACAAAACAGCTATCACATGAAGTTCGGAACTGCATATCGGAAAACCAGCATGGATTTTTAAAGTCTCGAAGCGTTGAAACTAACTTACTGTTGTTTACTGATTACATTTTTCACGCTATGGATGGAAACTACCAGATAGATGTTGTGTACACTGATTTCTCAAAAGCTTTTGATAAAATTGATCATAATCTCCTACTACAGAAACTTTTGGGGCTCGGTGTGCATGGCAATCTCCTCCGATGGATCGAGTCGTATATCGGTAACCGAAGTCAAGTGGTTTGTCTAAAAGAATATCAATCCAAAAGCCTCCCAATCCCATCTGGTGTACCCCAGGGTTCCCATCTAGGGCCATTATTATTTATTCTTTACATAAATGATATTAACAAATGTTTAAAATTTTCTAAACATCTTTTGTATGCCGATGACACTAAAATTTACACAATTATCCGGGAACCCATAGACTGCCATAAATTACAACAAGATCTCAAAGCGTTTAATGAATACTGTCTTGAAAACAGGCTTTTCTTGAATAAAGATAAGTGCTCAGTGATAACTTTTACCCGCAAAAAAAATCCGATACCAGTATAATTATAACATCTCTGGCAGTCCTCTTAAGAGAGTCAATCAGATAAGGGATTTAGGTATTATTTTGGATGCACAAATGAATTTCAATACACATATTGAATCTATAGTAAAAAGAGCTTTCAGAAATCTTGCATTTATTAATAGAGTAACTAAACCTTTCTCAATGCAAATAACTTTAAAAATATTGTACTTCTCATTCGTACGTTCGATTGTTGATTTTGGTTCGGTGATATGGTCGCCTTTCTATGGAAATTATATAGATAGACTAGAGAAAATACAAAAAAAAATTCATTAAAATCCTTAACTATCGTAGTGGTTTATATAGATCATACAGGGAGACATTATCACATCTTAATCTATTAAGTCTTAAAGACAGACGCACTCAATTCGACATACTTTTCTTCTTATATAAACTCTTAAATAACTATGTTAGTAACGCTACTTTACTTTCTAAAATAAATTTCATCGCTAAAGCTCGTCTACCAGCTCGCCCCAATCGTAAATTATTATCTTTTGTACCGCCTGTTTTACACAAGAATTACACTCGTAACTCCTTTTTCTGTCGCTCATTACGTTTTAATAATGAATTTAATGATCTTGACCTGTTCAAATTTTTGTTTGCATACATTAAAGAAAATCGTAATGAAAAAATTTTCCACATAATTTTTGCACGTTCCTTTATAATCTGTTTTCAACACAATTTTACTTTCTGGTTTTTAAAATTGATTATTTAATATTAATAAACTTTGCTATTTTGTTTTTCAAAGATATGTTTGGTCTATTGTGTATGTCTATGTTTGCTACCTACCAACCTGTTGCAATCTATGTTTGTTCTAGATTTTTTTGTTGTTTACATGTTTTGATTCAGATAGAAATGTCTATTTCTGTGTAGCATAATTTAAGTTAATATTAATATTTTAAAATTTTTCGGCACTCTATGTTTACAATATATATAATGTTAAGTTGCACTGTAATCTGTAATGACTGTTTGTGCCAAAATAAAGAGAAAAAAAAAATGCAAAGACCCGGTCTACATCTTACAGGATATGCCGAATCGTTTCATCTCATCATGTTGAAATTTTATGGAACCGCCTGTCTGCTTGCTCTATATAGTTATGAGGTTATAACTGATTGAAATCATTAGATTTGTTTGTCATCAACAAGGACACACGAAAAATTTTTACCTTCCCTAAGTAATCGTCAAGATGAAGCTGTGACGGTAAAAAAAACATAAAAATAGTCATTAGTTGAACACAGGTTTGGTGGCTAGAGCTGAGCTTAGAGCATGAATATAGGATCAGAATAGTCTATACTGAACGTACAGAATAAAACCTAATTAAAAAACGAGTTACTCTGCACTAGATCTCTAAAATAAAACCTTTCCCGTTGTGAATCATCAGAATGCTTGACTTATCAACTATAATACTGTAGACATAGTGGAAGTTGAGGAGAGGAAAGAGATTGAAGTTAGGGTGATGAATAAAATTTTTGATATTTCAGAATATTGGATGAATAACATAATATAAAAAAGTAAGTAAGTTAAGAAATTATTAAAAATTCTCAATTACTGGTAAGCAATTAGTAATATGTCGATGAATTAAAGAAGCTTTTGAAATTGATTACTGAACAGCATATGTCATATTTTATGTATATACGAGTATACTAAATAGGGAATGTATATATATATATTAAATAGGGAACATAACCAGGTCAAAAAAGATTGTGGCTTAGTTACTTTTACATAAATATTTTATTTTAAAGTGACCATGCATTATCATGAAGCCTAAATAATTGTCTATTGTAAGTTGCACATAATTAAGGGGATTAAAAGGTTACCGTTAATATAACCGATTAATCTCATTACTCAATTCGTTCTAATAATATTAACGAAGTGGAGAGAATAATACAAAAATAAATTTCTATTTTATTAATTTGCCTGATGTATTGAACGCATTGCACTACGACCTATGACTACGAAAGTTTGCAGTTTTCATTTTAAACTTTGAATATTTTAACATCAACATATATCTTAAATATATATTTTTTTATTTTAATACCTGTATATGGTGAGATTACATTGTCGATTTTTTCATTCGTGAAAGAATGTGTAAGTGAGTCAGACTCGATTTTTAGACAGTCATTGTCTGTATTGTTTGTTTATTCGAAATGAATTTGTTATAAATTAGTGATTTAGTCAATATAAATACACCTTGCAAATGGATGTTATCGAGACCGAATGTCTGGTTTCAACGCATCTCAGTGGAGTAAGGCCAGACAGCGGGGCCAGCGGGAGGCCCGTCGTAACGGAACGTTTCAAGTCTTCGATCATATATTTCTGTAGATACACAATTCCATAGAAAATCAAACAAAATATCGGCCCCGCGTCTATACATAGAAGAATAGATGTATATTATAGTACCAATTTTGAAAAAAGTTCTAAAGTGTCATATAATTTAAGAAAATTTAAATCTTAAGTAAAGTAATGAAGTATGAAAATAAATCCTTGTTAAGGTCGTTACATATTATCTTCTGGTTTCGATGATATAATGATGCCGTGAAATCAGAAATGAACAAGACATATTCAAAAACAAATATATTGGATAATAAGCCCTTAGTCTGTTGCAATTAAGCACAAATTCATTTCATATAATAATGCTCCTACGTTCCATTTGACTCCGAATATTGTGCTCGCGTCTTATCGCATCCTACTTGAACATAGACAGCAGTGGAGATGCTTAGTTTTTTTTTACACATATCATAACAGTACGGAAACTTTTTAAAGGAGATAATTTTTTCTTGTATGGAGAATAGGCCCACTACAAAATGTAACGTTTATTAATGAGACATACGTTAAATAATTTCTTATTAACCCTAGATATTATAAGGAACATTAGCTTGTTTTTATCTAACGGGATCAATAAAAACATGAAGATTAAATAACCTAAAAATTCTTAGTGGTTAGTAGCTTTATTTTGATTTGTATTCAAATTGCTTTTTACGTAAATGCTATTTAACACTTTTTTTATTCTTGATAAATACAATCAAACAATCAAACAAAAAAAAAGAAAATCACAAAAAATGGTATAGGCGACTCCATCATTCCACTGACCTTTTTCTGAAACATTAGCTCTGTGCTATTTTTTCCTATGAGTGAGCCACTCGAGACAGAAAGAGATAGATGCGATGCGTTACGCATCGTGGCATGGTACGCAAGCGTTTTAAATTGATATTTTAGTAATACATAATATGAATAAAAGTGTTTTACTCATAAAAAATACGCTAATAAATTAAGATAAAGATATACTTATTGGAAGTATGACATTCCATCCTTCCTTTGCACTTTACGTGTGTCATTTTACAAGTATAAACTACGCATTTCGGCATCGCTGACGTTATTAATCGCGCGCGGCCACCGAATGAATGAGAGCGAAACAAGGCACATTTACTGTTTGTGCCTTGTTTCGCCGGTGCCACGTTTTAGACGGTAACTGTGTATCTACAGAAATATATGATCGAAGTTTCAAGTACTTTATTTATAATACTTTTCTGTGTCTTATCGCTCTCACTCTATCAAGGGAAACAAACTGTTTGTCGATACTGCGATGGGTACAACATGAAATCGAGTATAGTAGAATATATATGTACAAGTTTTATATGGCTGATGACTTATTATTTTTTCTTTATGATATGGCTATGGGAAGAAAGTATTTTTAAAGCTTTTAGAAAAAGCAAATTTCTGAAAAAGATAAAATTTATATTATATTGATTGCAACATTATATTGATATTAATAATTAAATATTTCATAAAATACACACATATGACACACAAAAGTTACCTAGTGGAACAAATCTAAATTGGTATCAGTATTCTTCTCCAACTAAAGTTTCTATCTCACAACACTATTTCTCTTATCGAGCCTTATTCGTACTCGGTCGTTTCGACTATCACCAATGATAAAATGTTGCTGAGAAATAAAGAGAAACTTTAAACAAGACATGCGTGTTCCTCATTATGTAAATAAATTATCTACCTACTGTTTTTTTTTGTTTCACCTGTAAGAAATTTATCATATGGGAAAGAGAAAGATATTTTTTGTATCTGCTAGGTGTTTCTGTTGGTGTAGCGGGTGTCTCGTGTCAGTCGTTAAATGCGATACGGTGGGGAGCGGTTTCAGCGTAAACCCATGGGCGAATCACCGTCACCACACGGATTGCCGGTAAGAGTATTCCGAACGGTGTTCAATGCGAGTATTGCGTCTGGCCGATTTCCCATTTTCCTAATCAGCCTGCTGATTCTCCGTCGGAATATAGGCCGATAGTATTGCTTGATGAGGCAGGGAAGTTTATCGAGAAAATACTCGCTCCCCGGATCGTCGACCACGAGAGTCTCAGTTTGTTTATACCACTGGGCCTGTCCCACGGAGGTTATTTCGGTGAATCGGGCTTAACGCGATCCGGAATAGACCTTCCACAGGGGCGGAGAGGATCCGGAAGGAGTCTTAGCCTGGTAAGTGCCGTTACTGGTGTAATCGTAATCCTCAATGGCTTAATCAAGGAGGTCAGCTTAGTTAAATGTCTTCTTGGTATCTGAATTATTGTATCTTGTTTGAATTCATATACAATTTGTATCTCACTACAGTTACACATATTTTAAATATTGTGTAAGCATACATAGGAGTTACATACACACACTAACAATATTATGTTACTTATTGTATATAGTTAGAGTAATTAAAAGAAATACCTACAACAATATATTTTAATCACAAATATTTATATTGTTTGCGCTATTTAAGAATATTACGATATACAAAAATTCTATAGGCCAGTAAAAGAATGTCAGGAGCAACACCCGAAAATGGTTTATAAATGTTCTTGTTGGACTTTGTTCTTGCCGGGGCGACGCCATCGTCGGAATACATGAATTTAAGATTACAGCTAAGTACCCCAGAAGTGCTATTAGGGCTACTAGGTAATGTATTTTAAATGATGAATGAACGCGTTAACTCTAGAGATAATGTGAGTCATAGAAGTGTCATTGGTAGTCGAGCTTGTACTTCGTTGATTCGGCGTCTCTCTTCCTCCAGAGAGTACGAGAACTTTTTTTATTGTCTGTGAGTCACGATAAGAACTAACCACAAATTGGCATTTGATCGGTTTTGTGCGTAGGTTTGTTTTTATTGAAGGTATTAAAATTAAGATATTTTGACTCAGGAATTCTATGCTATCCTGGTTCTCAGAATAAACATTGTTGTGGATGTCTGTGATATTGATGTGGAGGTCATATGCAATCTTTTTCTTTGTACTATTATCTTTATTACGTAGCAAAATTTGACAGCTACAGTTTTAAACAAACTGTCTGTTTTTTTTTAAATCACTCTACATAAGCCTGATAGTTATAATTTCAATTAGTGTTAATTTGTGATTAAAATATTCATAACAAGCATTAATTATTTTTTAATTTTCGAAGTGATTATATCATCATAATGTAATAAAATATGTTAAAAAATACGCTTCGATCATAAAGGCCCTATAAGGTAATAAATATCATTACAATGATTTATACAGATCCAATAAGTACCTTTTATAACGTCGGTAGTAGGTATATGATAAAGCGAGAATTTAAAAAATGCATGTTGTTATAACATTTTAAAATGTTATAATATATTTTTTTTGGATTGTAATGGTCTCCCCCCATAAATCTAAATTATTACTTACAAAAATATTGAGTACCTAAACTACTGAAAACGTTAATCACTAGCTCTCTCTTACTACTAAAAATACATAGATAATGTTTATGCAATCACACGTACACCTGAAAATGTTGTGCAAATATTTTCCACAATTTATCCCTCTCCACTATATCGCAAGCTTTCTTCAAATCTATTTCGTTATATTTTTGACTACACATCATAATTCCTCCATACACCTCCTTCCATTTCTAAAACCTGCATGGACGTCCCAAATATTCTAATCAGTTTCCTCCATTACTCTTTTAATCAGAACCTTTGCATACATTTTATTCACAATACTGAGTAGGCTAATGCCGCAGTAATTTCTACACTTTTCCTGTGACACTTTGCCTTTGTTCAATGACATGCCACATAGAAGCATGAAGAGTTGTCACCCAACCCTGTTCAGTTTTGATTATTTCATCAGATCAAATCTTGTCATACCCTGCACCTTTTTCTCTTTTCAAACTTGATAAAAGAGGTAGAATACCCTTTTAACATCTCCTTTAATGTGATTTCTCTGTCATTTTTCATTTATCTCATTTTCTTCCTTAACTTCATAGTTTAACCCTGGCTCATCCCTTTCAAACTCTCTGACGACTTTTGACAGCTGAGAGGTCACTGTTTTACCTCTAGCTGCTTATTGACTTCCGAAAAAACTTAATGATATTCTGGAAGTCGTCAGGTAGCCCAGTATCAAATGTATTTTTAATCTTCTTTCTGTCTTTTAACAGTATCCTTATTAGCATTATTCAGTCGATTATATTTCATTTTTATTAATGTGGTACATTTACATCCTCATACGTCACCTATTTGAATTTGTTGATGAACTTTTGTAACAATCCAATTTTATCAAGTTTTCTTCTTATCACTATTAGCATTATTTACAAAATATCCGGGTACACATACTCGATGTTGCCAGCGCTAAAACCAGCTGCTTTAAGCGCTGCGAATATGCTATAGTAGCTACATATTAGGTACTGGTATTTTATAGAATAGGGCAGCAAACGAGTAAACGGATCACCTGATGGTAAGCGATAACCGTTGCTCATGGAAACCCGCAACACCAGAGGAGTCACAGATGCGTTGCCGGCCTTTAAAAGGGAATAACGGGAATAAGGGGGGTTGGGCCTCCGGTACCCTCACTCACTCGGCGAAACGCTATTTTACGCCGGTTTTCTGTGAGGCCGTGGTATCACTCCGGTCGAGCCAGCCCAATTCGTGCTCCCATGGTCTGTGTCAACACCAATCCCACCATATGCCCGAATCTCAAGCACTTTAACTTTCTGTCTTTTATCTACAATCACAAAGTTAAGCATGCTCTTTAGACCTAATTCTTCTCTTATATATGTGGTTCTTCTTATGATCAAACATAGTATTGTTATCATAAGATACCACTCCGAGCAAATCTTTAGCAGGTTTCTCCCGCTATTATTATTAACCTCTATTATATTATTAACCTCTCTATTCCATACCTTCCTAATACACTTTAATAACTATTTTATTTTGTATTAATTTATATTTAAATATTGTTTATGTGTAAAATAATTAACGCTATACTTTATAAACTCATATGTATTAGTAATTAGTTTGTAATTAATAAGTATAACTGCACAGCGTTTTGTTAGCAGACGTGGCATTGTTTATTTTATGGCATTGCTTTAACATAGCTCCCATATTTCCTGATAAAATGTACGAGCCTATGCTAAGGACGTACACTGATGTCAGGATGTCACTTATATATTGTATATTGTCAAGATGTCAATTTATTGTGGAGAAAGCAGGAGTTTAATTAGAGGCACGTAGCTGTCATTAGCGTTTAATTTGCAGACTAATGTCACAATACGAGCAACTGTAGTAAATGCATACATTAACATTTTGTGCAGCACACGTACGCTTACAGTATACATGCATAGTTACAAATGTGCGGGTTAGCCCGTACATAAAACAACTGTATCATGTAACAATGTTTTGACCTTCACTAGTATCTCACCTAACGTAACTATGAAATAAGCATAAATATATATTCTGAAAGCTGTCAAATAAATGAATTGGTGAAAAGAACATCGAACATATTGTTCGAAATGAGATGTTCAATAACAAACATCTCTAGAACATTAGTTTATATAAGAATTACATAGATTTTTTTAACGCCGATATAGTTTTGGTAAGCATTTCTTTTCAAGTACGTGCGCAGTAGGTTGAATAGTAAACAAAATTTAATTGTGAACTTGTAGTATCTTTGTAGTAGCTTGTGTCTGTACGGGCAATCGCCCTTCTTAAAATACTATTAATTCGGTGGTTTGGTTTTCTGGGTTAAAGTACAGTTTCTATCTAGAGTAGATTAGCTGTCTATCCACGAAAATATGTGTTCCGTGAGTCTAATAATAAGGTTTTGTAGCGAAAAATTATTTCCTTTGATATTCTTTATTTTCTCTTAGTAATAAAGTACCTATTAATAACACATAAAAAGTATTTAATTACTCGTAAGTACCTTTAAGATCTAGTAGTTATATACATTACATCAATATTGGACTATTTGGATTTAGAATACAAAATACTCAACACCAATTTGTCAGTTCTCGAAATCGTATAATATATTTAAATATTTTGTTGAATTCAAAAGCATTCCTAATTATGTTGTTACTGCCAAAGGGCAGTTTTTTAGTAGATTTGAATATAAAATTATTTAATTCCGGTCTCACTAGGATTCACACAGGAAACACTTGATGTGATTACTGGTATTTATTATGTAAATTGGACGATGGCAAAACCATTCTTTCCGCCAATTATTCGATTACTGACACGATTCAGACAATCAGTTCACAAGCTGCAATAAAGAAGTACGATTTTATTTATATTATTTTATTAGAGACGCGTTAAAGGCAACAACCTAAATGAAACGTATGTATAAAATTAGCATTCCAGGTCAGATTATAACTCTCAACATATGTATACGACATGGTTAAATTATTAAATACACACATAGACTACACAGTCACATATACAGATAGAGAATATATTTCATATGAAAAAATTGTTAAAATATATCTAATTAATTATATAGATATTTAATGACTAGATTTACAAACGTATTCAATCGGTTACTAATTATATAACCACATAGTGACCTTACAAAATAACTTGATCGTAAATGTGCAGTTAGTTTTGTATCTGTGTATTTAAATTTTAGTTTGTAGCCGTGACGGATGATGACTAATATCGTATTTAATCGTTCTTAATACCCTAATATTCTATTAACGGTACTGCGTGTGTCTAACCTTGTATACAATTAATGATCAGTACAGAAGGTCTGTTTGTAATATCAAAGAAACATTATATGAATAAAGTTCATTATAAACCAATGACTCAACATATGGATAAAGTGTCGATTTGCTTTGCTAAATAGTATTAAAGTAAAAAACCGTTATAAAACTATATTGTAAATAATTTTTTATATAATTATCCATCTATAAATGTTGATGCGTTGATGCCGTCTGAAAATGAGAAGACCTTCAGCCAACAGCGTGTCAGACAATGCACCGATTATTAAAATAGATGTATATGAATATAAGTTAGCATTAATAGAGTCAGGAGCGTACTTTTTTTTAAGTCAGTAAATACAGAGTATAACCGTTTGGAAAGCCGTATCTTAATCAAAGCTATTGATAGTAAATCTTTATCGGCCTTAGACACAGAGCTCAACATTGACATAAATAATTATTTATATATATGTTTATACATATATATTAATTAATGTGATTCATAAAATAAGCCTATTCATAATTATAGGCCCAGATATTATGTGTATGTATAATGCAGTCATTGAGTTTTTGGGTGAAAAATAATATATTTTAAACATTTTAATTATTTTAAATTATTATACAACGATCATGCCGATCGTTGATCTTTGCTTAAAAAAGAATCATTATTTTAACATGTTTACTGGTTTATAGTTGTGTTTATTTACGATAGTTACAAGCATCCTATAAAGGTATATCTACAAACGGAAATTAGAGTGGGTCTTTCTCCAAGAATCACGCGTCATTTTGCTATTATGTATTAAAGAAGATGAGAATGCTTTACCAACGGCCAACCCTCTACTCCAGCGCTAACTCACGATTCCATAGCACAGATTTACATAATTTACCTTCTTGAGCTCAAGTTAGCCTGAGAAGTCAATGGACTAGACGATAGATAATTATCTTAACAAACTTAATTATATACTTTTATATTGTATGTCTTTTTATGCTAAATTTAATGTTTATTATATTTTGCATAAGATAAGTCTACCAGTTTGTCGTACTGGTGCTGATATTTGACAGTTAAAATAATATGTTATTTCACAAAATATAGAATAAGAAGTCAATTAGCTTTTGGGGACAGTGTACACCACTTATTTTAATATCTAGCAGATTGATTAGATGTCGTGCCACACCTATTGATATTTTAGATGATTGATGCGAAATTGTCATTAGCGAAAGTGGTCAGATACGTTGTTATATTATGTGCGCCTATGGTGTACAACAAATAGTTTAGGTTTGTGCAATAAGTATTTTAATATCGTACTCGTAGGAGGGTTGATGGTATTTACATTTTAGGCATAATATGGTGGACATTATTAGGAGTATGATAGTATATTTATATAGATTAGACAAACTTTAAAAAACATATTTTTAACTCTTATCATTGTAGTTGAAAGGTTTTGTGCGGTGCAAACTAGTTATTAAATAATTGTATTAGTATATTGGTTGTATTATTTTAATGAACATACTCGTAAAAGTTCTCGACTGCTTTTAGCTTTCATGTCTCATGGCTTCCTCGTGGTTTCCTTATGGTTGTTACTTTGTACATGAAATAAACCAGTATCTTCAGTACATTATTGTAACATTCTGTAGAATATAATTATAAATTACAATACGAAAGAAAATGCAACGTCGACCTTCGTGCAAGAACAAATGTGCGATGAGGCAACGCGCGTCAAATCGGTGGCATTCCGGATTGTCCGCGCACCGTTACGATACCCGGACGCTCTTGCGCAATGAACGCATCTCGCTCGGTTATGTAACCGTGATGCATCGCACTTTTACACTATAGGATTGATTTATTAGGCAAATTGCAGTATGTTCTGTAAAGAGGTAAAATTTTAAAAATCTGTATTGAACATCATGCTGAAATGTCTTAATCTACAAATGACGTTCAATATCTCGATTTTTTGAGTTTCATTTTGAAAACAAATATATTCCTTATTTATTTAATTTTAAATTTAAAAATACTATCTGAACCTATTACATACATATCAACAAATATTTGATAAGCAAAGATAGTACTTGTTAAAATGATATCACAAGACGTATAAAATACATTTTTTTTTTGTAAAACTAGGAACTGTTTTTGATATTGATTCCTGTTTTAATGCATAAACCTCTGATTCTATCAAACTCGATAGCGTAACAAAATATAAGACAATATTTAATAGTTTCTTTAGTTTTTTAAACTTTGATTCTCAAACTGTATACCTAAAAGACAATTTCATGGGTAAACAAAGGCCTGATAGTTATTTACTATAATTTTTATTTTTATATCGAAGTTATATCGCACCACATTAAGTTTTATATAAGGTAAATGCTGTCTCAAAGTCAACATGTAAAATCATTAGCGTTGCTGTGTAAACTGTTATTACAGTCAGTAAGGGCATTTAAATTGCGTATGGATATTAGTGTGGTGAATTCCATAATCAAAATTATGGAATTTTATCGAAATATCTTTGCGAAGTGCACGGACAATAGCAAAATACCGGTTTCTTAAAAAAGTAGGGTGAAAATTCAATTGCATGTCTCCCGAACTTTTCGGGGAGAATTAGCGGTTTACGTTGGTATGTATGTCTCCGATTTTGATTTTCGGAACCTGTTGTCCAGCAAGGAAAAAAATACCCAGAAACTAGAAACTGTAAGAGAAGGAAGTAGAATAAGTTAGAGCCTGATGAGGTACTCAAATTGTCAATAACTGTAGTTGGGAGTTAGTCACATATTCTAAATCAATACGACCCATATGACTTGTAGTGTATATACTAATGTTTGGATTTCTTACTATAGTCTGATTGATTAGACAGTTTTGCATAATCAATCGGATTACAATAATAAATTCTGTTTCGTTTTGGCATCAAATAAATCAGGTTATGAATCAAATATATTTATTATTATAATTCAAATGGAACTAACGGTTGAATTCAAATATGATAATTTATTATTTTACAAAACGTCTCATATTATCAAATGTGTAATTCCTTAAATTAATTTTATGTATTGATTATTCTTTAGATTCTTCGATATACATTCAAGTATTATGCATATGAAAACTCGTAATGCGGATAGGAAGCACGTGGTTGAAATGACTTAGAACGACCTTGACAATGTCATCCGGTGCACGCATTTTGTGGTCAATGCTCGCTCAACGTACAACTTACCTTCATTGTTTTGTTCAAGCATGAAATCAGAGTCAACTTCCATTCTTAACGATACCTAAATAACCTACTATTATGTACATATTTATGAACGTATGTTTGTACATGCTACTTAATTCAACGCAAACGCAATGGGTTTAAACGAACATGTTCTAAAACAATTTCTTTTATCATTTATACAAAGTTGGTGACAAAATTAAATAATGCGGAAAAGAGCTCTTCGATCGGAGAATTGGTTGAAATAGCGGATGAATGTTTGTATGGAAAGTACGTCATTTTTAAAACAAGTTTTAATATTATTTTTAAGGGTTTTGATTAAATGTAAATGAATACGACATTCAAAGTTAGTAAAAAATTTATTGCACAGAGAGAGTAATAATCGAAGATAAATGTTTTGAATAGTTTAAATAGACTCAAACAATTGAATTGATTTGAACTGATCATGAAAGTTGATATAGTGATAGATAGATTTTTGGTAGACGAAAAACTGATAAAAATATGTGTTGGGGTTTGATGCAATTTCGTATGACCGTGGTTGAAGATACGGGGATGAATACAAGATTTTTGGCGCGAGAAAATATATCTTTCCTTTTAGAAAATCCGATAAAACATGGTTAGCAGAAAGCTAGTGTACATATAATCAAAATATACACATAAAACGTTAAGGATTTTATGGTGTATATAAAACAGAATTTTCTTTTTCAGAAAAAGCATAGTGTATAACTGCATCGCGTCTTACGAACACGCGATGTTGGACGGCCTCAAGCGACCTTGACTGTGTCGTGGTCCACGCGCGCCTTTCTTTCGCTATAATCTGTTGAAAGTCGCATTAGTCTTCGGCAAAAGCTTAATTTATGGAGGCGCTACTCGACCACTCAGCGTAGGTATGCTGTATTTGACAGCTCGTGTATCTTATCCATGGCGGTTTTAAAGTACAAACTGTCATCAGTAACAAAATATAATTATTATTGAGACACGTAATCTTTGACTTTGGAATAAAATATATTTCTATTTATGTCGTCGGTGGTGGAGATCGGGGGAGGTATTGTAGCCTCCCCCGCGGAGGGCTCCCCTGTATTGGTGGGGGAGCGGAGGCTGGGGGTTCCTGGAAGTAGCTTGGCGTTCCCGGGGGCTCCCTATAGGCCTATACATGCCTGAGGAAGGCCATCCCTGAGGTTTTTAGCGGGTAGGCCTCCCCCTTCTGGGAAGGAGCGCCCCACATAACCGCCGGCTCGCCACAGCCGGGGTATGCAACTTAGTGCATTTTCCTCAGGGGGAACAATAAAAAAAAGGTTGGGTCAAAATCATAGACAAAAAGAAATGTAACTCAAAAATTTGTCTATAAATTTAGCAAATTAGTCCAAGAACTCAATGACTATAAAAGCGTGGGGTGTTCAAAATTAAACATTACTCATTTAATGGTCTTAACATTTACACCCCACGCTTTTATAGTCATTGAGTTCTTGGACTAATTTGCTAAATTTTATAGACAAATTTTTGAGTTACATTTCTTTTTGTCATCAGAAATTTTTCTTGATATGTACCCAAATTTTCTAAAAGCGTGACTTTATTTTATTTTCAAGTTTTTAGATCGGTTTTTAGTCTTTTTAATAAAAGCGTGTTTTTTTAAAAAGTTTTTTTAAATCTTTTTTTATTTACTACTTTTTAGATCAAATGTTTTTTAGTCTTTATAACAAACAAAAGTTTTTTCAAACGTTTTTTAGTCTTTGCGTAAAAAGCGTGTTTTTTTAAAAAGTTTTTTTTTTTTTTTTTTATTTACTACTTTTTAGTCTCGTGATTATTATAACAAACATAAAGAAATGTACATAATTGTTCAGAAAATGTAGTATTAGAATTAAACATATGCATTATATCAAATTCTATCTGTTTGCTTCATTGAACCAATTCTCATATTAAAAAGTTTTTAATTTATTACAACATAATTATGTATTTTTATGATTCGAAAATGATTGAATATTGTATTGTCATCTAGAATACACATGTAAAAAAAATTTGAGCTCGATTGGAGCAGTAGAAGTGGTCGAAAAATCGATTACAAGATTTGATCATGACAAACAAACAAACAAACGGACAGAGTAAGTCAATAAAAAGCGTGTAAAAGCGTGTAAAAAATAATTAAACACCAATTACACATGCTGATATTTTTCATGCATTTATGTAGGATTTGATCTGAGCTTTTTGATTTGTAAAATACTATGAAGTTCGATTTGGTTATGTGTGTTTAAACGATGAAATTTATTTCAGCTTTTGGAAGTCGACGTTCACGGGAAAATAGTAGACGGTGGCATGTATACTGGAACTATAAACAGCAAAGAAGTGTATATAGCTCGGTATTAATATAATTCAATTCACGTGGAGCTATTATAATATTGTAACATATTTATTAGTTTATTTGGCGGAACAATATTGTGATTGTCAAAAGATTACATTGACATATCGCATGCTCAGGCGCCAGACGTGATATTAACACATATATATTTTATTAACTACAGAAACAAATGATAAGAATCGCACTTGTTTCTGTATACACTCCTACTAAAGACACCATATTTAACCTTTAAAAGAGCCTGATGTCGTTCGTCATAACGCATAAAGCTTAGAGAGGCGTTAAAGGCTTCTAAACCAGATTACAATGGTATACCATATTGATGCTCTGTCAAGCAGACTTAGCTCAGCTGCGTATGCTGTTAAAAAAATAAGGCTTCTAGCTGATGTTGAAACAGCAAGGTTAGTTTACTTTAGTTATTTTCATAGTGTAATGTCTTATGGCATTTTGTTATGGGGATCAGCTGCCACCATGAAAGTATTTTTATACTACAGAAAAGAGCAATTAGAGCTATATATAATTTAAGACCAAGGGATTCCCTTAGGGATAAGTTTAAAGAAATTAACATTTTAATATTGGCGGGGCAGTACATCTATGAAAATATAATCTATGTACACAAATATTACAATAATTTCATTAAGAATAGCGATGTTCATAAATTAAATACAAGAAATAAAAATAAGCTTGCTGTTCCAAATTTTAGATTACGTAAAACACAAAACTCATTCTTGGGGAAATGTATAACTTTTTATAACAAGTTACCACACAGTATTGTTAATCTACCTTTTAATAAACTTAAAACTCGAGTAAAAAAAACTTTGATGAGCAAAGGATATTATCGAGTCCAGGATTACTTGGATGATCGAAGTGTCTGGGACTAAAAAACCCTCGCTCGTTGAAATAAACAAATTGTTAATAAATTCTTAGGTAACTGTGTAACATAATAACATGTATATTTAACTGTACCTATTATAATAACCTTTTGTTACTTGTATAATACATTATTGCTAGTTTTTAAATGATTGTATGCGCGTGTCCTGCGGTTGATTTTTTTTTTTTTAGTTGTGCTAATTTACACGGGTACCTGTTTTTGGTAATTTGTATCCTTCTGTGGCTTAAGGGTAGTCATACTCTCATTAAAATCTCTTCGGCAGTGTCGTGTGAGGCGGGTCGTTACGTTCCCTAAAACATGGTTGAGCGAAGCGATGGCTGGTTCATGCGTCATGCTCGTGAACGGGTGCTGCCAGCGGAGATGAGTCTGCTCTTTGCTATACTGGGTACTACTCGTATTTATTATAATTTTAATTTAACTTTAATATATTCTTTTAAAACTGTATGACACGGCATTCCTAATATAGGCATGTTTTCTAAATATTTTTTTATTAATTATACTATGTAATGGAAAGTGACTTCATGAATTATCAATATTGAAGTCATTTTCCAAATTGACGACTCTGTATCTATTTAATACAGGGAAAAAAAACAGCCCTTGCTGAGTTTCTTGCCGGTTCTTCTCAGTACAAGGTCTCCCGCCGTAGATTTGCGAACCGATGGCGTAGCTTTTCGACATTCACAAGTGCTTGTAACAGCCCAGACTGAATAAATGATTTTGAATTTGAATTTGAATAAACGTTAATATAAACTCCAAAACAACTTTCATTCAATTTATTAATGTTATATATATTTTATATTGAAATATCTTGTTACGTAATATATCAGCAAAATTACGATAAAATAAATAAACATATATTTTCATTAACAAGTCTCATACACTTATTTTCGCATAGAAACTGATACAAAATAAAGAGTCAGCTTCGCAATACTATTTTAAGCTCGAATGAAGAAGTACTCTGAATCTTTCACTGCGCTCAGGATTTTATTTTAGAATTTCTAGGCTACGATCGGAGTTCTTTTCCAGTATCCTTCGGTTCACTCGAAATACAAAAAATTTAAAAATAAGTTTTTGCTCCTTTGGTAAACAATTTACTATTTTATCACATTTATTTAATAATAGTTACTTGGTTCCTCGTAACATAGACTAAAATGGTTTTTTTTCTTTAGGGACTAAAAGTGATTTGAATTGTGATGTGAATATTGCCAATAAAGCTTTCACTCTCCAAAAAGATCGATCATGAACTTTGTATGAAATAGTTACAGACAGCATAATAACGTGTGAGCTTAGTTTAAATAGTTCAATGAGTGTTGAAACGTAAAATTACATGTAAAAGGCTTTAAGTATATCTATTAATAGTTATTTTTGTTATCTGAATACTAAGTATATGTATGCAAATCAATTAACGTGTATTCAGATTCATTAATTTTCTCATATGAGGTGATAAAAACTGTCCAACCTAGAACGGTAAGTACTTTGAATACCTCACTACGCTTAGATATCTACTTTAGAATCCCGAGTGTACCTATTGGATCTAATATTTTTTTTCGAATTTTCAGCCACTTAAGTGTTGAGGATATTAGGCAGTCATTCTGTTTTCTTTTTTATAAGTTAAAATTGTATTGATTTTTCGCGGATATTGTAGTGCGACTCAAATTTACATGAGTCATGCCTGGCTATGAGATTTTGTATTTTTTGTTGACGGGTCATGGTCAATTCAAATGAAGGTTTTATTCTTTCGTCATTCATTGGATAAAATAAATATATGACCATTTTTACTGCAGGCGTGTAGGTTCAAACTTTCTGGCAAAATCTTGCTCAGTTAGTTGCTGACACTGTAGAGCGTGATGATTGCGTGATGCTCTGAAGTAAGCAAATGGAACAATACATTTAAATGACATAAAGCTTCTCGTAAGCCATCGAACTTAATTTCGATACTATGGTTTAGTAAACAGTTTAGTAAACACTAATGGCTTAATTTTGATATGTTACTGAAAGTATTTTAATATTTATTCGAAGTGAAATATTCTTCAATATTATAGTATTTTTTATAATTTATTTAGTAATAATATTAAGTTTTTTACATCAATACATTTATTTATTATTATTATAACAAATATATTTATTTTTAAGCTATATTAGATTCGAACTCGTTTCATTAAAATAACAAAGGAGATGTCCCATATTGGTTTATAGTAACTAACTCGGGTAAATTTGATATATTTGGATAGAAGGCTCTAAAAGAAAGTAATCGCCGTAAGTCATGTTATTTTCAAGACCCCCGATTTTTAATAATTTGTATTCTAGTATAATAAAAAATGAAATATCTTTAATGCAATAATTACACATTGCTTAAAAAAAATTATCAACAAGCCTTTTAAAAATCTAAATACATACATAATTGCTTTAATGAACCGAATATTTCTAATTTTGAGAAGTTTTTAACTAACATAATATAGGGACTGCTATGTTACTTAATGTATGTTATCTAGAGCCAGAAAAAAATATTAATGAAAAATCAACTGACAAGTCAGGCACCTGCTGTCTCAACGGAACGGAACGGAACGGAACGGATGTGAACGGAACTCAACGGAAAATATCAAACATAGAGTAAGATACCGGTAGTCACAGATAATAAAAACATCATTAAGGTGCTGCCATAATGAAATATTTCTTAAAAATATGTTTTATTTATTTAAAAATAATTGGGGGCGGTAAAAATATTTCTTTTATTTGTTTCATACTTCATATTTTTTCGGCTTTCAATTTAATGTAGTTTGGTGTTTTTTAGTTAACGCTGATCACAAAAAACCAACCTCCTTGTAATAAGAGGACATCTCCTTTTCAATAATACCAAAAAATGTTCATTAAATATTCAAAAAATTCAACTTTGTGAAGTATCTATTAAATTTTAATTAATCGAGCCCATACTGTGTATATGTATCTGTTATGGTCGATTGTTTTATTGGAACTGTGCCAAAAGTTATGAAACTGAAGTTCGTGCAATATAGCACGAGGTATGTAGATGGAGGATTATGAGGTTTGTATGAACATAATAGTACTCAAAACCCGGTGCAAAAGCGGCAATAATTTTAATAATTTTGTGATTTAGTATGTTTTCCTACATGTAATTGTAATTCAGATCCTCAGTAAGCTAAATAATGTATAGTTTTTGTGCAAATATTTCGCGCACTCCCTATGTAAGTCTATATACACACGCGGGCAACAGTAGGTAAGCATTTATTCAAAACGATTAACTCATATTATATTAGTAAGTATTGAAAATACAACTTAAATCTGCTAAAACAACAATTAATAACGAATGAAAATACTTAAGGTTTTACGCCTCATCGAAAATTAATATACTTATTATTGTTTATCAGAATCGATTCGGGTTTGTAGTACGAGTGCACGATAATATGTGAGTAGTGAGTGCGATACCCACACATTCTATGGTTGTAGTCTAAAGTAGTTGAAGTATACTATTTTCTTGCAACAATGTATTTATGGTGTGTTTGGTTAATATTCACACATTTAGGGAAATATATATTTTACTAAAATGCACTGATAAAATACAAGACACTTGTTTATTCATTATAAATGGTACTAAATGGAAGGTATATAATGGAATTAATTAGCGTATATGAAGAAATGGTATTTATAGTTTAGTATAGGTAGAAATTAACCAAAATTAATTAAATAATATTTATTGTTTCATATCAAGTCCCTACACTATTGAGTATAAGCCATGTTTATTAGTGCAAAAAATATAAGGGTTGGATTTGGTTTCCTGCAATCTATATTAATAAGTATCTATTATGAATTATGAAATTTAATAAACTAATATTAAGAAATATATATTTGGGTAGGGCATCCAGCTTATCCCCATAATATATAATATGATACTACGAAATACATCACAACAAAGTAATAAGTTAGTAAAAGTTTTAATGAACAAAAAGAATGATCGCAAACATGATATAAAATGGTAACTGTGAGATGCTCGGTTTAATTTAAAAAATAAAGTAATATGTATGCATACTCGCAGATCTCTTTTGTTTTCTTACAGATGGTTATAAAAATTGGTTCTTCAAAAGGGGAGTAAATAGGGTTTGAAGGGGTCGGTAACGCGCTAGTGACACCCCTGGTGTTGTAAAGTGTTCATAGGCTACGGTAAAGTACTTGAAGCTTTTGCTATATTCAGGATTCTTTTCTAGGGTTCTTCGCTCTGCTCTGGGCTTTAAAACACTCTCACAATTAAAATAATTCTTTTCTTCCTTGGTTATCTGCAATTATTCGCACCTATAAAAATTATATTAGAATATATCAATTTTGTTCCTTTTGGCGAAAAAGGCGAAAAGAGCGAAAAATAAATATTAATTCTCTTCTTAACCAATAATATTAAGAGGTCTTTCGATAATAACTACGAGTATATTATTTAAATCAAAATAAAACATTGAATTTTAATTTTAATAATTATAAATATTTATCAATTTTTTACTACGGCCTCGTTTACAGATGTGGAATCTTGTTTGTTTTTGATACTTTTTATTGAAAATGCTAAGTAGAAATCAGAAAAAAACTGAAACAAAATATTTGACTCGGTCTTTTCGATGGTATTCATGAAATTCTTAGAAATTGTTATTCAACAACAACAGAATAAAATAAATTTTATCCGCAAAATTGTTTGTCGTATGGTCATCATATTGTTGTTCATTATTTGATATAGTAGAAGGTCGGACTTTGGTATATTCGTCTGGACTGCGTGGCTACCATTGTTTATCTTGGCATTAATCTATTTGGACTAGGTATTACTCTTCTTAATAAATCTTTCGATTCAGTCACAAGTCCATATATCTAATTAGCAACTAATTTCATGTACTCGGTGAACGTATTAATGAACATCAATGTTGAATAGGCATCATAACCTGCTTATGGTTTCTGGGATTAAGGCTGTCAAGCAAACATTGTTTTCAGACCTCTTTATAATAATAGTAGGTATTTACTAGAGAATCTATGGAAAAAAACTTATGTTTCAATTAAACGTAAATAATGATCCCGTTTATAGAATTGATATAAATCTTTTAAATTTATTTAAGTAGAAATTATAAAGGCGGTCTAAGTTAACTGCAAGTCTATCGCGATATTTGCATATTACCTACATAATTTCACTTGCAGAAGAAAAATGAATACAGCAGGTACCTACTACGAGAATATCTTTAATGTCCAGTTTTTTATTTTACTTTATGGCGTTTGTGATTCTGTAATTTAAGTATATATGTAAACACGGTAGTTTTTCTAAATAAACACGAGGCACCTACCTGATAATATGTTCGTGCGTCAGACTAATAAATCTAATAGAAAATCTTCCATCTATATCTTTTGTTTAGATTTTGTTTTATTACTTGACGTGTAAACTTGGCAGCGTGCCGGCCAGAGGAACGATGTAATTTCGTTCGAAGTACTACATTAATGGTATTAAGATATAATATTCATAATAATAAGCCATATTATATTTATATACATAGATAAGCATCATGAGAACAATTAATATATGCATATATGCATAAAAATAAATATCACAAAATAGCTGAACTGTAAAATATCCACTTAATGGTGGTGGCATTTGCTGCTTTTTACTCGAGCTTATCTCAGTAGGCGAAAGCTGACTTCGGCTCTGTTCTACCACTTAGGAACAGGATGCTCCTCATCGTTGTAAAGCATATTCTGTACACGTCTGGCTTGTCTTGTCTTGGGAATTCGTCTAGACCCAGCGAGTAAGCAGCTGCACTTATTTTTGAAACCAATTTTAAAACAATTCAAATTCAATTCCAATACAAATATAGAACTTTCAAACAAAGTGTCTAGTACTGGTAAAACTGTAGCAGTTTAACCACTAATATTAGTACATCCTGATTTCACTTTCAATATGACGCTACTGTCAGAGCACATAACTTTCAAATTGCTCAGAAATTTATTTTTATTTCAATCGGATTTGAAGAGGAATTTCTTCTTTCCTTTTCCCATTGACCATTCCTATTAACCTCATCGTTTTGACTTGACGGTGATAGCTCCCTCAAAAGAGGAAAAGACGCAGTGCTGCTTAACCATCTTACCTGAATTACTTGATGGTTAAATGAATATCTGAACATTTCAATATAGGCATATGGTAGGGCCGATATCCTTTCGTGAGGTCGAAAAAAGTTGAGTAGACTGGATTGTGTTACAGTGTTTCTCTGACTAGTACCCAACGACATACTTCAGCGACAGTATCGCACATTCTGTAGATAATTTCGTTTTAAAATCGAATCGTGCATCGTGTAATTTTATATAATTACTAGCGGACCCGACAGACTTCGTCCTGTCAAAAAGATTTGTACAGTGGCAGTTTTTTTTTTGAGTTTATGGCTTGGCTGCTATGTGCCAGTTTTTTGTTCCTAATTATTTTATAGATAATGTCGCATAGCCAACCAAATCGCAAAAATAAAAAGTCTAAATGACCTATTACATTTTGTGGCTATTCAATTTTGAAACGTGACATTAAATCCTCCAACGA